>CM070877.1:78856021-80243521 GCA_036365515.1 Torymus aiolomorphi | reverse complement strand
ACTGTCAGCTTTCTGCGAGCTATACATGTTGTCACCGTAACGACATGTACGCAAGCAAAAGAGAGAGAGAGAGTGCTTTGACTACGCTCGGTCGATGTCATTATACGAAAATGCTTCGACTACATTTTTGCAGATTGTTGCGGTTATCCTAGCTAAACAGCCGGAAGAACATCGCAACAATTAGAAAGAAAAGAAATGCAGACACAACACACACATGGTCATAGTCGCGCGCGATTGCAAGTATTGTGTATCATGGCTAAACAGCCAGAAGCATAATACACGCAAAATACTAATGTCCGAGTGATCGCGACCGAGCCTCACCGCGCGTACAGGAGGAGAAGGATGAAGCTGACCCATCCGTCGCGGAAGAGAGAGCGAACCTCATCGCGCGCGCGCAGAAGCAACTAACTTTTCGCGCTCGCTATAAGCCACCGCTTTTTTCTTTCAGATTGTTGCGGTTATCCTAGTTAAACAGCCGGAAGAACATCGCAACAAAACTGAAAGACTCATATGAGAGACAAAGAGGTTTCTCGTACGCGCACCGAGACGAGAGGATCCGCGTGCGCACCGTCATACACGAGAGAGAGAGAGAGAGAGAGAGAGAGAGAGAGAGAGAGAGAGAGAGAGAGAGAGAGAGAGAGAGAGAGAGAGAGAGAGAGAGAGAGAGAGAGAGAGAGAGAGAGAGAGAGAGAGAGAGAGAGAGAGAGAGAGAGAGAGAGAGAGAGAGAGAGAGAGAGAGAGAGAGAGAGAGAGAGAGAGAGGAGGGGGGGGGGATCCGCGCGCGCACGACTGCATTAGGCTTCTCAATCGTTGCGAAGTATCCCAAGCTAAACAGCTGGAAGCGTACCGCAACGATTGAAAAGACTAGATATCGCGCGCGCGACGCAACTGCCGATCGCAGAAGAACGCGCTCTTTATATCACACTCCGCGGAGCTGCTCCGGCCCAATCAGCAAGCAGCAGACCGCCCGCGCCGGCCGCCCGCCGCTGCGCAGCCAATGTGCGCAGTCGTCCGGTCACGCGCTGTCACCCGCCGCACCGATTCTCCGATTCGCGGGGATGGGATCGACTCCTGCTGCATGTGACACCCCCCCCCCCTCCCCTCCCCCTCCACCAAACCCTTGGCCGGTTCTGGAGCAGCACCTGATATGGGTTAATGGCTCCCCGTGCAGTTACGGGTGCTCCAGAAACCCTAGGCTGGTTCTAGACCACCAACGGGGGGGGGGGGGCAAAACCCTAAGCTGATTCTGGACCACCAGGTCATGACTTCAAGTGGTCCAGAACCAGCTTAGCTTATCTACTCGTCCAATCTCTTCAAAGGAATTGATACCAGGGCGCCGCATAAATATTTCATTTTCATTTTCAAATTCTAGCGGAACATTTTGGTGATACTCTGAAATCGAAAAGAAATCTGAATAAAAATGAATATAAATATAATATTCCTCAAATGTTGTCAAATGTTGGACAAATATTGCTGCAACATTGCTTTTAGGGATAGCCTAATTTGGCATTTTATAAAAAGCAATGGAAAAACGGAAATTATGGTTTGTAGCAATATTGCCTCACGGTTGCATTCATGGTAATTAACATTAAAGGAATATTCGTGAATATGGTGAATATGTCTAAGCAACATTGTGGCAATATTGCTCAAATATTCAGTGATATATGGGTATCCTTTACGAACTTTTACAAGTAATGAGATATTATTTTCTCAAACCTTTACAATGTTTTGCAGGCTGCGAGATAGTATATATCGCAACAAGGCCGAAAAGTGAATGATTTACCTAGTGCCCGTGTTGCGTATACTATTTTTTGAAACTCGAGGCGCAAAATTCCACTTTTGATGCCTGTTTAGTGGGCGCAAAGTGCCCGATTCACGTCCTAGAGCACGAAGTATTTTACTTTTGCGCCCTCGGCATCAAAATCGAATTTCACGCATTGCTCAAAAAATAGTATAACATGGGCGCAAGGTGATTTACGCTCGAGTCAAATTTGTCGTCACGGTTGCATTCGGGGTAACTAACATTGAAGGAATATTCGTGAATCTGGTGAATATGTCGTCGTCGTCGTCGTCGTCGTCATCGACTATAATTTGGCATATGATTTAGCTTGTAATTTAGCTTGTGATTTAGCATGTAGGAAATTTCTCCAAAATATGCATGACGTTGAACAACGAATTTTAGAAATTTAATTTTTATAGGCAACAAGGAAATATACTACACTAAATATTTAGGTATATTAATAGATAGTAATATGAAATGGGATAAACATATAGCGTATATTTTTAAAAGGACGAGATATTTACTTTTTGTTATTAATAAATTAAAATCAGTCCTCGAAACTAAACACTTAATCACTTTATATTATGCATTTTTTAACAGTGTAGCTAGCTATGGTATAATTGCATGGGGAGGTGCTTATGTTAATGTACTCAAGGAACTTGAATCATTACAAAATAGAATCATCAAAATAATTAATAAAGCAAAACATTCTACTTTTCAACCTTTACGAATAAAAGATAATTTTAAAATAGATTCACTTATGTAGCATTACAATGATTTAAAAAAGAAGTTTATAAACTCAACAAGTACTACCAGAAATAAAAGCCTTAGTATACCTGAAAGAAATAAGTCTGTAAATTTCAAGAATAATGCAATTGTTGCTCTGAAAGTATTTCGCCGGTGCCTGTGAAAAAAAAATTTTGTGCTCAAACGCTATGAAAAAAAACACGGAATCCTAAAAGGCTATGAAAAAAAATTTTTTTTATGTAACGCCGTAAAAACAAACACATGCATATAAAACACCGTGAAGAAGAACACCCGTGCGTAAGACGCCGTGAAAAAAAACACACGTGCGTAAGACACCGTGAAGAAAAACACCCGTGCGTAAGACATAGCGTTAATTTACATAGCATTTTTTTTCATAGCATTGCTACGGTATGTGTTTTTTTTTCACGGCATCTCAAGAGCAAGGGTTTTCTTTTACAGCGTTAGTCCATACAATACTTTTTTTCATGACGTTCTCATCAAATTGTTTTTTTCACGGCACTTAAAGAGAGGGGTTTTTTTCACACCAGTTTTGGCCTTTTTTTTTCACAGACAACGGCGATTTAATGAATTACCTAATGAATTAAAAACACTTAATTTTAGTAATAAATCTATAAAGAATAAAATTATCAAATGGTTCAACGAAAAAGAGAGAGAGAAAAAAATAATGACAGTATATACGTTAATTATCTGTAAATGCTTGTTATGAAAAAAAATATATAGTTTATTAAAATTTTATAACAGAAACATTGTTAAACTATTAGTTTGTAAGTAGATTGTACGTTAATGTTAAGCTTAGTTTTAGCTAAACCAGGCCTAAAGAACAGGTAACTTGTTTACCTCTTTTAGGATGTTAGATTCTTCAGTTATGCTTTGTATATCTCGATGTAATCTTCGTGTTATTGTACTCTGGTTAATAAATAAATAAATAAATAAATAAATAAACAGTGTATTTCATTGCTCAACTTTAAACTTCTATATCTGTGGAATAAATTAATATTTTTCAATTTCGAAGAAAGTAAATGAAAGTTTATTTTCTCTAGTTTATTTTCTCGGTTTAAAATTTTATATAAGACTTTCAAAGATTAAATGGTTACTGTTTGAAGAAAAGGTTTTTTAAAAGAATTTTTAAATAATTAAAAAAATGTCCATAACTTCAGCTTTTTGGAGCGTTAGGATCTAATATTGTGGCATTCTTCATATTTCGACATCCAAATACACATCACAAAGTTTGGGCCCAATTCTTGATTCAAATCCCTAATACTCTCCTGGTATGTTGATCGAAGTATGGTTTCCATAAAAGAGTCCGATCAAACACCACTCCAAACCTTACTACCGTCTGAGTGAGTTGAATGATGGTTCTCGGTCTAAGCTTTACTACATACAGGATTAACTTTCAGATGCCCTTAACAACACCTATTAATTTTACTTTTTTACTCCACTTTTTTACACTTTGTGACGGAATCGTCGAGCCGGTATACCTCAGAGAGAGTATAAGTGTGTGAAGGGGAAAAACAGCGTACGATCCCAAGCACTAGGGGTACGGCATCGTTGGTTTCGCGGGAGAGGGATGCAAAGAGAGCCGCGCCAAGTTGCGAAAAAGTAAAACCATCTTCCTCTCTATCATTCAGCCGGGGAGTAAGAGAGTCAGAAACAGCCGCTGCTCTGAAGCATCCAGTTGACTGCTGCAGAGAGAAAAAAGCAAGCAAGCGCCTGAACAAAATGCGGCTGAACGAGAGAGAGAAAGATAATGTGCGTCCGACCCTATAGCATAATTTGCATACATTTGTATTGCACGAGTATTGCATCGGCAGCCTGAAATTTGCGATAGGTTAAGTCCGACCGTCGCGTTTAATTTGTACTTGTTTGATCTGTTTTCAATAAATTATTTTTTTTTTGTTCGTTTTATCCAAAATGCATCAGTGCTTATTTGATTGTAAGGCTTTATTTATCCGGTCCGAACTCGGTCTTCCTCAACTTTCAGCTGGCCGACAGCAACGAGAACGAGAGAGTTGGTGGGTAAAAATGTCCTACGTGCAAAAATAAAGCGTATACGATGATGTAAGTATAAAGTCAGTATCATGATGGATGCTGAGCAAATCATGTCGCTCGGCTAAGAGTCTATCTATGGCGTACCGGACTTTTGACGTATTACAACTTTTAACTGAGTTATTTATTAGAGTTTAATAGTCTATATCGGCCTTAATCAATTGTATTATTGTTTTAAACATGTATACAACAAAAGTGATTAGTCGATATCCCGATAAATATTTCGTTATATATTATCAGAATTCACAATATAATTTTTACTGCAACAAATCATAACAATTGAATGTGTTTTTAGGTTAAGATTTGGTTTCAAAATCGACGTATGAAGTGGAAGCGAAATAAAAAAGCTCAACAAGAAGCAAAATCAAATAATAAAAGTCAAGATGTGAACATATGTCACAGTACCAATCAAGAACCTCTAAGTAGTATAAATAAATCAATATCTACAATGGATGATTTGAGAAAAAATTCATATGAATATGAAAATGTCATTAATGATACCCAAGAACCTTTATATCGGCCGTACATAACGTAAAAACACTGGCGTTTGATCTTTGCCTTCCTAAAAAAAATATTTTTAATAGTTCAAAAAATTATATACATGTATCATTTCATTTTAATATATTATGATTAAATAATTACGTTTATTGTAAATATAATTACTTACATATATATCCAATACTATATCAATTTGTAAATAATTTTTGGAGTATAAAATTTATGGTAATAAAAATCATTTTTGTCAAAATATAATTTTTTAAATGAATGAATATTAATATATGTCATCATTCATGTTTATTATAACCTATTATACAAAAAGTATACAGGGTAATTCTCTAATACGGCGCAATGGTAGCGACTCCTCTGGACAACTTGGAAGGCTGAGAGAATATAAACCGTGAATTTCAAACGTACGAAGGACTCTTTACGACGAGTCCAAATTACAAGGTTTTCCTAGTTTTTAGTTCCCCGTTTGCATTGGGGACTCAAAAGTTTACGCCATAGTTAAGTAGAATTAATTTTGTTTTTAAACATTGATAAAAAAATAAATGCTTCAACTTCAATATTTCATTTTCATTTTTAAATTCTAGAGAAACATTTTGGTAGTACTCTGAAATCGAAAAGAAATCTGCATAAAAAATGAATACAAATGATATTTCTCAAACGTTGTCAAATGTTGGACGAATGTTGCGACAATATTGCTTTTGGGGATATCATAATTCATCATTTTATATATCCTGTAACGGTCACAAGTCCCTTACATTACATCGTATAAACGATATATATAAAGAAAACTTAATTTATTACCTTATAGAATTCTGCTTACCGACGCAAGTCCCTCGAGTGACTCGGGCATCTCAAAACGGTACTCGACGCGCCATCTAGGCAACAGAATATGTACTTCATAAGAAGTATCTAGATGAGCGCACTAATCTTGTTGGTTACGGCGGGAGATTTAAAATTCAAACCCTTTTTGTTCATTAAACAACATGTCACGCATGCATAATTAACCAAAGATAATTAATTATTGAACATACTAATTATGCTTGCCAACTCTACTATCCAAGAATTAATATAATTAAAATCACTTGCGGTAAAATTTGAATTTCGCGCCATAGAATTACAGGGGGCACATTGAACATGTAACCAAATAGCTACATGCCGGTCCACGTGTTGTCTGATGCATTCAGACAGAGAAAGCATGATGGGAGTAAACATGAGTGCGAGTGGGATAGATGATATTAATTATTTATCTGCCTTATATCTATAAATATAGCACTCCCAGGCCTCAACAAAAGCACTTTTCATATAAAATTAAATACCGCGCATCCCATTTTTTATAGATCTAAGCGACCAGTCACATATTTAGAATTTATATATGAAATTGATATCAAGTAATAAACAATGCACTAACACTTATTTCAGGGAAATAGGCAACGAGCATGATGGGTGATCGTCAAACCTATGTAAAACTAATATCCCGATTGCATGACATTTGTTTATTGTCGAACATTTAATAAATGTATAGTGTGGAGGCCAGCAGAGGGGCGATAGGACATATCAACCCACCAATCGTGGCCAACTGGAGGGGTACCGCTACGGAGGTGTGAGCAACCACTACCTGCCGTATATCTAAAAAGGTATATTGCGCACCTCCATAACAGGTGGATTCGGGGGGAGGGCATAAATGGGGCCGCGCATCGCGAGAGCGCTCATTTTGACACTTACAAGGAAGGTACCCCAAGTGTAAGTCGCCGATTTGGACGATATTGCAATATGTTGTAGTACATTAAAAAATAAGAGACAGGTATTTTTTTTTACGTGCTAATAGACACTTTAAGGGGGTCAAATCTACCCCTAAAGTTCACCCTCAAAAACAGTTTTTTTCAAATATTTCAAAAACGAATAAAGCTAGCTTAATGAAACCGACGCCAAAAGTTGTAGAATAAAAAAGCCTTCAAAATAGCATTACTTTCAATTTTAGGGGTAGCAACCGCTATTTTTTTTTTCAAGAAAACTAAGCTTTTTTCATCAATTTTCAGCTATAAAAATTACAATAAATTATATATCGCCTCAAAACTGACTCTATTTAAAAGAAAATTAAAAAATAAAGTTGACCTGTCTCGTATTTTTGGCCAAAATTATTTTTTAGGGATAACTACCCCTTATTTATTTTTTGTTCATTATTTCAGAAATAAATAAAGATACCTTAATAAAACCAACGCTAAAAATTTTAAATAAGAAAGGCTTCAAAACAGCATTATTTTCAATTTTAAGGGTAGCAACCCCTATTTTTTTCAAGAAAACTAAGCTTTTTTTATCAATTTTCAGCTATAAAAATTATAATAAATTATTTATCGCCTTAAAACTGATTCCATTTAAAAGAAAATTAAAAAAATAAAGTTGACCTGTCCCGTGGTTTTAACCAAAATTATTTTTTAGGGGGTAACTACCTTAATAAAACTAACGCTAAAAATCTTAAAATTAAAAAGGCCACAAATCTGTATCACTTTCAATTTTAAGGGTATGAACCCCTATTTTTCTCTTTTTAAGGAAATTAAGAGACTTTATTGACTTCAATGGTGAAACTTATCGATTTTTATCGACTTCTACTAACTTTTTCTAGCAGGAAGGGTAAATGTGTTTATTATTTTTTTCTGAAAAAATTGCGTAAATAATCAAAATTTAGTGAGATTAATTTTTTTTCAAAAAAATAATAAAAATTAAAGTTACGTGTTGCAGAAAAATACGAAATGAAATGATACTAATGTAAATATGGTTTTTGTTTTAACAACACAAGTTTTATTATTACTATTACTACAAAAAATTTAAAGTATTCTCACAAAAGTAATTGTTTGTCGAATAGCTCGAGGCATTATGGATTGTAAGTTGTACAATAATGATATTCTTCAAAAAAGTGTTTTAAGCATAAAGATTTTTTACACCACGAACATCTAACAATTGCAACATTATTACAACCATTGATCTCACAATGCGTTGCACAGGAATCTCCGAAACTGAAACTTACGGGGTCATCGAAATCTCCTGGTCGATTCACAAGATACCCACTTTTATACCACGAATATTTAAATAGATTTTCATATCGTGGAGATGAAAATTGGTTATGAACCAAAGACTGTAATTTAATTATATTATTTCTCAAATGTAAATTTAAGTCTTCGTCTATGAGCAAAACATGGTTTGAAAAATGTTTAACATAGTTCTTCCATGTGCGGAATCCATATACATCTAACGGCTGCATGTTTCCAGTCGTTCTGTAGGTATCATTTTGAGATGTAGTGTTTTATCGTGTGGCGTAACTTCCTGTACAATCGTTGGACAATGACCACTCCACGAATCAATTAGCAGCATGCTTCTAGGTCCAACTTGAGGAAAATATACCTCTTTTAACCACGCCTGAAAGAGTTCTACAAATTTTGATTTTATTTAAATGTGTCTTCCGAAATAATTAACGTTTTATTTTTAGAAATTAATAGAACGTGATTTTATCTGAATTAAGTTTTCCAGATGTCGAGGATGTAACATATACGTTTGTAGGCACAAACAAATTTTGTGAGACAATTGGTCCAAATTCTCCGCTTCGTTCCTTTAATACTAAAAATAATGGTGATAGTAACTTTCCTGTGGCTGAAATTGTCGGCTGTACAGTATAGCTATGAGTTGTTGATGTGACCGACTGTACAAGGCACTGTAATTTCTTTTCTCCTTCAAAAGCAAGAGATCGACCAGAATGCATTTCCAACTGAAAACCAGACTGGTCTGAATTATATGTATTGTCAGCGCCTATTTGATTAATCAATTGTTTGACTTCTGTTACGAATTCTACTTCTTTTTTATGCAAATCATTTCTATTTTCTATACTTTTTTTTGTGATAAATTTATTAATTTTTCGAGAAACAATTCTATGGGTGTTTTTAAATTTTGAAAGTCAATATTTTGAAGCTGTAAATCTTACGTCCTCATTTCCGATTAATTTTCGTGCTTGTAGAGCCCATCTTCTTAAATCGTTGTCATGAATTATTAATCCAGCTTCAGTAGCAGCTTTAAAATTTTCTAGTGTGAAATCGCAAATTCTTGCAATTTTTTCTCGGTAAGTTCCACCTTGATTGATTTGGTAAGCCCAGCGATGTAACTGTGTTTCAGAACTGACTTTCCTGAATCTATTTTGAACTGTTTTAAGCGATAAATTCTTTTTTGTTTTTCCACTTCTCCAATATTCTACAGCCCTTTTTTGTATTCAAAACTCAATGGTTCTTCATGTCCCGTACATTGATCCGTAGGTAATTCAGGATAGTAAGGAAGTGTATGTAAATCAACATCTTCCACAATACGTGCATCTGTTTCTTTATATTCTTCTTGAAAATCCAACGATTTTTCCATTATAACATCTATGCTATTAGACGATTCCATTAAATCTAACAGTATCATTTGGAAATGGTCTCTTATTTCTATTTCTTTAATATTATAAGGGCTATCTTCAATATCAAGTGTTTGGAAATAGGCAAGCAGCAAATTAATAACATTCAGAGGATTAATTTTCATTTTGAGTGCTAAAATAATCAAACATTTATAAGAATAATTGCATACAGAAATAGTATCTTTACAACACACATATATAGAATGCTGAAAATAAAAACATTTTTTTAATTTGTATGCATCACCCCTCTAAACGTTACATTACTATGTTGCGAGAACATAGCTATTTCTCAATGAGGAAGCTTATTTGTACGTTGTACGTTGTACGCTTTTACTGATGTACGCCATCATGCGACCAATGTCTTTTTACCGGGAAATATTTGTTTAAATATTAAAAAAATACCATATTTTCACAAGATAATAATGTTGCATTTAAAAAGACGACACATACAAATAAAACAAATATTTATACTTTGGGCCATCCTGTTAAGAATCTATTAAGAATATCGTATCTGTATATTTCTTTACTAAAGCGCTTGATTAAAATGAAAAGAAGGTAATCTCGAGTTTTTTTTTAATTTGTAAACAGTAATCGATAAGATGTATTGCACAATGCCTGTTAATTTAGATTTATTAAAATTAAGATTTAGTTATTTAAAATTATTATTTGTATGTAAAATTTATTATTTGTAAAACATCTAATAGTAAAGGAACCGTATACAATTTTGGCTAAAAATTGAATCAGGAGTCTATAATTTTATTAATAACAGAAAGTAAACAATACAGTATACACAATAAAGTATATTTTGATACATTTTTTAATTTTCGTAAAAATATTAAAAATACTTTATGCACTTATAAATCAGGATTTTTTAAATCTTTAAAATTAAAGAAAAATCAATTTAAACTATTTGTGCTCTATAACGTCAAATGTATCTCTAAAAAATGTAACAATGTACGAACTTGCATACTTTCTAATATGTTCATTAAAAATAACGCAAAATATAATTTTGAAAAGCTGTTATAATTTTATTAAAGCCTATAGACAGATACGAAATTCTTACAATTAATGCATTAGATCTGATATATAAATAGACATTTACCTGTAGTTTTGTAGTGCTGCTGACATTAAAAAAAATGAATTGATGCAATATTACAGCCACAATATTGTAGAAATAACCACTTTCACAAAACAACACTGCACGACTGGAACTCTACCGATTTATAAATACAATGTTTGCCAGCAATATATGAAACTACGAGTTAAGTCACCAATCTATAAATATCCGCCTCATAATAACATAAAAATAACTTATTATTTTCTCATTCACAATCAGCGATTACTCTTATTTACTGCATAAAAATCACTTACATCCACGTACACACACGCACACACACATTAATTTTTTTTTAATGCTTTATTTATCACGTATCAAAACGGTACGATTGCCTTTGACGAAGTATTTATAATAATACATAAAATATAATAAAGGGATGTAAGAACATAATGAACTTCCGGGGATGATTTGCACCCCTTTAAAATGTATTATTCACAGATAAAAAATATAAATATTTTTCGTTTTTTGGTTCACTACAACATATAAAAGTTTAAATAAACATGTTACTTTTCTTGTGGAATTCAAGTCAAAATTAGTTTTTCGAAAAAGCTTTACAATAATCCGTTTAAACAAGTAGTTTAACCAAGCTAATTTTGCAAAATTAATGATAAATTAGTATTTCGTATTACCCGAAAGCGCTAAAATTACATAGCGTTTGTCTGTGTTATTGGTCAAAATTTTATGGTCAATCTTTTCAATGGAATGGTTTTCAAAGAGATATATTTATTGTAATTTTTATAGCTGAAAATTGATAAAAAACTTAATTTCCTTTAAAAAAATAGGGGTTGCTACCCTTAAAATTGAAAGTTATGCAGATTTATGGCCTTTTTAATTTTAAGATTTCTAGCGTTAATTTTATTAAGTATCTTTATTTATTTCTGAAATAATGAACAAAATAAAAATAAGGGGTAGTTACCTCTAAAAAATGATTTTGGTTAAAACTACGGGACAGGTGAACTTTATTTTTTAATTTTGTTTTAAATGGAATCAGTTTTAAGGCGATATATAATTTATTATAATTTTTATAGCTGAAAAATGATGAAAAAAGCTTAGTTGTCTTGAAAAAAAAATAGGCGTTGCTACCCTTAAAATTGAAAGTAATGCTGTTTTGAAGGCTTTTTTATTGTACAACTTTTGGCGTCGGTTTCATTAAAGTAGCTTTATTCGTTTTTGAAATATTTGAAAAAAACTGTTTTTGAGGGTGAACTTTAGGGGTAGATTTCACCCCCTTAAAGTGTCTATCAGCACGTAAAAAAAAATACGTGTCTCTTATTTTTTAATGTACTACAACATATTGCAATATCGTCCAAATCAGCGGCTTACACTTGGGATACCTTCCTTGTTAGTTCCAGGAACAAGTCATCTCTCTCTCTCTCTCTCTCTCTCTCTCTCTCTCTCTCTCTCTCTCTCTCTCTCTCTCTCTCTCTCTCTCTCTCTCTCTCTCTCTCAGTCGACGGGACCACCAGCAGAGTCGGCAGCAGTGATTGAACGAGCATCGATGCAAGGTAAAGGATTAGGTCTGCGATTACTCCTTCGGGACAAAGCAGGCCGAGTCTAGTTGGTTCGCCCGACTCAGCGACTCTTTTATAATTATCGGAGTGTAGAGATGTAAAGCTAGGGGCGGCGTAGCCCCCTTCCTGGATCCAGCGAACTCACCGCGAGGTTAACCACGCACACAGGTATCAGGTCGCCTCTACGACTCGACAAACACTACAAACGTACTGAATGAGGACCTTTGAAGGACATCGGCGCAGCGTAGCTGATATAAATACATTACTTTAGTTTCTTTTATGAGCGATTGATATTTTCCTTTTGTAATTAGTTTCTTTTTGTTGTTCTTTTTGCTTGCGAATTTAGTTAAATATATATTTTTTTCTTGCGACTTAATTGTGTAATGCTTTAATTGCTAGTAATTTTACTTATTTTCGACATATTATTTTGATATACGAAGTAATTGTTTCTTAGATTATTATTTGTTCTATCTCTCCGCTTATTAGCGTTAGTGTAACAAAAAGTTGTATTTTTTTTATTATAATTTTATTTTGCGATTTTTTGCTTATATTGCGATTTTGAACAAATTTTTGTATACTGTTATATAGTTTTTCGCTAACATACCCAAATAAGGGTATTTAATAGACTCGAAGATCTATCTGATTAAATTATTATTGATATTTTGTTTTTATTAACTTGGGCGTTTTCCACCTCCATTTCTATTTCCTTACATTATCACATTAATTATAAGTATTCATTATTGAGTTACAGTTCATAAATTTAGATAAAATTTTACTATTTGTTGCTGATTAATTAATTGCATTATTATTAATAAATGAACGATTGTTATTAATTATATTAAGATTTTTACTTTATAAATATAATTAAAATTTTGCTCTTTTTTATTATTGTTAAAATATAATTTTTTAAATGAATGAATATTAATATGTCATCACTCATGTTTATTATAACCTATTATACAAAACGTACACAGTGTAATTCTCTAATACGAAAATTCAGTAGTAGTATGGCAATATTAATAGAAGAGAGAAAAGAGAGAGATATGAAAACTAATATATTTGAAAAAACCGCCCCTATTAAAAATTCTCACGTGAGAATTTCGACTATTTTCTCACGTGAAAATCACGTGACAGCTCACGTGAGAATTACGTGAGAAATGAGAAAATGATCTTAAAAAATAAACATATTTGTTATGACTTCTTTGGTTTATATTAGATTTAATTGAAAAATACTAAATAAAAAAAAGCAAAACTTCCCAATTTGATGAGAAGTTCTCAAAAACGAGGTACGCCTTGTAGATGCGACTTTGAAAAGTCGCATGAATATATAAACTCTCGCTTCCTTATGTGCTTTAGGCGGTGGAAATTGTTTTGAGGGAGCTCCAACAACAAGCCATCTACCGGTTAACGGCAGTACTCAGCAATGCTCAACTGCAGTACTGCACGTTGTCCGCTAGATGGCTTGCAGTCGAAACTCCCTCAAAGGAATTAGTACCGCCCGAAGTACACAAGGAAGCGACAGTTTATACATTCATGCGACTTTTCAAAGTCGCATCTACGAGGCGTACCTCGTTTTTGATAACTCTACTGAAAAAAAAACACATGGGATCCCACATAGGATCCCACGTGGAATCCCACACGAGATCCCACGTGTGAATTTGATATGGGATCCCATGTGGCATCCCACGTTTGAACTCGAAGCATGAATTCCCACATGAGATCCCACAAGAGATCCCACATAGGATCTCATGTGGGATATGATGCGTTTAACTTGAGTACGGGATCTCATGCAGATATGGCGTAAAACTTTGGGTCCCCCATTGCGAGTAACGGGGATATAAAAAATAAGGCAAGCCTTGTAATTAGGACTCTTCGTAAAGAGTTACTTGAACGGCTGACTTACACGGCTTATATACTCTCGGCCATCCAGTGTATTCACAGAAAGCGCTATCGGAACGCCGCATTGCGGTGACAAAGCAGAACTTGTGATGGACGGCTCTCCATAAGTAAGCTTCGGCTATTTATCCGCTATGCGGTGCTTCGGTAGTGCTATCTGTGAATAAGTTGGACGGCCAAGAGTATATACGGCGTGTAAGTCAACCGTTCAAATGACTCTTTGTGAAGCGTCCTAATTACAAGGCTTGCCTTGTTTTTGATAACTCCGTTACTTACAATGGGGGAATCAAAGTTTTACGCCATATCTGCATGAGATCCCGTACTCAAGTTAAACGCATGATATCCCACATGAGATCCCATGTGGGATCTCTTGTGGGATCTCATGTGGGAATTCATGCTTCGAGTTTAAACGTGGGATGCCACATGGGATCCCATATCAAATTCACACGTGGGATCTCGTGTGGGATTCCACGTGGGATCCCATGTGGTTTTTTTCAGTAGGGAACTTCTCATCAAATTGGAAGTTCTGCTTTTTTTTTATATAGTATTTTTTAATTAAATGTAATACATACCAAAGAAGGGACAACAAATATGTTTATTTTTTTAAGATCATTTTCTGATATCTCACGTGAAAATCACGTGAGAAAATGGTCGAAATTCTCATGTGATTCTCACGTAAGAGCTCACGTGAGAATCACGTGAGAATCACGTGAGTACACCCGTGAGAATTTTTAATAGGGCTGCCAATTTATTGACTCATAGCTTCCTCCAAATTAATTTATCGTTCGTATATTTATAGTATATGAGTATTTCTCGGTAACTTTTAACTTTTAGCTAAATAGAAATTTCAAAATTTAATGTTAAGGCGGTCTTACACCTAAAAATTTTGAAAAAATCAACTTTTTTTTTATTGAATTTTTTAATTGTATATGTTATTCTGAACCTAACAAAACTAGTTTGGATCAAAAATTAAAATAATTAAAAATGATATGGTTAAAAGAGTTTCTATCTTCAAAATGACAAAAAAATTGATTTTTTTTATTTTGCCTTTTTTTATGCTTTTACGCTTCTGATAGGTTTACTTAAATGTGTTTTAAAATATCAAAACACATTATTTAAGCCATGCTAGTATAAGGATAACAAACTAATTAAATTTACATACGGGATTTATTGTAAAAATAAAATAAACCATATTGTGGAATTCGAAATTCAGTGAAATCGTCTTGTGACAATTTTGCAATTCTGTTCTAGTAAAGTGACCATTCCGTGGCCAAAATTCGACAGCAACCCATATGGAAAAAAACAAGTGTAGTAAATCGTAACAAACTATACGAAACTGTAGGAAACCGTAAGAAACTGAACAAAACTGTACAAAAGTGTTGGTTTTCGGACAGTTTGCAGGGTTAATTTATACGGTTTAATACGTTTTCGTACGGTTTGGTACAGTTTTGTACAGTTTTGTACAGTTTTCTACATTTGCTATTTCGACAGGAAAAATTTGTTATAGACGCAAAAAATTTATGAATCGTAATAAAATGTATGAAAGTATATAAATTCGTACGAATCCGTAAATAAATGTACAAAACTGTACGAAACTGTAAGATTCATTAAAACTTACGGGAATGTACGTTTTCGTACGTTTTCTCACATTTCCTTACGTTTTCGTACATTTTCTTACGTTTTCATACATTTAAGTTTTTACAGACAAATTTGAGAAAATTTATAGAGTCCCTGTCATTTTTCCCTACCGCAATTTCCACCAACCAGAAGCGTAGGTCACTTGCCGATTCCCGCGAATCGCCTTTCCCAAAAACGGAAATGAAATGAGCTACAGGGTGAAAAAACCACTTCTCTCCAATTAGCGTCGGTAATGCAGTTTTTTATCTTCGACATTTATTTGGATAAATGTTATTATTAGTTAAGTATAATATGTCGTTAGAAATGTATTGATATTTTTCATTCAAAATGATTTGCATAATCTAAATATATAAAATAGTGTCACAGAAAATATACAAATTTTTTCTCTTCATTAAGCTGGAACAATTGCTATCGGAACAGTTAAAAATTTTTTTTCTATATTATTTTATTTTCAAGTATTTAAAATATGTATGGTCACATGCCGAAGAGGTGTCTCATAATACTTTTAGAAAAAATTCATAGTTAGTGTTCATAAACTATCTCCAAAAAAGTATGAAAAATTCCCCTGTCACTTCGTCTCCATCGGACAAGTATTGGATAACTAGGGTTAAGTAGTATAGGAATAAAGCACAATTATTTTTTATTATTCAATATGAACTTGACTTAAAAACTTAATTTCAATTACTCAGAATATATAGGTTTATAAATAATGCGACGCTAACAATAGAACGTGGATAGATAGTTAATGATATAAATAACTTTAACATATTCCTATTTACCACCTTTAACTCTGTGTAGATACATATACCTAGAGTAGATGCCGAACCAAATCTTTTCTTTTTGTACCACATTCCGAGTACAGGTAAAAAAATTCAATTTATTTTTTCTCACCTCATGCAATTTTATCTACGGATGCACTTTTATGCATAAACGTATGTACATACATAAATCAAAATTAGCAATGGAGAACTGATGGCAGAAAATGAGTTCGACGATTGACACGAAGCACATTTATATAAAAGAGAATAAGGATAATTATTTATTATTATTTATTTATTATCCATTATTTCCTGTATAGAAATCAAAATTAAAATAATATTTAAATAATGATTGCGTTATCGAATTGAATAATTACAATTTTTATTAACATCATCAGTCTATTTCACATAATAAATAATATTTTACAGAAAGTATTGCACAAGTATTAAATATATTAATTTTCTGATGTTAAAAATAACAGTTGTTTTATAAGAGGAAAACAATATTCTGAAGTGAACGAAATAAAATATGGCATTAACTTTGTTTTCACCAGTTACCATCAGCTTCACCATACAAATCTTTAATAATAATTATAATTTGGGTCAGTCTTCTTTTTAACAATTCTTTTAGTTGGTTGTACTTTGTTCGATTCTCCGGTTGTTTTTGTTTTTTTTTACTTTCCTTTCATCATCATACTTTTTCTTTTTGAAATTTTACCTTTTGATTCTTTGGATGTACTCTTAAGTTTTTCATTTAAGACTTGTTGTTTATCTAGCTCCGTTTCTACAGGTTTTTCTGATTCTTCCATGATAACATCCAAATCTTCCACAGTTACATCCATTGCTTTGTTTTCATACAAAAAATCATCAAAATCAATATCTGGGTCTTCATCATCGGAATCACAAACAACATGATTATCTAAACCAAATTTCTTTTCTGTACTTTCAATTCTTTCATCATCTTAAAAAAAATCAAAATATTACTTGTTACTTAATTTTATAATATATGGATGACATATTAAGATTAGGTACCAACAAACAATATTATATTATGACACAAGGCCAGTAAAATAAGAAATGTCTCACATCACTTGTAATTGTCGGCCGAGGCGAAGCCGAGGTTGATAAACATGTGATCTGAGGCTTTCTTTTTTACTGGCCATGTCTGTATACTATTTTTTTCAATACGTGCATGAAATGGGCCTTTTTTCATGCCTGAAAGCCATGTCGAAAATCGCGCATTTCGAGTGTGATTTAGGAAAGAATGAAAAAAATCCTTTTTTTCACACTTTAGCGGGGAAAAAAAATTTTTTCCCCGCTACAACGAATTTTTATGAAATTGTTCTCTTATTGTCAAATTTATATATTTTATGGCTTTTTAACCAGTTTAGAATAATATAAAATAACTTTTAAACTGCGCTGTGCACGACTCGAAATGCACGATCCCCTACACAACTTTCATGCATATGTGAAGTCCAGAAATAAGTGGAAATAAATAGTAATTGGTTTTATGTATGTTTATTATATAAAATACAATAATTTATTTACCAATACAATCTGCTGGCTTCTGGTAGATCGATGCGTTGTAATTTTACTTACAATTCTTTTTCTATAATTGTTCTTTACGTTTAGAATTTACATTTGCTTCTATAAATTTACTATAAATAACTTATAAGATCTGCATACTAGACGAGTAAGGCTTACGATTACAATTTCAATAATTTATAAAATCTGCTTGCTAGATGAGTAAGGCTTACGATTTCAACTTGACTCGAATGTCGTCTGAGTTTGACGGAGCTCTCCAGGTTTCTTGTACGCTGTGACTGACGCGCGTGATGCATTTCGCAGTTTTATTATGCGGTTTAATTGGGTTATAGATGATAAATTGAGATCATCTTTATTAAGAAATTTTCGTTTGCGGCTTATACGCGTAGCATTTAAACGGTAGCATTGTGAAATGCTGATCTGTTAAAAAGTTGCACGCCACTGTCTTCTGTAGGTCGATGGCTCTCTACGTCACACGCTCTACGGTACGATGCCTGAGCGAAATGCTGCGTTGCATTCTCGCTTTTATATGTCAGGAAATATCTGATGTGAATAAACTTTCAGAATGGAATTCTAAATCTCTATAATACGTCTCCGGACGTAACACATATAAAAAGGCCCTCTCATGCACTCGTTGAAAAAAATATAGTGTGTAACACGGGAAGAAGAGCTATTTCAGACTCGGGTGAGGTGCTTTCACCCTCGCTTGAATTAGCTCATTTTCGCCCCTTGTTGCACAATATACTATTTCTGCCTCAGATCACATATTTATCAACCTCGGCCGACAATTACATGTGATCTGAGA
Source organism: Torymus aiolomorphi (assembly GCA_036365515.1). Classification (NCBI taxonomy): domain Eukaryota; kingdom Metazoa; phylum Arthropoda; class Insecta; order Hymenoptera; family Torymidae; genus Torymus; species Torymus aiolomorphi. The sequence goes on along the minus strand of CM070877.1, from coordinate 80,224,718 downwards.
CATTTCTTATTTTACTGGCCTTGTGTCGTAATATACTATTTCTGCTCGACGGCGCCGGAAAGCGGCAACTTCGTTTCGCGCAGCGGCCCAAAAGTTGGCACTTTCCGGCCGGAGGGCAGAAAAATCAATATAAATTGGGCTCGGCACACTAAAAAAAAGGAGTCACACAAACATGCGACAGTAAGCGAGTCAATTATTGAATAAGGCCTTAAACCCAAATAACAGGGCGACGCGAGATCCAAGAGATAGACGTACGACAGAAAACGAGTCTATATTATTGAATAAAGTATCCAATCCAAATAATCGGGGCTTGCCACATAGAAGAGGAAGGCATGCAGACGTGTAAATGAGTCGATTATTTAAAAAATCTTAAATCTAAATAGCTGAGAGACGCGAGATCTATTCAACAAATAGTATATTGTCCTAGGGCGCAAAGTGGACCTTTTGAGACCAAGTGTGGATTTTGCAGTACGAGTCGCAGGTGAGCTAGCACGAGCCGAAGACGAGTACTGCAAATACACGAGGTCAAAGGGTCCACTAAGCCCTAGGTGCACACCATATTTTTTGTGACTCATGTATTGATTTTCGGCGTTTTAGAACCTAAAAAGCAAGACTAAATTGATTTACCATTGAGAATAAATTTTTCAATTTCAGTCATTGTAAAGATATTACAATTAATTATAATTCAACATCAATGTGAATATTTAAAAAAACAAATTTTTTATAAAATCTTATATAAAGTTGAAAAATGAAATGATTATTAAATTATATGTAAACCGTTGTTTTTGAATTTGTATATTTTATAGATTAATTATTAAATAATAGTATATTGGATATATTTCCGAATAAAAAAAGTCATAAAAAAACATGCATTCACAAATTTATAGTGGATTAAGTTTAATTTTTGCGATTTTACGGAATTTTAGAGTAGCGGGCGTGAATGGATTTTTTTGTCCAATCGGTCGCAAAAGAGTCACTTTAGGACCACTTTTTAGATCGGAACACGACGAAAATCGTGCATGTGTTACAAAAAGGAAATTACGTATTCGTGTAACAGTAAGCGAGGCAATTATTTATAAAATTCTTAAACCCAAAAAACGGGGGCGCTATGTACACACAGAAAAGAAGTTAAGCAGACGAGCGACAGTAAGTGATTCGATAATTTAATAAAGTCTCAAATCCAAATATCCGTGGGATGTGAGGTCCTCTCGTATATATACGGGAGTTACGTAGGCGTGCGATAGTAAAGCAAATCGATAAAAAGAGAGCTAAGTAGACGTGCAATAGTAAGCGAGGCAATTATTTTAAAAATCTTTAATCCAAAATAGCCAGGGTTCGCGAGATCCACGCAAAAAAAGAAGTTATGCAGACGTGCAACAGTAAACGAGTTAACTATTTAAAAAGGTACCTATTATTTCAAATATATATATTACCTTCTTCGGCAACTTGTACCATGGCATCGTCTTCATAACCAGATAATTCGTTTATGAATCTTTCCACACTCCATGGAGGAGAAGCTACAATTTGCAGCCACGCAGCTCGTATGTTATCATCTCTCAGTCTAGTAACTTCCTTGGCATTTACGGTCGTTTGTTTCTTTGATTTAGCCCGTTCTAAATCAAGAAGAGACCTTACCATTATCTTTATAATGCAGCCTGCAAAATTATATTCATAATAAATAAAATTGATATTTAAACGATTTAGTGTTATTTATTACTTTTAAAGAGTAAAGAAATGTTTTTTTTTGTGATATTGGAAGAAAATGTATCAATCATTCCAAATTATGATTTTCATATATTAATTATAATTATTATATTTTATATTTTCTTATTTTTGTATAATTATTAAGCCATTTTTAAATGTGGAATTACGGTTTCCTAAACACCTGTTTCCCTTAGACATTCTCAAAAAAAAAAACAGCTCAACCTTTGCTTCTAGATCACGATTAAGAAAGGTCTTTCGCAAATTCAAAACCAATATATTTTTGAATAAAATTGAAATACTTTATAAATAATAATAATAAAAATTTTTGTCCGAAATTTTAAAGTAGCTTGACGAATAAATAATAGTACATTACGATACTAGTGGCATAAGTATTAAGTCGTACTTTACGGCACGGCGTGTATAAGCGGCTGAGGGTAGCAATCGTATATTATTTTATAGCTCTGACGCATAAATCCGCCATTTCACGCCTATCTGTCCCATTAGCAGTCCATTTTTGCACTATCACCGTCAGTGTCTTATGTCACGCATAGGCGTGACATAAATGCGGATTAATGCCTCGCAGTGCTATAAATAAATAAATAAGTACATTAATAAAAATCGACTTTTGAAGTTACATTCCTATAGAACCATATGTGTATAAGCGGCTGAGGGTAGCAATCGTATATTATTTTATAGCTCTCACGCATAAATCCGCCATTTCACGCCTATCTGTCCCATTAGCAGTCCATTTTTGCACTATCACCGTCAGTGTCTTATGTCACGCATAGCTATAAATAAATAAATAAGTACATTAATAAAAATCAACTTTTGAAGTTACATTCCTATAGAACCATATGGGATAACACGATTTTATTTTTTATGTTAGAATCAATTAATGAAAAAATAAATAAGTTGACGAAGGTTTGTCAAAGTTATTAATATTAATCTCGAAAATTTAAGTAAAATGCGTGACATATGGATTTTAAATTACTTAAAATTTATGGATTCATTATGTAAGAAAATTTTATATTAATCTATAAATCGATTAGCACATTTTTCATTTATACTTTAAATTACTTTGCAATCAGTAATATTAATATTGATGGTTAAAAATATTGAGGGCCCGAGGAGGTAGCCATTATATACGATCCTTAGCGAAAGACTCGCTTTAACAAAATACTGAAATACATATTTGATTTTCCCAAAAGATAAAATCTTGATGTTTCAGTCGAATCCATGATCGAGAGGGATAAATCTCTCCTTATATACATAAAACTAATTGACAAACTTAATTCTATAATTTCTGCTTCGTAAATATTGATACATTTTCTCCACCCCTTCAATAATTTATACTTTATACATATAATACATTTCACTTACAGATGAAATTGTTTGTAGTAGGTTTAGTTCTTAATCCTTGATTCATCGATCTGTGGTAAGACTCTAAGTAGTTGTTAGTCCTATCTGGACAATTAAAAACGCAGAATATTCCTGGTCTTACTTTTATCATCCACTCTTTATCAAAATAAAAATTCATAAATTTACGAGGGTCATTTGATAAGTACCTAGCCTACAAATGAAAACACCAAAATTTTACAAAAAATAAAATTTATTTTTCAATGTAGTCTCCTTTTAGTTGAATACACTTGATCCAGCGGTGTTCCAATTTTTTTAACCCCGTTGAAAAAAATGTTTTCTCTTGGTTTGCAAAATAGGCCTCCGTGGCGGCGATTATTTCGTTATTGGAGTGGAATCTCTTCCCGGCGAGCGAATTTTTTAGGTTCGGAAACAAAAAAAAGTCGCACGGAGCCAAATCTGGAGAATACGGTGGATGGGGCAGCAGTTCGTAGCGTAATTCGACCAATTTAGCCGTGGCGAGTGCAGAAGTGTGAGCCGGTGCATTATCGTGGTGGAAAAGCACTTTCTTTTTAGACAAATGGGGCCGTTTTTCTTCTAACACGGCGTCAAATCGGCTCAATAGTTCGGCGTAGTACTGTCCTGTGATCGTTTTGCCCTTCTCCAGATAGTCAATAAAAATCACACCTTGAGAATCCCAGAAAACAGTGGCCGTCACCTTTCCGGCCGACGGGACCGTCTTCGCCTTCTTCGGTGCAGGTTCACCGGGTAAGGTCCACTGTTTTGACTGCTCCTTGGTCTCTGGAGTGTAGTAGTGAATCCATGTTTCGTCGACGGTCACGTAACGACGCAAAAACTCTTTTGGATTGCGATTAAACAGCTCCAAACACTGCTCTGAACTGGTCACACGGATGCGCTTGTTGTCTGCAGTCAGCAAACGCGGCACCCACCTTGCTGACAGCTTCCTCATGCCTAAAATCTCATGTAGGATATGCCACACGCGTTCTTCTGAGATGCCTACTATCGCAGCTATCTCGTGCACCTTTAATCGGCGGTCTGAGAAAACGATATCGTGTATTTTTGTCACGTTCTCCTCCGTAGTGGCTCTTTTCGGAGCACCTGGGCGTGGATCATCAAAAACCGACGTACGACCACGTTGAAACTCGTTATACCAAAATTTAACGGTCGCCATCGAAGGAGAAGTATCCCCATACACTGCATCCAAGCGTTCTTTAATGTCACTGCGCGATTTCCCTTCCAAAAACAAGAATCGAATCACCGACCGATATTGTTCTTTCTCCATTTTTTCAAAAATCAACGGACACATTTGCTTTCACACGCTCTCAAAAATAAACTACAACTCCGATCCGGATGAAATTTCGTCTGTAACCGTTTACAGGAAGATACTGCACTGTAGTGTATTTCTGGTGCGATAGTGGCACCATCTGGCGGTGAGGCTAGGTACTTGTCAAATGACCCTCGTATTCCACTTTTTTTTTTAGCGTAACTTTATCACTTAAAAACTTTTCTTTGATCAAATCTTTAATCACGTCAACTCCTTCTTTTACTTTATCCGGGAGCAATAAAGGCAAAACCAGAATTTTTTTTATCACTTCTTTGCCATCGGGATTCTCCTTAGCATTATCCTTTCGCAGATACAGCCCATATCCCCCGAATGGGGGACTTGGCTTTTCTAATGATTGTCTGAAAATTTTAAATAGTTATTTAATAATGATATACAATCGAAATTATTCAAAAGTGGTCACGTTTATTTGTATTATTCTTATAATACAGATTTACATGTAGGTGTTATAATGATTATGCAGACACCGAGATAAACGATGGTACATGATAGAAGCAGTATTAAAAGGTGCTATACTAAGCGTTGTTTATTACAACGATAAATAAACTTTATTAAAATATACTAAGTAAAAGGCCGTCGAAGACCGCTGACACGTATAGAAGATTTTTTTAACTCCCAAGAAAGGCTTAAATGGTATGCGTATTTTATAGATTTTTGGAATTGTTGTTGTCCGAATGCGTGGATAATTGTGTGATATTTGGATATAAATAGGATTTTACTGTTTTGTTATAAGATCTGCATGATAAACTAAGAATTCAGAGAGAGATAGAGAAGACGATCGACCAAATGTTGCGATATGCACTCACTAGTCAGAATTAGTGAATATCCACTATTTGTAGTGTATATTAACTTTTTAAAATAGCTATCTTTCACTATTATAAATAGTCAAAATACACTACTAAAAATAGTGGATATCCATTTGGACTGCATGTTCACTATTTCAGCAGTGATCTGTTGTTCACTATAGACCAGGGATTTTTTCACTGTTCTAAATTTAGAAAGCATGAAGCACTCATCGAGTAGTACCGGCAACAGCGTCGTTACTCTGACGAGAAACAACGATGCTACGAGCGTGACGGGGTGATGAGGAAGAACAACCTAGCTGAACAATGGTAGTCATCAATATTTTAATATCGCAGTTGAAAAGAAGGCCAAGCGCAGCTGGCTCTTATTGATGACCTGGCGGATGCTCTCGTCTTGAATGTCACGTTGCTCTATAGCATGTATAGCATTTCGATGGCTGAGAGGAATACCCGCTAACTCAACGAAGGCTTCGAAAACCCCCCAACTCAGTGAAGGCTTCGAAAACCCTTTAACTCAGGCGCATTTTTTTCTTAGATTTTAAAATACGATTTCTACATAATAGACGTGATTAGAAATTCAGAAAAAAATCAGAATCAATTATTTAACATTGCCTTTATTTTATGGGTGCGTATGAAAAATATTTATTCCTTTGAATCAAATTAAACTTAATTTTATAGTTTATTTAATTATTTTTCATAGTTGTTGATAAAATTATCGATAAGGATATTTTTAACGAATCAATTAAACGAAACCGATAAATTATAAAATTAAATCCGATAATTATAAAATACTATTGACTATTGTATAAGCAAAAGAAACTGGATCTCAGTACAAATGGTAAAAAAAAAATATATAAAATGTACAGAGAAAAGAATGGATTACTAAAAACGTATTAACGTAATGAATGTCTAAAAGTAATTTTGAAAATATTTAAATAATGTTTAAATATTTTCAATTGTTAAAACTATTAACAAAAAAAGATTAAGATGCAATTTCGATTAAAAGTACATTATCATTCGCGTCTATTATGCGAAAATCGTATTTTAAAATCCTGCAGAGCTGCTACTACAAAATTGAAGAAAAAAAACGCGCCTGAATTAGAAGGTTTTTCAAACCTTTGCCGAGTTAAAGGGTTTGCTTCGTTGAGTTAGCGGGTTCTCGAAGAAAACGCCGAATTAGCGGGTTATTCCTTTCTGCCGTTGACTTGCACGATGTATGGGACGAAGGCGCAGCACATTAGCGGCCTGAGGACAGCAATTGCTATATAGTCTCGGGTCACTCGAGATCTTGAAGAAATTCGAGTAATCGTCGTCGGCGGTCAAGCGTGACAGTTATTTGTCTGCGTAACTCTCGTTGCCGTCGATTAAGTACTACGAGACAGATCAACGCAATCCCCCTGTATGTCAAGTCATCACGCTGTCACACAACGGGATCAAGCCTAGGTGAATCGTGATCATGCTGTTGAACAAGCTGGAGGTCATGTGCAAGATCTATGGAGCAGTAACTCTACTAGTTCTACTCTCTAAATTAATTAAATTAAGTGAAAAATAACTATTTTAGAGTGTTAAGTCGGACACTGTCGAAATAGTGCATATCAACTCAGAAATAGTATACATACTGAACTATCAGTGTTATCTACTGTTTAGTAGTGCAGTGTATACGCTGTTTCAAAGTGCATAATGAACTGTTGTATGCAATAAAAGCGTTTCTCTTATGGAAAACCTGTAAGAGAAATGCTCTTATTTCATACAACGCTTCATATCATGCCTGAGAGGTAAAAGGTTACAATTCGGCTCGGCGCGTAAGGTCATAACTCGACTCAGTGTGTAAAAAGCTTTGAAAAATGTCTTAAATATACAATATTGAGAAAAAATAATTTATAAAATTTATTTTCCTAGAAAATAAGATACATTGGGAAATAATTATATTATGCATGAAACCTCAAATTCCCCCAATTTCTACACCGGTTCTCAACTCAAACGTCAAGGAAAAAACAAGCGACCTAGTAATTATAAGTAGTAACCTTCTTACGTGCTGAGTCCAGCTGTAACCTTTTACCTCCCAGGCGACGGATATGCACTATTTCGACAGTGTCCGACTTTACACTCTAAAATAGTGAATTTTACTGAATTCAATTTAGAGAGTGGGCGACTTGACCAGTTCGTCGCCGACGACGTCGTCTACGGGCTAGGGAAGCCGAGCGCCGAAGACTTCGAGTTCAATTTCGAGGAGTCCAAGTGCGTACAGAGCTTCCACAAGCCCGTCGAGATGCCTGCAAGGATGGCAGACAAGCGCTCCTCCTAAATAATACAGATGCGCGTGGTTTCCTCCTGATCCCTCAAATTCCTAACTGGGCTAAAGATAAATTGCAGCATAGGTCATGTGATCAGCGATGATAACTTGCGATTGTACGACATATTGTGTACAAGTTGACGGGACAGCGTGCGCCATGCAAAATATAGACACTACCTCGTCTTTAAATAAAATAAAAGTCATAAATGTTACGTCAAGTTTGTTATCAGAGCATTATTAGTTAGGTAGAGGAGTAGGAAAGCTCCGATGACTTACTTTTAATAATAAAATGAATAAGGATTGCGGCGCGATAGTCAGAAAAACGAAATTCTTGAAAGCGTACACGCGCGCGTGATGACGAGCCCCTTGTGCTATGCCCTTGCATGTCTACACTAGCACAACATCTGCGCGATGTAAAGCAGTAAAATTGACTAATAATAATAATTTTAATAAAAGACTGTATAAATTGGGGGCTCTGCATGGAGAGATCAATTAACTATGCCTTTACTGCACGGCAACATTCGACTACAATAGCAGTGAACGAATGCGCGTATGTGCTATAAACTGTCTTCACGGCGCTGTATAATTCCGCAAAATGATTGATGCGGGAAGACTGGGGCGCAGCATAGTGTCCCGGTATCTCCATTAAGAGCCCCGAAATTACACTATCTTTTAAAATTATTATTAAAAAATTAAATAAAATATAGTTTTAGCTTCACCTGGCAGAAGTGAAAGTGGCATCCCACTACCTTGACACCAGGGAAACACACCCTTACAGCCTTCATCAAAGCCTTTTCAAAATCCGACATTGCCATTTGCGGATTAAACTTTGGAAATTGATCTTTGATGTGGTTGAACACCGATTGATACGCGCTGGTTGTTCAACGACTCATTAAAACCCATATCCATGGGACAACCTGCAAAATAGAGAATAATAAGTAATGAACCTACGCACATTGCAATTCTCAAAATTATCAAAAGATATAATAATATTATATATAATTTAAGGAAAGAAAATTTTACGTACCGTGTTATACTTCTTGCACATAATAGTTAACATTTGAGTGACTGATGTCTGGACATATTTTAAAAGTCGCATCAATAAAAACATCATTATTTTTGTCAAATTGCTGAACTAATTTTTCATCGTATAAAATGAGATGATGCGTTGTGATGATGACGTTACTAGATGCGCTGATAAGCTATCTGTACTTTCTTGGCTTTTCATCTCTAAAAGCTCTGGATACTGCTGTGCATGATCATAAAATGCCTTTATGGAACTATACTTCCTCTTCACTTGTGCAATACCAGTGTTTCCTTTACCAGTGAGTAGATCCATTTGAAGAGAGCCAGTGAAGTTTCCTCGCTGAGAATCGCGGCCGAAATGCAGCAAAAGCCGCGTGAGATGTTGTCTCGTAGTGCGCTCGAAGCATCGAGTGCCGGTGAGAAGATGCTGTCTGAGTAGCCCTGCCGTACGAGAAGTTTCCATGTTACCGCCTATACCATGTGAGAGACAGCTGCGTGAGAAAAGAAGGTGTGAGTTTCTCTACGTGGCAGACTGTTACATGGAGAGAGTTTGACTGAGAGAGATTTGAGTGAGAAAATCCGTCTTCTTTCTCGCCTCGTTGTCACCGAGGAGTGGGTTAAATCAGCGTCTCTCTCATTAACATGTGTAAAAGTGAGAGACAGCATGTTTTTTACCACACTCGGCTAATCAGTGTAGCGGATCAGCTGTTTCGCAGGACAGCTGATGAGTGCTACCGTCGCGTGACCCCCTGCTGAGTTATACCTGTGGTGCGCATGTCGCGAGAAATTCAAAATCATGATAATTCTCAAACAAGCCCATCAAACAGGATTAATGATAAAGTATGAATATTACATTTATGAGTATTATCTTCATGAAAAAAGCAAATAAAATATTATGTAAACACAAATATCAGTGGCAGCTAATAAAACATTTTCATTTTCTAAAGGCAAAATGAGTGTATATAAAACTTGATACTTGGAACGAATACTATTTTTTACAATTAAATGAAAGTTTTTAAGCTTGCGTCAATAATGTTATCATGAAGGCTGTGATGGAACAGAAAAGCCGGGCTATATATATATATATATATATATATATATATATACCAACATCCGCGTAAAAATATCTAGTAGCGTTTTGCCTATTGCTACATTACTGACGTTTGAGGTTATGAATCTGTCGTGCAAGTAGAATCAGCCATAAATATTTATAGTATTAGGTTTTTAGTAATATTAAAATCACTGCAAATCAAACAAATGAAAGTTGTGAAATCAATTATCGATAGTCAAGTAATAAAAACCATTCTCCGAAAAACTGCATGACTATAATATTCTCAGAAATGTATTCAAATTTCTTCATTCTTCTATACAAATTAAATTAAATTAAATTCATGACAGTACAATTAATAAATATTGTTAATATAAAACTTTCTGCGAAAGTATAAAATAAGGCAAGTATAGACGTTTTTTCTGTATAATCTATAAAATAATAATATTTATGATTTTGTAAAAGAAACCAAATAAATACCAGTGAAAAAGTCTTTTACTTCTTTGAGTCATTGTAAGCTAAACAAATTATATGTATGTAAGTACATTCAAATTGTTCACTGCAAATCAAACAAACAAAAGTTGTGAAATCAATTATCGATGGTCAAGTAATGCAAACCATTCTCCGAAAAACTGTATGACTATAATGTTCTCAGAAATGTATTCAAATTTCTTCATTCTTCTATACAAATTAAATTAAATTAAATAAATTAAACACAAGAAAGTACTGAAATCAATTAATTGTATTCAAGTACCGGCCATAAGAACTTTTCGTACCTCGCATGTAAAATTACATTTTACGCCCACGTTGTAACTTCAGAATTATACAGTCAGCGGGCATGAAGTACTACTTAACGCCCAAGAGACCCAATAGCTCACACACTCCTACAAAACTTTATAGTACCTACGTACTTTACGCCCATGTGGGCGAAAATTATTTTAATTATATAACTATGATGCCTTCTTTTTATTTCTAAAATTCATAAGAATTTTTTCAGGTATTTTCGAAAAGTCAAAGCCTATATAAAAAAATTACATAGTTACCAACACATCACTATTTTTCATTATTCCTCCTCAATTTTGAACTTTCTATAATATTACGCATCTTGGAAGGACAAGAGAAGTCTAGAGCTGCCCTAGCAGGGTTGGTCCTCCGACCTCCCGTACATACTTGGCGGGCTCGACGGTTTGCAGTCACGTGAGCTACTTAAATGTAGAATACTAAATTTTTACATAAATTCATTAACAATATTTATAACTATCAGTCCACTATAAATAATTACGTTGGCTCTAATTTTTAATTGATGCCGTTAAGTACAACATATCTGTACATGTGCAGAATAATGATTTATATTTCATTATCGAATATATTTTTCCTTGTGTCCGTCTTTTTTAAACGAGAATAAAATAAAAAATTCATATAAATTTATAGCCTGCTCAAAAGTCCTTTACATTTTACTAACCGTTTTATAAGCAACATATTTTATATCCTTTTCCCCGCGTAAATATCATATAAGATCTCATAGGAGAATTTCAGACAGCGCATATCTCGTATGAGATCTTATATGAGATATCATATGCAATTTTATATATTATGGGATCTCATATGAGATCTCATATTATATTTTCATTTGGGTGTGTATTATCTATTTAAAAACAAAGTGATTTCATAGATCAGTTGTAAATATGTAGAAGCAACCCATTTATACATTTTATCTGATCTTTAAACATATGAATATTTATATGAAAATGACCATGCCTTACAATGCAAACCGTCGGGCCCGCCAAGTATGTACGGGAGGTCGGAGGACCAACCCTGCTAGGGCAGCTCTAGACTTCTCTTGTCCTTCCAAGATGCGCAATATTATAGAAAGTTCAAAATTGAGGAGGAATAATGAAAAATAGTGATTTGTTGGTAACTATGTAATTTTTTTATATAGGCTTTGACTTTTTGTAAATACCTGAAAAAATTCTTATGAATTTTAGAAATAAAAAGAAGGCATTATAGTAATATAATTAAAATAATTTTCGCCCACACGGGCGTAAAGTACGTAGGTACTATAAAGTTTTGTAGGAGTGTGTGAGCTATTGGATCTCTTGGGCGTTAAGTAGTACTTCATGCCCGCTGGCTGAATAATTTAGAAGTTACAACGTGGGCGTAAAATGTAATTTTACATACGAGGTACGAAAAGTTCTTATGGCCAGTACTTGACTACAATTAATTGATTTCAGTACTGTCACCGCCTGCCGTACCGACGTCGATAATAAATCGGCAATATATATGTTCGTAGTAAGGAACGTTAGATGGCACCTCGGTGCAGTATTGGAGCTGTATCGAGAGCATGACGAAGGTACCGGCACAGACGCGACCGGCATCAATGTTGTTGTTGTTATCGTTCGGACAGAAACGCGCGCGGAAGTGAATTCGCGGAGAGACTGCGTTTCTCGCGATAAGTAGTGAAGTGTTTCACTGTTTCAACCTCAGGAATGCAGGCGTGATGCATCCTGAGGCTAATATCATTGTTCGAGAAATGTGTTATACCGTACTTTCGATGGAAACACGAGGAGAGCTCAGAGATAGTACGACAGGCTAGAACTACCTGTCGTACTCCCGAACCAGCAACATCCTAGTGCAGTAAACATATTCGTCTGGCACGAAAGCAGCAGAGAGTATCATGAGAGGCGATACAATGAAGCCAGCCTAGCAGCGAGGATGCTTGCGTGAAACCTAGGCCACACCGTACGAATCTAACCTACAATAACGGTAAGCGTGCACGTATCAACCGCGTCGCGAGTAAGTACGCGTAACCGTTTGTCCAGGCTCGTCGCCACCTGGACAGCGGCCCCGAATAGGCGTTCTTGTGCGGAGAGAGCGAGCGTAGAGAGAGCACAGGCTCGGGTCATCAACCTTAAAAGATCACCGGCAATGATTTAGCTTGCCGGCAGTTTGTAACCGGCAAGTGCGCATAAGAAGTGCGCAGATGACATGCGTTAGTAGCCTGTTCTCTCTCAGGCTAAGTTAAGTGTGTGTGTGTGTCGAGTCACGCGAGCGCCACCGCTCTCTCACTCTCGTAGCCGATGAGTACGCTACGTATATTACTGTAGACGCGAGGCTTATGTTACCGCGCGTACACTGCGTATATTACCGCGAGCGTGACGTCAGCCCTCGAGACAGCTGACGTCTGAGATAACGTGCTGGAGCACGGTTAGGTAGGGAAATTAACCTATTTCAACGCGACACTTCCACTGTCTAAATTATTAATTATTCATTCAACTCATTTAACCTTTTATTTAATAAACAATAGTATTTTATTATTAACTTTAACTGCTTGAGTTATTATTTCGCGACCTTAGTCATTCCCCGCTCCCCGCCGCCTCCGCGGTCGTTACCTAAGAGAAAGCGTATCGTTTCATCTGAGCAGCCGGCACACGAACCAGTGAACGAGAGGAGAGTTCGAGTCACTGGTGAGAAACAAAGCGCAAGTCTTCGACTTGCGTGTTGCACGGTAAGTCACCAGGTTAGATTAACATTGCACGACGTTGTAGTGTCTGTTACCTAATCTGGCTACTCAATCTCCGGGAGTTGAACCGAGAGATATGGATTTGAACTGCTAAGGTACACAGGTGAAACGTGCCTTAGCCCGAAAATCCACCCCGTGACAACTTGCGCCCTAAACGTGTGTGTGCTTGGGAATATCGCGAAATTTTGACTTCGAAGGAGCAAAGTTCGAATCCCAAAAATTTCTTTTTGCGTTTTTCCGATTTCTTTTAGATTTTTAGCAAGGAAGTGACTAAAGTACAACAACCAACCTACAGCAAACCCTCTGGGGGTAGAAGTTCGAAGATTTTTGAGAAAAATCAAGATAAATTGCTGTAGGCTACAAAGTTGCTATTTGTTTTATAGAACATCGTAACAAATAGTTAGATACGGTGCGCCTAGACGGAATTAATTTATGAGCGAGATGTGAAAGGATTTATTTATTAAAAATTGTGAAGAGAAGCATCAGGGGATTGAGCCCTCGACAAAATTTGTGAAGAGCGTTGAATCGATACCAGTTGCTAGCCTTGTGAAGGCTAGTAGTGATAATACCCTCTAGGGAATCGAACCCGTGAATAAGAATCGAGCTTAGGGGTAGATTCAACCCGCGGTGACCTGGCTGGCGTTTAATTTTTTTTTTACAGAGTAAACATTTAAAACAGCTGAAAAGCAGCGATAAACCAGTAATTCGTGCTAAATCGGGATCGGAGCATCAATTACTGGCAAATTAAAAAGAAAACCGGCCAGGGCGTTTTGGAACCGAGCAACTGGTATCAACCCTTCTGCAACTCGAGGTGCAATTCAGAGCGTGTAGGTTAGGTAGATAAAACCAATATTATAAATTATTTATTTATGTAAAGAAGGTGCGCCTTAGGGAACGATCCCATTTCTTTAGAAATCGCACACACAAGCACGCTTTGAGTCACCAACGCGCGTGGAAAGAAAACGACAAGCGAGCAAGCAAGATAACTGGTACAAAACGCGGAAGAATTTGTACCAGAAGAAGAAATACAAGCGCTAGATGTGAAAATAGAAAATTTAGCGGCAACCTTTATGAAAGGTACAGTTCCCTTCTCAGGTGCCGCTGGTAAGCAGGACTCAACCGCTGCCTAAAAGCCGCGGCAGAGCCTGGGAGGGGGAGGGGGGGAACTCACCAAGGCAAGTCGAAACCTTGGTGATGTGTGGCACCAGAAAGAGAGAAATGCCGCAAGCAACAGCGAAGAGGGCGATAAAGAAAAGAAAAAGACATCGCAAGATGGAAAGTCACTGCTAAGCAAGGAACGAGTAACGAACAGTGCTTAGCAGTGACGACGAAGAAAAGAATGACGATGATTTTCGGAAGACAAAGAAGACGAACGAGGCCGCCACGTCTGAGAAGAGAAAACGGCGCGAGCATTGACAGTTCGAAGTACCATTAGCAGTCGAAGTGAAAGCTCCATGAAATTGTTTGAGGGAGAAGCAAAGACCTCATTACGAGGGCAAGGAAGACCGTCGGCAAGGCCAAGGACAGCTCTAAGGTCGAGTACCTTAAAGGGCAAGGACGACCGACGAGAAAGGTCAAGAATAGCCCTGAGGACTCATTGGAGGACCTTAAAGAGCAAGGACGACCGTCGACAAAGTCAAAGACAACCCTCAGGTCTCATTCGCTGCTATGGCTGTAGCGAAATAGGCTACTGAGAAGCCGAGAGAGCCACAGCCTGTCGTCGCTGAAGAATAGACGTTGAGACATACCATTTAACCAAAGAAGCTCACATCAAGTGACGAGCAGGACAGGTCAAAGGTAGATTCCAGCGACGGCAGGTAACATACTTAGTAGCCGAAAAACATCGTACCGCTGTTATTGTTCGGCGAGTGGTGGAAAGAGAGATAGGAAAATCCACCAAACCGTCAAATTTCAGATGAAAAGAAGAGAGAAGAATATCCTCAGAGGGATAGGACCCCTCGACCGGAAGCCGAATGCCTCTGGGCCAGCTCAGGCGATCCTCTCACGTGGCATCGTTGGCCAACTAATTTTGCCCAAAATTAAGCCGCGATGACAGGTCGTTTCCCGGCAGGTCACACCAGTGACTGATAAAAGTGACCAGAGGTTTCACCAAGTGCCGTAAATGCATCGAAGCTTAGCTCCGCATCCGCTTTGTGCCGCCAGGCATCCCGTTCCCGATTTCTTTGTCGAATCGACGGTAACGATGCCTGATTTGGAGTGCGCTTAACTCCAGGTAACGTAGGCGGTGACTTTAGAAGCGACCTATCTGATTCGAGCATACCCTAGGGGAAGGCCACCCCGCAATGCGCTGTATCACACCAGCTGGGCGTGAGTAAGTGCAAAGGGTCGCTCTACAGGACGTTTCGCCTGTCCAGCACTATAGCTACGGAAATTCGATTCTGAGTTTCGAGAATCCAAAAAAATCTCCGAGGGCAACATTTGGCTTGTCGAATAAAGAAGAGAATTATGACAACGCCCGACCACCGAGGGAGTTAGAAGATCCGGCGACGAGCGACCCGCCGTTGCGAGAACCCAGCCGCCAGTGCGCGCTGGCCCCGATAAGGTCGAGAGTAATAACCAAGATGCAAGGTGAAGACGAACTAGGGAGAGACTACATCACCTGCTTCCTGGTCATTATAACAAAAATTAGCGAAGACGACACAGCATTTAACATCGTCACCTGCCTAAAATGAACCAGGTGCCGATTAGCTGTTTGTACATGAAGTAGTGGCCAACGAGAAGCCACCAACGCGAAGAGAGGAACATTACTTTCTTGGTAGACAACCAAGATAGCAAAATGAACTACATATCGCTAGTTCTACAGGTAGATCAGCCTGTAGAGCTAGAAAGAAAGAAAGCTTTTGCTAAAGCTAAATCTCCAGACACTGTAGGAAAAAGTTCTTGCTGAATATAAGCGTCAGCGACAGAGTTGTTCTAGAGTTGTCAGGAACAACCGACGTCAGATTGTTGTGCAGAGTCGCCCATCTGGAGATAAGCGACATCTGGGTGGGGGGTGTCACGGCCTGCCGTACCGACGTCGATAATAAATCGGCAATATATATGTTCGTAGTAACGAACGTTAGATGGCGCCTCGATGCAGTATTGGAGCTGTATCGAGAGCATGACGAAGGTACCGGCACAGACGCGACCGCCATCAATGTTGTTGTTGTTATCGTTCGGACAGAAACGCGCGCGGAAGTGAATTCGCGGAGAGATCGCGTTTCCCGCGATAAATAGTGAAGTGTTTCACTGTTTCAACCTCAGGAATGCAGGCGTGATGCATCCTGAGGCTAATATCATTGTTCGAGAAATGTGTTATACCGTACTTTCGACGGAAACACGAGGAGAGCCCAGAGATAGTACGACAGGTTAGAACTAGCTGTCGTACTCCCGAACCAGCAACATCCTAGTGCAGTAAGCATATTCGTCTGGTACGAAAGCAGCAGAGAGTATCATGAGAGGCGATACAATGAAGCCAGCCTAGCAGCGAGGATGCTTGCGTGAAACCTAGGCCACACCGTACGAATTTAACCTACAATAACGGTAAGCGTGCACGTATCAACCGCGTACTTACTCGTAAGTACGCGTAACCGTTTGTCCAGGCTCGTCGCCATCTGGACAGCGGCCCAGAATAGGCATTCTTGTGCGGAGAGAGCGAGCCTAGAGAGAGCACAGGCTCGGGTCATCAACCTTAGAAGGTCACCGACAATGATTTAGCTTGCCGGCAGTTTGTAACCGGCAAGTGCGCATAAGAAGTGCGCAGACGACATGCATTAGTAGCCTGTTCTCCCTCAGGCTAAGTTAAGTGTATGTGTGTGTCGAGTCTCGCGAGTGCGACCGCTCCCTCACTCGCGTAGACGATGAGTACGCTACGTATATTACTGTAGACGCGAGGCTTATGTTACCGCGCGTACACTGCGTATATTACCGCGAGCATGACGTCAGCCCTCGAGACAGCTGACGTCTGAGATAACGTGCTGGCGCACGGTTAGGTAGGGAAATTAACCTATTTCAACGCGACACTTCCACTGTCTAAATTATTAATTATTCATTCAACTCATTTAACCTTTTATTTAATAAACAATAGTCTTTTATTATTAACTTTAACTGCTTGAGTTATTATTTCGCGACCTTAGTCATTCCCCGCTCCCCACCGCCTCCGCGGTCGTTATGTAAGACAAAACGTATCGTTTCATCTGAGCAGCCGGCACACGAACCAGTGAACGAGAGGAGAGTTCGAGTCACTGGTGAGAAACAAAGCGCAAGTCTTCGACTTGCGTGTTGCACGGTAAGTCACCAGGTTAGGTTAACATTGCACGACGTTGTAGTGTCTGTTACCCAATCTGGCTACTCAATCTCCGGGAGTTGAACCGAGAGATATGGATTTGAACCGCTAAGGTACACAGGTGAAACGTGCCTTAGCCCGAAAATCCACCCCGTGACAGTACTTTCTTGTGTTTAATTTATTTTATTTAATTTAATTTGTATAGAAGAATGAAGAAATTTGAATACATTTCTGAGAACATTATAGTCATACAGTTTTTCGGAGAATGGTTTGCATTACTTGACCATCGATAATTGATTTCACAACTTTCGTTTGTTTGATTTGCAGTGAACAATTTGAATGTACTTACTTACATATAATTTGTTTAGCTTACAATGACTCAAAGAAGTAAAAGACTTTTTCACTGGTATTTATTTGATTTCTTTTACAAAATCATAAATATTATTATTTTATAGATTATACAGAAAAAACGTCTATACTTGCCTTATTTTATACTTTCGCAGAAAGTTTTATATTAACAATATTTATTAATTGTACTGTCATGAATTTAATTTAATTTAATTTGTATAGAAGAATGAAGAAATTTGAATACATTTCTGAGAACATTATAGTCATACAGTTTTTCGGAGAATGGTTTTTATTACTTGACTATCGATAATTGATTTCACAACTTTCATTTGTTTGATTTGCAGTGATTTTAATATTACTAAAAACCTAATACTATAAATATTTATGGCTGATTCTACTTGCACGACAGATTCATAACCTCAAACGTCAGTAATGTAGCAATAGGCAAAACGCTACTAGATATTTTTACGCGGATATATGTATATATATATATATATATATATATATATATATATATATATATATATATATATATATATATATATATATATATATATATATATATATATATATAGCCCGGCTTTTCTGTTCCATCACAGCCTTCATGGTAACATTATTGACGCAAGCTTAAAAACTTTCATTTAATTGTAAAAAATAGTATTCGTTCCAAGTATCAAGAGCGTAATGAGTCGGACTCACGCTCGTAACGTATTTTTAATTATAAAAAAAATAAAAAATAACCCTGTCTTTACATGGTAGCACTCGTTTAAGGTAAGAAACCAGGGGGAGGGGGCTAAAAGAACTCTATAACATAGGAAAGTGAACATTTTATTTGATAATATAATATATGGATGATCTACTCCTTCGTAGACCATAGAACATAACAAAATCAAACGAATCGAATCGTGGCTGGCACAATAAACGAAATGTAACAGCAAAAGTAGAGGTACTATATAGCCGCAACCACTAAGTTGAGGGACCGGCGCTCCGCGAGGCCTCATTGCAATATGTCTTATGAACAAGAACCCTCTAACCCGAACCTAACATTTTTCTGTCGTGCAAGTAGAATTGCCGAATATTTATTAATAGTTTTATTCAACTCTGTTAGCAAATATTTTTACGAAACTTCTAAAACTGTTATCTATAATGCTTTTGATATCAGACGTATAATAAAATAATTCTTGCACATTTTCCATAATAACTATAAATTCTGGTATGCTGTAAAAAAGTTTCCACAAAGTTACATATAACAATTCTTTAACTTTAATATTATTAGTATTTGTTTTAAAACTTTGATAACTATTATCTAAAATTGTATTTCTTATTGCTTTCTTGCAAACCTTGATGATTTGTTGTGTCCGTAAAAATCTGTATGTTATATTCTAGCTTTTTGTATTACTTTTATTCTTTTATATTATTTTTTTATTAAGATTGTTTCTTGTTTTTCTATATCCGACAGATTGATAGACCCTCCTTCATAACTAATGCCATACTTTAGATTGCTGTTCGACAAAAAACTTCTAAAACGTTTGTCTATAATGCTTTTCATATTCAGACGAACATAAAAAATAAGATTCTTCTTTTCTATATCCAACAGATTGATAGAACCTCTTTGATAATTAATGCCATATTGTATTGCTGTAATTGCTGTACGACAAAAAACTTCTAAAACTTTTGTCTATAGTCCTTTTCATATTCAGACGAACATAAAAAATAAGATTCTTCTTTTTCTATATCCAACAGATTGATAGAACCTCTTTGATAATTAATGCCATATTGTATTGCTGTAATTGCTGTACGACAAAAAACTTCTAAAACTTTTGTCTATAATCCTTTTCATATTCAGACGTACATAAAAAATAATTCTTCCACATTCTCTATAAATAACCATAAATCTGGTACGCTGTAAAAAAGTTTCCACAAAGTATAACAAAACTCTTTAACTTTAATTAACATTATAATATTTATTTTAAAACTTTGGTACTTATCTAAAATTATATTTTCTTATTGCTTTCTTGCAAACCTTGCCCTGGTAAAAATTTTTACGTGATAAATTATGTGATTAGACACATACTAAAACACGTGCTTTATCACGTGATTTGGCATGTATAAAAGCACGTGCTTTTGCACATGCCGAATCACGTATTAAATAATGTGACTAATAACTTGCTTTTTTCGAACCGATTTGGCATATATAAAATAACATGATTTTATACATGATAAATCATGTGATATAAGAAAATTTGATACATAATATAAATAAGAAAACTATTATTTTTAATACTTTCATAAATGATATTAAAATTATGGTGCAAATAATAAGGAGGTGCTTTATAAAAATTGAAAACTGACTTAGAAAGGCCTTTTTACTGATACGGCCGAGCGGTCACCCATCCAAGTATTAACCGCGCCGATTGTTGCTTAACTTACGTGAACCGACGGCCATGCGGCCGAAAACTCCTCCAACGATGTATTTGATCTACTGCTTCTATAAAAGCGATATAGCAAAACTATATCATACCAACACTAAATTTTTTTTTTTTTTATTAAATAATAGTAGTACAGTGTTTTATTAAATAATAATGTCCTTGGCTATTTTTTAAAATTTATTTTAAAGTTAAAATTTATTGTTTATTTACTAACTATAATAGAAAATTATCTTTATCCGAAACAAGAATTACAACGAATTTCATTTCAAGCTAAATATTCATAATATTTATTATGGAAATAGGATATTTATGATACATAATTTGTTATTATTAATAAATTATTTGTAAATAAATACTATTAGTTAATAAAAAGCAAATTTAATGTTGGTATGATATAGTTTTGCTATATCGCTTTTATAGAAACAGTAGATCAAAGGCATCGTTGGAGGAGTTCTTGACTGCATGGCCGTCGGTTCACATAAGTTAAGCAACAATCGGCGCGGTTAATACTTGGATGGGTGACCGCTCGGCCATATCAGTAAAAAGGCCTTCAAAGTCAGTTTTCAATTTTTATAAAAAACCTCCTTATTATTTGCAACATAATTTTAATATCATTTATGAAAGAATTAAAAATAATAGTTTTCTTATTTATATCATATATATCAAATTTTCTTATATCACATGATTTATCACGTATAAAATCACGTGATTTTACACATGCCAAATCGGTTCGAAAAAAGCAAGTTATTAGTCACATTATTTAATACGTGATTCGGCATGTACAAAAGCACGTGCTTTTATACATGCCAAATCACGTGATAAAGCACGTATTTTAGTATGTATCTAACCACATAATTTATCACGTAAAAATTTTTACCAGGGTGATGATATCATGTTGTGTACGTAAAAAATCTGTATGTAATATTCTGGTTTTTTTGTAGCTTTTTTGTATTACTTTTATTCTTTTATATTATTTATTTATTAAGATTCTTGTTTTTCTATATCCAACAGATTGATCCTCCTTCATAACTAATGCCATACTTTAGATTGCTGTACGACCAAAAACTTCTAAAACTTTTGTCTATAATGCTTTTCATATCAGACGTACAATAAAATAATTCTTGCACATTTTCTATAAATACCCGAATAGAAATAATAATCGTAAAACTATGTTACAATCTAGTACACTATTGTAAATTCTCGCACCATTTGGTACGTTTCGGTACGTTTTGATTAAGATTCGGACAATTGTACGGGATCGTACCTAAACGTACCGAATCGTACGGCAATGTATGTCAGGGTACTCGCAGGTACAGCCTCGTACAGAAACCTACAGCAACTTACATATACTGAAAAAATTATTTTTTGTCTCAAAAAATTTCTTGCCTAAACGTACACCAAAACGTACCAAAACATGCGGAAACGTACCTAAGCGTACAAAAACGTTCGGAAACGTACGTCAATGTACGTAAATATACGGTGCTGTAGAGAAAATTATAAGAACTCGAAATATGCTGGAAAATGTATTTGTTACTTCAAAAGTTTTTGTAGTATAAAATTTACAATATTATATTTTACTATAGATTTACAATATTATATTTACAATATTATATTTTACTATAGATTTATTTTGTAGTATAAAATTTACAATATTATATTTTACTATTCCGTACGTTTACGTATGTTATCGCATGTTTTTGTAAGGTCACGTATGTTATTGTACATTGCTTTACGTTTTCGTACGGTTTGGTACGTGCAGTACGTTTCGGGACGTATCCTTACGTTTCGATACATTTCGGTGCGTTTCGGTACGTTTCAGTACGTTTCGGTACGTTTCGCTACAAAAATATTTGCATATTGATACACTCATTTAGTACACATACATATAAGTAACATACATATAAGTATGTTTGGTAACATACATATAAGTATGTTTGGTAACATACATATAAGTATGTTTGGTAACATACATATAAGTATGTTTGGTAACATACATATAAGTATGTTTGGTAACATACATATAAGTATGTTTGGTAACATACATATAAGTATGTTTGGTAACATACATATAAGTATGTTTGGTAACATACATATAAGTATGTTTGGTAACATACATATAAGTATGTTTGGTAACATACATATAAGTATGTTTGGTAACATACATATAAGTATGTTTGGTAACATACATATAAGTATGTTATCGTTCATTTTCGTACGTAAATGTATGTCACTGTACGTCACCGTACGTTTCCGCAAGTTTACGTACGATTCGATACGATTCGGTACGTTTTGGTACGTTTTCGTATAAAATGTCCGAATCCTAATCAAAACGTATCGAAACGTACAGAATCGTACGGAAACGTACAGAAACATAGCGACACGTAAAGGAACGTGCCGAAACATACGATAATTTACATTGTAGTACCGTTTATTTTTTCCATTCGGGTAACCATAAATTCTGGTATGCTGTAAAATAAAAGTTTCCACAAAGTATATAACAAAATTCTTTAAGTTTAATTAACATTTTAGTATTTGTTAGTATTTGCTTTAAAACTTTGGTACTTATCTAAAATTATATATATTTTCTTATTGCTTTCTTGCAAACCTTAATGATATCATGTTATCTACGTAAAAAATCTGTATGTAATATTCTCGCTTATTTGTATTACTTTTATTCATTTATATTATTTATTTATTAAGATTCGTCTTTTTCTATATCCGACAGATTGATAGAACCTCCTTCATAATTAATGCCATACTTTAGATTGCTGTACGACAAAAAGCTTCTAAAACTTTTGTCTATAATTCTTTTCATAATCAGACGTACATAAAAAAAATAAGATTCTTCTTTTTCTATATCCAACCCACATAGCATGAAAGCTTACTAGAAACTTCCTGGAAGCTTTCATGAAAATTTCGTATGCTTCAGGAAAGCTTCCACAAAAGCTTCCTGAAATTACCTAATGTCTGGGTCAAATTCATGACAAAAAGCTTCCTCGGAAGATTGCAGGAACTGTTTCAGACACTTTTCAGGAAGCTTTCGGAAACTTTCTAGAAACTTTTCAGGAAGCTTTCAAAAAGTTCCTGGAAGCTTCATGTAGACTGTGGGAATCTTCCAGTAGTCTTCCCCGAAAGATTACAGAAAGATTTAAAAAATACTTCCTACAAGACTTCAGAATTGATTTATGTCAGTTTGAGAATGGAAGCCTCCAGTAAGGTTCCATGAAAGCTTCCCGGCAGTACATAATGTCTAGGTCAAATTCATGACGAGAAGCTTCCTTGGAAGATTTCAGAACTGTGTAAGAATCCTTTCAGGAACCTTTCAGGAACTTAAGGGAGCCTCCGAAAAAATTACTGTACGTTTCATTTAGGATGTAGGAATCTTCAAGGAAACTTTCAGGAATCTTTCGAAAAAGTTACTGAAAGTTTCAAGTAGACTATCGGAATCTTCCAGTAAGCTTTCAGTTAGCTTTCAAATAAGTTACTAGAAGCTTCAGGTAGTCTGTGGGAACCTTCCAGGAAACTTTCAGGAATCTTTCGAAAAAGTTACCGAAAGTTTCAAATAGACTTTATGAACTTTCCAGTAAGCTTTCAGTTATCTTTCAAATATTGTTCTGGAAGTTTCACGTAGTCTGTGGGAACCTTCCAGTAAGCATTTAGGAAGCTTTTTCCAAGTTCTTGAAATAGTAACTTAAAGCTATAAATATTAGAAATTCTCTATAAGTATTAACAATTCGCACATATTCTTCAGAACTTATTTCTACCTATAATAATCGCCATTTTATAATCGCAGAAAAAATTTCACATAAAATTTTTTGACATGACCGGGAATCGAACCCATGATCCTTGGGTTACTACGCACGCATGCTATCCGTTACGCTATCGCTCGCTTGAAGGAGTTCGGACATTTTCATCTAAATAAGTTACACT
This sequence comes from Torymus aiolomorphi, assembly GCA_036365515.1. Lineage (NCBI taxonomy): Eukaryota > Metazoa > Arthropoda > Insecta > Hymenoptera > Torymidae > Torymus > Torymus aiolomorphi. The sequence continues at coordinate 80,200,613 of CM070877.1, read as the reverse complement.
TTTCACGATTATTTAATTGTTATTATTTTGATTATTTTATTTAAAATATTAATGCATTTCAAAAATTATATATTTAATGCGGTAAATTAAAAAATTATAGTGTCGGAATTATTACTCTGAATAAACATGTTTTTATATTTGGCATTTCATTATGTTGATTAAATAATTTATGAAAATTCTAATTGAATGGTTTAAAAATTTCTTAGTATAGTATTTATATATACGATGGGCCTAATAATTGCGTTTTTTCAAAAAATTGTTTGGAAATTTTTTAATTAAAAAAAATTGTAATGTCGATAAGTAGGAATCTGCTTTTTGTCATTTTGATGCAATTTTTCAACGAGTATATCTTATGATAGTACGAATAGAATCGCTCAAAAAATTCTGACAAGGAAAGTACCCGAACTGTCAAATTCAAAAAAATTCCAAACCCATATTAAAAAGTAGACCTCCATGCCAGATTCACGAAACCACTTTTTTTTATCGGCTGAGAAGCGCTTTATAAGGGTTAAAATCACCCCTAAAGTTTACCCCCAAGAAACGTTTTTTTGATATATCTCGGCTTCTACTTAACTTTTTTTAACGAAACAAAATGGAAAGAGTTTCTTATTAAAAAGCCAAGAAATCCGTGGTAGTACGAACATTAAGGGTTGCATCCCTTATTTTTTAGAGGGTGAAATTGTGTTTTTTTAAGAATAATTTTTGTTGTGAGAATTCATAAAATAATTAAAAATAGGTCAAAACATTATTTTTACCAACTACAATAAATAACAGTTGGTGTTTTTGGGCATTCTTCGCGAAACAACCCCTTAAGAGGTGGTAAACCACCCCTAACACAAATGAATTAGGTATATTTTTTTGGCAATTATTTTTTTCCTTAAAATGGGTTCTTGAAGTCGTTAATCGGAATCCACAGTTAGATGCACAATAAAAATTTGAAAATAGTGAATTCAATATGGCAAAAAATTTTTTAGAAATATTTTAAATTCCACGAAAAGTAGTATGTAGACCCCCTAGCGGAAATTATATTATGTAAATAAGTGTATAATAATGTAACAATGTTTTGTTATGTTATTCTATTATTTATTATTTTTTTATCATACACTTGTTTATCGTACGATAAACAAGTGTATGATAATGTAGTTGTTTGTAAAAAAGTGTAAGAAAACGTAACAAATTGTACTTTTCTACTGGATTTCGGACGCTTTTACATTTTACCACAGTTTATACCATTTTTTAATAATTTCTTACTTTTCCTTACATTTGTCTACGTTTTATTACTTTTTAATTTGTACTCTTAATTCAAATTTTATAGGCATTCTTACACTTTCGTACATCTTTTTACATTTTATTATATATTTGTACTTTTAATTACATCTTTTTACGTTTATATACAAATTTTGATACACATTTTACATCGTATCACATATTTCGACGCCTCCTATTCATATAAGGCTTACTCGCGCAACAACGCTATAAAAAGCCAATTCAAAATTACATCCAATATAAGTCCAATTCAAAAATCCGTGCAACAAAATGCCAATTCACGCGCCCGTCCATACAATGCCAGTTCACACGCCAGTGCGATATGATCCCAACTGGCGCGCCAATGCAATATAATTCCCAGGCGAACGTCAATGCAGTATGATTCCAACTCCAGCGTTAATGTAATATAATTCCAGCCCAAAGAGCAAAATAATAACAAAGTTCCGATTAGGAGATTTTAAATCCAAGTAGCCGGGGGATACGATTTAAACAATTTTAACCCCAAGTAGCTGGGGAAGACGAGTTGCACGTATACAGAAAAATTACGTAGACGAGCGATAATAAACCATACAATACGTCGAACGATAAAAATCCATACAATATTATTTAAACAATGTTAACCCCAAGTAGTTGGGGGAGACGAGGTTCACGTATGCAGGGTAATTACGCAGACGAGCGATAATAAACCATACAATACGATGAGCGATAATAAACCATACAATATTATTTATACAATGTTAACTCCAAGTAGCCGAGGGAGACGAAGTCTACGTATGCAGGGTAATTACGTATACCGATAAGAATAAACCATACGATTATATAAACAATTTTAACCTCAAGTAGCCTGGGGATACGGGGTCCACGTATACAGGGAATAAATGTACGTCCAGGATCACGGAAAATAACCTGGGCTAATAGTAGATCTCTCGTAGACAAGATCCAGGTGCGTTCTCGGCATTCAACCAAAGATAAATCTCGTCTCGGATAAAGAAAACCCACTCGCACCAGGTCGAGCCCTCACACACGAGTTTCAGACGCACATTCTCGCTTTTAACAAGAAAACCCCGGTTTCAAGGTAAAGAAAGATTAATATCACCAGGAATCGAGCCTTTGTAGACAGTTTCAAACGCGTCTTCGTGCTTTATTCACGAAATGAAAACGCGATTTCAGGGTAAAAGCAGCATAATTTTTCCAGGAGACGAGCTCTCGAAGCCTCGAAGCGAACGAGCTTCAGGCTCACCTTCGCGCTTATTATTGACCAAAAATGATACTCAAAGATGAAGAATGCTTAAGGACGTTCTCCGAGAAAACGATTTTCTTGTGATTTTCCTGAAACTTGCAGAGAACGTTTGATTTTGTGAGCTTAGTACATGCTTGAAAGCCCCACGTCCATAGCAGTATTCAAAATAGAAATATAGAAATATTTAACTTCAAAGTTTTTGTGTTAACACGGGATCCCTATCTAAGATAGTTTTAAAATTACATTTTAATTTACTATAAAAAAAAGTTTTCTTTGTGTTTTTGTTTCCAACCGTAAGCCATAAAACTAGAAATCGAGAGGAATAATATGGTATAATATTCAATATAGCAAGCGATATTAATTTCAGAGATATAGCAACGTAAACAAAAACTCCCATGTTATTTGTATATCTATATATAGTCACCCTATGTAAGTGCTATTTATTTAAATATCATATTGACACCTTTTATCTTACGCTGACATTTTTTTTTATTTTTGGAGTTATGTATAGAGACTCATGAAGGGTTTTCATTATAAATAATATTTTTAAATCACAATTTTCGCGATATTAATGAATTTGAGTCAGAGAACGTCCCTAATGGCGTCAGGAATCAAATTCTCGCAGATGATTTTCAGGCGCAATTTCGTGATTTAATCAAAGAACGCGCGATTACGGTACGATATACTCTGAAAAATGCTGAATATTGCCAGGAGTTGAGCCTTCGTAGATGAGTTTGAGGCGTGCGTTCGTGCTTCTTATCAAGGATAACGCACTTATGAGCAAAAGAAAGGTGAATATGGCCAGGACTCGAGCATTCGTAGACGAATTTCTTTTATGTAACGAAAACTCCTGCAGGTAAGTTTCAGGCGTGCGTTCACACTTCGATTGAGAAATAAATTTTTTCCAGGATATAGGAAGGTTGTAAAATGAAATTAATCGTAATTTAAATAAATTTATAATAATTTTTTATTATAATAGAACAATAAAACAATACAATAATTGAAAACTGTAAAAAAATAATATTTTATTAATTTTCATCTTCACTTATGTCTGATTCGATATCGTTTGATTTTCTTACCGAAAATGCTTTATAATATGCGTAATGATTTGGCGGTATTATATTGTTATTGCATAATGATAGCAGATCTTTTAGTTTAGCTGCTGGAAGACCTAGCTCGCCAGTATACGCTCTCTTTAATTTATGTTTACTTACATTAACTTGATTTGAATCCTTCCTTAATACTAGTTTTTCTAATTCATCATCGAAATTGCATTTATAAAAGAGCTGATTTGATTTTTCTTTTGATACAAATACTTGCTTAAATTTGGAAATTCCTAATATAGCATTTACTGGTTTATTTTTTTCAAAACAGTCCTAGTCCAATTTTGCTGACTTGATAAATCCTTGAAATTGTAAATCATCTCAGAGTTAACATTTATAACTAAATAAAAAGGTTTTTCCGTTTTCGAATTTTTTATGATTTCACACCATTCATTATGTGTAAAAATTTGTCGGCCTTTAGCGTGTCTTTCAATAGCCGCGTGGACAGAATCTACCTGATTCTGAGTGTGCCCTACTTCTAAGAATGAGTGCTTTATGTCTATCTTAAGTTTATCAGATGCATATACGTACATGGCAAATACCTGCTTATTTCTATTTTGCCCAGCGCAATTATCTGACCATAAAAGGAATTTGTTGACGCCCAAACAAGCAACCCTTTTTGACATATAATCATATAAACAACTCGCCACTTCATTAGAGCCTCTTTTAGCGTCGTTCTCCGTCCATACATAACAAAATCCTTCGTGACGTGTAATATCAAAAATTGTAAAATTATAAACAGAAAGTTTACGCTTGTAGTAAAGCGAACTAGCTTCTGATTTCGGTGTAACTAGAACCTTTTGAAAATCAAAGACAATCATATTAGTGGTTTCCTTTTCCTGTTTTGCTATTGCTTCGTCTTCTTTTTTAATATTTCTCGCTTTTTCTTTATTTTCTATGTGCGCTTTATATTTATCCTCAAGTTCCTTTTTTGCTTCTTCGGTAGCATTTTCATAGCCTACACACTTGTCGCATTGATCCTTCTTAGGATGAAAAAAACTTATGTTAAATTTTGTGTTAAAAGTATCATAATAATGATGTTTTGAAGCCAATTTTTGTCCATTTTCTCTTGCCCATTCTTGATACAATCTAAACATTTTACTAAGTGACAAGTCCTCTTGTAAATACTCTCGTTTAGAATCATTACGTGTATAATGCGATTCAACTCTAGCAAAAAGATTTATATGGTCTACTACATTTTGCGTAATTGTTTCGTCTATTTTTTTGGGCCTACTATTTTTTGACGTACCTCTCTTGTCCTCTAAATTTTCAAATTTTCTGATTTTGTTAAATGTCGATTTACAGTCTGTTTGCTAATGGACAAGGTATTTAAAAACATTGTCCGACAAACAGGAACAATTTTATTTCGGTAGCCGGTTCTTATTGTGTATTTCCTTACGTATTGCTGTTTAGATTGATCCGTACATTCATTCGTAGCAGTTTCAGATACATACCTACCTATAAACGCATATTTTTGACTTTGATCTCCAGCGGACCAATATTCAGCAAAAAATAAACCACGCTCTTCTTCGGAAACTTTATTTTCGCATTTGAATCTACATCCTGGGCCACAACCGATTTTCATTTTTCGTGCCGGAATATTTTGTTTTGTAGTTGACGAAGTATATGCGAGACCAAGATTTGTTGCCGTCTTTTTAATGTTTCTTTCCCATTTTTTTGGCTCGCATTTACGTTTTCTCGTCAGGTTGTCTTTTACATTATGTTTTCTTTTTTTACTGTGACTAGCTTCGGTCGTTTTATCACAAAATTCAAAACTAGAAGACACATTTTCGGTGTTAATTTCCAAGGATTTTCATCATCCGTACTGTAAAAAACTTCATCGTTTTGAAAATGTTGATAGTTCGAATCGGAATCGGTACTTTTAGTTTCAAAATCGTATGCAGTTTCAGCATCATCATATTCAGTATTATTCGCCAGTGGAGTCACAATTTTTTCAACTTCCAATGAGTCAATTGATAAATACGCATTTTCAAGATTAGTAATACTTGCTTTATTTGAATGATTTGAGAATGGATGAAATGGACTTTGACTCATCTCCATCATATTTATATCATTGAACGAATAATTTAATGTAAGTGTATTCTCGTCACTACTCTCATGTCTTAGCGTATAATTTAAATCACAATTTTCTTCATCACCTTGTTCCAAATTTTCCGATATAGTAGATATCATACATTTATCCATATCGTAAAGATCCATGACGTATTTTCCAATCCTATATAACATGAAAATTATTTTCATTACAAGGAATTTTTTACTTTACTATTACTATGATTATTTTTGATTTCACGTATAAAGTCCACTTAAATAATTTCATAATTCAAAATATTATAAACTTAGAGAAATTAGAAATATTACTAAAACAAAATAGTACTTCTATATTAAAAGAAAGAAGCTATAAATAAATTCAGAACGTTAATATTATTTCTATTTTAAAAATATTACAAAATTAAAGAAATTAGAACCGCATCCTAATATTTAAAAAATAGGTTTAGTATTTCTATGTTATAAGAAAAGTTTTAGAGGAATTCCAAATGTGACGTAATCTATAAAAGGTTATGAAAAATTCACTTACTTTGACGTACATCCGATATTATTAATTATAAATTTGTTGTTTTATGCTTTCAGATAATGTCGACACAGTTCTCTTGCGATAATAATGTACAATATTGTAGTCGCAAAAATATAAACTGAAAAAGGCAGACTCAATTATACAAATCGAGCTTAACGATCTTTTTAGCAGCCTAAAACGTGTTCTACATCCTCAATAGAACGATAGTAACAAACATCGCATATGAACACATTCAGACAAAATGGTTATAATGTAAAGAATACGGTATATATATCAAGATAATTCCTTAAAAAACCATTTATTTTTACTAAATTTAATTTAGCACAACAAAATATGAAAGAAAATGTGTTTTTTTTTGTGTGTGTGTGTGCGTGTGCGTATGCATCTCTGTGTATGTGTGGACATGAAAAATATAAGTAGTATATGGGAAACGGTCTGGAGATTATCATTAAAGTTATTAATAATAATAAAGTTATTAATACGTAATTACCCTGCATACGTGGACATCATCTCCCCCGGCTCCTTGGGGTTAGAATTGTTTAAGGACGTTCTCCGACTCAAATTCATTAATATCGCGAAAATTGTGATTTAAAAATATTATTTATAATGAAAACCCTTCATGAGTCTCTATACATTACTCAAAAAATAAAAAAAAATGTCAGTGTAAGATAAAAGGTGTCAATATGATATTTAAATAAATAGCACTTACATAGGGTGACTATATATAGATATACAAATAACATGGGAGTTTTTGTTTACGTTGCTATATCTCTGAAATTAATATCGCTTGCTATATTGAAAATTATACCATATTATTTCTCTCGATTTCTAGTTTTATGGCTTATGGTTGAAAAAAAAACACAAAGAAAACTTTTTTTATAGTATATTAAAATGTAATTTTAAAACTAGCTTAGATAGGGATCCCGTGTTAACACAAAAACTTTGAAGTTAAATATTTCTATTTTGAATACCGCTATGGACGTGGGGCTTTCACGCATATTCTAAGCACACAAAATCAAACGTTCTCTGCAAGTTTCAGGAAAATCACAAGAAAATTGTTGTCTCGGAGAACGTCCTTAAATGATCGTATGGTTCATTATCGCTCATCTGCGTAATTACCCTGCATACGTGGACCTCGTCTCCCGAGCCACTTGGGGTTAACATGGTTTACATAATATTGTATGGCTTATTATCGCTCGTCTACGTAATTTTTCTGTATACGTGCAACTCGTCTCCCCCAGCTACTTGGGGTTAAAATTGTTTAAATCGTATCCCCCGGCTACTTGGATTTAAAATCTCCTAATCGGAACTTTGTTATTATTTTGCTCTTTGGGCTGGAATTATATTACATTAACGCTGGAGTTGGAATCATACTGCATTGACGTTCGCCTGGGAATTATATTGCATTGGCGCGCCAGTTGGGATCATATCGCACTGGCGTGTGAACTGGCATTGTATGGACGGGCGCGTGAATTGGCATTTTGTTGCACGGATTTTTGAATTGGACTTATATTGGATGTAATTTTGAATTGGCTTTTTATAGCGTTGTTGCGCGAGTTAGCCTTATATGAATAGGAGGCGTCGATTTGTACACTTTTTTCAAATAGTTCATAATTATACTTTTATAATAATTTATAATTGTACTTTTATTTAAATAAAGCTATAAATAAAATATTTTCAAAGATGTAAAGAAAAAATACTAAAACGTAATAAAATGTAAATTATTATGAATTAGAAATATAATTAATATATGTTACAAAATGTAAGTTACTGTATAAAAGTTTAAATTTTTACAAATTCTAACAGATTTTTACAATTTATTATCTTTTAATACAAATTCTTATACAATTCTACCAATTTCTAAGCAGCACAGAGACCAATTTTAAATCCTACGGGTCAGCCAACAGCAGACGGCAAGCTAGCTAATTATTCTGACGATCATGGGTTATATGTTTTACAATAATGATATTCATGGAAAAAATGTTGTAAACATAGCGATTTTTTGCACCATGAACATGTTATAATCGCTCGAATTGAAGCAAAATTTTTTTGGGTTTTCAATTTTTTCTGGCCTTTCATCAATGTAACCGGCGGCGTACCAAGCATATTTAAATAAATGTTGAAACCTGGGACTTGATAATTGATTATGTACTAATGAATGCATTTTGATTATATTATTTCTATCGTGTAAGTTGAGATCCTCATTTGTTAGAAATATCATATCCGAAAACGTTCGAACGAAGTTCTTCCACATTCGAAAACCGTAAATATCAAGCGGTTGAAGTTCACTTGTTGTTCTTTGTGGAATTTGTAGAATCGTTAAGGTTTTATGTTCCGGTTTTACTTTATAAATTATATCTAGGCAGTGACCTCTCCATGAATCAAGCAATAGGGTACTTGTTATGGTAGTTGATGGAAAATATACATCTTGCGTCCAAGTTTCAACATGTTCTTTAGTCAATTTACCTGATTTCGATGCCATTACATAAACATTTTCTGCTGCAAATAAATTTTTTCTGAATACAGTTCCAAACTCTCCCTTTGGTTCTTGCATGACTAAAAAGAAGGGTGATAGAAGTTTTCCTTCAGCAGATACAGTAGGTTGGATAGTATAAGAATGAGTTGTCGAATGCACTGATTGCACTATACTCTCTACACTTTTATCTCCTCTAAGATTGAGGGTTCGACCACTGTGTATTTCGTAATTAAAACCACTTTGGTCGGAGTTATAAACACGTTTTGCATCATATTTTATGATGGAATTTTTTACTCTATTGCGAAATTCCTGTTTTTGTGCTAACCATTCTTCTGAATCATCTATAGATTTTTTAGTAATAATTTTTGTTATTTTTCGAGAAACGATATTAAATCGCCGTTTAAATTCATTTAACCAGTGTCTAGAAGCTTTAAATTCATTGAAGTTAAACTCTAATGCTTTTTCTTTTGCCATACGTCTTACATCAATGTCATGAATGGGTATTCTATTCGATCTGGCTACGTTAAATTTTTGTAAACAATATTCCTCAATTTTTTTCAATTTATCGATCCTACTTCCTCCTATTGCCACTTGATCTCTCCATCTATACAGCTGACGTGCTGTTTTTAATTTTTTGAATCGATTTTGGACTGTTTTAACTTGTTTTTACTACTTAACCAATACTCCACAGCTTGCTTTTTGTAGTCAAAATTAATACTCTCTGATTCGGTCCTACATTGATTTTCAGTTTCGGGTGTTATCATATCTTCTGCATCGATATCTTCATGTAAATCATCTGCAGGTATGTCATCGTAAGGTTCGTAGGTATCATCATAATATAGAAATTCTTCCGTTTCTTCGTAAATACTACGATCATTTATACTTGATATTATAATATTATACACTATATTAGCAACATTTCTTTCAGCGTCATTAACAGGTAATTTCTTTTCTTGATCTTGAAACATACTGTTTAAAATAAATAAAACATTCATCGCATTTACCAAATTCATATTTATGGAAAATATTTTCTTTCTTCTTTTAGATACGTTGAGTCGCAGTGTAAACCTGTAAAAGTTTTAGTTATTATAGCCTTTTTATAGCCATAACAGTATAGGAATGTACAATAGTATGAAGGTGCAGTAAGTGTAAAAAGTATTCAGACATCCAAAACTTTTGAGGAAAACATTTTACTAAATTCCTTTGTAAGTGCATGGGAATTCGTTATTGTTTGTCAATGTTTTGTCTACAAGATACACTATTTTATTAGCATTAAATAGTTGCTAAACGTTATTATTATAAATAAAGTACTACTTCTATTCACTCGTATGAATATTTTTTTACACTTAACTGATTAAATCGTCAGTATGTCATATTTTATATATTAGAATAACAGTAATGTAATAGTAATTCTAAAAATTAAAATCAAAACATAATTTTTACTATCATAAAATAATTCAATGCATGTATTAAGAGTAAAGTTTCACTATCAAAATATTTACAATTGGTACAATAAAGATTCTATAATAGATTTTTACTGAATTTGACTTTCTTAACTTCGGCCACTTGTTCAAAATTTATTGTATATTTTGACGAGTTTTATATTTAAAAATGCTGCATTTTATTTAACTTTTCAATATTATATCTATTATATCCTTCTATTAGAAATATTTTGAATAATTATGTAGAAGAAAGAAATTTCAATTATATGGTTACTTACGACTATTATTATTGTTGTTATCATTCAATTCAAATAGGATTTCGTACTCATAAAATGTTTACTTGCCATTAAAAAATATGATGCAAGTACCTCCAGACACTTATATTTTCAATTAATACCCATAAAATAATGTTGACATTGAATATTAATTTAACACGAGCGTAGAAAAACTTTCAGTAACGTATATTTGTTTTCGACTGACCGATGTTTCACTTATTTATGAATAAAAGAGGAGGAATCGGGAGATAAGCCATATCAATGCAAGTGTACGTAATCTTGTATATTGCGCAATAACCATGAATTGCTATAATTATCATTATATTAAAAATTTTGTTCATATTAATTTATATTAATAAATCATAAATAAACTTTTCTTATTAAAACCTATCATAATTTCAACAAGCATGAAAATCTCTCCTAGCTGAAATTATAAAATATGAAAGAAAATAAGAAAATACTTATAAAATGGAATAAGTTGTCGAAAAATGTAAGAAATCATACGATACTGGATTTCGGGCATATTTAACAAGTTGTTAAAGTTTCTTACATTTTCTTTCAATTCCTTACGTTTTCTAAATATTTCCTTGTGTAGCTTATTTTTATGAAATTATAAGGAAGTATTTGTTAGAAAAATCTGTAAGAATTAATTTGTTAAAAAAATCTGTAAGAATTTGTAAAAATTTAAACTTTTATACAATAACTTACATTTTGTAACATATATTAATTATATTTCTAATACGTAATAATTTACATTTTATTACGTTTTAGTATTTTTTCTTTACATCTTTGCAAATATTTTATTTATAGCTTTATTTAAATAAAAGTACAATTATAAATTATTATAAAAGTATAATTATGAACTATTTGAAAAAAGTGTACAAATATGTGATACGATATAAAATGTGTATCAAAATTTGTATATAAACGTAAAAAGATGTAATTAAAAGTACAAATATATAATAAAATGTAAAAAGATGTACGAAAGTATAAGAATGCCTATAAAATTTGAATTAAGAGTACAAATTAAAAAGTAATAAAACGTAGACAAATGTAAGGAAAAGTAAGAAATTATTAAAAAATGGTATAAACTGTGGTAAAATGTAAAAGCGTCCGAAATCCAGTAGAAAAGTACAATTTGTTACGTTTTCTTACACTTTTTTACAAACAACTACATTATCATACACTTGTTTATCGTACGAGAAACAAGTGTATGATAAAAAAATAATAAATAATAGAATAACATAACAAAACATTGTTACATTATTATACACTTATTTACATAATATAATTTCCGCTAGGGGGTCTACATACTATTTTTCGTGGAATTTAAAATATTTCTAAAAAGTTTTTCGCCATATTGAATTCACTATTTTCAAATTTTTATTGTAGATCTAACTGTGGATTCCGATTAACGACTTCAAAAACCCATTTTAAGGAAAAAAATAATTGCCAAGAAAATATACCTAATTCATTTGTGTTAGGGGTGGTTTACCACCTCTTAAGGGGTTGTTTCGCGAAGAATGCCCAAACATACCAACTGTTATTTATTGTAGTTGGCAAAAATAATGTTTTGACCTATTTTTAATTATTTTATGAATTCTCACAACAAAAATTATTCTTAAAAAAACACAATTTCACCCTCTAAAAAATAAGGGATGCAACCCTTAAGGGGGCTAGACAACTTGTTTCTCTGAAATAAGAAGTCACATTTTAATACATAAATTTAAACTAATTATTTCATACTTTTTACATATAAAAGTGGGTATATTTACCTTACCTTAAAACTTTCTCTGATGGGCCTTTTATATGGTCCAGAACCATAGTCATCGATGAAACAAGTTTTTTCACTAACCGTAAGCTTTGAAATTTTCTTGTGGATAGATTGACTTCAGATTTGAACTAAATTACTCCTGAATAGTATAATTCTCATATGAGTGTAGGGATTTTTGATCTAATGAGGAAAAAAAATTGTGCTGTTTTTCAAGTGTTTCTTTTTTTATTTTTTTAAATTTTTTATATTTTTTCATAATTTTTCTGATGTAAAAATTGTTTCCGATATTTAATCCTAAATCCCTAAACTCATATGAGAATTATACTATTCAGGAGTAATTTAGTTCAAATCTGAAGTCAATCCATCCACAGGAAAATTTCTAAGCTTACGGTTAGTGAAAAAACTTGTTTCATCGACGACTATGGTTCTGGACCATATAAAAGGCCCATCGGAGAAAGTTTTAAGGTAAGGTAAATATACCGACTTTTATATGTAAAAAGTATGAAATAATTAGTTTACATTTATGTATTAAAATGTGACTTCTTATTTCAGAGAAAAAAGGTGTCTAGCCCCCTTAATGTTCATACTACCACGGATTTCTTGACTTTTTAATAAGAAACTCTTTCCATTTTGTTTCGTTAAAAAAAGGTAAGTAGAAGCCGAGATATATCAAAAAAACGTTTCTTGGGGGTAAACTTTAGGAGTGATTTTAACCCTTATAAAGCGCTTCTCAGCCATAAAAAAAAAAAAATGGTTTCGTGAATCTCGCATGGAGGTCTACTTTTTAATATGGGTTTGGAATTTTTTTGAATTTGACAGTTCGGGTACTTCCCTTGTGAGTATAGTATTTATATATAGGAAGGACGTCAAAATTGTGTTTTTCTAAATGAATGTTTGAAAGCTAATTTATCAAATAATGAAATTGGGTTGATTTTAGATTCCAGGTAGACCACTCAAGTTGAAGATTTGATAAGCTATAATAAAAACAAATGTTACTGTATATTTTTCATTATATTCCTTTTTTGGCCATGTGGAGTCCAAAATTAACCCAATTTAATTATTTAATAATTTAACTTACAAACATTCCTTTCAAAGAACACAATTTTCACGTCCTCTCTATACATAAATACTATATTCAGAATTTTCTTAGCGATTCTATTAGTACTATCATGAGATATGGGGATATCTCCAGAACTTTTAATTTTCACGTTACAGCAACTTTTTAGATCTTTTTAATACGAAATATATACTTTCAGCAAAGTAAATAGGTAAAAATAAATGTTTTTTAAATGTTCCATGTATGAAACAATCGTTCCAGTTACGTGTAAAGCGTAAGTAGAAAAACCTAATTTCAGAGATGTGCCTACAATACATTTGAAATCTAGAATCAAGAAAGTTCTATCAGTCATTTCTCCAAAATAAAAATTTTCATAGTAATTCTGTTCCATACCTTTTAACATAAAGAATTTTCGTAATATGGCTATCAGATTTCATTCTTTATTAAAAATACAATCATTTGATTTGTTGCACGTGGGTGTGCCACGCATTGGTTAAAAGTCATGCGTCTTCAAAAAATTACTTCTAAAACGTTAACTCATTAAGAAAAAAAAATAGATTTTTGATAAGCACACGCTGAATTTTGAATTTTATATTCCAAAAGTCATTGTAATCACTAACTTAATATTTTAGAAAAACGTAGTTAAATTGTCAAAATGATATATTTAAAATTTAATACAATTTTGATAGGATTAAACCAAATAAGTTCGCCATTTATATTATAAAAAAAAAATTTTCGATATACTCGTAAAATGGAATTATGTTGCTTTCATTAAAAAAAAAACGAAAAAGCGAGTAAAGCAAGCTTTGTAGTTAATTGTCGCAAATGGCAGTCATAGTAGAAAGTTAAGTAAGTTAGGAAGCTGATGGTTCTACTGCCTAGGTAGTAATTAAATAAAAACAAAAGTTTTTAAAAAATTTATTCCGACGTTTCGGACGGTTTATTTCCGTCCCTTTTCAAGGTCTGTGAAAATACACACGAAATACAAGTTTATTAACATAAAAAAAGACACTAAAATTGATAAACACTCGCTTAACAACACTTACCAAAAAACTATATATACAAATATAAATAAGTGGACACAATAAGAGACCACTAGTCAAAGTGAGACGGCGCACGCAATTTCCCAGTATTTATCATCTCTAGAGTATGTATAGGAGGGGTAAGAACTACGAAACACTTTAGCCATAAATACACAATAAGATATGTAAACCTATAATAGTAAGCCTTGTTTATATCAACTTATTATTATTAATAAAAATTTTATAATCTGACTTCAAAAAATTAGTGTCAAACTGTCTATTCAAACTATTGCATTGGGAATGGATATGTAGCATTTCAGATAGTAATCTTTTCTGTAAATTAGGCTCTTGATCTAAAATTTTAATATTTTTGAAATCGATTTTATGATTAGTATTCGCTATATGTCCGTGTAAAACTGACTTGTCTCTCTTAAATTTACAATCGCTAACATGTTCTTTGCTTCTTACAATCAATTTTCGAGAAGTTTGTCCCACGTACGACGCATCACAATCGCAACAATTAATTTTGTATACAACTTGAGATTTTTCATTTTTATGGTATCTATCTTTTCCTAGTCTAATTATATGATTGAATTTATTGGAGATTGAATTAATCATAATTAAGTTGTAACACTTACAGATATTTTTTAATTCCGGGTTGATATATTTAATAAATGGGAAAACTAAAATGCTATTAAAATTTATGTTCTTAGAATTACAAGTATTTTTATTATTATTTTTAATGTGTAATATACGTTTATTGATATGTTTATTAATGAAATCCATAGGATAATCATTCTCCAATAATAAATCTCTAATTAGATTAAGATTCTTATCATGGAAGTGTGTATCAGCTAAATTAATACATTTGTCAACTAAAGAACATATTATACCAATCTTATTACTAATCGGGTGGTGAGAATTAAAGTTTAGAAATCTACCAGAAAAAGTTGGTTTCCTATACCAATCCGTGGAAATTTTTTGTTCGTTATGAATAATAAGAAGATCTAGAAAACTTATTTTATTGTTGCTTGGTGTCTCGACTGTAAATTGTAAATTCTTATCAAAACTATTAAATAAATTTGCTGTATAATCTATCATATTCGCAGGAACACATACAATAATATCATCAACATATCTATAGTAAAACGGTACAGGAAAGCAAATTTTTGATAAGGCTTGATTTTCTAAGTCTTCCATGACAATATCAGCTAAGATTGGACTTAAGGGGTTGCCCATGGCAGCTCCAAATATTTGTTTGTAAAAAGTGTGATTAAATACAAAGTAATTGTTGTGTAGGATAAACCTAAGAACATTTATGAATTCGCTACAGTTAAGTTCGCAAAGATTATACAATTGATTCCAACGTTTTTCTATTGAGTCGAAAATTAAATAATCCGCAACATTTGTAAAGCAAGCTTTGGATAGATAAGTAAGTGCTCGAACAAAAAAATTATTTTTTTTAAACACTGAATTCAACATTATATTGAAGAACTATTTTTCCATAATTCTATAAATGTTTTTTAATTATTTCGGAAGGATTTCGAGAAATGACAAAAGCGATACATTGCGGAAATCTTAAAGATAAATATTTCTTGATATATTTCACTAAAAGCGACGTAAAAGTTCTCCATCAAATCGAAAAATTATTTATTAGTAAATCAAGAAACGTTTTTAAAATATTCCAACAATATTACCTGAACCGATAAGGCGATACATTGCAGAAATATTACGAAGAAACTTTTCATAAAATATTATACCTCCAAACTTTAATTGTATATTATAACCTCCAAATTTTTGTATTGTAGCAATAAACAAACAAATACAATTCAAGTTTCAATAAATAATATTGAATAAATTTGCGGTTATTTATTGCATAGGCATTGTTCGTAAAAGAATTAATAAAGTCAAAGAATAATGGATAAATATTTATTTTTTATTATTAGTCAACGTAATATAGACAGATTGAAATATATCCGAACGTATTGAGCTTCAATCATAGAATGAATCTTTTTTGTTCTTTTTTTGTTATGTTTAGAATCAAACGCTGGCTATGGTAACACTTTAAAAGAATGTCTCAGCCGACCAGTTTCAAAAATTGGTTAAGAGACAGCTGTGGCCCCGAATGAAAATTCGTGCACGCAGTCGGTAACTCATAATTTGAGACCAAGACCAAGAGTTTTGAAGAAATTATTTAAAAGAAAAGCTCTAATTATTTATGTATATATATGTGTGTATAAAAGTAAATTTCAATACGAACGGATTTACAAATTGATTTCGTAACAGACATAATATAATAAAGGCAAAGGAAGAGCGCGCGCAGCGAGCCTGAATTTTCTCGATTTTCAAAATAAGATGATTATCGGACGATCTATGAATCTATAGAGCTTCCAAGTTGGAACCTTCCGCGAAACTTCCAGTGCTGATCTTCTGTAAACTTTTATGTAAGCTTTCTAAAAGCTTCCCCGTAAATTTCAAGTGGCATTTTACCGCAGCACTTTTGGAACCTTCTTGTCAGCCTTCCCTAAAACTTGCTAATAGCTTCTTAGGAATGTTACTTTGGAACCCTTTTGAAAGCTTCCATTATATCCTTAAGCCAGCTATTTTTCATATTATGTTAGGAACCCTACTAGAAAAACTTCCTGGAGTCTTCCATCAAAATTTTCCCCAAGGTTGAATTGGAACTTCCATAGGAAGCTTCTTGGACTGTATTTCAAAAACTTCCCGCAATCTTTACATGTAATTTAACTTTCGATCTTCCTAGAAGCTTTATGTTAGCTTCCAAGAGCCTTCCGCGAACCTTCCAGTTCCGATTTCAGTAATGGTTTATGTAAACTTCGTGGAAACATTCTCGTAAATCTTAAGTAACATTTCACCGTAGCACTTTTGGAACCTTTCTGTTAGTCTTTTCTAACGCTTTCGGCATTGAAGCTTCCTAAAAAGGTTACTCCTGAATCCACTCGGAAGCTTCCGGTATAACTTTAGACCAGTTGCTTTATTGTATGTCAGGTATCTTGCTTGAATACTTCCTAGAATTTTCCATGTAAGCTTTCCTCAAGGTAGAATTGGAACTTCCATGGGAAGCTTCCTGGAATGTATTTCAAAAAGTTCCCGCAATCTTCATATGTAATTCTACTTTTGTTCTTCCTAGAACCTTTATGTTAGGTTTCAAGGGCCTTCTGCGAAGCTTCCAGTGTTCATTTCAGTAATCGTTTATGTAAGGTTCATGGAAACTTTCTCGTAAATTTTGAGTAACATTTCACCCTAGCACTTTTGGAACCTTTCTGTTAGTCTTTCCTAACATTTTCTGGAAGCTTCCTAAAAAATTACTTCGGAGTCCACTCGGAAGCTTCTGTTATAACTTTAGGCTAGTTACATTATTATATTTCAGGAACCTTCCTTTAATCCTTCCTAGAATCTTCCATGGAAGCTTTCATCAAAGTTTAATTGGAACATCCATAGGAAGCTTCCTGGAATATATTTCAAAGTCTTCCCGTAATATTTATACATAATTTAAGTTTTGTTCTTCCTAGAAGCTTTATGTTAGCTTCCAAGAGCCTTCAGTGAAGCTTCCAGTGCTCATTTCAGTAATCGTTTATGTAAGCTTGATGGAAGCTTTCTCGTAAATTTTGAGTAACATTTCACCGTAGCACTTTTGGAACCTTTCTGTTAGTCTTCCCTAACGGTTTCAGGAAGCTTCCTAAACAGGTTACTCCGGAATCTAGCCGGAAGCTTCCGTTATAACTTTAGGCCAGTGGCTTTATTTATACGTCAGGAGCCTTGCTTGAATACTTCCCTGAATCTTCCATGAAAGCTTTCCTCAAGTTTTAATTGGAACTTCCAGAAGAAGCTTCCTGGAATATATTTCAAAAGCTTCACGTAATCGTCATATGTAATTTAACTTTTATTCTTCCTAGAAGCTTTATGCTAGCTTCCAAGAGCCTTCCGCGAAGCTTCCAGTGCTCATTTCAGTAATCGTTTATGTAAGCTTCGTGGAAGTTTCCGTAGAGCTTCCATGTAATATTTCATAGTTAAGTATTTGAAACTTTTTCTGTTTCCTTCCTGGAATCTTTCTGGAAGCTTGCTTAGAAATCTTCCAATGTAACCTTCCTGAAAGTTTCAGTTAGCTTCCTGGAAGGTTCCATTAACCTTCCACTGTAAGCTTCCTTGGAACTTTCTTCCGGAACCTTTCATGCTATGTGGGAACAGATTGATAGAACCTCCTTGACAATTAATGCCATACTTTAGATTGCTGTACGACAAAAAAACTTCTAAAACTTTTGTCTATAATGCTTTTCATATTCAGATGTACACAAAAAAATTATTCTTCCACATTTTCTATAAATAACCATAAATCTGGTATGCTGTAAAAAAGTTTCCACAAAGTATAACAATTCTTTAACTTTAAAAGCTTTCTCGACATTCTTTTATAGTAGATAACTTAATCGTGTGTAGATCATGTACTTACAGAGATGTGCTTCACTGGAGAGCATCATGTTTTTATATAACAAAAACAAATTATTTCACAAATCATACGTTCTGATACTCTGTAAAAATAAAAACAAAATTTCACAAAGTAACAATACTTATTATTATATTAATAACAGTTTTCTGCTATATAAATTTTGCTACTTATCTGAATATTTATATTTTCATTTCAAAGTACAAATATACTTCTGATCTTGCATCTCACTATTCCGTGTTTTAATTTTTTGACAGACTTCTGTAATAATATTGTAAGTATTTGTTAATGTTTGTTGTTAAAAAATAAAACCAAATAAACACTTGATGTATAAATGTTAATTAAAACTTACACAAGTTTTTCAGTGTTGCAAATATATAAACTAACTCCACTTTTAATATACATTTTCATTTTGAAGATAAAAGATCACATAACTTCTGGTTTTGCATCTCATTATTTCCGTGTTTCAATTTGACAGATTTGTGTAATATAATCTATCTATACTATATTATTTATTTCCTATGTATTACGAATTATTTAATCGTCATGATCTACTCATCAATATAATCCGATTGTTTTGAGACTGTAAAAATAAAAACAAAAAACGATACTTCTATTATAGATTATTATATATTTAATATTTTACTACTTATCTGAATATTGTCTTCTGACTTTTCTTAAATTTATTTACGTATACTGATGGTAATAACATACATATATACTGATATAACCTATTTTCACAAACATCAACAAAATATAGAAGCAGACAGACACACCATAAAGAGCTACGTATATATATAACCCATAAGGCGGATGTGCGAAGAAACCTCTTGTGCAACATAGTATAACAACATAAAGCATGTTGTTATTTATTTGAGTCAATAGAAAAGCGTTGAAAATTGCAGTAAATATTACAAAATATCGGGCGCCCATTTCAAAGTATATGTAGCGCGGTCGACCCTCAGGCTCATTCTATAACTTGCCTTCGGAGCGCTCCCGCGCTCCTTGATTATATGCCCATAACCATAACCGTTCCAACTTTAAAATTTTTATATCAAAATTGAGAGAGGGTAATTCTTACTGTACCCTGCTAAAAATAATCAGCTGCGAAAACAGCTGCGAAATCCTCTGCGATTTTGGCCGCATATCGTAGCTGATTTCGCAGCTATTTTCACAGCTGTTTTCGCTACTGTCTTCACAGCTGACTTTCCGATTCTAATTTTTTAAATATATTTGTGAAAATATTATGTAGATAATAATAAGTACGTTTATTTAATGCCTGCTTCAACAATGAGATTTTAGTATACTAGAATCTTAGGCACGCTACGCGCGGCTACAATGCAGCTGTTATACTCTTGAGTCGACTAAAATAATTGTGTAATGTAAATCATAACATAAATGTATTTCTTAATGTATACTCTTAATTGTTTTGTTAAGATATTACAACAAACTTCATTGTAACATAGAAATAGAGGTGTACTATTTACAATGAATGTATTTTATTTAGTCAATGTCAATCCTTCCAATTTGAAATTAAACATATTAGATAATTTTTTATTAAAAGATAACTACTTGTGCAATGTTAAAATTTCGTTGGTAAAAATTTTTTTAGTTACTTTAAGATCCATATTTTTATATGATGCCGTTTCTTACATTATAGCATGTGAACACACGAATGAAAACAAATTTTCATAATTTGACCAATTCTCGTTCCCAAGCCACCTTAATTCGATTATTACAATAATAGTTTAATTAATTACAAATTATTAATTCATAATTGTTATTATTGTTAATTAATATTTTAATTGGCATTGAAATGATTTTAGTTTGATTATTTATCACAATGTTTTTTGATGATAATTTATTTTATCGAAGTGTATACGTTCCGATAAAATGCCTCAAATTTCGCATCTTCGAAATGGGAAAGGGGCAGAATAGAATAATTAAAAATCAAAGAGGAAGAGAAATAAAAAGCAAATAGATTTAGGACAGAAGACAGTGGAGAGGACTCTAGGACGGGTGCAGTGTGTACTATTATTACTACAGTTAATTAGTTAATAATAGTTTAATTAATTACAAATTATTAATTCTTCTCAAATATCATTCAAAATATCATTCAGAAATACAATTCTCAAGTATCATTTGTTAATTTACTTACGAATTATTAATTAATTATTATTATTATTATTAGTTAATGATAGTTTAATTAATTACATTTCTAACAAAAATTTTAAAAAGTAAATAAATGCAGGTAAATTTAAAAAACTTTCTTTTTTTTTTTTAAAATTAAGATAATGTCTTGAAATTTTAATTAAATAGAATAGAATAGTTTTTATTTGTAAATTACAAAATAATTAAGTTACAGTCTACTATCCCGCATTCGTCCAGGCTCATGTCTGTGAGACGGGGAAACCCAATAGGCAAACCACGTGGGATAAATCCTATTAGGAAAACCCGCCTCAGGATGGTTCAAAGTATTGAACATAATTAACATTTGTGTACATTATATCGCAATCGTATAATCATCACAAACATAGTCAATGGCAATCGCCAAGTCACGAAGTATCACATAATTGAACTTAGTTATTCTTCAATCTAGCGGTTACAGATTGAATTCATCACATTGCTTTATTCATGCGATGTACGTCAGAAGATTAATCACAAAACGATTTTAGTACTGTTATAAAAATAGCAGTACACGTCTATATTCTATTTACACATATATACAGTCGACATCGACCTTTGCATCAAGTACTTCCTAAACGCCGCTTTGAATTTACTCGCCGAGGAAACATTCTTAATATCGCGAGGAATCGAATTCCATAGTCGCGTACCCATATATATAATCTTATATAATCTTTAAAGAGTTTATTAAGTGGTTAAAAATTTAAGTCGATAAATCAAGTATTCTCTGAGTCAACACGATTCGAAAATTTAAAAAACAAATTTTTAACCTCAAATATTTTTGGTCGTAATGGACCTATCTTTTTGGGAAAGAACTCGATCTGAAGATAAATAAAAGCTACATCTGTGCCAAATTTCAGGAAGACTGGATAATTTTTACTCTTGTTATCGTGCGGCAACGAAAGCGCAAATTTTATTTAAAAAAATTTTTTGCTAACAAACAAATGAAGATAATCTCTTAAAATTTTAACCAAATATAGTCCTCAATGAGTTTAATAAGTGGTTAAAATTTTAAGTCGATAAAAAAAATGAAAACCGTTTTTTGTTTATAGAAAAAAAATAAAATCAAGAAAAACTCTAATAGATCAGAGTACCGAGTTTTTTTCGTGACATGAAGAGAATAGTCTTTGTCTGACGAAAATCGGTCGATTCGTTTCCCAGATATAAAGAGTTTACACACTCGCACACCAAATATGATCCCTCTCTGGTTAAAATCGGTAGTGGTGTGCGAGTACTCGATTAATCGAGTTCGAGTCGAGTCGAGTTTTTTCGTCAAGTTCAAGCCGGGTACTTGAGATTTTCAAGTACTCGAAAAAATATGAACTACTCGAGTAACTCGAGTTACTCAAATAGTTCGAGTTGCTCGAAAAATTGCGAACTACTCGAGCATTTTCAAGAACTGCTAATTTATCAGAGCTAGAAGTTACAGAAATTCATCAAAGTCTTTAGGAGTATAAAATATGAAAATTGTCTTCTTAATTAAAGTGGATTGTATTCCAGAGATAAATACTGTATTAATTGAAAGCGTACAATGATGATGATAACATACTTAAAATAATATTATGAAAAAATGATATAGCGAAAAAAATCACTGTTCTACATCTAGATATATTATTTTGAAGATGAAGAACCCAATAATTATTTCAATGAATATTATATGAACTGAAAGATAATATCACATTTTGTTATAAAAAGTAATCACAAAACGCTTTCTTATTCAACTATCTTCATATTAGAATAAAGAAAAGTTATTTTTTCTATATTATCACATAGCAGTCTACTTCTTGTTACTGTAGCAATATTTCCAGCAATAGAGAATTCTCTCTCACTCGTAACTTGAGTTGCAATAACCCCCAAGTATTTCATTGCAACGTTTTGTATATGAGGGAATCGCTGTCCATTATCTCGCCACCATTCGCACGGACATTTCGAGACTAACAGACATGGGGCCATCAAGTATTTATCGATTTCCTCATTAATCAGTTTATCCAGGGATAATTCATTTTCTTCGACATCTTCTATCATGTCTGATAAGAAGCTCATAATGATATTATTTTGAATATATGAGAAGTAAAATAAGTCAACATTATTAAGGAATTTAATAAAGAGAATAATTTGATCGTATAAGTCTTACGTTGTTTCCGGATATGTTCAAGATTCTTCTCTGAAGATATACCACCGCTGTCAACGATTTCAAATTTCATTATAGCATCTTTCAATATTTACCTCGCGCCTTGTAGAAGATTCTCTTCATCTTTCAGCAACTTATGCTTATATCTTGGATCTATCAGCATTTGTTCACGATCGTAGTACCCGAAGTGCCCGCTAGATGGCAAGCACCAAGCGCGCTACCTTCAATGAAAAACACCACCCCGCGTGCTTAAATAGAGGCCTGCGGCGCCCACTCGCCAGGTGCTTTATGCACATGACTTATTACTTTGCCCCTATCGATTTTACCTATACTTTACCTTATTGCCGACACTTTGCCTTCATTTATTGCCTACAGTTACATTGTCTATACTTTGTTGTCTTATTTGCAAATAAGACACTTTATACTTTGCCTATTATTGCGACGTCTTATTTCCGAATAAGACATATTATTGCCTATATTTACTCGAACGCGCGTAGCGTTCATATTTCTTTTGCTACAACTTTACTTTCGAGTGGATTGGAGCAAATACTTTAAGAGTCATTACAATTTATTATTTTCTCTCGGCGATAAACCCTAACAATATAAACTCCGTGACCGTTCATTCGTAGACATTTTCGGTCCTTCGAGCCGGATAGGGTTGTCAACCGGGAGAAATTCTTACAAAGCAATAGAACTCTCGAGTGTTACATTAATTGTCAGAGATTTACTACTTTTGGCAAGTTAGTTCGTTGGAGATTTACGACCTCCTAACGAAATCTATCGTGTGACTGATCTCTTTGCCCCTGCCACTCTGCACAGCGGTCGGAGATACCACACAAACTCTCATAACACTCAGGGCTTATTTCATTCAATCAAAATGCCAACACTTTCACTTACGCAAACCATCGAGCGTCAGCTCGAATTATTTAATCGAATCTCCAATTCAAGTACCAATATCAAGAAAGTGGGCAAGGACAAAATTACTCGTGAGCTTCTCGAAGCTAAGCTACAGATATTAGAGAAAAACTGGAAAGAATTCCAAGAAAATCACACTATTGTCCTATCTCAGAAATTTGAAAGCACTAGCAAGAGTGATTATTTTGTCAATGATTGCTATGGGGTAACAGAAGACGGTTATATCAATTCAACTGTCTATATAGCCCAATCGCTGAAACAATTCCCTCAACCAGATAATGTACTTAGTGTACAATAAACAGTTCCTACAAGAAAGTTATCCAATATCGAAGTTCCTACTTTTTCCGGGAAATTTACTGACTGGCTAGATTTTAAAGATCTATTCAAAGCTACCATCATCAAAGATGAACGACTATCTAATTCAGAGAAACTACAATAATTGAAAATGCATGTTCACGGAGAAGCAGCCGACATGCTCAAAACAATTCAAATTACTGATCTGAACTTTCCCATTGCCTGGAAAAAGCTAGAAGACCACTATACAAACAAACGTCGACTTATTGCTATCTATACTAAGACACTACTCGATCTGCCTGCCGTAAGTTCCGATTCTCCATCTCAATTACAATCCCTTCTTAACTCAACGACAAATTCAATCTCAGCTTTAGAGCAGCTTAAAAGGCAAATCAACTAATGGGATGATCTTCTTGTACCTGTCATTGCTCGTAAACTTCATTTCAAAACCTTGAGCGAGTGGGAAACACAAGTCAGTAAGAGCGCCGATCCTCCCACTTCTTCCCAGCTTTGTCAGTTTATTACTGAACGTATTGTCTTTTTAGAAACCACGTCAGTGCCTAATTTAAGTAAATCTAAAACTCCAGAAAACAGATCAATTAGCTCTCATGCTACGTTTATCGACAAGTGTATCTTTTGTGCAGACGTATATTTCATTACTTGTTGCGACGCCTTCAAAGCCAAGACCGCCAGTGAACGAAAAATCTTCGTGGAAAAAAGGAAGTTATGTTTCAATTGTCTTGGGTTTCACCCGATCAGTAATTGCCGATCTGACAGAAGATGTATCATATGTAACAAACAGCACCATACGCTTCTTCACGAAGATACAAATACAAGTTCTCATGTATCAGCCATTGAATCAATTCATAATCACGTCGCTTTGACTGGTCCTTCTTTTACTACCAACACTGAGCTGCAACTAAGTTTAGTAGCTCGAAGCTCCAGTGTAGAACCTGCTCTTCTAGCTACGGCATTGGTGAAACTACGTGGTGCTGATGGCAGAATTCATACTGCTCGAGCTATGATAGATCCTGAATCCCAAAGTTCTTTTGTATCCGAGGTATTATTAAAGAAGCTTAAACAACCATACACTGCCACGACAGTGCCGTTGAGTGGTATTGGAGGTTATTCTCACATCCCTGCTAAGGGCCGCACAACTTTGCAACTTACATCCGCTTTCAACCCTAAAGCACATTTGCAATTAAACGCACTAGTCCTTCCCTTTATTACGAAATACACGCAAAGATGCCATAAACTAAAGAATGCCTGGACCCATTTGAAGGGATTACAATTAGTGGACGATTTCAGGGAAACACCTGCTGAAATTGACATCTTACTTGGTGCCGACATCTTCCCAGAGATCTTGCTCGACGGACTGGTCAAAGGACCTTCCGGAACTCCAATGGCACAACGCACGATCTTCGGATGGATTAATAGCGGACCTATTGCCAAACTCAATACTTCAAAGGCTCCGATTACAGCAGCTCATACTTAGTTTATACATGTCCATCTTATGTTGCTAAACTGTATTTTTTATTCGTCTACTGTATGGACGAAAGCGGGCGGAATGTTCGGGATTGTAATACCCGAAGTGCCCGCTAGATGGCAATCACCAAGCGCACTACCTTCAATGAAAAACATCACCCCGCGTGCTTAAATAGAGGCCTGCGGCGTCCACTCGCCAGGTGCTTTATGCACATGCCTTATTACTTTGTCCCTATCGATTTTACCAATACTTTGCCTTATTGCCGACACTTTGTCTTCATTTATTGCCTACAATTACATTGCCTATACTTTGTTGTCTTATTTGCGAATAAGACACGTTATACTTTGCCTATTATTGCGACATCTTATTTGCGAATAAGACACGTTATACTTTGCCTATTATTGCGACGTCTTATTTGCGAATAAGACATATTATTGCCTATATTTACTCGAACGTGCGTAGCGTTCATATGTCTTTTGCTACAACTTTACTTTCGAGTGGGTTGGAGCAAATACTTTAAGAGTCATTACAATTTATTATTTTCTCTCGGCGATAAACCCTAACAATATAAACTCCGTATACGTTCATTCGTAGACAGCATTCCTATTAACAGTACATCCATAGGCATGATATCTTCAAATCGCAGCTGAAATGATGTAGAATAGATGAAATTTTCTGTGTATGTAATATATGGATGAGCGCGCGCGTATGCGCCTGCATACGTGTATGTATTAATCTCAAGAGTGAGTTGATAAATTTTGATGAAAGTTATACGAAAAGTCTTATTTTTTTATTTATTTATTGAGCGAATGTCTATTTATAAGGTTCAGAATCGGGTTATTTTTCTATACGCGTTTCCGCGCTTTTCTGTATAGAAGATTTCACATTTTTTTTAAATTTCTGAATGTTATATATTCCATATATATTGGATATGCAAGAATTACCTTCAAACTCTATAGCAAAGTATTAGACAGTTCCTTAGAATTTCTGTTCAGGGCTGGTTTTTATATCTGCAACTCCAAATTCCCTATGAATCCCAAAACCATAGGTATGTAAGATGAAGCAGTTGGATATGTATCTCCACTCATAATGACTGTGGCATCTTTAAATGGTTTGAAGACTTGAACGTACATCTCTATCATCTGCCAATTCTCAGCCGAAAATGTATCTCCAACATCCAAGTCTATGAGCGTTGTAATCAGAGACTTCTTCACTTCCGTCATCCTTTGAAAAAAAATTTTATCAAAGAACATTAAACAATGAATGTTTTCAAAATTTTTTGGTGAGATCCTACCTTTGAAACATATCGTACTGTGAATTCCATCGAACATCTACTGATTGTATCAGGGTCAACGGAGTACCAGCTCCTAGTTTTTTTGAGTTTCCAACAATAATTTGCGATCAGTGCTCGATTTAGCGAAATGCCCTATTATCTGTTTAGCTTTCTTTATAACTATATCTAAATCATCCTCTCCATTTATAATGTTTTCTTCAACATTCTTTTTTCCTATTTCTTTTTTTTTACTTCTTTCGATCGTTTACTGTCAACTGAAGAGAATGTGCAAAACACGTGTCCATTTCATTTTGAATGCGAAGCAAATTGCTTTCTTCATATTTGAAGCATTGTCAGTGACCCAATACACTTAACTTACTTTTTATCTAAAATTTCATTCAAGCCGAATCTTTCGATGACATCAATTAAAAACTTGGCTATATTTTTAACTGTGTGACGTCCCAAACATAGGGATAGTTCCTAAACTTACATGTTCCGTTATGAAGCCTGGCAACATGTAGTGTATTGTCAGAGACAGATAATTAAGAACTGCTCTGGATATCCATCCATCCGTTGGCATCGTAACTACAGCAACAGCTGAAAATTGAAAAAAATATGTGAATATTTGCCGGAACCAATTTTTTGTTCTCACGTGAAAAATTGTCAGAAGGATTAAAGTATTACCTTCGAGATCTTTCTGAAGTTTCAACTTGATTTTCTCCACTTCAGTCTCGTACATTTCTGGTATTATTTTCCTTGACATTATAGTTCTGCTTGGAATCTGATAGCGTGGTTCAGCTGCGTTTACAAAGTATCGAAAACCCGCATCATCTACCATACTGTAGGGCTGTAAATCTTTAGGTATCATTAAAGCTAAGCCTCGTATCATTTCTGTAGCTTTCTGCTTGTAAGATCAAGAGGAGTGACAACTCGTCGCTTTTTCTCTCTCCCAACGTTGGTAGATTTTGTTACAGCAGAACGTTTAGACTGGAAGTGTCGAAACAAAGCAGATGTACTGCCTGTTGGTGTTTTCAAAACAACAATGCAAGACTTGCATCTTGCTTTTAATTTGTCTATTTTGTCGAAGTGGTCCCAAATAGAGCTACCTCCTTTCGATTTTTTCTCTGGTGGTACGTAATTCACATCTGCATCAGATGAATCATTAGATGTTTCGGCTGAAGGCGGAAGGCTGACGTTTCAAGTACGGACTCCATGGAAACATTTACTTCTTTTATTTCCTTCGCAACTTCCATTCTGAAATTTGTACAACTTAATTTTCATGAACATCCCACACACACACACACACACACACACACACACACACACACACACACACACACACACACACACACACACACACACACACACACACACACACCCACACACCCACACACACACACGCACACACACACACGCACACGCATACGCACGCACGCACGCACACACACGTATATAAGACACATACATACATAAACTTGGGAAAAGTTTCAGTAACACTTAAATTTATTAATAGATAAAGCTTTAAGCGAAGTAACAAGGAAATTCTGCGTGTGGAATATTTGAAGTCATTTATTTTTGGGCTGCAGAGCCCAAAAATAGATCGCTGCAAGTTAAAGCGACGACGTAAACAATGCAACATAAACAAAAGGGACGCGCATAGACCGAGCTAGCACGCGAGATTCGAATTAATGTGAAATCATCATAATACATTAAAATTTTACTTGCTTCATCTTCTTTGTAGTCTACACCCATATATTTATTATTAGCCTTTGCATATCTATTGCAGCATTGACTGATACCACCCCGTATACCTTTCTGAATAAATAAAATCATATCTACATCAGTCAGAAGCTCGAGTTCAATTTCCGTATACTTTAACATTGCGTCCCATGATAATCCTGGAGTTGTATAATAGTGTGCTGGATCAAGCTTATATGCTCGTGAGCATGTCTTCCGGAAATTTTCAAAAATAACAGCTAATAAAAGCACATCTATTTTCAAATATACGTCAGAGTATAAACCTAGAGTCATTTTATCGCTATAAATAGTTTTCAAAATATTCCATACGATTTGTGCATGTCTATAGTCGTCTTCATCAATATTACTGTCTGTTAGATGACTATAAAATTCTTCAATACTAGGTAAGTAAGTCTGATTCAATCTATCAAAACTATTTACATACTCGTACGGGAATACACCTTTCCTCTTCAATAATTCGATCTGTTCAGGAGTATAATTATCTTTTTCAAATTCAGATGTAAGGATATCGAATTCTGTTAAATAAGATGCTAATTTATCGAGTGATGATGGCATAAATCGGAATGAATCAATGAATCCTTAACTTCTTTTGTGAACGATATATATCGCTCCTTATTTTCAGCTAATACTTTTACTTTTCCTTCAAAATCAGGATGAGTAGCAATTTCTTTTATAATGAAATGCGAGTCATAGCCAGTAAAGTTATGAAACACAACTGGTATAAAACTAGCATCTCTATAATGTAAACTACATTTATTATGAGCAGCCCCTCTAAATTCACCAGTCAAATGACAATGATCTCTAACTCTTTTTTCACCTTCTTCAAATTTTTTCAAACAAATATGACATCTTTTAGCTGATTGGAAAACACATTCCTCAAAATCTGATAAATCCATTTCTACAGCATTATTATATACTTCTTCTAAATGATCTATTAATATCTTGAACTGCTCGATAACCCATTCAGCAGGTGTCTTATCTTTAGGTGTTTTCTTTCTGTATGACACGTACTTGGGTCTTTCATTATCAAAACTACATTTCAAATACATTCCAATACTAAAGGCTTCATGCTCTTGGAATGCATAACTGTTTTCAGTAGGTTTTAAGATACACTCAAAGTCAGCATATATGACAAAAGGAACTTGTTCTGCATGTTTAAAATTATTAAATTTAAGAATATTATTTTTAGGTAGCTTAATTGCACAGGTATTGATTTTTGAGTAGTCCGCTTCATGAGTCTTAAGCTTATCTTCATCGGTAAAATAGTGTAGACATCTATCGCAAAGACATATTTTTTTATGATTAATTTTTATTTGGCTTCTGATTAATGCTGACAAATTTTTGATCCATACATAATGGAATTTTAAGCTGAAATTTCTATCAATATGCTGTTCTTCCTCACCATTTTCTTCATCAATGTAAGAGACTTGAATTAGTAGTAGATTAATATGTTTATCTTGTTTTAGTTGAGTTACATGAGATGGAGACACCTCAAACTTTTTACTGTATTTTTTAAGTATGTATACATTTATCAATATGTTGTTTAGTTTTTCAAATTTCTTAATACTTTTTATTTCAACTGGAAAACTTATACCATCAAAATTGAGTTCATTTTCATACTCTTTATATTTGCATACTCTATATCCATCATCAACTGGATGGAGTGCCGACAGAACAGACCACTTAAAACATTGATTATCATTGTTTTTAACGTTTATGCAAGCCTTTTTATTCGCTATATATTTTGGTAATGGAATGTATGACGAGGGCTTAAGGGGATTAAACATAATCGTTTATTCATATTTATTGTTAATCTAACTATTACTTTTAATGTCCAGCCAGAGTCTTTTTCTTGAAATTCTTCGATACTTATCAATATCACTTCTTCGATATCATTATTGAACCAAGAATCGAGATTAGTTCCTTTATAAATGCAAACGTTTTTAGTATTGAAATATTTCATTTGAATTTCTTCTTCATTTTTTTTTTTACAATAAACTGTGCTCCCATCTCAGTATTTATTTTCAATGCATTATGTATATCTAGAAATCTTTGCACTTGTGGTTTCAAAAGTTTATATGATTCAAGTAAAAAAGTATCCATATCTAAATTTAATTGAATAAAATTAAATTGGATATGAATACAACATAAATTATATGTATATAGTAAAGAATATATGATAGATTTATAATTGATTATACAATATATAGTGTATAGTATACACAATATAGTGTATAGCGTACACAATATATAGTGTATAGTATAAAATATAGTGTATAGTATTATATTAAGCAAGATATTTGAGGACACAGTTTCTAGTTAACTGACTTGGAAGAGACTGTGCGGTTTGTGAAGGAATTTTTAGCTTTCAAAGTGAGTGATGGCGCTACGAGCAGCGGTTTCGGTGCTGCAAGTAATGGGTGGGGAAATATAAAGTGGTGGGAGGTGACGTCAAAGAGAAAATATTTGGTACTACAAGAAATGGTAGGGGTAAATTCAGCTTGCTATTTATATAGACTTCTCTTAGATAAATTGTCTCATAATTGAATGAGACGAGCATTTCATTAGCCATATTATAAAGAAAGAGAGAGAAAATCTAATTTAAATGGATTACATTGTATAAATTCAAGGCTTTCAGAGCTCAGAAAATGTTTTTATTTGTAAGGAACTTGCTTTCTCAATCGTTGGAGATCATACTCTACCATGTATATTCTTTTTCAAACCACCACATCATTGGTTAAAACTAAACTTTAAATATCAGCGTATAAATAGATGGATCGAAAAAAATTATCATGGTAATTATTTTATTTTCAACGTTATATAATAATTAGTAAAATTTGAAAAAATTATCCAAAGATATTAAAATTTTAATTTAATTTCAGGTATATCGTGGAGCTCTGGTACTATTCCATATAATGAATTAATATGTGCTTTACAAAAATGTTTTCAAGATAGCAGAAATATTTATGTCAAAGGATTAGAAAAAAAAACAGTGGCTTAAGAGTATACTTTCTAACAATAAAATTATAGATCTTGAATCCGAAATGAGATGTCCACCATTGCTTGAAATTAATTCAAATATCAAAACTTTATGTATGTTACATAATCAAAATATTTATAATCCCGTCTGCGCAATGAAAAATGTTTGTAAATTGAATAAATGGCTAATTGAACGACAAAACCAAGCTAAGTCCGAAGGAACTGATACGGTGGACTGATGTATTGTTGATTATAGTTTGTATAAAAATTCGAACAAATATTTTGAGATAGCCATGTCATTGACTGAGTATAAAGATTATCGACAAAGTGTTTTATATTCAATGTATAATTAATATATGTAAAAATTAATTACATTAAATAAATATTAAATATTTTTATTATATAGTTTATTATATTGATTATAGGATTATAGGATTGTAGGAAATGAAATAAAAATCATTTATACTTACTGTTAGTCGGTTAGTTTAGAATTATTTTATTTAAATTATTACATTCAAAATATTACATTGTTAATTAAATTTAAATTATTACATTCATTATAGTATAAGTGACGATGTTACAATAATTCTTTTTTCTTATTCACTAGAGATAATTTTAATGGACGTGTTTTTTTACTTACAAAGTAATCATCATCTAAAAGCACACTTTTTCGAACGGGATTTTCACTTAATTTTTTTATATTAATTTTTTCTTCAACTTTTTTTATCATCGAATCCAAATTTTGTAAATTGCTAAATTTTCCATAATTTTCTTTCGCTTCTCTTGGAACCTTCTCTTGTTCTTCAGTCACGTTATTTAACCCCTTCTCTTCTTGTTTCTCTTCGCTGCTCTCATCGATGCTGCTATTACTATTGCTACTACTACTACTGCTATCACTCTCATCACTACTCTCATCACTACTTTCATCACTATCTTCACTACTGCTCTCCTCTTCCAGCTTGATTTGGCTCTTATCTTCTGGGTGTTTTTCATTCACCTCACTCGATTTTTTTTTTGTTAACTCGAGCGGGAGATTTTCTATTTCGTTTAATTGTTTTTGTTCTTTCACTTTGTTTGAGAATGCCATAATTTTTAATGAGGACATGCTGTGGGTGTTTACAAATAAATTGAGAGCCAAACACTTTAATAAATTAAATTTCAGTATATTATAAACTGTCTATAAACTTAACTCTATTACATAAATTGGTTGAATATTACAAAAGCTTGGTTGAGTATCTGAGTGTTACAAGTTTATGTTTGAGTGTATGAGTGTTACAAAGATTATGTTTGAGTGTTTCTGTGTGAGTGAGATTTCAGAGAATTGCTGAGTTTGAATTAGTAAATTCCGTTGAGTTTACTGCTAGCATAAATACACACAATGAATGTTATTGATTTCTTGTGGTTGAGACTTGACAAGAATTATATGTGCAGAGTACTTCATATTAGATTACTGCTTGCTTGAGTCATCAAAATGGCTGTGTGTAGGTGTGTGTGTGAGTTTACCTTAGCTTCATAGCAATTATATTAATTTGGAGAAGAATGAGGAAGCCGGTTGAATCACACAGTCCATAGAGATGAAGCCAATTGAGTTGTAACCGCAGATGAGTTATAGCAAGCGAGAAGAGTTGTACCCAGTGAGAAGAGTTGTAGCCAGTGAGAGGAGCCAGTGAAACAGGAGAGTTGGTAAAAGCCAGTTGAGCACCGCCAGTTGAGTCTTGCGTAACGGTTACCGAGAGTGGTTGCCTCATGGCTAGCTAGAGGCAGCGAGCCGGTGAGATTATGCCATGTCAGAAGCTGCCGTGTGAGAAGCACTGCCGTATGAAAGCACTGCCGTATGAGAAGTTCCGTTTGAGAGATACAGCTGACTGAGAGTATGCCGTGTAAAAGTCCATGCGGCCTCGTTGCGAGCACGCCGTATGTACATTGAGAGAGCGAGAGAGAGCGGCCTCGTGTCGAGCACGCTTCACTACCGAACAGTGAGAGCCGCTTTGTATGAGTAGATGCCGTGTGAGATGATCCGCTGAATGAGACGAGAGTCCGAGTATGAGGCACCATACTAGTCACCATGCAGCCTCGCAACGAGCACACTGTAGACTATACCGGGTCTGGGTGAGAACTGCTGCCGTTTTAGTAGCAGCCGCAGACTGAGTTTTACAAAGAGTGAGCACTTCCGTCTTCTTGGCCTTCACGATTCACTTCGCGAATCAAATCACAATCTCTCTCACATTTGCATGTGAGAGAGCGAGAGAGACCGAAAAAGCGCGAATTCACCTTGTGAATCAGTGTAGTGTCTCGGCTGTTCCGCCGAGAGGCCGCGAGGTGCTGCCGCGCCGTGGCAGCGCCGTGAGTCGTACCGAGCTGAGCATAACCGCGGGAATTCAAATTACTGAATTCCCAAACACACTTCCTGTTCTTCTTTTTTATTTTTTGACACTATTTTTGACACGTCCACTGGTGGAATTACGGTTTCCACTGATTTAATGATTGCTTTTTTATCACTTTTGGGGAATAGCGACGGTGGTGGAGCACTAAAATCATTATTTTTTATAACTTTTGTTGTCGGCGGAGGAATACTGAAATCTATTTTTTCCATACATTTAGACACTGGTAGAGCTGTTGTTTTTTCATTAATTGCAGATTTCGCTCTTTTTATTAATTCTGCAGCATCCTCCTCAGCCTTCCTTTTTAATGGCTCGCTCTTTTTTCGCTCAATTGCTTGCAGCTTGCGAGCTGCGTTAGCACGAGCGATATCTTGGTTTCTCTTTAATGCTTCTTTCTTTTCGCTGACTGCAGCTTGAGTTTTTCTGATTTGTTGATTAGTGTAATCACGATGCATTTGAAAAATGGAAAAATTGATTGATTATAATGACTATTAATGTTAAAAAATATAATTAATATTAAAAATAATATAATTTGAAAGAATAAAAACTTACCATCATTGAAATAAAAGTTATCAACTCAAATCCAATTTTTCGTGGCATTCGCTGATGTAGATTTTTTCGGAGGCAGTAAAGAGTAATCTGCAGCAACTCTTGAAAAAGTTGGGTGCTTTCAATCATCTACAAATGAAAAAATAGCAATTTAGATTAAATCTCTCTCTCTCTCTCTCTCTCTCTCTCTCTCTCTCTCTCTCTCTCTCTCTCTCTCTCTCTCTCTCTCTCTCTCTCTGTCTCATCTTACATTAATGTATAATATACATACCTCCATTTTCGTGAATAGTTGAAATATAAATTACACTATTAACTTTTCAACTACACTAGTAAGATTAAAGTACAGTAAGAGCTAATGCTTGAAAGCTTTCGTATACGCGTGGGTGCGGCGTAGGACTCAGTGTTGGACTGACTGCTTGAGGCGTCCTTTTGCACTTCTTATACTGTTCGCGGGGACAGTAATAAGGGGTAAAAAGATGAAAATATCTTTTTTAGGGAAAGGAAAAGTGAAAAGTCTGGATGACTTGAGGTATACGTAAGTTCGGTATAAGGTTTAATTATAGGACGTACTTTGACGAGATTTTTTGACGATTAGGAAAGGAAAGGGAATTCGAATGCAAGACATTTAGATTTATTGGAGGTGCGATAAAGGAAAGGTTTGGCTACCTACCCGAAGGTATGTATACGGGCGTTCGGTATAAGGCTTAATTATAGGACGTATTTTCACTCAAAGTTTTAATATCACACATCTCCGACCCACTGGTTCACATAACCAACTTATGCTTAGAGAAAGAAATTTGGCCTGATGCTTTAAAGATTGCGGATATTATACCAATACATAAAGCCAAAGAAAAGCATATGCCAACAAACTACAGACCAATTTCCCTGATCTCAAATGTTGCAAAAGTATTGGAAAAACTACTGCATAGTAGAATATCATCTTTCATAGATAAATGTAACTTGATCTCAAATAAACAATTTGGATTCAGGAAAAATAGAGGCACTAAAGATGCACTATATCAAATAACTAACACAATCTATAACCACATAGATGCAAGCGACCCAATAGCTATTACATTCCTCGATCTAGCGAAAGCATTCGATACAGTAGATCATCAAATTTTGCTTGATAAACTATATAACTACGGCATCAGAGGTAGCGCATATAACCTCATAAAAAGTTATCTAAGTAATAAGAAACAAAGGGTGAAAATAGGTAATGATTATAGCCAATACAAAACTGTCTATATGGGAGTACCGCAAGGTACAATACTTGGACCACTGCTGTTCATTATTTATATTAATGATATGTTATCTTCAATGCCTGAAGATACAATATTGTCATACGCTGACGACACTGCAATCATAGCAATAGGTAAAACCTGGCAAGAAGTAGAAACTAAAATGAACGACTACCTACAAGAAATAGCCGACTGGCCAGCACTAAATAAACTATCTCTCAACAAGGACAAAACAATATACATGGAATTCGGCAGCAATTATAAAAGCACGCCTAAAAATATGAACATTTGCATACAAGGAAAAAACATCAAAAGAGTAGAAAACACCAAATACCTAGGAGTAACTTTCGATAGCAACATGAAATGGGATATACACACCAAAAATATATATAATAAGACCAAATACCTTACTTTCATTTTATACAAACTGTCTATTATAATGGACACAGACAATCTCCGTATGATTTACTATGCGTTGTTCCACAGTATCACCTCCTACGGTATTATAGCCTGGGGAGGCGCTTACGCAGGTAGAACCAAAAGCTTACAAAGCCTGCAAAACAGACTGCTTAAACTTATAAATAAAAACCATTTTATTTATGACAGAAATCCACTAAATATAGAGCAAATTTTTACCTTTGAATCACTAATATTTCATTACAAAGAATTACAAGACAAATATATAGAATCCGACAAAGTAACGAGGAATAAAAGTATACCAATACCTAAACGTTGTAAACGCATCAGCATCAAAAACAGCTACATTAGAGCACTAACTACCTACAACAAACTGCCTAATGACCTTAAAACAATAACGAATAAAAAAGTCTGAAATATAAAATCAAGATCTGGATAAAAGCAAACATCTAGCATAATAAAACACCCATGAATAATACTAATAATATTAACTGTAAACAGATAAAGCAACTATATTATTCACTAATAAAGATATCGGACACAGACCTCCCACATTGGAAGTCCATGGGGAGTTTAGAGTCCGATAAACTGTTACTGGATATAAGAACATATATATGCGCACACGGGTTATGCACACTACATTATAAACGTTCTCATCGTCGATTATCTAATTACAACTGGAACAAAATCCGAAAACTCAATATTAATCAACAAATTATCAACGAAATTGCAAATATGATTGCTAACAGGTGGACGCTCTCAGAGAGCAACAAAAATACAACTTTAAGCAATAAGTGTTGTGACTATCGTATTACTAACGGAAATAATGAAATAAAACATATACACTTTGTCAAAGAAAAATCCAAAGATATTGAAATAAAAAAGGAACACAACAACGAAAAATATAATCCCATAGAAACTGTATTTAGTACGATAGATAAAATGGCTGAGGATAACAATACAAAAACCATGTCAATGGAAGCAAGTGGCGCACCGGGAAAGCCTATACTGCAAGATAACACCTACCGCATGTCTTACGGAGATCTCAACTATCTAGGCTGTAATAAAGCACTACTGTATTTCGACAGAGGCATTCGAGGTAAACAAACATTTACAAACTCAATGTATACTCTAGAACAGCACCCGAAATACAACGATCTCATAGTAGTAGACGACATTGTTTTTACATCAACATGTAAATGTGACTCAGCCAACCAACACAGATTGATGTTCCCACACTACAGAGTTACCTGTGCAGTGGGACTCACCTGCCCAACAAGACTAAACAGCTACGAAAGAATCATCTTTGCAAGAGACAGAAACGCATCCACGGAATCATTTACAACAGCAAGACAAATGTTGGTTAGATATTGGTGATAGAAGAAAAGTCATGAATAATGTGTGGTTGTCGACTTGACTCCGTAGCTGCTAGCTACGGGGATACAAGATCGACAAACAATCAGGGACAATACTTCAATTTAGTTTTAAGTTAGTTTAAGTCACCAGACCAGCATACAGGAAATACTTCCTCTGCTGGGTTACGCATGTAATGTAAAAATGTATATTGATATTATCGTAATACCTATGTACTTACTCTGGTTTAATAAATAAATAAATAAATAAATTTTGACGAGAGTTTTTTGACGATAAGCAAAGGAAAGGAAATTCGGGTGCAAGACATTTAGATTTATTGGGGGTGCGATAAAGGAAAGGTTTGGCTACTGTTACGAGTGGTAGCTTCCAGAGAGAAAGCGCGTGCGGCCATGAACTCATACAGACTCTCGAAGAACGAAGACACGTAGCCCAACACAAACTCCCGGTCAGCAATATACCGAGCGTTGATAGAGGACGTCGAATGTCGAAGGTGCATGACATCAACCAATGCGAGTCAGCAGAACAGCGAATCCACGAGGCACTGAATCACCGGCACGAGATCTGGACGTCGAATTAGGGGGAAGAAACGAACAGTCGATGAGCAATGATCCCCCACTTACGAGCCCCAAGGCAGAGATATAAAAACCGAGGTCAGAGAGAGGACGGAAGCGATGTACGAGGGACGAGGATGAGCGGATAACGAATTTACGAGAGGACGTCGATCGGTTGCATCGCGAACGCGTGTTAGGATTATCTCTCTCGCGCCTATAAGTAATTTAATAAATAACCCAAGTATACTTTAACTCTAGTTGTATTTCACTGCATCGTTTCGAGTCTCGGCTTGGAACGACACGAACACCTCAGAACCCTTCGTACGTGAGTGAACCGTGATAGGCTTACACGTAACAATTTTCTGGTGCTAGATGTGGGGTGTTCGTTAGAAATACATCTGAGTAAAATCACGAAGTACGAACCGAATACGTGCCACTCAACGCTTGACAGGAAGGAAGGATGTTACACGTCTCCATCGTCCTTATTGTGGTCTGCCTACAAGGGTAAGTGAAACTTTTAATACCCAATTATTGCACCCTGTCTCTTGTGGGGAATCACGTGACCAATAAGGAGCGAGTTAAAAGAAGGTAAAATTACGGGCCGTGAATACTGAGTGATTTTGGTTCGCGGAACACTTTAAATCTATCATGTTTAAGAAACTCTTGTCGCGTCGAAACATGAGGAATAACGAAGAATATAGCCTTGACTCCGCGTGGCAAAATGTAGCCGCCGGATTCTATCCCGACGTAGAAGTAACGCGATGCTCAGGGGCATGCCCTCGAACCCCCGGGTTTCGAGCGACGGATCAGCTGGAGGCCGACATTAATGGTGCTCTCGCCTGTGCCGACATGGCAATAGCTCTATCTTCTCCCGAGGCTTTGGAAATCGCGAGTCGGAAGCTCGATTACGTTTTTTCTGTGGGGGCCGGAGATCTGGGGATCGACGAGGTACAAATTATTACGAACTATAGAGAAGAACTCGCGGCCAGATTACAAAAATTACCATAAACGCAATCGAAATCCCCGAACCCGTCAAGAGAACTATTGCAGGCGACGTACTCCACCGGGAGGGCGTCGCCCGGGAAAAATGAACTTAATAATGGGGGACTCCCGGCAGCGCCCAACGCCGCGAGCGTGGATCGCAACTTACTCTGTGCTCCGCACACAGCCACAGAAGCACCCAATGACTACATACCGAAGTGGTTAACGCCTGACCAAATACCAGAATTTAAGGCGAGAAGACTGTCGGGTTACAATCATTTCCTCGCGCACGCCAAAAGGGCTAGCAGATTAACAAATATAGAGTCACAATTAAAAACAGAGCTTCCAGGCTCCGGGGCAGGCTATATACCGATGCGTCAGCCCCTCGCCGAGCCACTGCCCGAGTCCATCGACCTCCCACCGCCACACCCGCGCGTCTCCCGGTCGAGGGGCGCTGCGTGGACATTTTCGCTACAACAGGCTATGAATACGATTCCCCCGTTCGACGGGAATCCCGACTCGGTGGCTTTCTTTTGCCGCGTAGTGCGCAACGTACTGAACGAATTTGGCCCATCAGCAGAATGCTGGCTGATGAGTGCATTAGCCTCAAAGTTTCGCGGACGAGCTGCGGATGGTTATATGTGCCGTATGAACCGTTTTACATCGGTCGAAAAAATACTCGAAGATATTACAATGAGATACACGCACGCCGGAGGCGCCGACAGATTACTCGCCGAACTTAAGGTTATCAAACAAGAGAAAGGGGAAAGCGTCGGAAGTTATGGACAGCGCGTAGAAATCTTGCTGAATCGACTACTAAATACCTACGATGCCGAAAGATCCCTACAAGATTTCGAGAAACTAACTTACAAAAACAGGAGTGACTCGGAAGCTCTCGATCAGTTTCTGTACGGACTTGAAGGAGATCTGCAACACCAAGTAAGAGCCGCGAATCCCAAAACCCTGGTAGAGGCGATAACAGAAGCCGTAAGAGTGGAACAGAGAACCGGGGCACGTCGCGGGGGGACGCAGTCGGGCCCCATCTCCGCAGAAGGTATTCTAACCGAACTGATGGAACAATACGCTAAACTAAAAAACGACAATCCGCTGGAGGCCATGATCAGGAGGGCCCCCGCTAAGGATTGCTGCGGCGTCTGCGGCTTGGATGAGCACCCCGAGGGTAGGTGCCGGTATAAGGACACAGAGACGAAATTTTGCATCTATTGCCAAAAGAAGGGACATCAATATGGCGATTGCTACACCCTACAAAAAGCCCTGAAGAACGGAGAAGTTACCCTAGAGAACCGAGACAAGCTGGCGGCACCATCCCCACCACAGTCACCACAAGTCGTATATACCCCGTACCGAATGGGTCCGGCTCCCCCGGTGACATACCCGACAGCAGGGTATCCCGCGAAACCCTCAAACGCTAACCCTCGGGCCGGACCGCGCGACATAAACGGACAAGACCCAAGGAATTACGAGGGCCGACTTGACCGCTATCCCAACAGGGACCCGAGAAATAACCGAGATTCGCGAATAAATTGGAGACCAGAATACCGACCCAATAACTATCGAAATCAGGGAGGCCGCGGAAATCGCGATGTGCGTTATCGTCCCAATTACAATGAAACTAACAGAGATGACCGCCCGAATCGTTATCCAAGAGATGGATATCAGGATCGCAACGAAGATCGAAGATACCAGGATCGGAACAAGGATCGACGTTATGATAACGGACGAAATGGCGCGGTCATTTAAACTTCCAGGATGCTCGGCGCCAGAGTCCTGCGGGACCGAGCAAGTAAAAGAGGAGGCAAGCGCAAGTAGACCCGAATACGCTATAAGATTCGCCCAGGCGGGACGCCGACCCCCCATAGTTAACGTGAGAAGCGCACATCTCAGAAGAAATAGGGGTCGATTTTATTTTGATACAGGAGCAGATGTGTCACTAATTAAGCAAGAGTGCGTTAGAAAAGGAGCTATAAATACAGAAAAGTTAGTTACTATAAGTGGTATCACGCCTGGTAAATGCGTGACTCTAGGAAGCGTACATGTAGCATAAAGCGGACTCCCCTGCGAAGCGCACGTAATCCCTAATGATTTTCCCATAGATACAGACGGACTGTTGGGGTGGGATATGTTAGCTAAACACGGCATCAAAGTCAATGCCGCTAACAAATGCATAGAGGCAGGGCAATTAGTCATACCCTTTGAAAGGGAAGAGGAATTTATAATCCCGCCACATACAAGGCACGTAATTTACGCGAGAGTCCAAAATAAAGAGGAGAAAGTAGGGCTAGTCCCCTTACAAAAATTGGGGCCCAAGGTATTACTTGGGAATTTCATAGCCGAAAATAGAGATGGTAAAGTACACGCACTCTGCTACAATATCAGCGAAGAGCCCATACGAATAAAGGCTTCGACAGTCACGTTAGAACCCTGCGAAGTGATGCGCGAAAAGGACGAAGTATTCAGCGGACCAAACATAGATGATTTCAGTGAACAGGAACACGCGAACGTCCTTCGCTTGCTCTCGGACGATGAAGAGGATCGAGCAACAAAAGTATTCAAGGCGCTAGACCCCGACACTCTAAAGGACGTAAATGAAGAGGAAATAGCGCATATTAATGAATTAATAAGGGAATAGCCACATATTTTTGGATTACCAGGAGAAAAATTAAAAGCGACGCATTTAGTGACGCATAAAATAGTGACCACAACAGACGAGCCAGTACGAGCTAAGAGGCCTCGCCACCCGCCTGCTATAAAGGAGGAGATGCAGTCGCAAATATCCAAATGTTTAGAGGAAGGGGTGATTAGACCCTCTGATAGCCCTTACTCATCGATGATGTTGGTAGTCCCCAAGAAAAGTGGAAAATTAAACGAGATAACCGTAGGCAATAGTTACCCGCTTCCACTTACAACAGATATTATAGAATTCGTAGCAATGGCCCAATATATTACGGCGATTGATTTGAAAACAGGATTTTACCAAATTCCAATGGATACGGAAGACGCGCACAAGATTGCTTTCGCCGGACCGTACAGACACTACGAGTACACGCGAATGGGCATGGGCCTGCGCAACGCGCCCGCTACCTTTCAGGGCCTAATGGACCTCGTATTGAGTGGACTACAGGGGGTAGAATTATACGTCTATCTAGACGATATAATAGTCTTCGCGACGGACTTAGAGGAGCACGGGAAGAAATTTAGGCGACTTATGAGAAGACTAGACGACGCCAACCTCACTATAGAGCCAAGTAAATGCCAATTCTTGCAACGGGAGGCTAGCTTTCTGGGTCACATTGCCGGCAACGGGAAAATACGACCAGATCCGAAGAAGATCGAAGCAGTACGTAATTATTCCGTCCCTACAAGCAAAAAGAAAATCAAACAGTTCCTAGGGTTAGCAGGATATTATCGCCGATTCGTAGAAGGATTCGCAAAAATAGCCTGGCCCCTATCAAATCTGTTAAGAGAACGCGATCATATGGGCAAGCAGCCGTTTGTATGGGGGGAAGCCAAGCAACAGGCGTTCGAAAAAATAAAAGATGCGCTCTGCAGCAAGCCCGTCTTGATGGCGCCCGATCTATCAAAGGAATTCATCATAACAACAGACGCAAGCGACTTTGCCCTAGGAGCCATACTACGACAAGGTGAAATAGGAAAGGACCATGCCTGCCAGTATGCCTCTCGTTGCCTAAGGGGACCAGAGCTACGTTATTCGACGTACGATCGAGAGCTCCTTGCTATTGTTTTTGCGAAAGAACAATTTAGGCCCTTCTTATACGGTCGAAAATTCACGGTTATTACAGACCACGAGCCGCTGAAGCATTTTCATAACACCAAGAAGCCGGACTTACGGTTCAACCAGCTGAAGGCGGAACTGTGTGGCCACGACTTCGAAGTTATTTACAGACCGGGACCGCAAAACTGCAAGGCAGATGCTCTATCCAGGAACCCAATCATACAGGAGGGGGAAGAAAATCCGGATCAACCCCGGGTAAAACTCTACGAATTAGCGGAAAGACAAGAGAAAGAAGACAACTACAACGAATACGATCCCCCGGCACAAGCAACAAGATCTACCACAAGGCATGCCAAAAGAGATCGCGGCGAAAACGGCGCCCAAATGTCGGGTAGCGGGGAAAGCTCCGGTGATCTACGGGAGAAAAAGATACCCAACTTAGACGCCTCAGCAGACTCAGATGAACGGGAAGGCTCGTCAACGGATCCGGATTACCGAGAGGGCTCGGATACGGAAACAAGGACTCGAGGGCCGAAAAGGCGGAGATACCGAAGACAAACTG
The DNA here is from genome assembly GCA_036365515.1 of Torymus aiolomorphi. Classification (NCBI taxonomy): domain Eukaryota; kingdom Metazoa; phylum Arthropoda; class Insecta; order Hymenoptera; family Torymidae; genus Torymus; species Torymus aiolomorphi. The sequence continues at coordinate 80,157,073 of CM070877.1, read as the reverse complement.
AAGGAAGAACAGGCTGCAGGCTTCCCGTATGTGGGAAGATCCCTCAAGGCACAGAACCGGACAGAAATTCAGTAATAGCTCAGGCGGAGGAGAATAAAGAGCTAGCATACTTAAGGAAGGAGCGTAACATGCAAGATGGGATCCACATAGCTAGTACGCCATTAACCTCAGCCGCCAGGCCAGTCCCAGCCGCCCCGCGGGCCCAACCGCTTATATACGGGCAACGACCCCCGTTCGGCGAAACTACTGATAGCACACCAGCAAGTGAAACAAATCTTAACGGGATCTCATTACCAGGTGAATCAAGTGGTCAGCAAGGCATGCCAATTGTTCTGCTTCCAAGAATAAATCCCGAAGCATTAAGCCAACAGGAAAGGGAAAATCAAAAGGAAACTGAATTCCCGATCTTATACAAAAAAGGAGAATTTCTCGCTGTACGTAATGTTGACGACGGCTTTTGGCTCTGTCGGTTAAACCGCGACATACCCAAATCAAGAGGCCAGGTGCGCGTACACTGGCTTAGAGAATCAGACGACAATAAACAGGTGTACACGCTGTCTTATCACAACAACATAGAAATCGAAAGCATATTGACTAATGTCAATCTGACGAAGATATCGAACTACAGATATCACCTGCCCAAATCGGAGTGGGAACGGATAGACGAGATATTGAGGGGATCCATCGAAGCGGAACCCAACCCCACGTCAATAGGATTGGGGCCACGGTCATTAAGTAATAGTAAGATCTCAAACATTGCGCGCTTAGAGGCGAAATATCCTGGCACACCAATGGCTGGTCTGACCGGAAGACAGGAGTTGGATATAGGACGATCGGGACCCAAAAAAGCAACGAGGGGAATGAACTCCTTCTCGAAGACACGTTGGGTTCGCAAAATATAGGCCCCACGAGCGAGTTCATAAAAGACAGGCTGCGCCAGTTGCTAGACAGTTCCATTAAAAGAGGGGCCATAGTAAAGTTCATGGTGGAAATGGAGGAAAGAGAGAAAAACGGCCGATCAGGGTTCCGTATAGACATATGGGAAACGCCGGCTCATCCGGAGGCGGACGCCCGACCTCAGGGCAACTCTACACCCCATCAGGGACCGACAGCTCAGGATTCACGCCTGAGGTGGGACGAAAGTTCAGCAGCAATCTCGCCAATAAAAAACGCTAGTCCCGCGGGCGAAAGACGGGAGATTCAACCAGAAAGCGAAGAGGACGTGGCAACTGCTACGGGAATGCCATCCTACACCGAGGATCTAGAGGTGACCCCGACGCACGCAGGGTACGATTCACGCCAGGGGTACTATCATGTCACCCCGATAAATGATGGAGATATCAGCATGAAGAGCATAAACGATGACGGCGCAGCCTCGGAATCGACTAAAATGAATCCCGGCACACGGACCGAGGGCATTGACCAAAGGTTTAACACCCCCGGAACCATGAACCCGGACGAAGAATCGGAAACCGGACTTTTTACTGGTAGCGAGCCGGAAACTTCTCCTCTCAAGGGAAATAATCCGTCACTGGACCAGCGAACTGGATCAGGCGGGCCAAGTCCTGCGAAGGCTACCAACGAGGAGGAACTAGCGAGCGACTCTTGGGACGGAGACCTACCGTCAAACCACCGCGAAAAGGAAGGGAACGCGAGCCGAGGGGTCACCAGCCTTATGGAAGTCAGCAACGAAGGCCCCCCGTCGACTTCAATACAGGGGTTCTACGTATACACGGAAGAGTCGCAATGCGCACAGCCGGACCTACCCCTCGCCCAAGATAAGGACATCCCAAGTTCTCCGCACGGGAACTGCCTTTTTTTCTCCCTGATTAAAGCACTGCAATTAGATACATCCCCGGGAGAAATACGAGCAAGGTTATTAGAGAGCTCGGCTCTGGCATCCTGTGGAAACCCCCTGGAGGCCTGTCGTATTCTATCAGACATCAACGAGTATGCTGATGGAGACTGCATTTACATATTCCCACAGGAATACAAGCATAACGTATGCGTACATTTCCACGTAAATGAGCGGGTGAGGTTCCTCCACTATAAGGCAAACGAAAGCCCCGAATTCGCACACATAAACCTAACAGGGGTCCACTACACCCCATATCTCCCTACAACGGAAAATACCCCCGATCAGCTTGAACGCAATAGAACGTCCGACGGAGCCATGGACGAGACCCGTATAGAGGAGGCACTCTCAACTCCCGCGCACTGCACGAGATTAATGACTCGATACCTAATAGCCGAAGCACAACCATCACACATGCTGCCCCCATGGCTAATAGACAGGGCCAGCGAGGGGACATTTACACACGTACAAATACTGGATGAGCAACCATTCGCGTACAAGGAAAATTTAGTTTACTTAATACCAACGGAGTTATATTTCGAAACGGAGGTACTACAGGCCCTTCTAGAGCGACGATACATCTCGGAAGATGACCTAAGAGGGTCACCGCAGGCCATAGGGAAAATACACCTTACGGAGACAAGTAGAGGTCGAATATTGGGAGTGTTTGTCAAAACACACATGGATAGTAAAGCCATGTGACCTGATATAAGGCAATGTATTCGCACGTTAAAACAGTTGGTCCTACAGTTCGAGATAAGATCCATAGGCATTATCAGGGACTTAGCCGTACTAACTTTGGCCGATTGGAGTTTTCTTATCGAGCAATGTAATCAAACGTTCAAGGGGATCGATATCACGATAGTCTTCTTTAAAAATAACCTCCCAGTACCAAAAGTGGAGGAGCGTTACCGGATCATTAAAGAATATCACGAATCGGCTATAGGTGGTCATAAGGGGATAACTAAAACCTATGATAGACTGGCCCACGAGTATTACTGGAGGAATATGCAATCGGATGTGCGACAGTTCGTACGGGCCTGCCCGAACTGCCAAACCGACAAACTCGTCCGGGTAAAGACACGGCTTCCGATGATAATAAGTGACACACCCTCAAAACCGTTCAGAAAAATTTCAATAGACTTTGTGGGGCCGAAGGAGGTGACTAAACTAGATAACCAATACATTCTGATAATACAAGACAATTTCAGTAAATACTGCATACTCGCGCCAACCAAGCAAGCTACGGCGGGAGAAGTGACTCGCGTGCTGACGGAGAAACTAATCAGCTACTTCGAGGCCCCAGCAGTTATTATATCCAACCAAGGAATCCACTTTGTGAACAAGATGATGAACGAATTTGCGAAAGCCTTTAAGATAAATAAATTCTGCACTACAGCTTACCACCCGCAGTCAAATGGGGGAATCGAGAGAATGTACCACACACTCAACAAGTATTTGAAAATGTACCTGAACGCATGCGAGAACTGGGACGAGTTATTGCCACTAGCGCAACACTCGTATAATGCCACGGTACATGAAGGATTAGGTTATAGCCCGCACGAGATAGTATTTGGAGACCGGGCCCGAACCCCCTCTAGTTTCCTCCCACGAGAGGAACTACTAACCTATAGCGAATATCTAGCTGACGCTACACAATCGTTAGCACAGCTGAGAACATTGGCGGCCATGAACTTGGCCCAAGCGAAATATAAATCCAAATTTTACTACGACCAGAAGCAAAACCTCCGTCACTTCCGCGAAGGGGAAATGGTATATCTCATGAAAAATCCCAAACACGGCAAAATGGACCGGGAGTACGTAGGGCCGTACGAAATCATCGAAATCAATTACAACACACATAACGCCAAAATACAAAAGGGGGAACAAACGCGAACGGTACACCTCAATCTCCTAAAAAGAAGTTACGAGCTACCCAAAGGGATAGAGGATCGCGAGCTTTCGAGAAGCGAGTAAATATGGCTTCGGGAGGGATGGTCGAGCATGGAAATTAACCGCGGCCCCTCAGACGACGGGCGCGCATATTATATACATTCCGGGAACAAGAACGAAACTTTTCCCGCGGCCCCTCGCCGCGTGTGTGAAGGTCGATATCTCGTACGTTCTTCTAAAGAAAAAGAGGGAGACAACAAGCCAATCGCGAGGAATTCGCGCGCCCAAGTCAAAAAGGGGCACATTACACGTGCAAAGATATGTCAAATATACAATTTTTAAATATGAAATAATAAATATCTTTAGCGCCGGCAATGAGTGTCGTTAGAATACCAATAATAATTGTATGCGTCAAAATTTAGAAAAAAAAGGAGAAAAAGAGTAGGGTACGCTTTAGTCATAACAAATCATTCACACAAGCAAATGATTCTAATGAAAATACAAACGGAGAAACAGGAAGCAAATTTTTAGGTTACGGCGCAGAAATATGATTTCCGAAAAAAAAAAACAGGAAAAAGGAATGGAAACAAACTCACCAAATTCCATGATAGCAAGCGACAAAAGCAATTTACCTCTTAATCGTAAAAATAAACAGACGTATGAGTCACGCATTAAAAATGAGTAGTCGGGCCGAATTCGCTAAAACCTATATACAACGTATAAAGAAGCATGTGCATGCACCCTACCTTCCCGCAGACACAGAGCGATGGCCCGATCATCGGTTCCCGCACGCGCCATCTCCCTGACCTTTCGAAGGTCAGCTCCCTTGTATTGTATCGAACTAGCAACTCGAGTACTCGTAAAGGGAGGAAGTGCGCTTACGGAGTGGAGTCGCGGCAGGAACTCGGCGAAAGGGATCCGCAGATGTGAGTCGCGGAGCTGGAAAAGAAAGGAGAAAAAAAAAGAGAAGCTCTCAATTGGCTGCATAAAAAAAAAAAAAAAAAAAAAGTGCAACGACGCAAGTCGTATCTCGGCGCTGAGCAGCTTTGAGCCCAACGGTCACGTGACGTGAAGGGGAAAACGACAGCTTGCTTGCGGCACCTCTCCCACGTCGCGGTCAGGGCCATGGTGGGGCACGCTAACGCATATACGATAGAACGCGGGTTATGCAGCGAACCGCACGCCTACTCATTATCTAAAGAATTCTTGGCCAGAATAAGCCATATAATATAGTGAATTGCTTTTATCAACCAGCTATCACATGAGAGATCTGTGTATGAGTGATTAAATCGATTGAGTTGTTGCACGAGGAAATCATAGGTCCGCGCCAGGTAAATGCGCAAGGCATTTATAATATGCACGGAGATAGTCAAAAGAGGAAAAGGAAACCCATTTATTAATAATATAATAGTAATCGTTGGAATGATTTGCTTAAGCTAACACCAAATCCTTAGAAAATAGTAAGCAGGTACACACGGCAGATTTTGGAGATGACAATTGAGCATGTTGGGCTCGTGACAAATGAGTCATAATCGGAAACTAAGCGAGGCACGTATTATGTAAACGTAAACTAAACTGTGGAAGGCCGCGTATTAAGTTAAATCAAACGTCAACACAAATGTAAAGCGCACACTCACCGCCGTGCAACTAAAGAGCAAAATTCGAAATAAAGAACGGAGAATATACAACTCGACTGACCGCGCGAATTCTTAACCCTGGGACGGATACATCGCGAAATAGAAAAAAATGTGCGAGATATCCGACCTCCACCGTGATAAAAGAATACCGATACCCTCCATTATGCATAAAGGAACCACATGCACCGAAAAGGATATTATGGGAAGGAAGGTTAGAGGAATTATTTTTAGGACAGGCACGGAAATAAAAACAAACATCATGTAGGTAAAATTGTATTATATTGTAAAATAAAAAAGGACTGGGTATGCAACGACATGTACAGAGTAACAGTGAAACTTATCGCAGTAAGCGTGCAAAAAGATGACCACGCCTGATACCTCGACGCGCAACTGGTCCCCTATTGACTGGCTCGGTGTCAGCCACTACAGAAGGGGCCGGAGAACGCTCCCTGCTACTGGCGCTCGACGAGCCAGCAGAGGATCGTGTCAATAGGCAGCTCCCCTGTGACGGACCATCGGTGCACTGATCCAGCTCTGGACTCAAAATTCGCGTCGGAGGACGCCAGGGCTGAACCTCAGCCTCAGCCTGCTGCTCGCCTGGGCGTGAGGGCGAAGGAGTCCGCACATAACTGACCACCTCCTCGTAGGTGGGAGGCTGTCCATCCCTTCGCCGCCTGGCCTCCAGCGCCCGGCGAAATATAGCCTGTTCCCGGTTCCGCATGTCCACAGCTACGAAGCCAGTCGGCTCGGGCGAAAGCATCCGCCGACTAGGTGGACGAACCGAACCGCCAGCCCTCATCGGACCCTGGCAATCCATAGCGCACGACGACGACCGCCAACCATGTGGACGAGTCAAGCCCTCGACTTCCGTCGGGTGCTCGGATTGCATGGCACCTGGAGAAGGTCGGGCAACGGGTGGACGAACCGAACCATCGATTCCCGTTGGCCACCCGGAATGCATAGTGCATGGAGGTGTCGGCGCACCGGATGGACAAACCGGACCATCGGGTCCCATCGGCCACTCCGACTCAATGGCGCATGAAAGTGCTCGCCGATCGGGCTGATAAGAACCCAAAACACAGGAGTGCGTCTCCCAGTCAGGCACAGAAGCAGGTTCGTCACGTCCCGAGTTCATAGCACGGAAAGGCGCCGAATGGAAACCACCGCGGCCCCGTCCACCCCTGGTAGGCGGCGGACGCCGGGCTTGACGACCAGGGCCGTTACGGAAGGAAGTCGTGCAGTGACTTAGCTCGTCCCGCGCAAGGCCCCTGGATTGTGGCGAACCCCAGTAGCCGCCCCGCGCACCAAGACCGCGAGGACCCAGTGCTTGAGCCCGACGCTAGAACACAGAATAGAATCGCGAATAAGGAAACATGGAATAGAATTAAGAACGAGCAAAACGAAAATGGAGGTTAAAAGGAAATCAAATTGCAGAAGAAAATAAGTGCTAACCTGTACATTCGCCCATCTCGCCAACGGTCGGGCAGTAGCGAGGATAGGAAATCCAGCAAAGCTTCCAGAGATCTCCATTATTACTAACAATTCCGAGGCTACTCCAGGCTACCTTTATAGGCAAGGAATCGGGCTGCAGTAAGCAAGTACCCCCACGCAAAAAAAACAGGGCGGTAGCAACACCATCTTGGCGCCAGACAGTCGTCAGCCAAGAGAATCCGCACCGTCAACGGAATCCGGCGGACAGTTACGCGCGGAAAGGGAAGTTCCGACGCAGCGCGTTTCACCGCTGCAGATGATTCAAGTGCGCGTGGCTGCTGAAATTCGTAGGCTGCATCGATAGCGGAGGACAAATTCGCGGAAAGGTTAGAGGCCGGGTTTTGAGTGGCTCAAGATTATGCAGGAGTGTGAGTTATTAATTAGTCGCATTAGCAAGGGCTGGCTCAAATTATAATACTAAGTAATTACTAATTCGGTTACTCAATAAAGTAATTTACTTATACCAATCGCATCGCAATCTAATAACGACTCCCAAGAATTATGAAATTGTTAATGAAAATTACAGTAACAAGGTATAACCTATTATTCATAAACGTTGATACAAAAATAGTCAAAGGAATATATATATTTCGTAGAGGTAAATGAAATAAAATAAAAGGTAGATGTAAAGAAAACAGTCTTTATTTAAAAACAGCACGACGTGCTGGTTGGGAAGAATGATATACATAGAACAACGGTAAAAAAAAAAAAGCAGCGATCAAAAGGTTCTTAAAGTTATCGATACATCAACTCATAAATAATAATGGAATCTTAATTAATAATAATTTACACAAGTAAATATAAACGCTTATTAGTGTATTGTACAAGTACAATCGTAATTTTCCGGAGTCAATCACTCCTTAAGTACACCTTTCATATTCATGCTAAAATGAATATATTAAAACTATAGACTTTGTATACGTATTAAGTATTCTCGTAACCACACGTAACAATGTCGCGTGGTCAGCAACAAATACCAGGGTAGTGTCTCCCAACAGGTAAACCACGGTACCAGCGCCTAATCAGCAGAACGCACCAACGTCGTAGACATATCGCTCAGCTACGACGCCGACGGTCGAGAGCGGCATGGCAGTCGATGCCGATCATATCGGCCGGCCGAATAACTAACCTGGCACCACGTGCACGTGAGGGGCCCCCCCTTGCAAGTCCTCACGTGGTGACTAAAAGAGGCACCGCAAGATCCACCACAAGAAGGGCAAGCCCTTTGAGGCCCTAGCACCGCAACAATTTAGTGGGCCACAGTGAGGTGTTTCCTTAAGAAGCGCTCCTGCAGGTATACCCGGGGGCACAGACGGCAAGTAAAGATAGCCGATCCAGAACCCGGGCCATGCTGACGCATGTGGGCACGTTCGTGGTCAGCTGTCGGCGACGCTACCTGACACCCTTTGACCGGGCACTCACGGAAGAGAACGGGCTTCGAATGAGTATATTCCATTGAAGCCCTATTCCAGCGAACAGGACTGATAGCGGCCTCCGGGCAATGACACACGGGCTGGAGGAAGTTGGAGTTCCACCGAGGACCACCCACATTTGCGGCCTCGGCAAGAAGGACCCCGGTGTTCAAAACCTGGTGCGGCACTCCACCAAACACATGTATGAGGGTACCGGGGCGTTGACACACGACCTGGTCCATTATGCCATGGCGTTGGAGGAACTCCGGTGTCACCACAATATTTTTGTGGTGATGAGGGAAAGGGCAACCATCACGCCACGAGGAAACGTCCTCTCCATCCGCTCGCATCTTATCTATCGCCTTGGATAAGGCGAGGTTGAAGGCTCCTACAAAATCCGGGTGTACGAAGAGCCAAAGCTTCTCGGCGCCCGGCTCACTCCAGTGGACAATGTTGCAGGAATCAAGGGACCCGTCCTCCGTGTGGATCTCGGAGAAGGAGAGCGTGCCCGATAAATAGTACGTGGGTACGTTGATTTCGAAGCTCTCGTTGAGGGAAGGGTTCCTCTTCGGATCTATATGCAGAGGCACCTCCCTCAATGCAGACGCAAGAGCTCGACCGGCCGCGTCGAAGTTCGCCGCATAGAGGGGCGTAAGGCAAAAATTAAGGGAAAAAGAAAAAAAACGTATGTGACTCTATACACACCTGCAGCTGCGACCATACAACGCCAGGCGCCAGTCTGGTCGAACACCGCTCCCTCCTACTGATAAATAACGCGGAAGAACTCGTACATCACAATCGGAGAACCTCAAAGCTTGCCTTTTTACTCATAAGTAATTATCGCACGATGGAATGAGCATCTTCATCGGCGACGGGCGGCGCGACCACGGAAAACTAAACAAGAAAAAAGGGAGATTATGAATATAATTACTCGTAACAGAGAGGATCAAGATATATATGTATACATATACTAATATATAAAGAAAGTGATAACATGTTAGTAAATACGGGTGGTCCAAATAAATTTTATTTATCCAAATAAAACTTATTTGCGGAATAATTAATAAAGATAACAATGTTTCATAACAGTAACCTTAATTTGATAAATTAAAATTATAAATTAACTAATTTTCAATTGATATCTTAAATGAAGAATTGTTTTAAATCAAAGTATAATAAGTAGCATTATTTCAATTGATTTTAAATTAATTTTAATCAATCTATAAAATCTTTATTGTTAGTTCCCTCAATAACAATTGGTATAACTCTATGATTAATGTGAACCAAACCGAGTTATATTAATTCGAATTTGATTGAATCGACCAGGAACAGCATCAATTTTAATACCCAAAATAGGTAAGACACCTTCTACAAAATTAATAAATTTATGCAAATAAATACGTTAAAGGGTATTTACTATACGTTCTTCACATTGTTATTAGTATTGTTTTTGTTTAAGTATATCTATACTCCGGACCTGCAAACAGGATTTATTTTTCTCTGCAAGGTTACTACAATGTAATATACTTCTGTAATGTACTCCTTATTAATAAACGTATAAAATTCAATTAATAATTAAATTTTAATTATATATTAAAATAATTTAAATTATAATATAATTCTATATTTAATAATTAATAAATGAATACTAAATGTGTTGGATTGAATAGTATAATTCAAAGTTTTATATAAGTGGATTTACTTTTTATATTTTTATATTAATAGCATTTATAACTAAGCTTCCTTTATTTATATTTCATGTACGACTTTCATATGTTATTAATTTCATATGAAAAACCGCTGCCAATACATTGGCACTTAGCTTCCTCAAAATAATGTATTTATTCATTTTTTTAATTTTTTATCACAATAATTAATTGTATCATACCCAATTTTCTTTATGAATATTCGCAATAAATTAATATATATTTTTTTCGAAAATTCATTCTTCTTACACTTTTTTCGTGCGACAACCCGATATTTTTATAAATCAATTTTTTCAAAATATTATCATATGTTCAATTAGTTTTATTTTAAACCTCAAATATCTTTCGTCGTAATAGTTCGATTTTAGTGGACAACGAATTCAGTTTGAAGATATAATAACAAAAATATAGCTCTCACAAATTTTAGGACTATTGGTTGATTTTCTTAATATTGTTATCGCGTGCACCTTCAATTTTGGGTAATATTTTAAATCCATAATATTGTGAAAACTTAAAAATAAATTCGAATAAATTATCAAACTCTGTATTACATATATTCATTTATTACACATATGAATGTTTCTTATAAAGTCACCAATCAAGTCAATCAGTCAAGAGACTTTCCAAAAAGGTTACAACAAAAATACTGGCATATTCTGCAAGTAAAATCCAAACTTTTTCCCAATCAATGTTCTATACAAAAATTTCGATATTTTGAGTAAAAAAAAAATAAAGATAATCTTTTGAAATTTCAACCAAATATATTCTTCAATGAGTCTAATAAGGTTAAAACTTGATCTCGCTGTAAATTACCCTCAATAAAAAACAAAAGCAAGTGAACAACACGCACGCTTAGCACGTGTTATTTCCAGTTTCTAGTATAGATATATCCAAAAGAATTACGAATTGAAAAGAAGGCTAAATCAGTTTTAACCTCGAATATCTCTGAAATTCATAAACGAATTCTTTTACTCTAAAAACGCATATAATAAATAATATATATTCTACATCTCCGCAAAAAAAAAAAAAAAAAAAAGAAAGAAAAAAAAAAAAAAAAAATTATTAAAACAAGTTTTCTCTAGTTATCAGGCGACAAATAAAATAACTTTGTAAAATAGGAAAATTTTGAATATCAAAAAGTAATCGTACGATCTTGATGAAAATTCACATCCATAATATCTATATCACATACAAAATTATCTAGAAATCTGTAGCTGATTCATAGAACCATTCTCGAGAAATTACGAAAAAAAGTTAAAAAAAAAATTTTAACCTCAAATACCTCTTATGGACCAATTATTTTGCCCAAAGAACTCGACCAAGAGCTATCCAAAATCTACCTTCACAACGAATTTTGAAGAAATTACGACTATTTTCCCTCCGGAATCGTTGGACATACAAAACTCATTTTTTCCTTTTTTAATTTTTTCTAAAAAACTAACCAATGGAATGGATTCAATTTTACACATATTATAGCTATTCATAATCTCCATTATCATGATTTTTCTCAAAAAAAAAAAATTTGACCATTTAGTTTGGGAGTTATAAGCATTTAGGAAAAGAAACACGTTTTTGTTAAAAACAAATCAGTTAGTAGTACAAAATTATTTTTTTTCCGAATTCGGAATAAAAAAAAAAAAATAAAAAAAAAAAAATGAGACCCGTCCGGTTAAAATCGACCGCGTAGATCAGAAAATAAATCGGTATACATACATACACACACACACATACACACACATCCATACAGACATTTTGTAAAATCATGTGACACAAACTTCTAACACCTTTATTTACCAAAATTTTACTATTACAAAGTTTCCTCTATGAGGAAGCAAAAATACTTACCACATGAACCGCGCAGTAGACGTGACGACCACCAGGCCGATGCATGAAGGCACGGGCTGCCGCCAAATCTTGACCCACATGATAATGAATGAACTCCTGGTGAGCCCCTCCGCAAAACGAAGTATTAGCAGTCATAGTGATTTTGGAGAAAGAACACCAGAAAAGAAAAAAACCCGCACCACACACTACTCACTCCTGACGGGCGAGCAAACGCATGGAGCACACGAGAGGCCAAATGCAATCTGTGAACGTGCAGCGCGGCTTTGCAACAACTACAAATGCAGTCAAATGCATTGAGTTATAGCTCGGCGCGCATATACGTACACACATTGCAACAACTATATAGAAAGAAAAGCGGCGTAATCATTTATAAAAGCACACACTGCACGCGGCGGCGGTAGCAATTTGAAATTGTTACGAACAAATTAAGGTAGTGTCTTAAATTGGAAAGATGAAATCAAGGAAAGATTATCGCCATGTTCCTTGGAAGCGGCGGAATTTTAGAATACTTTCGATATAGGTCGCAAAACTACTATTTGCAATGCTTTTCGTCGTTAAAAAATAAAAAATAAGTAATTCACATCATGTTCAAAGTACGACTGTACCAGAAACTGGCGACCCAGTTGCAATGATAGAGTGTAATTAGGCGAAAAAACTATAATTAATAAACTTGCAATCGGAAAAATGTCAGAGACGGCTTAAACGATCGCCCCTAATTTTAACTATAAGGGGGACAAGGTATTTCACGCCCGGAAGTTAGTTAATTAATTAATAAAGATTAATAAACATTTAATAAACAATAAATTACTATAATTAATAAACTTACAATCGGAAAAATGTCAAAAACGGCTTAAACGATTGCCCCCAATTTTAACTATAAGGGGGATAAGGTATTTCACGCCCGGAAGTTAGCTAAATAATTAATAAAGATTAATAAACATTTTAACAATAAATCACTATAATTAATGAACTAATAATCAGAAATACTTGAGTGAGGGCTTAAACTAATCCCCTCGACGTTAACTACTGGTAAATAACATAACTGAACTGAAAAAAGTTATTTAAACATTCAATTCAGGCTAATAAATATTTGAACAATAAAGCCCTATAATAAATCAACTAATAATCAGAAACACTTGAGTGAGGGCTTAAACTAATCCCCTCGACGTTAACTACTGGTAAATAACATAACTGAACTGAAAAAAGTTATTTAAACATTCAATTCAGGCTAATAAATATTTGAACAATAAAGCCCTATAATAAATCAACTAATAATCAGAAACACTTGAGTGAGGGCTTAAACTAATCCCCTCGCATTAACTACTGGTAAATAACATAACTGAACTGGAAAAAGTTATTTAAACATTCAATTCAGGCTAATAAACATTTGAACAATAAAGCCCTATATTAAATCAACTAATAATCAAAAATACGGGAGTGAGGGCTCAAGCTCATCCCCTTAACGTAAACTACTAGTAAATAGCATAACTGCACTGGAGAAAGTTATTTAAACATCCAATAAAAGTTAATAAACCTTTTCACAATAAATCACTATAATAAAACAACTTTTAAGTCATCTTGCTAAGAATTGACATTGTATGAAATTCGTATGCACCACAAATAACTATATAGTAAACCGACTAAATGGCAACCATGATTTAGATATCACCCTTCAATGACGCCACAGTAACAATGAAACCATCGGCATGCGATATCAAGACCCCCATAGGAAGTCAGGGGGACAGCCGAACAGCTTAGCGACTGCGCCATGTGTTACGTTATTCTTATCTACATTTTAAAAAAAAATTAGCTAAATTCATGCGCACTGCGCGCGTTATATGTGCTTTCAATCGGCATTCCGTATAACTTATAAGGCGGAAATCCTTTTCTTTCAATTTTGATGCATCTTTATTGATGTAATGCTGTGGTACATCTACATCTACTCTAACAAACACAAAATTTTGGATATTATTGACATGATTCATTCTAATAGTAAGATAATTGATTCTTACAAGATTAAAACAATGCTTATTTTTTACTTTTACCGTGCAATTCAATAACTAATCGGATTGTGTTTTGAAATTACCTTTCTACTTCTGGCCATCACTTTAACAAATAATTAAAACCTGTTATTTCTTAAGTAACCAACATTAATTTGATTATTATTTATTTAATAATTGTCACACTAAACATTTTCATCCCAATGAATATTCCAATAAATAATATCTAATTGTCAAATAAAAATGCATATATAATTTCAAAAATTCTCGCGTCTTTTACCCAAGAGCCAATCACAGATATAATCTATAGAACCTTCACTTCTCCCGGTCGCAACACGCCACAGGTCTATCTAAAGGACAGGAGGGAAGCAAAGGAATAAATAAATAAACGGGCAAAACACACGGATAAATGATAATAATATATTAAACAGAAAACATAATACATAATGGACAGAAAAATATATGCAGTACATAAAGATAACGTATAATACATCCGCAAAATCTAACCGAACGCCATCCACTGATGATCCACGCAACCAGCGCACACGAAATTCCGGAGATCCTCCTGGTGATCTCCAGAGGCACAGTCCAGGATCTGCACTGCGTCCGGCCCAACCCCAGGGAAGAACAACTCAAAACAGGGCCGGCAGTTCCTCCACACGGGGAGGGGGACCGAGCACAGCTCGCAGTAACCGTAAACTGTGCTGCCAGCATGCGCCCTACCCATGGGAAGGGTGAGTCTTTCCCCGTACGTGCGTCCCTGCTCCTCGTCCTCCGGAGGCGGGCCATACGTGAGGTATAAATAAATTGCGTAAGCCCCCTCAGGCTCGGCTGGGTCCTCCAAATCCGGACTCGGAATCTCCGGCTGGAGCCACTCGTTGCAGAGCCGCAAAGCCTGTCGATCGCTGTGGCGCTGGTAGAATGGCTCAGCCGTTCGGAGCACCGCCTCTTGGAAACCACCGTGGGTGGCGAGAATGTTGATCGCCAGATCGGCCGGACGGGGCCCCCGAGAATGATAGCCCGGAATGCAAACCACACGCCGATCCTGGTCACGGCGGGCAGTGGCTAAAGCGTAAGCGGGACCAAAAGCGCGCCGCAGAACCGACCCATGATGACGCCAGTCGAAAGGCTCAGGCTCCGACTCTTGACGACGCACTCGTCGGCGAGGCACGCGCCGGCCTCTCCGCTGAAGACGCCGCTGCATGCGATGGAGCGCCCTGCGCCAGTGCTGTAGGGCTACACCAGCAGCAGCCAAAAACGTAATCGTCAATGCACAAGCTGTCACAAACCCCATGGTTGCAACCGTCACGAGCGGAAGAAAAATAAGGCAAGGAAACACAGTGTGCTGTCAGGGCAAGCAGACGAACACTGCTCATGATCGCGCAGAGAAGCCGCGAGACTATCAGCTGGGTAAAAGAGCCGAGGCAGCAAGCAGAAAGCAAGAGCGAGAGAACCCGTAAGGAGTAGACTGCAACAGCAGCGGTCTCGAGAATACCGAAGAAAATATATAAACATCACGAGCTACGAGTAGCGCCCGATCCGATTACCGGCAATGCGCGTTTAGCTAACTCGACACCGGAAAGTGGCGTCGCGACCGCTCAGTAAGGCAGCAAAACGAATGAACCCGTCAGCGCGTCAGAGAGATCGGTTGCTAGCAGCTGACGGGGAGGGAGACCACTCGGATCATTACACTTAAGCGAGACCCCACTAGCACGGATTCAGGGACAGGGACGAAATATACCCGATGGAAATATGATAATAAGAAATGACGAGTCTCGTTGCAGGTCCGTGGTCGGCCTCCACAATAAGGTAACCACGGTAAGAGCCGTTAAGGAGAATCCAGGAATACTAGTGGAAAGACTCAACCCACTGGCCGTGTCCAGTACCTCATGGCGGATAATTCAACAAATCGATCTAGGACCCTTGACGCAGCAGGGAGCAAAGTTACTGTACAACTGGAAGGCATTGAACCAATCCCCGCAGGAAGCTTCACACAAACACCTGCTAGAAAGAGTTTTTAAGCAAATTGATAATTGCAATCGGAATATGGTAAGGACATTGGGACTGATGGAGGAACCCGTTCGAGTGGCCCATAGACGGGAACGTAGCGCATGGTTCTCCGGGGTCGGCAAGGCCAGCAAGTTCCTCTTCGGAACCCTGGATGAAGACACCGAGAAGAAGATAAAGGACCTGATTGCACGAAATGACGTGAAGTTAGCAAAACTATCGAAACTATTGGTCAATCAGACGGAAATCGTATACAAGGAATTCAGATTACTACACGGTAGAGCCGACGCCCTCGAGAGAAGCCTGTTAACGCTACAAAATGAACAGAGAAGGGAAGGCAAGGCGGCCGCCTTCATGGAAGCCATGCACATCTTAGAAGAACAGGTGCTGCAATACGAGATAGATATACAGACACTGACGGACGCTGTACTGTTTGGAGCTCAGGGCACTATCTATCCACAGTTCACCGACACGGTGCAAGTACAGGAGACTGCGGAGCTAGTAGCAAAATCAGTGCCGGACGCCAGGTTTCCAATTTCCTACGAAAACGGAACCTTGGGTGACTTGGTAAAGATCGCCGATTTGTCAATAATGCTTTACGACACGCGATTAATCTATCATATCACCATACCCCTTATCGGGTACAGCCAATACGATCTGTACAAGGCGACACCGTGGCCGACGCCACAAGCTACGGTAAACGGATCGACTGTCTACGCGTACATATGGCCCAACTCTCCCTTCTTCGCACTTAGTCAATCCAATGACGCGTATATCAATATCCAACCAGAGGCACTGTCTAAATGCAAACAGGCACGAGGGTTATATATCTGTCAAAATACCGAGCCGGAGCAAGGGGTAACCGAGCAGGTAACATGCGAAATAGCAATCGCTAGAGGACTACGAATCCCTGACCTCGCCACCTGCGACGTAAGAGTCGTCAAACTCGAGACCACATTTTGGGCAAGGACGAGTTCCACTAACTTCTGGATGTTCTCGACTAACAAAAAAGACAAATTAATGATTACCTGTCCAAGGGCAGCCGAAAAGGTACTCGTAATTCAGGGTGTGGGATTGCTCGAACTGGCGGCCGGATGTTCGGGACGCTCAGACACTACAAGGCTCCTCGCTAATCGCGAAATAATCACGAAATTCGAAACTGTACCATACGGGGGTAATATACTCAATATCACCAACATCATCTCCAACGTCACTACTGACGGAGGATCGATGCTGCAACACATAATGAGAAAATCTGATAGCATGCCGCAAAGCAAGCTCGCACGGCCCGCTTCCCTAGAATTGGGAAACGAGCTGAAGAACATAATCAACCGCGCGCAGGAACTAGAACAACGCGATGCCGTGGAAGGCGAGTTTGTAGCCCTAAAACAAGCAGTCTCTTATTCAGGCAGGTCAATCGTCGTGATCCTAATCGTCCTCGCGTTGGGTTGGAAACTCTGGCCTAGGGGAAGGGAGCCCCCGCTACTAATCAATAAAGAACTTTTTCCAGGTACACCATCGCAAGCGCTACCACCTTCAGCGGTACATTATTCGACTACCACAGGGAGAGTCATCACCCTGCCACACCGTCAACACGAAGCACGGGTTGAGAAAAATCAGAGCCGCAAACCCGATCCTATAACATGTCATAAATAAAGAAAAAATATATATATATATACATATCTATTGCATTATCAGTATATCATGTATCCAAGTATTAACAGACTCTATGTACAAGAAGAATATAATAAGAAGCGAGAGAGAAAAATCGTTAGGTTTAGCATTGTATTGTTAGGTACACTCACGCAGACACAACACTACACACGAATATTAAGACTGTAAAATACACACATCATACCCTAGAAAGATGAATAATTTTGTTAACACTCCCGACCGCTTCACGTCAACCTTAGCCAACCCTAGCAGTATATAGACTTTAGTATCGAACTAACTCCAACCAATCCTAGCAGCAATTCTACGAATCTACCGCATCTAACACTAACATCAAGAAAAAAAAGGAAAATTTTTCTCCCGCCCCATCACTTGTTTCATCGCCCCGGAGGTCGATGTCGCGGCCCTCAGACGTGTTACGAGTGGTAGCTTCCAGAGAGAAAGCGCGTGCGTTCATGAACTCATACAGACTCTCGAAGAACGAAGACACGTAGCCCAACACAAACTCCCGGTCAGCAATATACCGAGTGTTGATAGAGGACGTCGAATGTCGAAGGTGCATGACATCAACCAATGCGAGTCAGCAGAACAGCGAATCCGCGAGGCACTGAATCACCGGCACGCGATCTGGACGTCGAATTAGGGGGAAGAAACGAACAGCCGATGAGCAATGATCCCCCACTTACGAGCCCCAAGGCAGAGATATAAAAACCGAGGGAAGCGCATCCAGGGGACAGAAACAAAGAGAACGAAAGCAGGGTCAGAGAGAGGACGGAAGCGAGGTACGAGGGACGAGGACGAGCGGATAACGAATTTACGAGAGGACGTCGATCGGTTGCATCGCGAACGCGTGTTAGGATTATTTCTCTCGCGCCTATAAGTATTTTAATAAATAACCCAAGTATACTTTAACTCTAGTTGTATTTCACTGCATCGTTCCGAGTCTCGGCTTGGAACGACACGAACACCTCAGAACCCTTCGTACGTGCGTGAACTGTGATAGGCTCACACGTAACACTACCTACCCGAAAGTATGTATACGGGCGTTCGGTATAAGGCTTAATTATAGGACGTATTTTGACGAGAGTTTTTTGACGATAAGGAAAAGAAAGGAAATTCGGATGCAAGACATTTAGATTTATTGGAGGTGCGATAAAGGAAAGGTTTGGCTAGCGACGTTTGGATTTTTTTTCATGGAGAGGATAAAGAGAGGAAAAAATAAAAAGGGTTGCAGACGCATACTGTGTTCCTTCTCAGACTCTCTCTCGCATTAATTCTCGCTGACTCACTAACTAACTCACTGACTCTCTCTCTCTCTCTCTCTCTCTCTCTCTCTTTCTCTCTCTCTCGTATTCGTTCCCGCTGACTCGCTGGCTCTCGCTCTCTCTCTCAAATGAAATGATCTTACATAAAATTTATTTAAAAAATTTTTTATGAATTTGAGTTTAGAGATGACTTTCCCGACAATACTGCTGCCTACTGTTTAATTCTGCATGATCGAATTGTTCAATATAATCCAATTAAAGGAGATGTTACAAAAGTTGTGTAATAAAACAAAAATATACGACTACTTTAAAAAAGTAATATGTAAACTAATAAAAGCATTCATGAATAAAAAATTTTTTCAATTGAAACGTTTGTGTGTTTTATTTGATTCCTTCTAGACCATTATGCATATCCTTACATATAAATTATTATCTTTTTATAATTTACATATAAATTATTATATCACCCTTACGTATAAATTATTATGCGGGCTCGCCGCCGATGACGTCATACTGCGCCAGAACGTACCTAGTATATCTACTCTACTCTTACACTTTACACTACACTTATCCCTTGCACTAGTCTTACTCTCTACACTACTCTTACTCTTTACCCTACTCTTACTCTCTATACTACTCTTACTCTTTATACTACCCTTACGCTTTACACTCTTACTCTCTACACTACTCTTACTCTCTGCGCTACTCTTACTCTTTAAGCTACCCTTACACTTTACACTACCATTACTGTCTAATCTACTTTTACTCTCTACTGTTACATCAGGTTTCAGTTCGATCAATTCTGTCGCACGAGGTTTTTGATCGTTTTCACCTCCAGCCATAACATAAAACTCGCTCCCACTCGAAACTGTAACCCAATATTTCTGATTAATAACTGCTGTCGCACAAGATTCCTCTTTGGTTGAATCTGTCAGGCATAGGTTTTGATCATTTTCAACTCGACTTGCCCACCCTCTCAACACAGACTCGATGTTGGCAACGCTCGATTTTGGCTTCTCTTCCACGCTCTGGGCTTCGGTTACTCCTGCACATTCAAGCCTTACGCTATTCCCTGGAATAGCGTCCTCCCCCACGCTTAGACCTCCAATACCTCCACTCGACTTCTGAAGCCCTTCTCCAGGTGACAATGATGTTAAGATATTTGGTATTGGGGTTGCTGCTACCGTTGCTGATTCTATTGCTTCTCCAAGCAAGATATCAACACCTTGTTCGATTTCTGACACTATGGTATAGGCTTCTTGCTCTGTTAAATCCGGTAAACTCCAATCCTCCAGAGATAACTCAGCTTCGCTCTCACTTTCGAACTCGCCGTCATCTTCGCTGTTGGAAGGCTGTCAACTGACCCATAACTTCTTTTCCTTCACGGCTTCTGACGTATCCTCTCCACCCCCCTCCACCTGAGACGTAACACCCTGCTGACGGGTTGGGCATCGTGTAAACAGATGGCCCGGTGGTTGGCAGACATAGCAAACGCACCGTGGACATTCCGCCGCTCGATGATCTTCGGACAGGCAGATAATGCATCGTTTCGTAGCCACGACTCCACCGTAGGCCGTCATGGCTGCAACATCATTCTCACAATATAATTGTCGCTTCATTGTTTTCATCTTTATCCGTGGTCGCTCCTCTTCTTCTTCCCGCGTGACTCCGCGCAACACTCGAGGATTTCGACTGTCTCAGTTCCCAAAGGCTTCAATGGCGCTGGGTCTGCTATCATTAAGACCGTAGCAGTTCTCTCGGCTGTCTTCTCAACCTGAAGAATCTAAGCTACTGGAACTGAAATCTCTAAGGTCTCTTCTAAGTTGACTCGAATTCTCTTGATACCATCTCCCTCGGAGGAGATATCGTCGACCCCCTCGGTCTCTCTGGCCACGCGATGTTAAGCTATCTCGACCCGAAGAGCATGAGCTACTGAGGCTAAGATCTCTAAAATCTCTTTGCAGTCGTTTCGAATCTCCCCGCCAGGAGCTTCTGCCGATATGAGACTGTCGCTTTTCTCGACACCTTCGGCAACCTGAGGTTGAGCTATCCCTATCCGAAGAGCTTGGATCGGTGGAACTCATATCTCTAGAATCTCTTTTTAGTCGGTTCGAATCTCCTCGCCAGGAGCTTCTGCCGATATGAGACTGTCGCTCCTCTCGACATCTTCGCCAACGTGAAGTTGAGCTATCTCTATCCGAAGAGCTCGGATCCGTGGAACTTAGGTCTCTGAAGTCTCTCTTAGGTCGAATCAACGCTTCTCACGAGGTTTTTGCCTCTATCTAGGGCACGTGTAATCCGAGACATCATGAATATCATTCCTCTTCTCTATGCTCTCGATCCACGCGACTGGCTATTTCTCAATAATTCATTATATCTCTAAATTCCACAAGAAAGGCGACTGAATCTTCTTCGATCTTCCTACAGAAGAGAGAACGCGACCCATTCACTCGACCCTCTAGCTGACGATTTTGTATCCTGTTCACTCGAGAGCGTATTAACCGTTGCTTTGTAAATAAACAGCAACTTGAGCCACTTAGTCGAATAATTTCCAACTAATAATCCAAGAGGAAATACATAATAATTATCCAAGCAGGATTTCGTCCGATCGCTAATATGAAACTCAACCCACGTACTTCCTTAACTTCCTCGAATTATTCCGACTGCTTCTCTTCACACCCGTACATCACTCTTAGTCCACGACTCTACTTGGTCCCACTCGAAGTTACTATTTCTCGCTATTCTACCGAATAGCGTCTCCCCCACACTAAATTTGTATTTATTTTTCACACTCTGACAATCAACCTGGGAAAAAAAATTTTTCTCGACCCAGAATTCTATCGGTTGTTTTATTTTCTCAATTGTGTGAGTTTTTTTCTGTAGAGTTTTAGTCTGAAAAAGAAAAACTCGAAACACCAAAGCAGAAGATGAGAAAAGAAAATACAAATTTAACAACTTACTCTTCCGAAAAATGTTCCACTGCTGTTGATTTAAGTAAGTACTTCCTGTACTTAAGTTTTCACGACTATAAGTTTTTCTGGACCCACTACCATCACCAACTATTTCTCTTCCACCAACCTAAAACATAAAACTCCACACGACTATACTCGACTCGGCACAAATACGCTCGACTCGACTAAACTACTCTCAACTCGACCCTCTCTGTTGTTGCTGGTGTTTGTGCATTAGTTGGGCGCCATTTGTGACGTTGTGTTTAGTTATACTGTTGATTGAATCACGATAATTTTATAAGTGACTCGAACTAATCCAACGGCCACTATTTCAACTACTTCATTACCAATAGCGGCACTCTGCCGCGGCTAGAAACTCCGCTCTCGAACAGGGGGGTCAAAACCGCAGCAACAACAATACCTGGAATAACATTCGACGAGACAGTAATCGTACTGGACACCCTCGGCGAACGTAATTTCCTGAAAATAATACTCGACTTTTCCTGAAATTAATCCTCGAAAGACAATCACTTAGAGGGATAACACTTACTAAATGACCACAATGCGCGTAATAATTACAATTATAATTAAGACTTTATTCAATTACGAATTATAAGGTGATGAAGTTTCGTCAGTCCTGGTCCTCCGCTCTCGCTACCGGTGTTGACAGATAACTGAAAACCTCACTAAGGAAAAGGCTCGAATTAACTGCGTACTCCTATAATTGGGATAAAACTCGGAAACACCACTCGAATGTCAAACACGACCCAATGCCTCGACAATTCACTTCCTCGAGCCCTAATTTTCCTGTTGAGGACGACTCATTTACTCTTGTCACTTACACAATACTCAAAATGGCTACTTTACCGGCTCCAACAACACACACTTTAATTCAAACTATTCCTTGCTCGGCACGACTGCTCGGAGCGAAGGACGATGATCGAGAGAGCGATCGGCTTCTTCTTTCCCGAGCTCATCCCCTCGGGAAGAAAGATCTGCAGCGAACTCATCTATCCTAACTGGCCGCGACCCCTCCTTTGCTCAAAATATTTACCCGCTAGATATTATGCTTCTCTCTCTCTCTCTCTCTCTCTCTCTCTCTCTCTCTCTCTCTCTCTTTCTCTACCGCTACTATACTACCTAACCTTACCGACTGCGCGCGCGCTCTACCATACTCGTTCCCTCTCTCCTACTCTACCCTACCTCACTATGCGCCGCGCCTCTATCAATTCCCTCTAACTCGCCGCGCTACTCTATACTTGCTCTTTCCCCCTACTCCTCCTCTCTCTGGCTACTATAGCTACTATATACCGCCCGCGCCCCCTAACCCATCGCTCGCTCTCACGTACGTTAAGCCCCCCCTCTCTCTCTCTCTCTCTCTCTCTCTCTTTCTCTCTCTCTCTCTCTCTCTCTCTCTCTCTCTCTCTCTCTCTCTCTCTCTCTCTCCGCACCGTTCTCGCAGTCGTGCACTACGTTGCGCGACTCTCCAGTGCTCGCGCCCCCCTCCTCGACCCGCGCTCTCTCTACATTCTCGACCCGGTGTTATGCTTGTGTGCGTACGCGAGCGTGTGCGCTGCCCGATCGGCGTCCTCAGCGACGACAACAACAACAAGGCAGAGCTGACGAGTAGCTGCCTGTGACTCCGTCACACTTCCTAACAGTTTTTAACATTTTTGAACAAAAATATTTCCGCTAGGGTTCCTGGAATATATTTCAAAATCTTCACGTAATCTTTATATGTAATTTAACTTTTATTCTTCCTAGAAGCTTTGTGTTAGCTTCCAAGAGCCTTCCGCGAAGCTTCTAGTGCTCATTTCAGTAATCGTTTGTGTAAGCTTCGTGGAAGCTTACTCGTAAGTATTGAGTAACATTTCACCGTAGCACTTTTGGAACCTTTCTGTTAGACTTTCCTAACGCTTTCTAGAAGCTCCCTAAAAAGGTTACTCCGAATCTAGCTGGAAGCTTCCGTTATAACTTTAGACCAGTGGCTTTATTTATATGTCAGGAACCTGGCTTGAATACTTCCTAGAATCTTCCATGAGAGCTCTCCTCAAGTTTTAATTGGAACTTCCAGAGGAAGCTTCCTGGAATATATTTCAAAAGCTTTACTTAATCTTTACATGTAATTTAACTTTTGTTCTTCCTAGAAGCTTTATGTTAGCTTCCAAGTGCCTTCCGCGAAAGCATCCAGTACTCATTTTCGATAATCTTCTATGTAAGCTTTTTGGAAGTTTCCGTTGAGCTTCCATGTAATATTTCATAGTTAGGTTTTTGGAACTTTTTCTGTTTCCTTCCTGGAATCTTTCTGGAAGCTTACTTAGAAATCTTCCAATGTAACCTTCCTGAAAGTTTCAGTTAGCTTCCTGGAAGGTTCCATTAACCTTCCACTGTAAGCTTCCTTGGAACTTTCTTCCGGAACCTTTCATGCTATGTGGAGCATGTGTCGGTGGCCTCTTACCCCGCCCTTTTTTGTGGCATCTTCCCCCAATTGACCGCAAAATAAAAAAATTAATTAATTCTGAAAAAAAGGATGTCACCATTTAATAGTGGTGCTTTATTAAAGTTTATGCAATTATCTAATTTACGTCTTCTTTATTTTAATGATATTACAAAACAAACTTGAAGAATAATATTTCAAGTTTTTGAAATTTTTGGATCGAAAGCTACTAGTTAGGACGCTGCTCGTAAAGTAATTGATAATAACGCTCGGATCCTGAAATATTTGGGCGACTGAATTAGAAAATCATAATAAACATACCTATCAAGCACTTCTTGCGTTTAGTTTACAAACAAAGAAAATTTTCCCCAATTTAATGTGAATTAAAGTGAATTATGATATAATTCTAATCAATATTTAAAATTTAGTAAGAAAAATTAATATTTAATTATTTTGTTTTTTATCCTATACCTTTACCTTCCCTTTCCATGTAATCTCCTTTAAAAAATTCTTGACTGCACTAATGTTTTAAATAGCTTCTAAAATTCAAAGATGTATTGAAACACATATAAAGAAAGTGCTTGAGAAGTTAGTTACTATCCTTATCTTTAGCCCGAATAGCCGTTAGATTCATTATTAAAATTAACATGAGTCGTGTTAGAATATGAGGGTACATTTATATCAGAGAGATAGAAAGTAGATGCACAGCGCCACCTTACACTAATAGTAATTATATATAGGTATAGGTAAGCGTATGGTGAGAGCGAGCAGGAGCAGCACTTGGCTGTCGTCCTCCGCCTCAGCGGTTGTATTTTGTAAGAGCTCGTCGAAAGTTTAATAAAAAGATTTCTATTGCTGCTGTTAATTTGTATGTGGTTTATTGAACAAACCCTGTTTAATTTCATGGTAGCTGAATGCCTGGTTTGTGTTCAATCCCTTACCCTCTATATCGGCGCTCGAGTTGTGTAGGGATAATTAAAAGGTGTTTCAAGTTAAGCGCGTGGTAAGCGCGAGAACAAAGGAAGACGCATGAGCGTAAAAGAAGAGCCTCACGAAACTAAGAGTGAAAGTGAAGAAGAATTTTTTTATATTGAAAATAAAGAAGATAAAAAGGAAGAAAAAATGGAAGAAATAAAAATATAGATTTTTGATGGACAAGAATACAGCAGTTGGAAGAAGCGCATAACGATGTATTTAAAAATGAAAGTGTGATATTGTAATTACCCGTGCAAAAGTCGGTGGGGCAAAGTTGATTGGGACGAGAGACTTACAAGCTATAAATTATATTTATAGTGCAATTTCAAACAAACAAATGGAATTGATAAGTGACAAAGAAACGGCGTTTGATATTATGAGAAAGTTTGACAGTACATATTTAAAAGAATCGACAGCTCTCCAAATAATTTGCAGAAATAAATTGGAAAAGAAGAAATTAAGAGACTATAGTAATTCTATGGAATTCTTTAACGGATTTGAAAAATCAGTGAACGAATTGAAAGAAGCTGGTGCAAATGTGACAGAGAAAGAGAAGATGAATTATATGTTGAGGACATTGCCGGACTCGATGAGCCATATAGGAGATCTAATCGATGTGTTGAAAGAGGAAGAACAAGACGTGGAATATGTGAAAAATAAGATTAAAATGGCTGAACTAAAAGAAAAAAGTGATAGTGGAAATTCTAAGTCGAACGCTTTTATGTTCGAAAAAAGGAAAGAAGAGAAGAAAAGGACATGTTATGTATGTGGCGGTTTTGGACACATACAGTACGACTGTCCTACGAAAGCGAAAGCCGGGAGAAATTCCTAAAACAGCGGGACGCCGCAGCAAGGAGGCGGCAGAGGCTATAACACGCAGCAGCGAGGAGGCGCTAGCGGACGAGGAGCCTATCAACAGCAAGGATCAAGTTCAAACCGGTGTGGAAGGAGCGGCTACAGACAACGCGGCCGAGGCGCGTGAGGCAGTGATGACAACAGCCAACGCCATCAGAGCGCTGAGAATAAGGAAGCGTTTAACACTTCAGTAGAAATTAGGTCTGCGAATACAGAATACGGTAATGCAAATTTAAACAAAATAGAGTGGATTTTAGATAGCGGTTGATTAAAAGAGCCTATTAATGTTAAAGTAAGTGACGGTAGAATTTTGAAAGCGACAGAAGTTGATCATGTAAATAGTAAATTCAAAACATTTAATGAAGAGATAGAAATTGAATTGAAAAATGTATTTTATGTGAAAGATATGGATAGAAATTTAATAAGTTTTGCTAAAGTAACTGATAATTATAAAGTCGTATCTATTGGAGATAGTTCTAAAATTTATAATAGAAATAATAAATTAATTGCGATAGCTTGGAAAAAGGATAGAATAAGTTATTTAGAAAAGGATATAGAATCTAATATGACAATTAAAAAGGATAAAAATAGAATAACTTTAAAAGAAAAGTGGCATAGAACATTGGGGCACGGTAATTTTAACTATTTGAATACTATGTGTAAAAATCACGTTTTGGAAGGTTTGCCTAAGAGATAAAATCAGATTATTTTAAATGTGCTACGTGTATTCAAAATAAAATGCATAATATTCCATTTGATAATAATAGAGAAAGAGCAAAGGATATATTAGAAATAGTACATACAGATTTGAATGGGCCACACAATGCAGTAGGTTTTAGAGGAGAAAAATATTTTATAACTTTTATTGATGATTATAGTAAATTAGCAAAAATTTATGCAATTAAGTCTAAAGATGAAGTTTATGATAGTTTTATTGAATATATCAATACAGTTAAAAATAGAACAGGAAAAAGAATAAAGAAAATAAGATGCGATAATGGTACCGAGTACTTGAACAAAGATATGTATAGATTATTTAGAGAAAAGGGAATTCAAGTAGAACCATGTCCACCTTATGTGCATGAGTTAAATGGTACCGCTGGAAGGTATAATAGAACAATAATGGAAATTGCGAGGTGCTTATTAGCTGAATCTGAAGTAGAGAGAAGGTACTGGCCAGAAGTAGTCTGCGCCGCAGCATATTTAAAGAACAGAATAATAACAAACACGTTAGAAAGAAATAAATCTCCTTATGAGATATTTTTTAATGAAAAACCTGATATAAAATATTTGAAATTATATGGAAGTAAAGTATTTGTTAGAGTGCCTGAGCAGAAAAGAAATTCAAAATGGGATAGGAAAGCGGATTTAGGAATATGATGTTACAGGGTACAGAGTTTTAATAAGAAATAGAGCCATTATAGCAAGGCATGTTGATGTCATTGATGAAGACGTAGAATGCATAGGTTTAAATGATAGAGACTTAGAAAAGGAGAATTTGAATAAAAGCTTTGAACAAATTGAAAATGTAAATGATAAAGAAAATGAAAATTTAGAAAATTCAAATAAAAATCTTGAAAATGAAATTGAAAATGTACCTGATTTAAGAAGGTCACAAAGAACGATTAAAAAGCCTAGTAGATTTGATGATATTTATGTATATAGTGGATGCATAAATGTAAATTATTGTAGTGCAGATAGTCCTGTAAGTTTTAAAGAGACTATTGAAAGTGATGAGTCTAATTTCTGGATAGAGGCTATGAATAAAGAAATGAATAATTTAAAGAAAAATCAAACTTGGCAGTTAGTTAAAAAACCTAAGAATGAAAAAGTGATAGATTTAATATGAATTTACACTAAGAAAAGGGAAAATATGTATAAAGCGAGAATTGTAGTACGAGGATGCCAACAAACAGACGTGTTGGACGATATCTATTCTCCAGCAGCGAAGACTCAAACATTGAAAGTATTATTATCATATTGTTGTCAAAATGAACTTTTAATAGAACAGATGGATGTTGAGACGGCATTTTTAAATGGGAAGGTTAAATCGAAAGTATTTGTTAAAAAGCCTGAGGGTTATGAGGATGGAACTGAAAGAGTGTGTATGTTGAATAAAGCATTGTATGGTTTGCATGAGAGTCCCAGAGCTTGGCATGAGTGTCTGGATGATTATTTAAAATCATTAGGATTTATAAGAAGTGAACATTACTATTGTTTATTTACGTTGATAGATAAAGATGAAAGTATTTATTTAATTATATTTGTAGACGATCTTTTGCGTTATTGTAAAAAAAGACCAAACCAAAAAATTTTATAAAAGGTTTGTTAAAAGAAAAATTTAAAATGAAAGATTTAGGTAAAGTAAGTATGTATTTAGGAATCAATATTGAATATAACGAAAAGAAAAACGAAATGACATTAGATCACTAAAAATATATAGAGTCATTAGCTAGGAAATATCAGATTGAACAAGCGAAATTGTATGAGACTCCTATGGAACAGAATTTGAAATTAGAACCTGCTCAAGAAATAAATCAAAATTTAAAGTACAGCAATTTGATAGGAGCACTTTTGTATATAAGTTCAGGAACTAGATTAGATGTGAGTTACAGCGTTAATTATTTAAGCAGATTTCAGGAATTGTTACCATGAATCACATTATAAATATGCTTTGAGAATTTTAAAATATTTGTATTTGACAAAAGATTTAAAATTAAGATTTAAGTTATTGTATATTTAATTTAAGAATATTATATCTGCGAGAAATATGAATGTAAGGAGGCATGTTAGAATATGAGGGTACATTTATATCAGAGATATAGAAAGTAGATGCGCAGCGCTACCTTACACTAGTATAGGTAAGCATATGGTGAGAGCGAGCGGGAGCAGCACTTGGCTGTCGTCTTCCGCCATGAGCGGTTGTATTTTGTAAGAGCTCGTCGAAGGTTTAATAAAAAGATTTCTATTGTTGCTGTTAATTTGAGTATGGTTTATTGAACAAACCCTGTTTAATTTCAACAAGTCGACGAGCATATCCTTCAATTGATAAAAAATAATATTCAATAGATTATTGCTCTCCCAAGCTGCTCGCGTTCAATGATAATTTTTATTGAGGGTGTAGTGAATTCGTACACCATAGATCCTTTCGAGCATCATAAATTTATTGATACACCGACGTTTCGGGAGTATAATTAACTCCCCTTATCAAGGCTAAACACAATGAACATACACAAAATATTAAACTTAACGGCAATTATAAAATTTCTTGTCACATTAAAGAAAAAACTTTCTTTTCCCTTACCATTCGAGGTGGTATATCAATTTACAAATTTATAAAGCGGCCATTGCGTGGACTCCGCGTGTCAAACAGTTTTTCTTTTTACAATAGATTTTTAATACATCACCAACATTTGTAAAGCAATACCTGTATAATGTGTAACTTTAATAATAATATCTGTGATAATGGTGATAATACTAATGATAACAATAGGTATGACAAATGGTTTATAAACCTAACGGAAAATCACATTCCACAACATATACAGGACATTGTTAGGCTAGGGCAGAATTTTAATTTTACATGCAATCCGAGTCAGAGCACATATTTTCAAATTCTTAAAAATTTGGATTGTTATATTACAGACGTGTCTGATGAATCTAATAAATTACGTGGTGAGTTAGTTAACTGTGTAAATTCCTTTGCAAAAAAGAAATTACATTTGTCACATACAGATGCAGTTATTATGAGTAAAATTTCAGCTACTGACAAATTTGTTAAAGATAACAAAAATATATTATTTACTAAAGCTGACAAGGGAAATGTTACGATTGCAATTGACAAGGAAAATTATAATAAAGAAGTCCTTGAAGTTCTCTCGGATGATAAATATTATAAGCAACTTTCCAAAAGTCCACTTAACATTCTAAAAAAAGTCAGTAGATTTATTAATAAAAAAGTGGATTAATCGTGGCGTTTGTGACCTTGATTCCAGCTTTGACATTTTGAAAACAAACAATAACAATACAGATCTAGCGCATGCATATGGCTTAATAAAGATCCATAAAAAATATTTGCCAATCAGAATTATTGTTTTGACGGTTAACTCGCCAACGTATAAACTTGATAAATCTATTTCTACGTTTTTGTAAAGTATTTGCCGAAACCTAAATCCTCACTTAAATATAGTTACGAATTATTAGATTCTGTCTCAAAAATTAACGTACCCGATAATTGTAGATTAGTTTCTTTTGACGTTGTTTCATTATTTACTAACATAAATATTGATTTAGTGCTTACGGGGGTCAGACGTAAATGGAAATATTTAAAGTGCAGAATTAATTTAAGTTTACAAGAGTTTCTTGATGGTGTTATTTTTCTTATGTCTTCTACATATTTTAAATTTGATGGCAAGTACTTCAAACAAATTCATGGGGCTCCTATGGGTGGTTGTTCTAGTCCGTGGTTTGGAGAGTTAGCTCTCGAATGTTTAGAACTTCATTTTCTCAATGTCCTTAAAAATAGTGTTGTTTTCTATAAACGTTATGTTGATGACTGTCTATTGATTATTAAGGAAAATGATATAGATCGATGTTTATGTGAATTTAATGAGTTTAATGAACATTTGAAATTCACGATGGAAAATGAAGAGAATTAATCTATCAATTTTTTAGAAATGTCTCTAATAAGAGAAGGTAATAAAATTATTTCAAATTGGTACAGAAAAAGTACTTATTGTGGTAGATTCGTTCACTTTGATTCGCATCATCCTTTATCATAAAAAAGAGCGATTGTTTATGGTTTGGTTGATAAAGCTATTAATTTATCACACAGTAGATTTCATGTACAAAATTTAAATATTGTAAAACAATTACTTGTTGAGAATGGTTATCCGTTAAAATTTATTAACGAGGGTATACAACGTAGGTTATCTTTTACAAAAAAATTACAAACTGACATAAACGATTCGAATACTGCAGATGATTCTAAAAAATCGCTCATCGTTATCCCATACGTTAAACATCTCAGTTACAAATTAAATCAATTCTGTCTCGTAATAATTATAAGGTTATACAAAAACCATGCAATAAACTTTTTAAATACATTAAATTAGCTAAGGATAATGTTGATAAGTTTGAAAAAAGTGGTGTAGTTTACAAAGTGAATTGCGCTGATTGTAAAATGTCATATATTGGACAGACAGGTAGACAATTACGATTACGCATTAATGAACACAAGCGTAGTGTTAAGAATGGTGACACCACGTCGGCTTTAGCCGAACATGCAAACTTTTACAATCATAAAATAGATTTTAATAAGGTCAATATCGCTGATCACGAAAGTTATAAGAATAAAAGATTGTTTTCTGAAATGTTACACATTTATAGTACCAATAATAATATGAATAGACAGTTTGATACTATCAAACTAAAAAATTGTTATAAATCCACAGTCGACATTGTTAATAGATCAACCAACATTCGTAACAAACCTAACAAATTCATAAATTCTCGTCGGTTACATAGCAGAGTAGTTTTTCATTGGTGGGCACTGCGTTACTAAGTCAATTTCCTTACTAAATTTCAATCCCCACTACTTTATTCCGTATAAATAGCCCCGGAGATGCCCGTAACTCTTATTGTCTCTTTTGGACAGTGAGATTACATCATCCTGGGTAAAACAGCTTTTGACGTTATGACTAAACGACTGATTTGTAACATGTAACTTTTTTGAATTTTCATGCCTTTTTTCTTATTTTTTCTTATTTTGGGTTTTTTCTTTAGTACAATTTAATTTTTCTAAATATTCTCATTATACAGGTATTGCTTTACAAATATTGGTGATGTATTAAAAATCTATTGTAAAAAGAAAAACTGTTTGACACGCGGAGTCCACGCAATGGCCGCTTTATAAATTTATAAATTGATATACCACCTCGAATGGTAAGGG
The DNA here is from genome assembly GCA_036365515.1 of Torymus aiolomorphi. Lineage (NCBI taxonomy): Eukaryota > Metazoa > Arthropoda > Insecta > Hymenoptera > Torymidae > Torymus > Torymus aiolomorphi. Next base: position 80,125,123 of record CM070877.1, on the reverse strand, counting down.
AAAAGAAAGTTTTTTCTTTAATGTGACAAGAAATTTTATAATTGCCGTTATGTTTAATATTTTGTGTATGTTCATTGTGGTTAGCCTTGATAAGGGGAGTTAATTATACTCCCGAAACGTCGGTGTATCAATAAATTTATGATGCTCGAAAGGATCTATGGTGTACGAATTCACTACACCCTCAATAAAAAAAAAAATAATATTGTCTTAATTTGAGTTTGTAATCGTATTCACAATTTTACTCCCCATTGTCAAATATAAAAATTGTTTTGGTCAATTCTGACGAGATCCGTTGGGAGCAGGAAAGAAAATAGACTACGATGTTAAGTAGTTGCAACGTTTCGTCAACGGGTTTGTCGACCTCTTCAGGCTAAGTTATCGCACAGCGATTCGTCGAGTAATGTCAGAATCGCTGTGCGATAACTTAGCCTGAAGAGGTCGACAAACCCGTCGACGAAATGTTGCAACTACTTAACATCGAAGTCTATTTTCTTTCCTGCTCCCAACGGATCTGGTCAGAATTGAACAAAACAATTTTTAATAATATTGTCTGCTTCGGCTGAAATAATGCAGACGGTGAGATTTGGAAAAAGAGATTGAGAACGATGAGTAGCGGTCAGGATCGGAAAAAATCGTCATCCCAGTAGCGCAAATGGTAGCGTAGCTGCCTGGTATGCAGAAGGTTGTTGGTCCGATCCCAACCTGGGCCGTTATTTTTTTCGTTCTCGTTTTTTATCCTATATCTTTACCTTTCGATGTAATCTCCTTTAAAAAATTCTTGACTGCACTAATGTTTCAAATAGCTTCTAAAATTTTAAGATGTATTGAAACACATATAATGAAAGTGCTTGATAAATTAGTTACCTTCCTTATCTTTAGCCCGAATAGCCGTTAGATTCATTATTAAAATTAACATAAATCGACGGATATTTCCTTCAATTGTAACATTGCGAAATTGCACCGCGCAATGCCAAACATTTTTATTCTGAACCAATTTTATTGATGATGAGCGCCAGGCTCAGAATACCGACTAACTTCTGGTTGATGAGACACTTCTCCTGGGCGCACCGACACGAATGACAGTCTGAGGCGGCTGAAACCCACGGCGAGGTGGAAACGCGCGAAACAGACAGCACACATACACAACACTCGCAAAGGAAACACCAGATTACACTTTCAATCAGTTTAATTTTCTATATTTTACATGAGCAGCTGGTACCTGACAATACTCTCCCGCGCTACAATTTAGGAACAATCCTACGCTCGACAATGAATTCCAGCGCACCTCGCTTACTCTTCCCCGTCTCGCTATCCTTTTTCCCCACGTCCACTCCTAGCACTCGACTTCGCGTCACGCGCTTCTTCGGATCGGCCCGGCTCGCGAGACCGCACTTCCCTTGAAAGACACGCATGCAGACAAATCTCCAATGTATTGTGAAGGGCGGAGGGGCAGAAAGAAGGGCCTCTCGGCGACAGCAAGAAACGCACATACCGCACGCAGGTTGACGACGGCACAGTTGAGCTGCTACTGGATCGTCTCCCTCTTCTCTCGCTCCCCCCCCCCGACGCTATACACCTCTCCCTCTCTCTTTGGTAACTATCTTCTCACTCGCACTACTCGCCACGCTACTCTCCATACTACTCTTCAAACTCCTCGCTACACATTTCTCTCCACTACACTTCCAACTCATCCCTGAAACTCGGCTCTACTCTTCGGAACACTCTACACTACTCTCCCTCTCTATCTCACTTTCTAAACTACTTCATCTTACTCTCTGCACCCCTTACACTATGAGACTCGACGGCACATCTAGCCTGGCTCATACGAGAATGACGCCAAGATGGATGGCTTGGCGTGTCTTCCTTCTTCTCCACTTTCCTTCCGTCTTCTTCACGATTCTCTGCGCTCTTCATTGGCTGCCGATCACGCTTTTCCTCGTGTGGTACTCCCTCTGCGTGTGTGTGAGGTACTCCGGCTCCGCTTCCTCCAACCAGGAATCGCGACGCTTCTTGTCGGTACGTAATTGGGTCGCTCTGACTGACGTCACGCCGATTTCCCCCAACTCGTACCCGCGCGCTATTTATGAATTAATTTTGGTTCATAAATGGTAAAGTCAGTGGAGGCGCAGCTTTAATAGCATAGACGCCTCCACTCCGTACACAACTCCCCTGCGCAGCCTGCTATACGGCTGCGCGCCGTGGTGGAGTGCGCAGCGGCCGCAATCGTGTAGCCTCTCTCTCATCCGCTAAGTATATCTCGGCACATGGCCGCATGTTGGCGGCCAGACCATAGCCAGCCTCGCCTTCTTTCTCTCACTCCACTGTATTCCTTCGATATCTCTCTCTCTCGCTCTCTCTCTCGCGCTCTCTCTCTCTCTCTCCCGCTCTCCGCTAACTGTGTAGTGTAGAGTAATTACGGCACGGGGCTGGGAGACCGGCCTACAGCCGTTCTATCTTTTCCCTCCCCGCACTCCTCCCGACCGGCCGTATCTGCGCCGGTAGCTACTGCTGCTGTGGCTATGCAGTGCTCTCTTCCTCGCTCTCTTTCTCATCGCTATGCTATACTCTCTCTCCCTCTCTCTCTCTCACGCCTTACGCTTACACGCAGCTCGCCAGTGTATTGCGTGCCCCCCCTCTCTCTCATTCCTACATGATCGCATTCGCTATCTCTCACTCACTCTCATCGCGCATAGTCTCTCTCTTGCGGTGCGCACACGCACTCGGCTATACTCTTTCCCTCTCTCTCTCGCGCCATATGCGTGCACTCTACTCGTGCCGTCGTCGCCGGTATACTTCTCGCTGCTCTCCCTCTCTCTCTCTCATTCCTAAACGCCCGCATTCACTCGCTCACTCACTCTCATCGCGCACAGACAGTCGCTCGCGGTGCGTAGGCGTGCTTCCGCCGGTCGTCCGCGCACGCTCGTATCCCGCGGTACATGTCGCTCGCTCACATGTCTGTCCCGGAGCCGCTTATCCCGGGGCATCGCGTGCGCCTAGTGTCGTGCTCGAGTCTCGTGTTCTCCTTGGTGGTGTTGTGCCGTGTAGTGATGTGGTGTGTGTGTTTCACCCGAATTCGCTGCCCTGCTGGTTGCCGTAGCTTCAGCTGTCATGGCTGCCGACGGGACCTCGTGGATGCGCCCGGCGTCGGCTTAGCTGTTTTATAAACCCAGCGAGCCGGCGTCGAGCGCGTGAGCACGAGGCTCGCTTTTCTTCGCCATCTCTGCGGTCATCAGTGTTGCGTTGCTCCCCGCATCGCTGCAGGGAGGGTTCGGTGCACTTGTGTGCAACAGGTGTCTTTAGCCACGCTGCGTCGTCTGCTGCGTCCACTCTTTCACCGCTAAGAATAACAGAAAAGAAAGACAACAGAAAAGAAAGGAAGCCTGAGCTACATGCGTACTTGACAGGCACGGTGTCGGGGAAGCAGCCGGCCTTCCGTATTTTTTTCTTGTGCGGGGAAATTCCCCGTCACAAACTTCCCCCCTCCCTTAAACCGGACTCCGCCGTAGACGCGAGCCGCCGGTTTAGTACGGAAGTGTCTCCTATGCTGTCGAAGGCCTGCCCCATACTACGCCCCCGGCACCTTGCCGCAAATGTATAGAGTTTATGAAAGCCTAACGTCAGCAATTGAAACAACTAATTACTACCACCTGTCGATTCACCTGCGTCACCACCTGGGAAAATCTGAAATGAATTAGCAATCCCTCCCCACCGCAGCTCTCTCTGATGCCGTGCCCGTCTTAAACGTAATACAGTGAATTAGGTTAACGAAATGCATAGGGAACTACTATGCCACGTCGTTGGGGCTACTCCCCGACTTTCCTTCGCCACTAGGTTGTGGAGATTAGACCTCCCGCCTCCCTTTCACACCACGCCAGCTCCTCTCCTTTTCTATCTCGTCCACATTGCCTTCCGATCTTCTCCTCCGCCCTCTCCCTTCCTTCTCCCTGCGCCATCTTTTCTTCCCCCTACGCCATTTCTTCCTTCGCCTCTCTATTTTTCCCGCCGTTGGGACAGAGTTGAGAGGATCATCCGTCTCGACTCTTCGTCTACGTGACGCAGGGACTCGGCCAATAGCGCTGCGGCCTCCATCTCCGCCACCGAGGGGGAACGTCCCGCGCGCATCTCCCGGGGAGGCGAGGCGGCCAGCGCAGCCGGTTGCGGTACATTTCCGCTGGCGTCTGAGGGGTCTTCTCGCGACCGCGCCGCCGACTCCTCCCTACCATCAGCCATCTCCCCCTCCTCCAAAGGCCTGCTATCCAGGGTTGAGGTGTCCGCACTCGACTCGGATGTTTGCACATCTCCTCCATCCCCGGCTGCTTGTTCGTCGTGGCGAATGTCCCCGCTCATCGGGCCTACCAGCCTCCCAAAGGTCTCTCATACATACCTTACCTGCGCGTCGGAGCAGCGTGGACAGGTGTGTAAGTCCACGCCCCGGCGACCACAATTCAGTGGTAGAGGGCCACCTTGCGCCGCGGGCAAGCTCGTCGCGCGTGGCCGTCCTGCCAGCAGTTAAAGCACGTCCCCAGAGGGGGGTCGAGAGCCGGTAGGGTCGAGATGAGCGCCAACCCGCCGAATATGGCCCCTCTTCCCTTCATGGGTAGCGCTTGCCCCCAAGATGAGCGTCGCGAGGCATCCCCCCAGTAGCGCTGCGTCATTGGTAGGGGCCGGGCGCTGGTGGGGATCCCGTCCGTGGTAGTTGAGACCCTATGTATGAAACATAACCGTGTCTCCTATAAGTCCGCTCGTAACTAGGTTCGCGTCTCCCCCTCTTTGATCCGCGGTGAGCCTGTCTTTCATGCTCTGACTCTCGCATGTGGGGCGTCTTACGGCGTTTGGTACGGATCCGGGGCGAGGCCGTTACCCCAACCGCAATCTGAGGTCCGCATGTGTCATCTGAGGGTCCGACTCACCGGGAACACGGATAGATTCGGGGTCATCTTATGGCCCCAACACCATCTCGAGTTCTCGCTCAGCGTCTCGGCTCCGTTGCGCCTCATCGAGGTCTGTGTTTTCCCCATCCGAACAGTCCTCGGCGAGCCCCCTTCAATGCATGCAACTTCAAAAATACTCATCGGCTTACCTGCCGACGATGACGCCTTTCCTTCTCTCTGTCCGCCACAACCCAAGTCCTCGTCTCTCTCTCTCTCTCTCTCTCTCTCTCTCTCTCTCTCTCTCTCTCTCTCTCTCTCTCTCTCCTCACCATCCTCTTCTCCCTCCTCGAGTGCCACTCGTTCATTTGGGGGCGGGGCATGGGGTCGGTGGAGTGTACCGGACCCAGGTAGCGTCGGTTTGGGCTGCAGAGGCAGCTGAGGAGGGCTTAACTGGGCCTTTGACTCCGCCACCACCACAAGAGGCTCCGTTCTTGGCCACGGAAGAGCTACTGTAATTTTCTCTGCCTCCTCTTCCGTCGCCATCACGGGCTCTCCCCCAACTGATACGGCCCTATCGGCCCTTCTCGACGTCTTGACTGTCTTCGCCATCTCCTCTCTCCTTCTGCCATATTCTCCTCCTTCTGTCGATGTATCCTGGCTTTCACCTCGTTCGCCCAGCTCAATAACGTGGCCGAAATGGCCCCCTCCTCGGCCGGCGCCGAGGAGGCACGGATGCCCTCCACGGGCTCCGGGATGGAAGCCGTGCAGTCAGCAGGGGGTTCGAATTCGGGGTAAGGGGCGTGATACGCCCCCTCGCCATGGCTCCCCGGACGGTATCCACGTCTCATTCTCTGTAACATAATGCCAACACATACACACCATTAACGCCAAACTCGCTCATTCGCTATCTTAGGGGTGGTTAACTCTGGGGGGGAATATATCTCTTCAGCTCGGACACATGCACTTTCGCATTTCGCCTACTACCTTCCATCATTAATTCGTAAACACTAGGGGATTTTATCGCGATAACTTCGAACGGCCCATCGTATTTCGGAGTGAGTTTCGCGGAAAAACGTTGTGCAGCATTCGAGAGTACGTGTACTCGGCGCATTACCAAATCTCCCACCCGGTAGGTGGCGAATCTCTTACCTCGATTATAATAGGCTCTTTGGTTCTCGCTACTGTCGTCAATGTATTTGGCTACCAGTTCTTGCAAAGCTTGCAGCCTCTTCATCCGGTTCATCCACAATTCGGGCTCCATTCGCAATAACGGTTGTTTTTCTTCTACCTCTTGTCACAAGCTCCCAACGGGACATGGTTGTCGCCCATAATTAACCTTTAGAGGACCGAAAAGCCAGTATACTGGTTCAACCTATGTTCGACACTTTACCCATGATGAATCCATGATATGAGATACCTTTTTCATGGGTATTCTATGGGAGATAGAGCAGCTCAAATCCCGATCCTCTAAAGGTTAAGGTAAGCCGGGGACGTTTCCAAACTGGCTTGTATAGCGGTGTTAATGGAGTGGCGAAATTTGTATAGATGTGCATCCCAATTCCTATGATCACCAGCTACAAATGTTGCTATCATTGTTTTAATGATGCGGTTACTCCGCTCCACCGGATTAGCCTGAGGATGGTATGGAGGCGTAGTGACGTGTCGTACTCCGCTTTCCTCTAACACTTTCTTCAAGGTGTGGTTGTCGAACTCCTTGCCATTATCCGTTAGTAAGTAATCCGGAGTCTCCCACCTGAAGAATATCAGTTCCTCTAATACTTTCGCCACCGCCTTCCCATCCGCTTTACGCAAGGGTTTCATTTTAATCCACTTGGTAAATAAATCTTGAAACACCAAGATATACTTGTACTGCCCTTTGCTAAGTGGCAGCTCCATCATATCGGCCGCTACAATACTCCATGGTCGTTCCACGATTCTTCTTCCCATTAATCCTTGAGGCCCTTGTTGAGAGCTCTTGTAACGTTGGCACATCTCGCACTCGCTCACGAAATGGTAAGTGTCGTGCCACTCACCCAGCCAGAAATATTCTTTCGCTATTCGGCCGTACGTTTTATCGATGCCCAAGTGACCTGCCGAGGTGAGGCAATCAGCATCATATAAAACACTCTCCCTCTTACTCACTGGTACTACCAAACGCGATACTTCTGCGCCATCCGTTACGGGGTCGAGTAAGATATCTCTCCGATATCGATATAGTAAGTCCCCCTCCACCCGCCAGTCAAGGTACTTAAGTGGACAACTTATCACTTCTCCCATCTTAGACACATACGACGGATCCTCCACTTTGCTACACCCAACAACTTCGTCCTCTTCTCCTTCATGCATCCTGGACAGCGCATCGGGGACATGATGCATGGCCCCTTTGCGGTGTATGACCTCAAACACCCACTGCTGCATCTCTAATGCCCACCTCGCCAGCCTTCTCATAGGGTCTTTCAAATTCCGCAACCACCGGAGTGCGCTGTAATCAGTAATAGCGATGAATTCGTAACCTTCTATGTATGGTCGGAACTTTTTGATGGACCAAATCAACGCCAGGCACTCCCTCTCCGTCGTCGAGTAGTTCCTTTCCGCTGGGGTGAGTACCCGACTAATGTACATGATTGGATGTTCGCCATCGTCGTGCACCTGTACCAATACTGCGCCAATCGCCGAGCCGCTGACATCACATTGTGACAAGGACTTGCTGAAGTCAGGCCTGGCTAGTACGGGTGCGGTTGTCAACGAATGCTTCAGGCCCTCAAACGCCAGCTGTTGCTCCTCCGCCCACATCCATCTCTGCTTGCTACGCAATAACTTCAGCAAGGGTATTTTTCTCTCTGCGCAATTTGGTATGAACTTCTTATACCATGCCACAATGCCCAAGAAACTCCTTACCGACGAGACGTTCTTAGATTCGTGTTATTCCAAGATGGGGGCTATCTTCTCGGGGTCTGGCCGCAACCCGACTTGATCCAGCACGAAACCTAAGTATGTAACGCTGGCACAGCAAAATTCGCACTTTTTCTCGTTAACCATTAACCTCGCGTCCACCAGCTTCTTCAACACTACCTCCAGCCACTTCAGATGTTCGTCGAAGGTTTCCGTGGCCACGATTATATCGTCCAGGTAAACGAAGACGTATGGTTCCAATTCCGGGCCTAACAGAGCGTCGATCAAGCGTTGGAAGGTCATCAGTGCGTTAGTCAACCCGAACGGAATGCGGGTGAATTGCCACAACCCGGATCCTGACACTGAGAAGGCCATGTACTTCTTGCTCCCTGGCGCCATAGGAATTTGATGATAGGGGGCCTTCAAATCGATTTTCGACAAATATTTTGCTCCGCGTAACTTATCAAGGATCGTGTCCATATTTGGCAAGGGATATGTGTCCTTCTTGGTTACCTTGTTAACTGCTCGGTAGTCTATGCATGGTCCGTGGGTCCCATCAGGCTTCCGCCACATCACCGAAGCGCTGCTGAAGTCACTCGCTGAGCCCTCAATGATGCCTTCAGCATACATCCTCTTAACTTCTTCTTGTGCTATGGCCAGCATTTTGTGGGACATTCGCCTCGTCTTCTCTTTGATCGGAGTTGGATCTGTCAGGTGAATGTAGTGCTCCGTCAAATCTGTCAGCCCTGGCTCTGCCGTCGCGGACACTAGCACTCTCTTCACCAGTTCTTCTACTCTCTCTCCCGCTAGCCACACTCTAGGGCCAAAATACCTGCACACTCGGCATACACCATTCGAGGGATACCTTCTGTATGCCCCGCAAAATTCCTCCACTCTCCTGTTCCCGCTAGCCATAGTCCCTGCGCCATTTTGGCACAGATGCCAAACTGTTGCATAAAATCCATGCCCAGAATGATATCATAGTCGATTCCTCGCACTGCCTTCAACGCCTACGTCGTCAATTATCCGTCTATCTCCAGTGATACTTCGAGGACGCTCAGAACTTTATTCAATCCGCCTGTCACACTCTTCACCGTGGTTTTCCCCTCCTTGAGCCGGGACGCGTATCTCTCCGCCACCTTAGAACCTACCCGGGAGATCATGGCTCCTGAGTCAAACAGCGCTCGGTAAGTGACACCTCCCAGTACGATCTCTATAAATGGCCGATTTTCGGCACTCATGCCAGCCACTTGAATGTCTTCACCGTCCGGTGCTGGTGATATGGCCTTCTCGGGCCCTGGTTCGTCCGCTTGCCTCCACTCCATCTGGTCTAACAATTGATTCACCGCTTCGCTTGCCTTCCGGAGATCCGCCTCCTCCTCTCGCGGCTTCCTTCCCGTCGATCCATCATCTTCTTCTTTCTCTGTGTCCTGATCCTCTCCTTCCCGGATCTCCTCTCGCTAACTTGTTTCTCCTCCCGGTTTTGCTTCTCCCTGGCCCTTGCTCAGCCCTTCTTCCGCTAGCCCGGTTTCCGTCACCAACTCGGTTGGTATTGCTTCTTCGACCGACGCTTGTGTGGCCGCGAACTCCATCAATCTCTCCCCCCCTCTTTGTTCGTGGAATGACCTTTCCTGGACTGGCTCCGTCTCTCTCTCTTCGCCATGTCCTCCAACACTTTCGTCCACCACTCTGGATATCCCTCGTCGCTCCTCACCGGGTGCTCTCTCCTCCCCCCTCGTCGTCCTTGCTGTCTTCGCTCTCGCCTCTCCATCTCCTCCTGTCCCTCTTTCGCCAACATGATCGTCAGCCATTCCATCGCCATTCTATTGGATCCCTGCTGAGGAGGGTGGGTAGCCAGGGGACTTGACTGACCCACCACTGTCCCGTTTCCCCACTGAGCTCTTCGGGGTGCGCATGGCCTCCATGTTTGGAAGGTTGCTCCCATCCGACCACAAACCTGACAGTTCTGAGTCTCTCACGGAGCCAATCTTTGCCTCAATGGACATTCAGGTGCAATGTGTCCCACTTGGCGACACGCGTAACATTCTGTCTTAGGGCACTGTACTGCTCGGTTTCATGTCTCTTCGCAAATGTAGCAGGCGCCAATAAACCGACTCCCTTCGCCATTAGTCGGTCCTCCTCGTAGAGGGTAATTTCGTCTCGGGTAATTTCCATTCCTTCCATTTCCTCCGTTATTGTTTGGCGGAGTTCGGGGTGGACTCCAAGCTGGCTGCTCGTTGCTCCCGAAGGTCGTGGAGGTGTTCGCTTCCCCTCCTACCCCTGACGTGGCTGGATATGGTGAGGTTGTTGGCTGCGTCGTCACAGGTGGATTTGCCGGGGTCGCCGCTGAGGGTTGCGTTGACGCGGATTCAGCCGGATTGATTTTCACCGTCGCGACCTCCTCCTTAGGGGTTCGGTTGTTCTGCTTCTTGGCTTTTCATCCCTTCTGCCCTTTCCTCTTACCACCATACTCGCTAGCACTTGTGTCATCCGAGGACTCCACTTCCGCCATAACTGCCACCTTTGCCACCTTTGTCGTCAGCCCGAAAGGAGCTGCTCCTAGCAGCCGCATTTTATCTTTGGGAGGAGGAGGTAGGTACCGTTCATGCACCTCCTTCTTCCTTTCCCATCGCCGCCCAAACTTCCCTATATCCGCCAGACTGTAGATCTCTTTATCTTCCATTGCTTTCCAATATTCCGGGAGGAGATTTCGATACGGTAGTGCGATCTGTTTGCTCTCGCTCGATGGTCGTCGGAAGAGGCCCACTATGTACTTGAAGCACGTGAGGCAGTTCTCCACCTTCTCTCCCTTGGCTTGAGTACGTCGCCGCAATTTCTAGCTCCTCGCGGTTCAAGCCTCCGATGAATTGCCGCCTAAACGCTTTTTTAAATTCTCGCCATGTCGCAATCTCCCGGTACACGGTCTGGTACCATACCTTGGCCCTGAGAGATAAGGTGCAAGACACGGCTCCCAATAGATCCTCCTCGGATAGCTTTGATTTCTTCTGACGGTCCTCCAATTGTTTTAGGTATTCCTCGGGCCCTTCTCTCCCATCGCCAGAAAAGTGCAGCTTCCAACTTTGCAATCTTTATGCACTTCAGATTCCGATCTGCCTCATCATAGCGCCTTCGTCCCCTGCTCGTATACTGGGGCTCGCTGTCGGACTCACTACTGACGGAAGATCCGTTCCCGCTTTCCTCCAATACTCTTCGCCATAGTGCTGTCCTTCGTTTCCTTTCGCTGCTGCTGGGTCGGGCGCGCTGTCTCCTCCTGCCTTCTTGACTGCCCCAAGACTTCGAACTATCCCTTTGCTTCTTTTTCTGGCCTCCGTTATCACCTTCTTTTCTCTCCCGGTTGCTCTGCTTCGGTTTCTCCCGTCGCTCGATTTCGGACTCGCTACTTCTGCTACTTCGGGTTTTATGTCTCTTCTCTTGTCCTCTACAGGGGCGGTGGTTCACTTTCCTCCGTTCGTCCGAACTCTCCCCGTTACCCCTACGCTTCTCGCTGCGCCATGGTTTGGAAGTCGTTGAGCGATAATTCCTTTCCAGTTCTTCATCTGCCATAGGTAGTTTGGTTGGGTGTGCGGTTACTTTCCGCTTTGGGGTGATCTCTCGGTCACTTCTGCCCGTTGGGTCGTGATTGGCTAATGTTCAACTCAGTTACCACATGAGACAGACGTGTAATCTGCTCCCGTTCTCTCGCGACCTCTTCCTCTTCACTGCTCCCTTCGCCATTACTCAACCCATCTCGATATAACTCCGCATGAACCGACCCTGGTCTTTGACCAGTCCAGGATTGATCAGTCTCTTGGGCGGAGGTTGCATGGGTGGTTCGATTCGGATTGTAGGCTCCGTCACCACTTCCGGTACTGGGGAAGTGGGTTGGCTGGATGATACACCATGTCCTGAACTAGGCGCGAGTCTATTCTGCAAACCCGCTCTCGCTTGAAGATATTGGATCTCCACGGATGCAATCCACCAGCGCGATGGATTTCCTAGCAAGTGTCGTCTTAGTTCGGGGGCTACTTCTAGGAAGCGTTTCCAATCTTCCCCTGTCGGTGGGCCAGTTACCGTATGGGTTATGGTTGACGGCATTGACCACGTGGTCCCCGCGTTTGTATAAGTTCGAGAAGTCGTGATGGTCGCAATGATTTGTACGATCGGCACGATTACCCCTCTTACTCCCTCCATCAGTTGGTCTCTTTCGCCCTCGCTGCTCGCCAATATCTCGTTCCGATTATCCGTCGGATCCTCACCTAGCTTTGGTTTTCGGCCGTATCGTCCTTTACCTTTGCGCGGTGGTTCTTCTTCCGAGGTGTTGTCCCGCTCTCCTGGCTGTTCCACCTCCTCGTCGCTCGCGTACCAGGGCACGTCCTGATTCAGGGGCTTCAACTCCAATATCCGAGAACGCAATAATCTGTCTTGCCGTTCCGTCGCGTCTCCTCTCACACTGAGTCCTTCCTGTCGCAGCTCTGCCTTCAGGTGTTTTGTGGAGAACCGACCGATCGTGACGTTTATCGCACGTACCTCCCTGGACTTTATCAGCTGGTCCATCCTTCGGCTGTGTCGTTCCCTCTCCTGTTTGTCGATGTTGGACATCTCTCTCGTTTACCCTCTGTCTCTCTACGCCACTCGCGTGGACTCGCTCCGAAATCACTCTCCCCTTCCTTGCGTATTTTATTGTACCCCAAACCCGAAAACGAAAAATAATGCACGCGCACGAGTGAGACAACCGTTATAGTAGCCGTGCCAAGCAACAAAACCAAAAAAATGTTGCGATGGAAGGTAGGGGAATGCGAAAATGCGGGTGCGGCCTCAAAAGCGCAACCACTTCCGTTTTCTCTACGTCACTACTCCTCAAGGCAATCGTGTGTCTCACCGTCAAATATATAATACAGAAAATTAATATATAATATGGTATGTAATATATGAATAAATATGTTTCTCTGGAGATTACCGTTTACCACCTGAAAGGGAATGACATGAATAACAATAAAAAGGTTCCCTGCCACGTTCTTCACGTATGCTGCTTGCGAGGAATATCGCTCCAATTATCACACAAGCGCTGCAGCTATTTCGGTGAGGCACACGTCGAGTTATAGGGGCTCCAAGGTACAACCGGTTCGGTTCCAAACCTGAACAAACGAGACGGAAATATCTACCTCTCTTGTCAGTTCTGTTACGCTTCGGGGATGGCCCAGGAATTACCCCGCAATGAATCGCAATATTGAAATTTATATAGAGTAAGATATATATGTTTTTTGTTGAATGTGGATGGATCGTGGACTGTAGAGATTCAAAGAAGAGTAGGCGTTTCGTGTGGAGAAAAAGATGGATTTATTGCCGTCGTCCGTTGTGCCGTTGCAGGCGTACAAAATGTTGCTGCTCTCTCTCTCTGCCATCACGCGTGGAACTGAACTTCCACTCAGCGCAGTGGCACGCCGTTGGCCGTCGTGTTGTACGATGGAGGGGCGGAGAGCGGCGCGTGGTGAGCGATGAGTGGGGCGAGCCTGGTTCCGTGCTCGAGCTCGGTTGGGGCGCGGCTCGAGCTGGCTCGTACTGGCGAGCTGTCAGCACCTACAAAGTTTATTCCTTGATCAGAATATAATTCTTTGCAGGAACCTCTACGCGCGGTAAATCGGTGGAAAGCGGCGATGAACGCTTCACTAGTGTAGTCTTCGACTACCTCGATGTGTACGGCTCTGGTAGCCATATAGATAAAAATTGCGATATAACCTTTCATGGTGCCTTTCCCCTAGTTTTAGTAAGACGGAGAGGAATGGGGCCGGCGTAATCGACGCCTGAGCGTTCGAATGGCAAAGAAGGACACACTCGAGCCTTTGGCAGTTCGCTCATTAATTGAGTTGACGCTCGAGCAGCATGGCGTGAGCACGTGAGGTAAGCTCTGATGACTTTCTTAACAGCGGATCGTCCTTTGGCAATCCAATACTGACGTCTTAGGGTGGCAAGTGTTAGTTTAACACCACCATGAAGGGTACGCTGATGAGCATCCTGGATTATCAACGAGGTGAGATGACAATTAGCAGGTAAAATAAAAGGATGCTTAGCATCTTCTTCGAGAAGAGAGTGCGCTAGACGACCGCCCACCCTAAGCAAAAATGATTTTGTATCATGGAGTTTAGAGATAAGAGTGTGCTTTTAGACGAAAGTTTTCCTACTCTAGATAGCTGTTGAAATTCAGGCTTAAAATAAGCTGTCTGAATTAAGTGGATCAAACAAAGTTTGATGTTTCCAATCTCACTAGCACTAACCTCCTCAGAAGTCGGAGTGTGATGGCGCAGTAGAGATTGAAAAACAGAAAGAAGACTAACGCCTAAATTTGACGACGTCGTACGCTCTATTTTCGAGCTGACTCAATTAATGAATCGAAAGCAATACGAAGCCATTCGTAACAATTTATCTAATGAAGAGTACTCATTAATAAGACTCCAAACTTCTGGAGTACTCTCAACAGAATTTGGAGTGCTCTTACTAGCGACTAGAGTGTAACTAGGTTGAAGATTGAGGCTATGAACAGTAAAATTGAGTTCGTCATGAGTTCTCGACCAAGGTTCATGGCTATCAGATAGCCATGTGGGACCTTTCCAACCAGAGATTATGCGAGGCTAACTTTGATGGCTCAATGGCTCCTGATATAACATCAGCGGGGTTATCAGCTGATCACACATGATGCCAATAAGCGTCGGGCAGAAGTCTGAATCTCTGAGCATCTATTAGCTACGAACACACCCCATCTCGATGGGTGGTCTTTTAGCCAGAAAAGCACATCTGCAGAGTCAGACCATAGATGAATACTATCAATCTTTAATGGGAGTGACTCGATGAAAGTATGACCCAGTCGAGCAAGTAGCAAAGCTGCGCTAAGTTCTAAGCGAGGGATAATTAAAGTTTTAAGTGGAGCTACGCGCGTTTTGGCCACTTGAAGTATGACAAGCACTTCTTGTGTTTGGATTAAGCGCAGGTATACTACTGCCCCATACGCAAATTTTGAAGCATCCGCAAAACCATGAACTTCAATAAGTTCACAAGGTGGAGTGTATCCACTCCAGCGAGGGATTTTGTTCTCAGAAATATAATGAAGATCTTGCAACCAAACTTTCCATCGATTAGAAATTTCGTAAGGAAGATCCTCATCCCAACCAACCTTTTTACCAATAATTTTTGCAGTGATCACAACAGGAGCTAACCATCCCATAGGATCGAAGATACGAGCAATTCTTGAAAGAACTGAACGTTTAGTAAATGGCAATTCCAAAGGGGTATTCTCAATGTGAAAACTAAAATAGTCTGTGTTAGGTTGCCAATCTATACCTAAAATTGGTACAGATACTTCTGATGCAAATAAAGTAATGGAATCTGCAGCTAGCATACTTGAGGATAAGCACGAGAGTACTTTAGCGTTATTTGAAGTCCACTTACGAAGATTGAGCTGACCCTGTTTAAAGAGTTGAATTAATTCATCCTGTTTAAGCAAAGCTTCTTTTAACGTGTGGGCACCAGAAAGTACGTTATCTGAGTACATTTCTGATCGAACAGCTTCAGCTGCGATCGGATAAGATTGGCCATAGTCATCGGCAAGATTCAAGAGTGTGCGTATGGCTAGAAATGGCGAACATGCCAATCCATACGTCACAGTAGTCAGGCTATAAATTTGAACAGGTTCATCCTTATTGAAACGCCATAAGATCGACTGGTAGGGTTGATCAACTGGTTCGACGCCAATTTGTCGGAACATTTTCTCCACGTCAGCTGAAAGAGCGATCTTGTACCTACGCCAAGCACAGATCAAAGCGACGGGATTCTGAAGAAGATTGGGTCCAACGTGTAGAAGATCGTTGACCGAGACACCTGTTTTGGTTTTACTCGAACCATTAAATACAGTACGTAATTTGGTAGTCGCACTGGTTTCCTTCCACACTCCGTGATGTGGTAGGAAGGCTTGAGAGTTGTTAGGTAATGAATCAAGATTTGCGAGTGACATATGACCTAGGTCAATGTACTCTCTCATGAATTCTGTATAGGCTTACTATATATTGCCCTGTTTCATCTTGACGAGTTGTTTTTCGATAAAAATCCTCGCATGCTTGTTCGTCAGGCGAGTAAGATTTTTTGTCATTGACTATCTCCTCCGCCCTCCAAAAATCATGTACGAGCTCCAAAAGTTTTGCTTCATGCTCACATTCGCTAGAGCAATGAAGAGATAAAGAGTCTGGCCAGCTTTCTGGGGGTGACGACGCGAGATTGCCAGTAAGGAGCCAACCAAGTTTAGTACTTAGTGCTATCGGCTGAAGGCTTTGGCCCTTAACTACTTGGCTTTCAATGATTTGCGCATAAGCGCTTGCACCGAGTAGAATATCGATACGTGAAGGTTCGAGATACATGGGGTCCGCTAGTTGCAGCCATCTTAAGGGGATGCCTTACTCGATTGTTACCGACCGAGACAATATGATTGGTTTTTACTTAATAACAATAAAAATAGACCGAATTATGCAAAATAATGAGAACTCTCTTCTGTATTTTTTTATTCTCTTTCATTCTGGCAAAGTTTCAAGTGAAAATATGCTTTAGTTTTTGCAAAAACTTTGAACGAAATATGAGATTTGAGGTCGGCATCATCTCGGAATTTCGTTCAAAGTTTGCACAAAAACTAATGAATATTTTCATTCGAAATTTTACACAAATGTATAATATGCTGAAACTTAGAAGAGAGTTCTCATCATTTTACATAATTCGCAACAAAAGAAATAGATTATTGTACCATACGGGTAATGTGCAGCATTGCTACAGAGCCATAAACATTAAAAATAAAATAGATATGTCGTGCGTGTGTGTGTACATTTGCGTGTACGCCCAAGCGCATCGCGCATGTTTTATAGGAAGATGGCGCCACAAGCGTACCGTCGGCGGTCGTGAGTCCGCCGCGGCCCGCGGCGCCGCCGCCCCGGGTGCCTGCCGACCGGGCTAGTCTTGCTTGCGCGTGTGCGTGTATACGCCATTGGGCGCAGGCACAGCTGTGTCAACGTGTCGTCGAGTTACACCGCGCCGCGGACTGCGCTGTATATCCTAACCCCATACCGTGCAGCTTAGACAGCTTGGCCGCATTGGAGGACCTGGCCTGGAGCCTGAATACCTTAGTGGAAGAAAAAAAAAGTTTGGACGCATGCGTGCTGCAACCTCCAGGCTGTAACAGCTGTCGTCGACTGTGCCGACTCTGCACAGTCTGCACCGCGCGACTGGATATTAGGAGGCCGACGACAACGGCGACAACTACGAACACTACGATCGGAGAAGCAGCAATAGAGCTGCAGTGTATGAAAAGAGCTTCCTCTTCACCTCTGAGTCCGTCGGCGAGGACATCCAGACAAAATGTGCAACCAGATTAGTGATGATATATTGGAGGCTAACTGCAAACAAAATCCAGATGGCAAAGTTGCTTGTGAAACAGTGACAAAGAACACAGTGACAAGAAATCAGTTTCATAGCTGTGGTTGACTATCATAAAATTGTTTCGACTACAATTTGTGTAGCATTTTACTGCTGTTTGATGTTCAGCCTCCAAATTCGATATGCAACTGATCAAAACGGATGAATGTATAAGTACTGTAATTCTTGCACACAAATTAATTCAGAAGATAGCTGTACTAAGACAAAGCAGTGAATTGCGGGGGGCTCGCTCTTACTCCAACATCTAAGTAACTTGTAAATAAGTTATGGATCCGTAACTCCTGCAATCTATCAGAGTTAGTGCAGTTGTTGTTTATCTGCAGCAAAGTAAAAAAATTACAATTGAAGAATAATGCAAAGATTTGTGGAGTATCTGTATCTGTAACCTCAAGTACCACGAGGTAAAGTTTAAAAGTGCAAGACCAACACGCAGCTAACCATGATGAAAGCCCCCCAAGGACCATTAGAAGATCAATCACAAGGTGATAAATTATGCTCATGGTTACACAGCCTGTTTCATTAAAAATTACAAAACATGAAGGACATGATCGCATTGGTGACTGGACTTCAGAAGTAAAAATCACACAGGATCTTGATGATGGATTATATTAGTATAAAGAAGACCTTTGAGGAGATGATAGAAAAGTAAGTCATTCAAAAATTAATTTATTTATTTATTTCAACCAGAGTACATAGTTAAGTTTAAGAAGTACCTCATATGTCTGAACCAACTTATACCCTACAAAGGTAGATGTAACTGTAGATTTGATGATTACCCAGGCAGAAATAAAACTTAGCAAATAATTATTCATAACAAAATATAATTTTTTATAATTTAACAAAAGTTTATAACTGTTAATAACTGTTTATAAAGGCAGGATTTGAGACTATAGTAACAGTTTATAAAAGTTATCAACAGCTTTTTTCTGTTATGAATAGCTAAAAAAAGTTTATAACAGTTATAAACTTTTATTTACATTTTGGGCCACGATGCATAACCATAAAATCAATCTGTTAAAAGTTATTATCAGTTATATACTTTTTTTACTTAATAATAATAGTTATTAATAGTTTTAAATTGTTTTGAATGAATTTAAACTTTAAAATCATTCTTAAATCATTATTATATTAAATCATTATTAATTTGAACTTTAAAATCATTATTTTCAAGTATTAAAAATTTATAATAGTTATTAATAGTTATTTACTTTTTTTACTGATCAAATATTGAAATTTGTACGACGATCCAAAAAACTTATGAAAGTAAATAACTATTTATAACTATTTATAACAGTTTTAAACTTTTATGAAAGTCTCAAATCCTGACTTTATAATCTGCCAATATCAGTTATAAACTTTTTTAAACTTTTATTATAGAAGATCATTTTCGCCTGGGTATAAATTAAACTGAATCTTGAAATAAATATATTTCTATTCATAGAGAGTGTGCTTGACAATACTATCTCGTTGTCAAGCTAATTTGAAACTTCAACAAAACACTCATTGTAGACTACTTCTATTAAACATTATCTATTAAACATTATTCTACTAAACATTATCACAAACTTATTAAATGAATATACTTTATTAAATATAATATACTAAATCTTTACTTTCAAATCTACTTTATAGTGCAAAAAGTAAAAAATCAATGAGAAACACCGTGTAAAGAAATTATAAATCATAATATTTACTATTGTGATGACAGCTGTGTCTCCATTGATGCTAGCAGTCAGTTATGTGTAGAGGTATTGTAGTTTATGGTTATGGTACCAACCCATAGGTGACTGTGTAATAATTTATTCTAAGCAGAATGTTTCGAAACATATTATTATTAATCTAATTCCTTAGTTTTTTCTTATTTAATATAATTACTTTTTATATTGAATCAAAAAATTTCTATTATTGTTTTCCTTTTGCGGCAAAAGAGACCATGTTCATAGAAAAATTTTGATTTTCCTTTTTCTTTTCTACACGAGTCAGGGTATTCAAATCTAAAATAACAACCGTTATTTACTAAACCAAATTTTTTTGCCAGTACAGTTCTTCAGCATCGATTGGAAGTTATAAGGGACTCTCGATATGACTATTAATATGACCATCATAAGGCAGGAGACTTTTAAAAAAATAGCACTAAATTGGGAACTGCAACTTAGAAAAAACTACACAGTGGCATTACAGTGGGCAACCTTAAGTGAAGGGCTTCCTGATACACGCATCTGACAGCTTTATCTTCCAGATTATCCATGGAACCAGATCTAGTCTGTAAGTATTTTAATACTCTATGACCACTTTGTGGTCTCTTTTAACATATTTGATATTTACTTTGAGGTTACGTGTTTTCAAAATTTATTTAAAAGAGAATAAGAATGATAGAAATCTGCTTCTTAATGCATTGAATGGCATCATTTTTAAGCTGATTTTATCTTTTTGTAAGTAGGTATAATTTAATAAAAAAAAGAATGAAGTTATGCAATTTTTCAGATTTAGTAATAAGGCACTGCTTGTTTATTTTTTAGAACTGTCAAACTGAAAAGATACATATTTTCATTTTTTTATTTAATTATGTTTAATAAAAACATAGACTAGTACTCACAGAAAGATAAAGTCAACTCAGACATACATGAGATGTCTGAAATGCATTACTGGAGCGGATTTCTATCATTCTTATCTCTTATGAATTCAGTACGGTAACATGACCTCAAAGTCAATATCGATCAGCAAGTGTTGAGTTATTGCCTTTTTTGTGTGTTTTTCAGGAAATTTTCAAGAAAAAAAGTTATTTCCCCTACACTGGCTGATTGAAAAGGTCTTAAATTGGATATACAATCCCTCGTGTATTGCATTGTGTGAGGACATTTTGGTAAACTTTGAGCAAGGGTCTGGTAGTTTTAGTTGGAAATGCACATGCGCCTTTTCGACTTTTGAGTCCAAAAGATACATTGCCATTCTCTAAACATATTTCAAACTTTACACACACCATGCAATACATGCTGAGGGATTGTATATCGAATTTGAGATCTAAATAATCATCAAGTATTGAGTTATTGCCTTTTTTTTGTGTTTTTTTAGGAAATTTTCAAGAAAAAAAGTTATTTCCCAAAACTGGCTGATCGAAAAGGTCTGATTTGAAATAATAGGATTAACGGAGACGTGGTTAGAAAAAAAAAATGAGAAAATCCTAGATAAACATCTCCAGGGGTACAACTGGGACATAATAGCGGCGAAGAGGATAAGAAAGAAAGGAAGAGCCAGAGGAGGAATGATTTTAGCTATAAGAAAGGAGATAGAAATGGGGAAACAAGTAAGGAAAGAGACGGAAAGCATAGAGAAAGAGATACTAATAAAAACAGTGAAGATAGAAGGGGAGGAAATAAGAATTGTCTCGACATATATGAGAGAGAAAAGAAGTGAAAATTGGACTTGCATAGAAGAGGAGGTAGAAAAATGCAGAGGGATACCAGTTATAATAGGAGGGGATTTCAACGCAAGGACAGCAGAAGAAGGAGGTAGATTAACAGAAATAAACCTAGACAGAACAAGTAAAGACAAGATTAAAAATAAGGAGGGAGAGGAGATGTTAGAAAAGATAAGAGAGATAGGAATACATATAGTTAACGGAGGAGCAAAAGACACAGGAATAGGTGAATTCACGTACATAGGAGGAGGAGGTAAGTCGGCCATAGATTATGTACTGACGAACGAAGAAGGGAATGAGATAATAGAGGAAATGACAGTAGGAGCGAACATAGAGTCAGACCATCAACCTCTAATGGTGAAGATAAATAAAATCGAACAGGAAGGAAGAGAACCAGGAAGAGTACACAATGGATTGGACAGAAAACGCGGTAAAGGAATACCAGGAGAAATTGACAAAAGAGAGAAAAAGCAAAGACTGGACGGAGCTGAAAGGGAAGATACAAAAGGCAATAATGTGGAAGGAGGTAAGAAGAGATGGGAAAAAGAAAGAGAAGTCGTGGGACAAGACATGTCACGAAAAGAAGTTACAAGTAAAAGAAAAGCTGAGAAGGTGCAAGAGTAGAAATCTAGAAATAGAAGAATACAGAAAAGAGAAGAGGAAGTACAGAAACTGGATAGAGAAAAAGAAGAGTGATTGGAATGAAAAGATATTAGAAGATATAGAGAAAGATAAGAGCGAAAGGAACTTCTGGAAAGTAGTGAATGAAGGAAGGAAGGAAAAATCCAAGATAGACGAAAGAATAGAAGAAGAAGTATGGATGGAATACTTCAAAAAGCAGCTAGAAGGAACAGAAATAGAAATAAATGAATCGAATGAAGTACCAAAAAGGAGAAAAAAACTAAAAGGAGAAATAAAGGAAGAAGAAATATTAAACGCGATCAAAAAACTTAAAAGGATGAAGGCGACGGGAAGAGACGGAATACCAAACGAAGCCTGGATAGAGGGAATAGACCAAATAAAAGAAGAGTTAAAGGAATGTTTAGACAAAGTATGGAAAGAAGGACAAATTCCAGAAGAATGGAAGACCGGAAGAATCAAACCAATCTTCAAGAAAGGAAAGAAAGAGGACGTAAGCAATTATAGAGGGATAACGTTAATGGACACGGGTTACAAAATTTATGCTGAAGTGCTCAGAAATAGGCTTGATAAACAACTGGAAAGTGAAGGTAAGCTGGATGATTCACAATTTGGATTTCGAAAAAAGAGAGGTACGATAGACGCCGTGTATACACTAAAAAAGATGATAGGAGGAGCGATAGCGAGAGAGAAAGGGAAAGTATGGGGGTTCCTGGCGGACATGAAGGCAGCCTTCGATAAGTTAAAAAGAGAAGAAATTTGGAGGAAGATGGAAGAAATGAAAATAGAAGAGGGACTGAGAGAGAGAATAAAGGAGATATACGAAGATACGAGATGTGAGATTGAGATAGGGAAAAAGGTAATAGGAGCATTCAGAACAGAAAAAGGAGTAAGACAGGGTTGCCCACTCAGCCCAACTTTATTCAATATAGCCTTCGCGGATGTAGAAAAGGAGATGAAAAAAGCACAAGAAGGAGGGGTGAGACTGGGGAGGAAAAAAATATATTCCCTATCGTATGCAGACGACGTAATACTAGTAGCAGACAGTGACACAGGGATGAGAGAGATGCTGAAAAGATTCAGGAAGTACATAGAGAAGAAAGGTTTGGAATTGAATGTAGAGAAATCGAAGATAATGGAATTTAGGAAAAAAGGTGGCAGGAGAAAGGTGGTGGAATTCAAATGGAAAGAAGAGAAGTTAGAAGAAGTAAGAGAAGCAATGTACTTAGGTTATAAACTGCAGACAGACAACGGAGATGGAAAACATATAAAACATGTAACAGGAAAGGCAAATGCGGCGGTAGGAAAGATATGGAGTCTCGGAGAGAGAAAATTCAAGGAAGACTGGAAAAAAAGGATGAGAATCTTCAACGCGTTGGTAAGGAGTGTAATGTGCTATGGAGCCGAAATTTGGGGATGGAAAGAATGGAAAGAGGTGGAAAGAGTCCAGGAGAAATATTTAAAATGGGTATTAAAGGTAGAAAGGACGACGCCGGGACACATTCTGCATGAGGAGACAAATAGGAGAAAGATGGTAATGTCAACAGGAAAGATAGCAATGAAATATGAACAAAAGCTAGTAGAGGACAGGGAAGGCTCGATAAGAAGAGAATGCTGGGAGATATTAAAAAAGAAGGAAAACAAGTTGGAACAAGAAGACTGGAGAAGAAAATTCTTCGAGAAGAGAGGATGGTCGAGGATGAAAGTGGAGAAAAGACTGGAAGAGGGAGAGGAAATATGGTGGGAAATGACAGAAAGAGGAGGAGATACTGAAAAACAAGAAAACAGATCACAGATAGAAGTATCAAGATATGCAAGGGAAGTTAAAAAGATAATAGTAGGAGAAGAAACCCCGGAATACCTAGGAAACCAGAGAAAGAACAAGAAAGGAGAAATAGAAGTAACAGGAAGATTCAGGATGGGAGCGGAAAACAGGAGCAGCAGATATTGGATGAAAGAGGAAGAGAAACTGTGTAGACTCTGCAAAAGAGAAGAAGAGACACTTGAACATATTTTTGAAAAATGCAGATATACGAAGAAAGAAGGAAAGAAATGGGAAGAAAGATTGGACGAAAAGTTGGAGAATCTAGCCACACTGCACCAAATACGATGGATTAGAAAAAGACAAATCGAGAAAGAAACGGAAGAAACGCAGAATAACGAAAACAGATGAAAAAGAGACAACAGTGTAGAAAGACCTTAAGGTGGCAAAGAGAAGTAAAGAGGGGAGGAATGTAGAACGAGCTGGAAGAAGAGAGAGGGACACGGAAAGAAAAACATGGATAGTCAGACATAAAAAGATAGCACAATAGGAAAGCAAAGAAATTAAAGTCCACGTGGGAGATTTGGAGGTTAAGTAGACACCGGAAATTGGAGTGTGAAAAGATGGAAAAAATAGAAATTTTGGAAAAAAAAATAGAGGGAGAGATAGAGAGGAGAATAGTAGAAGAGGAGAAATTAGAAAATAAAATAAAAGAATGGGAGAGAAAAACCCAGGAGATGGAGGAAGAGAATAGGAGAATAAAGGAAAGCTTAAGGAGGATAAGAGAAGTTGACAGAGGAGCAAGAGAAAAGGATGTGCTGAAATGGGAGGATGTAGACAGGAAGAAGACACTTGTTGTGAAAAAGGGAAGAAACTGGAAGGAAGGAGACAAGCTGGCAAAATGGATAATAAGACACATAGGAGAGGTGGATTATGAAGTCAAGAATATGGAAAGAAGCCAAGCAGGAATAAGGTGGTTAGTATTCAAAGAAACATTTGTTAAAGAATACATGTGGCACAGGAAGGATAAAGTGAATAAAGAAGGGATATATACGGTGGATGAGGTGCTAAGAACAGAAGAACGAGGGAGGAGATGGGAGGAGAACGAAAAGGAAATGCCGGAAAGAGAAGAAAAGAGAAGAGAACAGAGAGAAAGTACAAAAACAGTAGAAGGAAATGAAGAGAAACTATAGAAGGAGACAGAGGATATCAAGGAAGAAACAGAATAGAAGAGAGAAGAAAAAGAAGAATACTGACGCAAACAAAGAAGACACACACGTACACTAAGTAGAGAGAAAGAGAAAAAAAAAACATTTTTGATTAGTTTAGATATTTTTGTTCTTTTTATATAGGTTTGTTCTTTATTAGTTTAAGGAAGTTTTTTACCGAAAATAGAGTAAAAATGATATTATTTAGTGAGTGACACACATACACAAACATATACACGAACACATACACACAGAAACCAAGCGGTCAAGAAACATAGAATGTAAAAATAAAGCAATTTGTAATATAAACTAAGGTTTAATAAAGCATATATATATATATATATATATATATATATATATATATATATATATATATATTCATTTTTTTATTTAATTATGTTTAATAAAAACATAGACTAGTACTCACAGAAAGATAAAGTCAACTCAGACATACATGAGATGTCTGAGATGCATTACTGGAGCGGATTTCTATCATTCTTATCTCTTATGAATTCAGTACGGTAACATGACCTCAAAGTCAATATCGATCAGCAAGTGTTGAGTTATTGCCGTTTTTGTGTGTTTTTCAGGAAATTTTCAAGAAAAAAAGTTATTTCCCCTACACTGGCTGATTGAAAAGGTCTTAAATTGGATATACAATCCCTCAGTATGTATTGCATTGTGTGAGGACATTTTGGTAAACTTTGAGCAAGGGTCTGGTAGTTTTAGTTGGAAATGCGCATGCGCCTTTTCGACCTTTGAGTCCAAAAGACACATTGCCATTCTCTAAACATATTTCTAACTTTACACACACCATGCAATACATGCTGAGGGATTGTATATCGAATTTGAGATCTAAATAATCATCAAGTGTTGAGTTATTGACTTTTTTGTGTGTTTTTTAGGAAATTTTCAAGACAAAAAGTTTTTCCCAAAACTGGCTGATCGAGAAGGTCTGAAATTGGACATACAATCCCTCAGCAAGTATTGCATTGTGTGAGGACATTTTGGTAAACTTTGAACAAGGGTCTGGTGGTTTTAGTTGGAAATGCACATGCGCCTTTTCGACTTTTGAGTCCAAAAGATACAATTGCCATTCTCTCAACATATTTCTAACTTTACACACACCATGCAATACATGCTGAGGGATTGTATATCGAATTTGAGATCTAAATATTCAGCAAGTGTTGAGTTAATGCCTTTTTTGTGTGTTTTTTAGGAAATTTTCAAGAAAAACAGTTATTTCCCAAAACTGGCTGATCGAAAAGGTCTGAAAATGGATATACAATCCCTCAGCATGTATTGCATTGTGTGAGGACATTTTGGTAAACTTTGAGTAAGAGTCTGGTGGTTTTAGTTGGATATGCACATGCGCCTTTTCGACTTTTGAGTCCAAAAGATACATTGCCATTCTCTAAACATATTTCTAACTTTACACACACCATGCAATACATGCTGAAGGATTGTATATCGAATTTGAGATCTAAATAATCATCAAGTGTTGAGTTATTGCCTTTTTTGTGTGTTTTTCAGGAAATTTTTAAGAAAAAAAAGTTATTTCCCCAACACTGGCTGATGTAAAAGGTCTGAAATTGGATATACAATCCCTCAGCATGTAATGCATTGTGTGAGGACATTTTGGTAAACTTTGAGCAAGGGCTGGTGGTTTTACTTGGAAATGCACATGCGCCTTTTCGATTTTTGAGTCCAAATGATGCGTTTCCATTCTCTAAACATATTTCAAATTTTACACACACCATGCAATACATGCTGAGGTACTGTTTATCAAGTTTTAGATCTAAATAATCAGCAAGTGTGGAGATATTGCAATTTTTGTGCTCTTGTCAAGAAATTTTCAAGAAAAAAATTTATCCCACTCTGGCTGATTGAAAAGATTTGAAATTAGATATACAATCCCTCAGAATGTAATGCATTGTGTGAGGACATTTTGGTAAACTTTGAGCAAGGGTGGTGGTTTTACTTGGAAATGCACATGCGCCTTTTCGATTTTTGAGTCCAAATGATGCGTTTCCATTCTCTAAACATATTTCAAATTTTACACACACCATGCAATACATGCTGAGGGACTGTTTATCAAGTTTTAGATCTAAATAATCAGCAAGTGTGGAGATATTGCAATTTTTGTGCTCTTGTCAAGAAATTTTCAAGAAAAAAATTTATCCGACTCTGGCTGATTGAAAAGATTTGAAATTAGATATACAATTCCTAAGCATGCATTGTATTGTGTGTGAACATTCTGGTGAACTTTAAGCGAGGGTCAGGTGGTCTCAGTTGGAAATGCACATGCGCCTTTTCGACTTTTGAGTCTAAAAATCCCTTTCCATTTTCTACAAATATCTTAAACTTTACACATACTATGTTATACATGCTGAGGGATTATATATCAGGTTTCAGATCTAATTAATCTGGAAGTGTGGAGATACTACATTTTCTGTGTGTTTTTCAAGAAATTTTCAAGACAATAGTTATTTCCTCCATACGGGGAGATTGAGTAGATAATCATCTATTCAATAAGCCCTCTTTAAAAATGTTAATAACTTTTTTCGTGACTGTACAAATAAATGTGTTTGAAGTTCTGAGCGTTTACGGTGAACGAAATATCGAAAATTCCCAAATTCGGTTTTTTTGATATTATCTTTTAGTGATGTGCATAAAACATATACAAACTGCAAAATAAGTTATTTCCAAAGGAATTATCCTCCAAATCATCCCAAAAGCCACCCCGACTAGACAATAAATGACAAAAAAAATTGGTACCATGAGAGTTTATTAATTTCAGACAAATTTTATGGCTGATATTTCTTCGAGATGCTGCCCTAGCATTGCAAAAAAATTGGCGATATGAAATTGGAACCGGATCCTTTCGCTTAGGGGATGTAAAGGCGCTAAAATAGCGGAAAATACACGAAAAATAGAGCGAAAAAATCATGTCTCGTTAGTTTATTAATTTAAGACAAATATTATGGCTGATATTTCTTCCAGATACTGCCCTAGCATTGAAAAAAAATTGGCGATATGAAATTCGAACCGGATCCTTTCGCTTGGGGGGTGTAAAGGGGCTAAAATAGCCGAAAATACACGAAACGTACCGAGAAAAAATCATGTCTCGTGAGTTTATTAATTTAAGACAAATTTTATGACTGATATTTCTTTCAGATACTGCCGTAGCATTGAAAAAAATTGGCGATTTGAAATTCGAACCGGATCT
Organism: Torymus aiolomorphi; assembly: GCA_036365515.1. NCBI lineage: Eukaryota > Metazoa > Arthropoda > Insecta > Hymenoptera > Torymidae > Torymus > Torymus aiolomorphi. Next base: position 80,097,639 of record CM070877.1, on the reverse strand, counting down.
TTTCGCTTGGGGGGTGCAAAGGAGCTAAAATAGCGGAAAATACACGAAAAATACGGCGAAAAAAATCATGTCTCGTTAGTTTATTAATTTAAGATAAATTTTATGGCTGAAATTACTTCAAGATATTGCGATAGCTTTTTGAAAAAATTGCCTTTACGAAAATCGATCCGGAACCTTTCGCTTTGTGGCTTGGGGGGGGGGGGGAATAATCCATTACGACTGAAAAAAAATCAGCTCTCCGGAGTTTATTAATTCGAATTTTTTTTTTTTTTTTTCTTGATTATATTTTCTGGAGGGGAGGTGAGGGCAAAGATATTTGAAATGTACATTTTTTCATAGTTTTTTCAATCTGCAGTTACTGAAGAACGATTTCATGTGAAACTTTATAATTCATAGGAGATATTGTATATTGCACCTCATTAATTTTTCGATTTTTGTTATTATATTTTTATCTTTTTCTTTTTTTAATGGCAATATTGCTTCGGTTTTATTAATGTTATAATAGCCAAATAAGATTTTCAAAATATGGCTTATTGATATAAGGTAAAGTATGCAGATGTGGGACAGTTTCCAGCATCTTTTTTCGTAATATTTTGTAGTACCATATCGAAGCATAATACATGAAAAGTCACCACCTCCGCTGATAGCTCGTGTTTGGAGATTTATTTAAAAAAACAAGTTTTTTTCATTGCTGGTGTTTTGAAATAATCGCCTTCAAAGAAATTAACTATTGTCTGATGAGTGGGTCACACTAATTTACTTGGGAGCTGTAGTAGGACGTCCGTCCGGATGCAATAATGGGACTATACTTTTTAACGTGTTTCGGACTGTCCCACTGCTGTGATATGGAAATCAAGAGGTACCTTATGTGGGACAAGGATTTTGCTATATGCATTCGGAAAATTAGCCTCGAAAAGTTGGTACCATGTTATGCGCTATTTTCATCTGCGAAACCAACAAAATAACGAAGTGATTACATAGTAAACACCATAGATAATGCTAATAAATGAATGACATTATCGTCTTAAGTGTTTATTGTAGATTTTTTATTGCTGTCCTACTACTGGTCCGAAAATTGTCTTTGTCCCAGTACTGCTTCCTTTCTTAGTTAATTTTCAGTTATTACTGAAATCGTTTTTTCCGTAAACAGTTTGTATCACAAACATCGACTTTTCGATTTTTAATACATTATTTTTCCATTTTATATACTACTAATGCTCATATTATTTATGTATTATTAATGAACTTTCTAGTAGTATTATGTTTTTCACTATTTAATAAAAAAACAAAACAATTTTGATAGCTATAATTTGTCCATAGCGATTATTGATTAATAAGTGATTTGCTGTTTCATAGTTCATGTTTGAAAAACAAAGAGATATCTTAATAAAATTAAACTATTTTGAGTAGAACAACTCTCTTGGTTAGCATGTTAATCAAATGGAGGCATTTCTAGTTTATAGATAAGGTAGTACTGTAAGGACTCGGGAGTCAATGCAGCGATCATGAAACAATAAGTATTATTTATCATTTTAATTAGTCAAATCATGTGTGAAAAAATTATTTATGAACTTATATGATTTTTTAAGTTAAGGGATAATTTAAGCATAGAGTAGAAAATAAATAATTTCTAATTGCACAAACACGTGATTCCCGTACTAACGCAAAATAGGTTAGGAAATCGTCGATTTTTTATTCTCAACAATTAATACCGTTTTAAAAAGGTCGTCGTAATACATTTTATTGTACTTATAAGAAAGTGCAGAATTTCTTGTTTAATAACATACTTTTTTATTTTTTAAAACCAACTTTTAAAGTAACAAACTTTATTACTTTTCATCACAATTGATATGATTCATATTAACTGTAGTGTAAAAATGACTAATTTCAATAATTTTTATCTCAAAAAATAGGTTGGCTACATATATTTTAAAAAATTAAAAAAAACTCCCTAGAATTTTGTTACTTTCGAAACACACTTTTTGATATATTACAGAACTACCTTAAGATTTAAATTGATGTTTAAATAAAACTATTTAAAATTATGATTATATTTTAAAGCGTCTATAATATAATATTTCCATATTTTCTTTGTTGGCAGTAGCAACACATGTTTTCAATTTAAAATTTGGTCTGTTACAGGGTATACAAATTTATAATTTGACTATAATATTGTACAACGAATGTTCATTGTTTACGGAAATGAAAAAAATGACAAAACGTAAATAACTTGTTTGAAAATTAAACTCTCACATCAAGGAATAGGTAAATAAATCCGTAAATATCGATAATGTAATCAGTCTTTTAAAGAAAATAAATAAATAGGAATTACGCGCGTCATGTACTTAACGACGCTCGGTAAATAGAAACTATATAAATGCTATGCAAATTTTTTTTTTTTTTTTTTTTTGTTTTTCCGAGATACTAGGTGAATCTTCCGAGGCCCCCGTCCTTGCTTACAGCATGGAGGGGGGCCCACTAAGACCATCACGAAGCGCCGGGCTCCGCGGTGTGAGGGATTTCTACCCCCTAAATACCCAAAACCTTTCCCGCGGCGTTCACCGGAATCCGGTCCGGAACTGTTATACACATTACTTCGGACCGGTCGGCGTTTCTATGCCCTACGGCAATCTTATATATCTTGTCTCGTCTGTCTATTTTTCGTCTTCTGTATCAGTTTTCAAGGCAACCGTCAGTCTTTTTGCCTTGTAGTACGTGAGTCACGTAGCGTGCTATGTCGTCCCAGTTTTGTTTGCTTGACAGCATCAGTGTCACGACGTTCTCCGGTGTGATGTCACCTGTCTTCGTCTGTAGTCTGTGTCTCGCGACTATCCAGCGGGGGCACACGAAAAATGTGTGCTCCGCGTCGTCTCTATTATGTCCGCAGTACCTGCAGGACGGGGTCGTTACCTTCCCCATCCGATGCAGATACTGGAGGAAGTATCCGTGTCCGGATAGGAACTGGGTCAGGAAAAATTCACCTCCCCAGCTCCTCTCTTATGCCAGAGTCGCACGTCCGTTATGAGGCGTCTCGTCCACTTGGCTTTGTCGCTGTCTGTCCATCGCGTTTGCCAGGATGTCAGCGTCGTCGTCCGTGCGTCTGTGGAGGCCCTCACTCTTCCCCTTTCTTCGCTGTACTCGTAGATCCTCTTCCGCTCGAGAGCGAGAAGGTCTACTGGGACAACCCCTGCGATCACTAGTACCGCCACCTCTGCGACGGTGCGGTACGCGCACGCGATTCGCAGCGCTCCCAGTCTTTGTACCGCCGCGATCTTTTTGCGGTACTTCTCTATTCGCGTCGCGTCCGCCCATATCTCGGCCCCATAAAGGAGCATCGAGTTGGTCACTGTCATAAGCAGTCGTCGTACGCTCGGTCTCGGTCCCTTCGTATTTGCCATGAGGCGGGCGAGGGCGGCGGTCTTTAATGCCGCTCTCTCAGCGACGCCACGTATGTGCGGCCAGAAGGTCATCCTCGTATCCAGGGTCACCCCCAGGTATTTGGCGGACCGTCCAGGACGCACAACGGACGTCCCCACCGTCATGGGTATCGTCGTGTCTATCCGTTTCCTAGTTATGCTATGCAAATGCTATGCAAATAGAAACTATATAAATTCTATGCAAATAGAACACTTGCCGAGCTGACGCACAGTGATGCCTATCTACTCAAAAGTGATGAAAATTCGTGCTTTAGCACAATAAGGCTCAAAAAACTTTTATAAAATACGTTTGGGACTCCTGAAGTAATTTCCTACGATAAATCGTTTCCCTCATGGCTGTAGCATTGCTCATTTTTTTAGTAATATTTTTTTAGTAATTTTTTAAGTAATGAATACGTTAAATGCCGTTTTTTGGAGTTTATTTTTTTTCTTTTTGTTTTTAAGTAGGATTAATTTTTTTTTTTTTTATAATAAGCGCCCATTTTTTATAAATATAATTTTTTTTTTAATTCTAGAACTTATGCAGTTGTTTGAAAAAAATTATATTTATAAAAAATAGGCGCTTGTTATAAAACAAAAAAAATTAATTAATCCTACTTAAAAACAAAAAAAATAAATAAATAAACTCCAAAAAAACGGCATTTAACGTATTTCTTACTAAGAAAATAGCAATGCTACAGCCATGAGGGAAACGATATATCGTAGGAAATTACTTCACGAATCCAAAACGTATTTTATAAAAATTTTTTGAGCCTTATTGTACTAAAGCACGAATTTTCATCACTTTTGCATCGATCGGCACCACTGTGTGACGTTTCCCCCAGCCTTCACCAGCCAGAGGCAGTGTTACACGTCATACTGATCGCGATCATATAGTACCTATAATGGGAGGCGCATATTTAGCGTAAAATACACTTTGTTCAATTCGCATATAATCGTATGCTAAGTCTTTAAGAAAAAAAACGAAAGACATTTATCGATAGATTTTTTCCTGCTCTTTCCAATGTTCCTATTGCTTTTACTCCGAAACAATACTTCCTTCTGGTCAAAAATTTAAGTTGTCAGTTCAGAGTCATTTTTCTCAAAGTATATCATGTTTTTGTTTGAAAATGCATTTTACCATTCGAAAGTACAACTCTTAAGCTACAAAACCCTCATTTTTTGAGTTCGAGAAATGAAGGGTTCAACAGTAACAAAGACAGCGACGAGCGAGCTCTATACTAATAAATGTAGTGAACCATTTCGGTTTTTCATACTGAAAAATATCATTAAACAATAAAGCCTCAAACATCATTTTTATTAGTAGGTCACAAATTTAACTTTCAATCCTGTTAATTTCTAACTTTTTTTTATTTTTATTCGAATAGGTATGATACAATTGGGAAGTTCCTGATACTGAAAATCGTTTTAGATCTAACTTTCCAGTATCTGCTAATAATTTGACATAGTGAAACGATGGAGTTTCAGGCACTGTTTTTGCTGAATCTAACCGTTGTTTTAGTTTATGTATAGTTTTTAAATATTCATCTTTTGATGAAAGGAAGCAAACAATATTTTCAAAATATTGTTACCCTCTCGTAGAGATCTTGTGGCGTTGGTATATAATTATCGGATACTTCCCGCAAACTTGCCCGCCTAGCATTACTTTTTACGAAAGCACCAATTCTATCACATCCATTTTCTCCGTGAGCAGTCCGATGACAATACCACTTTAACAGAAAAATCTTCATAGTGATGAAGAAGATTCTAGAAGTTGTGTATATTTTTTAAACATTTACTTCTTTAACGAAATCAAAAGATTTTTTAATGTAATTAATTATTATTTCTTGGATTAGGTAAAGTTCTACGGCATCATGAATTAAATTGTCTGAAAAAATTATCATTCTTTTGTGTTCAATTTTAGAATCCGATCCTTTACAGTAAATGACTATTGTCGTCAAACTACATTGATTATTATTATTATAGTAAAATTATTGCGCCACATATTATCCAATGAAAGCATAGTTTTCTGAAAAACCTAGAGAAATTAAAAATTCTAAAAAAGTGAAATATATAACCTATATTAATAAAAATGATGTTTGAGAGCCCGCTGGGGCGCAGCGCGAAGAGCACCCGCGGCCGCTCGCCTCTTTTTTAATCTTATTACTTTTGAATCCTTCATTTCTCCAACTCGAAAAATTAGGGTCTTGAAGCTTAAGAGTTGTACTTTCCAATGGTAAAATGCATTTTGAAAAAAGAACATGATTTACTGTGAGAAAAATGACTTTGAACTTTCAACTTGAATTTCCGACCAGAAGAAAGCGTTTCGGAGTAACAAACATAGTACCATTGGAAAGAGCAGGAAAAAGTCTATCGATATATGTCTTTTGTTTTTCTTTTAGAGACCCCGCATGCGATTATAAGCGAGTTAAACAGAGCGTATTTTACGCCCAAAAATGCGCCGCGTGCGCCTACTGGCCCGCTTCTGCGGCGGACGTTCTCACATGTTCGAGGTTCGAGCTTAGCGGACTCACGCGAGCCAGCGGCGGCCGTACGGCCGTACCGACTCTCTCCGGTTTCCCCCGCTCCGCAGCGATTCCAGTAACTGATCGCGCGCTGTATACAGTTTTGTTCGAGCGCCGCCGACTCTCGTGAGTTGCGTCAGCCGAATCACCTTCTACCGCTTCCCCATTCCGTCTCGACTCAAGTCGGACTGATCGTGTGTATATGAATGGATATCTATATTATGTGTTCGAGCGTAGCGGAGTCGCACGAGCCAACGCCAGCCGGGCACAGGCCATCTCTTCCCGATTTTCCCACTTCGCTCCAATTTGGCGCACTTATAGCTCGTAATTTAATAGATGAGTAAACAAAACGCTAAAATCAACTTTTCAATAAAAGAAATTACAATTAATGGTAAAAATTTGTTTTTTCGTTTAAGAGTAATTTTTCAAATTTTGTTTATTTCTTTTTTTGTACATTAAAATTAATGTAGTTATACGTTAAATAATTAACGTACTTAAAGCCAAGTGAAATTCTTCATAGTGTGAGAAAAGCGGCGTTAATAGTTATATTCTAGTATAGACTAAAACGTGATGTTATGTAATAGATTAATCTAAAAAATAGAAAGAGATATATGGTATTGAAATATTTTTGATGTATATTATGAAAAGATTTATAATTTGTTAAATACTGTTGATCTTATTTTTTCTCAGAGAGAAAATCCATTTGTAAAAATAGTCGAATTTCTTTTTGTATGGATAGGTGGAGTAAATGAGATTCAAATGTAATATCAATTTTGTTAAGTGGGAGAGTTTACACATCTATCGCACTAGTTTGTTCGCTGCAAAGATTGGTTCATAAATCCTAAAGATATTTCAGATGCGAATTGTTCCATTATTTTTTTCAAATCACAATTTTCCGTGGTGATATTATATATACGATATACGTGTGTACAATCGCATTAAGATTGGGCAACAATTGAGTTTTCATATTATTTAAAATAAAAGCGACTGTAAAATCATTAGTATGTGATGAGTAGATTTCAGGATTTCAAAGAAATTTGAATCAGAGAGAACTTATTGTTTCTGCTATTGCATACATTATTAAGAATAACACCGTTATATTGTCAAATCTGATTTTCAATTGTAATTTTTCGTTTCTATAATATTGTATTTTTCGAAAAACCTCCAGTCATTGACACGAAATTCCCATCTTTATGCACGAGCATTTTTTCTTTTTTAAAAAAACTAACAGGTAAATTTTTCGCCAATGTAAATGATTTTCTCTGCTTGAGTAACGTACGCTAAATTCCGTAACGTATGCGAAATGCATCTCGTAGGCCATAAATCTAATGGATGTAATCAGTACATGCATAATCATATTTTTTCGATTCAGCATGCATAAAATGCGATTTTACATATACATAAACTTTTAAAATCGCTTTTACTTTCCCTGTATAGATATATCGTTCGATACACGTGTGAAAGATTGTTCTACACTCGTGTGCTAGAATCAATACTTTCCCACTTGTATCGAAATATACTATTAAGTATAAGAAGAAACTATATTTTGTAAACTTTAATTAAATAAGAAAAAAAATTACATTAGGCGCCCCTAACAGAAGGATTGGTGTTACTTTACATGGTACCATGGTCTTATACTTGTTCGCGTCAAAATAGCTTTTTTTTGACAGTTGCTTGAAACATGCATTTTTTCACGACTAAAAGTCGCATAGGAAATAGCGCATTCCGAGCGTTTTTTCAAAGTTTAGCGGGAAAAAAAAATTCTTTCCCCGCTAACTTCAACGTAATTTTGTAAAATTGTTCTCTTAGTGTCAAATTTATATATTATATACTTTTTTTGGCTTGTTTAGATGATATAAGATAATTTTTAAAGTTTCAATCGTAAAGTAACAAGAGTTATTACCACTTATACAAACAATTGAAAAAAATTACATTTCGATTTAAAATAAATATAAGAAAGACGCATATATTTGTAATAAGCTATGCAAATAAAAACAGAAAATGCAATGATTTGTAACTGCATAGTACATAACTTGAAATGCGCTATCCCCTATGCCTACACAACTTTTATGCCTACAAAAAGGACCTCTCATGGATTCGTTAAAAAAAAGGTGTGTACTCACCACGGAAAGTAGAGCTATTTCAGACTCAGGTGAGGAGTCTTCAGCTCATTTTCTCTCCTTGTTGCACAATATGCTATTTGGATGTGCTTGTCCGTCATTCGATTTTATGGACTCGTTTCCAAACGTACAAAATCAGGTATATTATGGACACGTATATCAAAAACTAATTTGCCTTAGAGTTTTCTGAAGAACATTTTCGAGGACGTAATGGAGGTATGAAAAAATACAAAAACCAAAACAATTTTTGTTTTTCAATTAATTTCTTACAAATGAAGTATTATGGCGATTGAATAAGTTTTGGCATACTAGAGAAAAAATCATTTTTTTCACATACATTTTACATTAGTCTATTATTACGAATATATTCCTCTCTTAAAAGAATGCTGGAGGAAATCTGAAGCCGAAATAAAACCATTCTGATTGGCCAAGTTAGTTTAAAAGGAGCGCCCGATTGGTCGACGGTGACTTCAGTTTTTCGCTTACGGTCTTGACTGATTGGGCCGAATAAAACCCGCAAAGTTTGGAATAATGAAATATTTAAATAAACATATAAGTATAAATAGTATTAATCATTTGAAATGTGGTTTTGTATGACAAAAAAATATTAAAAGTTATCTGTAGTTAACAATGACGGACTATGAATACTGTTCTGATTCCAGTTAAATTTCTAACCAACCAATTGCTTCCTCCTAGAGCAAGCTTTGTAATAGTACAATTTTTATAGCAACATAATGAATTATTTTCATCCACAAAATTTGTGTCGAGTTAATAACCTCTCTAGAACTGATTTTTTTCGGTACTTTTTGTGTATTTTTCTTTATTTTAGCCCATTTGCACCCCCCAAGCGAAAGGTTCCGGATCCAATTTCATATCGCCAATTTTTTACCATGCTAGAGCAGTATCTCGAAGAAATATCAGCCAAAAAATTTGTCTTAAATTAATAAACTCACGAGACATGATTTTTTCTCGCTATTTTTCGTAGATTTTCCGATATTTTAGCCCCTTTGCACTGCCTAAGCGAAAGGATCCGGTTCGAATTTCATATCGCCAATTTTTATTCAATGCTAGGGCAGTATCTGGAAGAAATATCAGCTATAAAATTTGCCTTAAATTAATAAACTCACGAGACATGATTTTTTCTCGCTATTTTTCGTAGATTATCCGATATTTTAGCCCCTTTGCACCCCCCAAGCTAAAAGATCCTGTTCGGATTTCATATCGACAATTTCTTTTCAATGCTAGGGCAGTATCTAGAGGAAATATCAGCCATAAAATTTGTCTTCAATTAATAAACTCTCGTGGTACCAATTTTTTTTGTCATTTATTGTCTAGTCGCGGTGGTTTTAGGGATGATTTGGGGGGATAATCACATTGGAAATAACTTATTTTGCAATTTGTACATATTTTATGCATATCTTTAAGAGATAATATCAAAAAAATCGAATTTGGAAATTTTCGATATTTCGTTCACGGTGAACGTTCAGAACTTCAAACTCATAGGAGGAGGTCTTAGTTGGAAATGCACATGCGCTTTTTCGAATTGTCATTCCAAAGATCCCTTTTCATTCTCTACAAATATCTTAAACTTTACACACACTATGTTGTACATACTGAGGGATTATATACCAGGTTTTACTTCTAAGTAATCAGCAAGAGTGGAGATACTGCATTTTTTGTGTGTTTTTCAAGGAGGTTTCAAGAAAAAAAGTTATTTTCTCCATACTGGCTAATTGAGTATATCTGATATTGGATATACAATCCCTCAGCATGTATTGCATAGAGTATATGTAATTCTGGTAAACTTTAAGCGAGGGTGAGGAGGTCTTAGTTGGAAATGCACATACGCTTTTTCGACGTTTGATTCCAAAGATCCCTTTCCATTCTATACAAATATCTTAACTTTACATCTATCTACTCCCTCTGTTCCTGGCAGGTCGATACTTCTATCCTCATTCCTATACTGCTTAAAACTTTGTTAATATATTTTGTTTTGCCCTAGGCGAAGAGCTCCTGCAAAAGAAAACACGTCTTCATATAATTCTACTCTCCTCCAGGGCAGCCAACGCAACTACCAAGTCCTGAAGACATCAGCTAGACTAACATATCGTAGAAGTGAGAGCGAAGGTGTATATAAATATAGTTTGATCTGTGCCAGACTCGAGTAAGTACTTCACTTCGGATTTGGACTTTATCTTGTAATACAGCCGAACCTAGTCTCCAACATTCCATCGGTCTACTCCTCTGTTCCTGGCAGTTCGATACTGCTATCCTCATCCCTACTACTTAACACATTATTGATATGGATTTCAGGAAGCTGATGGCCAATACTACCAGGTGTTTAAATATTAGAAAAATTTTTTATTCAACACATTATTAATATATTTTTTATTGCCCTAGGTGAAGAGCTTTTGTAGAAGACAACACGTCTTCATATAATTCTACTCTTTTCGAGGGCAGCCAACGCAACTACCACTTCCCGAGGACATCACCTAGGCGAACACAACGGGGAAGGGAGGGCGAAGGTGTAGTCGAATGTAGTTTGCGCTCCCGTGACAGACTCGAGTAAGTACTTCACTTCGGATTTGGACTTTATCCTGTAGTTGCCGAACCTAGCCTCCAACTTTCCATCTGTCTACTCCTCCGTTCCTGTCAGTTTGATACTGCTCTCCTCATCCCCACTGCCTAAAACATTATTAATATATTTTGTTTTGCTCTAGGCGAAGAGCTCCTGCAGAAGACGACACGTCTTCATATCATTCTACTCTCCTCGAGGGCAGCCAACGCAATTACCACTTTCCGAGGACATCACATAGGAGAACACAACAGAGAAGTAAGAGTGGAGGTATATAGTTAAATGTAGTTTGCGCTCCCACGACAGACTTGAGTAAGTACTTCACTTTGCATTTGGACTTTATCATGTAGTATAGCCGAAACAAGCCTCCAACTTTCCATCTGTCTACTCCTCTGTTGATGGCAGTTCGATACTGCTCTCCACATCCCCACTGCTTAACACATTATTAATATATTTTGTTTTGCTCTAGGCGAAGAGTTTCTGCAGAAGATAACACGTCTTCATATAACTGTACTCTCCTCGACGGCAGCCAACGCAACTACAACGTCCTGAAGACATCAGCTAGACAAACATATTGTAGAAGTGAGAGCGAAGGTGTATATAAATATAGTTTGATCTCCTGTGCCAGACTCGAGTAAGTACTTCACTTCGGATTTGAACTTTATCTTGTAGTACAGCCGAACCTAGTCTCCAACTTTCCATCGGTCTACTCCTCTGTTCCTGGCACTTCGATACTACTATCCTCATCCCTACTGCTTAACACATTATTAATATATTTTGTATTGCCCTAGGTAAAGAGCTCCTGTAGAAAACAACACGTCTTTATATAATTCTACTCTTCTCGAGGGTAGCCAACGCAACTACCACTTCCCGAGGACATCACCTAGGCGAACACAACGGAGAAGGGAGGGCGAAGGTGTAGTTGAATGTAGTTTGCGCTTCCGTGACAGGCTCGAGTAAATACTTCACTTTGGATTTGGACTTTATCATGTAGTATAGCCGAAACAAGCCTCCAACTTTCCATCTGTCTACTCCTCTGTTGCTGGCAGTTCGATACTGCTCTCCTCATCCTCACTGCTTAACACATTATTAATATATTTTGTTTTGCTCTAGGCGAAGAGTTCCTGCAGAAGATAACACGTCTTCATATAATTGTACTCCCCTCGACGGCAGCCAACGCAACTATCACTTCCCGAGGACATCACCTAGGCAGACACGACGGAGAAGGGACGGTGAATGTATACTTGAATGTCTGCGCTCCCGTGACAGACTCGAGATGTAGTCTAGGCACCAGGGGCGTTTCCGTGGCCGATAGATGTCCGCACTTCCACCACAGCTTCTCTTACGTATTTTTGTCTGCTGATTCTGAATTTCTAAGGTGGACAGTGGCAAGTCTGTTAGTTTTTTGTTATTAACAATTTAATTGTTTAAATTGCTACCAAATCAATATGATTAATTATAACTGAATCCTAACTGCCTAAAACTGTAGTAAATTGATCTAGAAATATGCTCATTTTTTCAGAATTGAAAAATTTTGATTAGAACCCGAATTATTGCAAATTTAGTGCAATAACTCGCGAATTCGAGCGCAATCGTGCATAATTCTAGATCAATTTACTACAGTTTTAGACAATTAGCATTCAGTTATAATTAATCATATTGATTTGGCAGCAATTTAAACAATTAAATTGTTAATAACAAAAAAACTAACAGTCTGGCGACGTCCACCTTCGAAATTCAGAATCAGCATACAAAAATACGTAAGAAAAGCTTTGGTGGAGGCGTGGACATCCATCGGCCACGGAAACCCCCCTGGCGCCTAGACTAATGTCAGTATTTAGGGCACACCTGATTTTTAGGTACGAATTATACCTCCCCAAAAAATAACAGTTTTCTGCGGGTGCACACGGAAAGAAAACTCTTACTGCTACAGTTAAAACGGCTTACTCGTGGAGTATAAGAGTTCCTTTACTATATAAGTAAGGTGGTTTTAGCAATCTTGGTAAGGGACCCATACATTTATGGTATGGGTCGCTTACTTCTAAAGTATGTTGCTTTTCATACTACAACAGTTACACAATTATACGATCGTTCGATCAGCAGCATACCAACGTAACAGCGTCACACGATTTTAGTATACATTGCTTCCACCTTCAATTGTAAGGGAGAAATACTATAGCGGTAACGGTTCGTACCTGCTAATACGGAAATCACAACTATTATAAGGAAGTGTTACTTATCGATAATTGAAAGCATCGAATGCGTCGTCTAGGTCTTTGGGGTAGTCAATGATGGATTTTAGGTGGTTTGCTCCGTAGTTTTTTGCATTAAAATATCAGGGCGCATCTAATACGCAATGCAGGTGTTCAGGGTAGCCGATGACGAGGTCTAGGCGGTGCGCTTCGTAGTCTTTTGCGTTTGGATATCAGGGCGTATCTAATACGTAGTCCAGGTCTTCGAGGAAGCCGGTGACGATATTTAGGTGGTGCGTTCCGTAGTTTTTGGCTAATAGGTGTTGGACATGTCAAAACTTAAAGTATTACTAATCACGTAATTTTATACTAGAAGCAAAAATCGTGATTGTAAATAAATACTCGAACGTAATTACGTTAAAATTGACATGTGTTTGTAATAAAAAAAAATAGTAAATAAAAAAATGCGTATAGGCGAAATACGCACAATTATTCATAATAAATAATGAGTATATGCGAAATGCGCACAATTATTTATCATACAAAAATGCGTATAGGCGAAATACGCACAATTATTTATAATAAAAAATGCGTACAAGCGAAATACGCACAATTATTTACAATATCTAAAATTTGTATAAGCGAAATACGCACAGTTGTTTATAATGCAAAAATGCGTATAGACGAAATACGCACAATTATTAGTTATAAGGAAAGGTGTATGGGCGAACATATTTAATTATAACAGAAAAGAATTACAATTACATGAGTTTATCTATTTATTCTGTGCTTGAGTATCATTTGAAGACTTCGTGTCACTTATCTTACTACAAAATTTTGTATTAGCAGTAAATGTACATTAAAAAACTAATTTGATTTGTCGAATACTTCATACAATATATTTAGCAATGTGCTCAAACCTCACTTACTTTGAATTTTCTGAATAGATATTATAACTGATTGACATCAGAGTTACCGGTACCTTGATCAACAATTCATTCTAAACTTGAATCACTACTTTCTTAATATTATATAAGTATTTCTATAATATACTACAGTAATACTATATAAGTACTTTTTATAATGATTCAAATTATTTAATACTGAATGTCAGACATGTTGTGGATAAGCCTTTGCATAAATTCCATAAAAATAATTGTACGAAGACTATTGAAAAATAATTGTTAATTGCAGCCGGCCAAAATAATGTAACAAAACAGAACATTGAAAGCTTACATTAAAATAGCTGTGTAATTTATATGATTGATATGAACTTTTGAAATAAAAAAAAAAAAAATAATTGTACAAAAACGCTTCATATATTTCATACAAAAGAACCATATGAAAAATTATCCATTTTGATATCTTACAACTGAATTAAATATCTGTACTATCGCATTCTAATCACCAGTTTCATAATTCCAATACGAGTTAATTCATAATCAGTAAGTAGTAATTTAAAATTTTAAATTCATCTAAAGTAGTATAAAACATGATTTTTAGTGAATATCCGATAAAGATTAACTTACTATAAGTTTTATCCGTAACATGTCTGACTTTCTGTATTAAATAATTTAAATCATTATAAAAGTACTTATATAGTATTACTGTAGTATATTATAGAAATACTTATATAATATTAAGAAAGTAGTGATTCAAGTTAAGAATGAATTCTTGATCCAGGTACCGGTAACTCTGATGTCAATCAGTTATAATATCTATTCAGAAAATTCAAAGTAAGTGAGGTTTGAGCACATTGCTAAATATATTGTATGAAGTATTCGACAAATCAAATTAGTTTTTTAATGTACATTTACAGCTAATACAAAATTTTGTAGCAAGATAAGTGACATGAAGTCTTCAAATGATACTCAAGCACAGAATGGTTTACGGTTGCATGATTTAACATTTTTATGGTTTTTATCAATTTTCAATGTGCTGTAGAATTTTTTCCTTAGCTCCAGCCATAAACTTTTTTTTTTAAATTAAAGTATTTTGTCCAAAAAATTGAAAAAAACTTTGGCGGAGAAATTTGGTACTGGCGCAGTCCTTACTTTTGCTCGATGAAGGTATACCAAAAACCAATAAATCAGAGACTTTCAAAAAGGGTCATAAAAAAAATACTGGTGTATTCTACAAATAAAATGTAAACTTTTTCCCAATCAATGTTCTATATAAAAAGTTTCAAGATTTTGAGTAAAAAAATGAATAAACTTGGATTTTAACCAAAAATTGCAAAAACTTTGAATTTTCAATGTTCTATAACTTCTTTATTTATGCAAATATCGACCTAAAATTTGAGGAACATGTTTTTTTCATAAAAAACTAAAAGTAAACGTGTTTTGAGCGATTTTAAAATTTTGACATGCTCACTTCGCTTGAAACATCATATATATATATATATATATATATATATATATATATATATATAAATATAAATATATGAAACGCTAGTTATGCAGACACTTTCCGAAATTGAAATAGACTTATGCAGACAGAGACCGACTTATGCAGACGTCAGCATAATTATATATATATATTATATTAATTATATATATATATATATATATATATATTTGTTTTAACAGATTTATGGAGCCCTTTTATACACATGAGCATATTTATGGAGCCCGTTTTCTTTTATGGAGTCCGGGTCCCATAAAATATTTTTCTCGGGCGTTTATGGAGCCCGATCTAGAGTCTATAACCCCAGGGTCCATTATTTCTTTAGTCACTTGCCATAGGGATCTCTGGGCTG
Source organism: Torymus aiolomorphi (assembly GCA_036365515.1). Lineage (NCBI taxonomy): Eukaryota > Metazoa > Arthropoda > Insecta > Hymenoptera > Torymidae > Torymus > Torymus aiolomorphi. The sequence continues at coordinate 80,082,053 of CM070877.1, read as the reverse complement.
TAGGTACTAATATACAGGGATGGGCTCCATAAACGGATGGGGGGATAATTATATATATATAATATAAAAATATTTCGCCGCCGCCGCCGCCGTATCGTATAATCGGGCGTAAAGAGACACTTTGCTCCCGTCGGGCGTAAAGAGCCATTTTAGATTTAAGAGGGGCTATTCTCCCGCCGGGAGTAAAGATACGCTTTACTCCCGCCGATCGTAGAGACACATTTTTACTTCCGCTGGGCGTAGAGACACATTTTTACTTCCGCTGGGCGTAAAGAGCCATATTACTTCCGCCGGGTGTAAAGAACCATATTACTTCCGCCGGGCGCACTTTACTATTTTATAGTATAAGTAAAGCATGTCGACATAGTCGTTAGTCATAGAAAATATAATTTCGAAAATTAAAAATGAAACTTGAGAAAATCAGCTATCATTTGCATTTTTTATAATTATAACATGTTTGTTCCTTCCAAAGTTATGAAAGTTCAAAGTAAAACATCGAAAATATACTAATTAATCCCTAAAATTAAACTGTTTAATCGCAGACATATTTTTTATGCACTTTCAATGATCTATTTTAAACATTCATAAGTTTGGAAGGGATCAACATTTTACTTATTATTTTTATCATTAAACAATATTACTCATGTCGACTGTAATCTAATATCAACTGATAAGAATTTTTTTATCGGTATTACAGTTCAGGTTTTAATTAAGTTTCTATTTCAGATTCTACGGGGGTGATTATAAACAAGGGCAATCTGACTGCCATTAATATTTATAATAATTTAATTTATAAGAATGTAAGACCGATAAAAAAATTCTTATCAGTTGATATTATTTTTATAATCGAGAAGCATGCTCTTTTCCGTTATTTTACGCGATTTTCCGACTAGATTTGTTATATTACGTTAATTTCACGTTATTTTTACGTTATATTATATATATTATATTTTATATGAAATTAACGTTTAGTAATGAAAAAAATATCGTAGAATAACATAAAAATAACGTAAAAGCTAATTAAAAATAGTCTTTTCTTACTCGCCCACCAGAAAGTACGTACTTTCGGCCCGCATCTCCGGGCCGAAAGAGAAACTTTCGCATCCTATTTTAGACCAACCGCGCGCTCTGATTGGCTGCCGAAATTTCCTGACCCGCGGCGCTTCAGCGCCCGCGCGCATGTCCGAGGAAAGATATTGTTCATGTAAAATACTGAATAAAAATATTTAGAAAAATATATTGAATGATGCAAAAATTATATTCGTCGATTATGAGGAAAAAGGATATTATACAACGGAAAAATATTCAGCATTAAGTAATATTATCTTTTCCAAATATTATTATTCAGTATTTTGCGTAAGTAATACTTAATTTGAGATATTTCGTTAAAAAAATTTCATTGTAGAATTTTTCCAAGAAAACTTCATGTATGTATACACTTAAAAAAGTCCTAATTTGTAAATCGAATGTCCACATAACCCTATTTTTATGTTTAAAATACGCTTCCTTCATTAGAATTTTGAAATAATAATTTTTATTCCGTTGCCTTTCAAATTACACGCAAATTGCACATTAAGAAGGAAGTTAACTAATCTGTACGTTAAGAAAGAAGTTAATTTAACTGCTCGGAAAAAGAAAAGTAACATTATTTTGAGACGGTGGCTCGTACGTTCCAGAATATTAATTTAGGATGGAGTGAATAGGTCGATCAACGAGGAACCATAAATAATAATAAAACTTAGTTTATTAGGCCGACGTTTCGGTACTGAAGTAAGTACCTTCTTCAGGGCTAAATAGAGAAAATACATAATAAGTACATATATACAGATTTTTTATAAGAACCAATAAAGTTTTTTGACAGTGTACTGACCTAATGATTAAAAAAAGGTTTACATCATGATTCGTAGATCACGACAGGTAACGTCGAGCATGATTCGGTACAGCACGTAGTGCATCGTCAAGACACGGATTTTTATTCAACTAGAACAATTGAATTTGAAAAAAAAAAAAAATTTTTTAAGTTAACGAGAATTTGAATTGAAAATTTATTTATTTAAATAAAATAAAAATAATAATAAACAGCTAAATTTCTTACCCAACCTGTACTCTGGAGTCCCATTTTTTCAACAATGAGAGAAAAGCGAATTTTCCGGCGTTTATATACCCACGCGGGTGACGTTAATAACGCAAATTCAAATTTGTAATTCGAGAGTGGGGGGAGAGGGAGCGAGCTAGCTGGAAGCATACTGGAGGGGCGGGCTCGGCCCGATTCTGAGTGTACGACTACCCGCGTTTATTATTAATATTGTTATTATAAAAGTGCTTGTTGGTTGTGTCAACGGATTTTTTATAAATATATTTGAGATTCTTAGTGTCATCCATTCGATTTAAGCTGTTTTTTTGTGAATGTATATGCAAAATTTCGGAAAAAGTGCGTTTTTGGTAGTTAGTTTCTATGTCTATTATTTGTGTTTTTTCGAAGTCTATTTTACGCCCTGTTATCTTAACGTGATCTGAAAGGGCGGAGGTAGTTAACGATTTAAAGACCGCGTACTTGTGTTCATATATACGTTTGCTTAATTTCCTTTTTGAAGTGCCTACATAAGATGCATCACACTCTTTACAGTTAATTTTGTAGACAACAGATGCTGTTTCAAGCGGATCTAACTTATCTTTACCTAGTTTTATAAATCTTAGTTTATTAATGTTTCTATTGATCATTCGTAAGTTCTTAACGTCTTTCATAGTACTGCAAAGTTTTTTATTTAAGTCTTTAATGAAAGGGATTACTAAAATCCTGTTGCGGTGATCATGTTTATTGTAAGTTTGATTGATGTTGTGTTCGTAAGAATGTAAGCGTTTATTAATGTATTTTTCTATGAAGGTAAGAGGATAATCATTCTGCATTAAAAAGGATTTGACCAAAAACTTGCACCAAAAAATTGCAGTTATTTACGGGCTAGTTGATAAGGCAATCAATATCTCACACATTTCTTTCCACAATAAAAACTTAAAAATTATCAAATCCTATCAATGTTAATCATCCATATTAATGAATCCAACATATTTAAAGATATATAATTAAAAATTTGTAAAAATCCATAAAAATTTTCAGTTTTCTACACTTTCATTCTACAGTTCATAAAATTGTTATTAGCCGTAAAAGTCTATAAATATAAAATGTAAGAAAGTTTGCCAAAATGTAAAAACTGTAAAAAAATTTAAGAGCATGTAAAAAAGGTTTAATATAGTGTTAATAAATATAAAAAAATGTAGAAACACTATAATAAAATGTTAATAACTATTAACAAACTGTAAAAAAATGTTACGTGGGCAGGGTAGAGGACGTGGACGAGGACAAGGATGGAAAACAAAACGTATTATCGTGATGAAATTTTATTGATACCATTTTATTGATCATAGAGAGATTTACAATTGTATAATAAACATATATTTACAATTTTATAATAAATATGTATTTACAATTTTGTAATACATATTTACAATATGTATATACAATTGTTTCAATTAATCTTTATTAAAAAAATGCATTTTCATTGTCAATAAATTTATTTACAATTTTTTCATTTCATTATTAATTCAACATATTTGAATTTTAAAACAATTTTATATATTTATAATTTTTATTTACAATTCTTTAAAAATTGTTCTTATATGTTAAAAAATTATTTGAAATTATTCATAACTCTTTAAAAATTATAAAATGAATGAAAAAAAAACTTTTGATTTACTCATAAAATTAACCAAATATTTTAAAAATAATATAAATAATATAAATAATTAATTGAAATAAATTATATTATATCGAAAACAATTTCCTGTCGTCTTAGCCTTCGCGATAACTATTAACAAGTCACAAGGTCAAAGCTTCAATAAACTTGGAATATATTTTAGGCGGCCTTTATTCTCTTATGGCCAATTATATGTAACTTTGTCAAGATGTACAAACCCAGAAAATTTATTTATTGAAAATGATTCAAATCATTCTGATGAAATTGAAAATATAGTATGGAAGGAAATTTTTGAATGATGTATAAAGATTATTTTGAAATATAAAATGAAGAGCTTTAAACTATAAACGAAGACACCAATTCGCAAGACGAGTTGCCACGGCTACCGACATCAATTGCTTTTTTGCATAAACGACATCAATTGCTTTTTTGCATATACTACAACCATTCAATATCTGTGGAACATTCCGACAACTAAGGCACGGTCGACAAAAATAACTTTTCAGTTAATTGTTGTCAGGTAACTATACTACTACCACTATTCGTTTATGTATAAGTGAATAAGTTCTATCATTGACACAACTATAAATTAAAAGAATCGAACAATTATTAAAATTTTGATCATTTTTAATTTCTTCTTTTTAAAACGCTATGTTTTAAATAGTACTAATGTACCACCAGGAAAAAAAAAATCAAAAATTTCATTTACGTACACACCATCTGATTTTTTGAAAAATAAAATTCATATTGGCGACAAAAATGTGTAAATTATTTTATTCTATTCTTAAAAAATTAATAAATTTAATATACTTTAAAAAAATATTTATTAAATTTATATATTTTAAAAGTATGGTTATTGGATATATTGAAGCAGTAGAAATCCCCGTACGATAATTTCTAAGGCTACTGGAAAATCATACGACATATTTAAATTTATTTTAAATAATAATGACGGATGCAAAATTCAATGTAATATATGGAATAAGGATATCGAAATATTTGAAGATAAAATCAACTATAATGAGGTCATTTTAATTTATAATTTCATAAAAATAATATAACAACTATTATTAATTAAAATTATTTCTAGATCGTTCTATTACAAACAGTAGTTGCCAAAGAAAGTTCTAATTTTAATAGCGGCAATATGCAATATGAATTCCACTTAAAAAATTATTCCAAAATTACTACGATAGCTAATCACGATGTATCGGAAGACATTACATCCTTAACAATTAAAACTTTTGAAGAAGTGAAACAATCAAATGGACTTATTAGTAATATTTACTACATAGGTACATATATTAGAAATAAATTAAGAATTCAACATGTTTAATTAAAATTTCAGAAACTGAAGGATATTTAATGAGTGAATTTGCTATTTCGAATACAAATTTAAGTAAATTACTTGGTGCTATCACAGATAAAACCCATAAATTAGAAATAGTTGTTATAAATGGTACTGGAGAACGAGACAAATTTACAGAAGGATCCAAATTGAGAATAACAGGGGAAATATATATAGCAGGTAAAAAAACGTTTCAATTAATACCTTACATTATAGTAAACATTCATGGTGCAATTAATATATATTTATTATTTTACAGAAAAAGGACACATCTATTTAGAAATTCCAAATTTAACCTATATTGAAATAGTAAATGAAGAAAAATTACACAGGCACACAAAAAAAAAGTGGTCTGCTACTGAGACTTGACATACCCCCTCTTATTCATTTTGACGCGCTGAATCCGAATCCGAAGCCAGAATTGCGCCATCACCCCTCAGTTTTTTTTAAATCGTGTAAAACCACCCCTAAATCGAAAAATCCGGGATATTCCGCTTTTAACGTTGGGAAAATTTTTATAAACTGACTAAAAATTACTGCAGATCTAAAACTATACACATTTTGAGGCGCTGAATCCGAATCCAAATGCAGATTTGTACCATCATCCCTCAGTGTTTTTTAAATCGTGGAAAACCACCCCTAAATTGAAAAATCCGGAAAATTCCGCTTTTAACGTTGGGCAAATTAGTACAAACTGCCGAAAGATGACTGCAGATCTACTGCTATTCATACTTTGAGGCACTGAATCCGAATTCGAAACGAGATTTACTACATTCCCTCTACTTTTTTTTCAATCACGGAAAACCACCCCTACATCGGAAAATTCGAAAAATTCAGCTTTTGACCCCTAAACCCTGAACCCTTGAACTTATAACTCTTAAACGCTAAACCTTGAAGCCCTCAACGCTAAAACCCTTTAATCCTGAACCCTTTAACCCTGAATCCTTTAATCTCCAACTTTAGAATCCTTAAACATTGAACCCATAGCCCTTTAATCCTCAACCCTTAAACCCTGAACCCTTAAACCCTTGAACGATGAACCATTAAACTCTGAACCCTTAAAGCATCAACCCTCAAACCATTAACTGTCCCTTAAAACCCTTAAGTGAAAACTGAAACCCTCAGCTCTTAAACCTTCAACCATTAAACCTTGCGTCTTTAAAAAACTAATTCAATTTTCTCTTTTTCGCTTATAGCGGGTTCTTTTATCCTCAAATGACATGTGTAAAGAATTTCTGGATCTTTTTGTATCACCTGGGTTAGTTTCTCTTTCCAACATGTTGCAGTAGTCAGCCATCATATTAATACCTCAAGTGCCTTGATATCTCCTCTCCATTTCTATAAGGTCTTCGTGAAATCGCTCACCTTGCTTTTCGCTGTAGTCACCTAAGTTTTCAGGAAAGTATTGCAAATGGGCGTGCAAAAAATGTAATTTCACACTCATCAAACAGCCTAAACGTTCGTAGTTATCGAATAAATCTGAAACAATTTGTTCATATTCCTGACTTTTCTGATTACCTAAAAAATTTTCAGCAATACTTTGAAAACTGAGCCATGCTAACTTTTCTATTTCGTTCATTGTGTTGATGAAATTAGGATCTCGAAACATTCTTCGAATTTGAGGGCCGTCAAAAATTCCTGCTTTTATTTTAGTGTTACTGAGACCTGGAAAATGATCTGACAAGTATTGGAAACATGCCCCTTCTTTATCTAATGCTTTAGTAAACTATTTCATTAAACCAAGTTTAATGTGCAGTGGAGGAAGAAGGATTTTTAATGGATCGAGCAATGGTTCTTGAAGCACGTTGTAAGTACCTGGATTAAGCGCATTTCTTTTTGGCCATTCTCTCTTCCTGTAATGATTTATGCGATCTCTGCTGTCCCATAAACATAGAAAGCACGGAAACTTTGTAAAACCTTACTGTTGTCCTAATATGATGGATATGATTTATTTTCTCTAGGACATACTTCATATTTTCATAACTTTCTTTTAGTTTCGTGGAATGAGCTACTGGGATGCTTGCGTATTTATTTCCATTATGCAGCAAAACTGCCTTTAGACTTTGCTTTGAAGAGTCTATGAAGAGTCGCCATTCACTGGACTTGTAAATATTAGGTTTTAATTTATTAATCAGACTCTTTACATCTGTGCAATAAACTAGTGTTTTATCCTCATCTACAGTGAAATATTTTGTAAACTCTTGTTCGCGTTTTCTATAAACAGAAGATTTAGTTCCAGGTTCTACTAATTCCTGCCTTTTAAATTCCGCTGCCATGAATTCTGCAACATCTTTCGAGACGCCAGTATTGCGAAAAAAGTCATTTAAATCTTTTTGGTTAAATGGTTTAGGATTGCATAACATTACAGAATATGGAACATACTTGTCTTTACTTTCATCCATTTCACATTCACATTAATTCACATTCACTGTCATCTTCATTTTTTCTTATGACGTCTTCTTCAATATCTTCTTCCATAAAATCTTCTTCTACATTCATAAGTTCACCAGCATCACAAATAGTTTCCTCTCTTTCAAATCCATTGGATATATGTATATCTGATTTCGTAATGGGTTTTATTGTTGAAGAGACATTAGCGTATTTTATTTTAGATTTATTTCTCGAGTTAAAGCCGCTTGTAATAGTTTTGCAAAAATAGCAGTTATTGCATGACTGTGGTTTCTGCCATATAGTTGGCGTGGTAAATTGTAAAACTTCCTTTCCATTGCTTTTTTTTCATCGATTCAACATCGTTAGACAAGTCATCCACCTGTGAAGAGCTGCGGTGGTATGATGACGACGGCTGCGGGCCCGCTTGCTCACCCTGACCAGTCGCCCTGGGTTTCTGAAGCACTGCATCGTGAATATATATCACGTATATCTGCACCCAGGGCACCTCCCCGTGGTGACGGTGGGCAACGGATAAATTTTTTGCTGGTTTTTTTTTTCACTTCGGTTTTTTGCATAAATTTTTTGTATATTCTCGCAAAGTTCCTGGAAAAGGGCGTTTCGCCGTCATGGCAGATATAAGTAATATATCTATTACGATGCAGGGCTTCGGAAACCCAGTATCGGCGACTGGTCAGGGTGAGCAAGCGGGCCCGCAGTTGTCGTCATCATACGACCGCAGCTCTTCACAGGTGGATAACTTGGCCAGTGTTGAGTGTAATGCCACAAGAAACCCCTCAAGTAACCACGATTGCCTGGGAGAACCAAATCGATTTTGCTACATATGTGGTAAATTTGAGGTAGCAAAGTACCGCAGACCTATTACGGATTTAAATAGAAAAATTTTTCTTGACTGCTTCAAAATGCAGATACCTGTTGAAAATACATGGTAGGTTCCTCAAGTGATGTGCTGTACTTGTCTAACGATGTTGAATCGATTGAAGAAAAGCAAAGGAAAGAAAGTGTTACAATTTACCACGCCAACTATATGGCAGAAACCACAGTCATGCGATGACTGCTATTTTTGCAAAACTATTACAAGTGGCTTCAACTCAAAATAAATCTAAAATAAAATATGCTAATGTCTCTTCAATGATAAAACCCATCATGGAATCAGATTCATACATCCAATGAATTTGAAAGAGAGGAAACTATTTGTGATGCTGGTGAACTTATGAATTAGAAGAAGATTGTATGGAAAAAGATATTGAAGAAGACGACATAAGAAAAAATGAAGCTGACAGTGAGAGCGAATCAATGGGAATTAGTGAAAATGAAATGGATGAAAGTGAAGACGAGTATGTTCCACATTCTGTTAAGCCATGGAATCCTAAACCATTTAACTAAAAAGATTTAAACGATTTTATTCGAAATACTGGCGTCTCTAAAGATGTTGCAGAATTCATAACAGCGAAATTTAAGAGGCGGGAATTAGTAGAACCTGGAACAAAATCTTCTGTTTATAGAAAACGGGAAAAAGAGTTTACAAAATATTTCACTGTAGATGAGGATAAAACATTAGTTTATTGCACAGATGTAAAGAGTCTGATTAATGAATTAAAACCTAATATTTACAAGTCCAGGGAATGGTGACTCTTCATAGACTCTTCAAAGCAAAGTCTAAAGGCAGTTTTGCTGCATAATGGAAATAAATACGCAAGCATCCCAATAGCTCATTCCACGAAACTAAAAGAAAGTTATGAAAATATGAAGTATGTCCTAGAGAAAATAAAATATGAAGAACACAAGTGGCAAGTTTGTGGAGACTTGAAAATCATATCCATCATATTAGGGCAACAGTCAGGTTTCACAAAGTTTCCATGCTTTCTATGTTTATGGGACAGCAGAGATCGCATAAATCATTACAGGAAGAGAGAATGGCCAAAAAGAGATGCGCTTAATCCAGGTACTTACAACGTGCTTCCAGAACCATTGCTCGATCCATTAAAAATCCTTCTTCCTCCACTGCACATTAAACTTGGTTTAATGAAGCAGTTTACTAAAGCATTAGATAAAGAAGGGGCATGTTTCCAATACTTGTCAGATCATTTTCCAGGTCACAGTAACGCTAAAATAAAAGCAGGAATTTTTGACGGCCCTCAAATTCGAAGAATGTTTCGAGATCCTAATTTCATCAACACAATGAATGAAACAGAAAAGTTAGCATGGCTCAGTTTTCAAAGTATTGCTGAAAATTTTTTAGGTAATCAGAAAAGTCAGGAATATGAATAAATTGTTTCAGATTTATTCGATAACTACGAACGTTTAGGTTGTTTGATGAGTGTGAAATTACATTTTTTGCACTCACATTTGCAATATTTTCCTGAGAACTTAGGTGACTACAGCGAAGAGCAAGGTGAGCGGTTTCACCAAGACCTAAAAGAAATGGAGAGGAGATATCAAGGCACTTGGGGTGTTAATATGATGGCTGACTACTGCTGGATGTCGAAAAGAGAAACTAATCAAAGTGATAAAAAAAGATCCAGAAATCCTTTACACATGTCATTTGAGGATAAGAGAATCCGCTATAAGCGAAAAAGAGAGAATTGAATTAGTTTTTTAAAGACGCAAAGTTTAATGGTTGAGGGTTTAAGAGCTGAGGGTTTCAGTTTTCACTTCTTAAGGGTTTTGAGGGACAGTCAAACCATTAGGTTTCAAGGTTGATGTTTTAAGGGTTCAGAGTATAGTGGTTCATCGTATAAGGGTTTAAGGGTTGAGGGCTTAAGGGTTCAGGTTCAAAGGGTTTAAGGGTTTAAGAGTGGAGGGTTCAACGTTTAAGGGTTAAAGTGTTGTGGGTTCTATGTTTAAGGATTTTAGGGTTGGGGATTAAAGGATTCAGGGTTAAAGGGTTCAGGATTTAAAAGTTCAGGTTTAAGGGGTTCAGGATTTATGGGGTATGGGTTTAAAGTTCAGGTTTAAGGGGTTCAGGATTTATGGGGTATGGGTTTAAAGTTCCAGGTTAAAGCGTTAAGGGTTTTAAGGTTTCGGGTTTAAAGGTTATAAGTTTAAGGGTTCAGGGTTTAAAGGTTAAAAGGGTAAAAGCTGAATTTTTCGAATTTTTCGATGCTGGGAGTGGTTTTCCGTGATTGAAAAAAAGGAGAGGGAATGTCGTAAATCTCGTTTGGAATTCGAATTCAGTGCCTCAAAATATGTACAGCATTAGATCTGCAGTCATTTTTAGGCAGTTTTTACAAATTAGCCTAATGTTAAAGCGGAATATTCCAGATATTTCGATTAAGGGGTGGTTTTCCACGATTTAAAAAGAACTAAGGGGTGATGGCATAAATCTGCCTTTGGATTCGGATAGAATTGAGCGCATTTCTTGTTGAACATATAAGGGTTCGGAGTTTACTGGTTCATCGTTCATGGGTTCAGGGTTTAAGGGTTGAGGGCTTAAGGGTTCAGGATCTAAGATTTTAAGGATTCAAGAGTTCAGGGTTCAACGGTTAAGGGTTTAAACGATTGAGGGTTAAAGGGTTGTGGGTTTAATGTTTAAGGATTTTAGGGTTTGGAAATAAAGGATTCAAGGTTAAGGAGTTCAGGATTTAATGGTTCAGGTTTAAGGGATTCAGGATTTATGGCTTCAGGATTTAAGGGTTCAGTTTAAGCGTTGAAGGTTTCAAGGTTTAGGGTTATAAGTTCAAGGGTTCCGGGTTTGAGAAAGGGTCAAGAGCTAAATTTTTCGAATTTTTCTATGTTAGGGGTGGTTTTCCGTAATTGAAAAAAAAGAGAGGGAATGTCGTAAATCTCGTTTCGAATTCGGATTCAGTGCCTCAAAATATGTATAGCAGTAGATTTGCAGTCATTTTTAGGCAGTTTATACCAATTTGCCCAATGTTAAAAGCGGAATATTTCGGCTTTTTCAATTTAGGGGTGGTTTTCCACGATTTAGAAAGAGCTGAGGGGTGATGGCACAAATCTGCCTTTGGATTCGGATTTGGCGCCTCAAAATGTGTATAGCTCCAACCTGCAGTCATTTTTAGGCAGTTTATACCAATTTGCCCAACGTTAAAAGCGGAATATTCCGGATTTTTCAATTTAGGGGTGGTTTTCCACGATTTAAAAAGAGCTGAGGGGTGATGGCACAAATCTGCCTTTGAATTCCGGTTTAGCGCCTCAAAATGTGTATAGCTCCAGATCTGCAGTCATTTTTAGGCAGTTTATTCAAATTTTCCTAATGTTAAAAGCGGAATTTCTGGATTATTCGATTTAGGGGTGGTTTTCCACGATTTAAAAAGAACTGAGGGGTAATGGCACGAATCTGCCTTTGGATTCGGATCCAGCGCCTCAAAATGTGTATAGCTTTAGATCTGCAGCAATTTTTAGGCAGGTTATAAAAATTTTCCCAACGTTAAAAGCGGAATATCCCGGATTTTTCGATTTAGGGGTGGTTTTACATGATTTAAAAAAAACTGAGGGGTGATGGCGCAATTCTGGCTTCGGATTCGGATTCAGCGCATCAAAATGCATAAGAGGGGGTATGTCAAGTCTCAGTAACAGACCACTTTCTTTTTTTGTGTGCCTGTGTTATCGATGGCTAAATTAATATTGGGAGGAGAGATTTTGAAACGGGACTGAGAATAGCTAAACGAAAAAGGATGCCGGTTCAAATAAAATAAAGCTAAGTACTTCGTTATAATTAATTAAATTGGATTTATTAAATAACCTAAATTTTTATTACAGATTTTAAGTTACTACACAATCATACTTTTTATGATTCGTTATCAAATTAATTTAAGTAGTCTATACATATAGTCTTTCCCGAAATACATCATTTCATTATAACAAAATCATTATTCGAAAATCGACAAAAAAAATTTATTTTAAAATTCATATGAAGTGTTTTTTTTTAAATAAACATGAAAATAAGATTATTTGGGAATTTGATAAATAAAATAGGACTACTTCGTGGGTATTCTCAAATGACGATTTTCACAAACTTTTCTACAATTTTTTTTAATACAAGATCTCGAATAAAGTATTGTTCATGTAAAATACTGAATAAAAATATTTAGAAAACTATATTGAATGATGCAAAAATTATATTCGTCGATTATGAAGAAAAAGGATATTATACAACGGAAAAATATTCAGCATTAAGTAATATTATCTTTTCCAAATATTATTATTCAGTATTTTGCGTAAGTAATACTTAATTTGAGATATTTCATTAAAAAAATTTCATTGTAGAATTTTTCCAAGAAAACTTCATGTAAGTATACACTTAAAAAAGTCCTAATTTGTAAATCGAATGTCCACATAACCCTATTTTTATGTTTAAAATACGCTTCCTTGATTAGAATTCTGAAATAATAATTTTTATTCCGTTGCCTTTCAAATTACACGCAAATTGCACATTAAGAAGGAAGTTAACTAATCTGTACGTTAAGAAATAAGTTAATTTAACTGCTCGGAAAAAGAAAAGTAGCATTAGTTGAAAAATAAAAAGAAGGTTATTTTTCTTTGTTACCCTCCCTTTTTTGCCGTGCAAACAAGTCGACCCCTTTTTTAACACAGTCAAGTTGACTCCTTTCTGCATATGTAGCAAAATTAACCTCCTTTGTACCTAGCATTATTTATTTCAATTATTTTCAAATTTATTTTATAGGCAATTAGGTCTTTCTAAATAAATCGTATTCCCAATTTAGTTATTTTATATGATTTCTATTCCTTTATATAATTCTCAAATTCATAGTATTCAGTAGAGAAGTAGGTTTATAGGTCAGTAGAAGAAATTTACGTATTCCTGATTTACTTATTTTGCCATCCATTTATATATAGATTCTCAAAATTCAAAGTGTTTAATAGGGGATTAGGCCTTTCTGTAATAAATTTTTTTTTAATAAATTATAATTAAATCTAATTACAGCGTAAATTAAAATTTATTACAGGATGGGATACCTCTACAAAAAAACGCGCCTATCGATCCACCTCATGGGTGGTGTGGAAAAGGTAGAAAACAATATTAAAATGTTAGCACTTTTGAAAATTATATATAGATATATAAGAATAAGAAATAAAGTTTAGTAATAAGTTTCTTTAAAATAATATACAGTAACATTTTACTTTTCACTAATGCGACTTCTCAAATAAAATAATTTTTATTTTTTTATAATATAACTTTTTTAATAATCAGTGTTTAATTGGGGATTATGACTTTTGAAGATAAGATATAGATATATAAGAATAAGAAATTAGGTTTAGTAATAAGTTTCTTTAAAATTCTATAAAGTAAAAGTGGGGGCGTTGGCGCGCGAAGCGCGCAGGGGGGCCAAGCCCCCCTATATATATATATATATTATACATTTCTCGAAAGGGGTTTATAAAGCCCGTTTTTTTTATATATAGGGGTTTATCGAGCCCGATTTTGATTATGCAGCCCGGGCTTCATAATATTTCTAAATATAGGGGTTTATGCGGCCCGACCTAGAGTCTATAACCCCAGGGCCCATTATTTCTTTAATCACTTACCATAGGGAACTCTGGGCTGTAGGTACTAGTATACAGTCTTGGGCAACATAAACCCCGATAAGTGTGTGTATGTATGTGTGTGTGTATATATATATATATATATATATATATATATATATATATATATATATATATATATATATATATATATATCACTTTTTAAAAAAGTGATGACCGGAAGAAGCGAAGCCTCTATAGATTTGATCTGTGATTGGCTCTTGGATAAAAGGCGCGAGAATTTAGAATTAAACATGCATTTTTATTTGATAATTAGGTATTATTTATTGGAATATTTATTGGAATGCAAATGATCAAAGTAAAAAGTATTAAATAAATAATAATCAAAGTAATGTTGATTGCTTAAAATAAATAACATGTTTTAATTATTTGTTAAAGTGATGCCCAGAAGTAGAAAAGTATTTCAAAACACACTACAATGACTTATTGAATTGAACGGTAAAATTCAAAACAATAAGCAATGTTTTAATCTTAGAAGAATGAATTATGTTAATATTAGAATAAATTATGTCAATAATATATAAAATTTTATATTCGTTAAGAGTAAATGTACTACAGTATTATACCAATTGTTAAAGATGCATAAAAATTAAAAGAAAAAGATTTCCGGCTTGGAAGTTATAAGGAATAAATTGAACGTACATAGAGCGCGCACAGCACGTATGGATTTGGCTAGTATATATAAGAAACCTATAGAAAAGGCCAAAAAAAGGAAAATTAATGTTTTCGTTATTTTAAAGATAGTATGATCTTTTAACGATATCATTTTGAATTTTTAAAATTTTTTATTAAAAAAAAATAATATAGTAATATAGTATACGTAATATAGTATACGTAATCAGAATAGTCAAAGTGCTATTTAGTGAGCGTATTTATTGCTATTTGTTTTGTTATATGTCTATGAAAATATTGAATTATAAATATGGCTCTTGCTACTCGTACGTCAGATGTAACGTATATTGATTCAGAGAATAAGTTTAGAAACATCTCGCTGTGATGTTTGTTTTATTTTGACATCTGACATAGAGAAATCATATCTGTTATATATGTATATACTTTGTATGTACAAATCTGACGTACAAATAGCATAAGCGAATTATAAAGTATTATTATTAAACTATATATTTAATGCACGTAATAGCGATAGTTTTGAATCTATCGTATACTGCACGCATATTGCAGTGCTAATATATATTTGCATACGTAATATAGTATACGTAACCAGAATAGTCAAAGTGCTATCTAATGGGCGCACCAATTGTTCTTTATTTTGTGATATAATTATGTCTATAAAAAATATATAATTATCAAGTATAAAATATTACTAAACTATAAGTTTATTGTACGTAATAGAGATAATTTTGAGTATATCACGTATTGCAGAGATGTTACAGTGCTAGCATATATTTTTATACCTCATGCTGTATATGTAACAAGAATTCGCAATATATTTATTCAAATTTGAATATTTATTCAAGTAAAATTCATAACATTATCAGTTATGTTAAAAAAGTATCATGATACTTACATGAGTTTCTGTGCCATCTGTCAGTCATATTTTATACTACTTTTTGATAGTTATGACTTATGACGGAAGGGGCGCTAAACATCAATTCTATTTTTTATATCATATATATATATCGGTCGGTAAAACAGATTGACCTAACCTCAATCAGTCATTTTTTTCCACTAAGGCATCCCCTTAAGGGGGCTAGACACCTTTTCTTTCTGAAATAAAAAAAGTCATATTTTAATACATAAATGTTAACTAATTATTTCGCATTTTTTACACATAAAATGGGGTATATTTACCTCACCTTAGACCTTGGTCTGGGCCCTTTATATTGTCCAGAACCATAGTCATCGATGAAACAAGTTTTTTCACTATCCGTAAGCTTTGAAATTTTTCTGTGGATAGATTGACTCCAGATTTGAACTAAATTACTCCTGAATAGTATAATTCTCATATGAGTGTAGGGATTTTTGATCCGATGAGAAAAAAAAATTTTGTGCTGTTTTTCAAGATTTTTTTTTTAATTTTTAAAATTTTTTATATATTTTCATAATTTTTGTCATGTAAAAATTTTTCTGACATTTAATCCTAAATCCCTACACTCATATGAAAATTATACTATTCAGGAGTAATTTAGTTCAAATCTGGAGCAAATTCATCCACAGGAAAATTTCAAAGCTTACGGATAGTGAAAAAACTTGTTTCATCGATGACTATGGTTCTGGACCATATAAAAGGCTTATCGGAGAAAGTTTTAAGGTAAGGTAAATATACCCACTTTTATATGTAAAAAGTATGAAACAATTAGTTTACATTTATGTATTAAAATATGACTTCTTATTTCAGAAAAAAAGATGTCTATCCCCCTTAAGTATTCGAAGTTAGAATTACCACCTACGACGCGGGGCTTATAAGATGAGAGTTTTGGCAAAACTATAGAGTCAACCTTTAGAGAGAAAGTTGAATCAAAATGAGGTTGTATAGAAAGACAAGCTACCTTAGAAGAAACAGCAGCTGTCTTTTCGCCTATACCTTGAATGTGCGTGTGACTGGTTCTACAATCTAATGAGAGCAAGTTACACGAAGCTTGGGTAACAAGTGAGATTTGAGATCCGGGGTCGATGAGCGCATGAACTTGAATTTTGATTCCGTTAGGACCAAGGGCATTAACCCTAGCGGTAGCTAAAAGTACTCCAGTACTTTTAGTACTTACTCCACTATTAAGGGAGACTGACTGTGAGACAAATTGAAAATCATTGGAAACGACAACGTTGCTACAGTTTGGGTTAGTGGTGCTGGACACTGAGCCAATCTGATCAGTATGCGGCGAACTGATTACTTGATTGCTGTCAGTGTGCACCAAAGTGTGATGCTTAGCTTTACAAAGAATGCATCGATACGTGGAAGTACAATTTCTAACGTTGTGCTTCCCTAAACAATTGTAACAAAGATTAGAGGATTTGATCAATTCCTTTCGCTCAGGAATCGTTTTATTGAGAAATCGTTCACATCTGTTTGTAAAATGAGACTGATTGCAAATCGAACATTTCCTTTTTGATGGGTTTGAAGATGAGGTTTGATGTGAATAAACTGACTGAGCATTGTCATGCTCTGGTTTACGAGATTTTGAATTAGATGATTGAGTTTTCGGGTTATTATTCGAAGACGATTTAGTGCCAACTTCGATGGCCTCTAGAGTGAGGGTTTCACTTCGAAGAAAGGCTTGAAGTTGTTCCAATGTCGGTGGATCGACACTATCACCCAGGTGCCTCTCCCATTTTTTACGAGTATTTAAATCAAGCCGATTTATCGCAAAGTGAACGATTAAATCACTACCTAAAGAGGCCGCTCTATTTAGAGAGGTCAGACTTGCGATGGGATTGAAAATTTCCCTATAAATCCGTTTGATTTCCGACGAAGAATCTGTCTTCATGGATTTTAGTGAAAAGATTTCTGAAATGTGAGAGCTAACAATGCGACGTTGGTTCTCGTAATATTCGATTAAAGCTGTCCACGCTTGGTCATAGTTATCACCAGAAATGGGAAGAGCTTTAATCTTCTCAAGTGCCTCACCTGTAAGGTGAGTGCGAAGATAATGCAATTTCAGAACAGGCGTTAAGTCTTCGCGACGATGTATGACTGAACGAAAGACGTCTAAAATTTTCCCAATCCGAGAATTTCCTCGGAAACTTTGGTAAATCTACCTTCGGTAAAGATTGAAACGAAACGTTAGTTGCATGAGCAGAACTAGTGGCAACTGGGGCAACATTCAATTTGGAGGAGCCTTCATTGGCATCTCTTGTTCTAACAGCCTTTAAGTAATCAAGAAATTCTCCTCGGCGCACAAAAAAACTATCCTCAACCAATTCACAGAGGTTAGTTGTAAAATAGGCATGAGTTTTATCAAGAACCTCGAGCTTCAGAATTGACTCGTGATGTAACTGAAAAGTCGCATAATTTGCTTCAAGTCCGGCGAGACATGACTCCGCATAACCTTCCGTCATGTTATCTTTACCATTAGATTTGAAATTTTGAAATGAATTATTAATTCTAGCTTGGAGTAACAACTGTCTAGTATGTAGTCCCTCCATGTTGTGATCAAAGTATACTGACTAGCAAGAACTTGACTATTCAAAGTTTGGTATTGAGTTAACTATGTTTACCCACTCGAAAGCAGAGTAACCATAAGTGAAAATTGTTACAATTAAGCCTTAGCCTAGTTTATAATACTTATGATAGTATGAACGTAGATATTCGCTTGAAGATGCGACGTTGAGGGCGTCTGCTAACGTTCCCACGGTGAATCAGCTGATGATCCACAGCGTTGACTGCACGAAGTGAAGTTACTGCCGACGATGTATTCAGCTATCCCTGCAGCGTAGTCAGCAACTGAATCAACAATGCATCAGTCGTGATTCTCAGTTGAAAGCAACGAAACCTCTTATTATGTGCAGTCGTCGTCCAATGAAACTGAAAGGTCACATAACATAAGTATTTGCTAAGTCAAATATTGCATTCAACTTTCTCAAGACAAGTTAAATATTATAATTAATTTTATAATAAACTCAACTCAAATTAAATAGTTCTAATCTCAAATTAAATGTACTCAATTTTAATTAAAGTAGTCTTTACATTAAATAGAGATCATTAAATTCTCTTAGAATTGCATGAAGAGGCTAAAATGACTAGACGAAAAGTCGCATAAATAAATTCAAATAAAATTGAAACGATGCGTGTGTCCAAGTATTAGGACGTAGCATCCGAACACAATCCTAGCGCGGTGCAGGTGGGCTCAACCGGCTGGAGCGAGCGAAGCAGATGAACTCGTCCGTGTACAGCTCTGTTCCGCTGGTGCGCCCCCTGGCTAATGAAAATGGACTCGTCCCCTCCAATTATGCTTGGCAACGACGTACGCGGCGTCCTGGACGTCACGCGTCCTTATGGTCGATCACTTGAAGACGTCTCTTCCTCCTTCGAGGAAAGCTTCCGGTATGTCCGGTGAACGCCTCGCTCCTTGATGCTGTAGCGAGCGATGTCCACGCGGGTACTCCGTGGCTTGACTCGTGTGAGCCCCGTAGCGTGTACGCTGCACGCTGGTACTCCTTGGCTTGACTGATGTGGACCCCGTAGCGTGTAGGCTCCACGCGGGTGGTACGTGAATTGAGAGGCGTGAACCCCTTTTCGACTCGTTGCACTAGCCGGCAACGATTAAATGATTATCGTACGATCGCGATGATTCTAGCGCTGGTTTTACAACGCACGCTCTTCTACAGAAATTGCCACTTGTTGCTCTTGACTCAAACAAGATGGCTGCCGATCACCGTACGAACGCGGTGATTCTAGAGCTGGCTTTACAGCGCACGCTCTTGGTGTCTTGGAGTCGTTAGCGACGCACTCCAAGGCGTTTAGAAATGAGGGAAATAGCAATTGAATGTGCTATTTCCCATTGGAAGCCTTAGGGACTGGCTTCCGAGTGCACGGCGAAACAAACGAGAGAGAGACAGCAACGTACGCGCGAAGTCGGCATGCGGGCACATGCGACTGTAGCGGCACTCACGACCGCGAATACTTTTGATGCGTACCTGAAGAAGAAAAACTAGCCCTACGCCACTCGAGAGTAGACGTAGAACGTAGAATAAGTTTTCCTCCTCGATGTGGCCATGGCGATGATAACTCTCCCACGATCCGCCTCAAAGGGCCAATATTTTTTGTTGAATGTGGATGGATCGTGGACTGTAGAGGTTCAAGGAAGAGTAGGCGTTTCGTGTGGAGAAAAAGATGGATTTATTGCCGTCGTCCGTTGTGCCATTGCAGGCGTACAAGATGTTGCTGCACTCTGCCGTCGCGCGTGGAACTGAACTTCCGCTCAGCGCAGCGGGGCGCCGTCGGCCGTCGTGTTGTACGATGGAGGGGCGGAGAGCGGCGCGTGGCGAGCGATGAGTTGGGGCGCGGCTCGAGCTGGCGAGCTCGTGCTGGCGCGGCTCGTTCAGCTGGAGCAGAGCAATATATAATATAAAATATATACGGAAATTTATGTTGATATAGATTAAATATATTTTTAGATATATATATATGACTATAGAATTAGCCTGAAAGGTAATTGCGCGCTTGGTAATTGTTTCCTGCAGTACACCAGCTGAATCGACTTCAGTTCACAATGTTTCGCTCGCCCCAGGTCTTTCTCTCGCTTCGCAATACTACTCCGATTTTCCTAATTTCGCTCATAATATTTATTCCATATTATCGCAATAGATTTTATAAATTTCTCGGAGCATCCATTTGACAACGAACTAACATCTTCTTATCCCTTCTCGCAATGTTTAATAACTTAACAAAAAAAGGAATTTAACTACTAGCGTTTGATTGTAATTCAAAATCCACTGTCTTAAAATTTCCACAGAATTATTTAAATCAAATTTTAATCGAATCTGATTTTTAAATGTAATGTGAAAATTTACTCAATTTTAATTTATTGATAAGTTAATTAATTGCTTGATTAATTGCTCTCTAAAATTCTCCAATCTATCGCAACTTCTATCTCACCGCTGCTCTTCTCGCAATTTCCTTTCCACCCCCTTTACGCTCGCACTTCTCTAATTTTTCCTCCTACTCGCTTCGACGCTATCTCACATAGAATTATTCTTTGCCCTTTGAAAATGTCTTCTTTTTCGCACGCAACGCAACCCTATAATTGAATCTTTTGCTACTTCAAAAAAAAAAAAAAATATAAAATCTAATTTTAGAAAAAATGAATATCTTCAAAAAAAACAAAATAGATTTTTAATTTCTTAACTCAACTTAATTCATCTCTTACTATCTACTTTTATTCGCACGCACGCTATAATTTTCGAAAAACTAAATTTTGAAAATTTTTGGAAAGAACAAAGATTTCATGAATTGATATAATTAATTTCTTGTCAACTAACGCAATTTTAACTTTCTTTTAATTCATTTACTTAAAATTTCTTCCGAAAATTTCGCTGATTCAAGATTTCTGTCCTACTCGCGTCGCCATTCACCGCGTTTCGTCTTGACCCCACGTTGCAGCGCCATTTTGAAACATTGTTTAATTGCCCAGCGCAATGCCAAAGATTTCTATTCTGAACCAATTTTATTGATGATGAGCGCCAGGCTCAGAATAACGACTAACTTCTGGTTGATGAGACTCTTCTCCTGGGCGCGCCGACACGAACGACAGCTTGGGGCGGCTGAAACTCACGGCGAAGCTGAAACGCGTGAAACAGACAGCACACATATACAACACTCGCAAAAGGAACACCAGATTACACTTTCAATCGGTTTAATTTTCTATATTTTGCATGAGCAGCTCGTACCTGACAATACTTTCCCGCGCTACAATTTAGGAACAATCCTACGCTCGACAATGAATTCCAGCGCACTTCGCTTACTCTTCCCCGTCTCGCTATACTTTTTCCCCGCGTCCGCTCCTAGCATCCGACTTCGCGTCACGCGCTTCTTCGGATCGGCCCGGCTCGCGAGAGAGACCGCACTTCCCTCGATAGGCACGCACGCAGACAAATCTCCAGCGTATTGTGAAGGGTCGAGGGGCAGAAAAAAGGGCCTCTCGGTGACAGCAAGAAAAGCACTTACCGCACGCAGGTTGACAACGACACCGTTGAGCTGCCACTGGATCGTCTCTCTCTTCTCTCGCTCTCCCTCGCTATACTCCACTCCCTCTCTCTGGGTAACTCTCTCCTCACTCGCACTACTCGCCACGCTACCCTCCACACTACTCTTCAAACTCCTCGCTACACGTATCTCTCCACTACATTTTCAACTCCTCCCTGAAACTCGACTCTACTCTCCGGAACACTCTCTACACTATTCTCCCTCTCTAACTCACTCTCTACACTACTTCAACTTACTCTCTGCACCTCTTACACTATGAGACTCGACGGCACAACTGTGCTCTAGCCTAGCTCATACGAGAATGACGCCAAGATAGATGGCTTGGCGTCTCTTCCTTCTCCGCTCTTCTTCCGTCTTCTTCACGATTCTATGCGCTGTTCATTGGCTGCCGATCACGCTTTTCCTCGTGTGGTACTCCCTCTGCGGGTATGTGAGGTACTCCGGCCCCGCTTGCTCCAACCAGGAGTCGCCACGTTTCTTGTCGGTACGTGATTGGATCGCCCTGACCGACGTCACGTCGATTTCCCCCAATTCCTACCCGCGCGCTATTTATGAATTAATTTTGGTTCATAAATGGTAAAGTCAGTGGAGGTGCAGCTTTAATAGCATAGGCGCCTTCACTCCGTACACAACTCCCCCGCGCAACCTGCTATACGGCTGCGCGCCGTGGTGGAATGCGCAGGGGCCGCAATCGTGTAGCCTCTCTCTCATCCGCCAAGTATATCTCGGCACACAGCCGCATGTTGGCGGCCAGGCTATAGCTATCCTCGCCTTCTCTCTCTCGCTCCGCTGTGTTCCTTCGATCTCTCCTTTTCTCTCTCTCTCCCACTCTCCGCTAACTGTATAGTGTAGAGTAATTACGGCAGAGGGCTGGGAGCCCGACCTACAGCCGTTCTGCCTTTCCCCCTCCGTGCGCCTCCTGGCCGGCCGTATCTGCGCCGGTAGCTACTGCTACTGTGGCTATGCAGTGCTCTTTCCCTCTCTCTCTTTCTCATCGCTATGCTGTACTCGCTTTCCCCCTCTCGCGCGCCATATGCTTACACGCAGCTCTCCGGGCCGTCGTCGCCGGTATATTGCGTACGCCCCCCCCCTTCTCTCTCTCATTCCTACATGATCGCTTTGCTCTCTCTCTCACTCACTCCCGCGCTGTCTCTCTCTCGCGGTGAGCACACGTGCTCAGCCTATACTCTTTCCCTCTCTCTCGCACCATATGCGTGCATTCTGCTCGTGCCGTAGTCGCCGGTATACTTCTCGCTCCTCTCTCTCTCTCTCTCTCTCTCTCTCTCTCTCTCTCTCTCTCTCTCTCTCTCTCTCTCATTCCTATACGCCCGCATTCGCTCTCTCTCACTCACTCTCATTGCGCGCAGACAGTCGCTCGCGGTGCGTAGGCGCGCTCCCGCCGGTCGTTCGCGCACGCATGTATCCCGCGGTACATGCCGCTCGCTCACATCTCCACCCAGGAGCCGCATATCCCAGGGCATCGCGTGCGCCTAGTGTCGTGCTCGCGTCTCGTGTTCTCCTTGGTGGTGTTGTGCCGTGTAGTTCGCTGCGCTGCTGGTTATCGTAGCTTCAGCTGTCATGGCTGCCGACGAGACCTCGTGGCCGTGCCCGGCATCGGCTTAGCTGTTTTGTAAACCCAGCGAGCCGGCGTCGAGTGCGCGAGCACGAGGCTCGCTTTTCTTTGCCATCGCTGCAGTCATCAGTGTT
Organism: Torymus aiolomorphi; assembly: GCA_036365515.1. NCBI lineage: Eukaryota > Metazoa > Arthropoda > Insecta > Hymenoptera > Torymidae > Torymus > Torymus aiolomorphi. The sequence continues at coordinate 80,058,646 of CM070877.1, read as the reverse complement.
GCGTTCCTCGCCGCATCGCTGCAGGGAGGGTTCGGTGCACTTGTGTGCAACAGGTGTCTGTAGCCACGCTGTGTCGTCTGCTGCGTCCACTCGCCCTCCGCTAAGAACAACAGAAAAGAGACAACCGTTAGCCTGAGGTACATGCGTCCTTGACAGGCACGGTATCGGCGAAGCAGCCGGCCTTCCGTATTTTTTTCTTGGGTGGGGAAATTCCCCCTCACGCAATTCATAAAAAATAATATTTAATTATTGCGGGAAATAGCTTTTTATCTTTTACTCGTTATTAAGCCTTTGATGGGTTTTAGACTGCAACGGTTCGAGATATACGGTATTTGTTGTCTAGAAGTTAATTTTTAGGAGGGGAAGTTAACCTTCTGAAGTGGTCGTAACAAAAAAAGTGGGATTTTCATCAAATCAAATAAATATAATAAATAATACAATAACTTAATATAATAACTTAATATATTCAATACTTTTATTATGAAATACCTCATTATTACATTTTTGATAATAAATCAAAAAAATGAAACAAAAGGCAGAAAACTGCAAGACTAGTTCTAAGCAGAATCTTTTTAGCGAATCCTAAACAGCGTGAATGTTTTTTTATTAGATTACTTTTATTACATGTTAAAGCAGCGACTTATCTTAAAAGTTTAAGAACTTTCAATAGTATTACTTATCCAACCTTTGCCGATACAGCTAGAAATTTAATTGCAACAGACACTGAATGGGATAAATGTTTACAAGAAGGATCACATTACAAATTAAAAAAAAAAAAAAAAAAAAAACATGTGCGAATTGTTCGGTTATATTTGCGCGTTTCAAACTCCAATTAATGCACGTGAATTATTTGATAAATATAAAATTAATTTTTACCCACCAAAAGTTGAAGAAAAAATAGGTGAACAATATGCTTTAAATATAATATATAATGTTTTAAATTCACAGGGATTTAGTTTATCTGATTTTGGTTTACCTGTTTTAAATAATTCATATTTTGAGGAACTTTATGTAGATAATATATGTATAGATGGTGATAAGTTCAATTTAGATGAAATACTAAATTCGTTAACAGTTGCTCAACGAATAATATTTCAATTAATAATTAATTCATTAAATGATAAATGTGGCGATAAATGTATCTTTGTAGATGGGCCAGAAGGAAGTGGCAAAAGGTATTTACTTAATAATTTAATTAGCTATTTAAAATTTAATAAAATTAATTATTTAACGGTAGCTTGGACAGGCACTGCTGCTAATTTGTTACAAGATGGTAACACTGTGTATACAACTTTCGAATTACCTTTTAATATAAATGAACAAACCACATGTAATATAATTCCAAACAGTATAGATGGCGATATCATTAAAAATACAAAAATAATAATATGGGATGAAATTACAATGATATCAAAATATGCCTTTCAAGCAGTTGATGGATTGTTTAAAAATATATGCAATAATGATATAAGTATTCGGAAGAATAGTACATTTCGACACGGGTGGGGAAGTCGATTATTTAGCTGGTGTGACTTTTTGCACGAGCGAAGCGATTGCGAAAAAGTCACACCACCTAAATAATCGACTTACGCACTAGTTTTGAACGGTATTTTATACCACGAGCGCCGAAAAATCATATCAAAGTTGTGATTTTGAGGTTAGAGTGGTATAAAAGTTATTATAGTATCAGGAGATTTTCGACAAAATCTACCTATTGTACGTCATGAAAATAGAACCCAAATTATTGAAAATTGTATTAAAAAAAGTTATTTATGGAGTGAATTTATAATTAAGTCTTTGAAAGAAAATCAAAGGCTTGACGTACATGATAATGAATTTAAGAATTAACTTTTTCGTATAGGAGATGGCTGTTTTGAAAATCAGTTTGAAATTGAAAATGAAGTTATAAAAATTCCAACCGAAATTTTGTTCAAACGAGATATTGTTGAAGAAATTTTTAGAGAAGAAATTGATATAAAGAATCCTGATTTTTACGAAAGTATAATTTTAGCGCCAAAAAATACTGATGTTATAAAATTGAATGGACAAATAATATCTAAAATAAGTGGATCAGCAAGAGAGTATGCCAGTATAGATTCTGCAGATGGTACAAATAATGAAAAATTCGATACAATATAACCTATAGAATTTTTAAATAAACTTGCACCCAATGGTTTACCTCCACACAAATTGCAATTGAAAGTAGGGGATGTAGTTATGTTATTGAGAAATTTAAATTTAAATGAAGGATTATGTAATGGCACAAGATTAATAATTAAATATTTAAATCAGTATTCTATTGTAGCAGAAATTATTGGTGGTAGTAATGCTGGCTCTGCGGTTATATTACCTGGAATAACTTTATCTCCTTCACTTGAAGAAATATCATTTAATATGTCTAGACGATAATTCCCTGTTAGACTCGCTCATGCAATGACAATTAATAAATCACAAGGACAATCTTTTAAAAAAGTAGAAATATATTTACCTTTATCAGTATTTAGTCACGGGCAGTTATATGTTGCATGCTCAAGAGTGAGAAATAAAAAGAATTTGAAGATTTTATTAACAGAAAATTCAATTTTCAAACCAAAGATTAAACATCAAACTTCGACTGAAGATGTATCTAAAATATTTACGAAAAAATCTTATTTTTAGAGAAATTTTGTAATTAATTAATCGGCAGCAATATTTTCATAAATAAGCTGTCAAAAAATAATAAAAATAAAAAAAATTGAACTTTGACTCATAATTATAAAAAAAAATCAAGTAAAAAATTAAGCATTGATACTGCAATATACGGCAATATACAAATAAACGTTCATGTTACTAACATCGTTATAATGCGGGCTTTGTATATGAAATGTGTACTGTTTAAATTAAAGAATATCAATAAAATGTTTAATTTTTTTAATTTTTTAATTTATTTAACCAGATTGATTACAAAAAGTAAACCCTACAAAGGTAAACGCAGTTACCTGTACATAGGCTAGAATAAAAATCCTTAAAAACTAACTTAAAACTAGTATCCCAATTTAACAACATATCTATAAAATTTACAAGATTAACTACAACAAATAGTTGCCCAACATTTGTAATAAACATCTACATAGACTTTATAAATTTCTTAATGTTTTTCTTAATAGTTATTTTACTTATATTTAAACACTTTAATTTCTTTGGTAAAGTGTTAAAAGTTTTTACAGCCTCTATATAGCTACTTTTATCACTTATAGCTTTTTCCATTTTTGGTAGTATTATACTCTTATTTCTAGTCTTAGACTCACTTAATAAGTACATATTTTTAATTTTATCATAATGATAGATAACTGACTCTAGTGTGAATATTTGTTTAATATGAAGTGGTTTATCTGTAGAAAAACGGTTTTTGTTGATAATTTTCAGTAACTTTGTTTGAATATTTTGCAGTAAATTTATGGGGGTTTTGTATGCACCACCGCAAGCTATAATTCCATAACTTATTATACTATGAAAAAAAGCATAATATATTTTCATGAGTGTATTGGTATCCATAAATTTTCTTATTTTCGCAAAAATGAAGATCGAATATTTAGTTCTATTTATTATATATTCAATATGTTTGTGCCACTTCATATTATAATCGAAATATATACGGAGATATTTATAACCTTCAGTTCTTGTAATTTTTTGTTTTTGTATTTCAATATTTATATCTAAAGGAACGCTGTCGCAGTAATTTCCAAAAGTTATAAATTTAGTCTTGGATATATTTAGAGACAGTTTATTAAATGCTAACTACGTCGCTACTTTATCTAATAAAGCATTCATCTTGTCCTGTGCTTGTGACCACGTGTTATCATCCGAGATGATGACAGTGTCATCTGCATAAGACAATATGGAGTCCTTAGGCATATCTAACAGTAGATCATTCATATATATAATGAAAAAAGGGGTCCCAGAATTGTTGCTTGGAGCACTCCTGTGTCTAGTGTTTTTCCAGTACTAATTTTATCGTCAATTCTTACTTTTTGCTTTCTGCCCGTTAGATAGCTTTTTATCAATTCTAGTACACTGCCTCGTATGCCATATTTATTCAATTTTTCTAATAGTAGTGCATGGTTTACTGTATCGAAGGCCTTTGCAAGGTCTATAAACGTAGTTATTATTGGCTTGCTTTTACCTAGATTTTTATAAATTATGTCGGTTATTTTGCCCAGTGCATCCGTAGTTCCTATATTTTTTATAAACCAAATTGGTGTTTCGAAAGAATGTTACATTCCTTTAGGAAATTATATATTCGATTATAAATAATTTTTTCAAAAATTTTTGCAATGTTCGAAATAAGTGAGATCGGCCTGTAATTCGTTACATCTGCTTTATTTCCTGCTTTATATATGGGAGTGTCCAGCAGAAACGGGACACAGAGCGCGCGCGGTGCCTTTTTTCGCGTAAAAGGCGCTCTGTTTAACTCGCTCATAATCGTATGCTGCGTCTCTGAAAAAAAAACCAAGGAGCTATATCGATAGATTTTTTCTGCTCTTTCCAATTGCGCCATTGTTTTTATTGCGAAACGCGTTCTTCCGGACGAAAACTCGAGTTGAATATTGAAAGCCATTTTTCTCAAAGTATATCATGTTTTTTTTCAAAATAAACTACACCATTGGAAAGTACAACTCTTAAGCTTCAAAACCCTATCTTGGAGAAGTTGGAGAAATAAAGGGTTTAAAAGTAACAACATGAAAAAGACAGCGCCGAGGGTCCGCGCGAGCCCCTCGCGCCCGTGCGTACGGCACGTTTAAGTGAACGCTCTATTCAATTCGCTAATAATCGTGTACCAAGTCTCTGAAAAAAGAACTAAGGACATATATCGATAGATTTTTTCCTGCTCTTCCCAATGGTGCTATTATTTTTATTCCGAAATGCTTCCTTCTAGTTGAAAATTCCATTTGAATGTTTAAACTCTATTTTTTCAATAAAATATCAGTCTTTTCTTCAAAATGAATTATATTCTTCAAAAGTACAAGTCTTAAACTATAAAATAGTATATTTTTAAGTTGAAACATGAAAAGTTCAAAAATAGTAAGATCAAAAAGACAGCGGCTGCCCGAACTTTTTATGCTATGCTCAAGGGCGGATTAATACACGCGATGTGCTATTTCGCCCTTTCTTTTTTGTAAATATAAAATGTTTTGTAACATACAATGCCAATGCGTGGACATAATTTTGTGGATCTAGTTGTAACAGTTAGTATACTATTACAATGAACTTTGTTCATTTATATAACAAAATTTGAAAAACATAATATATTAAACATAAAAATATCCATGAACGCACTGAAAGCAGTGAAATAGAAATTTAAAATAACCTTATAGATTGTTTAATCTGGCTTGCCATCTAGCGGGCATTTCGGGTACTAATCCCGAACAGAAGCATTTCGGAATAAAACTAATAGCACCATTGGAAAGAGCAGGAAAAAATCTATCGATATATGTCCTTAGTTTTTTCTTCAGAGACTTGGTACACGATTATTAGCGAATTGAATAGAGCGTGCACTTAAACGTGCCGTACGCACGGGCGCGAGGGGCTCGCGCGGACCCTCGGCGCTGTCTTTTTCATGTTGTTACTTTTAAACCCTTTATTTCTCCAACTTCTCCAAGATAGGGTTTTGAAGCTTAAGAGTTGTACTTTCCAATGGTGTAGTTTATTTTGAAAAAAAACATGATATACTTTGAGAAAAATGGCTTTCAATATTCAACTCGAGTTTTCGTCTGGAAGAAAGCGTTCCGCAATAAAAACGATGGCACCATTGGAAAGAGCAGGAAAAAATCTATCGATATAGGTCCTTGGTTTTTTTTTCAAAGACGCAGCATACGATTATGAACGAGTTAAACAGAGCGCCTTTTACGCGAAAAAAGGCACCGCGCGCGCTCGGTGGCCCGTTTCTGCTGGACGCTCCCATATAGGAATTACTTCTGCACTCTTAAGCGCCTCTGGCCGCACATTTTTCTCTATCGAGAAATTGAATAAATATGCTAATGGTAGTGCGATATATGGCGCAATTGTTTTTAATGACATGGCATTTATTTTATCTGTTCCACCTGCTTTATCCTTAAGTTCTTTTATAATTTTCATTACTTCATCTGCATTCGCTGGATTTAAGAATATTGATTTAGGATTATTTTCAATTTCTTTAGGTTTTTCGTTTAGTTTAGTAATTTGTATACTTAATTTTTTTCCAATATTGCAGTAGAAGTTATTCATGATGTTTGAAATTTCGGTTTTGTCTTTTACTTTACTTCCATTATATTGTATATTTTTGATTTTGTTATCTACTTTTTTTTGTTTTTTCCAATTTTTTTGTTTATTATTTTCCATAGTTTTTTTGAATCATTTGAAATATCGTTAATCTAATTTTTTTTGTACTTAACCTTTGCATCTTTAATTACTCTATTTAGTATCTTAACCCATTAACGCCCAAACGCCCAAATTTCGAGTAAGTTTTCAACGTGATTATTTCTTATGTTATCTGCCTTGAAAAAATTCTGTTTTCATATATTCCGACGTGAAATTTCACGTTCTTTCAGAATCCGTAGTCAGAATTACGATTTAACATCAAGAAAAAAAAATATGGCCGATTTAAACATAAAAAACGTGAAAATTTTCGAAAAAAAATTTTTCTGGATTTTTTTTCGCAATGATACCGCAAAGGTATCCCCTTATAATTATGGTCAGAGGTGATCATGGCAGTTGAAGTTTGACAGAAAATTTTCATATTAATGTTAAACAACCCCACTTTTACAAAATGGCGGCTGAAACAAATTTTTTTTTGTTTAAACTTCATCAATTTTTTTTTTCGAAAACTATGGACTTTAGCAAAAAGTTCACAAGAACAAAAGTGTCTTAGAATTAGTCAAGAAACACTCTAGAATTTTTTCAGAATTTTCAGAGACAATTTCTTATTTTCTGAAAAACTCGGGAAATCCAATGTTTCAAAAATGTCTAAAAAAATTCTGAAAAAATTCTGTTTTCATATATTCCGACCTGAAATTTCACGCTCTTTCATAATCCGAAGTCAGAATTACGATTTAAGCTCAAGAAAAAAAAATATGGCCGATTTAAACATAAAAAATGTGAAAATTTTCGAAAAAAATTTTTTCTGGATTTTTTTTCGCAATGATACCGCAAAGGTATCCGCTTATAATTATGATCAGAGGTGATCATGGCAGTTGAAGTTTGACAGGAAATTTTCATATTAATGTTAAACAACCCCATGTTTACAAAATGGCGGCTGAAGTTTCTAGCTATCATGGTTCTTTTGTTATTAACAAAAACGTGTTCTTTTTTTAGAAGCGTATAACTCCTAAACTTAACGGCAATTTTTTTGAGAAAAATCATGATAATACAGAATATAAATAGCTATAATCTGTTAAAATTTGAATACATTCTGTAGGCTAGATTTTGAGTAAAAAATTGAAAAATGAAAAAAATCAGTTTTGTATGTCCAACGATTACAAGAGTAAAATTGACTTAATGGCTTCAAAATTCCTTTTAGAGGTAGATTTTTTATAGTTCTCGGTCGAGTTCTTTGGGAAAAATGATTGGTCCATAAATTTCAGAGATATTTGAGGTTAAAAATTTTTTGACATTTTTTTAAAATCGTAATTTCTCGAGAACGGGTCTATGTATCTGAATGGGGTGGATGGCATTCGAAAAAGAATTAAAATACCTATATTTTATAAAAAGAATTAATTTTCTATCTATCACGGTTCTTTAGTTATCATCAAAAACAAAAACGTGTTTTTTTTTTTAAACTCATAACTCCAGTGATGTTATCATCAGTAAAATGTAATATGTTTGAATTTTAAAGATTGAATTCTTGAGTTTAAGTATTCAAAACTGATGAATAATTAAAATAGTATAAGAGTAGATGGCGCTCCGATCGGGGTAGCGTGTAGTGCAGTATGTATTCCGGCCGGGTCCAACAAGCTGTGGGTTAGTCACGAATCCCGCAGTACTGCATACACGCCTACACGGTGCGGTGCGTCGTGCGTTGTGCGTACATATAAAGGATTTTCTAGTGCTTTGATAATTTTTCGCCATATTGGAAATTATAGGAAATTATATCATAGAAAATTATGGATTAGTTTATCCCCATATTGGGAAATATAGCATTTATCTTTTCTTCATGACATCGATGTAAATTTGATATAAATAAATAATAAATAAATAAATAAATTTAAAAATTAACAATTTTTAATATTCATAAGTGAATTTAATTATAATTATGCAATAAATTTTTTTAAAAATTACAAATTTTGTTGTTAAAACTTAATTAAAGGAATCAACAAATTACGGTTGAGGAAGCTACGGGCCAATGAATTGACAGTGATTTTTTTCTTGGTGTACAATTTCTATCGTTTCTTCTTTGCTTAATAACTATATTCGCATTCTCAACGCATTGCTTTATTGTCGTTATAATTTCATCTGTTGCACAATTAGGTTCTTGTATTGTTAACATTCTGTTTCAATCCACATCTTGAGCAATATTTATTAATTTATCATAGTTGACTTTTTTCTTATTTCTTTCTCGTTAAACGACACTCTTACATTATTAAATTGTACGAATAGTGGAAAGTGATCATTAAAAGGATTTATAATTTTGTATGACTTTACAGTTATTGTGTTTAATTTTATAAGAAATTATCAATACATGTACACCTCCTTGTCCAATAGATGAAGGTCTGGTTACACCATGGAAACATGGAATATATTCATATGCTAAGAAATTGTTTAGAAATTCTTGATTAATGTTGTTATCATAGTTCTGTGTGTACATTATATCTATATTAAAATCTCCAATTATATAGTGATTTTTAACATTTCTATTTTCTATCATGAATTTTTTGGTTGACAGTACAAATTCAGTCTTAGATATATCATGAGATCTATATATTGCTGATATTCTGAAGTTTTCATTGTTATTAATATTTAAATCTGTAACTAAAAACTTTATTCTGTCAATTTCAATTATTTTGATATCCTGATTTATATTATTTCTTATAAATAATACGATGCCGTCTGATTTATTGATTTTACTATTATTATAAAAAAGTTTGTATCCCGGTAGTTGGAAAAGTTCGATGGTGAATTTTCTACGTTTCGGAACATACAATTACTGACGGTTTATTATTCAAACTTTTTACAAAAACTTCCAATATATTTAGATTTTCATTCAGACTTCTGACGGTGACATGTAATATTACAAAATTTTTACTTCCAAATTTTTTGTTTAATTCTGTAGTATCATTGAATTCATTTTCTTTTTGTATTATTTCATCAAAATTTATATTGTCTATTATGTCTTTGTTGGACTTATTATTTTTCCCTTCAATGTATTCCCTCCTGGACTTGTCATTGTTTCATTTAATGAATTCAATGATTCTACAGATAGACCCGAATGTCGCGCCGACATTGGCTTGTTAAGGTAGTTACCTACTTTACCTATGTCTCTGGGTATTACAGGTCTGGCGCTGTAGTCCGTTGAATCTATATACTTTATGTTAATTAATAAATGAAGCTAATGGCTATTACGGGCAATCGATAAAGGATAAGGAAGGTGCCTAACTTATCAATCATCGATTTTATTCTTTTTACATGTGTATACTTACACATCTCTAATTATTCTAAGCTATTAGAGTAAAGCAGTCAAGGATATTAATGCACAATTATTTTAATAATTTTAAAGTGCAGTCAAGAATTTTTAAAGGATGGGGAAAGGAAAGGTAAACGTATAGGATGAAAAAATGAGAACGAAAAAAATAACGGCCCAGGTCGGGATCGAACCGACCACCTTCTGCATACCGGGCAGCTACGCTACCATTTGCGCCACTGGGATGACGATTCTATCAGGACCCTGACCGCTTCTTAGTCGTTCTCAATTTTGTATTCCCCCCCCCCCCCCGTCGGCGTTATTAAGCCAAAGCAGACAATGTTAATTTATCAATTGAAGCTAATGCCCGAATATTTTTTATGTTAATTAATAAATGAAGCTAATGGCTATTACGGGCAATCGATAAAGGATAAGGAAGCTGCCTAACTTATCAATCATCGATTTTATTCTTTTTACATGTGTATACTTACACATCTCTAATTATTCTAAGCTATTAGAGTAAAGCAGTCAAGGATATTAATGCACAATTATTTTAATAATTTTAAAGTGCAGTCAAGAACGCCACGTCTGCGTTAATAACGCAGACGGGGGGGTGTTGGGGAAATAAAAAATTGAGAACGACTAAGAAGCGGTTAGGGTCCTGATAGAATCGTCATCCCAGTGGCGCAAATGGTAGCGTAGCTGCCCGGTATGCAGAAGGTGGTCGGTTCGATCCCGACCTGAGCCGTTATTTTTTTCGTTCTCATTTTTTCATCCTATACGTTTACCTTTCCTTTCCTCATCCTTTAAAAATTCTTGACTGCACTTTAAAATTATTAAAATAATTGTGCATTAATATCCTTGACTGCTTTACTCTAATAGCTTAGAATAATTAGAGATGTGTAAGTATACACATGTAAAAAGAATAAAATCGATGATTGATAAGTTAGGTACCTTCCTTATCCTTTATCGATTGCCCGTAATAGTCATTAGCTTCATTTATTAACATAAAAAATATTCGGGCATTAGCTTCAATTGATAAATCTATATACTTCCTTACCATGGTTTTGAATACTTCGTATCTTTCATAATCTGTTGCTTCATGGTCGATCTTGTATTTTGTCTTGTATTTGTTATTGCTATATATACGGTTTGCACATTTCATGATGTTTGCATCATATTCACTTGCTTTGTGTGCCCCTGCACATTTAATGCACGTGAGACATGTGGAATTCCTACATTTTTTCCCTTTGTGTCCATATCTGCCACATATATAACACGGCTTAATATCTATAATATCATATGCTATACATTTTTGATGTCCCACATATATTTTATTATTGTTTTCTCTAATGTGTTTATGTATATCTGCAGTTGTTTCTATTAAAACGGTTTGTGTTCTTCTTTCTTTATTAATATATGTGTGTGCAGAATCTTGCATTCTTGATTTTGATAATTGGAGAAATTTCTTTCATTTATATCTTCTTGTAGTTGCATATCGTCCATATTTTCAAAATTATTGATGCCTACGATCTTCATTTCTGGTTTATTTTTCTCTTCAATAGTTACCTTTCCCTGCACTTTGTTTTTTAATAATTCTACTGCTTTCACTACACTTTGTTCATCACTGCACATTATGATTATTTCTTCTGCGTTTTTCCTTTCCGTAATCATGTTTGTTTGTATAGCTTTATTCTGTATTAAATGGTGACTTACTGTCTGTGTGTGTTTTTGCAGCGTTTCATTTTTGTTAGTTTTCTTTATCACAATTCTTGGAGGTCTTTTAGCTTTATGTATTTTCCCTGTTATTACGTCCGCATAACTTGCTTTATTAATATTTCTTAGACTCTCTTTATCTTTTAGCATTTGTTTCAGCATTTCATTTTTTTCTTTTAATTCGATGTTATTGTCTTTTAGTTGAAAGTTCATGTCTTTCAAGTATTGGTTTTCTCTTTTCAAGCATTCCGTATCAGCTATATTAAAACTTTCTTCATCGTGTATGGTTTGGTTTAATTCTGGTTGCTGTTCGTTTATTCTTTGTAATTGTAGCTGTAATATTTCTTCTTGCTCCAATTGTTGTATTAATTTTTCTTTCTCTTTTATCGTTTCATTCAGTTTCAATATTTTATTTTCATACAAATTATTTATTTCTTTAATTTTATCTTTACATCTCTGTTCATTTATTGCTATTTCATATCTTGCATGGTTCTTAACCTGTGCTAATAATTCTACCATATCACTTGTCAACACGTGGTCTTGTCTAATTGAGGTTATATTTGTTGAGGTTATGTCTCCACTAGTTAAGGTTATGTTCAGCAGCTTCAGCAGCTCAGTATGATTTTTGCATATCGCTAGTGTCTCACCTATGATTAATCCTCCATTTCTTCTCTTAAAGTCTTTTGTGTGATATACATCATCACAAACTATACAGATCACTGATTCAAACTTTGTATCGCTGTGGCATTTATAAACTTTCCCCCCGGGCGATCGGGAGGCTTCTTTGCCGTCGCCGCCATGATGGCGATGTTATGTTTATATTTTATTATTTTATTGCAATTATTTAATTCAGCGTATTATATTATACATTCTTAGTACAAATGATAGTCTCAGCCCTATAACACGCAGAGTAAGTGAGCGTAGGTGCGTGGGCGTGAGTGTGTGGGGGTATGTGCGGGGGCATATAGCGTGGGCGTACGTGCGTGGATGTAAGTGCGTGGCCCGAAGTTACTTATTAGGAGGGGAAGTTAACCTTCTCAAGTGGTCGTAAAATAAAGTCGGATTTCAATTTTTTTAATATAATAGAAGATATAGCCAAAAATCAACTTTATTTTAGCATGTAAGTTTAGCATAAGTGTTGTATTAGTTTGTAAGCTACCAGACCTATGTACAGGTGTTTTGTGCATCTCTATAGTATGCCAGCTAGATCGGATATAGTCTTTTATATCCTGGTACTAGCTGCATTATGTATCTTTTGTATCATTTCTGGTAAATAAATAAATAAATAAATAAATAAATTTCTTTACTTTCGCACACTGCGGCGGTTGAGGCGACTCCTTTTTCAACCGGGCGGCGGCTTATATTCGGGAGCGACGAAATAAACAGTATCAAATGAGCTGGAGATAAGTAATTCATTAAAGGAAAATTATTATTTATATGAGGTACATATTGCTTTATTAGTATCAAATTTTTCTGGAAGTATAAGATGATATTCTAAAATTTATATAGAGATAGCTGAAGTTACACATAATCTGTTAGTCTATATTATTAATAATAAACAAAAAATAATTATTGTTGTTGTGAGGGAAGAGGCACTGTAGCAGCTACAACTGCAGCAGCAGTGTAAGATGAAGGATCTGCAGGATCGAGTATAGGTGGTGGAGGTGGTAAACTGCCTCCACGTCCTCTTCCTCGACCTCTTCCACGACCCCTACCGCGCCCCCTCCCCCTTCCGCGTCAACTTCGTCTTTCAGGCATTCCTATATTGCTTGTCGTCTTTTCAAGAAAGGCTAAAGGTCCCTGAAGTGAACTATTATTAATGCTGCTAACGGGAAATCCGGCTGGTCTATTAGTAGCAATGTTTCCTTGATTAAGAAATATGTTTTGTGAAGCTACGGATACTCCAGCTCCTTGCAAATTCAATGATCCTGTTCCTGCATTTCCACTTGTTCCTTGAGGAGTCTAAACATATCAATAGCAAAATTTTAAAATACATAGTGTTAATTGGTAAAAGATAGAATAAATTCTTATAAAAAAAAATCTGAATTTCTATACTTAAAACTTTAAAATATTAAAAACAATTACGGATATATTTTGAAATATTGTCTTCTTTATGTTATTAAAGTAAAACTCCTTTCATAAAATTAAAAGGGTGTTCGGAGTCATGATAGGCAAAATGGAAACCCTCCCAAATCTGAAAAATGATTATGAATACTGTATTCATGTGTTTTTATGTAAGGTATAAAAAAGTTTGTTCTCTCAATCCTTAAAGACCACAAAAAACGTGTTTTTTATGTCTTATTTTCTTCTTACTAGGAGTTTTTATTTCAGTGAAGCGCGTGAAAAGGTCCTACCCTAGACGAGCGCGTAATAAGGTTACATCACAGTGAAGAACGTGAAAAGGTGCTATCTCAGTCGAGTGCGTAAGAAGGTGCCATCTTGGAATCTCTGATAGCACCGTTGGTTAGCTTGGCAAATCTTAGTATGCCTTCGTTTAGTAGCGAGGTTGTTAGTATTGGTATTGCACTTGATAATGAATGAACGTGGAAACCGCATATCAATCAAGTTGCTAAGAAAATTAATAGAGAATTTTTTAGTTTGGTTAGTCGAGACCCTGGTTCAACCATATGTCGAGTACTGCACGATGGTGTACTTCAACGAAACAAAAAAGAACAGCAAATCGGACTACAACGATTAGACAATGCAGGTCTGAGATACCTGTTTAGGGTTAGAAAGGATAACAGTACATTATGGTACAAATGACGAAAATTGAAGTTCGGCTTCGCCTCGGGCGCCAACTTCACGCAGTGGCGGGCCTTGATCTTTCGTCTTGTGTACCGTATACTATTTTGCTTGATGCCCGGTGGAAAGTACATTTATAACACTCAAAATCATAATTTTAATATGATTATTCGGCTCTCGTGGTATAAAATACTGTATGATACTTATGCGTAAGATGATTTTTACCGCATTCGACTTTTCTCACTCGCTTCGCTCGTGCGAAAAACGTCTCCTTCGGTAAATAATCAGATTCCCCTCCCGTATCATAATGTACTATTAAATAATTAGTCTCGCCGATATATATTTTACCACCGACAATGATAACACCGTAATAGCATGCATTCAGCTTCTCGCATGTAACCCGACTAATTCTCACTTTTTCTGCTCTGACTCTAAGGAGTCTTTCATTTCATCAAAGCTCGAGTGTGTTGAGTTCGATGCCCGCCTCGACATTTGCGGCACGAGCGCAGCGAGTGCTGCTGGTCGGGGGGGGGGGGGGGGGGCATCGAAAACATCACGTTCGAAAACATCAATTTTCTATACACACTTCTTCAGATTCGTCGGATGAGGACAATTCATTATTAATGAACAATCTTTATAGCACTCCGTGGCATAAATCTGCATTTATGTCACGCCTATCCGTGACATGGCGGATTTATGCAGTCAGTGCTATAAAATAATGTACGATACACGTGTCATAAGTCGTTCTTTATGGCACGGCGTGTATAAGCGCCCGAGCGTAGCGTAAACATAGTCATAAGAGAGATAGACTGCGGGTGTAGGTTAGCAAGAGTGGCACCTCTAACCATGTTCGCGCACATGCGTTAGAGAGAGACAGCATACCTTCTATGCATCTGTCTCTGTCTCAACGGGTGCCACTCTCGCTAACCTACATCCGCAATCTATCTCTCTTATGTCTATGAGCGTAAAGTGCAACTATTATGCCACTAGTATCATAATGTACTGTTTATCCATTTCACAAATTAAAGCAATATAAATCGCTTGTTGATTGATGATCAGAAGTGATTGTTTCTGTTGTACATATAGGTTAATGACTTTGAATATGTTGACAAAACCTCTAAAACAATCTATTAATAAAATCTGCAGTTACCTAGTTACCAACTCAGAGGCATGCGTGGCGAAAGCTGCTGTCAGTGGCGAAAACCCTAGTAATGGTTAAAGGTCCTTCTTTCGCTATTGAAAACAATGGCGAAACCACGTACTTTCCACCAGGACATCAAGAAAACACATTTCCTCCTACCGGAGGCGCCTGGATTGGTTCCGTTTTGAATTCTCGCAGGCTTTGTTTAACAGCATTACTACTATACAAAATTACACGGATTCAGGAACCCACTTATTTCGCTACTGTTTCAAAGAGCATAATCATCAGCCCTCCAGCAGGGTTGTGCAGCCAGAACTAAATCTCTCTGCTGTGTCCTATGAAACGGTTGAAAAAACTTTTCAAATTCAGGGTACCTGTTTCTGAAACTCTACTCCCTCCTTCCTGCGCCACATTCCTTTATATCATGCATTCAAGAGGGCGGTGCGATAACGACACTCGATCTTAATCTTTAGTTTCTTTCACGCAGGCATCAAGAATGTAACACGGTGGATTTTTACCGCGTTATTATCGCGTGTATGAGAGCAGATTTATGATATTAAATCCCCTCAATGTTCCGGGTCACTCGTATTTCTGTAGCTTTGCTTATTTTCTTATTATTCTTTTTCATGCGAGAGAAAATTATGTTACGAGCAAACGGGCGGCGTCGTACTGCAACGATTTGAGAACATCTCGCTGCAGCTGGATCGACCTACAGCGTCCGTTGTTCGACCGCTGACCGCCTCGATATCGTCACGACGCAACATTCAAGGTTAGCTGAAGATCATTGCCTCCAGCAGAGATCGTCATATTACCGAAGCTGCGTATTTACTTAGTTGTCTGCCTTTGCGAGTTAATTAAAATTAATTTAATAATGTAACTTCGCATAATTCTATATTTCTCTATTTGTTTAAATGCATTCGATTTTTAGTGCCTTATAAGATGCCTTTTTCATCTTTGCATTATTTGCTTTTCTTATTATGCCGAGTCGAGAATATCAAATTTTCTCCATTAAAATTATTTGATTCGAAATTCTATGGAAATTTCCTATTTCGATAGAAACAGGGGAATTCGGCTCGACTCAACGTCTGAGTTAAAAAAATGAGTTTCTTATGAACTTTCTAAAACTTTGACCTCACGTTCAATTTGCCAATATCCATGCGTATACGAAATTCCAGAAAGATGACACATGCCGATTTTGAGATAAATAGTATTAAAGTTAGGCCTTTTAATATGGGAAGCATAGGAACAACAGCCGAAAAAGCAGCATTTTAATTCATTGTTGGGAAACGCTTCTTAAGATCAAATAAAAAACGAACCAATTATTTTTTATTATAGTTAAAAGCTTGACAATAAAATTTAGAGTTATGACAAGTATAGTTTCCGAGAAAAGGTAGTCTAAACGTCGTTCAGTATGGAATATTTGAGCTAAGACAAATGCGGAAGATGAAAACATACGGAAAAACGCGTTTTTCAAGTAACTGTATGTGCGCGTATAATTTATACGCATATATTGTACACTCACATTCTCCCACACTGTGTGCTTCTCTGATTTTTGTATGGCGCATTAACTATTGCAGTAGGCAACTTGATTCTTTGGAGATCGTACACTAGTGACACAAAACCTTTAACTACACGTGGCACGGCGCGGTAAACGAAACCGCTTGGCGGCTTCCACGGTGTTCCTCGTCGGTGGCCAGCAGAAGAGCCATCGAGCGCTGCATAGTCCTTTTTGCCTCCACCATTGTTGAGCGGATGGCACTGATTGGCCCGAGCAGAGTCACCTCATCGAAGAGCCGTAACCGGAAGCTTCTCTCTCTCTCTCTCACTCACTCACTCACTCACTCACTCACTCACTCACTCACTCTCTCAAGCGTCGAGTTGGGCAGAATTCTTCTGTTTCTGTCGAATAGGAATTTTCCATAGTATTTCGAAATAATTTTATTAGAGAATATTCCACATTCTCGACTCGGCATTATTATGAAAAAGTTCAATCATGAAAAAGGCATCTTATCAGGGCCCGTATTATGAACGTTTCTCACTTCGACACAGAGCGTGTGGTCACGGTGACACACGAATGTGTCGACATCGACAAGCGCCACAAGTGAGTGAGTGAGTGAGTGAGTGAGTGAGTGAGTGACTTACTTTCAGGAATGAAGGAACGGAAAAGATGAGAACAGGCCTGCTTTTTTGCATGCATGCATGTGCAAGTGAGAAACGTTCATAATACGGCCCCAGGCACACAAAAAATTTACTGCGTTTCATGAAGAAAGAAATATCAAATTATGCAGAGTTAAATTATCAAGTAAATTTTAGTTAAGGGGCATTCGCTTTTAGAATTGAGAAAAAAACACTTTTTAAAATTCTTTTTAAAAAAATCTATCACATTTATTAATAAACTTTTTTTTGTGCATTCATAAATATTAAGCAAGGATTATAAAAAAAAAAATTTTATTCAATTTTAATACTGTCTGACGGCGGTAGAGGGTGTCTTCTGTAAGTCGTTTTTTTACTCTCACGCCACTTTGTGGACTACCTGTAGTCTTTAAGCTTTTTTCTAGACAGTATATCTAAAAAAATTTTTTTTTAATCATTTTATTCATTTTGTTAGGAAATATCGAAAAAATATGATTTATTTGGGGCACATTACTCCTGTATGCTAAAACAACGGGTAGTAATATACATTTCAATAGGTTGTTAAGTCTCGAAAGTTAAGGAATGTACTCTTATATTTTTGATGGATAATTTGTGATGATTAATTACCTTTTCCTCGATGTGGGTTTTCGAAATGAATTAATCACAATTTTGAAGTAATTAAGATTAGTTTATTGATATAAGATTTCTTCGGTAAATTGACTTGTACTCGCTGTAATGACCATTACAAAAATAACTATTCCTTTTATCAACTGGAGTGGTACGGAGTTCGCGGTCTGGCGCGTGAGATACTGACCACGTGGACGATTACGGCTTATTTTATAACACTATTAAATTAGGTTAAAGATGATTTTGACGATGAGTCGAGATCATCTTTTTAACTGATGAGAATTTTTCCATCGTTCTTACAGTCTTATAAATTAAATTAAAATAATTAATATTTATGGCAGTCAGATTGCCCTTGTTTATAATCTCCTCCGCAGAATCTGAAATAAAATTTAATTAAAACCTGGAAAAAAAAACTTTATTAGCAAAGGAATATCTGACTGCCCCCCACCACCAAATTGCCCAATTGCCCAACGTTTCGAGCCCGCTCCGGCTCCTCCTCAGGGACTGAAATAAAACCCACGATACACCTCCTTACATACCCACTTATTTCCTCTTACCCCCCCCCCCCCGCCATCCACCTTCCCCACTCCAACTTTCCATTCTCATTTAAATTAATAAAGAATGATAAATTTTATCTAATTTACTTGACTCTACCATTAAATTTACATTATTCCGATTCCTTAGAATGTGAATACTTTCAAGGCTTTCCCTCTTATATTTATTCTTAACCCCCTTGTTCCAAACAAGGAAACAATTCGATTTTGGGAGTGTGGATATTTTGGAAAGTATTCGCATTCTAAGGAATCAGAATAATGTAAATTTAATAGTAGAGTCAAGTAAATTAGATAACATTTATCATTCTTTATTAGTTTAAGTGAGAATGGAAAGTTGGAGAGAGGAAGGTGGATGGTGGTGGGGGTAAGAGGAAATAAGTGGGTATATAAGGAAGTGTATCGCGGGCTTTATTTCAGTCCCTGAGGAGGAGCCGGAGCGGGCTCGAAACGTTGGGCAATTGGGTAATTTGGTGGTGCAGTCAGATAGTCATTTGCTAATTAAGTTTTATTTCAGATTCTGCGGGGGTGATTATAAACAAGGGCAATCTGACTGCCATAAATATTAATTATTTTAATTTAATTTATAAGACTGTAAGACCGATGGAAAAATTCTCATCAGTTGATAGTAAGTTGCAGTCGGCATAAGTAATATTTTTAATGATCATCTTTTTAAACACATAAGTAAACATTTAAACGTAAGCCGTTCGATTTCAAATTGAAAAGTGCTGAGTGTAGGCAACATTTCGACACGCATATGCTTTCGTAATTTTGGTGGCTCGCTTCATCGTGATGCCGCGTGCGTTGGAATGCAACGTTGTCGAAATTCGCATATATATCAAAAAAATAAGTGATGAGAGTAATGTAATTTAAGGCGGTCTTACACCTAGTGGCTTCTGAGGTCAAAATGAGCTATAAAAAAAAAAGAAAAATGTAGTTTAAACAAAATACAATATATATATATATATAAACTTGTATAACGTTAGTTCCCAGGACCCCATGTTACTGTATACCTATACGTGACTAAAGAAATAATGTCTCTTATGGGGGCCGATGTCCTCAAAACTGACGTTAAACATATGTAGATTCAGGGACTGTCCCCAAAACTAACAAATGTCCCCGAAACCAACGTTAAACATCTGGAATGTCCTGGAAACTAAAATAAAGCATATATATATATATATATATATATATATATATATATATATATATATGCAAGGAATGCATATATATGTGCAAGGAAGTACTACTTAGGCCACGGATAGGCGGGACCTAAGCGTGGGCTTAGGTCACGCAGTGCTATATATTTAATTTTATATAACAGTTGATTAATAAAACGTTACGTAATAAAATGATAAAATGATGAGATGAATAATAGCAATCATATTGTAATGTGGTCCAGCTGTCATATAGGTAAATAAATTTACACCAATGGTTAATTTGCCGACGTTTCGGTCATTTTATTTTGCCCCTCTTCAAGGCTATATATATAATTAACAGTTTACATGGCGTGTTCTAAGCAGTCTGACTACTGCCAGTCAAAGAGTCGAAATGTCGGAAAATTAACCAATGGTGTAAATTGGCACCTATATTGCACCTATATTGACAGCTGGGCCATTCGGCTCCTTCTCATCAATGTTACGTAATAAATATAGCATACATTATTCATCAGAATCTGTATAGGAATATATATATATTGATTGTACATAGCATTTCGACAATTTATTTTATTAATGGTAATGTGTACTAATTTTTATTTTGCTGTATTTATATAAAATAGAGTCATTGATTAACTAAGTTGAGAAATAATGTGTAAATTAAATAATTTTGTAGTAAATAAAAGGTGAGGAGAAATATATAGGGAATGATTCAAGTCATCATTCACTTCTCTCCCTACTGAGATATTTGGCAAAAGATATATTATGTTTTTCTCTTTTTGATTAAGTAGAATAACATTCAAGAGCTTTTCACATTACCATTATATTACCAAAAGAAAAATTTAATTATATGTAGTGTGTAGGTATTTTTTTGTGAAAAAGAAGATTAATAGGTTGGAGTAATTTTGGTAAATTTTGACTTGTTATTTTTCTTATGCATCATTGTATTCTACCTTTGTTTGAAAATTTTCAGCCATTTCAAAAATTCATTTTAGAACTTGAACTTTTTCTGGCATGTGTAGCATTCACGTGTTTGCTTTAGAGGGTATGCAGTGCGTTAGAGTATAAAAATGTATTAAGTACTCAACAAAGTGCAGAATAGTGTATCTTATAGAATGAATATGTCAGTATATGACTGAACTGATCATTTCCAATACATATATTCCATTTAATCTTAGCAATATGAACATAGCTACCTGAATTATTTCTTTCATTTGTTCTTCATAAAATTTCTTTTATAAGTGCGAACAATTTTTCTGTAGGCAAATAGAGTTTGATTTTGCATAAAATTACAGTCAAATTATTTTTATGTTTGTTAGGGTTGGAAGGTTTAGGAATCGTTTTATTTTTTTTATTAGTTCCATATTTCCTTATTCAATGATAGATAGAATAATTAAATTGATCTCTGGAATGTTTTCCATTTTGCGACTAAGTGATTATATTAAATATTTTTCTTTTATTTCGTAACACATCATTTTTACAAATACAATTTTTGCTTGTTTCATTGTTGCAAATTAAAAACTCAGGTATTTTAATATGTAATCGCAATATATATAATATTGACAAATATGTATTTTAAATTATCAACCATGTCATTGTTAGTTGCAGTATTGTTTCTAAAATGTGTCACGTTTGAATCTTTACGCTGTCTTCATAAAAGATTCTTATAATTTCATTATTCAAATTTAACTCATTTCGATCGCATTTTTATAAAGTATTAACTCTCTTGGGAAATATATTTGCTTTTCATAAAATTACCAACAATTTGATACGAACCATTGTAGACAAATCATTAGTGAGTATAATTTTAAATTGTAAATGTGGTAAAGTCTGGATCACCTTAGGTTTATATTCTCGTTGACCATGAAGCAGGATGGTTTTGCTTCAAATGAAAAAGTTTAGTTGCAATTATACTATTCTTTTGCTACATTAAATTTGGAAAAATAAGTAAAGATTATGATAAATGTTAATGTTGAGTATGTTGTCCATATCTTCAAACAAAAATATTGTGTTATTATTTTTTATTATTAACAATTAAGGCTTAATTTATTTGTCTACACTGTTTTTGTCATTCCTTTATAGTCTATGACAACATTGTTGTTTCTATTTACTTTAATAATGTCAAAAGAACCCTGGTAATGATTTTTTTCAAGCTTTCCTGGTTTTGGTTCTTTAATTAACCATACCTTATCTCCCTTATTAAATTCTATCGGGTTAATAAATCTATCGTAATACAATTTAGATTTCTCTTTTGACATTATTAATTTTTCTCTTGCTATTTATGCTATTTGTCTCATATTATTCATCAGTTTTCCGAAATATCCATTGTAAGTAGGTAATAATTCAGATTTTTTTACTGGTTCGCTAGATGGAATTCTAGAAGGACAGGCAACAACTAGTTCATACGGTGTGAACGGATGGCTAGTGTGTACGTCTAAATTGCACAAAGTCTAATAATAGTCTAATAAGTCTAATAGTTCATCCCACTCATATTTTTTTGTTCAAAAGTTCTTTAATTATTCACATAACGGATGATGTGTTCTTTCTAATGAACCATTAGATTGCAGAGAGAAATCTGTAGTTTCAATTTTATCAAATTTAAATCTTTGAGCTATTTGTTTCATTATTTTATTTGTGAAATTAGTTCCTCTGTCTGTTAATACTATTTTGGGTGATCCAAATTGTAAAAGCATCTGAAACCGATTCTGCTGTTTGATCTTGAATAGATAAAATATTATTATTATTATTTTTAGTTACGTTAAATGGTCCTACAATATCCATGGCAATTTTATCAAATGTTTTTAAAGGTGTATCTGTTATAACCATGGGTTGTTTAGTTTTTATACGTTTTAATTTGATTTGTTGACAATCTTCGCAATTTTTAATCCTGTCTTGAATATCCGATTTTAAGTTTTCCCAAAAATATTTTTCCTTAAGTCTATTATAAATACTATTTATACCCGAATGTCCTCTTATAGTAGAAGAGTGGCACATATCAAAAATTCTATCTCTGTCTTCAACTTTTACGTATTTAATATTATTTAAACATATTATTTTATACCACTCTAACCTCAAAATCACAACTTTGGTATGATTTTTCGGCTCTCGTGGTATAAAATACCGTTCGAAACAAGTGCGGAAGTTGATTATTTACTTCGTGTGACTTTTCTCACTCGCTTCGCTCGTGCGAAAAACGTCACCCGAAGTAAATCATCACCTTCCGCACCAGTGTCGAAATGTACTATAATATTTGTATTGTTAAATGTTTCTCTTAATATTTCGTCTATCTCTGACCAACTTATATTTAAAATTTCGATATCTTTAGAAATACTATAAATACATATATTTTTACTAACTAATAATTCCTTTAATTTATTAAATAACTGTTAAATTTTCGTTTATTAATTTACATGACACAGATGTATCTATGTATAACATGAATTTTTTGTCTCGATATGTATTATATCTATAATATTTGTTGTAAATGATGATTTTTGTTTTATATTTTTATTTTTAATTAATATTTCGGTGTTGTTATCTAATGATTTGCCGTTTAAATTTATTAAACTAACAATATTATCGTTTCTGAATTGTATAGAATTTTTAGAATTTTTGTGTATCGATGGTTTTTTTTTATTTTTTATAACTTCTTTCTTTTGCATTTCGGACTTTTTTACATTATTCTTTCTTGGTATTCCTCTTTTTGCTTTTAACTTCAGCCTGTCATCATTTATTGCTTTGATTTTATCATTATTGCAAATTAATTTTGTTGCTTGAGTATTTTTATTAATTTCTCGTTTGTTTTGTGCCCTTGTAACTACGAATAATTCTATTGTATACAATATCGAATTCATAATCTGACAATTTTAGTCTCCATTTTTGAACTTTTGTATTATTATCGGCCGATTTTAACCATAACAGCGGTTTGTGGTCAGTAACTATTGTGAATTTATTCCCATATATGTAATTTTTAAATGTTTTTATTGCTAATATTAAAGCTAATGCTTCTTTTTCGTAGGTATGATGTTTAGTTTCAGCTTTATGTAAACTTCGTAAAGCGTAAGTTATCGCTGGATCCTTATTTCGCCTTGTGACAAAACTGCGCCTAAAGCGAAATTTGAAGCATCTGTTGTAATAGTAAATGGTTCATCAAAACATGGATATTCTAAAACCGGCGCTGTACATAATACATTTTTAATTTCCTCAAACGCTTTTTGTTGATCATTTTCCCAATGAAATTTTACATCTTTTTCTAGTAATATATTCAAGGGTTTTGTTACTTTTGCATAATTTTTTATAAAACTTCTATAAAAGCCTGAAATAATTTAAATAAAATACGAAAGGTGAATAAAATGCAAAACAAAGTAGGCGCCATGTCACAACGGTGCCCAACTTAGGTTAATTGAATAAAAGAGAACAATGTTAGAGTAAAATTATAAAGTTAGAAATACGGGCATGTCACAATAACGCCCAACAAAGAATAAATTAACAAAAAGAAAATTATTTAGTTAGAATAAATTCACCCCAAAGAAAATAAATAGGCGAATCAAAATAAGGCAAGCGAGAGGATGTAATTACGAGCGATAGAACATCGCGATTTATAGTGTTAGATTAACAGAAACAAAAACACAATGATAAAATCAAACAATACAATTATACTAGTTGCAATTTACTGCATGAATAAAGTTATTTAATAAATTATTGACAGAACTAACGCCATGAATCGCGAAAATCATTATAGAATTAAATAAAAAAAAAATAATACAGCGAATTTATATTGTTACTGCGAAAGCCAAATACATGAAATACTAAGATAAAACGCGCAATTATATTAAGAAAAAAATAGCACAGCAAAGCGAAAATATTACAAATTACGATAAATAAGACACGCAAAGTGTACTTGGCTCTCGCACATAAGCTTACGCGAAACTAAAACAAGCGCTAAGTCGATCAGACAAACAAAGGATTAGTGGCAATAGATCGAAACATAGTGAATATTCGCAATCAAGAATTATATTTCGAATAAAACTTTTACCAGAATTTAATATTGTAATATTTGCCATATTAAATCTAACCCAGCTATAAAACAACAATAAATAAAATTAGTATCAAAAATTAAATATGAGAAAATCGCATTAATTATAAGGGATAATATGAAAGCATAACTAGTATTTTTTTAAGCTTTATCAACATACATAAAAGTATAGAAAATAAGCCCAATTACGTGTAGAAGCGCGAGCGCTAATAAATTTAACTCCACGAATAACCTAAAGGAATAAAAGCAGGAATAAATATAACACCGCGAACAAATAAAATAAATTTAACACCGCGAATAAAATCACACAAATGCACACGCTTAAGAAAATGGCGGGAGAAATAGACAGATTAACGCAGTTACAAATCGATGAATTTATGAACAATGTTAATGACGAGGAACTAGACGCAACGCTGCATAAGTTATTACTACATAGGTACGGTCCAAAAGCGGAAAGATTAGCGCGGCTAAGGCGGTTACTAAATAACAAAAACAAGAAGGAAGAGAAACAAATACGCCAAATATACATTAACATGCTCCCGGAATACCACCCATTAATATGGGCACATCTTAAAAACACGCTCGAAATATTTATTGAAAACGCGATTGAATTAGGCCGAGCCTTCGAATTAGGCAAACGAAGAACAAATTCGAATCGCAAGTAAAAACAAAAAAAAGTGCTAGCCCAGGGTCGAAGAGGCCCATTCGCGCGCGGCTCTCGTACGCCCGCGAATCCCCTCGCAGACTCTAGTCCGCACTTGTGACCGCTGCATCTAGGCTGACGCTCCCCGGCCTGGGGGAGGGCCTGCAAACCGATACCCGCGTAAAAAAATTTACGTTTGGCCCAAGTTTGGGCAAAGTTCATGTTTGGCAGTGCTTCTCTCAAACTTGGCAAATGAGACTCTACCAAACTTTGGATTTTTATGCTTATTGTTTAGCAGAACTTTTGCAGAACTTTTGCAGAAGTTTGCCTAAAGTATTGCATTTTTTAATTTTTCCATTTACTGTTTAGGCAAAGTTACGCGAAAGTTTCGCAGAAGTTGGCCTAAAGTATTACATTTTTTAATTTTTCAGTTTATTGTTTAGCTGAAGTTTTGCAGAACTTTTGCAGAAGTTTGCCTAAAGTATTCTATTTTTTCATTTTTCCGCTTATTGTTTAGGTAAAGTCACGCGAAAGTTTCGCTGAAGTTTTTCTAAAGTATTGCTAAACGAGAAATAAAAATTGAGTTTATCTGTCAGTACTTCGCGAAAGTTTGTCAAAAGTTTTGCAAAACTTTGGGAAACTTATATAATTTGTATCTGAAGTGTGAGTAAACTTCTGCGAAACTTCTACTACTATTCATCATGTGAGGGAGATACGCACAAGTGCGCGCAACTATACACCCACCGACACACACATCACATACGCGCACGCTCAGGTAAAGCTGTGAGCAAAACGGCAGGAACCGCGCGCAAGCGACACGCGACGAACATGGGGCGAGAGAGAGAGAGAGAGCGCGCGCGCGAGAGAGAGAGAGAGAGAGAGAGAGAGAGAGAGAGAGAGAGAGAGAGAGAGAGAGAGAGAGAGAGAGAGAGAGAAGGCTGAGTAGGCAATTTGGAGGACGAAGGCGCGCGGCGAGAATAGAGCTGCGTGGCTACGGTTTCTCGGCGCCGTAGATCTTGGAGCGACTCAGAGGTTGCCGGGCTCCTTTGCTCTGAAAAGCCTTTTTTCAAAACAGGGGCAACATATAACACAGACAAAGCGAAAATCCTTAAGGCAACTACGGTGGCTGCCGGCCACTCAGATTCGTTCAGGAGAAGATTTCAAGTTGACGACACCGCTGACTACGAGGGCAGCAACAGCAGGAGACAGCAAACCACCACACAATTTCACGAGTCCCGCACTGGATGCAATAATCACTTTTTCCGCTCTCTCTTTCTCTCAATAGTTGCAGCAAAACATTGAGTTTTTATCTGAACTTAGCGAATCCGACGCCGCGATATATCTGAAAAAGAAAAAGAAAATTTCACAAAGTTTTTTGTTCATATTTGTGTTTATGATTTACTGCTTATAGTTATGCATTTGAATAAAAGGTAGGGTTTATAATACGTTATTCGAGGTTATCAAAATTGTGAATATTCAGCTATTCGTAAGAGATTAAAATAAAAACTTATCTGATACGTGGACTGCTCGAAAAGACATCGAAGAATTTACCAGATGATAATCACTGCATACTGTGAAAAATATTTAATCTTATCTATCTATCAAACAATAATAAATGTTTTCAAATTTGAAAAATCAACCATTATTTTTGTGGTTAGAATGTGACTTGAATGTAGCAGATATGTCTGCGCTTGAAAAAACAATGATAGTACGAACGTGCGAAAATTTCTACATTCACGTCATAGCCTAACCACAAACCAGATTACCTGACTTATTGAATTCGATCTATTTTGTTAGATTAATTAGGTGAAACGTAAATTTTTTTACGCGGGTAGGTTACGACCGCGAAGGCATCTATGCAAGACGGCCAGGATGCCACGTCACACTACAACTAAACGCTATCGTTTTTGCCCATCTGCTAACTGGTTTTTTGCTACAATCCGTGCTGGATCATGAAGAGCACTTTTTGAATTCCTTACTAGATTATTTGTTATTAATTTTTGAGTTTCTTCTATCGCGATTTATTTTAATTTGGGTGGTAAAGGAAATTGTTTCACGTATACGGGTTTATCATCCGTTAAGTTTTTGCATGTTGTTCTAAATGACATGATCCTAAACTATCTCCCTCTAGCCAAAATAAATCTTTATTTTTCAATACTAGATCTCTAATCATTGTTTGACTATTTTCAGACAAGTTTTGATAATGTATTTTTTCTAGTAATTTCCCTTCTCGATTAAACTCTTTTAAATCTTGTATTAAATCATTTTTCTCTATGAAGTTTATTGATCCCAAATTTAAAATCTCATTTTCGTCTATGTTAATGTCATCTGTTATTTGAAAACCTTCAGGTAAATTGTCTATTTCATACGAGATAAAGTTGTATTCTTTTTCGTTTCCATAAATTTTATTATACTCTTCGAAACCTACTTCAATCTTTTTATTTATTATTCTCAAAAATTGTTTATAGTCTGTTGATCCTATTTCCTTAAAATAGATTGTTTGGTCATTATTTTCAAAAGTAATATTAATATTATTTATTAATCATCTAATATTATTTTCGTTATTTTGCAAAATATTTCCGTAATGTAATTCCTTATTTTCTGGTAGAATTTCATTTAATATTTTATGTTGTAAATCCGTTTCTTCTGCTTTTAATTTCGAAATTGTATTCAAAATTTTTGTAACATCATCATAAAATGTGATTTCTGATTTTATATGTACTTCATTTTTATCGGTTAATTCAGATTTATATGATATTAGACAAGATGATTTTTCAATTTCGTCCTCAATTTGAAAATTCTCCGTTTGTTCGTTTATTTGTATTTCTCGTTGACAATTTTTATGAATTATGGATTTTAAATTTTGTGTTTCATCCGTATTTTGCAAAATTTTCCTTAAAAATTCCTTTTTATAAATTTAAGTGAAGCTAATTGCCTAGTGTAATATTTAATAATTGTTACGACGCTAATGTGCATAAAGGCAAAAAACAATCTCATGTCCTTTTTATTAAAGGCCCAAATCGAAAAAAGTTGTCAAAAATAAGAGATTATAACAATAAGTCAAACACTTATTGCAGTCTAAAAAAAAATTCACGAGTGTTTCGTCCAGGCTACTAGATTGGACTCATCAGTGATGATCTAGTAGCCGTCATCAGACACCTAGCGCTCCATCGTAGCGGCCAAAGGTTTATAGACTGAGCCACTCTTTTCACTAGTGGAAAAGAGAGGCTCCATCTGTCGGTGCTTTACACAAGCACCGCGTTAAATATAAATTTAAGTGAAGCTAATTGCCTAGTGTTTTTTGCCTTTATGCACATTAGCGTCATAACAATTATTAAATATTACACTAGGCAATTAGCTTCACTTAAATTTATATTTAACGCGGTGCTTGTGTAACGCACCGACAGATGGAGCCTCTCTTTTTCACTAGTGAAAAGAGTGGCTCAGTCTATAAACCTTTGGCCGCTACGATGGAGCGCTAGATGTCTGATGACGGCTACTAGATCATCACTGATGAGTCCAATCTAGTAGCCTGGACGAAACACCCGTGAATTTTTTTTAGACTGCAATAAGTGTTTGACTTATTGTTATAATCTCTTATTTTTGACAACTTTTTTCGATTTGGGCCTTTAATAAAAAGGACATGAGATTGTTTTTTGCCTTTATGCACATTAGCGTCATAACAATTATTAAAAATTCCTTTTGTTCTATCGTTATTCTTGATCTAATTTCTTTTTCGTTTTTTGTGGGTTTTCAGTTACTAGATTGAGATTATGGTTTAGTTTATGAGGGTTTTAGTTTGATTTTGTTATTATTTATTTGTAAATAACCTTCGTCCAGTCTTAATTTTTGTTCCGTAAGAATTTTTATTCCTGAAATTCCGTTGTAAGGTAGGCAAACATTTTCTGGTGCGACATGAAAATCAATATTTAGTCCATTGATGTTCATTTTTATTACTCCTAATGTCTCAATCGTTTTATCTGTGATACCGAATAAATGAATTTTCCTATTTTCCAAAATTATATTAGAAGGTATCTGATTTCTTTTGATAATATTCAGTTGAGCTCCACTATCTACAAGTAAATTAGATACTTTACTTGTATATGAATTCTCTATTTCGATATACTGCAGTGAGTTTTTCAATTTCAGAAAATACATTGCAATCTTTGTCGCTGTTATTTTTTCTCGTATTTTTTCCTCTTCAACATTATTTATTTCGGGTTCGTTAAAATCAATTAAGTTTATTTCGTCAACATTTTTACTTTGAGATTTATTGGCTGTCTGATTTTTCCTCATGTTTTCATTAATATCATTCAAATTCTTTGAAAATAATAAATCAATGTCAGTGTCTTTTTCTTCGTTGCAATTGATGTTTACCATATTATTCTCATTAAATGTACTTATTTGAATAGTTGCATTATTTTTGAGTGGTTTTTTTTTATTAATCCTTCTAGTCCACTTATTTCCAGAAGAATTTGTTAGTTTCCCGAATTTTGTTGATTAAATACTTGTCGTGAAGTACATTTTTCGGTTGTGTGGTTCGTATTGATACATATCTTACAAAATTTGTCTAATTTATTTTGAAGCAATTTAATTTCATGGCAATTATCGATTTGATGTCCGTTTTTCTTGCAGTAAGAGCATTTAGTTTATGCTGTCAAAACTTTTTAATTTTCTACAGTCTTCTAACATATGCCCGGGGAATTTACAATAATCGCATTTTATGATTTGTGTATTAAAATTTTGTCGATAGTTGCTATTTGAATTATTTGAAAAATGATGACCATTTTGATGGGTTGTTCGTATAAATCCGTTTCTATTTTTATCTTGATTTTTATAGGTTTTAGTCGAAGGATCATAAGTTTTCGCTGAATATCCCGGCGTATCGCAAAATTGACAAATTTCTCTATTCTGAGAGTTTGTTGTCTGTTTTACTTAATTACAATCTTTGCACTCTCGCAATCTGAGGCTTCATGACCTTCGTCCACACATATTGCACACCACATTATTCTTTTGTTTATCGTACAGTATTTCATCGTGTGTCCGAGGTTGTTGCACCTCTTACATCATGCTGACGAGCAATTTAATCGTGTGTGATGCGCCGTCACAGAATTCGTATGATTCCGCCATGAAGTAAGAGAGAAGGAGACTGAACTCCGTGTTCGCAAAATGGGATAACTTTACGCACAGTGATCGGCCCCCGGAGTTCCGAAACAGGAAATAATAACTAGATCTAGTTATTTTCGACCAGTGCTAAGTTCAAGCCAGAGAATTTGCTTTAGTGAGTGACACAGTGTAAGCGCGACATTGCAACGTGTATTTCAGAGTCAGGTCAGGCTAGTTAGGCTGGCCCTATCTCCATGCTGCATTCTCAGCAAATTCTCTGCCTTGAACTTAGCACTGGTCGAAAATAACTAGATCTAGTTAGTATTTCCCGTTTTCGAACTCCGGGGGCCCATCACTGTTTACGCAAGAAAATCGCCAGGTTCGCTCGGCAGAATGACCGACATCTAACTTGCATCAGCGCCTCTAGCAGTCATCGGCGAAGCTTAAGAGCTGTAGCTCAGCTGACGGGGCTTTCGTAATCGTAAACAAGCTTCAAAGTCAGCTTCCCAAAACACTTCTTTCATGGAAATATGTATACTTCTACCTTTATCATACCTACTCTCCCTCAAAAGGTAATTAAATAAGGGATATTCACAAAATAATTAGATTTACTCAACTAAAACTGTCCTGGGGGAAAAAACTTAAATACTATTTCCGACATAGTATCCGTAACATGTATGCGATGGCCCAGTGGTCGCGACGCTGGATTACTAAGCGGTGGACTTGGGTTCACGCCCACATTAATATTTTTTTATTTATTTATTTATTAACAGTTGGCTACAGTTTGTTAATGGGTATATGCTATATAATAATATAATTTTATTTCTTAACTATTATGTAAATCTATTACAAAATTGAGCTAATGTTATTATTTAAATATAAAGTAATAATTATGAATGAATTGACAAACTTATACTATTTGTACTTATTAATCAGTTTATAATAAAAAATATTGCAAAATCTTATTGTATTTGGTTATCTTATTATCCCTATTCAGTATATCTATCCTGTAGAAAAAAAAAACACTACCCATACTTTTCTTAAAAATGTATTCGCGGATTTTCTATAGAACAGCAGACTTTGCAACAACCGTTTCCACTAAACAAAAGCATTCGACTGTTAGTTCATCTCGCGTAACGCAGCGAACACATCCTCGTTAAATAATATTTGTGTATTTCAATATCAGTATATTTAAGATTTGTTTTAAACTTGTGGGAATAAGTGAATGTGTTTATTTAAGACATGTCGTGCTTTATAGTAGGTTGCAATTCAAGGCGAAAAAGAAATCGTAACAAGGAAGAGTCAAATGTAGCTTTTTTCAAAGCTACAAATGTAATGCATATTTATTTCGTATAACAATACGAGTGGCTACCGTAAACAAATCTGTCTTTTATTACACTTGCACATGTGTTGTATATTACAATAATGCAAAAATAAAACATTTATTACAGTAATACTTTGTACAAATAAAAGACAGATTGAAGGTGGTACGTTTGTATGTTAATACTATATAAAATTACAAATTATTATTAGCATAACATTTTTAATAGGAAGAAACTCTTCATGCTTCGCAAACTGTTATTCCTGAAGGGGAATTGTTGCGTAAAAATCATTTAATATGTGAATTACATTTTCAAGAAGGGGAAGTTATAAAGCAATTTATACATTATATGCCAAATGGCGACATTTGCACAATTCCAAGAGACAAACCATCCTTAAAGACTGGTTCTGTGCCATCTATTTTCCCTGAATCACGAAAAGAAGCGAGTGAAAAAGAAGTTAATAAGGATTACGATATATCACCAAAAATGTATCATCGTAAGTTATAAAATATTTTTTAATTTGAGTGCGATCATGCATAAAAGAACTTTTATGTAGTGTTATAGACACGATTATATGCATAAAACCTAATATAAAGTATCAGTGCAACCTTAGCTCGTTTACCTTAATAATAAATTTTTATTTTTAAAATTTGTACGATCGTATATAAATTTAAATAATATAAATTTTTCAACAACAGTTTACATGTTTTTCAATTAATTTATTAAACCACTAAATTTCATGTGTATATATCAAAATAATATTATCAAAAAGTATTTTCAAGTTTATAATTTATTAACAACTGATAAGAATTTTTCCATCGGTCTTACAGTCTTACAAATTAAATTAAAATAATTAATATTTATGGCAGTCAGATTGCCCTTGTTTATAATCACCCCCGCAGAATCTGAAATAAAAACTTAATTAAAATCTGGAAAAAACTTTGTTAGCAAAGGACGATCTGACTGCCCACCACCACCACATTGTCCGACGTTTCGAGCCTGCTCCGGCTCCTCCTCAGGGACTGAAATAAAACCCGCGATACACCTCCTTATATACCATGCACCCATATCCCCTTCTTTTCTCTTACCCCACCACCCTCCACATTCCCCTCTCCAACTTGCCATTCTCACTTAAATTAATAAAGAATGATAACTGTTATCTAATTTACTTGACTCTATCATTAAATTTACATTATTCCGATTTCTTAGAATGTGAATACTTTCAAGGCTTTCCCTCTTATATTTATTCTTAATCCCCTGTTCCAAAATATCCACACTCCCAAAATCGAAAGAATGCAAACTATTTAAACAATGTTCTTTCAAACCCGATGTACAACTTGAGCTGCGTAAACTATATTGATGTTCATATATTCTCTTTTTCAAATATCTACCCGTTTGACCAATATAACAACCATTACAATCCCTACAATTAATTTTATAAACAACTCCCGATTTCAAACATTTATCATCCTTGTCTTTACAATTACTAAATAACCTTTCTAAATTATTATCATTTCTAAAGAAAACTTGAATATTATGTTTACTAAAAACCCTTCTAATCCTTTCCGACAAACCTCTAACATATGGTAAACTAAAATATGCATTCTTTCCATTTCTATTCCTTGTTTGATTATCTACCCGCTGCTTCAATCCACCATTATAAAGTATTCACATTCTAAGAAATCGGAATAATGTAAATTTAATGATAGAGTCAAGTAAATTAGATAACATTTATCATTCTTTATTAATTTAAGTGAGAATGGCAAGTTGAAGAGGGGAATGTGGAGGGTGGTGGGGTAAGAGAAAAGAAGGGGGTATGGGTGCATGGTATATAAGGAGGTGTATCGCGGGTTTTATTTCAGACCCTGAGGAGGAGCTGGAGCAGGCTCGAAACGTCGGACAATGTGGTGGTGGTGGGCAGTCAGATCGTCCTTTGCTAACAAAGTTTTTTCCATATTTTAATTAAGTTTTTATTTCAGATTCTGCGGGGGTGATTATAAACAAGGGCAATCTGACTGCCATAAATATTAATTATTTTAATTTAATTTGTAAGACTGTAAGACCGATGGAAAAATTCTTATCAGTTGATATTAAATTGCAGTCGACATAAGTAATATTTTTAATTATAATTTATTAAACTACAAAATTTCATGTGTTTATAATTAAAAAGTATTATTAAGTTCATAATTATATAACATTAAAACTAATACGTATGACAGAACTCGATATTATGGAAACGTCTCGACTGGATTTAACGTCTTGCACGCAAATAGAGTTTGTCCCATACCCTATCGGAAAGTGTTGTCTTCCCACTCTACTCTCACGGCCGCAAGTGCCACCTTCCCTCACGCCTAGAAACTGCGACGCGCATGCGCGTTTCTCTAATTTTCGGCCCGGCTGGCGCCGCCTGCGTGTTGCAGCCCTCGCTGCCGCTCGGGCCGCAAATCACCTGCAGGCGGCGCTAGTCGGCAGAAAATTAGAAACGTGCATAAGCCTCGCAGTTTTAGGAGTGAGGTTATGTGGCACTTAAGACCCTGAGATCAGGGTGAAAAG
Source organism: Torymus aiolomorphi (assembly GCA_036365515.1). Taxonomy (NCBI): domain Eukaryota; kingdom Metazoa; phylum Arthropoda; class Insecta; order Hymenoptera; family Torymidae; genus Torymus; species Torymus aiolomorphi. The sequence continues at coordinate 80,024,289 of CM070877.1, read as the reverse complement.
ACAATAATATACTTTCCTCCAGGGAATACATGAGACAAAATAGTATACGCAACACGGGAGGGAAGTAGAACATCTCAACCCGCGTGTTTACCGCCCTCGCCTTCGGCTCGGGCGTTAATATCACACGCGGGTTGGGATGTCTTACTTCCCTCCCTTGGTGCGTAATGTACTATTTCTGTCCTCCGGCCGGAAAGCGCCAACTTCCCAGCCGCTGCGCGAAATGAAGTTGCCGCTTTCTGGCGCCGTCGAGCAGAAAAATAGTATACAGGCCTTGGCCAGTAAAAAAGAAAGCCTCAGATCACATGTTTGTCAACCTCGGCTTCGCCTCGGCCGACAATTACATGTGATCTGAAACATTTCTTATTTTTACTGCCTAGGTGTGTAATATACTATTGACGGTTCTTCTAAAAGTAATGCTTAAACACAGTTACCAGAATCGACTAATAATGTGCAAGCATCATATGTAAATGAAGCGTCTAATAATGAAGAAGAAACGATCTTAGCTTTAAGAGAAGACCATTTTTTAAAAATATGTGATGCAATACAGAAGAATCCGCAATCTATACTGTTACCTGAGAGTTAGATACCGCAAGTTATTTGTACTGGTGTTAAGTGCCTTATGTGGGTTCAGTGGAAACCTACTTATTTGGGTATTGCAAAACGTATTGTTCTTTTCTCCGATATGACGATTCATGTAAACATTGAATTAGACACTAATTAGACACTACTATTATAATTAAATTACAAATACAAAACTTTTTTTTTTTTATTAAATAGTTGAGGACGATCTTTGGAGGCAAAATGAAATGATCTTATTTCTTTATGGCAACGTTTCGTTGGCTTAGTACGCCAACCTCATCAGGCCTTTATTCAAAACACAGAAATAAATTAACATATAAAACTTTTTTTTTAAGACAATTAAACCACAAAGTGTAAATACAAAAATCAAAATTACCGAAATTATAAACGTATATATCATACGTCGATCGATAATACACTGTATTTATATACGCTAGACAATGTTTACATAAAGAGTTATACAGCATCAAGTTCGTTAATAATAGGAAAATACATTGTACTTAGTCTTTGGATATCTTCCTTTTTATTAATACTATTTTGATTGCTTTTTATATAGATCATTTCGGAAATCAGTCTTTTTTTGTAATTGCTTTCAAAATCTAAAATGGATGTATTTTCCCAATCGAACTCATGTTTGTTTTCTAATCGATGTGTACTGACAACAGACTCTTTATTTTTGTTTTTTTTATGTTCATTAATGCGTGTGTGTAATGATCTTTTAGTTTCTCCTATGTATGTAGCAGAGCAATTTAGGCAATCAAATTTATTCACCACATTAGTATGATCCCATTTTTTGGTTATGTCTTTGGCTAACCGAATGATCGAAGACAAACTTTTATTCAATAATGGGATTGTACAAATGTTATAAGATTTTAACATATTAGATAGACTATTAAAATCTTTGGTAAACGGTAAAGACAATTTTGGTAATTTTTCATAGCAATTTTGGTGCGTATTATATGTATAACCATACTTAAGTTTTTTAAATCTAATTTCGATATGTTTTTCTATAAACCTCATAGGATAATCATTGTTACGTAAAATCTTCTTTATAAGTTTTATATTGTCTAAGTGAAAATTAGAATCTGAGAGTAAAAACGCCCTATCAACTAGGTTAAAAATAATATTCTTTTTTTGCTGCGTTGGATGATTTGAAAAATAATTGATTACACGTCCCGATGATGTCGGTTTTTGGTACCAATTTGTCAAAATTTTATTATCAGTTCTAATTAATGTCATATCTAAAAAATTAATTTTTTTATTCTCTTCTAGTTCATAAGTAAATTTGAAATTTATGTCATAAGCATTAAAAACTTTAATCACTGTGTCAATGTATTGTTTTTTAACACAAATAAGCGTGTCGTCAACATATCTGTAATAAAAAATAGGGCTACAGTCATAATGTAGTTCTAATTCTCATAAGCAATTCTTTTCCAAATCATCCATTACAATGTCCGCAAATAATGGTGAAATCGGTGAACCCATCGGGGTTCCATAAATTTGTTGATTATAACATATGTTTGACCATTAAAAGTAAAAAACGCATTATTAAACAGAAAAGCGGTGCATTCTTTTAATTCATCAAGTGGGATCTTACAGTGATTATGGATGGAAACCGCTCTTCTATCTAAACTATCCAACACTAATTCGTTATTATTATATTTTTTAATTTTTCTTTCAATTCAAAACTGTTATTGCTATGTGAACTAGGCTTAGGTATCGCATTCTTAAGTTCTTGATATACTATTTTTGCTAAGAAATACGTGGGGCTATTAACTAATGAAACAATAGGACGTAACGGTACATCAATTTTATGAATCTTTGGTAATCCATACCATTTTGCCAGTGTCGTATCAGATTGAGTTAAACTATTTTTATGAAAATTTTTGTACAAAAAACCATTATTATTTAAATAATTTAACATACTATATGTTCCATCTTTTAAACGTTTCAGTAGAGCTTTACTTATCTTTTTATATGTTTTATCATCCGATAATAGATTCACTATCTTTTCGTTATAGATGGATTTTTCTAAACAAACCGTTACATTGCCTTTATCTGCTTTTGTAAAGAAAATATCATTATGCGTTTTTAAAAAGTTTTTGGTTATTTTTAGTTTTTTTGATAAAGCTCTGTCTGTATATGGTATATGTATATCAGTATTAACAGCCTTTTTTAAAGATCTTGTGACTTTTTTCCGTATTTCATTTTTCTCGTCATTGCTAATATGTACTGAATTGAGATAGTTTTCAACATTGTTTATTGTATTTATTGTCCTATTGTTTCATTAGTTAATAGCCCCACGTATTTCTTAGCAAAAATAGTATATCAAGAACTTAAGAATGCGATACCTAAGCCTAGTTCATATTTCAATAACAGTTTTGAATTGAAAGAAAAATTAAAAAATATAATAATAACGGATGAATACACTTTACTGTCATTAGACGTAACGTCGTTATTTACAAACATCTTGTGCGAATTAGTGTTGGATAGTTTAGATAGAAGAGCGATTTCCATCCATAATCACTGTAAGATCCCGCTTGATGAATTAAAAGAATGCACCGCTTTTCTGTTTAATAATACGTTTTTTACTTTTAATGGTCAAACCTATCAACAAATTTCTGGAACCCCGATGGGTTCACCGATTTCACCATTATTTGCGGACATTGTAATGGATGATTTGGAAAAGAATTGCTTACGAGAATTAGAACTACATTATGACTGTATCCCTATTTTTTATTACAGATATGTTGATGACACGCTTATTTGTGTTAAAAAACAATACATTGACACAGTGATTAAAGTTTTTAATGCTTATGACATAAATTTAAAATTTACTTATGAACTAGAAGAGAATAAAAAAATTAATTTTTTAGATATGACATTAATTAGAACTGATAATAAAATTTTGACAAATTTGTACCAAAAACCGACATCATCGGGACGTGTAATCAATTATTTTTCAAATCATCCAACACAGCAAAAAAAGAATATTATTTCTAATCTAGTTGATAGGGTATTTTTACTCTCAGATTCTAATTTTCTCTTAGACAATATAAAACTCATAAAGAAGATTTTACGTAACAATGATTATCCTATGTAGTTTATAGAAAAACATATTGAAATTAGATTTAAAAAACTTAAGTATGGTTATACATATAATACGCACCAAAATTGCTATGAAAAATTACCAAAATTGTCTTTACCATTTACCAAAGATTTTAATAGTCTATCTAATATGTTAAAATCTTATAACATTTGTACAATCCCATTATTGAATAAAAGTTTGTCTTCGATCATTCGGTTAGGCAAAGACATAACCAAAAAATGGGATCATACTAATGTGGTGTATAAATTTGATTGCCTAAATTGCTCTGCTACATACATAGGAGAAACTAAAAGATCGTTACACACACGCATTAATGAACATAAAAAAAAAAACAAAAATAAAGAGTCTGTTGTCAGTACACATCGATTAGAAAACAAACATGAGTTCGATTGGGAAAATACATCCATTTTAGATTTTGAAAGCAATTACAAAAAAAGACTGATTTCCGAAATGATCTATATAAAAAGCAATCAAAATAGTATTAATAAAAAGGAAGATATCCAAAAACTAAGTACAATGTATTTTCCTATTATTAACGAACTTGATGCTGTATAACTCTTTATGTAAACATTGTCCAGCGTATATAAATACAGTGTACGTGTTATTGTTTTCAGTCGAGAATAACATCTGATCGACGTATGATATATACGTTTATAATTTCGGTAATTTTGATTTTTGTATTTACACTTTGTGGTTTAATTGTCTTAAAAAAAAAAAGTTTTATATGTTAATTTATTTATGTGTTTTGAATAAAGGCCTGATGAGGTTGGCGTACTAAGCCTACGAAACGTTGCCATAAAGAAATAAGATCATTTCATTTTGCCTCCAAAGATCGTCCTCAACTATTTAATATAAAAATGGATGGCGTTATACATTCAACATATAACGTTTTTTAATAAAAATATCTGTTAATAATCAAATTATTATATAAAAAATTATTATACACGTGTGTGAGTGAAAGTCTTTATGGTTACAATCTAGATTTATATTGAGGAAAATTCGGTACCACTGAAAGGCTTGGATAAAATTGAAACCATCGATGATATTGCACGACTTATCAAATTCGTATCAGATAATGTATTTGCTTTCCAGAAAGTCGATGATATGAACAAGTATACTATTTCGTTATTTTCCTTTATTAATTATTATACAGTACTTTACAATATTCTTCATATGTACATTATTTTTTTGTTTATATGTATTAGAGCACAGAATTGTTTTGGTTATGTTGTAAATGATAATTTAAGTAGTTCGCCTGGTCCCAAAATTGTAAGATGCGCTGAGTGCACAGCGATGCGTTTAAATTTAATAAAGAGGGGGCTAATTTCAAGTGAAATCTTCAAATTAAAAAGAAACTAGGGGGGCTGCGCCCCCCAGCGTGCCTTCGGCACGCCATCCTCCCTCGCCCCCACACACACCTGCTCCTCGCTTCGCTCGTCGCCCGCCCCCTCTCTATGTAAAAACTTCGTTTTTACATAATAGGCAGGACCGCAATACTCAAGAGAACCTTGTATTTTTATAAAAGCGAAAATTGATTAATAATGTCATTACGAAGGGCAATGCACTCATGATTTTGCATACTATTAAAAATAAAAAAAATAGTTTTTGTTACCATATGGCAAACAGTAAGGATGCGATCCCACACACACACACACATGAGTTCCGTAAAATTAAACGGAACGACAAAATCGGAGTGAACTTGCAATTCGAATAATGGCGCGCGGATTTCCGTTACGTTTTTACAAATCCCTATTCCCATGAGAGTGAGAAAAAACGCCGGAATGAGGATTGTAGTGCTTCAAGAAATTAATTTGATAATAATTTTAAGGAAACATAATTTTATTTTGTTCAGTATTTATTAAATTGTTGTTTTTTAATTTATTCTAATGCAATTTTAGCATTACATCAACAAATTTTGATAAGTTTTAACCGAAAGTGAGGTTAGAAAACCATTCCGCTAAAAAAAAGTACTCCATGGGACTAGGGTGTTGAAATTTTCGTACGGAATAGGCCCGCTCATTATGAATTATTACCATGAACATACTGTTAAACAACATTGTTTATTGTTCATGAGCAATGTTTTTAATAAGAAAAAGAAGATAAATATCAATTAGATTGTGCACAAAGTGAATATTAAAAAATTATAAATATGTAATGTTATTAATTAATTGCGAGTAACTTTTATGGAATTAATTATTTTATTGTTATTAAGACTATTATTGTTTTTATTTATTAATATGATAATATAACTAATCAGACCCACATTTACTACGTATTATTTAATCATGTAGACATTTTAAATTTCGCATCACCGCCATTACGATTTTACCATTCCGTAAGTTTTTCCGTAACGCATGGGAGCGCACCCTAAAGCTAATAAGCGAAAAATTTACGGTCTAAAAAACATTAGTGACCGTCTCTTACAGACATGTTACCGCGCAATGGTTATCAAGTCATGTCATATTGTTTGTGTATAACGTATTACGTATAATATATAGATGTTTATGCAAAGTGATGACAATGCGAGCTTGATTTTACGCAATTCGCAATAATTGCAATAAACGATATAAAAATTACAACATCATATATTGACATGGGTAACGTGTATAGCATCGCCAATCACGTGATGGCGGTGACACTGCTGGCTTGTTGGCTTTAGACTCGTGAAGTTAGCGAAACTAAATTATAAATATCAATATTTTTGATTAATCTTTAATCCAATCGATTCCTCCAGTTTTGTCGAATTAACCTCCGCAATTATTTTTATTTGCGTATTAATAGTTTAAAAGTTATTTGCAAACAAAATATTGCATAGCGGGCGCGGCGCTAAATTAAATGAAATTATTTTATACGATATATGTTTAAAAATTAATTATTATAATAATACCATTAGAAAGCTCCGTTCTTACGGATTATGGTAATATAATAAACGTTGTGATTTTTTATTACGATTAATAAATAAAAAATATTTTCTTTTCATAGATAAATATAGTTTCATTTCCTAGTGATTTTTTCTAGTGACTTTTGTAGACGCAAAAATAATTTCCTATAAATAGTTCAAATAAATCAAATTGCACAAAATATTTAAATTAACGCGTCACTTAACGATTTCTCCACATTTGCCGATTAATATTTCTTAAGATTCGTACCATTTTAAAGTATGATTAATTTTTTGCGATGATAACATGATTGATCCCTCCTGTTCCGTCTAGTCCAATATTCCTGCGTCGCGCCATCTCGCGCAGGTGTGAGTCAACTCTCACTAGACTCTCGAGTCTCAAACGCAGGCATTAAAAATTCGAGATTTCGAGCTTCGAGATTTTCAAGAAAATCAACATGGCGTCGGCAGTGTGCATTAGGGAGAATGTACATAAGCGCTGCGCTACGCTGTCACATTGATTACTTGTAAACAACGTCGCTGATTGGCTAACATTTAAATATTAGCCAATCAGCGACGAGGTCTACAAGAAATCAATGCGACAGCGTAGCGCAGCGCAGCGTAGCGCAGCGCTTATGTACATTCTCCCTAATGCACACTGCCGACGCCATGTTGATTTAATTTAATTTAGCGCCGCGCCCGCTATGCAATATTTTGTTTGCAAATAACTTTTAAACTATTAATACGCAAATAAAAATAATTGCGGAGGTTAATTCGGCAAAACTGGAGGAATCGATTGGATTAAAGATTAATCAAAAATATTGATATTTATAATTTAGTTTCGCTAACTCCACGAGTCTGTTGGCTTTACCCATGTGAGTGTGCGCGCATGCGCATGCGCTGCAGCTCACCTGCTCGTCTCGTCTGGCTCGTCAGCTGATAGCTCGTAGCTTCTTTGCGTAAGCGACACGGCGCCGCGGATGATGCAAGAAAAAGGCCGGGCCGAACTTCTAGTGAAAAAGTTTCAGTGCGGAGTGAACACAAGAAAGCTGCCTACTACGTACGTATTATCGCTACAGTGCTTCGCTTCCTATCTGGCTCTCACCCGCACCATGTCAACCATGTGCGCACGGCAGTCCGGCAGACGGCAGTCATCAATGTTTATATCTGCAGTCACTGTGTTTCCTAAATTGCTGTATGGATCGATATTGATGTTGGTCGAGTTCTCTGCTAATTGAGTTGTGGTCTTATACTTGAGTAAGTATTATTTCAATAATACTAGCTCCTTTCTAATCTTGCAGGGTTTTCATCTTTTTTTCACAAGGACATTTTGTTAAACTTTGAGCAAGGGTCAAGGTAGTCTTAGTTGGAAGGCACATGAGCTTTTTCGACTTTCAAGTATACAAAAACCTTTCCTTTCTCTGAAAATATCTTCAGCTTTACACACGTCACCATATAATGCATGCTGAGGGATTATATACCATGTTTCAGATCTAAATAATCAGCAAGTGTGGAGTTACAGCATTTTCTGTGTGCTTTTTGAGGAAATTATTAAGAAAGAAAAGTAATTTCCTCCAATTTGGCTGACTGAGTATATCTGAAACTTAATGTACAATGCCTCAGCATGCATTGCATTGTGTATGAACATTCTTGTAAACCTTGAGAAAGGGTGAGGAGGTTTTAGTTGAGAATACACATGCGCTTTCTCGACTTTTGAGTGCAAAGATCCCATTCCATTCCCTACAAGTATCTTCAACTTTCTATACATGATGGAATACATGCTGAGGGACAGTATATCAAGATTTAGATATGCATAATCAGCAAGTCTGGAGATATTGCAATTTCTGTGTCTTTCTCAAGAAATTTTTGAGAAAAATGTCATTTTCTCCGTACCGGCTGATTGAGTCGATCTGAAATTGCATACACAATCCCTCTGTATGTATTGTATTGTGTGTGAACATTCTGGTAAACTTTAAGTGAGGGTGAGGAGGTCTTAGTTGAGAATACACATGCGCTTTCTCGACTTTTGAGTGCAAACATCCCTTTCCATTCCCTACAAGTATCTTCAACTGTCTATACATGATGGAATACATGCTGAGGGACAGTATATCAAGATTTAGATATGCATAATCAGCAAGTCTGGAGATATTGCAATTTCTGTGTCTTTTTCAAGAAATTTTTGAGAAAAATGTCATTTTCTCCGTACCGGCTGATTGAGTCGATCTGAAATTGCATACACAATCCTTCTGTATGTATTGTATTGTGTGTGAACATTCTGGTAAACTTTAAGTGAGGGTGAGGAGGGTCTTAGTTGAGAATACACATGCGCTTTCTCGACTTTTAAGTGCAAAGATCCCTTTCCATTCCCTACAAGTATCTTCAACTTTCTATACATGATGGAATACATGCTGAGGGACAGTATATCATGATTTAGATATGCATAATCAGCAAGTCTGGAGATATTGCAATTTCGGTGTCTTTTTCAAGAAATTTTTGAGAAAAATGTCATTTTCTCCGTACCGGCTGATTGAGTCGATCTGAAATTGCATACACAATCCCTCTGTATGTATTGTATTGTGTGTGAACATTCTGGTAAACTTTAAGTGAGGGTGAGGAGGTGTTAGTTGAGAATACACATGCGCTTTCTCGACTTTTGAGTGCAAAGATCCCTTTCAATTCTCTCAACATATCTTGGTAAATATATAGTGCTATGAATGATCTTATCGACACGCTAACACTATATTGTGAGTAGTTTGCTGTGAGAATGTTTTCTCGTTTACTTTACAGCTAGCATCTATCCTGCAATAATTGTCTACCCCTTTGACAGGAGTGTGGCTTCTCTGTGCTCCTTCCGTTGCCAAGTTATTCTTGTTGTAATTATGTTTTTGGCCTAGGGCGAAGAGCTCCGGCAGACGACATCACGGCGTCCTAAACACCAGCAGCTAGCGTTTTTTATTGGGACTATATGTTGGATTGATTGACATATTTTATGTGGACATTGACAACCTCTGAACTCGTTAAAAAAATTATCTGGTGAGTAGCTTACTGTAAGAAAGTTTATTGGTTTATACTTTTAAGCTAGTATCTATCCTGCAATAATTTCCTACACCTTTGACAGGAGTGTGGCTTCTCTGTACTCTCTCCGTTGCCAAGTTATTCTTGTTGTAATTATGTTTTTGGCCTAGGGCGAAGAGCTCCTGCAGAAGACAACACGTCTTCATATAATTGTTCTTTCCTCGAGAGCGTCATTATATGACTATCATAAAGCAGGAGACTTTCAAAAAAATAGGACCAAATTGGGAACGGCAACTTTGAGAAACTCAACAATGGCATTACAGTGGACAACCTTGAGTGAAGGGCTTCCTGATGCACACATCTTGGCAGCTTCATCTTTCTATAGATTATCAATGGAAGTTGATCTAGTCTGTATTTATTTTAATTCACTGTGACCACTTTGTGGTCTCTTCTTTGAATAATTATTATTTCAGTAATCTACTGCTTTCAAACATTACTATAGCTTCATTTTTTGTTTCAGGGTTTTTATTATCCTTTCAGAAAAAGCAGCAACTATAAGAGGCGACCGGCCAAATTTAACAGATCTATTCCTCATTCATCGATGTGGTTGATATTTACTTTGAGGATGTCTTTTCAAACTTCATTTAGAAGAACATAGGAATGATAGAAATCTGCTTTTATAATGCATTTCAGGCATCTTATGTATTTTTAAGCTGATTTTATCTTTTTTTTTGTAGGTATAATTTAATAAAAAGAAAAAAATAAGTCATGCAATTTCTCAGATTTAATTCAGGCACTGCTTGTGTATTTTTTATAGAACTGTATTTTTATTTTTTTTATTAAATTACACGTACTTTCAAAAAGATAGAGTCAACTCAAAAATACATGGAATGGCGCACGGATAGACGTGACAGCGGACTTAAGGCAGACAGTGTTATAAAAAATTGTACGATACTAATGCGTTAAGTAACACATTACACGCCGTGAAAGGATCCTCGCTACGCTCGGGCCTTAACTTTACGCCATGAAACAATGGGCCACTTATCGCACTTGTATCGTAATGTATTAGTACGATAAATTTTTTATCGATATTTATTCATTAATTAAAAAAACCTCTTTCAATTCATTGGCCCGTAGTTTCCTCAACCTTAATATGTTGATTCTTGTAATTAATATTTAATAACGAAATTTCTACGACTACAAAGAATTTTGAAGCGATTAAGTCATTGTTACTCCTGTAATCGTTGGATATACAAAAATCAATTTTCATTTTTCAATTTTTTTCTAAAAAACTAACCAACAAAATGAATTAAAACATTACAGATTATATTTATTTATATTATCCATTATCATGATTTTTCTCAAAAAAAATTGACCGTTTAGTTTGGGAGTTATAAGTATCTAAAAAAAAACACGTTATTGTTAATAATTTTTTTAGAAAATATAGGTATTTTAATTCTCTTTCGAACGCTACCCATCCGATTCGAATAACTCGATCCTAACATTAAAAAAAAAAATCAAAAAGCAGTTTTGAGAAAAATCGAAAATTTGAAAAAAAAAAACAAAAACACAAAATTGACCGAGTAGAAATTGAGATCTAGGCGTAAACACACACACACACAGAGACATTTTTCAAAAACCATGTATTTTGATTCCTAACATCTCGGAACACAATTATAACATATTTTTACAACAACTTAAAAATTTAATGTTACAAAGCTTCCTCTAGGAGGAAGCAAAATGTTTAATTGAGAAATAAATGAAACCTATGAATTCGTTTTTGAATTCGAATTGTCTACTTTAGTAGCAAGCAGGGTCAAACCTTTCTTATTATAATAATTGTTGTAAAATTATATATATTAAAGAAGTCCATACCAACAAATTGTCAATTTCTGTACCAAGATTGATACCTCGATTTTTTTTCTATCTATTTCATAGCTACAATTTTATTAAAGTAAAATTTCTTTTTTTTTTTTTAGTTGGATTAAATAAAGTGTAAATAAATTAAAATAAAATAATTAACTTAGTAAGGTCGTATTTCAGAAAGAAGTTTATATATGCGAGCGTCCGCCAGAAACCAGCCAGCGGGCGCGCGGGACGCATTTTTCATGCAAAACGCGCTCTGTTCAACTCGCTCGTAATCGTATTCTGAGTCTCTCAGAAAAAAACAAAAGATATATATCGATAGATTTTTTCCTGCTCTTTCCAATGGTGCTATTGTTTTTACTCCGAAACTTTTTCTTCTGGTTGAAAATTCAAGTTGAAAGTTTAGACACATTTTTCTCGAAGTATATCATGTTTTTTTTTAAAATGCATATGACCATTCGAAAATACAAGTCTTAGGCTAAAAAACCCTAAATTCTCAAATTGGAGAAATGAAGGGCTCAAAAGTAACAAGATTAAAAAGACAACGGTGAGTGGCCGCGCGTGCTCTTCGCGCTGCGCTCGGACGCGCCGCACGCTCGGGCTTGGTATAATGAGCTCGTAATCGTATTTTGAGTCTCTCAGAAAAAAACAAAAGACATATATCAATAGATTTTTTCCTGCTCTTTCCAACGGTGCTATTCTTTTTACTCCCAAACACTTTCTTCTGGTCGGAAATTCGAGTGGAAAGTTCAGAACCATTTTTCTTAAAGTATAACATGTCGTTCTTCAAAATGCATAGCACTATTTGAAAGTACAAGTTATAAGCTACAAAACCCTACATTTTCAAGTTGGAGAAACGTAGAGCTCAACAGTAATAAGATTAAAAAGACAGCGGCGAGCGGCTGCGCAAACTTTTTGCGCTGGACCCGAGTGTGCTTTTATAAACGTAGTGCATATTTTCGTTGTTTCCTATTTAAAGGCATTACACAATGTTTTATCAGTGCATCATATATTATGTTTTAAATATATTAATTTTTTATTTAAACCTTAATTCTTTTATTTTTATTTGCGATTATTTTTATTGGTCTTTTCACGATACTCGTGTTTTTCTTAATTCGAGTTTTAGAGGGTTCGGCTTTTTTAACTGGTGGATATAATTGAGAATCTTTGGATGTTGAAAATCGTTTTAGTTCTAACTTTTTAGTGTTAGCTAATAATCTAACACAGTGAAACGATTGAGTTCCAGGCACTGTTTTCGCTGAATCTGGCTTTTGTCTTAATTTATCTGTAGCCTTAGCATATTCATCTTTTGATGAAAAAAAGCACAAAATATTTTCAAAGTATTTAATCGCCCACTGGTAAAGATCTTGCGCCGTTAATATATAATTATCGGATACTTTCCGCAAACTTGCTCGCCTAGCATTACTTTTTATAGAAGCACCGATTCCATCACATGCATTTTTTCCGTGAGCAGTCGCATGAAAGTGCCATTCAGCTTCAACGGAAAAATCTTCATAATGATGAAAGAGATTCTGAAAATTATGTTTATTTTTAAAATGTTGTGCAGCTCCATCAGTAAAGTAAATGATTTTTTTAACGAAATCAAAAGATTTTTTAGGGTAATCGATTATAATTTCTTGAATTAGGTAAACTGCCACAGTATCATGAATTAAGTTGTCTGAAAAAACCGCCATACTTTTGTGTTCAATTTTAGAATCTGAACCTTTGTAGTAAATAACTATTGTTGCCAAACTACATTGATTATTATTATTATAGTGGAATGATTGTGCCGGATCTTGTGTAATGAACGCATAGTTTTCCGAAAAATCTAGGGAAATTAAAAATTCTCCTTTGCTTAAGGATTCTCGTAAGATTTGAAAATAAGATGACTGCTGTTTGGAAATGAAAGAATGAGTTTTTCAGTTTGCAATGTTGATCTATCAGTAGTTTTCCACATTTGAAATTTTATTTCATTAACCCCAGACCTTTCAAGAAATAGTTCAAGTTCCGTTTTTAGAGGTTCAATACCAGGACAATTTTGACACATATTAAAGTAACATTTCGCTGTTGGTGTTTTACAAACTATTTCAGCTATACAATCTTTGTAAGTATCCATTTTATCAAAAGAAACTCCTGAATTTCTTAAACCAGCTAAGAGGAGTTTGACGTTTTGATGATAAATGCACACACACACTGAATGCGTACCACTAGCACCAGCTAAAACACAATATTTAGGGCGATATTCGACAAATTTAGTGAATCCTATTTTTGATTCGGGATACTGTTGTTTATACTTTAAATATAACTCTCTAAGATTGTACAAAACAAGTCGTTTCTGAACATAGGTCTTTGTGCCATCATCATTTCGTATACACTTATTATCTTTATAACCTGGCATGATTCTACTATTATCGTCATTATGATAGAAAAGTTTTACTTCGTTTACAGTATCACATGATATTTTTCGGTTTCCCCTTTTATCAACTAAAAGGGATTGACTATCTGACAAACATTTTATTACGAGCCAACGGGATGAATTAGAAAAATTAGCAACTTTACGAGAACTCCAGTTTTTTAGGAGTAATTTTAAAAGCAACATTTTTTCATTTTTCGACAAATTATCATCGTTAAACAATTTTTGTAATGTAGGGGTTTGTAGCTTATAACTTTTACTTTCGAATGGTGCTATGCATTTTGAAGAACAACATGTTATACTTTAAGAAAAATGGTTCTGAACTTTCCACTCGAATTTCCGACCAGAAGAAAGTGTTTGGGAGTAAAAAGAATAGCACCATTGGAAAGAGCAGGAAAAATCTATCGATATATGTCTTTTATTTTTTTCTTAGAGACTCAAAATACGATTACGAGCTCATTATACCAAGCACGAGGGTGCGGCGCGTCCGAGCGTAGCGCGAAGAGCACGTGCGGCCACTCACCGCTGTCTTTTTAATCTTGTTACTTTTGAGCCCTTCATTTCTCCAATTTGAAAATTTAGGGTTTTGTAGCTTAAGACTTATACTTTCGAACGGTCATATGCATTTTGAAAAAAAAACATGATATACTTTGAGAAAAATGTGTCTAAACTTTCAACTTGAATTTTCAACCAGAAGAAAAAGTTTCGGAGTAAAAACAATAGCACCATTGGAAAGAGCAGGAAAAAGTCTATTGATATGTGTCTTTTGTTTTTTTCTGAGAGACTCAGAATACGATTACGAGTGAGTTGAACAGAGCGTGTTTTGCATGAAAAATGCGTCCCGCGCGCCCGCTGGCTGGTTTCTGGCGGACCCTCCCATATATCGCTGTTGATATATATATTTTTTTTTTAATATATCAGTAATTTTATTTCACGTGGGGGGCTTCGCCCCCCACACCCCCCTGAGTGGGGGCTTCGCCCCTTACACCCTCACCAGGGGCTCTGCTCCTGAACCCCGCCCTGCGCCCCACATCAAACCCGCCATACCTCATTACCTACCAACAACAAACTTTATTGTTTCTTTTATTTTGTTTTATTTAGATGGGACATTTCAACATAATAACTATATCCTCAAGGATTTTCATTCATGGTCACAACATGATTTCGTAGATTCATTCGTCATCGAATATCATTTAATGTGTGATATCAGGAATATGGTTACGAGTCGTGAGGATGGAATATTATATTTGCTTATTCTTTGGCTCAATTTTATATTTAATCAAAAATTTAATCTTTGTTTTTTAATTTTATTTTTAAGGTTTAAACTTGAAGAACTTCTATTAATCACATTGTTAATAGAAGATTAGATTATATACAATATTAGATGCCTGTCTACGACCAAGTTTTAGAAAAAAATAATTTGTTTCTTGGGCCAACTTAGAATAATTTTAAGTAAAACAACATTTAGGGATTTAATCTTTTAATTTTTGTTACTTCAACATCAATTTATATTTCTTATTATATATTTTTATTAGTGTTTTAGTTTACATAATATTTGGCAGTTTGTAAATAATAGATATTTCTTTTTTTTAAATTATGTTTTCAATGTGTTCATCTCATTTTATAGCACAGTGTGACCTAAGTCCGCACTTAAATCACGCCTACCCGTGACTTAAGTAATCGATTATTGCACCGTGAGGTTAGCGCGCGAGCGTGTTCCGTGTACGTGTACGGATAGGCGTGACAGCGGACTTAGGTAAACGTGCTATAAAATATCGTACGATACATGTGACTTCAGTGGCAGTATCGTAATGTACTATTTTAACATTGTAATTAAATGTAATTTTATATCTTATGATTATATTTTTATAATTATATGATCTTTCGAATGTTATATTGATTTTTCCGATATTATTTAAAGCTATTGCATTGAATAATTCTTTGTCAAATCGAATCATGTTAAATAAGCGAAAATTGAATATGTAAAGTGTCGTATTTATAGGTTTAGATAATCAGGATTGATTGTATATTAAAATATTAATTGGGGAAAAGTTTTGTTTAGATGTTATCCATACTTATATCTTTTGCATTTAATATTTTTGTGTAAAGTCAAATCGTTGAAATAAGCGAAAATCGTCCATTTTATGTATGTTTTGGCGTTAAAAATTGTTTGTTTGGATTTAACTCGTCGGGAATTGATTGTACAAAAAAATGTTTAATAGGAAAAAGTTTTGTTTTAATTATCTATAACTTTTACATTCAATATTTTTGTGTAAAATCAAATCCTGTAAAGAAATAGCAAAAAAACGACTATTTTTGATGATTTTAGCGGCTTTTTCGCTATTACATTGTTAAATATTGTTCATAGAAAACAATTTTCCATGTAAAAAAGACGTATTTTAATTAGTTTTAGCAGATGCATTTGTTGTTTTTTGACGTAAAATTAATTTTGTTCACATTATGTTCAAAAATCGATTTTTTCAAATTTTTATTTGTTCTGGCGTTTTTTTATTTGTTGATCGATTCGGCTCGGTATAAGACTGGAGCTTACTTATAATTAGACGAGTATCTGGGCCAAAATTCGTTAAGATCTATTGGAAATTCGCTGAGATATTCCATAAACTTGACTACATACGAACGGACATACACACATACACCATAAAAAATGCCTAAAATGAACTAATTCTGGGTGAAAAATAGTTTTTATGCAACAAATTGTTCGTTTTTGAAGTGTTACAATTTTCGCTCTAGTGATTATAAGTGTAAATATAAGGCTCTCCCGAGAAGCGGTCGTGCCTAAAAAGAGAATGTTCGTATTAAAATTAAGAAACTTGAATCGAAAATCAAATAGATTGAAAAAAAGGTACATTTGCCTACTTAATATTTTTCATAAAACTAAAAACTAAAAGAAAATCAATATTCCAGATTGAACGGCTAAACACGAAGTTCAACGTATCAAACGTGAATGTGCTAAAACTGATAGCGAAGCTCTTAGAAGAGCTTGCGAAAAATTACCCGAAAACCAACGATTAGGCGTACAGGCATATTTAGATGCATCTCAAGTTAAGAAAAACGGTATTAGATATACAAATCAATGGATATACGAATGTTTGCTTTTGCGTATAAAAAGCAGAAAAACATACAATCATTTACGAAAGCATAATATTATGTGTCTACCATGCTGTGAGACCCTCAATCGTTATTTAAAGCTCATTAAAGGCACGTATGGTTTTAACGACAACACGTTTAACATTTTGAAACTTAAGACAGAAAACATGAGTCTTAGTGATGTGCATGGTATGCTACTTTTTATATAATGTTACAATAAAAGCACGATTTCTTGACAAACTTATAACACTGACGCATAATCATTACTTATGTATACTTAACTGTAAAATATTATTTTATTTACGCGCTTATTCTAATTTTTTCGCTTAGTATTATAAGTTATGTTAATAAATATTAAAAAATTTATTAAACAATGATAACTATTAAAATAAATGTAAAATTGATTTATACGTTTACTTACATATAGGTATTTTTCTCGTGGACGAGATGGAATTGTCAAAAACTTTGTCTTACAATCGACAAAATTTGCAATTCGAAGGTTTTACGAACATTGGAAAATATACGCTAAAGCACTAAGAAGGTTTAAAGGGGGCTCATGCTTTGGTAGTAATATTTCAACCTTTTAAAGACAAGTGGATTCAAAGTCTGGGATGTTTTCTTAGTAGAGGTAGTGCAAATGGTGCCGTATTGCACCAAATCATGATGGAAGCAATAATACTGTCAGAAAGGGCTGGTTTGAAAGTAGATGCTATCGCAAGCGATGGGGCTTCTTGGAATAGAACCATGTGGAATTTATTCGGTGTAACCGAAGATTATGTTAGCGTGGAACACATTGTTGATCCGCAACGTCGACTGTGGTTCTTTTCAGATTTCCCGCATTTAATCAAACGTTTCCGAAATTTTTTTTCAAAATTGAATAAATACGACCAAATTTGGGTATAACAAAAATTACTATTCTTGAATATTTGCATCGATTAATATTTTCTATTAGTTTATATTATTTACAGACACCAGATGGATTAGTTTCTTTGAAGCACTGGTATGTACTTCTTGCATTAGAAAATCACAAAGCGTTCAATTTGAAAATAAATTATAATTTAAGAGAAGAGCACATCGAACCGCAGTATTACCAGAAAATGAATGTGGTCATGGCTTTTCAGGTAATAATGAAACCTATTTATTTTTTTCACGAATCGAACATAAATAAGTTTCTTTTCTAAATAAGTATAATATAAAAAATAAAAAACTTAACACATCTTAACACACAAAAAAATTAACAATTCATCAACATGGCGTCGGGTAGCAAGAAGCCGTCCGATGCTACGTTAAATAAATTCTATAAATGTCACTCAACTCAAAAAGTTGCTGCAGTAGTGTGTATTTTATGTGGTGAATTTCAACACACAAACGAAGTAGTTACAAAATATAACGCTGGTGTGTCTGTGAAATTTCTAAGCAAATCATTTATCATCTGCCAAGATCACCCTAACTTTACACTAACCTCAAAATTACCATATGGTGAACTGAAAGGACCTGCTGCTGCTTTTATAGCTCAATACAAAGGCGAAGACAGGGACCTACAGAAGCAAGAGATATTAAATGAAATTGATTTAGAGTCAAATAAAGAGAAAACTCAATGATACCATCTCTGAAGAACTAAGTGAAAATGAAAAATACAAAGTAGAAAACAAATTATTAAAACAAATAGTTCAGGTACTGCAAGAAAAAAACCGCTGCCAATACATTGGCACTTAGCTTCCTCAAAATAATGTATTTATTCATTTTTTTTTAATTTTTCATAACAATAATTAATTGTATCATACCCAATTTTCTTTATGAATATTCATAATAAATTAATATATTTTTTTGAGAATTCATTCTTGTTACTCTTTTTCTCATGCGACAACCCGATATTTTTATAAATCCATTTTTTAAAAATATTATCACATGTTCAATTAGTTTTATTTTAAACCTCAAATATCTTTCGTCGTAATAGATGTTATTGTGCAACGAATTCAGTTTAAAGATATAAAAAAAATATATCTCTTTCAAATTTTAAGACTATTGGTTGATTTTCTTAATATTGTTATCGCGTGACAACAAAACTCCTACTTTTTTTATAAAACATTGTTTTTTTAAAAAACAAATAAAAATAATATTTTGAAATTTCAACCAAATATATTCTTCAATGAGTATAATAAGTGGTTAAAACTTGAAGTTGGTAAATCAATTATTATTTGAAAAATTTATTAAATAATTTTGAGCACATTTTCGTTAATAATAAATGACAGAGTGAAGATAATTTAAATATTAAAAAAAGAAAATGTACATAATTTAAATACCTTTCAATAAAAATTTATGATGTTAAGTAATAATATCTGTAACATATTAAACAAGTGGCCGACAACAGTTGCGTTTACCCTATTATTATATTATCATCAACAAAATGCTCATTAATTAAATTTTTTTTTTTTTTTTTTCAAATAACTTGTGTATAATATAATAACTGTTTTATACATAAAACAAAAATAATACAAATTAAACACAATCATAATCGTTAATATAGTGAAGATTATGTTAATGATTATGATAAAATTATGATAAAATTAGTTTAAGATTATGTTAAGATTATGTGACAAAATACTACAAGTTGTGTGCACACCATAATTTTTTAATAAACTTTCGCTGAATGTGCATAACTTGTCTATTCTTTTTTGTTATATTTATTTTCAGATTGAATAAAACCAAATTTAAAATAAACTGAATTTGAAAAAATATTTTATTTCAAATATATTATTTTTATATCGCCAAAAGCATTATAGTATGGCGATAGTTGAAAACGTAGTTAGGGTAGTTAAACATTTATCTGATAAGTTCGCTCATTCGCTAGTAGTAGTAGTGTTTTAGTGGCCGTGGTACTTATAACTGAGCCGCCGATATGCCATATCATGTAGTACGTATTTATACTCCAAGGGAGTGCACTTTTGTTTGTTAGCGAAGCCTATAGATATTCGTTGGACGCTACCGCTCCAACTACTGGAGCTATAGTTTCAAGTAGGTTCCGAACCACTGCGACCACGGTGAAAGTAAGTACATGAAAAATTCGTGTTTCAGTGATGTCGGCTTTTTCACGTGAGCGGGAATCAAACCCGCGATCTTTTAGGTATGATCCTCATTCGCTATACATAACCTTCAGATGGCGCTTGGGTAGATCGAAAATAGTTACTAGTCCAGCTTGCAGCTTACACTGCTGCCACTATGTAACTCACGAGTATCAGACTAACAGCTGTTATTGCTGTATTATACGTTATTTTTGGTGCTTTATATATATTGAATCAGTTGTAACCACATGGACACATAGTTTTTCTTAAAAACAAAATGAAGACTGTTTATTATTAATAATTTAAGTTATTTTTATTAACATGTTGTTTTTTATAAGGAAACCAACTTTACCCTAAAGGTGTTAAACGAAAGGTAAGCTCTTTTGTAAATCTGATAATTTGTAAGCAATTGAAAACGT
Organism: Torymus aiolomorphi; assembly: GCA_036365515.1. Lineage (NCBI taxonomy): Eukaryota > Metazoa > Arthropoda > Insecta > Hymenoptera > Torymidae > Torymus > Torymus aiolomorphi. The sequence continues at coordinate 80,003,840 of CM070877.1, read as the reverse complement.
GTAACATTTTATAAATTGAAATTATTCATTAAAATAATTCCATAAAGGACAAAATTCGAATAAGATATACAATTAATAGAGTAGTATGAAAATTATTTATAAAATATTTACAAAATAAAATTTAAAATTCCAAAATATACATAGTTTATTCTAACCTTTTTTCTTTTCTATTTTATTTCTTTTTAGGTTAGAATAAACTATGTATATTTTTTAATTTCAAATTTTATTTTGTAAATATTTTATAAATAATTTTCATACTACTCTATTAATTGTATACCTTATTCGAATTTTGTCCTTTATGGAATTATTTTAATGAATAATTTCAATTTATAAAATGTTACACGTTTTCCATTGCTTACAAATTGTAGATCAATGATAAAAATTAAAAAAGTCAATGTTCTAAGTCTAAGAAAAAATCAACTAAAATCTATAATAATGACTATAATGAGAGTATTAATAGTACTTATGAAGATTTTTATGAATAACAAAATTTGTATTGTTTTTGATATAAATAGTACGGATGAATATTTTGATGAAGAACAAAAGAGGTATGGTTTTTTATATTATTCATTATCTTTATACTTTTCTGTTAAATCTTAACTGATTTTAGTAACAATGATGAGTCTAGAGATGACTCAGAAGAAGAATTTAAAACATTTTAAGAAAAGCGTCTTAAGTTATCTAAAAAATATTTAGCAGGAATAGAAGAAGAAGGTAAGTGACAAACACGTATTTAAAGTTGTAAATTTAAAAAAAAGAAGTCTGATTTTTATTTTTTATATTTTAGAAAGGGACAGAGCATAATTTGAAGAAAGGGCAAATAGCCAAACGACTCAAAGATGAATAACTGGAAGAAAAAGTACGACTCAGAAAAACCATTGCCGATACTTATACAGGACATAAGGAACCATGCATTCTTCGATGTAAAGATCATAAAATTTCCAATACTTGTATTTGTTTATCCAGTGATGGGCTATATTTGTATTCTGAATCTAAAGATTGTAGCCTAGTCAAATGTAAAAAATAAAGAAAGACTAAAATCTATAACTTGCATTGCTATTAGTACAAATAGCAAATTTTTGATAAGCCTTAGCATAATTTTAGCATGTCATAATTTATATAAAAAATCCATAACTAATTTTAATTAATAAATAATAATATTATTTACAGGTAGTAGGATCGGAAAGCTCAAAGAACATAAAAATACTTTCAGTGGTGGATTTTAATCATATAAAAGATTTATAAGGTCATAGGGATATTGTACCCATTTTTGTTTTTTTAAAAAATACACATACCTTGTATTCTGCATCTAAAGATAGATGTGTCAAATTTTGGAATCTATAGACCAAATGTCTTATGTTGAATCACTTTTTCAACGTCAAAGTGTTATAACATCTATTTTAAAGTGAAAAAGCTTTTTTGTGAGAGGCAAGGGGACTCACAATAATAAAGTCACCGGATGTAAAAAATTAAATACCTAATATTTTAAAATTCGTAAATAAGTTAAACCTAATTTCCAAACGGTATTGAATATATGTATATAATCTCTGTGAGAGGCAAGGGGACTCACAATAATAAGTCACCCCGATATAATAAATTCAAACCTAATTAAATTATATCTAATATCAAATATTTATATTTTAAATTTAAATTATTTCTTTATCTTTGTAAGAAGCCATGGCACTAACCATAATAAATGTGTATAATATTTTCATAAAAAATTCATTAACTACATTACAATGACATTAAATATGTAAATAGTAAACCCGAAATAATTTTGTTAAGTTTGTGAGAGGCAAGGGGACTCACAATAATAAAGCACCCCGATAGTATAAATTAAGTAATTAATTTTTTAAAAAATTCGAAAATACCTTAAAACGATTATTCCAAAATGTATTGAATATACGGATAACATATTTTCATAAAAAAGTGACCAACTAAACGAAAATTATATCAAATATGTATATATTATAAATTTAAAGTATTTCGTTATCTTTATGAGAGACAATGGGACACACAGTAATAAAACAACCAAATAATTAGATTTATGCATATATTAAATCAATAATATTTTCAAAATTCGAATAAGTTAAAGCAAATTGCAAAACTGTTTTAAATATCTGTATATAATATTTTTAGAAATATTCTTTAACTAAATGCAAATGATATAAAATATGTATATATAATAAAATTTAATTATTTCGTTATATTTGTGAGAGGCAAGGGGACTCGCAATAATAAAGCCACTCGATGTAAAAAATGAAATACCTAATATTTTAAAATTCGTAAATAAGTGAAAGCTAATTTCCAAAAGGTATTGAGTATATGTATATAATCTCTGTGAGAGGCAAGGGGACTCATAATAATAAGTCACCCCGATATAATATATCAAAACTAATTAAATTATATCTAATATCAAATATTTATATTTTAAATTTAAATTATTTCTTTATCTTTGTAAGAAGACATGACACTAACCATAATAAATGTGTATAATATTTTTATAAAAAATTCATTAACTACATTACAATGACATTAAATATGTAAATAGTAAATCCGGAATCATTTTGTTAACTTTGTGAGAGGCAAGGGGACTCACAATAATAAAGCGTCCGATAGTATAAATTACGTAATTAATTTTTAGAAAATTCTAAAATACTTTAAAACGATTTTTCTAAAATGTATTGAATATACGGTGTGACGTGTGAGCCTAGCTCGGTTCACGCACGTACGAAGGGTTCTGAGGTGTTCGTGTCGTTCCAAGCCGAGACTCGAAACGATGCAGTGAAATACAACTAGAGTTAAAGTATACTTGGGTTATTTATTAAAATACTTATAGACGCGAGAGAGATAATCCTAACATGCGTTCGCGATGCAAACGATCGACGTCCTCTCGTAAATTCGTTACCCGCTCGTCCTCGTCCCTCGTACCTCACTTCCGTCCTCTCTCTGACCCCGCTTTCATTTTCTTTCTTTCTGTCTTCTGGATACACTTCCCTTGGTTTTTATATCTCTGTCTTGGGGATCGTAAGTGGGGGATCATTGCTCATCGGCTGTTCGTTTCTTCCCCCTAATTCGACGTCCAGATCTCGTGCCGGTGATTCAGTGCACCGCGGATTCGCTGTTCTGCTGACTGGCATTTGTCGATGTCATGCACCTTCGACATTCGACGTCCTCTATCAACGCTCGGCATATTGCTGACCGGGAGTTTGTGTTGGGCTACGTGTCTTCGTTCTTCGAGAGTCTGTATGAGTTCATGGCCGCACGCGCTTTCTCTCTGGAAGCTAACACTCGTAACACGTCTGAGGGCCGCGACATCGACCTCCGGGGCGATGAAACAAGTGATGGGGCGGGAGAAAAATTTTCCTTTTTTTTCTTGATGTTAAGGTTAGATTCGGTAGGTTCGTAGAATTGCTGCTAGGATTCGTTGGAGTTAGTTCGATACTAAAGTCTATATACTGCTAGGGTTGGCTAAAGTTGACGTCGAGCGGTCGGGAGTGATAACAAAATTATTCATCTTTCTAGGGTATGATGTGTGTATGTTACAGTCTTAATATTCGTGTGTAGTGTTGTGTCTGCGTGAGTGTACCTAACAATACAATGCTAAACCTAACGATTTTTCTCTCTCGCTTCTTATTATATTCTTCTTGTACACAGAGTCTGTTAATACTTGGATACATGATATACTGATAATGCAATAGATATGTATATATATATTTTTTCTTTATTTATGACATGTTATAGGATCGAGCTTGCGGCTCTGATTTTTCTCAACCCGTGCTTCGTGTTGACGGTGTGGCAGGGTGATGACTCTCCCTGTGGTAGTCGAATAACGTACCGCTGAAGGTAGTAGCGCTTGCGATGATGTACCTGGAAAAAGTTCTTTATTGATTAGTAGCGGGGGTTCCCTTCCCCTAGGCCAGCATTTCCAACCCAACGCGAGGACGATTATGATCGCAACGATTGACCCGCCTGAATACGAGACTGCTTGTTTTAGGGCTATAAACTCGCCGTCCACGGCATCGCGTTGTTCTAGTTCCTGCGCGCGGTTGATGTTCTTCAGCTCGTTTCCCGATTCTAGCGAAGCGGGCTGCGCGAGCTTGCTTTGTGGCATGCTATCAAATTCTCTCATTATGTGTTGCAGCATCGATCCTCCGTCGGTAGTGACTATTAGAATAAATTATGTCAATAATATACAAAATTTTGTGTTTGTTAAGAGTAGATGTCCTACAGTATTACATCAAGGCTTAAAGATGACTCAAAATTGAAAGAAAAGGATTTCCGACTTATAAGTTATACGGAGTGCCAATTGAAAGCACATATAACGCGCGCGGCGCGCATGAATTTGGCTAGTATTTTGAAAATATAGATAAAAATAACGTAACACATGGCGCAGTCAGTAAGCTGTTTGCCTGTCCCCCTGAATTCCTATGGGAGTCTTAATATCGCAATCCGATGGTTTCATTGTTACTGTGGCGTCATTGGAGGGTGACATCTAAATGATGGTTGCCATTTAGTCGGTTTACTATATAGTTATTTGTGGTGCATACAAATTTCATACAATGTCAAGTAGTCTAATTTCTACTTTCACGATTTCTTAGCAAGATGACTTAAAAGTTGTTTTATTATAGTGATTTATTGTGAAAAGGTTTATTAACTTTTATTGGATGTTTAAATAACTTTCTCCAGTGCAGTTATGCTATTTACTAGTAGTTTACGTTAAGGGGATGAGCTTGAGCCCTCACTCCCGTATTTTTGATTATTAGTTGATTTATTATAGGGATTTATTGTTAAAATGTTTATTAACCTGAATTGAATGTTTAAATAACTTTTTCCAGTTCAGTTATGTTATTTACCAGTAGTTAACGTCGAGGGGATTAGTTTAAGCCCTCACTCAAGTATTTCTGATTATTAGTTGATTTATTATAGGGCTTTATTGTTCAAATGTTTATTAGCCTGAATTGAATGTTTAAATAACTTTTTTCAGTTCAGTTATGTTATTTACCAGTAGTTAACGTCGAGGGGATTAGTCTAAGCCCTCACTCAAATATTTCTGATTATTAGTTCATTAATTATAGTGATTTATTGTTAAAATGTTTATTAATCTTTATTAATTATTTAGCTAACTTTCGGGAGTGAAATACCTTGTCCCTCTTATAGTTAAAATTAGGGGCAATCGTTTCAGCCGTTTCTGACATTTTTCTGATTGCAAGTTTATTAATTATAGTGATTTATTGTGAAATGTTTATTAATCTTTATTAATTAATTAACTAACTTCCGGGCGTGAAATACCTTGCCCCCTTATAGTTAAAATTAGGGGCAATCGTTTAAGCCGTCTCTGACATTTTTCCGATTGCAAGTTTATTAATTATAGTGATTTATTGTTAAAATGTTTATTAACGCTTATTAATCATTTAAATAACTTTTGGGCGTGATATGCCTTTTCCCTCTCACAGTTAAAATTAGAAGCAATCGTTTAAGCCGTCTCTGACATTTTTCCGATTGTAAGCATACAGCGTATGCTTTTATGAGTGGTTACGCAACTCTTCTTCCTATGTAGTTGTTGCGAGCTCGTGTATGTATATGCATGCTGAGCTATACTTCAATGCATTTGACTGCATTTGTAGTTGTTGCAATGCCGTGCTGCACGTTCCCGAATCGCATTTGGCCTCTCACGCGCTCCCTGTGCTTGCTCGCCTGTCCAGAGCTAGTAGTGTATGGTGTCGGCTTTTTCCTTTAAATTAATATCTTACCTATTCTGTTTTCCCTTATTTCTGAACCCTTCTCTAAATGATTATGTGGCCCATAGGATCCTGTTCAGATATTTAAATTGTGAATTTATTGTTTATTTCTATGACTTACATTAAATTTTAATGAAGATTTTTATGTAGTTTCCAGAGTATTGTTTTTATTATTATTATTATTGCTATTATTATTATTATTATTTTTATTATTATTTTTTTTTCTTCTTCATTTAACTAGCAGTCCTAGTTACATACGCCTATATCTTCTCAATCTTAATGTAAGAATCTTTTTTTGGGTTTAAATTTATTCTGTGCCTAATGGAAGGAACTACCATTATTCCCCTCGGATGGTTGAGGTCGGACATCCCGCATGTTCCCCTTTTCTTATTCCATTACGTAGCCATTCAAAAGCGTAGAATTCGCTCGACCAGTCGGGTTCTCTATTAGTATAACTTCTTATTTTATTCATTAGCCGTGTGGCGGTGAGTATGCGCTTTACATTTATGCTGACGTCCGTCTTAACTTGATTACAAGGCCGTCTACAGTTCGGTTTATGTATATAATACGCGCGTCGCCTAGTTAGTCTGAAATGATGACTCGTTTGTCCCGAGTCCTCTATTCTTGTGTGTTGGTGCCGTAATCTATCGTGTGTGCCTGCTTACAATTTTCTAAGGGTTCTGGTGATAAATTTTAAGCAAATCATTCCAACGATTATTATTATATTATTGATAGATGGTTTTCCTTTTTTTTCTTTTGACTATCCCCGTGCATATTATGAATGCCTAGCGTATACCCCCCGCTCGGGCCGATGATTTCCTTGTATAACAAGTCAGTCACTTTAAATTTATATATCTTAAAACTTTCTCATGGGTTTGTCGATCAATAAAAGCAATTCGCCATCCCTTGCCTATGCTGAACGCGGATTCTTTTTTTCTGGTAAATGAGTAGGCGTGCGGTTCACTTCATAACCCGCGTTTTATCGTATATGCTTTAGTGTGTCCCACTATAGCCCTGACGCGTCGTGGGAGAGATACCGCAAGCAAGCTGGCGTTTCCCGCTCCACTTCACGCAACCGTTGGGATCAAAGCTGCATAGCGTTGAGATACGACTTGCGCCATTGCATTTTTTTTCCGATTGAGGGCTACTTCACACCTAGTTTTTGCCAAGGTCCGTGACTCACATATACGGCTACCATTTGCCGCGTCCCCGCCGCGACTCCACTCCATAAGCGTACTTTCTCCCTTTACGAGTACTCGAGTCGCTAGTTCGATACAATACAAGGGAGCTGACCTTCGAAAGGTCAGGGAGATGGCGCGTGCGGGAACCGACGATTGGGCCATCGCTCTGTGTCTGCGGTGAGGTAGGGTGCTTGCACCTGCTTCGTTATACGTTGTACACGTAGGTTTTAGCGAATTCATCCCGACTACTCAATTTTAATGCGTGACTCATACGTCTGTTTATATTTACGATTAAGAGGTAAATTGCTTTTCTCGCTTGCTAACATGGAATTTGATGAGTTTATTTATATTTCTTTTCTTGTTTTCTAAAATCGGGAATCATATTTCCGCACCGTAACCTAAACTTTAGCCTCTTGCCTCCACGTTTGTATCTCGTTAGAATCATTTGCTTGTGAGTGTGAGTGGTGATGTTATTACTGTAATAACCAGATCGGTCATGACGAAAACGTAATCCAACTTTATCAGCGTGCTTTGTTTTCCCAACTAATTTCGATGTTTACAATTACTATATGTTATTCTAGCGATACTCACTGCCGAACTAAAGATATTTATTATTACTTATTTAAAGAACTGTATGTTTGACGTATCTTTGCACGTGTGATGTGCTTTTTTTCTCGACTTGGGCGCGCGAACTCCCTGCGATTGGGCCTGTTTTTTTTCTTTAGAAGAACATACGAGATATCGACCTTTATCTGCGCGGCGTCTGAGGAGCCGCGGGAAAAAGAAAAAAATATATATTTCCCCCGCCTTTTTTTTTTAGCGTTTGCTATGCTCGCCTGTCGTGTGAGGGGCCGCGATGAATTTGCGCGAACAACTCTCCTCTTCTGAAACCTTATTTATTCGTTTATTGAAAGATTCGTAACTTTTTCGATATTCGTATGTACGACTCACGTTTGATCCCCTTTTCTTATTTTAGCGTTATGTCTGCTATGATTAATTTCCACGATTTCGCACGGTCTTGCATATTCCGTCTCTATTTGGCGGAGTCTCGCTTTCTTCGCGAGATATTCCATTTGTCCTCTCCCCGAGGAAATGGTGAGTGCTTTACCTTTGATCGTAGTAAAACTTAAATTCGTATATGACTTGGGTCAGTTTCATTACAGTGAGAGTTCCTAATTGTGCTAGTGTGTATGTACCGTCCACCCTGTAGCTATCCTACATTACTTTTCTCGTTCTGGATTCCTTTTTCGTTTTTCTTTTCTTTGTCCCGTTGTAACTCAAAGGCCGCCGTGCGTGTTTGCCTCTCTGATACGACTCAGAGGTTTTAGGACATGCTTGACTTTTCTTATATTTTGTTTTGCAGCTCAGAGGCCGTTGCGCGTGTTCGCATTGTAGATACGACTCAGAGGCTTTGGGGCGTGTTTGACCTTTCCCTTGTTCCTGTTTTCTTTCGCAGCTCAGAGGCCGTTGCGCGTGTTCGCATCTCTGATACGACTCAGAGGCTTTGGGGCGTGTTCGACTTTTACAGGTAATCCAAATGTATGCGGCCGTTCGTTAGTTAATCATTTGATGGTTTAATTTCTTTATCATCGAGATCCATAAGTGTTTCTGGATCGATTGCCTTGAATATCCTCAGGGCTCTATCTTTATCTTTTTGTATCTTGGTTATGGCTAGTTTAAGTTATGTTCTCATTAATATTCATTGTTAATATTCATTCAACTTTTCGTTTTTTTTTTTTCATGCGACCTGGTATGGTTCCAACGTGATGGTGGACAAATTCTTGTTTTTGTTCGGCTTTCGAAGTCTCACAAGCAGAGTTTACGTGACCTTCATATTTGGATAGCAAGTCCTGTTCAAGGAATGAATCTGTTTTTACGGAGATTTCATCATGTGCCACGAATTCTTCGCATGGCAGGCAGCACAATTCTGTACGAAACGTTTCAGGCGTCCAGCATTTCTCTGGCAAGCATCTCCTCTTTTATGGTTGGCAGGTGTATGGAAATCTAGCACTCTAGTTGGGATAATCTTATAGTATGTTTGGGTCTACTCGCGGTTACCTCTTCCTTACAGTCCTAAGTCCTGCAGGACTCTAGTACCGGGCATCCTGAGAGTTTAAATGACCAATCACATTCTTATTATTGGTCTCCTTATTGTGGTTATATCTTGCGTTATCTCGGCGATCACCATTGCGCCAATCACTCCTAAGATCCCTTCTATAATGATGCGGCTGGTATTTATCGTTATTGAAGCTATGTCCGCCCTTCGGATGAGTGCTATATCTTCGATTACCTTCACGACCTTGGTTATTGTTTTGCTGATAGCGATTAAGACGATCGTCCCAGACATTTCCATTGTAATAGGGTCGATAGCGTGTAGCGCGGTTTCCACTGATTCGGTAATCCAATCTCCGATAGCGGTTAGGTTTTTGTAAGTTAGTTTCTCGAAATCTTGTAGGGATCTATCGGCGTCGTAGGTATTCAGTAGTCGATTCAGCAAGATTTCTACGCGCTGTCCATAACTTCCGACGCTTTCCCCTTTCTCTTGTTTGATAACCTTAAGTTCGGCGAGTAATCTGTCGGCGCCTCTGGCATGCGTGTACCTCATTGTAATATCTTCGAGTATTTTTTCGACCGATGTAAAATGGTTCATACGGCACATATAACCATCCGCAGCTCGTCCGCAAAACTTTGAGGCTAATGCACTCATCAGCCAGCATTCTGCTGATGGGCCAAATTCGTTCAGTACGTTGCGCACTACGCGGCAAAAGAAAGCCACCGAGTCGGGATTCCCGTCGAACGGGGGAATCATATTCATAGCCTGTTGTAGCGAAAATGTCCACGCAGCGTCCCCCGACCGGGAGACGCGCGGGTGTGGCGGTGGGAGGTCGATGGACTCGGGTAGTGGCTCGGCGAGGGGCTGACGCATCGGTATATAGCCTGCCCCGGAGCCTGGAGGCTCTGTTTTTTATTGTGACTCTATATTTGTTAATCCGCTAGCCCTTTTGGCGTGCGCGAGGAAATGATTGTAACCCGACAGTCTTCTCGCCTTAAATTCTGGTATTTGGTCAGGCGTTACCCACTTCGGTATGTAGTCATTGGGTGCCTCTGTGGCTGTGTGCGGAGCACAGAGTAAGTCGCGATCCACACTCGCGGCGCTGGGCGCTGCCGGGAGTCCCCCATTATTAAGTTCACTTTTCCAGGGCGAAGCCCTCCCGGTGGAGTACGTCGCCTGCAATAGTTCTCTTGAGGGGTTCGGGGATATCGATTGCGTTTTTGGTAATTTTTGTAATCTGGCCGCGAGTTCTTCTCTATAGTTCGTAATAATTTGTACCTCGTCGATCCCCAGATCTCCGGCCCCCACAGATAAAACGTGATCGAGCTTCCGACTCGCGATTTCCAAAGCCTCGAGAGAGGATAGAGCTATTGCCATGTCGGCACAGGCGAGAGCACCATTAATGTCGGCCTCCAGCTGATCCGTCGCTCGAAATCCGGGGGTTCGAGGGCGTGCCCCTGAGCATCGCGTTACTTCTACGTCGGGATCGAATCCGGCGGCTTCATTTTGCCACGCGGAGTCAAGGCTATATTCTTCGTTATTCCTCATGTTTCGACGCGACAAGAGTTTCTTAAACATGATAGATTTAAAGTATTCCGCGAACCAAAATCACTCAGTATTCACGGCCCGTAATTTTACCTTCTTTTAACTCGCTCCTTATTGGTCACGTGATTCCCCACGAGAGACAGCGTGCAATAATTGGGTATTAAAAGTTTCACTTACCCTTGTAGGCAGACCACAATAAGGATGATGGAGACGTGTAACATCCTTCCTTCCTGTCAAGCGTTGAGTGGCACGTATTCGGTTCGTACTTCGCGATTTTACTCAGATGTATTTCTAACGAACACCCCACACCTGGCACCAGAAAATTGTTACGTGTGAGCCTATCTCGGTTCACGCACGTACGAAGGGTTCTGAGGTGTTCGTGTCATTCCAAGCCGAGATTCGAAACGATGCAGTGAAATACAACTAGAGTTAAAGTATACTTGAGTTATTTATTAAAATACTTATAGACGCGAGAAAGATAATCCTAACATGCGTTCGCGATGCAACCGATCGATGTCCTCTCGTAAATTCGTTATCCGCTCGTCCTCGTCCCTCGTACCTCACTTCCGTCTCTCTCTGACCCCGCTTTCGTTCTCTTTCTTTCTGTCTTCTGGATGCGCTTCCCTTGGTTTTTATATCTCTGTCTTGGGGATCGTAAGTGGGGGATCATTGCTCATCGGCTGTTCGTTTCTTCCCCCTAATTCGACGTCCAGATCTCGTGCCGGTGATTCAGTGCCTCGCGGATTCGCTGTTCTGCTGACTGGCATTGGTTGATGTCATGCACCTTCGACATTCGACGTCCTCTATCAACGCTCGGCATATTGCTGACCGGGAGTTTGTGTTGGGCTACGTGTTTTCGTTCTTCGAGAGTCTGTATGAGTTCATGGCCGCACGCGCTTTCTCTCTGGAAGCTACCACTCGTAACAGGATAGCATATTTTCATAAAAAAGTGACCAACTAAGCGAACATTATATCAAATATGTACATATTATAAATTTAAAATATTTCGTTATCTTTATGAGAGACAATGGGACACACAATAATAAAACAACCAAATAATTAGATTTATGCATATATTAAATCAATAATATTTTCAAAATTCGAATAAGTTAAAGCAAATTGCAAAACTGTTTTAAACATCTGTATATAATATTTTTAGAAATATTCTTTAACTAAATGCAAATGATATAAAATATGTATATATAATAAAATTTAATTATTTCGTTATATTTGTAAGAGGCAAGGGGACTCACAATAATAAAGCCACCCGATGTAAAAAATGAAATACCTAATATTTTAAAATTCAAGCTAATTTCCAAACGGTATTGAATATATGTATATAATTTCTGTGAGAGGCAAGGGGACTCACAATAATAAGTCACCCCGATATAATATATCATGTCACGGCCTGCCGTACCGACGTGAGTAATAAATCGGCAATAAATAAGTTCGTGGGAACGAACGTTAGATGGCGCCTCGATGCAGTATTGGAGCTGTATTGAGAGTATGACGAAGGTGCCGGCGGAGACGTGACCGGCATCCATCTTGTTGTTATCATTCGGACAGAAACGCGCGCGGAAGTGAATTCGCGGAGAGATCGCGTTTCCCGCGATAAGTAGTGAAGTGTTTCACTGTTTCAACCTCAGGAATGCAGGCGTGATGCATCCTGAGCCTAATATCATTGTTCGAGGGACGTATTATTCTGTACTTTCGACGGAAACACGAGAAGAACTCAGAGATAGTGCTACAGGCTAGGATCACCTGTCGCACTCTCAAAGCAGCAGCATCCTCGTGCAATAAGGCTGTTCGCCTGGCATGAGAGCAGCAGAGAGTATCACGAGAGTTGATAGTACGAAGCCAGATGAGCAGCGAGGATGTCCACGAGGAACCTAGGCCACACCGTATGAATCTAACCTACAATAACGGTAAGCGTGCACATATCAACCGCGTCGCGAGTAAGTACGCGTAACCGTTTGTCCAGGCTCGTCGCCATCTGGACAGCGGCCCCGAATAGGCGTTCTTGTGCGGAGAGAGCGAGCGTAGAGAGAGCACAGGCTCTGGTCATCAACCTTAGAAGGTCACCGACCATGATTTAGCTTGCCGGCAGTTTGTAACCGGCAAGTGCGCATAAGAAGTGCGCAGACAACATGCGTTAGTAGCCTGTTCTCTCTCAGGCTAGGTTAAGTGTGTGTGTGTGTGTCGTATTATACCTTACGTGCGCGGTGTAAATTACCGCGAGCGTGACATCAGTCAGCGAGGCAGCTAACGTCAGAGGTAACGTACTGGCGCACCGTTTAGATAGGGAATACGCAAACCTAAATTCATTTCTTTTATATTTCTGATCCATTATCACACCACAACTTCTTTTATTTAATAAACCATAGTCTTTTGCTATTAACTTTAACCACTCGAGTTATCATTTCGCGACCTTAGTCATTCCCCGCTCCCCGACGCCGCCGCGGTCGTTACGTAAGAGAATACGTTTCGTTAGATCTGAGCAGCCGGCACACGAACCAGTAACCAGGAGAGGAGTTCGAGTCACTGGTGAGAAATAAAGCGCGAGTCTTCGACTTGCGTGTTGCACGGTAAGTAACCAGATTACGTTAACATTGCACGACGTTGTAGCGTCTGTTGCCTAATCTGGCTATTATATCTCCGGGAGTTGAACCGAGAGATATGGATTTGAACCGCTAAGGTACACAGGTGAAACGTGCCTTAGCTCGAAAATCCACCCCGTCACAATCAAAACTAATTAAATTATATCTAATATCAAATATTTCCCCTATAGCACTGAATATTTGAGGAATATTCCCTCAATATTCATTTGCCATTTTCGCAATTTTCACTAATATTCCCTCAATGTTAATGAACATGAAAGGAACCCTTAGGGAATATTCCTGCAAACCTTGATGACCGTTTTTCCATTTCTTTTCTAAAATGATCAGGTAGGCTACCTATTATTGTAATATTGCAGGAATATTCGTACAAGATTAATTAATATTAGACGAATATATAATTAAGTTTCACCAATTTTTCCTCGATTAAGCAGTATTGCAGCAATATTCGTACAAGATTCATCGACACGAGAGGAGCATTCAATATATTCCCCTATAACACTTAATATTGGAGCAATATTGCTTCAATGTTGCTGCGACATATTCGCCATATTCGCTAATATTCCCTTAACGTATGCAGGTAACGTTAGAATTTAAGTTGTTTATTTCACATAGATAAGGCGTAAAATTTTGAGTCCTCATCCCCCATTGCAAACGGGATATCAAAAACAAGGCAAGCCTTATAATTCGGACTTTCGCAAAGAGTCATTTGAACGGTTGAATTATGCGGCTTATATACTCTCGGCCATCCAGTGTAATCACAGAAAGCGCTACCGGTACGCCGCACGGCGGATAAATAGCCGAAGCTTGCATATCGACAGCCGCCCATCACAAGTTTCCCTTTATCACCGCTATGCGGAGCGCCGATAGCGCTTTCTGTAGATACACTGAATGGCCGAGAGTATATAAGCCGTGAAATTCAACCGATCAAATGACTCTTTACGAAGAGCCCGATTTACAAAGTATATATATATATATATATATATATATATATATATATATATATATATATATATATATATATATATATATATATGTATATATATATATATATATATATATATATATATATATATATATATATATTGCATATAAAAGTAGATATTATAACGATTATTCTATTGCATGAACACTTAACTGGCGGAGGAAGGAAATAGGTTCGGAGTTGTCTTTGCAGAGAGTATTTATTTTTAAATACTTTCGGTAATGGTTGAGGAAAGGAGGAACAACTCCCGTGGTTTAGTAGGGCTACAGGCGACGGACTCCACGGATTCATCTCTCTAAAGTGCATAATTTTATTATTCGACTAATTCAATAATTTTATCATGTCATAGAATTCTGAATTAGTAAAAGAAATATTATCATGTATTTCATGAGAGTGAATTAAAAAAAAAATCCAACGCGCTAATAGCAGTACCTCAATGGTAGCGTGGAAACTGCTAATAAATTAAATGCCTATAAAAATCCCCATTTATATGTAGAATTTTCATGTTAATTTTCAGTATGCAGTCACACAAAAATTTCCGATGCTTTCATACGTACAAGCGCTCCGATTATATTGACTTTTCTCTACATCACGTTTCCGAATCATATGATCATTTTCACAAAAAGAAGTAGCAGAATTATTTTTTATGGTGCACCTTCAACTTTGGGTAATATTTTAAATCCATAATATTTTGAAAACTTAAAAATAAATTCAAACAAATTACCAAACTATGTATTACATATATATTCGTTTATTACACATATGAAGGTTTATTATAAAGTCACCAATCAAGACAATCAGTCAAGAGACTTTCAAAAAAGGTCACAACAAAAATACTGGCATATTCTGAAAGTAAAATGCAAACATTTTCCTAATCAATATTCTATACAAAAAACTTCGAGATTTTGAATAAAATGAATAATTTAATTATAAGCAAAAATTGGAAAAAATTTAAATTTTCAATGTTCCATAACTCTTTTATTTGAACTTCTATTAAAAAAAATGTGTCTCAAAATTGAAAAGGAATATATCCTACTATATTCAATTTATAAATTGCAATTATTAAAATTTCGTTATATCTTACTTTGCCAGAGACCAAAAAGATCTGGACCACGTCAACTCTGTATCCTTCGAAGAAGGTATTCAAAAAATATCACCATCGCAATATCGACGAGCAAACCAATGTTACGAATAATAAACAGTACGCAAACCAAGAACAGAATAGCATAGAGCTGCTGTAGTTATGAATACATAAATAAACGGCCGAAAAGATATTAGATAAAATATAAACTCTAAAATGTACATGTGACGCCTATTACAGGCTTTGTTTAAATAAAAAAAGCATTAAAAACATATATATATAATTTCGTTTTTCTTCTTCCCTTTACCCTTACACATATTTTTCAGACAAGTACCCATTCACTTAAGTAATTTTTACGCCAAAATTGCAAATTTAACACAATAGAACACAAATTGATCGTGCAAATAAAATGTAAAAAAAAACGCGATTAATATCGAAGTGCAGTCAAAAATATTGTTAAACGTATTTCTCGACGTCTAATTCGCAAACATATCTATCTAATTTCATATATCGGTGAATTGCGCTGTAAATTACCCTCAATAAAAAACAAAAGCAAGTGAACAACGCGCACGCATAGCACGTGTTATTTCCATTTTCTAGTATAGATATATCCAAAAAATTACGATTTGAAAAGAAGGCTAAATTAGTTTTAACCTCGAATAATTATGAAATTCATAAACGAATTCTTTTACTCTAAAAACAAATATAATAAATAATATACACTTTACATCTGCGCCAAATTTTAAAGAAATTAAAACAAAAAAGTTTTCTCTAGTTATCAGGCGACAAAGAAAATGACTTTGTAAAATAGGAAAATTTTAAATATCAAAAAGTAATCATACAATCTTGATGAAAATTCACATACATAATATTTATATCACATACAAAATTATCTAGAAATCTGGAGCTGATTCTCTCTGGAATTGTTAAATTCATCTCACCTCTTACTTCTGGAATGATGGGCCATTACATTGCGATATGCCGATCCATTAATAATATGTGGTGTGAACGAAATGATTTAGTAAAGTACAAAAAAACGATATCAAACAAAAGTTTTAACCTCAAATATCTCTGAAATTTATGTATTAATCATTTTGCCCAAAGAACTCAACCGTGGGCTACCCAACATCCCAACATCTATCACCACAATAAATTTTAAAGCAATTAAGGGAGTACCCCCGGTAAGGGATTTACACCTTACAAAAATCTTAAATTTGGCACACAGGTAGATTTTAGTTTAAAAATGGCTCGGTTAAATTTTAGTGATCTTTAGGAGCGTCAGAAAGAACTTATAAACATTTCAATTTTCACACATTTAACACAGGCCTTATGGGAAATCGCACAATTTTCTCTTTCGTTCTAAAGTACAACATTAGAGGTTAGGAACGCGCATGTGCACTCGCTTGACTAGCTACTTACCGGGGGTACTCCCTTCAGACAATTTAACTCCCGCAATCGTTGGATATACAAAACTCATTTTCTTCATTTTTCAAGCTTTACGTTTTTGCTAATAACAAAAGAACCGTGATAGCTAGAAATAAAATATTTTTTATGAAATGTAGGTATTTTAATTCTCTTTCGTATGACACCCATCCGA
The DNA here is from genome assembly GCA_036365515.1 of Torymus aiolomorphi. Classification (NCBI taxonomy): domain Eukaryota; kingdom Metazoa; phylum Arthropoda; class Insecta; order Hymenoptera; family Torymidae; genus Torymus; species Torymus aiolomorphi. Next base: position 79,987,042 of record CM070877.1, on the reverse strand, counting down.
TTCAGATACATGAAGCCGTTCTCGAGATATTACGATTTAAAGAAAAGGTTAACAAAATTTTAACCTGAAATATCTCCGAAATTTACGGGGGAATTTTGAAGCGATTGAGTCAATTTTACTCCAGTTATCGAGCGACAACGAAAACTAATTTTTTTCATATTTCATTTTTTTTTCTCAAAAACTAACCAAAAGAATTGATCCAAATTTTTATTGATTATAGTTATTTATTTTCTGTAGTATCATGATTTTTCTCCAAAAAATTGACCGTTTAGATTGGGAGTTATGATCTTTAAAAAAAAAAAAAAACAAGTTTTTGTTAATAACAAAAGAACCGTGATAGCTAGAGAATTTTTGTTTTTTTTTTTTTGATAATATAGGTTTTTTTTATCCTCTTTCGAACGCTACCCATCCGATTATAAAATTTACATCCAATCAATAAAAAAAATCAAAGTAAGTTAGGAAGCTGATGGTTCTACTGCCTAGGTAGTAATTAAATAAAAACAAAAGTTTTTAAAAAATTTATTCCGACGTTTCGGACGGTTTATTTCCGTCCCTTTTCAAGGTCTGTGAAAATACACACGAAATACAAGTTTATTAACATAAAAAAAGACACTAAAATTGATAAACACTTTATTTATCATCTCTAGAGTATGTATAGGAGGGGTAAGAACTACGAAACACTTTAGCCATAAATACACAATAAGATATGTAAACCTATAATAGTAAGCCTTGTTTATATCAACTTATTATTATTAATAAAAATTTTATAATCTGACTTCAAAAAATTAGTGTCAAACTGTCTATTCAAACTATTGCATTGGGAATGGATATGTAGCATTTCAGATAGTAATCTTTTCTGTAAATTAGGCTCTTGATCTAAAATTTTAATATTTTTGAAATCGATTTTATGATTAGTATTCGCTATATGTCCGTGTAAAACTGACTTGTCTCTCTTAAATTTACAATCGCTAACATGTTCTTTGCTTCTTACAATCAATTTTCGAGAAGTTTGTCCCACGTACGACGCATCACAATCGCAACAATTAATTTTGTATACAACTTGAGATTTTTCATTTTTATGGTATCTATCTTTTCCTAGTCTAATTATATGATTGAATTTATTGGAGATTGAATTAATCATAATTAAGTTGTAACACTTACAGATATTTTTTAATTCCGGGTTGATATATTTAATAAATAGGAAAACTAAAATGCTATTAAAATTTATGTTCTTAGAATTACAAGTATTTTTATTATTATTTTTAATATGTAATATACGTTTATTGATATGTTTATTAATGAAATCCATAGGATAATCATTCTCCAATAATAAATCTCTAATTAGATTAAGATTCTTATCATGGAAGTGTGTATCAGCTAAATTAATACATTTGTCAAGTAAAGAACATATTATACCAATCTTATTACTAATCGGGTGGTGAGAATTAAAATTTAGAAATCTACCAGAAAAAGTTGGTTTCCTATACCAATCCGTGGAAATTTTTTTTTGTTCGTTATGAATAATAAGAAGATCTAGAAAACTTATTTTATTGTTGCTTGGTGTCTCGACTGTAAATTGTAAATTCTTATCAAAACTATTAAATAAATTTGCTGTATAATCTATCATGTTCGCAGGAACACATACAATAATATCATCAACATATCTATAGTAAAACGGTACAGGAAAGCAAATTTTTGATAAGGCTTGATTTTCTAAGTCTTCCATGACAATATCAGCTAAGATTGGACTTAAGGGGTTGCCCATGGCAGCTCCAAATATTTGTTTGTAAAAAGTGTGATTAAATACAAAGTAATTGTTGTGTAGGATAAACCTAAGAACATTTATGAATTCGCTACAGTTAAGCTCGCAAAGATTATACAATTGATTCCAACGTTTTTCTATTGAGTCGAAAATTAAATAATCCGCAACATTTGTAAACAAACTAACAACGTCTAAGCTGATAATGGTATATCCAGCCGGTATAACTATGTTTTCAATTTTTTGTTTTAAGTCTAAACTATTAGTAACGTGTGAACTAGGCCTTTTAAAATTGTTAAAGAGAAACTTAGCAAGCATTTTGGATAAATAATATGTAGGAGTGTTAATAGCAGAGATTATCGGTCTAACAGGAAAATTGATCTTATGTATTTTAACGAGACCGTAAGCTCTGGCTATTGTACATTTATTCGAAATAGGTTGTAATTTTTGAAAAAATGTTATGTGTCTTAGGTTTTTTATAAGTGCGTCTGTGTTTTTTTTCCAAAGAAGGGAGAGGATTTTTCTTAACCATACAATAATATTTAGAGTCAGATAATAAATTAATCATTTTTTCACCGTATTTTCGTTTATCAATAATAACAGTACTATTTCCTTTATCTGCTCGTGTTACTAAAAGATTATTGTCGTTCTTTAGAAATTCTTTTGTTCTTTTTAAATCGATCTTGAGCCTTTTATCGAAAAAATCTAAACTAAATTTTTTATTCTGATGTTTACTTAAAATATTCATAATCTTATTTCTTATATTCTTAGAAAATTCAGAATCTACAGTTTTGTCATTTAAAAAGTATTCTAAGTTTTTTATAATTTCTAAAACATTATTATTCTCTAATTTCTCCGTGAAGTTGAATTTATCACCGAGCCTTAAAATGTCAATTACAAACGGAGGTAGTTGGACATTAGAAAGGTTCACTAACCATTTATCATTAGATATATTATGCGAAAGTTCATTGACATGCGTATTGTTGTGGTTGAGGTCAATAGCCCTTGCGTTATATGAAGTATCAGATCTATATGTGTTTTTAGTTAAAACTGTATTGTATCTTTGTAAATATAAATTTTCTAATTTACTATCGAGTTTCTCTTCAACTTTTTCCATTATAAACATTAGTTTTGTATTATAAAAATGCGTGAACAAGTTAGTCAGATTTGGATTCGTGTGTTTATTTAATAAGTTCTTAAAGTTCGATATTTTATTTATAAGAAATCTCTTATGGAGGTTTATGTCTGAAATCTCTATATTTAAAATTCTTTTTTCGGTTATTCTAATAATTTTTTTCAGACTACGGAGTTCTTTACAAGAATGCATCTGAAGATAAGATAAATTTTTAGAACTATTACTAATATGTGTCGGAATTAGATCATAAAATCTGCAATTTATTAAGAACTTACATTGGCAACACGATTTCTTATAGTCGTATAGTATCGAACTTTAAGAACTTATTAAATAAACACACGAATCCAAATCTGACTAACTTGTTCACGCATTTTTATAATACAAAACTAATGTTTATAATGGAAAAAGTTGAAGAGATACTCGATAGTAAATTAGAAAATTTATATTTACAAAGATACAATACAGTTTTAACTAAAAACACATATAGATCTGATACTTCATATAACGCAAGGGCTATTAACCTCAACCACAACAATACGCATGTCAATGAACTTTCGCATAATATATCTAATGATAAATGGTTAGTGAACCTTTCTAATGTCCAACTACCTCCGTTTGTAATTGACATTTTAAGCCTCGGTGATAAATTCAACTTCACGGAGAAATTAGAGAATAATAATGTTTTAGAAATTATAAAAAACTTAGAATACTTTTTAAATGACAAAACTGTAGATTCTGAATTTTCTAAGAATATAAGAAATAAGATTATGAATATTTTAAGTAAACATCAGAATAAAAAATTTAGTTTAGATTTTTTCGATAAAAGGCTCAAGATCGATTTAAAAAGAACAAAAGAATTTCTAAAGAACGACAATAATCTTTTAGTAACACGAGCAGATAAAGGAAATAGTACTGTTGTTATTGATAAACGAAAATACGGTGAAAAAATGATTAATTTATTATCTGACTCTAAATATTATTGTATGGTTAAGAAAAATCCTCTCCCTTCTTTGGAAAAAAAACACAGACGCACTTATAAAAAACCTAAGACAAATAACATTTTTTCAAAAATTACAACCTATTTCGAATAAATGTACAATAGCCAGAGCTTACGGTCTCGTTAAAATACATAAGATCAATTTTCCTGTTAGACCGATAATCTCTGCTATTAACACTCCTACATATTATTTATCCAAAATGCTTGCTAAGTTTCTCTTTAACAATTTTAAAAGGCCTAGTTCACACGTTACTAATAGTTTAGACTTAAAACAAAAAATTGAAAACATAGTTATACCGGCTGGATATACCATTATCAGCTTAGACGTTGTTAGTTTGTTTACAAATGTTGCGGATTATTTAATTTTCGACTCAATAGAAAAACGTTGGAATCAATTGTATAATCTTTGCGAGCTTAACTGTAGCGAATTCATAAATGTTCTTAGGTTTATCCTACACAACAATTACTTTGTATTTAATCACACTTTTTACAAACAAATATTTGGAGCTGCCATGGGCAACCCCTTAAGTCCAATCTTAGCTGATATTGTCATGGAAGACTTAGAAAATCAAGCCTTATCAAAAATTTGCTTTCCTGTACCGTTTTACTATAGATATGTTGATGATATTATTGTATGTGTTCCTGCGAACATGATAGATTATACAGCAAATTTATTTAATAGTTTTGATAAGAATTTACAATTTACAGTCGAGACACCAAGCAACAATAAAATAAGTTTTCTAGATCTTCTTATTATTCATAACGAACAAAAAAAAATTTCCACGGATTGGTATAGGAAACCAACTTTTTCTGGTAGATTTCTAAATTTTAATTCTCACCACCCGATTAGTAATAAGATTGGTAGAATATGTTCTTTAGTTGACAAATGTATTAATTTAGCTGATACACACTTCCATGATAAGAATCTTAATCTAATTAGAGATTTATTATTGGAGAATGATTATCCTATGGATTTCATTAATAAACATATCAATAAACGTATATTACATATTGAAAATAATAATAAAAATACTTGTAATTCTAAGAACATAAATTTTAATAGCATTTTAGTTTTCCCATTTATTAAATATATCAACCCGGAATTAAAAAATATCTGTAAGTGTTACAACTTAATTATGATTAATTCAATCTCCAATAAATTCAATCATATAATTAGACTAGGAAAAGATAGATACCATAAAAATGAAAAATCTCAAGTTGTATACAAAATTAATTGTTGCGATTGTGATGCGTCGTACGTGGGACAAACTTCTCGAAAATTGATTGTAAGAAGCAAAGAACATGTTAGCGATTCTAAATTTAAGAGAGACAAGTCAGTTTTACACGGACATATAGCGAATACTAATCATAAAATCGATTTCAAAAATATTAAAATTTTAGATCAAGAGCCTAATTTACAGAAAAGATTACTATCTGAAATGCTACATATCCATTCCCAATGCAATAGTTTGAATAGACAGTTTGACACTAATTTTTTGAAGTCAGATTATAAAATTTTTATTAATAATAATAAGTTGATATAAACAAGGCTTACTATTATAGGTTTACATATCTTATTGTGTATTTATGGCTAAAGTGTTTCGTAGTTCTTACCCCTCCTATACATACTCTAGAGATGATAAATACTGGGAAATTGCGTGCGCCGTCTCACTTTGACAAGTGGTCTCTTATTGTGTCCACTTATTTATATTTGTATATATAGTTTTTTGGTAAGTGTTATTAAGCGAGTGTTTATCAATTTTAGTGTCTTTTTTTATGTTAATAAACTTGTATTTCGTGTGTATTTTCACAGACCTTGAAAAGGGACGGAAATAAACCGTCCGAAACATCGGAATAAATTTTTTAAAAACTTTTGTTTTTATTTAATTACTACCTAGGCAGTAGAACCATCAGCTTCCTAACTTACTTAACTTTCTACTATGACTGCCATTTGCGACAATTAACTACAAAAAAAATCAAAAATAAATTTTTCGAAAATGAAAAATTCGACATAAAACAAAAACGAATCTATGAATCATAAAAAATAGTTTTCTTCCCGAATTCAGAATAAAAAAACAAAAAAAATGAGCCCCACCCGGTTAAAATCGACCGCGTGGATCCGGAGATAAAGCGGTATACACACACACACACACACACACACACACACACACACACACACACACACACACACACACACACACATACACACACACACACACACACACACACACACACACACACACACACACACACACACACACACACACAGACATTTCCTAAAATCATGTGATACAAACTTCTAACACCTTTAATCATGTTTCTAGAGAAATTTAACGAAACTTAAAATTTTACTATTACAAAGCTTCCTCTAGGAGGAAGCAAAATGAACTACTTAACAAACTACTAATTCAAGAAAAAGAAAAAAATAATAAAAATGAAAACCAAGCATGGGCAACATATGCAAATGTCCTAATACAAAGCAATATTAAGCCAAAAAACAAAAAAGTGCCAAAGCTCATCATCAAGAAAACTAACAGCAAAGATGAAATAAATATCGTGAAAACTGTGTGCAATTACTTAACTAATGACAAAACAGTACAAGCAAAAAATGTTAATACTAAAATCAAGGACACTGTGATAATAAACTGTATGAACGTAGAAAGTGTAGAGAAAATAGAGTTAAATTTAAAAAATAGTCTAAACGAAAACTTTAAAATTGAAAAAGAACAAATAAATAAACCTACAATGAAAGTAATAGGAATAGATAAGCATTTCTCAACCAAAGAAGAAGTAGAATCTGACATAAACCAAAGAAACTTCAGCAACATGGATTAAAAGTGCAAAGTGTTACATATTTTCACAAACCAAACATCAAATAGTGCAATAATAGAAGTAACTTCTAGTATATATAAATATATAAAGGAAAATAGAAGCAAAATTCTAATAGGCTATCAAAATTGCAGAGCCTATGACATTATTAATACAAATCCATGCAATAAATGTGCTGGCTATGGACACGGTGGCAAAAAATGCACGAACAAGGTTATGTGCTTTAAATGTGCAGGATCACAAGAAGCAAGCAAATGCAATTGTAACACTTTAAAGTGCGCAAACTGTGACTATAGTAATAAAAAATATAAAACAAATTATAAGGTAAATCATAGTGCAATTGATAGTGATCAATGTGAAATTTTAAAAAAGAAAATAAAAAGATACATAGAAACAACAGATTATCCATTACAACCTACTTATCAAAGATACATTGGTAAAGTAGAAAACACAAAACATACAGATAAAGTAAATGAAGAGAAACCTACAGTACCAACAAATGAGATAACTTCAACACCGATGATAAATAGAATCAGACAAACAACTTTCAGAGATCTACCACTAATTGGACAAACATTCACAAATACAAGAAGCAGAAATGGATGAAACAGAGAAAATTATAAACAATGAAATAATAGTTGATACAGTAAGTAAACTAAACAAACTTCTGAATATTGAAAAAGAACTCATTGTATGCATAAATATAAGAAGTATGAATCACAACTATAATAAATTACTAATATTCTTAAGGAGCCTTACAGTAAAACCATGTATTATAATTTGCACTGAAACTTGGGATATGGATCATCATGAATACTTCAATATAAATGGTTACAAAATATTTTACAATAATAGCAGAATAAATCAGAATGATGGGGTCGTTATGTACATAGAAAACAAATTAATTGAAACAACTGAGGTAACTGAAATAAACAAACTTAAAATAATAAATTCAACAATAATAATGGACAATAACAAACAAATACTAATATTAGCATTATACAGATGTCATAGCGTAAAGAAAACAGAATTTATAATATATTTCAAAGAACTGTTGATAATGAACAAAATATTTAAAAATAACCTAATAATCGGTGACTTTAACATAGACATAAACAGTAATGAAATAATAGACCAAGGGTTTTTACAGATTCTATTAGAAAATGGATATCACCCAGGATTCAATCAAATAACTAGACCGGCAAACAGTGACATTGGTAAAGGTACTTGCATTGACAATATTTACTTAAAACTTGATAAAATTGCACACAAAAGTTATACGATAACAATACCTTTTAATGATCATTACCCGATATTAGTGTCTATAAAGAAGATAAAAAAAAAACGATAACAAAACCAATTACAAAACAATAAATTGTAACAAATTAAAAACTATAAGTAAAAACATAAACTGGAGAGATATCTCCATAACTATAGACCCAAACAATGCACTAGATCAGCTGATACTCAAAATTAAAAAATGCATATATGAATATGAGTCAACTAATAACAGCTTTTGCTGATGACACTGCAATAATTGTAAAAGGAAAATCATGGCTTGAAATAGAAATAAATATGAACCTATATCTAAATAAAGTATCAAACTGGCTGGCTCTAAACAAACTATCCTTAAACATTGATAAAACAGTTTACATGAAATTTAGAAGTACACGAAACAGCACTCCGGGAAATTTAAATATCTGTATACAAGGAAAACAAATAACAAGAGTTGACAGTACCAAATACCTAGGAATAACCATTGATAGTAACATGAGATGGGAAAACCACATCACAAATATTTATAATAAATCAAAATATTTAATCTTTATTTTTTATAAACTCACTAAAACACTATCGCAACAAAATCTCAGGATGCTCTATTACGCTCTTTTTCATAGTATCATGTCTTATGGCATAATTGCATGGGGAGGAGCATACATAAACATAACTAGAACTCTTCAAACTTTACAGTACAGAATTCTTAAAATAATAAACAAAAATAACTTTTTAAATGAAAAACAGCGACTAAATTTAGATCAACAATTCACTTATGAATCTCTATTATATCATTACAAAGATTTAAAAGATAACTTTATAAATTCAAATAGCATCACGAGAAAGAAATGTATCATAGTTCCAAAACAAAACAAAAGAATAAGTAACAAGATCAGTTATTTAAGGGACATTACTTGTTATAACAGTCTGCCTAACAATCTCAAAACACTAACAAACAAAAACAACAGAAAAGTTAAACTAAGAGAATGAATACAAATAAATTATGATCAACAAGTTATGAACACACAGCAAGCGACAAAATTAGAATAGACTGTAATAAAATCAGACAATCTTACATGAAGTAAAATACACTAGAAAGGGCTATGCCCTAATATTACAATATAAAGGAAAGAAAACAACCGTCAAGTATGACTGTCTAACATCGGAAGTCCATGTGGATAAGACTATGCTTGACGCATTATTATTAGATACTGGAGCATACATCTGCTCGAAAACCAAATGCATACGACACCAATTTCACTGACACCAACGAATAACAAATTATAACTACACCAATTTAAAAAAATTCAACAATGATAGATACTTGCAAAATATAAACCTAATCGCAGACAGCATAATCCAGTTATTTACTACAGGAACGGAACAAAAAATTAAACAACCAAAAAAAGAATATTCTTTTATAAGGAAATTTACTAAATGGCCTAACTCGAACAGTAATCCACAAACAAAAACATACAACAAAAATTGTCCTTATTGCCATGATCCTAAAACACGTGGAATTAAGCATATCCATTTCTTAAAAAGCACAGATACAACTGAAAATCAAGGAAAAAATAAAAAACCCACCAAAACAGAACATAATGGAATAGAAGAAATATATGATATGATTGACAATATAGCCAATGAAAATAACATTAAATTACTACAAAAACCAGTAACAAAAGAACCAGGAAACAAAACAACTACAAACAACATCCGTATGACATATGGTGATATTAATTACCTAGGATCAAACAAAGCACTTTTTTATTTTGATAGAGGAATCAGAGGCAAGCAAACTTTTACTAATTCAATGTACCCACTAGATGCACAACCAAAACACAAGGATATAGTAGTAATAGATGAAATAGTCTTCACATCAAACTGTAAATGCGATTCGAGTAACCAACACAGGGACATGTTCCCTCATTATAGGGTCACTTGTGCAGTTGGGCTTACATGTCCAGCTCGACTCAACAAACATGAAAGGATAATTTATGCAAGAAACAAGAATGCAACAACAGAAACACCTACAACTGCGAGATCTATGCTAATAAGATATTGGTGAGTGTGGTAGTGACATAGTTTTATTTATAGTTGAAATTTGTTTCTCTCTGTAACCAAGTTACAGGAGAGTAAACAAATACGCTCTAAAAAAAATGTATTAGATTGTAAGTTTAGCTTGTAAGTTTATTATATATACCAGACCAGCATACAGGAAGTGACTTCCTCTGCTGGACTACTTTTGTAATGTAATTTTATATTACTCTGGTTAATAAATAAATCTTCATCTCGATAAAGTTTCGCTGGTTTGGTTTCCAGCCTCTTCAGATCTTTATTAAAAATAATAACAAATGAGTTCAATTAACATTCGAAATTACATATGATGGCTAAACATTATTAATGAGTACATACCATAATAATAAAATTAATAATACTTGGTAGATCTCATAGTAGTCTTAGAATTATGAGAATACCATTCTCTCGTCAACGGTAATAATAGATTACAAAATATATACATAGCGATCCACAACGACCCGTCATATTGTATCGAGAGGTCATACTGTATCGAGAGTTAGTACACTGAGTCCAATACAGTTCTTCCAAAGGTATATACACTACCAAAAATACATAAAGTAGATATCCCACTTAGACCTATCATTTCCACTATTAATAGTCCTACTAATTTTTTATCTAAAATTATTGACCAAGAACTCAAAAAATGTATTAAAAGACCTTTATCACATATTAACAATAGTTACGAATTAAAAGAAAAATTGGATTCCCTTACAATACCTTCAGGCTACCATTTGATCTCTTTAGATGTTTCGTCTTTATTTACCAACATTCCAACTGAGTTAGTTATAAATAGTATTGATAAACGGTTCCATCAAATTCATTTAAATTCCAAGATCCCTTTTACTGATATTGTGGATACAATTAAATTTCTCTTTAAACAAAACTTTTTTCCAATTCGATGGTGCTATTTACCAACAAATTTTTCGTACACCAATGGGTTCCCCAATTTCACCTCTTTTTGCTGATATAGTTATGGAAGACTTGGAGGCTGAATGTTTTAAGATTCTGACAGAAAAACATAATTGCACACCACTCTTTTATTATAGATATGTACGAGGGGTGTTCAAAAAGTAAGTTTCCCTAGTCTGCCGTTTTGCCCCAGCGCCATCTAGCGAGCTGGGACCGAACATAGTTTTAGTTTAGGATATACCGATAAGAGCGGAACCGGTCTTAGCTGGCGAAAAAATTTTTTTCATCAGTACCGGCTCGGAAACCATGGAGCTACCTGTGAAAAACGTGTCCACCTGTGAGTTGCGTGCAGTTATTCGCTTTTTAACTGCAAAAGGGCTTAATGGCAACGAATGAGAAATTTTTGATCACCCACCCTACTCTCCAGATCTTGCACCAAGTGACTTTTTTCTTTTTCCTAAATTAAAGGAAAGTTTGGGTGGCCATCACTTCAATTCAAATGATGAAGTGAAAGACATCGTTAAATTATTCTTTAAAAAACAGGGCACGGATTTTTATAAACAAGGGTTGTCAAAGCTTGAGAACAGATATAAAAAATGTATTCAAGTCCAAGGGGACTATGTAGAAAAATAGTTTATAAGTCAAACAATAAATACATATGTTACTTTAACCTAAAAATTGTGTTTTGCTTTTTTCCCGGAGCAGGGAAACTTACTTTTTGAACACCCCTCGTAGATGACACTATTTTGTGTATTAAAAAAGAACAGTTGAATACTGTTTTGGAGGTTTTTAATAGTTATAATAACCATTTAAAATTTACTCATGAAACAGAAACGAATAATAGTATTGACTTTTTGGATTTATCGTTGTCAATTGATAACAATAAAATTAAAACCAATTGGTACCAAAAACCAACTTGTTCAGGCAGAGTTTTAAATTATAATTCTAACCACACTATACAACTGTTTAACTAAAACGTAATATTGTTTATAATCTAATTAATAGAGCCTTTTTGCTGGCTCATGAATCTTTTCATAATGCCAATATTGAAATTATTAAAAATATTTTGATGGATAATGATTATCCAAAGAGTTTTATTTATTCATGTATTTCTGAACGTATTCGTAAGCTCAAGTATAAAAATCTTAATCCACAAAAAAATAATAGTACTAGTCCAAGTTTAACAATTTCATTGCCGTTTCATAAACAATTTTTCTATGCTTGTCAATCAGCATTTCGCAAGTTTAATATTCGTTGTGTACCATTAATGAGTCATAAACTTAATAATATTGTCAAGTTAGGTTATTAATTAATTTCATTAATTTTGTTCCATTATGTACATAGTAAGTTAATTAGGCACGACCGCTTCTCGGGAGAGCCTTATAATTTCACCAGAGCGAAAATTGTTTGACTTCAAAAACTAATAATTTGATACAAAAAAGTCTTTTCCAGTCAAAATGAGTGCGTTTTAAGCGTTTTCTGTGATGTATGTATGTCTGTACGCCCGTATGTACGCAAGTTCCTCGATTACCTCAATGAATTTTCAACCGATTCCATCAGGATGGCGGGAAAATACTCCTCTAGTTATACCTAAGTGCTGGTTCTCAATTGAGATAGATCGATGAAAAATTAAAAAAATGCGAGCACAAAGATATATTTCAAAATATCGATTTTTAAGCTTAAAGACTAGAAAAATTAATTTTAAGCTTATATCTATAGGTCTATCTGCTAAAACTAATTAAAATACACCTTTTTTCTGTTGGACACTTTTTTCTACGAGCAATATTTGTAAAGATAACTGCGAAAAACGACAAAAAAGGTCAAAAATGGACGATTTTCGGCTATAACTTGACAGGATTTGATTTTAAACAAAAATGTTGAATGTAAAAGTTGTAGGCTATAATAAAACAAAACTTTTTCCCATTCAACATTTTCATATAAAATCAACTCCTGATGAGTTACACTTATAAAAACTATTTTAAACGCTAAAATATATATAAAATGGACGATTTTCGGCTATAACTTGACAGAATCTTTCTTCACACAAATTATAAATGTAACAATTGTAGACTATAACAAAAAAAAACGTTTTCCTGTTTAACATTTCATGTACAATCAATTCCTAATGAGATAATGCGATAAAATCAATTTTAAACGCCTAATATACATAAAATCAACATGATCAAGTATTTTCGGCTATAGGGTCTCAAGATGTAATTTAACGGAAATATGGTAATTTAAATATATAAAAATTGTTAATTATAATGTAAAACAAAACTTTTTTCCATTTAACATTTTCATGTACAATTATTTCTGATTCATGTAAACGTATAAACATGATTTTTAAAGCTTCAATACACTTAATATAGTTAAGTTTCGCATATTATTTAACAGAATACGATTTGACATAAATATTAAATACAGTAGCTGTAAATAAGATCGAAAAAATCAATAAAACATTCGAAAGTTCATATAATCATTAAACAAGGATTTGACTTTCAATAAAACTGTTAAATATGAAGGATATAGATAACGTTTAAACAAAACTTATTCTCAATTGATATTTTTATGCACAGCCATATCTGGATCATGTAAACCTATAAACACGATTTTTAAGGCCTCAATACAACTAGTATAGTGAATTTTCGCTTATTATTTAACAGAATTCGATTTGACACGGAAATATTCGACACAATAGCTGTAAATAAGATCGGAAAAATCGACATGACATTCCAAAGATAATATAATTACAAAAAAATAATAATAAGATACAAAATTACATTTGATTACAATATTCAATGGGATCAACACATTGGAAGAATAATTGAAGAAACGATTACTTTCCTTGTTTTACAGAAAAGGAAAATATTATGCAAACTAAAACGTTTTTGATACTATATTACACTCTTTTGAATAACATTAAAAATTGTGACAATAGCTTAGGGTGGTTTATACATGAGTAGTCTAAGACCATTACAAAATTTACAAAAATAGAATCTTTAAAATTAAATAAAAAAAAAATACTTTTGTGATTGAAAAATGCTCTAATATTGAATAATTATTTTGCGATGAGTCCGTTTTCTATGATTATGAAAAATAAAAAGTATAAGATATCAGAGACTAATAATTAATATCAAAAATAAAATTATACAGATACCAATAAAAAAAAATAAAACAATAACTAACAAAAACTTCTACATAGAAGCTGTCAGAACTTATAATTCCTTGTCAAATTATTTAGAGAACTTAGTATGTAGTAGAATTACCATTAGAAAAATGTATAAAAATTTGGTTAGTAAATATATATAATTATGTTATCTTACTGTTTTGATAATAAATTTGAGAAATTTGATATAAGATTACACAGCTTAACCTGTTAACTATGTTCACAGGACCTAAGCGATTAAACTAAAAGAATCAAAATTGTCTAATATTATATAAGAACATGTTAAAGTAATATCATATTTACAAAAAAAAACTTGTCTAATGTATGTGCTATAGATTTTGTATAATATGGTAAATTTCAATGTATAAAGAATGCAATGTATCTTGCTGACTCTGTCAGTCTTAGTGTGGTAGAAAACTATTAAATAGGCAAGTGTCACTGAGAAGTCTGCGAAATACATAATGATGTATTTTAATACAACAGACACCCTGAGGCGAGTTCTTACACCCTGACCAAACTTAGAAATTAATCAGACGAGCTAATATTACCAGCGAAAACTACCTACCCGTATCACATTTAACCACACATTTAACACATTTAACACATTTATCACATTTAACTACACTCAGCACTTTCATGATATCCCCCAGTTCCTTATTACCTATACCTATCCCCTCACACTCTACAACACTAACACTCGAAGGTCACTGATAGAGCTGCAGAAGTAGCAAAATATGGCTGGACGGTCTAGGCTGGCACTACTCCACGGATGCCAGTCTGCTGAGAATCATCTAACTAACAGCCATCCACTATATCAGTAATTCCACCATCTGGGAGGAAAGTACTGACAGAGACCGTCAATTGCGTCTCAATGTCAGGGACTGCCTCACCCTACGAAGCACATTAATTGCAGATCAGCCACTATGGAAGGCAAGTGAGAAGAGTTGGCACCTAAAAACCACATATGACTAGTAAACAGATGACACATTACCATAAAACATTACCATAAAAAAGAAACGTCTGCAGAAATGGTTGTAGTTCACTCGCTGCACCAGCTATCTGTAACCACCAGAGGGGAAGGTCTAGTGGAAACCTTCACTCGTTTCACTGCTGGAAATAGCTCCAGCCTGAGAGTCGCTGAAGACACAAGCAGCAAATTCACTGTACACATAGTCACCCGAATAAAAGCCAAACATGGAAAGTTGAGCACTTAACCACATATAGCTAATAAATAGATGAGCCAGACAACATTTCCACACCCAAGAAATAGTCTGTAGCAGTGCTCATTGTTTATACTCCTCCTGCTGCCAGATACCTGCAACAAGAGAAAGTACTATCAGCTCACCCATCAGAGAGGTTAGGAACGAGAAAAGGCTTACTAATAAATCTGCTCTGGCTGTTGACATACTGCATTGCTGTCCCCGACAAATTATCACCAACCGGCGATTGGCGAACATGATGAAAGGGATGAAATTCACCAGGGCGACATACTACAGCAGCCGCTGTCATCGCTGGGAACGCCGGGAGCTAGACGACGCGATTGTTGACATCACACACGTACCATGGACACACGCACGCACGCACCACGCCGCAGTCCGCACTACTTACTATAGGGCTAGAGCAGTAGCAGAAAGCGCGCGCGATCCATTATACCTATAGGTATAAATATGTCAATATATATCTTAGGTATATACACAGGGAGCGCTCGCGGTCAAGCGGGTCGCACGCGTTTTTCCAATGTATCGCAGCCTATATAGTCGCGGTAGCCGTTACGGCTGCTGCAATAGTACTCATGCACGCAGCGCTATATGCCAGGCTGCCGTTGCCGAATGCATGAGTGTTGAGATTTTTTCTTGTGTTTTTCTCCTTTTCGCGGTTTTAGTGTATGTGTGCATGATGTGCCGCGAGTATTTTTTCGTAATTGAGATTGTAAAGGTATATGCAGTTAGGAACACCCGCGAGCAGCTATAAGAGTCCCCACCTTTCGTTAGAACTGTATGAAATTCAACTTTAATGTTTTTTTATTAATCGAGAGCAATGAAACAATAGTTTTCCTCATATAATTCAACAGGATTTGACGGCATGATGTGGTTTGTGCACATAAGAATTATGCACATATTTATTGTGCACACTTTAGCATTGGAGTATACACATAGATATAGATATACACCAATGCTAAAGTGTGCACAATAAATATGTGCATAATTCTTATGTGCACAAACCACACCATGCCGATTTGACTATACACAAAAATTTCAAATACATAAGTTGGGGATAACATTGAAAAAAACTTTTTTTCTATTTAACGTTTTCATAAATAAAAATAAAAAGAATTTTATAATTTCGATATAAATTATGAAAACAATGTTTTTTAATTTTAAATATACCTGCAATCATGATACTTATATTCAATATTTCTATGTACACTTTAATCATATCAATTAGTACATATTAAATTTATATACATCATAGACTATATTTAAAAATTTATCTAAATATACTTATACATGCAGAATTAAAACGCAAACCTTCTACAAAATAGAAGAAATAAATGTGTAAAAGTAAATGGATAATTTTTATTTAAACTTTACTGTAGATGTATTTATGTTTATTTTAATGATGAAAATGATAAATAAAGTATTACAATTTTTGCAATAATGAAAGTATAAGGTTCTTTTGAGCACTGGGGTCGTGCCTATTATGTAAAAACGAAGTTTTTACATAGGGATTGGGCGAGCGACGAGCGAAGCGAGGAGCAGGTGTGTGTGGGGGCGGGGAGGGGGAGGGGATGGCGTGCCGAAGGCGCGCTGGGGGGCGCAGCCCCCCTAGTTTTGAAATGTAACGTTGACTTTTGTGTGGGAGTATCATGTCTACATAGTCTACATAATCTATGCGCATGTTAATTACAGTGTTCTCGTTTACTCACCCCTCAGTGTACTATTAACTCTCTATACAGTATGACCTCTCGATACAATATGACGAGTCGTTGTGGTTCGCCTTGTATATATTTTGTAATTTATTATTACCGTTGACGAGAGAATGGTATTCTCATAATTCTAAGACTACTATGTGATCTACCAAGTATTATTAATTTTATTGTTATGGTATGTGCTCATTAATAATATTTAGCAATTATATGTAATTTCGAATGTTAATTGAACTCATTTGTTATTATTTTTAATAAAGATCTGAAGAGGCTGGAAACCAAACCAGCGAAACGTTATCGAGATGAAGATGTGCTAAGTTTTTTATTATTTGGGTTGACTCTTTTACCTTTTTAAATTCGTTCTAATCGTTACAACATGAAGAGTACATTTATTACTAATTACAATATAAAAAAGTATTTTAGTGTACATTATAGCGTATTTGTAAATGTAAAATTGTAAATTATGTAAATATTTTAAGAAATTCATCAAAATTAATATTACTATTAATTATTATTCAACAAAATTAATATTATCAAATTTTTTTTTATCACATTTTGCTTATTATAATACTCAGCCTAGTGGAAATTAAAATTTAAAAAATGCATATAAATGTATATAATAATGTATAAATATGTAAATAACTGTAAGTAAGCGTATTTGCAGAAATTAACATTTTCAATACAACTATTCAAAATGTAAAAAAAAATATATAAATGTATATAAACGTATATAAATGTAAAAAATGTTCCAATTACATCTTTTATATACACTTATTTACATGTATATACAGTTTTTTATATTTTTATACATTTTCCGTTACCATTAGGGCAATCATTACAAAAGTTGAACTTCTCAATAACGTGATTTTTAATTTTTTTAATAGTTTTTCGGAGTTGCTGATTCTATGGAAATACTAAAAGACAAACATCCAGATTCGCTCGATTGCGAGGGCACAGTAAAATTTTGCAGACGGGTTAAATCGTTAATAACAGCGATGAATAATCGTACACCTATGAATAGTTTGAAACCAGAAAATGATATGTGGAAGGTACAAAATATTTATTTTTTGATTTATATATAGAACATAAAATGATCCAAATATCTTATTAACTTTTATGCGCACTTTTCATTCTATAGGTTATAGAAGCTTTTTCAATTTATTTAAAGCAATGGGAAAAAGAAGCTAAATATGCTAAACATAAATTTGAATTTATCACTGATTCGACATGTTACGGTTTGAAAGTTTCCCTACAAGCTACCTTGGAAATTTGTCAATATCTTGTTGATGAATGCGATTTTAAATAGCTCATGACAGCTAGATCGAATCAGGATAATTTAGAGGTATATAGTAAATAAATTTATTATGAAATCCCACAAAATCATTAATTATATTATCTTAATTTCGTTAATCGGGGTTGTTAAATAATAAGGCCAAATTACGGTGCACAATGATGTTTATTAAAGGAATGCCGGAGTCAATTACAGATTCATTCCCATTCACCAATTTCTCATTATTTAAATTTATTTTCAAGTTTAGTGAAATTTTACAGACACTGTTTGCAGTGACTTGAGAAAGAGTTGGGTGACTTAAAGAATTAATCAAAATAAATAAATGAAAAAAAAAGTTAATTACTGAGATGTGAGTAACTATGTAATTAGGCATAGACTTCGACATCTCCTTAAAAATCGACATTAAATGCGCTACACAAACGCAGAGGACAATCGAAGAAGTTATAAGACTGAACGAGGACAGCTTAAATTCACACGTACGATTGTTTCATCTTGTAATTAACGGTTTTTGTACGCCACTGGACATAATACCACAAATCATTGTAAATCGTGTAACTCCTGCACGTACTGATTACAAAATAATCGCGAGAATCCAATAATTCACGTGTGCATTGCATAACATGTCTGAACAAAGAGAGAGAGAAAGAGGGAGAGAGAGTGACAGGGAGAGAGGGAGGGAGAGAGAGGGACAGGAAGAGAGAGGGAGAAAGAGGGAGAAAGAGGGAGAGAGAGGGAGAGAGAGAGAGCGAGGGGGAGAGGAAGAGAGAGAGACGGAGAGAGAGGGAGAGAGGGAGAGACAGCGAGAGAGAGGGGTGGAGAGGGGATTTCATTTGGGAGCATATGAAACAGTTACTGAGAGCTATAAATTGATTGAAATGAAATCGAAAGGTTACTTGTGTAAACCTTCAGTAAATTTATTTAATTTGATTTCATTGTTAGAAAGAGCGAAGCTAAAAGTTATAAATACGCAGGACGTTTGCGCTGAAACTATTTTTCTTATCACAGCCGCTCTCGAAGAATTAAGGGGGTCGGACACCTTTAGAATGACGAAAATCAATTTCTTTTTATTACATATTTTACTAAAAAAAACACTTGTAGAATGTGTCCCAATTAGTTTTAAAGTATTATCTATTTCTGTTTTAAGAATATACACAAAACACTGATAAAGCTTTTCATTTGTTTTTTGTTCAAATTATATTTTTCCCCTTTTATACATAATTATATAATCATATATTATGTCTAATAATTTTTTTTTCATTTCACTGTTCTTAATATATTTAAAATTCTCACTCTAATATTTGTCTGTATATACTTTAAAAGATCCAAAAATAATATTTTGATCATTAATACAAAGATAAAAAATAAATAATATAATTTATGGATGTGGAAAGTGTCAAAGTAACTGAAAACTTGTTAAAAGAGCAGCTAGAATCAGTCTGTAACATAAAAACAGAGGAGTTAATTAATCCAAAAATTAAAATAGTAGGTATTGATAATTATACCAACATGGATATAGCTGCCATAGAAAGTGATATAAATTCTAGGAATTTACAACTAAAGGTAAAGTTTTACATATGTACGAAAACAACACAAATAATCTCAGCACTGTTTTAATGGAAGTGTCAGCTGAACTTTACAAACACATCAGGGAAAGCAAAAACGAGATTGTTGTGGGTTATCAAAACTCTAGAGTCTATGACTTAATAAACGTTAGACCTTGTAACTCATGCTGTAGATTTGGTCATAACAAAAATTGTAGAAATGAAATTGTTTGCCTAAAATGCTCTGGAAAGCACAAGAGTAGCGAGTGTAGAAGTGTAATTCTACAGTGTAATAACTGTGTTTTCCACAATACAAAATACAGAACAAATTATGACTGTAATCACATGGCATCGAATGCGATATCTTGCGAGATTTCAAAAATAAAATAAAAAGGTATATTGACTCTGTTGATTATCCAATTAAACCTATTTTACCATCGTGGGATACAACGCATATTCAAAGGAGAATTAAAATTACACCAAACGAAAAAGAAAACCAGCCGCAGCAACAGCAACAACAGCAACAACAACCAGAACAATCACAACAACCAAAGCAACCACAACAGGAACAACAAAAACAACAACAAACAAGAATTGATCAGAAAAGATTAAATAAAGTTCAATAATTTAAAAATGGATTTCGAATTTCTTGAAAAAATACAAAAAGACTGTTCGAGAAGAAAAAACTTGTGGTAATATTAACAATCTAAACAAATCTATTAACAATAAAAACGACCTCATTATGCATATAAATATAAGAAGTATGTCTGCTAATTTTGACAAATTAAAAATTCTATTAAATAGTTTAACTAGGAAACCAGCCATTGTCATATGCACTGAAACTTTTGTACAGGTAAATTATAAAATACATGATTTAGAGGAATATAATAGTTATTATAGTGAAAGTAAATTAAATCAGAATGATGGTGTCATTGTTTTCGTACATAAGAATATTGTACATGAAACTAAAATTATTAAACATGGATAGATTAAAATAATAAATACACATATTAGATTAAATGATAATACTAGTATGGAATTTTCTGCCGTGTACAGATCTCGTGACATATCTAAGACTGAGTTCATACTAGATTTAAACAAATTCTTGAATAAAAAGAGAAATATTAAAAATCACTTAGTTATAGGAGATTTTAATATTGATTTATTACAGTCTGATAATATCAGCCAAGAATTTCTCTTCAACTTCCTTGACAAAGGTTATTTTCCTGGTTTCGTTGGCCACCAATAGGAAACTGTAAAGGATCTTGTATTGATAATATTTTCATTAAAGCTAGTAGCCTTAATACAGCAACATATAAATTAAAGCATTCATTAACAGACCATTATCCTATTTTTATTGCTAAATAAATTGAAAACAGAAAGTAATGAATTGAAGGATAGGACGCTAATGGTTCTACTGCCCAGGTTATAAAAAAACAATAATCTGTAAATCCAACGTTTCGGACGATTTATTTCCGTCCCTTATCAAGGTCTAAAAATACACAAATTTTACACAAGTTTTTTTAAAAAGAAAAATAACAATTAAATCGAATAAATCTTGTTTTACAAATCTTACCAAAAACTATAGTCTTAGAATATAGTTAAGTGGACACTAGCTGTGTGCACTAGTCAATGTGAAACGATACCAGCGTTATCGTCGTATTTATACTAGGGTATGTGCATGTATGAGTAAGAGTGGGAGCAAATAATACGCGCTATTTAGTAACACAAACAAAACCGCATATCTAAAACACACACAAAACTGTATGTGTATAACAAAGAGAAGTAATTATTCTCTTAGTACGTAGGTGAACATTATTTATAGCAATTTGTTATTGTTAATAAAACTTTTATAATCAGACTTCAAAAAATTAGTGTCAAACTGTCTATTTAAACTATTGTTTTGTGAATGGATCCCAGGCGAAAATGATCTTCTATAATAAAAGTTTAAAAAAGTTTATAACTGATACTGGCAGATTATAAAGTCAGGATTTGAGACTTTTATAAAAGTTTTAAACTGTTATAAATAGTTATAAATAGTTATTTACTTTCATAAGTTTTTTGGATCGTCGTACAAATTTCAATATTTGATCAGTAAAGAAAAGTAAATAACTATTAATAACTATTATAAACTTTTAATAATTGAAAATAATGATTTTAAAGTTCGAATTAATAATGATTTAATATAATAATGATTTAAGAATGATTTTAAAGTTTAAATTCATTAAAAACAATTTAAAACTATTAATAACTATTATTATTAAGTAAAAAAAGTATATAACTGATAATAACTTTTAACAGATTGATTTTATGGTTATGCACCGAGGCCCAAAAAAGTAAATAAAAGTTTATAACTGTTATAAACTTTTTTTAGCTATTCATAACAGAAAAAAACTGTTGATAACTTTTATAAACTGTTACTATAGTCTCAAATCCTGCCTTTATAAACAGTTATTAACAGTTATAAACTTTTTTTTTTAATTATAAAAAATTATATTTTGTTATTAATAATTATTTGCTAAGTTTTATTTCCGCCTGGGATATGAAACATTTCTGATAACAATCTTTTCTGTAAATTTTGCTCTTGATCTAGAATTTTTATATTGAAAATATTAAGAAACGATGGTGAGGGTCAACCCAGGATGTAAAAAATCACAACTCAAAGTTTCATTCTAAAATCACAACGTTTCGCTAGTCTGCTTTTCTAGCCTCTTCAGGTGAACATTTATTACACTACATAACAAAAAGTAAAAACAATATAATCGCAACATGGTCATTTTTCGTTGTACACATATGAAAAATCAAATAAAATTACATACATTACATAACTCGTTAACAGATATTTTAAGAGCCGAAGCTTTGTGTCAGAACCTCTATACAGACTACGTCGCCGCCGACGACTATTACACTGAGTATTAGATATATAACTCTCGATTTCTAAGAAAACATAAACAAACCAATGCTTGACTACGAATCAAAACACATGATAAATGTATAAACGATGAAAACTGGCGTGCTTATCATAGCTATAGTGTAGCAAGATGATTTTTCTTCCATTTAATATCAAATTTATTCAAAATTCTCTTCAATCTTTTATACTGACTGTTTAAACATTGCGTGTCTTCCTGTCTGTTAATTGTGTTATCAATCCAATTTATATGTAGCATTTCAGATATAAGTCGTTTTTCCCTATTACATTCTCTATCTAATATTAATGTGTTGGCCCAATCAAAATTGTGTGTAGGATTTTTTTTGATATGTTGTGGAACAGGAAGTAATTTATGGGGGTCTAATTTTAATCCATCTATTACAGATTTTTTGTGCTCATTGATTCTCGTTTTCAAGCATCTTTTTGTTTCGCCTACATATACGCTATTACATTTCTCACAGTTAAATTTATAGATCACACTAGTCTCATTCCATTTGTTTTCAGGAAAACTTTATTAATACATGTATTACAAGTCGCATACGTAAACATAAATATGGGAATAATAACTCACACAATCAAAATATAATTAACCCAATATCAACTGTAGCACTACCTTTTCATGAACAATTTTTTTATTCTTGTAATAAAGTCCTTAAAAAATTCAACATTCGATGTGTCCCGTTGATGAACCACAAAATGAATAATATTGTTAAGTTAGGCAAAGATAGAACGGACAAATGGAATGAGACTAGTGTGATCTATAAATTTAACTGTGAGAAATGTAATAGCGTATATGTAGGCGAAACAAAAAGATGCTTGAAAACGAGAATCAATGAGCACAAAAAATCTGTAATAGATGGATTAAAATTAGACCCCCATAAAATTACTTCCTGTTCCACAACATATCAAAAAAAATCCTACACACAATTTTGATTGGGCCAACACATTAATATTAGATAGAGAATGTAATAGGGAAAAACGACTTATATCTGAAATGCTACATATAAATTGGATTGATAACACAATTAACAGACAGGAAGACACGCAATGTTTAAACAGTCAGTATAAAAGATTGAAGAGAATTTTGAATAAATTTGATATTAAATGGAAGAAAAATCATCTTGCTACACTATAGCTATGATAAGCACGCCAGTTTTCATCGTTTATACATTTATCATGTGTTTTGATTCGTAGTCAAGCATTGGTTTGTTTATGTTTTCTTAGAAATCGAGAGTTATATATCTAATACTCAGTGTAATAGTCGTCGGCGGCGACGTAGTCTGTATAGAGGTTCTGACACAGAGCTTCGGCTCTTAAAATATCTGTTAACGAGTTATGTAATGTATGTAATTTTATTTGATTTTTCATATGTGTACAACGAAAAATGACCATGTTGCGATTATATTGTTTTTACTTTTTGTTATGCAGTGTAATAAATGTTCACCTGAAGAGGCTAGAAAAGCAGACTAGCGAAACGTTGTGATTTTAGAATGAAACTTTGAGTTGTGATTTTTTACATCCTGGGTTGACCCTCACCATCGTTTCTTAATATTTTCAATGTACTATGGAGGGTGGATACTACAAAAAAAAAAAAAAAAAAAAAAAAAAAATAGAATTTTTATATTTTTGAAATCAATGTTATGGTTTGAATTGGCTATGTGTTCGTGTAAAACTGATCTATCTCTCTTAAATTTACAGTCGCTCGCATGTTCTTTACTTCGTACAATTAATCTACGGGATATTTGTCCTACGTAAGACGCATCACAATCGCAACAGTTAATCTTGTATACAACATTAGATTTTTCAAAACTTTGATACTTGTCTTTTCCTAATCTAATTATGTGATTAAATTTATTGGAGATTGAATTGATCATGATAAGGTTGTAACTATTACAGATATTTTTTAATTCAGAGTTAATATATTTAATGTAAGGCAAAACTAAAATACTATTGAAATTGATATTCTTCGGATTATAAGTATTTTTATTATTATTTTTAATATGTAGTAAACGTTTATTTATGTGTTTATTTATAAAATCATACAGAAAGTAATGAACCCACTATCATATTAGATTATGGAAATTAAGGAAAATAGCTAAGACAGGAGACTGACTAGAATGAAACTATATCAATACATGATCCTAACATAGCCACAGAAAAACTATTAAAAGAAATCAAACAATGCGTTGAATTAGCAAAAATAAAAAAGGGAAAAGATACAAAGAAACGAACGAAAAACTGGATCACAGATGCCATAACAAAATCGTGTAAAACTAAAGAATTTCTGTATAATGTATGGCAAATGGACCGGCAAAATGGTCAACTCAAAATCCAGTATCAAAGATATGCCAAAATATTAGGGAAGGTAATTATAGATGCCAAAGTTAAATACGATAGAAGCTTGATCCAAAATAATGCAGATAATTCCAAAAAACTCTGGAAAATTATAAATACCAAAATAGGAAAAAGAATGAAATCTAATGATACTATTAGTTACATTACAGTTGATAATGAGAAAATTAGAGATAAAGCCTTAATATCTAATAACATGAACAAGTATTTTTGTGAAATAGGTCAAAAATTAAGTATGAAAATTGATAAATATCCAAATGCTAATTTAAAACTACCAGATATGAACACAAATTCCATCTTTTTAAAACCAACTAATGAACACGAGGTAACAAATATTATTAATACTTTGAAATTAAAAAATGGAGGAGTTGACAAAATAAGTGCCAGAACTCTAAAAGTAATTTGCAACAACATTGCTGCACCTTAGAGCATATTTTTAATTCTTGTATAGAAAAAGCTGTCTGGCCTGATGCACTAAAAAAGGCGGAAGTGGTTCCCATATATAAGTCTGGAGAGAAGCATAATGTATCAAATTAAAGACCAATTTCATTAATATTGAATGGAGCTAAAATTTTTGAAAGAATTATATATAACAGAATTTTTGGTTTTATTGAAAAGAGCAATACAATGTCTGAACATCAATTTGGTCTCATGAAAAAAGTAGGTACAAAAGAAGGCTCTAAATTATATAACAAACATACTATATAATAATAACTTAGATCAAAGTAAACCGATACTTACAACTTTTCTAGATTTAGCGAAAGCTTTTGACACAATAGACCACAAAATATTGATAGACAAGCTTTATTGTTTTTGAATAAGAGGAAAGGCGTTGGATCTCATTTCAAGCTATCTTAATAATAGATATCAAGTATGTAAAATAAATGATAATGAAAGTGATAACATGTTAGTAAATATGGGTGTTCCACAAGGTACAATATTAGGACCTCTATTTTTTATACTATATATTAATGATATCTTGAAAGAGATTCCTCTAGATGCAATACTGTCATATGCAGATGACACTGCAATAATAGCAACTGGTGATACTTGGAGCGAAGCTCAAGAAACTGTGAATAAGTATTTAATAAAAATTGATAAGTGGTTAGCAGTAAATAAGTTATCTCTAAATGTTAACAAGACTGTCTTTATGACTTATGGTAACTATAGAGATAGTGTTCCACCCAAAATAAATATAAAAATTAAGGATAGAAATATAGCTAGAGTAGAAAACTGCAAATATTTGGGAATAGTATTTGACTTCAATCTAAAGTGGGACAAACATGTTCAATACATAATACTAAAAACGAAATGTCTAGTCTATATTTTTTATAAAATTGCAAAATCAATGCTAACAGAAACATTAAGAATGACATACAATGCCTTTTTTCAAAGTTTAATAAGTTATGGAATATTAGTTTGGGGTGGAGCTTATAGAAATAATAGAGGTTTATTGCAAAAGCTACAGAAAAAAATTTTGAAAATAAAGAATAAGAATAATTTTATCATTAAAGATAACCCTATGAATTTGAATCAACTATTTACTTTTGAGGCATTAAAGTATCATTACATAGATCTAAGGAACCGATATCTCACTTCATCTATTATAACTCGGAAGAAAAATTTAATTATACCCAAAAATAAAAAAAGAATTAGCGACAAAAATAGTTATAAACAAGCAATTTCAACTTTTAACAATTTACCAAATGAGTTTAAGACTCTAAATATAGACAAAATTAAGCATATAAAATTGTTAAAAAAATGGATTATAGATAATTAAGAATTTAAAATTGATCTTACATCCGCTCTGATATATATTACTGTTTTTGTACACCCGAGGGAAGTTGATTCTTTCCGAGTGTGCCGGGCAAATGGCAACGTCGCACAGCCGTTCGGCCGTCCACGTTTGAGCGTCGAATTCTCATCTACGGTGGTGCGCTAGTCTATGGCGTAAGAAATGATTCTTGCAATGGTTTTGAGCTTAAGGAATTTAAATTTTAAAAAACAGATAATTAAAATTATCCAATTTATGGTTCAAATGAGATGATTAAATATTAATAAAATAATTCTAATAACGTCAATTGTAAAATTTTTCAATAATTACAAATATAACTCGGCTGACAAAGAAACACTTAATTTAGAATTAGGCAGTGGTTCCCAACTCGCAAAGTTCCATAACTGTTTTCGAATTTTCGCATATTTTCCTTGAAAATGCTCCAACTAAGGGTTTCCCATGTGTTTTATTAAGTATTTTATTATAGTCCGAAATGCATAAAAACACAAATTCTAATAAATTTACAGCATCTATCTATCAAATTTACAAAGTTTGTATTAAAAATAGCTGCGTTTAAAGTAGGTCAGATAATAAGTAAAATATTCTTAAAATAGCGAGTATAAAACCAATAAAAACAAATTTTTAGGGTTTAAGTAATTACGTCAATAAAGAATATATAATTAATTACAAGTTAATTAACGACATATTTATTTTCTTGGTAATATACAATTGATTATAAATACAATACTTAGTCGGGTTAAAGCACTTACAACTTACAATACTTGCTAACGAGAGTATAAAATAATACTACAAGATGAGAAAATATTAAACGTTCTTTAGTAGACCAACTACTGACTTGTTTCAAATCATAGAGCACTATTATTCGAGATCCATGTCCACTCCAATACTCAAGTTTTACTTGACATTTTAGGATAAATCCATATATCATCATTTACCCAACAACAACAATATCCAACTCGTGATCTGAAAATTTAATCATTTGGGTTAGTCATACACAATAAAACATTGTTTGCTGATTTAAAAATAGCACGAGAAACCAAGTGAAAGTTCACCTTGCTAATCACGACAACTCGCACGAGGTTCCGCATGAGAAGATTAAAAGCGTCTCTAGCTGAGCGACAAAAGCCTTTGCCATGAATGGCGCACGTAATATAGGCATTATTATTAATATATCTTAAGAACCTCTCCAAAAATAAAAGAAACATCTGTAGCAACACATTATGCCATTGGCAAATTGATTGTTGGCCTTTTTTACTTTCTCATTGATTCCCTTTAGTATAAGTCGGATAATTCGGTAAATAGTGAGGATAAGGGCACCGAAAGCCAAAGTTCCCAAATGGTACCTGCACAACAACATGGTACCTGAACAACCTTTAACAGTAATACAGATTAGATTAGCTGATGGTAGCAATGTAAGGGCTCAATTTAATCTGTCACATACTATTGGAGATCTCAGACGATACATCATAACATATCCTTTTTATCAATTTTAATCAATATCTTTATATTTGATTTTAAGTTTTATATATTGTATATTGTAATACTTTAAGTACTGGTGAAATAAATATAAATAAATATATTTAGTGTCAAGAGGGTGATGAATAATAATTTTATATATAAAATTATTATTTTACATACAAAATTATTATTTTACATTTGTATAACTACATAGATGCTTTACAAAAATATTTATTTATAATTTATAGAATTTAAATTTTAAATATGATTTTAAAATTGTGTTCATAAATCATTTTTAGAAATTTTTTATGTAAGCAAATCATGATTGTCTATGGAATGTTCCTTAGCTTCACGAATCTAGTATGAGACCTCAATATGCACTCAGGGAGTTTAGTTTACAAACAACTTTTCCTACTAAAGAACTTACGGAAGAAAACAAAACTATTGAAGAAGCAAACCTTCAAAACTCTGCTATCATGCAACGACTGAAATAATTATCAATTAAATGCCTAGTTGCTTTATTATTAACTATAAACAAATACTTTATTAAAAATGAATTAAACACGTCTTTGCAAATAAAGTTTATACGAAATTAATTTTATATTTGTACTTATTTATTATTTTATTATTTATAAAAAGTAGTAACAAAAAATCTAAATAAATTTTTTTCTTTTGCAACAAATATTTATTAAATTAGATATAACAAAAAAATTAATCAATATTACATATTTTGATTACAGCATATACATATACAAGTTTTTACAAACACAAATATAAACTAATTGTTTTTTACAGAAGACTTAAGACATTCTCTTGTTTCTTTAAGTTTCAAATTTGTAATTTGATTTATATATAATATAATTCTTATGTTATTCATTCGCTTTATGAAATTATAATTATATAATCTCTATATACTTAATATTGTTATCAAAATCTTACATTAAATACCTATGTAATGGATAGAATAAACAATGGCAGTTGTCTTTCTTATTTTATATCATATTGAATACATTTAAATTGCAAAACTGTAATTTATTTAATAAAGGAACATTTTAAAATCTTATACCGATTAGGCTCAAAAAATTATGTATACTACTATTGAAACGTAACTTGAGAACAGAACTGGAAAAAATAATCATATTGTAACTTCCTACAAACATTAATTAGTATTGTTAGTACAGTCTTCTACACGACAGAAATTCATTATTAATACTTTACAACCCTTTAAAGTGTTTCATATTTGCCAATATAGTATTTATTTTGACAAATATTTACAACTTTATTTAGAGTATTAATTCTATAATAAAACTGAAGTATAAACATTTTTATCACAATATTAATGATGGTCCATAATTGTTTTATAAAAATTTTGTTTGTCACTAATTATTTTATTAAAGCTTGAAAATTTATTCAAAATCAAACATTTTCCCCTTTATAAATTTTCGAAAAATTGGAGAATTTTGCATATCTGCTGCAAATCTTAAAATCGATGGTTCATACTTATTGGATTCCACATTGTTAGCATTATAATCATTGCAAGATACATAACGATTCAAAATAATTAAATTAGCAGCAGCTTTGAGTGTTTTCATATCTTTCACATGTAAAGATTCATGTGGCTTATAAATATAGAGAAAATTAGCATCAAGAGCATTTGGAGATGTGTATCTTTTCCGAAGCACAATGGGGGTTGAATTCGATGATCGTTTGTCATCCCTCTGTTGAACACAAAATGTTTGTGTTTGAATTATGTATCGGTTTCCAAACATTTTTCTTCTTTTAAAGTCTACTAATAAATCAGAGACTACATGATGATATTTTAAAACAATATATTCTTCCCATGATATTGTAGCTGCATACATAACTTTATTATAAGTGCGATATAAACAGTCAGCTTCGATAATGCTTTTAATAACGTTTGGATGAATCTCTCTTATAGGGAAATTCCATGGAATTACTTCATATGTAAAACTCCACTTAGGATGAGAATCTTGTGCCATTTTTTTAAATGCTTTATGGAAAACATTAGGTATACTATAATCATATATGACAAAATGATTCATACCAACTAATTCATGAAAATTGAGAAAGCTTATCATTTCTGCTCGAGACATTGGTATATTTAATGGTGGTGCCACACAAAGAGCACTTCCATTATATGTAAGAGATTTTGCTTGTGTTTTAACTGGTAATATTGGGCTATTTGCATTAAACAATAATTGATGTTTAGGTTGATAATTTACACCAACAGGGGTCATATCTTCAGTATACTCACAAATTAAAATATATCCTCTGTAAGCAGTTCTCCCAGGAATATCACTTGTGTTTCCTATTGCATTAAAAGAGAATATTCCAGGAATAGGAGTTAATAATTCATCAAAAAATATGTTACAATCTAAATTTGGATCAGTTAACTTTCCATAACTAATAGTTTCAATTTTTCTATTATTTCTTACATACGATGAGTAAACGTATAAATCGTCATCTAATCTTTGCCAAGCTGAACGTGGAAGTTTGTAATATATACTCCCATAGCTTGTTTAGCTACATCATTATTTGACGTTTCATCCTAATCAACTTGAGTATAGTTAAACGTTCTTTAGTAGACCGACTACTGTCTTGTTCTAAATTATAGAGCTGTAAACATATTACAAATTAGCACTTATAATTTTTTAAATTACCAATTTTTTAACAGATAAAAATGTTTTTATATCAATATTTACCTTGTATCGTACTACAATATTTTTTCCAAAAGTGACACAACCAGGATTTGAATCTGTTTATACTCCAAGTAAATTTTTTTGATCCGATCAAAGGGAACAGTGTATAATAACTACTTCCACGTGCCATTGTTTTATAAATCAAAGCTTTCAAACAGAAATAAATGCTTGAAATTGAAGTATCTTGGTTGTGGCCCGAGAAGTTGGACGAACCACAGTCGTCAAGAACCACCATAACATCAGTCACACTTCAAATTTTCCACACCCACAAGAAGCACAAAAGCAATGTTTCACCTCGTGTAAATGGTTTTGAAGATCTTCTAGATTATCACTGTTGGCAATGTTCAGCATCCGTGACTCCAGGTACGATTCTGACTGTTTCATAGTTTCCTTTTAGCTTACAAATTCGTATTCATCACTGATCGCCACTGATTCCATGAATTTGACGCTTATGCTATCCTCCATTACGGAGCCTCAAATGCATAATGATTTGAGAGCTGTGCATCATACCAGGCAAACGGAGCATGCAGAGAGTAACTGTGCAGCCAGTAGCCGTAAACAGGAAGATGACGTTCAAGATGGCACTATTTTCTTGGTTTTAACCAGTATAACATAAAATAGCAACAATACTATTGATGCCAGCAGGTAACTGTTTAAACCTCAACTACTCCATAGATCTGGTTGCTACAAGCAGTTTAGGTGGATAGTACATACAATACGTGTGCCAGTGTGTCCGTGCTAACGTGGAAGTTTATAATATATACTCCCATAGCTTGTTTAGCTACATCATTATTTGACGTTTCATCCTAATCAACTTGGGTATAGTTAAACGTTCTTTAGTAGACCAACTACTGTCTTGTTCTAAATTATAGAGCTGTAAAAATATTAAAAATTAGCACTTATAATTTTTTTAATTACCACTTTTTTAACAGATAAAAATGTTTTTATATCAATATTTACCTTGTATCGTATTACAATATTTTTTCCAACAGTGACACATAGCCAGGATTTGAATCTGTTTATACTCCCAGTAAATTTTGTTGATCGATCAAAGGGCCCAGTGTATAACAACAACAATTGATTGTGGCCCGAGGAGTTGGACGAGTTGCCTTGATTCTCGGCCATGGCTCTCCACCCCGACTCCCCCGTTGCGGACTGCTGTACACGCTGCTCCTCTTTCTCCTTTCGTGGCGACTTGCTCCTCCTCTTCTCCGGCGACGAAGATGACGCTGTTGGCCGCGTATTATGTTAGATATCATGTAACATAACCTCTACTTCCTCTAAATACGCTGCTTTCGCACTCGCGTCGTCTGCGCAACCATTGCTGCGCATCGGCGCATTGGCGCGAAAGTGCTTAAATTTAAATTTGAATAATGCAAAACCGTAACAAATACAAAGTAAACTCTAAGAATAATTATAAAATAATGTATTAAGATGAGCTAGCAAAATCTAATATAAATAAATCTCTTAGTAATTAATATATCTTCCACCCGCATCGAAAACTTTCTGGATCCTGCGTGGCATGGAGTCTGCTAAACATCGAAAGACTTCTGGCCTTTGCTGAAGACTTGTCCAGGCTTCTATTACTCGCTCGTGTAGCTGTTCTTCGTTCTGTGCCATTCCAGGTAACCACTCTCTCACAGTTTCGGCCCATACATTTTCTATGATGTTCAGATCCGGTGATCGTGCAGGCCAAACTAATCGATGCAATCGTGGGTGCTCCTGATACCATTGTCGTACGACTCGTGCAGTGTGCACAGCACTATTGTCTTCGACAATGAATATTGGATCCTCATTAGGGAAGGCCTCAACCACAGACGGAAGTAAAACATTTTCTAAAATGTTTAAATACACCTGTGCGTTCATCCGCCGCCCTATATCTACAATATCTCCGGGTCCATGACCGCTCACCCAGGCCCAATAGGACTTTGTGTGTCTACCACTGTAGGTTGTAGGTAACACGTATTGCGGATCGTAGCGTGTATTGTCAGGCCTCCACACTCCGTACCTGCCATCTTTGTGAGTGGAATATACCTTCTCGTCGACGAAAACAGTATTTCTCCACTCCTCTGACGTCCTATTCCCATATCTTTCCACAAACTCCAATCGCGCCTGCATGTGAGGATCGAGAAGCATGGTTTTTTTCGCTGCTTTCCGATATCTCAAGTTGGTGCGGGTTTTCAGAGCTTTCCGAAGCGTTTTCGCGCACACGTTTAGTTGGAGAATCTCTACCACTTTTGACGCGGCAACGAAAGGATTTTCTTGCATGTATGTTGTAATCATATCCAGATCCTCGTCTGACAATTTATCTCGTCGACCATTAGCTATATAAAATTTTATTTACTATAGTATAATGTTAATGCGCGCTTTTTTTCAATCTCTTTTTTGCATAATATGAAAAATTTTACCTATCCTCGCATCTTGAGCGATATTTGGAATTTCTTCTTCAATTTCAAATTTCCTTCTGTAGTTTCGCACAGTTTTTGAAGTACAGTGCATATGGCCGGAAATTTGTAGATCATTCAATCCTTGCTGGATGTATACCCTCATCTGGGCAATATTTTCAAGCGTTGGTTTAAACCGCTCCATTTCGCTACTTAAGGTTACCTCAAATTTTATTAGTATAGGTCGAGAGTTGCAGTAGCAATTATTTAGCAAGCGTTGCAAATTCGTTGTGTGGCGTTTCATTGCGCAGCAATTGTTTAGCAATTGAATAGCAGGTAAGTATATACAGGTGAGTATTATCGTAGTAGGTAAGTATATATAGTGCTTTATAAACCTTAAGTTTATACATATTCTAACATGAGCCAAAGAAAAAGATATTTTTATATTTTTGTATTTAAGAATATGTATAAACGTAGAGGTAAGTATTAATTTTTTTTAGGTAAGTATTTTTTTTATTTTGATTTTAGGTATTTTTTTATTTCATTTTATTTATTTACGATAATAATAGAAATTCATTAAAAATAAAACATTTTATTACGATATTACATAATAATTACAAAATTATTGATAATTCATTTAAATTTTTATAAAGCGCCCAATCAATTGGATCTAAATTATCCACTTTTACGTATCCTCGTCGAAGATACTTTGCAATTTTAAAATATTGATTTTTCATCCATTCCTATACCTCTTCAACGTCAGACACTGTAACATATACAAATATAATTACGCGATTAGAAATTTAAATTTTTAACTATGTTCAAGAAGTCATCCAATATAATTGAAAAAGGTTATTGAATTTTTACGCACCTATAATCATTCGTCCTGGTATAACTTCCCTCACCCTCAGTGTTATGTTAAGAAAAATCCTCTTGATTAATAATAAATCATCAACTAGGGTGAGGCCGCGGTAAGCATATCGCTCCAATTCTTTTGTCATTAAAACTGGCAAAATCTGTCTCAAATCACAGATTTCTTGTGGATATAAGTAGAGCAGTGGAAGTTCCAGTCGGTAGTCTGTAAAAATATAAAAACAATTTTAAATACATCATAGGTAAAGTTTTAATGCTGAAATATAATTTGTAAAAAGTAAATTATTACCTCCATAAATGGACGACATTTTAGATGGTGGTAGACGTAAATCTAGTAAGAGCACGAGGAGTACGAAGAGGAGAATGACATGGATACGCACCGAATGACATGGAGGACTAGTAAGAAAGAAAAGCTGCCTTCTTATCGTTATTCAAATGTTACCGCTCTCTGAAGCTAACTTCACCGAAGGGTATAATTGCTGCCATAAAAAAAAAAAAAATTTGCGCCAATAAGTTGGCACCTACGCGTACCAATGCGCCCATGCGCAGCAATGGTTGCGCAGACGACGCGAGTGCGAAAGCAGCGTATTTAGAGGAAGTAGAGGTTATGTTGCATGATATCTAACATAATACGCGGCCAACAGCGTCATCTTCGTCGCCGGAGAAGAGGAGGAGCAAGTCGCCACGAAAGGAGAAAGAGGAGCAGCGTGTACAGCAGTCCGCAACGGGGGAGTCGGGGTGGAGAGCCATGGCCGAGAATCAAGGCAACTCGTCCAACTCCTCGGGCCACAATCAATTGTTGTTGTTATACACTGGGCCCTTTGATCGATCAACAAAATTTACTGGGAGTATAAACAGATTCAAATCCTGGCTATGTGTCACTGTTGGAAAAAATATTGTAATACGATACAAGGTAAATATTGATATAAAAACATTTTTATCTGTTAAAAAAGTGGTAATTAAAAAAATTATAAGTGCTAATTTTTAATATTTTTACAGCTCTATAATTTAGAACAAGACAGTAGTTGGTCTACTAAAGAACGTTTAACTATACCCAAGTTGATTAGGATGAAACGTCAAATAATGATGTAGCTAAACAAGCTATGGGAGTATATATTATAAACTTCCACGTTAGCACGGACACACTGGCACACGTATTGTATGTACTATCCACCTAAACTGCTTGTAGCAACCAGATCTATGGAGTAGTTGAGGTTTAAACAGTTACCTGCTGGCATCAATAGTATTGTTGCTATTTTATGTTATACTGGTTAAAACCAAGAAAATAGTGCCATCTTGAACGTCATCTTCCTGTTTACGGCTACTGGCTGCACAGTTACTCTCTGCATGCTCCGTTTGCCTGGTATGATGCACAGCTCTCAAATCATTATGCATTTGAGGCTCCGTAATGGAGGATAGCATAAGCGTCAAATTCATGGAATCAGTGGCGATCAGTGATGAATACGAATTTGTAAGCTAAAAGGAAACTATGAAACAGTCAGAATCGTACCTGGAGTCACGGATGCTGAACATTGCCAACAGTGATAATCTAGAAGATCTTCAAAACCATTTACACGAGGTGAAACATTGCTTTTGTGCTTCTTGTGGGTGTGGAAAATTTGAAGTGTGACTGATGTTATGGTGGTTCTTGACGACTGTGGTTCGTCCAACTTCTCGGGCCACAACCAAGATACTTCAATTTCAAGCATTTATTTCTGTTTGAAAGCTTTGATTTATAAAACAATGGCACGTGGAAGTAGTTATTATACACTGTTCCCTTTGATCGGATCAAAAAATTTACTTGGAGTATAAACAGATTCAAATCCTGGTTGTGTCACTTTTGGAAAAAATATTGTAGTACGATACAAGGTAAATATTGATATAAAAACATTTTTATCTGTTAAAAAATTGGTAATTTAAAAAATTATAAGTGCTAATTTGTAATATGTTTACAGCTCTATAATTTAGAACAAGACAGTAGTCGGTCTACTAAAGAACGTTTAACTATACTCAAGTTGATTAGGATGAAACGTCAAATAATGATGTAGCTAAACAAGCTATGGGAGTATATATTACAAACTTCCACGTTCAGCTTGGCAAAGATTAGATGACGATTTATACGTTTACTCATCGTATGTAAGAAATAATAGAAAAATTGAAACTATTAGTTATGGAAAGTTAACTGATCCAAATTTAGATTGTAACATATTTTTTGATGAATTATTAACTCCTATTCCTGGAATATTCTCTTTTAATGCAATAGGAAACACAAGTGATATTCCTGGGAGAACTGCTTACAGAGGATATATTTTAATTTGTGAGTATACTGAAGATATGACCCCTGTTGGTGTAAATTATCAACCTAAACATCAATTATTGTTTAATGCAAATAGCCCAATATTACCAGTTAAAACACAAGCAAAATCTCTTACATATAATGGAAGTGCTCTTTGTGTGGCACCACCATTAAATATACCAATGTCTCGAGCAGAAATGATAAGCTTTCTCAATTTTCATGAATTAGTTGGTATGAATCATTTTGTCATATATGATTATAGTATACCTAATGTTTTCCATAAAGCATTTAAAAAAATGGCACAAGATTCTCATCCTAAGTGGAGTTTTACATATGAAGTAATTCCATGGAATTTCCCTATAAGAGAGATTCATCCAAACGTTATTAAAAGCATTATCGAAGCTGACTGTTTATATCGCACTTATAATAAAGTTATGTATGCAGCTACAATATCATGGGAAGAATATATTGTTTTAAAATATCATCATGTAGTCTCTGATTTATTAGTAGACTTTAAAAGAAGAAAAATGTTTGGAAACCGATACATAATTCAAACACAAACATTTTGTGTTCAACAGAGGGATGACAAACGATCATCGAATTCAACCCCATTGTGCTTCGGAAAAGATACACATCTCCAAATGCTCTTGATGCTAATTTTCTCTATATTTATAAGCCACATGAATCTTTACATGTGAAAGATATGAAAACACTCAAAGCTGCTGCTAATTTAATTATTTTGAATCGTTATGTATCTTGCAATGATTATAATGCTAACAATGTGGAATCCAATAAGTATGAACCATCGATTTTAAGATTTGCAGCAGATATGCAAAATTCTCCAATTTTTCGAAAATTTATAAAGGGGAAAATGTTTGATTTTGAATAAATTTTCAAGCTTTAATAAAATAATTAGTGACAAACAAAATTTTTATAAAACAATTATGGACCATCATTAATATTGTGATAAAAATGTTTATACTTCAGTTTTATTATAGAATTAATACTCTAAATAAAGTTGTAAATATTTGTCAAAATAAATACTATATTGGCAAATATGAAACACTTTAAAGGGTTGTAAAGTATTAATAATGAATTTCTGTCGTGTAGAAGACTGTACTAACAATAC
Organism: Torymus aiolomorphi; assembly: GCA_036365515.1. Taxonomy (NCBI): domain Eukaryota; kingdom Metazoa; phylum Arthropoda; class Insecta; order Hymenoptera; family Torymidae; genus Torymus; species Torymus aiolomorphi. Next base: position 79,949,199 of record CM070877.1, on the reverse strand, counting down.
TAATTAATGTTTGTAGGAAGTTACAATATGATTATTTTTTCCAGTTCTGTTCTCAAGTTACGTTTCAATAGTAGTATACATAATTTTTTGAGCCTAATCGGTATAAGATTTTAAAATGTTCCTTTATTAAATAAATTACAGTTTTGCAATTTAAATGTATTCAATATGATATAAAATAAGAAAGACAACTGCCATTGTTTATTCTATCCATTACATAGGTATTTAATGTAAGATTTTGATAACAATATTAAGTATATAGAGATTATATAATTATAATTTCATAAAGCGAATGAATAACATAAGAATTATATTATATATAAATCAAATTACAAATTTGAAACTTAAAGAAACAAGAGAATGTCTTAAGTCTTCTGTAAAAAACAATTAGTTTATATTTGTGTTTGTAAAAACTTGTATATGCTGTAATCAAAATATGTAATATTGATTAATTTTTTTGTTATATCTAATTTAATAAATATTTGTTGCAAAAGAAAAAAATTTATTTAGATTTTTTGTTACTACTTTTTATAAATAATAAAATAATAAATAAGTACAAATATAAAATTAATTTCGTATAAACTTTATTTGCAAAGACGTGTTTAATTCATTTTTAATAAAGTATTTGTTTATAGTTAATAATAAAGCAACTAGGCATTTAATTGATAATTATTTCAGTCGTTGCATGATAGCAGAGTTTTGAAGGTTTGCTTCTTCAATAGTTTTGTTTTCTTCCGTAAGTTCTTTAGTAGGAAAAGTTGTTTGTAAACTAAACTCCCTGAGTGCATATTGAGGTCTCATACTAGATTCGTGAAGCTAAGGAACATTCCATAGACAATCATGATTTGCTTACATAAAAAAATTTCTAAAAATGATTTATGAACACAATTTTAAAATCATATTTAAAATTTAAATTCTATAAATTATAAATAAATATTTTTGTAAAGCATCTATGTAGTTATACAAATGTAAAATAATAATTTTGTATGTAAAATAATAATTTTATATATAAAATTATTATTCATCACCCTCTTGACACTAAATATATTTATTTATATTTATTTCACCAGTACTTAAAGTATTACAATATACAATATATAAAACTTAAAATCAAATATAAAGATATTGATTAAAATTGATAAAAAGGATATGTTATGATGTATCGTCTGAGATCTCCAATAGTATGTGACAGATTAAATTGAGCCCTTACATTGCTACCATCAGCTAATCTAATCTGTATTACTGTTAAAGGTTGTTCAGGTACCATGTTGTTGTGCAGGTACCATTTGGGAACTTTGGCTTTCGGTGCCCTTATCCTCACTATTTACCGAATTATCCGACTTATACTAAAGGGAATCAATGAGAAAGTAAAAAAGGCCAACAATCAATTTGCCAATGGCATAATGTGTTGCTACAGATGTTTCTTTTATTTTTTGGAGAGGTTCTTAAGATATATTAATAATAATGCCTATATTACGTGCGCCATTCATGGCAAAGGCTTTTGTCGCTCAGCTAGAGACGCTTTTAATCTTCTCATGCGGAACCTCGTGCGAGTTGTCGTGATTAGCAAGGTGAACTTTCACTTGGTTTCTCGTGCTATTTTTAAATCAGCAAACAATGTTTTATTGTGTATGACTAACCCAAATGATTAAATTTTCAGATCACGAGTTGGATATTGTTGTTGTTGGGTAAATGATGATATATGGATTTATCCTAAAATGTCAAGTAAAACTTGAGTATTGGAGTGGACATGGATCTCGAATAATAGTGCTCTATGATTTAAAACAAGTCAGTAGTTGGTCTACTAAAGAACGTTTAATATTTTCTCATCTTGTAGTATTATTTTATACTCTCGTTAGCAAGTATTGTAAGTTGTAAGTGCTTTAACCCGACTAAGTATTGTATTTATAATCAATTGTATATTACCAAGAAAATAAATATGTCGTTAATTAACTTGTAATTAATTATATATTCTTTATTGACGTAATTACTTAAACCCTAAAAATTTGTTTTTATTGGTTTTATACTCGCTATTTTAAGAATATTTTACTTATTATCTGACCTACTTTAAACGCAGCTATTTTTAATACAAACTTTGTAAATTTGATAGATAGATGCTGTAAATTTATTAGAATTTGTGTTTTTATGCATTTCGGACTATAATAAAATACTTAATAAAACACATGGGAAACCCTTAGTTGGAGCATTTTCAAGGAAAATATGCGAAAATTCGAAAACAGTTATGGAACTTTGCAGTTGGGAACCACTGCCTAATTCTAAATTAAGTGTTTCTTTGTCAGCCGAGTTATATTTGTAATTATTGAAAAATTTTACAATTGACGTTAGTAGAATTATTTTATTAATATTTAATCATCTCATTTGAACCATAAATTGGATAATTTTAATTATCTGTTTTTTAAAATTTAAATTCCTTAACCTCAAAACCATTGCAAGAATCATTTCTTACGCCATAGACTAGCGCACCACCGTAGATGAGAATTCGACGCTCAAACGTGGACGGCCGAACGGCTGTGCGACGTTGCCATTTGCCCGGCACACTCGGAAAGAATCAACTTCCCTCGGGTGTACATAATCGACATTTTTTTATACAAATGTTATTGTTATAACTTTAAAGTTTAGGTGCGTAGCTTTAAGTTAGTTTTAAGTATATTCATATATATTTTTTATTTTTGTATTACGTATACCGGACCTGCGTATAGGTAACTACGTTTACCTCTGCAGGGTTTCACAAATGTGTAATTCTTTCTGGTTTTGAATAAATAAATAAACCTTGTAAATTAAAATCACAACCAGTTTATGAACTAAGAATCACTAAGAATAAAAGCTTTCTTGACATTCTTGTATGGATATAACTTTTTGATATAAAATACTTGAGCATGATGTACTTCTAAAATAAAATCTGAGAAAATCTTACATCTCACTATTTCCGGGTTTTAATAATGCTAGTTTACCTTTAAAAATCATAGGGCCAGTAAAGTTCTTTTTGTTTTTACTACAGGAGGTTGCGTGTTTTTACAGATTGAACATAATCTTGGCTTCAATGCATAATAATGATTGATTCACACCATCGCATATTCAATTCATGTCAAAACAACTAATTTAAATCACAAACAATTAAAGTTATCGATGAAAATAAGATACAGTCTAAACAGTTTGCTAATATGTTTGGCGTTGTTTTCTCAAAATAATGAACCATCACTTAATGTATTAAAATACTTGATAATTCATTCTTTGATACATTACATGCAATGAACTTCATCAATTTTTAGTTTGTTTGTTTTTATGTTAATATGTTCTTTTATGTTATTATCGTTGTAATTATTGTATAGATATAACTTTTTGAAATTATTATCTGAATCTTGTGTAGAAAAATATTTATTGATGACTCCTGTGAATCATTTTGATGTTTATTACACAAATATCCATAGCAGTGTTTTGTAAATGTCACAAACATGTGTTACACTGCATACTTTTATCATACTCTACAGTCCATTTGAAATTCAAAATTTCCTTGTAAAAAAAAAGCTGTCAAGATGTTCACTCATATTATTGCTTACTGAGGCACATCATCAATTTATTTTGAAATACGTTTTTTAATAAATTCACTTATTTATTCACTTCTTAAAATAAATTTTAGCCATTTATGCTCTGTATTAAACAACACTTTTATCTAAATATGCAAAATGCTCTGTATTTTTTATTGACATAAAAGTCCACAAATTTACTTCACTGGAAAATGTCATGGTTTTATGTTTCATGTGTTTCATGTGTTTATGTGTTACAAAAACAAGTTATTTCACTAATAGCGGATATGTCTTCCTCTATGCTAAAATTTTCATTATTTATTAACATTTGCTCACATACAATATGAACTCATTGCAGGAATTCTTGACGTATTGATTCTGGATCCATAGAGATTCTCTAATGTTTTAATAAATTTATGCTCTGTATCAAATATTACTTTAAGTAAAAAACAAAGATGAACTGAACTATATTCCGTTGACAGAAAAGCTTATAGATTTACTTCACTTGACACAAGACTTTGCAATAAAAAAAGCTTTGCAAAAAAATGCATATTATCATCCCACATTATCTAATACTATCAAGACACATGATCGATATTGCCCATTGATATTCATTCAAAGATGTTTTTATTGATTCTTTTTCCAATCCACTTATGAGATTTTAATGATTCCAAAAAGTCTTTTTTTATATATCTGTAAAAAATAATAAAAAATTCTCCCAAAGTACCAATTCTTTTATGTTTTAAAATTATTTTAGCCTTTAACATGTAGCCATTTAATATACTTATCTAAAAAAAATGTATTTGCCCCGTTGATGCTCATAGATAAAAATTCTTTTACTCCCATCTCTACTATAATGGCCATTTTATAGCTTGAAAAGCGAGGCAAAAGTGGCGTCTGATTCGCTCTTTTACTTTATTACCGCATACTTCGGGAATAAAGCAATTTAGCGGGAATAAAGTAATTCAGCGGGAATAAAGTACTTTTATTTCCGCATTATGCGGGAATGAAGTAAATTAGCGGAAATAAAGTAACATAGTCTAATTTGGTACGTTTATGGTGAATTGGGTTAAAACTAATAAAATTATAACACATAAATAAAAAATAACTTTTCAAATATATGAAGTGGCCACAGTGGCGATGAGAATCGATCATTCCCTTGGGTGATCACTGCGCGCGCTTCACTACGCTCGCTCGTGCAGTGAACTCACCCGCGGGAATAATCTCCGACTTTAGTCCCGTTTTACAAAATGTACTATTGATCAGTCAACTTCCTGAGATCTTTGTTTATTTAAATTACACACACACGCACGCACGCACGTACGCACGCACGTACGCACGCACACACACACACACACACATATACACACACTAGGGGGGTACCCCCCGCTCGCTCCGCTCACCAACCCCCCATTCATAAGTTGGTGAACTATTTATTTATTAGATTTTATTCTAAGATTAAAAGAAATAGTATAAACTACAGTATTACATAACCAATTTTCAACAAAATTTAAGCTTTTTTTGAACTTTTGACGGTCATATTGGATCCGCTATTTTAAATTTCGAAAGTCGTATAGTAAGATTCTGATTAGCGACCTCGAACACCCCTGTATACAAATTTTAAGCGAAATCTAAGCTTCCTTTGAACTTTTAACAGCCCTTTTCAATTTCGGAAGTCTCATAGCAAGATCGTGATCAGCGACATCGAAAGACCCTGCATACCTTTTTTCAGCAAAATCTAAACTTTTTCCGAAATTTCAATCGCCATATTGGATCTACCATTTCGAATTTTGAAACTCTGATAGTAAGATCGTGATCAGTGTCGTGAAAACCTTAGTATACAAATTTTAAGCAAAATTTAAGCAAGTCAGACAGCAAAATTGTGATCAACGTCTTCGAATCACCGAATTCCAATTTTCAGAAAAACCTAAGCTTTTTTCGAATTTTTAAACACCGTATTGGATCCACCATTAAGAATTTTGAAAGTCTGTTAGCCAAGTCGTGATCAGCGACCTCGAAAACTCCCGAATACAAACTTTAAGCAAAATCTAAGCTTCCTTCGAAATTTTTTGGCATTCACATTGGATCCGCCATTTTCTATTTTGAAAGTCTAATAGAAAAACTTGATCAGCAACCTCGAATATCCCTGTATACCAAAGTTAAACAAAAGCTAAGATTTTTTCGAATTTATAATCACCATATTGGATCCGCCATTTTGATTTTCGAAAGTATAATAGCAAAATCTTGATCAGCGATCTAAAAATCGCGTGCATACCAATTTTCAGCCAACACTAAGCTTTTACAACTTTCAGTCGCCATATTGGATGCGCCATTTTGAATTTAAAGTCTCATAGAAAAAATTGATCAACAACAACGAAAACCCCTGTATACCAATTTTAAACAAAATCTAAGTCTCCTTGGAACTTTTGACAGCCCTTTTGAATTTCAGAAGTCTGATAGCAACATCGTGATGAGCGACATCGAAAGACCCTGCACACCCATTTTCAGCAAAATCTAAACTTTTTCCGAACTTTCAATCACCATATTGGATCTGCCATTTCGAATTTTGAAAGTCTGATGGTAAGTTCGTGATCCGTGTCGCGAAAACCTTAGTATACAAATTTTAAGCAAAATTTAAATTTCCTTCAAACTTGATACAACCAATTTGAATGTCGGAAGTCTGACAGCAAAATCGTGATCAACGTCTTCGAAATCTCCGAATTCCAATTTTGAGAAAAACGTAAGCTTTTTTCGAATTTTTAAACACCGTATTGGACCCACCATTAAGAATTTTAAAAGTCTGTTAGCAAAATCGTGATCAGAGACCTCGAAAACTCCCGTATACAAACTTTAAGCAAAATCTTAGCTTCCTTCGAAACTTTTGGCAGCTATATTGGATCCGCCATTTTGTATTTCGAAAGTCTAATAGAAAAACTTTATCAGCGACCACGAATATCCCTATATACCAAAGTTAAACAAAAGCTAAGCTTTTTTCGAATTTGTAACCGCCATTTCGAATTTCGGAAGTCTAATAGCAGAACTGTGATCAGCCACTACAAAACCTCTGAATTCCAATTTTGAGAAAACCTAAGCTTTTCTCAAATTTCCAAACAACACATTGGATCCGCCATTAAGAATTTTGACAGTCTGTTAGCAAAATCGTGATCAGCGACCTCGAAAACTCCCGTATACAAACTTTAAGCCCGTATACAAATCTAAGCTTCCTTCGAAGTTTTTTGGAAGCCATATTGGATCCGCCATTTTCTATTTTGAAAGTCTAATTGAAAAATTGTGATCAGTCATTTCGAAACCTCTGAATTCCAATTTTGAGAAAAACCTAAGCTTTTTGCGAATTTTTAAAAACCATACTGGATTTGCCATTAAGAATTTGGAAGTCTCATAGCAAAATCGTGATCAGTGACCTCGAATACTCGGGTATACAAACTTGCAGCAAAATCTAAGCTTCATTCGAAAAATTTTGGCCGCCCTATTGGATTCGCCATTTCGTATGTCGAAAGTCTAATGGAGAAACTTGATCTGCGACGTCGAAAACCCCTGTATACCAAAGTTAATAAAAGCTAAGCTTTCTCCGAAATTTTAACCGCCACATTAGATCCATCATTTTGATTTTCGATGGTCCAATAGCAAAATCTCGATCAGCGACCTTGATTATCCCTGTATACCAGTTTTCAGCAAAATCTAAGTCTTTTCCAAACTTTTATCCGTCAAATTGGATCCGCCATTTTGAATTTAGAAAGTCTTGTAGCAAAATCGTCATCAGCGACTTCGAAACCTCTGTATTCCAAATTTGAGAAAAACCTAAGCTTTTTTGCGAATTTTCAAGAACCATATTGGATCCGCCATTAAGAATTTGGATGTCTGATAACAAAATCATGATCAGCAACCTCGAAAACTTCGGTATACAAATTTTAAGCAAAATTTAAGCTTCCTTCGAAAATTTTTGACAGCCATATTGCATCCGAAATTTTGTATTTCGAAAGTGTAATAGGCTTTTTTCCAATTTATAACCGGCTTATTGGATCCGTCATTTTGTTTTTCGAAAGCATAATGGTAAAATCGTGATCAGCGACCTCAAAAACTCCCGTATACAAACTTTAAGCAAAATTTAAGCTTCCTTCGAAAATTTTCGGCAGCCATATTGCATCCGAAATTTTGTATTTCGAAAGTGTAATAGGCTTTTTTCGAATTTGCAACCGCCTTATTGGATCCGTCATTTTGTTTTTCGAAAGGATAATAGTAAAATCGTGATCAGCGACCTCGAAAACTTCCGTATACAAACTATAAGCAAAATCTAAGCTCACTTCGAAATTTTTTGGCACCCATATTGGATCCGCCATTTTGTATTTCGAAAGTCTAATAGAAAAACTTCATCAGCGATCTCGAATATCCCTAAATACCAAAGTTAAACAAAAGCTAAGCTTCTTTCGAATTTGTAACCGCCATATTGGTTCAGCCATTTCGAATTTCGGAAGTCTAATAGCAAAATTGTGATCAGCCACTTCGAAACCTCTGAATTCCAATTTTGAGAAAAACCTAAGCTTTTTGCGAATTTTTAAAAACCATATTGGATTTGCCATTAAGAATTTGGAAGTATCATAGCAAAATCGTGTGCAGGGAACTCGAATACTCGGGTATACAAACTTGCAGCAAAATTTAAGCTTCATTCGAAAAATTTTGGTCACCATTTCGTATGTCGAAAGTCTAATGAAAAAACTTGATCTGCGACCTCGAAAACCCCTGTATACCAAAGTTAATAAAAGCTAAGCTTTTTTGTATTTGTAACCGCCATATTGGATCCGAAATTTTGATGTTCGAAAGTATAATAGTAAAATCTTGATCAGCAACTTCGAGACCGCCTGCATACCAACTTTCAGCCAATTCTAAGCTCTTTTACAACTTTCAATTGCCACATTGGACGCGCCACTTTGAATTGCAAAAGTCTCATAGAAAAAATTGATCAACAACCACGAAAACCCCTGTATACCAAATTTAAACAAAATCTAAGCCTCCTTCGAACTTTTGACAGTCCTTTTGAACTTCGGAAGTCTGATAGTAAGATCGTGATCAACGACATGGAAAGTCCCTGCATACCAATTTGCAGCAAAATCCAAGCTTTTTTCGAAATTTCAACCGTCACATTGGATCCGCCACTTTGAGTTGGAAAGTTTTGTAGCAAAATCATGATCAGCGACTTCAAAACATCTGTATTACAATTTTGAGAAAAACAAGCTTTTTCCGTACTTTTAACCGCCATATCATATCATCCATTTTGAATTTCGAAAGTCTGATAGCAAAATCGTGATCAGCGACTTCGACACCTCTGAATTCCAATTTTGGGAAAAACCTAAGCTTCTTTCGAAATTTTAACCACCATATTGGGTCCGCCATTAAGAATTTTGAAAGTTTGATATCAAAATCGTGATCAGCGACCTCGAAAACTCCCGTATACAAACTTTAAGCAGAATCTAAGCTTCCTTATAAAATTTTTTGTAGTCATATTGGATCTGCCATTTTTTATTTCGAAAGTATAATAGCAAATTCTTGATCAGCGACATCGAAACCTCCTGCATACCAATTTTCAGCCAACTCTAAGCACTTTTACAACTTTCAATTGCCATATTGGTTGCGCCGTTGTGATTTCTGATAGTCCAATAGCAAAATCTGGATCAGCGACTTCAGAAACACTTGTATTCCAATTTTGAGAAATGAATAAGCTTTTTTCGAATTTATGCGGGTGTAAACACAATACTTTACGCGTGGCGTGAGAAAAAAGATGTTTGTCGCATGTGCACCGAGATGATAACTACGATTAAAGAAAAAGGTGAGCATGAAGGGGAGCAAGAGGGGGGAACGGGGGGGGCTCGGAGGCTATTTTAATAGAAAAAAATTACAGGAATATACTGATTTTTACGTTATTTTGAAAGGGGGCGGAGGGGGGTGAGGGGGGCTGATGTTCATAAATAGCGCTAACACACACACACACACACACACACACACACATATATATATATATATATATATAAGTATGTGGGTGAACCGGTTTTGGAGAGGTATAGTTCTTTTTCTCAGAGTTGCCTATGTTAACGTGACTGACTAAAGAAATAATGACTCTGGGGTTATAGACTCTAGAAAATGGCCGACAACTCTCCAAAACCGGTCATATATATCTTTGCTGGTGTGAAGAGGCTCTTCAAAACCGGTATATGATATCTAATTTCTCTTGAGGGGTTTATGCCGCTCGACCTAGAGTTCCGACTTTGAGGGTTCAAACAAAATTTCCAGAAAAATGCTGCGGAAATTAAAGGGGGCGCGCAGGCGTAGTGGTGTTAGTCAATACTGAGGGGGATGTTTTAATGTAGACAATGGCGCGCGCGCAACGCGCACCCTTATCAACTTATAGTGCGGAACTCTGGGCTATAGGTACTAATATACAGTGTTGGACGTCATCAACCCCCCGTAACATATATATATATATAAATATCATTGGACGGTATTTTGAGGATTTCATAAAGAATTTGTACAATAGTGGTGACACAAATATAAACATTGTTATAAACAACCAATAAACAAGCGCGTGACTAAAGAAATAATGACCCTAAGGTTATTGACTAACACCACGACGCCTGCGGCGCCCGCTTTTACGGAAAAATATCACGGAATTTCCGAAATCGATGTATTAACACACTATTGTGGAAACCGCTGAAAAATCCTCAAAATGCCTCTCGAGTGCTTTGGACTTTTGAGGAGACTCCTCAAAATGCCTACAAAATCCTCAAAATTCGGTATATATGACCTATATAATCCTCAAAATGCGTCCCAGATGTGAATATATATATATATAGATATATATATATATATATATATATATATATATATATATATATATATATATATATATATATATATATATATATATATCATTGGACGGTATTTTGAGGATTTCATAAAGAATTTGTACAATAGTGGTGACACAAATATAAACATTGTTATAAACAACCAATAAACAAGCGCGTGACTAAAGAAATAATGACCCTAAGGTTATTGACTAACACCACGATGCCTGCGGCGCCCGCTTTTACGGAAAAATATCACGGAATTTCTGAAATCGATGTATTAACACACTATTGTGGAAACCGCTGAAAAATCCTCAAAATGCCTCTCGAGTGCTTTGGACTTTTGAGGAGACTCCTCAAAATGCCTACAAAATCCTCAAAATTCGGTATATATGACTTATATAATCCTCAAAATGCGTCCCAGATGTGAATATATATATATGTATATATATATATATATATATATATATATATAAAAATGTATAACGTTAGTTCCCAGGACCCCATGTTACTGTATACCTATACGTGACTAAAGAAATAATGTCTCTTATGGGGACCGATGTCCTCAAAACTGACGTTAAACATATGTAGATTCAAGGACTGTCCCCAAAACTAACAAATGTTCCCGAAACCAACGTTAAACATCTGAAATGTCCTGGAAACTAACATAAAACAAATATATATATATATATATATATATATATATATATATATATATATATATATATATATATATATATAATTATCACTTAACCCCTTTATGGAGCCCATCCCTGTATATTAGTACCTACGCTCAGAGTTCCCGTATCCAAGTGACTAAAGAAATAATCCCTCTCTGGGTATAGAAACTCTAGATCGGGCTCCATAAACGCCGTATAAGAATATTTTATGGGACCCGGGCTCCATAAAAGAAAACGGGCTCCATAAATATGCTCATGTGTATAAAAGGGCTCCATAAATCTGGTAAAAGAAATGTGTGTGTGTGTGTGTGTACATATATACATATATATATATAATACGTTTGACGTCACTTCTAGCCCCCCCGCCCTCTGTCCAAAAATTGAAAGGACTTACGAAAACGTACGACCACTCAAAATTTTCCTTGAAATATAGGCTTCCGAATGCGAAATGGCAGAAGCCATGATTTCAAGATGGCCGACCAATATGGCGGTCATAACGATAGAAAGTGCATTAGGCATGTATATAAAAATTCAGAATAGCGATAAAAAATTCTGAAAAAATTCATGCAGTAGCTTTTCTCGCTACTGGTTCAAATTCCACGAGCAAACTTTCAAAATTCAAGATCGCGGATCCAATATGACTAACGAAATTTCAAAAATCAACGGATCCATATAAAATTTGGTATACGGGGGTTTCTCAAGTTGCTAGTGAGGAATCCGTAGTTAAATTTGTAAAATTCAAGATGGCGGATCCAATATTGCTCAGAAATAATGTCGACAATAAAAAAATCTCACAACATTTTACATAAAATTATAAACGGAAATTATTCTTGATGATTTTTTGATTTATCGCGTTATTTCCGAATAAGAAATACTTTAGTATGTAAATTCACAAGTTCACACGAGGCAAAGTGTGTCGAAGTTTATTTCTTCCTTATCCGTGAATTAAGTAATCGATAAAGCATCATTGATACTCACGAAAACATATTAATAAACGTTCTTACTTCTCTTGCTGGGAATAGTTATTGTATTATATTAGTCGTTTTCACGACTACCCGTCAGAAAAGTGATTTTCGACATTCAAGTCGTTTTCGCGACTATTCTTGCTGGAAATAGTTTTCGTATTTGAATCAGTCGTTTTCACGACTACTCTTGCTGGAAATAGTTTTCATATTTAAATCAGTCGTGTTCACGACTACTCCTGCTGGAAATAGTTTTCGCATTTAAATCAGTCGTTTTCACGACTACTCTTGCTGGAAATAGTTCTCGTATATTTAAATCAGTTGTTTTTACGTCTATTATTTGGAGAAAACGGTGACTATTGGTGAATATCATGGAACTCCAGTATCGATTCTCAATCAGAACAATCATATGCGAATGATGAATATGAAGCCCCAGAGCCTAGCAACAAGTCTTCTTCATCTAGACAAAGAGAACTCGAGCAAATGCTAGACAAACTAAAGCAGAAGTTTTCTAGTTTACCATTGAATGATCCATTACGGATCACGATCCTCACGATAGTACCTGATAGCTGGAGTATTGCACAGACTTCTAGAGAGTACAATACCTCGAAATATTTTGTCAAGAAAGCTCTAACCTCAAAGAAACAGAGGGAGTTATGTCGACACCTATTGCTATTGCTAGAGCTGACAAGACATTATCACAAGACGTTGTTGAATTAGTTCGCAATTTTTATGAAAGTGATGAGAACAGTAGGACTATGCCAAACAAGAAAGACGTTATTACTGTGAGACTTGGTAAAGAAAAAGAAAAAAACAGAAGCGCTTGATGCTGTGTGACATGAAATACCTGCATGTTCGATTCAAAGAGCTCAACCCACAGATATCAATCGGCTTAACGAAACTTCGACCGAATGGTGCATTCTGGCTGGAGCTAGTGGTACACACAGCGTTTGAGTTTGCACCATGCACCAGAACTGGATTCTATTCAACAGTACAAAAATTGTTTTAGATTCTTCTTGTGTAATAATCCATCACCAGCATTTATCTTCGTGAATGTCAACTGTGTCGAGAAAAAGACCTTCTCAGTTATTATCTCAAGAAGATTTTTGAGAAGAAGTGTATATGAAAAGTAAATTTCAGTACTTGGGAATCGACAGATAGGTATATTCTGAAAAGGGAATGTCTCATCTGAAGACTTTGATGATGAGTTTTGCACTCGTTTAAATATGTTGCTCACTCACGATTTTATTTCAAAAACGCAGTCAGAATTTATACAAATTTGAAAAATAACTTAGCACCAGGTTCAGTGATAATTCACACTGATTTTTCAGAAAATTTTGCTTTTGTGATACAAGATGCAGCTCAAGCATTTCACTATAATAATAGTCAATGCATGGTACATCCAGTGGTATGTAACTACAAGAATCACGGAGGGGAGACTTGCCACAAGAGTTTTGAACTTCTATCTGATTGCACGACACATGACACTGCTGCAGTCTATGTCATGCAAAAGTTAGTCATTCCTGAGATCAAGAAACTATACCCAAATTTGAAAAAAATCATGTATGTAAGTGATGGTGCGAATCAGCATTACAAGAACAAGTATCAAATGTGCAATTTAATTCATCATGAAGAAGATTTTGGTGTTAAAGCCGATTGGCATTTCCATGCAACCACGCATGGCAAAGGAGCGTGTGATGGCGTAGAAGCTATCCTGAAACGCGAAGCTACACGTGCCAGTCTGCAAGCACAACCAAATGATGCAATATTAACGCCAGAATCGCTTTACGAGTGGGCGAATAGGAAATTCCAGAATTTTCATGTAATGTGCTACGATGGAAAAGAGCATGGAAAGACTAAGAGGTTTCTTAAGAAAAGATTCTCTGAAGCACATAAAGTAGATAAAATCTTTATTAGACATGCCTTCATAGTACTACCTGGAAAAATACTGCAGATTTTGTAATATTCTGATAGTAAAAAACGTATCAACAACGTGCAATATTAATTATTAAAAATCCGAATGAATTTGAAGAATGTACTGTCTTACAATTTTGTTATCTTAGCAAAGTCAGAATAGATCAGTGCAGCTATATCTATCCACAATTTTCCAACTCACAGGAAAGTCTGGGTATGGTTTCGATAAGGTTCCGTTAGGTTCGGACCTCCTAGTTGTTTTTCTATAGCTGATAATTACAGTATTTTACAGCATAATCTACAATTTTCCATATTGTCACCATAGAATTTGAGGCAGAAGTTAACTCTGACCACTCTGTTCTCTAAACACGATTTGTCTTGTATAAATTCATGAATTTACAGATTTGGGAACCCTTCACTCGGAAACGACTCGACTGATCAAAAAATCATCAAAAATAGTTTTACAATTTCTAATTTCATGTAATATGTTCTGAGATTTTTTTATTCTAAAAATTATTGGCCAGCTATATTGAATCTGTCATCTTTAATTTTGCAGATTTGACTCGGGATTCGCGATCAGCAACTCAAGAAAACCACGTATACGAAATTTTGTATGGATCCGTTGATTTTTGAAAATTTCGCCCACCATATTGGATCCGACATCTTGAATTTTACACATTTAATTCCGGATTCCTGATCAGCAAATTGAAAAACCCTCGGTATACCAAATTTTGTATGGATCAGTTGATTTTTGAAATTTCGTTCGCCATATTAGATCCGCCATATCGAATTTTGAAAGTTTCATCGTGGAATTTGAACCAGCAGCCAGACAAGCTACTGCATAAATTTTTTCATAATTTTTTATCGCTATTCTGAATTTTTACACACATGCTTAATGCACTTTCTATCGTCGGCAATCTTCAAATCATGGCTTCTGTCACTTCGCATTCGAAAGCCTATATTTCAAGGAAAATTTTGTGTGGTCGTACGTTTTGTACGTACTCTCAATTTTCGGACAGAGCGGGGGGGGGGTAAAGTGACGTGACGCGTCCAGTATATATATATATATAAAATTTAATGGACGATGAAGAATTGGTAATCCACGATATTTATTTTGTATTATATATTATTATGTGTAAAGATGTGTAAGGTTAGGTTGTCGTCGCCCAGAGACGGATTATATAGGTACATATATAATATAAAGTTCAAGTACTAAAAGCTATTTCTAAAACTTTAATTTACTGTCACTCGTATTATTCAAACACTTTCAAAACTTATTTAAAATACCTTTACGTATTATAATACACTAAATGTTTACTTCCAAATTCGTTGGAAACAATGAAAATTAAGAACACTTTGAATAAAATGGTGCTGGTGCTGACATCACAGTGTTTATATGAAATGACAGCTGTGCATGTTTACATTGCTTGCGGACTATTACATAGGTTAAAATCAGCTCTGTTACAATAAAGGAGTGAGCTGTGAGAGGCTGTCGTTGATAAGTCAGGTTGTTACGGTGCCAACGTAACTGCTATATAAGTTTTAAATTCAAATTTTTATTTTTGACAAAATACCGTCCATAAATTATATTATTTATTTTTTACCTTTATATTAATGTTTAAAATATTATTTTTGGATCTTCTAAAGTATATATAGATATGTAGAGTGAGAATTTTAAATATATTAAGAACAGTGAAAGGAAAAAAAAATTAGTAGAAATAATATATGATTATAACAAGGAGCGCGGGAGCGCTCCGATGGCAAGTATAGCAGAAGCCTGAAGGAGCAAACCGTGTTACATATACATTGAAATGCCTGACCTTGAATTTCAAATATTTACTGTTATTTTCAATGGCTTTTATTTAACTCAAATTTAAAATAATAACATGCTATTTGGCTATACTATGGTGCACAAAAAGTTTCATGTAAAAAGATGTTCTCATATTAAAGACGTTAAATGCTAAAAAATTTTATGTCTGGTTTCCGATTCTGAAGTTTCTCCATTTCTCATCGTTAGACTTCGTTTTCTTCCCACTTTCGGTTTCCTGTTTCAGTTTTTATATATATATATATATATATATATATATATATATATATATAAGAGAGGGAATATATAGATATATAAATATATTTTAACGGGATGGCTAGTGGGGGAAAATCCTAACAAGCCACAGGCCAGCGACGCCCTAGAACACGGTGCCGCGGGTGTCAGACTAAAATGACTTGCCCGGGGATCTGCTCCTGGAATCCCGAAAACAACGCGAAGATCGCACGCGAACTTCGCTTTCCAACTAATTGGATCGCTGAGTGAAAAGCGCGCGCTCGAAGAGTAAAGCGCACGGCCGCTACGCTCAGATATGAAAACAACCGGCGGAGTCCTTTTCCCGCGGAGGCAGCGGTATCCGGGAGAAGGACAGGTTGTAATGAACAACGCGACGAGTAACTTGATATCACAGTATATTCAAATCTAATAATTACAAGCACAACGCACGTACTGATTAGAACAATGAATTAGTTCGCGCGCGACCGTTAATATTCAAACGCGCGAACGATACGGCGCGCGGCGAAGCTGCTAATATCGCGCGCGGTGTTAAAGTACGGCGGGCCGACACACACCCGCACGTGCACGGCACAGAAAGCTTGCACGGGGCGATTTCCGTGCGAGCCTTTACAATAAACCCGCGAGAGGAGAGTAGAAAACTTACGTTAAGAAGCAGCAACCGGTGCACTCGGCTCTCTCTCGCTCTCTGTCGCTCGCACAGTAGATGCGCGCTATGTCTTTCTCTCTCTCTTACTCACTGTGTCGGGTCGGCAGGCGGGCGGGCTGCCGGCTCCTCGCTCACTGTCTCGTGTGGCACACGCGGCTCGGGATCGCTCTCTCTCTGTCTCTCTTTCACAAATCTACACTATCTCGGCGCCTCCACTACACTCGCGGTAACTCTGAAAAGATAGGACGGCGCGGACGAGGTAACTTACGAGAGACACAGAGAAGATGCTTTCGGCGCGATGGCAGACACGAAGATGGCAGCCGTGACTCGCATAAAGCCGTAGCAGCTTCGCGAGTACGCGACGGACATATTACGCGTCGCAAGACCGTTCTAATCCGGTCAGGATGCTCGCGCGCTCGCGCCCCCGGTGCAATATATATATATATATATATATATATATAATATAACCTGAAACAGGAAACAGGAAGTAGGAAGAAAACGAAGTCTAACGATGAGAAATGGAGAAACTTCAAAATCGGAAAACAGACATAACATGTTTTAGCATTTAACGTCTTTAATATGAGAACATCATTTTACATGAAAATTTTTGTGCAACATAGTATAGCCAAATAGCATGTTATTATTTTAAATTTGAGTTAAATAAAAGCCATTGAAAATAGCAGTAAATATTTGATATTCAAGGTCAGACATTTCAATATATATGTAACACGGTTTGCTCCTTCAGGCTTCTTCTATACTTGCCTTCTGAGCGCTCCCGCGCTCCTTGTTATAATCATATATTATTTCTAATTTTTTTTTCATTTCACTGCTCTTAATATATTTAAAATTCTCACTCTACATATCTATATATACTTTAAAAGATCCAAAAATAATATGTTAAACATTAATATAAAGGTAAAAAATAAATAATATAATTTATGGACGGTATTTTTGACAAAAATAAAAATTTGAATTTAAAACTTATATAGCAGTTAAGTTAGCACCGTAACAACCTGACTTATCAACGACAGCCTCTCACAGCTCACTCCTTTATTGTAACAGAGCTGATTTTAACCTATGTAATAGTCCGCAAGCAATGTAAACATGCACAGCTGTCATTTCATATAAACACTGTGATGTCAGCACCAGCACCATTTTATTCAAAGTGTTCTTAATTTTCATTGTTTCCAACGAATTTGGAAGTAAACATTTAGTGTATTATAATACGTAAAGGTATTTTAAATAAGTTTTGAAAATGTTTGAATAATACGAGTGACAGTAAATTAAAGTTTTTGAAATAGCTTTTAGTACTTGAACTTTTATCGGAAACTTTATACTTAAAATAACAGGGATTGATGCTAAAGAAAAATTAAGTCTATACTGACTATTACAAAAAACATTTAGTGTACAGATTTAAATCAACTTTTAAAGGAAGCGAAAGATATGCTATTGTGCAGAAAAATGTTATGAAACCTTCGCTTCTGCCAGAAAACTACCATCATCAGCCATCGCCTGAATCTCACTATGATATAATTGACATTTACTGCAATAAATATGTATCAGTCGTTTTCTCTTTATTAAGTAATAATATTATATGTGAAAGAGAATAATCAAGGACATGTAAAGAAGTTCACCCTATCAGACATTAAAAGAAGATCAATATAGGAGTGTTGCTGATATAAACATTTTTTTAAGCATTTGGCTATGGCGATACTGGATTCATAACATGCATGAAGGATTTGGGATTTCTCAAGACATTCTTTATTTACCTCAGTACATGTATAAGAATCTAATATATGTGATAACGATTATTAAAAACATATGGATTTAAAAGCACCATCTACATGTTAAACCACTTAACAAACATGACTGACTGATGTGGATATGACTGTTACGCGTACTCATAGCTTACAAGTCTGATGGACCGTATGCTAAGGTACCAGAATATTTGTTCTAAATGTAAAATATTTTGAGCTAAAAACAATACTTATTTGTATTTCAGGGCAGAGATGGAGTTAAGAAATAAAGAAGAAGAAATAAAGAAGTATTTTAGTAATTTTATCTTTAAAGCTGTTCTCTACATAATGTAAAATTTTGAGCTCTGCCGTCGACTCCAAATTTAGGAACTGTATATATTTTTATGGGAGAGGTCCTAAAATTTTGGTACTTTATATGTCTATTGACTGAAGAGTTGTATGTATACAATTTACTTGATTAAATAATTTTTGACCGTAAGAAATTATTTAATCAAATAAATTGGATACGTACAACTCTTCAGTTAATAGTCATATAAAATACCAAAATTTCAGGACCACAGTAAAATATATGCAGTTCTTGAATCTAGAGTGGACGGCAGAGAAAAAATTTTGAAATGGCCATATATTTAGTTAAAATCGATCAAAATTTTTTTTTGAGTCTCATTTTATCACAAATTGAATATATTTTTAGGATATTACTTCTAAATATTTCTAATTATGAAAATTTATTTTTTTCAGGTCATTTTATCAAGAAAATTTTATAGGTGTTTGACCCCCTTAATCCATCTACTGATCAAGTGCGCGCGCGTCGTTTCCTATCCCGGTCAACCCGCTCCAATACCATCGCATATTTACAATTTCTCTCTTGCCCTCTTAAGTTAGACCACCCCTGTTGTATGAACGCTCGTCTTAGGCCGTGAACATGATAAACATTACGGACTTTAGAGGTATCTTACATAGTTGGTGAGACTTCTTAACGTGTTCCAGGGATTTTAGTTAATGAACGGCCTATTATTGTTGGAAGGCGTACAGGCTCGATACGCCAATCGATTATTCTTGTAATTTAGGGACTAGAAATATATACAGGGTGTTATAAAAGTATGGGAACGGCAATAAATCTTGGAAACTATCCATTTTCAGAAAATATGACCAAGACAAAAGTTATAGCATTTTTAATGCTCGATCAAATGGTGACCATGACCTTGACCTTGGCCATGACCTTGATGATCATTACAAGGTCAAGTGGATTTTTTAAAATGGGAACTCCCATTTTTGACCCCGGAATCTGAAAGAGCGGAAAATTTTACGTCCAGATATGACCTTGATCATTCCCAAAATTTTAAGATAGCGGATCCAAGATGGTGGAAAATACTTACTAAAATGAATTAACCTACGATACCAAATTTTGTATCAAGTTAGTTTTGGGGGTCGCTGATCATGAATCTAAGGTTAGTTTTATAAAATTTCCAATTTCAAGATGGTGTCCCAAGATGGCGGATGAGATTTTTAGGTATTAACCCAGCCAGTTAAGGTACGGTGACGTCCCAGCCAATGAAGGCAAAGAGGTTTAAACCCAACGAATTAAGAAAAGGAGGTGTTAACCCAGCCAGTTAACGCAAGAAGGTGTTAACCCAGCCAGTTAAGGCAAGGTGGAGTCCCGGCTAGTGAAGACAAGGAGGTCGCGACGCGCAATTTTCTAATGGCCATAAATTTATCGCGCAATAAACGCAATTTTTTATGGTGATAAGATTGTCTTGCAATGGAAGCGCAATTTTGTGATGAGCATACACTTGTAAGTTAAATTTGTAATTTTACGTCAAGTACATTATGCAACATGCCGTCATGTAGATTATGCAACGTGACATGTAGAGTATGCAAGTACCCTGATACAACATGAGGTAATGTGACGTCAAAATCGTGAAAATTGAAAATTTCTAAAACCCTCTATTTCTGCTCGATTCTACAAAAACCAATAAAGGTTCTAAAAGTCGAGCAAAATCGATAGTACCATGAAAGTTTTAAGTCGATCGTTGCTTCTTGAGTTATCTTTAATTATTATTTTTCTTTAATTATCCTGAATATTTAAATAATTATAATAATTAAATAATAATGCATTATTCTGAATAGCAATAATTGAAAAACTCACTCTGCGCGGCACTTTAATCTTCGCGAGCTATCCTGAAAAGGAGAGTTAGAAAAGCTACTGCAGATGCAGAACCGTTTTCTTAATTATCCTGAAAAGGATCGTTAGAAATTTAACCATTAGCTGTACCAAAGATTTGCTAACTATCTTGAGAAGGGCTATTAGAAAAGCTACTGCAGTTAAAAAGATTGTTCGTTAATTATTCTGAAAAGGAATATTTAAAAAACAACTACGCTGTAAAATTTTTTCTAATGGCTTCTCTTACAGAGGAAGAGTTTCTCTTCTGATGATGAGGGGGTGGGGCGATCGGGTGAGGTCGTATGACGAAGTAGTAGCTCTTTTTAATGAAACTTTCCGACAAGGCCAAGTAGAAATACATAAATCTACTATGTCCCGCACCAATAGGTGAACGACAATTCGAAGTAGCTCAGGCATTTGTTAAAAATCCAAGATTGTCTATTCGAAAAGCTAGCCAGCAGCTTGAAATGGGTACATTTTCTGTTCATAAGAATGTGAAGCTCATAAAATTCCACCTGTACAAAATTCATCTTCATCAAGAGCTAAACGAAGATGATTTTGATAGGCGAATTGAGTTCAGTCAGATTATGATGGAAAGGATTATCCAGAACCCTAACTTTCTGAGGTCGATCGTCTTTTCGGATGAAGAGACTTTCCACCTAAATGGGAATTTTAATCACCATAATTTTAGATATTGGTGTAACGAAAACCCTCACTGGATGCTTGAATCACACACTCAACATCCAGAGAAATTGAACGTTTGGGCTGGACTTTTCAGAGATCGACTGATTGGGCCATTCTTCATCGACGGTAACTTGAATGGAGAAACGTATCTACAATTACTGATAGATCAAATAGTTCCAGCTATACAGAAATTAGTTAGTGAAAATTTAAATAATGTATAATTCCAACAAGATGGGGTACCCCCACATTATCGAGTAATTGTGAGAGATTATTTAGATACTACGTTTCGCAATCGATGGATAGGTCGAAGAGGAGCGATTGAATGCCCAGCAAGATCGCCCGACCTTACTCCGCTTGATTTCTTTCTTTGGGGATACGTAAAAAGTAAAGTTTATTTTACCAAGCCCCAAAATTTGTCGAATTGAGACAACGTGTAACAAACACTTGCACGGACATACCACCTGAAATGATCCAAAGCGCCATTCAGAATTTTTATGTTCGACTCGGACAATGCCAAGAAGTGAATGGTGGACATAATGAACTCCTACGATAATTTCAGAGCTTGCCCAAGTAAGTTTGATAGCGAAGTTTCAAACTCCTTGCCTCATTACTTGCACTGTAGCTATACCTACTTGCCTTCACTAGCCGGGATGTCACCTTACCTTAACTGACTGGGTTAACATCTCCTTGCCTTAACTGGCTGGATTAACATCTCCTACCCTAACTGGCTGGGTTAACATCTCCTTGCCTTAACTGACTGGGTTAACACCTTCTTACCTTAACTGGCTGGATTAATACCTCCTTGCTTTAACTGGCTGGGTTAACATCTCCTTGCCTTAACTGGCTGGGTTAACATCTCCTTGTCTTAACTGGCTGGGTTAACATCTCCTTGCCTTAACTGGCTGGGTTAACATCTCCTTGCCTTAACTGGCTGGGTTAACACCTTCTTGCCTTAACTGGCTGGGTTAACACCTCCTTGCCTTAACTGGCTGGGTTAATATCTCCTTACCTTAACTGGTTGGGTTAACACCTCCTTGCCTTAACTGGCTGGGTTAACATCTCCTTGTCTTAACTGGCTGGTTTAACACCTTCTTGCCTTAACTGGCTGGGTTAAAACCTCCTTGCCTTAACTCGCTGGGTTAATACCTCCTTGCCTTAACTGGCTGGGTTAAGACCTCCTTTCCTTAACTCGCTGGGTTCAAACCTCTGCCTTCACTGGCTGTGACGTCACCGTACCTTAACTGGCTGGGTTAATACCTAAAAATCTCTTCCGCCATCTTGGGTCACCATCTTGAAATTGGAAATTTTATAAAACTGACCCTAGATTGGTGATCAGCGACCCCCAAAACTAACTTGATACAAAATTTGGCATCGTAGGTTAATTCATTTTAGTAAGTCTTTTCCGTCATCTTGGATCCGCCATCTTGAAATTTTGGGAATGGTCAAGATCATATCTGGACGTAAAATTTTCCGCTCTTTCAGATTCCGGGGTCAAAAATGGGGGTTCCCATATAGAAAAATCCACTTGACCTTGTAATGATCATCAAGGTCATAGCCACCATTTGATGGGGTATTAAAAATGCTATAATTTTTGTCTTGGTCATATTTTCCGAAAATGGATAGTTTCCGAGGTTTATTGCCTTTCCCATACTTTTCTAACACCCTGAATATAGAAGATTTATCGAATATTGTAATCTATCCAATTATATATACTAAGGAAAGAAAGATACCACAATAAATTGTGTTCGGCATATAAATGATTTTACGCTTTATTTGCGAGTATTCCTGCTAGGGATTTATTTAGATTATTATCATCAAGAGCGAGGTTTATCGCAGCCTTACACGTATAGGAGTGTAAGGGTAACGAAGGTAACGCTAAGGTTCTAGCATGACAAGAATGAACTAATATTCTTAGGGGATCAACAACATTTAATCACGTGTCGACTTTTAGAAGTCGTCACGGAACAAAACTGATGGGAGAGCGTGGTTGAACCTAACCTCAAAGCTATTTTTTCGGTAAACCCCTCTCTCCCGTAGGTCTGAAGGATTTTTGAACGATCGAATAATTTCAATCACCAAATTTTCCGACCATTTGGGAATATTCGGGCCTCGCCTACGGCACACACTATCCCGTTATGCCTATTCAAACGATTAATTATATTTACGTAGTCCCACAATACTAATACATGTTTTAATTGTATATTTTATATATATTACACACACACACACACACACACACACACACACACACACACACACACACACACACACACACACACACACACACACACACACACACACACACATATATATATACGTAGCAAAAAATTGTGGGCACGCAGGGCTTTTACCTCCTGCCTCAATTGGGTCACTTCGCTCCCCAAACAGTCGTTTCCTCTCCCAGCGTTTCGAACCTGCTGATCAGCCTGGCTTCGGTGAACACTACTCCAAATTCAGGCGCCATATTGGCGGTCCATCTTGAGATAATTGGGAGAACTGGATGAGCCTGCAATAAAAAGGAAAAGTTAGCGCACCCACTTGGGTTTACTGGGCGAATCGATAGGTATTCCCCAATGGCAAGCGACGCTCGCGTAGAGCAAGAACAGAGGGGTGAAGTTAATTAAACTACAATGGGAACGCGATGGTAATTTACACGCAGAGCGTACAGAGTCTACCATGCATGCAAATTATTATTAGCGACAAGGAATACGCAAGTATCGATATAAACAAGGAACACGAAAACCTTAAAGCTAGAGGCACATAGGGGTAATTGTTTTTATTATAAAAAGGATTATAAGTGACATATATATATATATATATATATATATATATATATATATATATATATATATATATATATATATATATATATATATAAAAATATATACGTCACTTATAATCCTTTTTATAATAAAAACAATTACCCCTATGTGCCTCTAGCTTTAAGGTTTTCGTGTTCCTTGTTTATATCGATACTTGCGTTTTCCTTGTCGCTAATAATAATTTGCATGCATGGTAGACTCTGTGCGCTCTGCGTGTAAATTACCATCGCGTTCCCATTGTAGTTTATACGTGTATATATATATATATATATATATATATATATATATATATATATATATATATATATATATATATATATATATATATATATATATATATATATATATATATATATATATATATATATATATATATATATATATATATGTATATATATATATATATATATATATATATATATCAGTTCAGGATTGCTTCCTGTGGAGCTGCTGGAGAGGAAAATACAGGAAAAAACGACCCTACGGTGGTAAGAATAAGGATATCGGAGGGTCGACGACCTTGGCTCACTTTTATGATTGATAATGGGGTCACCGTCAACCTAGTAAAGCTAAGCTCCCTGCACCCAAGTGCCATCGTCGACACCATCCAAGCAGCACCTCTTATTGAGATCAACGAACAAACGGTCAATACTCTGGGCAGTGTGACCATCAACTTTCGAAATCGACCGGTCCTTCTCTTGGTAACCCTGAATGACTTTCCAATAGAACAAGACGGTGTTTTAGGACGGGATTACTTGAAGAAAGAACAAGCTGTCATATCTTATCATTACAACACCCTCATGATTGCAGGGGAAGTTATGCACGCCCTTCCTTTTATCATCTCTCGCACTGGGGACCCAGTTGAAGTCCACTTCATAGATGCCGCGGAACCAGTTGAACGATCTGAACCTCAAGACGTCGAAGTTGATAACCCGAAAACCCGGAACGAGGGGAGGAACACGTTCCCGCTCAAGAAATCACGTCTGATTCCAGTGTCCCATCTGAAACTTCCCCCCTTCGTGTCCGCTATATTATACCTAAACGAACTCGGAGTGTAATAAAAATTAATATTATTAATACTAGGGTACTTACCCCGCGTCGATGTCGGATATGATGACGTGTACGTAGGAGAAGGGATCGTGCGAATTTCTGATAACACCTGCCAAGTCATGGCGATTAATACTCGCGATGACGATGGTTCTATTGAAGTCGACCCGCGAGAGATCTTGCCTTCCGAATATGCCACACTCGATTTTGAACCTAGCTCCGACGAAGATATCCCTCTTTCGGCAGACAACCCTATCACTGACGCCGAGGATAGGGTTAAGAAACTTGAGGAGATAATACTTACCGAGCATCTCAACTTGGAAGAGAAAGAGAGTGTGGGAAAACTGATTCGGAACTTTCCGCAAATTTTTCTTGTTACCAGGAGACCCTCTTCCTTGTACGAACGCGGTCGAACATCATTTTCCGACTGAAAACGATTTACCCATTAATGCTAAACAATATCGGCACCCTCTTGTCCACAAGGACTTCATGGCTAAGGACATATAGAAGAAACTCAACGATGGAATCATCGAGCCATCTAATAGCCCGAGTAACTCGCCTATCTGGATGGTACCTAAACGAGCAGACTCTCAAGGAAATCCCAGGTGGGAGATCGTCGTCGATTTTCGCGACCACAATCAAAGAACGGTAGGGGACGCATACCCCCTACCAAATATTACTAATATTCTAGATCAGTTGGGTGGAGCGATGTACTTTCCAATATTCGGTCTTGCCTCCGGATTCCACCAGATAAAAATGGCCCCAGAAGATCAATGGAAGACTGCCTTCCCCACCACCAACGGCCATTATGAGTATACACGCATGCCTATGGGTCACAAGAACGCTCCCGCCACCTTCCAGCGACTTATGGATCAAATAAAGAAGGGACTGGACTGCAAGGAGATGCTTGTCTACTTGGATGATGTTATTATCCATTCTAATTCTCTAAGAGAACACGACAAGCGCGTTCGAAATTTCTTCGATCGGCTTGCGGCGACTCGACTAGTGCTTCAACCCGAGAAGGTACATTTTCTGCAGAAAGAAGTCGCCTTTCTGGGACACATTGTCAGCAACCGCGGAGTCGAATCAGACCCCGAGAAGATCAAAGCCGTGTCAGAATTTCCACAACCTAAGGGCGTCAGGAACATACGAGAATTCCTAGGACTGACCGGTTATTATCGACGCTTCATCCAGGACTATGCGAAAATCGCCAAACCCCTACAAGAAGACAAGGACTTCAATTGGTAAGAAGATCAACAAAGCACTTTCGAAACTCTTAAACGGAGTCTATGTGCGCACCTTATTTTGCTGTTTCCAGATTTTGAGAAGGCCTTTATCTTAACCACGGACGCTTCTGATAGAGCCATCCGGGCCGTCTTCAGCCAAGAAAATGATAACTTTGACCATCCGGTACGTACTTATCCCGGTCACTGAACAAGGCCGAGCGCAATTATACTTATTAGGGCGAAAATTCGTCCTTATGGCAGACCACGAGCCGCTGAACTGGATGCACAACCGTAAAGATCCGGGGCAACGCCTAATGAGTTGGATGCTTAGGTTCACAAGATATGAATATACATTTAAGTATAAGCCCGGCAAGCTGAACTGTAACGTCGAGGTCGTCACGAAATCCGACCGACGAACCTTCCGAGGAAGACATCAACACGAATCTGCAACATATTAAGGGGGCTAGACACCTTTTTTCTCTGAAATAAGAAGTCACATTTTAATACATAAATATAAACTAATTATTTCATACTTTTTACATATAAAAGTGGGTATATTTACCTTACCTTAAAACTTTCTCCGATGGGCCTTTTATATGGTCCAGAACCATAGTCATCGATGAAACAAGTTTTTTCACTAACCGTAAGCTTTGAAATTTTCTTGTGGATGGATTGACTCCAGATTTGAACTAAATTACTCCTGAATAGTATAATTCTCATATGAGTGTAGGGATTTAGGATTAAATGTCGGAAAAAATTTTTACATCAGAAAAATTATGAAAAAATATAAAAAATTTTAAAAAATTAAAAAAAAAACTCTTGAAAAACAGCACAATTTTTTTTTTCTCATTAGATAAAAAATTCCTACACTCATATGAGAATTATACTATTCAGGAGTAATTTAGTTCAAATCTAGAGTCAATTCATCCACAGGAAAATTTCAAAGCTTACGGTTAGTGAAAAAACTTGTTTCATTGATGACTATGGTTCTGGACCATATAAAAGGCCCATCGGAGAAAGTTTTAAGGTAAGGTAAATATACCCACTTTTATATGTAAAAAGTATGAAATAATTAGTTTACATTTATGTATTAAAATGTGACTTCTTATTTCAGAGAAAAAAGGTGTCTAGCCCCCTTAAAATCATGATGATGAATGGCGGCGACAAGAGCAAACTTCCATCCAAAACCGAGCAGTGGAAACCAGAGACGGCCCAGACATCATTCTTAGCGAACTAAAACCCCGTATCCGGTTGCCATCAGCACGAGACGTTCCGAACCCGTCTCAGCTCGCGGAAAAGGGCGACTAGTAGGGTCAAAAACTCGCAAATTTGCTCCTCGTCTCGACCATAGCCTCATAGCCCACCGAACTAGGATGAGAGCCGCTGCAAGCAAGGGATTATCAGCTGCCCCGTCGTTACCAATCGCTACGAGTCCGAGGAAGACAGGAGCCAATCCCACGACTCCTAGCACGATCCCAACCAGTAGCCCGATGACATCTCAATGCCTCGATGGTGCCGTAGCGTCCATCTCAAACGCTAAAAAGACTTTCACGACCCCTAAGCCGGAACACATAGACGTCGCTCGGGGATCGAAATTTAGTCAATCCCCCATTCCCCTACTCTTTTCATCAACTATCGAAACAGGGGACGAGCAAGATGTTGATAAACCCCCTATTCATGACCCCCGGCGAAGTTGCTTGAGAGAAGAGGATTCCGAAGAGGCCAGCGGATCGGAATCAGAAGCCCTCAGCTCACCTGACGAACAACCACCCAGTGTAGACACGCCTCCTGACCA
Organism: Torymus aiolomorphi; assembly: GCA_036365515.1. Taxonomy (NCBI): domain Eukaryota; kingdom Metazoa; phylum Arthropoda; class Insecta; order Hymenoptera; family Torymidae; genus Torymus; species Torymus aiolomorphi. The sequence goes on along the minus strand of CM070877.1, from coordinate 79,921,047 downwards.
GGTCGAAGTTAATGTCACCCCCATCTCATACAGTGATACAACGCTCTCTAAGGATGAGATAGCAGAATCGAATCGCAAATTTGAAGAGAGCTTACGGATACACATGGAAAAAACCAAAGGTCAAGAGGAGGTCGATGAAGAAGAACCTGTGTTGGAACTTCTAAGTCTTTTTTCCGAAGGAGATGAAGTTCAAGATGAAGTTCGAGAAATACTAAACGAACTCGATCCTATCGATCCTGTCACCCGGAAGGATGACGTCACAACTAAGCGAATTTAAAAGTTGGTCGAAAAAGCAGCCGCGCTATCACAACCACAATCCGAAGTCAATGAAAACGGATTATCGGATGAGTCTCAAGTAGTCAGACCTCCCTCGTCAATTAGGGAAGGTACCCCTAGCATCTCGACCGAGACGTCGTTGGCCACAAACACCCCTCTCCCTTCCGCACGTTTCCCTGTACGGATCCCGCAGGCCGAACAACTACGTACTTATAATCTATATCTGCAAGATCTGGCCACGCGATTAAACGAATTGAAGGTCATTGTCGGAGAATCTCAAATAAAAGCAAAAATCCGGTCCACAGAACATTAGGATAAAAAGGTGAAACCCTTAAAAGGAACGGTAGGAGACTACGCGTGGGTTCTGAAAGAATCCAGAAGAACCAAATTCGATAGTTTTTATAACAAACCCCTCCGAATCGTTGAAATTTTAAGTAAAAATAACGTTGTATTAGAACTCCCCAATGGCAAGCGGATCCGTAAGCAGATGGAAAAACTTAAATTTGTCCTCCCGTCTGATTCCTCCGAATAATAAATTGCATGCATTTCAGGTTTCTAAGCTTCTACTGCCCACTATGCTATCTCTGGCTTGTGATTCCTTTCTCTGCTTTTTCGGGGCGCGTCCCGTCCTTGGCACCCACTATGAGATAACGACCATCACGGCAAACCCGAGTATTTATTACGAACGGATACAACCAGTAAAAATCCGTAAAAGGGGGTGGAAGGTCGTCATTTACATGGACCTCCCCGCCTTCCTAAAGACCCATGGGCCGACACAGCAAAATATGACGAACACTTGCGCCGGTGCATTGCTCAGTTTGACCGCCAACAATGCTATTTATTCTTAAACGCGGACGCCATGGAACTTAAACTCCGGACCTTGAATGGCATCCACGAAGAAATACAAATGGCCGCTGACAACATGGATGTAAGGGAACCCGAACCAACCACCCTGGTTGAGGGCATGCGTGGCAGAAGAATGGCCCCTCTTCGTATAATCGGCAGTCTCAACAAGAGCCTTTTTGGTCTCATCACCGAAGACGACGCAGACCTAATCAGTAAAAATATCGATAGATTGCAGGAGCTCTATAATATAACTTATTTTAAAGAATATGGAGGCGGAGTTGAGGGATAAAACCAACGCCATAGCTCAGAAAGCCAATAAAAATCATTTGCTGTGGGAATTTAATATATTTGCTCACCAAGCCGAAGCCAAGGTACATCACCTTATCTATAGCAACCGGGAATTGCATAGCATCCTTAACTCCTTAATGGATCGCAGGCTTCACTCTCGACTGTTGCGGAAAAAGACTCACCACCGCATTGCTGCGGACATAAACCAGCACAAGACTAACTTAGAACTTCCGATATATCTTCACCATCTCAGAGCAGAGGAGTTGGCGAAAATCGCAGCAATAGATGCCACCTACTATAACGGGAAAATCCTCATCAGTCTGATCTTACCCTTGACTGACAGATGTCGAATGAGTTATACAAATTCCACCCGTTGGCCATTACACAGTCCCTACGAAACCACACATACGGAGCCGCATATCTCAGTCCTAGTTGCCCGCACATAGATCTCAGCAAGGATCAGCAGAGTTATCTCCCTCTCAACCAAGATCAGATAGAAAAGTGCCTGGGTACCCATTATGGTCGAATCTGTTCAACGAGAGAAGTCACGCTGACAGCTCAAAAGGGATGTGAAATCGAGATGCTGCTCCACTCTAGCTGAACCGCTCTCGAGTCTTGCAGCGTAGCCATTAAAAAGGACCTAACGACACAGTGGTCTCACTTGGAGGTCGATGGGACATGGTTCTATACCACTACTGCGGAGGAAAGGCTTCGTATTTCCTGTCCAGGGGATATGTACGAGAACGCTAAGTTACAAGGGATCGGTATTCTTAGGTTGGCCCCCGGGTACTCAGCAAGAACCGCGTCCGCGAGCCTAATCGCGAAGGATGTCAAAGTTTCTACGATCCAATACATCTACGAACCTGAGACCAATTGAAACGTCACGGACCTATATCCTATATTGGAAGACAATGTGACGCTCGAATATCTCCCGGAGACCGGCGATATCGGACCGTTGTCATCCTGGACCACCCATAAGCAATCGTTGAAGGCTATTGTAACACGTATGGACGAAATCGGACGACATAACCGAATCTCCATCTACACGCACAAATTGACATATGGAGGTCTTACTGTACAAGCCATAATCATCGTAGGGTTTGTCATTTTTGTTGGAATCAAGTTGTATCGATAAACCGGAAAACCGGATGCCAAGGCCCTCTTCACAATCTCCACGGATCCTAATCCTGGGAAATCTACGCCTCCGCACCCGCCCACCTCGTCTACGTTTGCTAGCCGAACTAATCTTTGTCCTGCCAAACCGCTGAAACAGATTAATCTCACGTTACCTTCTAGCCTTTCTGCAATCTTCGGTACCGTCATCTTCACATCACCATGTCTTGCGACGTGATCATTACCTATGGAAAGAACTTAACGCGGGAAGCTATTGTGTCATGTTTCCAGCCAGCCGGCACCATAGTTGCTATGCACATGATCTCAGAAACGATCGCTGCCCGTACGGCTACACTAACCTTCGAGACCACCGAACAAGCCGAAAAGGCCGAGCGCGAGAAATATTTGTGGTTGTTAGAGGCCACTTTAAAGGAGGAACCGTCCAGTAGATCTAATATAGAAATATATAATACAGGCTTGAATTCAAGATATATTTAATATACAATATGCGTAATCAAGTGATCATTGACAAAATGGGCTTATCGGCTTTTATGTATTTATGTACTTTTGGCCATAACAGTGATGGCTTCTTAAGTTGCGATTAGGATTTCATATTTCAAAAGACCTGCTGCATATTCTACATTAATCTTAGTATAATAAATAATAATATAACTCAGTACAATGTGTTAAAAAGTGACTCAACAGTGGATGAATCAAAAGTACAAAAGCGAAGGACAGATTGTTAGCAATAACTTTGAATGGAACGCATGCTGTTAGATTAGCAATAACTTTTAAAGAAACGGATGCATGCAAGGTGCCAGAGCTTCTGTTTCAACATATTTATATAGAAGAACATATCTTAGGTGTACAGGAAACTGAGTTTCATGAAGGGAAAAAAATTGGGAACCTAATGTCTGGTTATTTTTGAAGTTTTATGGTATTTTTCTTTGTAGGCTTATTTCTCAAAATGTCATTTTTTAAAGTTTGTCGTTACTTTAAAAAAAACTATTCCATTGATTTTGATGGGAGAGGGCCTGAATTACTTTAAATTTATTCATCTATGGTAGGAAGAGTTGGAAATATGAAAAATATTTTATTAAATAATTTTAAAATGGTAAAATCCACAAAAAAACATAAAAATTCATAAAATTCATGAATTTAAAGCAGTTTTTTCCATAAAAAAAATATTAATTTTCAGAAATTTTATTTTTCCAACTCTTCCTGCCATAACTGCATGAATTTCAAGTAATTTAGTTCCTCTCCCATGAAAATCAATGGAATAGTTTTTTTTAAAGTTACGCCAATTGAAAAAAATTGAAAATGCTATATCTCTGAGTAAAATTGGTCTACAGATTAAGTCTTGGGCCATATTATCAGAAATAGTGTATATTTATAGTATATATATTGTATTTTGTTTAAACTACATTTTTCTTTTTTTTATAGCTCATTTTGACCTCAGAAGCCACTAGGTGTAAGGCCGCCTTAAACAACAATAAAAAGGACGCTAAACGAAAACTTGCTACAGAAACATCCTTTATTAACATTGATTTGACTGAAGAAGACCAGGATGAAAACGAAAACGACCCACCGAGAAAACGCCAGAAAAAAGGTAAGCTGAAAAATGAATATGGACAATTAAAAATATTTTACAGTTGTTCGTATCATTTTCGGGAGTCGGTTCAAATATGGAAATACTTGTAGACTACATCGAGAAGAGCAGTGCATCATTCGAAACCTACATATTGATTATAGTTGAACAATTAAAAGTAATAAAGGAAGCTATTGTTCAACTGAAAAACATTACGCCTTCGACGGAGCCACTGTAGTATACCATCCAACCGAAAACAAATGAACAAAATTTCGATTTAATTATCAGTTCTACATTAAATGACTTACTAAAAGATAATCTAACATAAGTCTAAATATGTTTAGTATCATGTATTTATATCATAGGACATTTTTTTATATTTCCTGGTTTATTCGATATTTTTTTGTGAATCCCGTAAACGGGATTAAAATAGACGCCATGCATTTCTAAGTCGTTTAGTCGTCTAGTAGTTTTTTCTTTCGTTAACCGTTTAATTAAATGCCAAGATCTTCCACCGCGAAACTTGTACCACCCTCTGCTGCCTGTAAGAGCATGCGGTAAGTTAATTTTTCTATTGTGTCGGACGTGTTGAGAACAAATGATTCAGGAAGATTATCCACATGAAGATCGAAACGAGTGTATCTTACGAGGCACGTGGATTTCTGAGGAGTTTAAAGAGGTTGTCAAATGCGGATACGTTATTAAATATGTTTACGGGATCTGACAATATAAAATGACGCAATGTGATCCAGGAGAACGCAAAGGTGGTGTATTCGCCGAATATTTTAATGAGTTTTTCACACAAAAGACAGTGGCATCGAGTTACCCACCTGACTGTATAATGGATCATGATAAAGATCAGTACGTGAGAAAATTGGAACTTACGGAAGGTATAAGTATGAACAAAAATGCGATACAACATAATGCGAGCTTAAGATTAATTGCAAAATTATGTTTAAACTCATTATGGCGCACATTTGGTCAACGCGAGAAGCTAAAAAAGACAGAAGTAATTACTAGAACAGAAATCAGTTCAGAGATAAATGTTACAAGAATTTTACCAGTCAATGATCAGACACTCTACGTCAACTGGTGTTATAAATCTGAAGCTTTGGTTTCGTCTCCAACCATGAGTGTCGTCATCGCCGCCTTTACAATGGCTCAGGCGCAGTGAGAACTATTCAAGTATCTTCATATTTTAGGACCTCATGCTCTCTACTACTGATTTATCAACGGGTGTAGCATTAGATGAGTTGACAGATGAATTGACTTGTTCCGGCATAGGTACATACATCGACACGTTTTTATTCGGAGGTCCAAAATTTTACGCGTATAAATGTAAGAAACCGGACGATAGTGAAGAATGAGTATGTAAACTAAAAGGAATAAGGCTACATTACTCTAATAGCAAAAAAATAAACTCTGATGCAATTCACAAGATGATCACATTACCACATAATGCGATAATATTGTCTAATACTGCTATTCGACGCACGGTATTCCATGAAGTGCTTACACAAAACGAAACAAAGACATATAAACTCGTTTACAGAAAGAGAAGATTTGTAGCATTAGATAAAAGTTATCCATATGGGTACATTAACGGATCGACAACTACTGGCGCGACAATCATATAATCCAACCCTGGAAAACGAAAATGATGTTAACGTAGCAGTATGATGAACGAGCTCACTAGTCGATGCGTATGTTTGATGATTTGATTGGTCCTGATGGCGACTCACTCAGCAAGCTAATTGGTGGGGGAAGAGCTCATCGGCGCGCAGAGTGGGAACTTTTTTTTTTTTTTAATCAAATATCTCAAGAACGATTTAAGATATCAGGATGGGGGTTGGCTTAACGTAATCTACGGCATTTCTAAAATATGAGAAAAATGGTTTAAAAGCCAAATTTTTATGACATAACCTCAAAATAATGCCGCAAACATGCAAACTTTTCGAAAAATTGCATAAAATTGGTCACAGAATCACGGAAAATTTTATTTTTATAGTGCGAAATGTCATTTTCGACATATTTTTCACCGCTGAACACGAATATTTTGGTCACGATGGTCGAAATTGGTACTGTTTCCAAATATACGCAATTTAAACGCATAAAACCCGATTTTTCAAAGTTTTGGCGCTTCAAACCATTTATTTATCCATAATAGAGGTACTTGGTACAACTTTTGGTTGAAAATACTTATTCTGTGTTAAAAAATACATCGTCAAAGTAGTATGCATCCATCCAGATCAAATATTTCGAAAAGATTTCAGAGCAGATTAACTATTACTAATCAAATGTCAGCATTTACAGAATAACAAATACTTATATGCTATCCATACGCACTCAATTACGCACACACACACACGCACGCACGCACGCACGCACGCAGGAACACAAACACACACACACAGACAGGCACTACAAATATCTAATGCAATTATTACCTCAATAAAACAGATTTCTTTTTATAGAGTAAAGAATTTTGGGACTAATCGATATTTTTTAAAAATTGCTATTGATTCTAATGTAATTTTTGCTAATGTGCCATTTAAAGATATACACAAGTTTTACAATAATTAATCTTTATACTTTTATCTTTAATCTTTATTTACTCTTATTTACATCTTATTCACTGTTACTAGACTTATCAGTTTCATCAGAATCACTATTTTTATTAGATTGTCTATAAATATATAAATTTTTGACAAAACAATTTGAAAATATATTAACTTTAAACTATTAAGTATTTTTAATTTAAGTATTTTTACCTGTTTTCAATGAATCTAGTTATATTTTCCTGGACTTTTAATTTATTATACTGCTTATTCCGATCTTCTAATAGTATAAAAGAAATCTTAGCGTCAGTCAAATATATAGCTTTATTAAACGTCTAAGATAAATAAATCTATTATTATGTATGCTCACGCGCGAGCGTGTGTGTGTGTGTGTGTGTGTGTGTGTGTGTGTGTATGTGTGTGATTGAGCGCGTATGGATAGCATATGAGTAATTCCACCGAACTTTTCAAACTTGAGCTAGAGGGAAATTGAAAAAAGAAATTAAGAGCACACTTTCATATGATCTTTTTTCTTGCTTTCTAGATCTTAAATAGTGAAAAAGTTTTAGCGTTACTCATTTTTCTTCACAGCCATTTTTTTACCGGATAACTCATATGAAAGCTATGGGAACATCTAGTATTACGTGATAATCTTTTCTGTATAGAAGTCATCGATTTTTATATAGTAAGTGAAAAACTACTTACTTGCTTATTTCGACATGCGGTATATGTTTTTGTGAGAGATAAAATGTATCGATCTCGCTTCACAAAAGTTATTTTTCATTGACTTTGTCAGTGAGCCAACGATTAATTGTGTTTTTTAAAATGAGTTTCGTTTTTAATAACGTCATTCAAAGTAATGTAAAATAAATTCTATAAACAGCCCACTGATGAGTAACAAATCAAATTATTTGTTATACTATAATAAAGGTTTTTCCATTATAAAGACCTAGAAAAATGCAAAGCCATTTTTTAAAAAGCAGTATAGAGAAAAAAATTCCATGTTTGCAAAAATCTGGTAACGCTTAAATAACTCATTATGTAAGTCGTTTATTAATAGGCACACATATCTGGAGTTGACTTCTTGAAAGTACATGCTAAAACAGTTGTTAAAAAACTTTTTTTAAATCATTTAGAGAAAAGCCACTTTTTTAATCGCATAAAGAAGATAATAATTTATACGAGTACCACTTGAGTATGCCTTTAATTTTAGTCTTTTTCCTTACCATACGTAATTTGTACGATTCTAAATTGGGTTTTGGTACCAAGATGATGTTCTTCTAACCCCATTTAAGAACTGTAACCTGCATAGAATTCGATATAGTGAGTTATCTAAAGATATCAAAGAGTAACTCGAATTTGAAAAATACCGCGGAATTACTCATATAAGTATGGGTTATTCTATAACTGCTGACATTTGATTAATAATAGTTAATCTGCTGTGAAATCTTTTCGAAATATTTAATCTGGTGTAGTTTTAACGCACAATAAGTCTTTTCAACCAAAATTTGTACCAAATACCTCTATTATGGATAAATAAGGAGGGGTTGAAGCGCCAAAACGTTGAAAAATCGGGTTTTATGCGTTTAAATTGCGTATATTTCGAACCAGTGTCAATTTCGACCATCGGGACCAAAATATTCATACTCAGCGGTAAAAAATCGTCGAAAATGATAATTCGCACTATAAAAAGAAAATTTTCCGTGATTCTGTGACCAATTTTATGCAATTTTTCGAAAAGTTTGCATGATTACGGCATTATTTAGAGGTTATATCATAAAAATTTTAGTTTTAAACCATTTTTCTCATATTCTAAAAGTGCTCTAGGTTACGGTTAGCCAAACACCATCCTGGTATCTTAAATCGTTTTTGAAATATTTGATTTTGAAACAAACAAAAAAGTTCTCACTGTGCGGCGGCGCAACGTGAGAAGAGCTCATTGGTCACCGCTGCGCCGACAAACGAGCTGTTTTGCAGTGACGCTAGCGTGAGCCCCCATCAGACGGCTCACGGAATCGTGAGCGGAGGTGCGTGTGGGGGGCCTCCCCATGCAGTCACGAGCGCTTCGGTAGAAGCGTGCTGATCAGTGGGAACTGTTGGATATACGTTGGAAGCATCCGTTGACTTGCATGTTGAGCGGCCCGACAGGTTGTGGGGTAAAACGGTTTTCGTAAAAAAATTTATAAAATACATTGGTAGTGTGAGCAACACACGTTTCGATCGTATCATTCTTTAGTATGGTGAATGGCAATTAGGGTACGGAGATCTTGGTAGAGATTCAATTTCGCGAAGGCTTACCACAAAGCAGCGATTGGGTGAACGATCCGAAACCTAAATTACCGTTACCAGGAATAATTCAACATGCAAGTTGGCGGTGGTTATACTGGAAGGGAAATGTTTGGTGGGGGTCAACGGTTCGATGGTGGGATTGGTCGTATTTACGTTGGTTTTCCCTACCAAAGAGATCATGGGGGCATTGGATCATTTTTGGGTGGAATTTTCTGCTGAGTTCTCCCACTCTTTACTCGTGGTGCCAAGGCTGTTAGAAAAGAGGCTGTACGCACCAGTATGAACATTATGTCACATGTTACTACGTGGAATACACCAATCAAAGAATCGATTCGCAACCGTATTAAAGAATCTGATGAAATTCTCAAACGAAAAAGAGAGAAGAAATTGGACAAATTGATGGAGGAATCGGGATATAAATTACCACGTCAGACTTTCTGCTTCAGTTGCGGTTGGACGGTGCTTCTGTCACGAACCACGGAGGTAAAAAGGAGAAAAAAGAGTTCCAGAAAAAAAAAATAAGAAACCCAAGTCAAACACCTCGAGAAAAGGTAAATATAAGAAAAAATCAACAAGACAAAAGAAGAAGAGGAAGAGAACCACGAGAGATATTTTTGACTAGGCAGCAATGGCTTTTTTACACACTCATTCGTGCGAGTGTCTTAAGTCCGAATTATTTTTGTTTGAAATTCCTCCCACTCAAACAACGATAGAAAGTTCGCACCTATAGAATTTGTGTTACCTGGCAATGGCGAAGAATATATTGATCTTGCTCACACAATGCTTAGGGGAATCTAGTAAAACACGATAGTGTTAGATTAGACGTTAGATTCAGCGAGGCATTAGCTAACACTGTAAATAGAATTGCGTATGCCGAGTACGACAATATTTTGGAAATAAATGCGGCTCGTCAAGCCATTATAGATTTTAGCAGTTGAAATTCCTAAATAGTCTCTTTTGAGTCACGATCGTAAATTTTATAAAACGCAATGGATCTAGTTATTGATATTCAGTGTGTTAAAAGTGTGAAACAGCATTGTAACAAATGAGATTTCTGTAGTAGCTCTCGATGGTAATTATCACGGTCATTGGATTGTGGCTCCTACAATCGATGTGAATTTTCTGAATGAGGAGGTTCGAAGACAAAATAATTGGTTAAGTCAGAATTGCCAACGGTTTGACTATTTAGAGGGTGAAGTTGATTTGAAAGTGGATCATAAAATTCTACGAGAAATAACAAAGAGTGCACGAAAGATTTACATTCGAGGTAGCGATAAGTGGCTACTATTGCTAAAACTATAGCAAATGAAATCATTAACTTAGAATACGACAAGGATCGCCCTCCTTTTGATATGTTATCATCGAATGTATACTGAATTCATTACGCTGTACAATTTTCCAGCCGTAAATATCGTTGTCCATTAAATTATACTTATCGTTTAAAATCTTACTTATGTCCACGCGATTCCTATCTAAATAAAAATTGAATCGATGTAAGGTTTGGGCAGTCTTCAAATATTGGAGATCCTTTCGCGATTCCATTCGCACACTGTAGGTGTGTTTCCGACCAATCAGACCCACGGGTGTGGACGAAACCGACGGTGTTTGTCGCAAGTACAGATGATGATCACACAACACCTGGCATGCATTGGGTTGCCATCTACGTCAATAAATCATGCGATGGTTTGTACTTTGATAGTTTTAGAATACCACCTATTATACCAGATTACATAAATCATTGGCGAAAAAATTGTAAATCATTTCGTTGGAATACCGTCAGCTTCAGAGTGACACATCCGATGTATGTGGTCAATGTTGTGTTATGTTCTTAAGTTACACGTGTAGGGGATTAGGTTTTGAGAAGTTTCTTGATAAATTTTCTAAGAACTTGGTGAAAAATGATGACATTGTTAGACGCTTCGTTCAGTATAAAAATGCTGGTGAAAATTTTACTGGTAACGGGGGCTGCCTTGTCAGATATTTACAAGAATGTAGTTCTAAAATGTCTTTATTGTAATATGATGAATGTCAGTATCTTTCGCTTAGTCTCTTTGAACGTCAGTTATTGTAATACGGCACATTGAATGTCGGAATTTTTTGCTTTGTTTCTTAATGTACTCTCTGAATATCAACATTTTTAGTGATAAGAGCGGATTTAAATAGTTTGCGCTTTCCACTACCATACCCATCCTGAACATGCTTATAACGACGGCACTGGTCCTCAATCTCGGCAATCGTTTCTACGCTTTTCCAGTATCTCGACAATATGTCGGACGCGCACAACGATTTTCGAACAACCCGTATCAAATACTAAGTAGAGTCTATCCTCTTAACAAGTCGTACATTAAAAACCTAGTTATCAGCCTTGAATATTATACTATAATTGACGAGCGCTACACATCAGTACTGCGTTTAATATCCAACGATTTCACAGGTATTGCCTTCTCTTACAATGGATGGCAAGACTCTAAAAAAAGTTTCGAAGGTATTGTTAACTATTTTGGCGGTCGTGATAGTAATTTAAAGGATCAAAAGATTTTCGATAACGGATGGATTTTAAGATTTATCGAGAGCCATCAAGAAAAGGCTATCAGGTTGGAGGAGGACAAAAAACCTGGATCAGCCGGCTATGGAAAACGTTTTCGTCACAGTATCTTGCTGAAGTTCGTTACTTTTAAGTGTTTACTTCGTTATATTCAAAATTGTATTGACACTCAATTTGAATATTTAAATTCTATTAGTCGCAGGGGGAGTGTATTAGCTAGAGAAGTATATGAAGGTATTGAAAGTAAGACAACACTTATGTTTGAGTCGCAAATAGTAATTAAATATCGGTCATGTTTTGTATTATATGAATGACGTTTCAGATGATTTGTTAGAATTACTTTATAATATTGTATAAACACGCTCAAAAGATTTTAATGAAACTATTAGATCGAAACATGTTATTATAGATCTACTTTATCAATTTCTATCACCTTTACACCTGTATAATGTACTCGATGTAATTAATGCTAAATTACTTTCAAATAAATAATATTTTACTTATACTTTCTTTTTTATCATTTCAACCTTTCCTTCGTTGACTTCTAAAATTGATTTGGAAAAAGTAAATTAGTGTATCTCGTCGAGCCGAGGAGATGACCTGGCACCCGTGTGTGTGGTTGATCTTGCGATCAATTCACTGGGTCCAGGAAGGGGGCTATGCCACCCTTGACTTTACGTCGCTACATCCGATACTTAAAGAAAAGGGTCGCCGAGTTGGGGCGAACCAACCCGACTCGCCCTGGCCAAAGGGAGTAATCGCAGACCTAGTCCTTTACCTTATGCTATTACTCGTTCTGTGGCTGCTGCTGGCTCTCCTGGTAGTCTTGATGCTGGAGATACGGCTTCCCAGAACTGGAGTCAGAAGTGAGCGTTCTCGCCGCCCGCGGCCCTATTTATGCCCCCCCCCCAAATTCACCTGTTGCCAAGGTGCGCAACACACCTTTTTCGATATACGCTGGGTAGCGGTTGCGCACCCCTCCGCACAGTGGGGAAATACGAAGACAAACGAAGCAAATCAATTTGTAGACTTCAATAATGGAGATATCAAAAAAGTGATCCGATAAAATTGTTCCTTATGTAATTTCCTTTTGATCTGTGAGAGTCGATTTTTTATTTTTGACCTCTGTTATTTTTTATATTACACTAAAAACATGAAAATATAGATAATTGCTTAATTCTGTGATAGATATGTACCTTCGATATTCGACACATACACACGCACACACAAATACATACATACACGCGCACACATGCGCACATACACAACACATTCACATACACAGACATTATGCTAGAGGTAAGTAAGTAGATTGTTTAGCAGGTACACCTTATTTTTTAAAAAGGTTATATCTAAATCTTTTTTTATTATATTAAGATACTAAAGATATGTGGATAGGTACATGGTATTTTATATTTCGTTCCCTTTTTGCTCAAAAATTGAGATAAATAAATTTAAAATTCTTGTGAATCAAAGGTAAACAGTAGTTCGTTTTCAGATTGGAAGAATCTTCCAATCTGAAAACGAACTACTGTTTACCTTTGATTCACAAGAATTTTAAATTTATTTATCTCAATTTTTGAGCAAAAAGGGAACGAAATATAAAATACCATGTACCTATCCACCTATCTTTAGTATCTTAATATAATAAAAAAAGATTTAGATATAACCTTTTTAAAAAATAAGGTGTACCTGCTAAACAATCTACTTACTTACCTTTAGCATAATGTCTGTAATCATCCTCTGTAGTATTTTTGTTTTTGTGTAGTTAAATGTGAAACAGAAAACAACAAAGAAAATAACTTTTTTATTTACCAGCTGTAAGACAAATGAAAAATTTTTCTACTAACAGACAAAGTACGCTAATTTTCTTTCAAATCAATTAACCTTTTGATCACCACATTTAACTAATTAAAGTAAATTTTTTTTTTACTTGTTACTGCAAAAGAATATATTAACTAAGAAAAATATCAATTATAAAAGGGTTTCCCTCTGTAGATTAGCTAAATTATAATGCCACATTTTCGTAACATTTTTACGTATAACATGCACATAATAAAGATTACAATATTCGCAAATAATTTTTGTGCATACTTTTAAAATATAATTTTATTGTTTTTATAATAAGATTTTGAGATTTTTAGTTTGTATTTTGCAAATAAGTAATTTATAGCAATGGTTCAAGCTATGTGTGCCTTAAATGTCATATGGGTGATCAAACCGTTAAGATATTCATTACTACGGTACACAGATAGTAACACACAATAATTTTATTTATATATTTACCAAAGCTACAGCAATGAATACATCAATCAAATACGAAGAACTAGCAAGGGTTTTGCTGCAGTCTACAGAGAAAAATGTCAATGTTGTTTTAGAGCATATAACGCAAAAGACTTGGTTTTCAACAACTTTACAAAAACTACATTGGTTCAGTATTTTTTACCAGCATTCAATAAAAAATGGAAAAAATCATTTTATAATTTAGACAGATTTTTTCGCGATAATGGAAAATGGTTAAATACAGATTTTGTAATACACTTGGACCGTAAAAATCAACGAATAAAATCTTATAATGAATCAAGTGAATTTATTACAAAAAGGAGGATTAACGCTGTATTTAACAACATTCCAGTTTCTGATTTAGTTGATGAAGGTAACAAAAAACTGAAATTATCTACTAGTTGTAAATATGAAGAAACTGAGAATTTAGGATCGTCCATTACTATTGAATCTAGAACTCTAGTTTCACTAACTGATGATGAGGCATTAGCTATGTGTTTAGATGCTAAACTTTCTAAATTTCAATATAATGTTATTCGACAGATTCTATTGAAGAAGAATTGTAAACTTCTTCCAGAATATAAGCATATAAAATCTGCAAAAAAAGATGTTATCCAGAAATTGAAATTACAGAAACTGTACAGTCAATCACTTTACAAAACCTTTTAGACCATACGGCTAAGAGAATAGTGCAAATAGATAAAGTCAAAAACGCTATAGTTAAAGATCAAAAATCTTTTGTAGAAATTATATAGAAATATGGTTGTGACGGAGGTTCAGGTTTTCAGCAATTTAAGCAACAATTTTGCATTGCAGATACCGTACAAGTTAATAGTATTTTCCTCATTTGCGCAGTTCCATTATATTTAAATTATCAAGATGAAAATAGTAAAGTACTATCTTTCTATAAAAATGAGAATCCGTCTTCTACAAATTATTGTCGCCCTTTAATATTTAAGTACGAAAAAGAAACCATGGAAACCATTTAAAAATGACAAAAATAGAGTGATATTGACAAATTACTATCATCTGAACTATCTGTGGAAGGACTGAATGTCACGATTGAACACAAAATGTTTTCTGCAATGCTTGATGACAAAGCCCGTCAAGCTCTTACTGAAACAGCATCTTCACAAAGATATCCAATTTGTGGTGCACTTCTGTCGGACATGAATGATCGAAATAAATTATCAATGAAGTCCATAAATGTTGAGTTTTATCAATATGGATTATCATCATTGCATTACTGGATTCGCAATATTGAGTGGATATTATATTTAGCTTATAAACTAACGGTAAAGAAATATAATGTAAGATTAACCAAAGAAGAGAAAAAGGAAGTCGATAAAAAAAGAGTGTTCAACAGGACATTCGCAATAACATTGGTATACTTGTAGACTGTGTAAAACAAGGCGTAAGGAATACCAATGACGGAAATACAGCGAGGAAATTCTTCCAAAATTATGAAATAATTTCTCAGGTAATGGAAATTGATGAGAAATTTATCAAAAAGTTGTATATCATAGAACAAATTATCGTTTCTAAGAATCCAACTAAAATTGAAAATTTCAGAGAATATTGCAGCGAAACAATCAATTTGTATTGTTACGTCCTGAGACGCATTACGGAATTTAGAATACTATTTAAAATTTAATGTTATCAGATATTTCCTGACACACATCGACGAGAACGCAATTTTATACGACGCAGCATTTCGTTCAGGTGACATCCTGACGTAACGAGTCACCGGCCTCAAGAAAAACAACGTATTATATTTTCTTCAAAAGCAGCATTTTTTCAATACTATACTGCCGAAATTTATACCGAAATTTTTGCATTTTATTTATAATTGTTACAAGTGGTAGCTTCCAGAGAGAAAGCGCGTGCAGCCATGAACTCATACAGACTCTCGAAGAACGAAGACACGTAGCCCAACACAAACTCCCGGTCAGCAATATGCCGAGCGTTGATAGAGGACGTCGAATGTCGAAGGTGCATGACATCAACCAATGCCAGTCAGCAGAACAGCGAATCCGCGAGGCACTGAATCAGCGGCACGAGATCTGGACGTCGAATTAAGGGGAAGAAACGAACAGGCGATGAGCAATGATCCCCCACTTACGATCCCCAAGACAGAGATATAAAAACCAAGGGAAGCGCATCCAGAGGACAGAAAGAAAGAGAACGAAAGCGGGGTCAGAGAGAGGACGGAAGCGAGGTACGAGGGACGAGGATGAGCGGATAACGAATTCACGAGAGGATGTCGATCGGTTGCATCGCGGACGCGCGTTAGGATTATCTCTCTCGCGCCTATAAGTATTTTAATAAATAACTCAAGTATACTTTAACTCTAGTTGTATTTCACTGCATCATTCCAGTCTCGGCTTGGAACGACACGAACACCTCAGAACCCTTCGTACGTGCGTGAACCGTGGTAAGCTCACACGTAACAATTTTCTGGTGCTAGGTGTGGGGTGTTAGTTAGAAATACATCTGAGTAAAATCGCGAAGTACGAACCGAATACGTGCTACTCAACGCTTGACAGGAAGGAAGGATGTTACACGTCTCCATCATCCCTATTGTGGTCTGCCTACAAGGGTAAGTGAAACTTTTAATACCCAATTATTGCACCCTGTCTCTCGTGGGGAATCACGTGACCAATAAGGAGCGAGTTAAAAGAAGGTAAAATTACGGGCCGTGAATACTGAGTGATTTTGGTTCGCGGAACACTTTAAATCTATCATGTTTAAGAAACTCTTGTCGCGTCGAAACATGAGGAATGACGAAGAATATAACCTTGACTCCGCGTGGCAAAATGAAGCCTCCGGATTCGATCCCGACGTAGAAGTAACGCGATGCTCAGGGGCACGCCCTCGAACCCACGGGTTTCGAACGACGGATCAGCTGGAGGCCGACATTAATGGTGCTCTCGCCTGTGCCGATATGGCAATAGCTCTATCCTCTTCCGAGGCTTTGAAAATCGCGAGTCGGAAGCTCGATCACGTTTTATCTGTGGGGGCCGGAGATCTGGGGATCGACGAGGTACAAATTATTACGAACTATAGAGAAGAACTCGCGGCCAGATTACAAAAATTACCAAAAACGCAATCGAAATCCCCGAACCCGTCAAGAGAACTATTGCAGACGACGTACTCCACCGGGAGGGCGTCGCCCGGGAAAAGTGAACTTAATAATGGGGGACTCCCGGCAGCGCCCAACGCCGCGAGCGTGGATCGCGACTTACTCTGTGCTCCGCACACAGCCACAGAAGCACCCAATGACTACATACCGAAGTGGGTAACGCCTGACCAAATACCAGAATTTAAGGTGAGAAGACTGTCGGGTTACAATCATTTCCTCGCGCACGCCAAAAGGGCTAGCGAATTAACAAATATAGAGTCACAACTAAAAACAGAGCTTCCAGGCTCCGGGGCAGGCTATATACCGATGCGTCAGCCCCTCGCCGAACCACTGCCCGAGTCCATCGACCTCCCACCGCCACACCCGCGCGTCTCCCGGTCGAGAGATGCTGCGTGGACATTTTCACTGCAACAGGCTATGAACACGATTCCTCCGTTCGACGGCAATCCCGACTCGGTGCCATTCTTTTGCCGCGTTGGGCGCAATGTACTCAACGAATTTGGCTCGTCAGCAGAATGCTGGTTGATGAGCGCGTTAGCCTCCAAGTTTCGCGGACGAGCTGCAGATGGTTATATGTGCCGTATGAACCGTTTTACATCGGTCGAAAAAATACTCAAAGATATTACAATGAGGTACACGCACGCTGGAGGCGCCGACAGATTACTCGCCGAACTTAAGGTTATCAAACAAGAGAAAGGGGAAAGCGTCGGAAGTTATGGACAGCGCGTAGAAATCTTGCTGAATCGACTACTTAATACCTATAATGCCGATAGATCCCTACAAGATTTCGAGAAACTAACTTACAAAAACAGGGTTGGATCGGAAGCTCTCGATCAGTTTCTGTACGATCTTGAAGGGGATCTGCAACACCAAGTAAGGGCCGCGAATCCCAAAACCCTGGTAGAGGTGATAACAGAAGCCGTAAGAGTTGAACAGAGAACTGGGGCACGACGCGTGGGGGCGCAGGCAGGCCCCACCTCCGCCGAAGTTATTCTAACCGAACTTATGGAAAAATACGCTAAACTAAAAGACGATAATCCGCAGGCCACGATTAGGAGGGCCCCCGCCAAGGATCGCTGCAGTGTATGTGGCATGGATAATCACCCCGAGGGTAGATGCCAGTATAGGGACGCGGATACAAAATTTTGCATCTTCTGCCAAAAGAAGGGACATGAATATGGTGATTGTTACGCCCTACGAAGGAGCCTGAAGAACACGGAAGTCACCTTAGGGAATTTGGACAAACTGGGAGGAGCACCATCGCCACCGCCGCCACCGCAAGTGTTATATACCACATACCCAATGAGACAGATTATCGCGTTATCGCATCCCGCAGTAGTATATACAGCACAATCCATAAACGTGAAATCGCAGGAAGATCCGCCAGACGCGAATAGGCAATATACAAGAAACTACGAATGGCGACCTAACCGCTATCGGAGATTGGATTACCGAATCAGTGGAAACCGAATCGACCTTATTACAATGGAAATGTCTGGGACGATCGTCCTAATTACTATCAGCAAAACAATAACCAAGGTCGTGAAGGTGATCGAAGATATAGCACTCATCCGGAGGGCGGACATAGCTTCAATAACGATAAATACCAGCCGCATCATTATAGAAGGGATCTTAGGAGTGATTGGCGCAATGGTGATCGCCGAGATAACGCAAGATATAACCACAATAACGAGACAAATAATAAGAATGTGATTGGACATTTAAACTCTCAGGATGCCCGGTACTAGAGTCCTGCAGGACTTAGGAATGTAAGGAAGAGGTAACCGCGAGTAGACCCAAACATACTATAAGATTATCCCAACTACAGTGCTAGATTTCCATACACCTGCCAATCATAAAAGAAGAGATGCTAGCCAGAGAAATGCTGGACGCCTGAAACGATTCGTACAGAATTGTGCTGCCTGCTATGCGAAGAATTCGTAGCACATGATGAAATCTCCGTAAAAACAGATTAATTCCTTGAACAGGACTTGCTATCCAAATATGAAGGTCACGTAAACTCTGCTTGTGAGACTTCGAAAGCCGAAAAAAAAAACAAGAATTTGTCCACCATCACGTTGGAACCATACGAGGTCGCACGAAAAAAAAAACGAAAAGTTGAATGAATATTAACAATGAATATTAATGAGAACATAACTTAAACTAGTCAATATACTAAGGGCCATAACCAAGATACAAAAAGATAAAGATAGAGCCCTGAGGATATTCAAGGCTATAGATCCAGAAACACTAATGGATCTCGATGATAAAGAAATTAAACCATCAAATGATTAACTAGCGAACGGCCGCATACATTTGGATTACCTGTAAAAGTCGGACACGCCCCAAAGCCTCTGAGTCGTATCAGAGATGCGAACACGCGCAACGGCCTCTGAGCTGCGAAAGAAAACAGGAACAAGGGAAAGGTCAAACACGCCCCAAAGCCTCTGAGTCGTATCAGAGATGCGAACACGCGCAACGGCCTCTGAGCTGCGAAAGAAAACAGGAACAAGGGAAAGGTCAAACACGCCCCAAAGCCTCTGAGTCGTATCAGAGATGCGAACACGCGCAACGGCCTCTGAGCTGCGAAAGAAAACAGGAACAAGGGAAAGGTCAAACATGCCCCAAAGCCTCTGAGTCGTATCTACAATGCGAACACGCGCAACGGCCTCTGAGCTGCGAAAGAAAATATAAGAAAAGTCAAGCATGTCCTAAAGCCTCTGAGTCGTATCAGAGAAGCAAACAGCGGCCTCTCAGTTACAACGGGACAAAGAAAAGAAAAACGAAAAAGGAATCCAGAACGAGAAAAGGAGGAGCTAACGTAGGATAGCTACAGGGTGGACGGTACATACACACTAGCACAATTAAGAACTCTCACTGCAATGAAACTGACCCAAGTCATATACGAATTTAAGTTTTACTACGATCAAAGGTAAAGCACTCACCATTTCCTCGGGGAGAGGACAAACGGAATATCTCGCGAAGAAAGCGAGACTCCGCCAAATAGAGCCGGAATATGCAAGGCCGTGCGAAATCGTGAAAAATTATCATAGCAGACATAACGCTAAAATAAGAAAAGGGGATCAAACGCGAGTCGTACATACGAATATCGAAAAAGTTACGAATCTTTCAATAAACGAATAAATAAGGTTTCGGAAGAGGAGAGTCGTTCGCGCAAATTCATCGTGGCCCCTCACACGACAGGCGATCATAGCAAACGCTAAAAAAGAAAAAAGAAAAAAAAAAGGCGGGGGGAATATATATTTTTTTTCTTTTTTCCGCGGCCCCTCAGACGCCGCGCAGGTAAAGGTCGATATCTCGTATGTGCTTCTAAAGAAAAAGAACAGGCCCAATCGCGGGGAGTTCGCGCGCCCAAGTCGAGAAAAAAAGCACATCACACGTGCAAAGATACATCAAACATACAGTTCTTTAAATAAGTAATAATAAATATCTTCAGTTCGGCAGTGAGTATCGCTAGAATAACATGTAGTAATTGTAAACATCGAAATTAGTTGGGAAAAAGAAGCACGCTGAAAAAGTTGGAATACGTTTTTGTCATGACCGATCTGGTTATTACAGTAATAACATCACCACTCACACTCACAAGCAAATGATTCTAACGAGATACAAAAGTGGAGGTAAGAGGCTAAAGTTTAGGTTACGGCGCGGAAATATAATTGCCGATTTTAGAAAACAAGAAAAGAAATAGAAATAAACTCATCAAATTCCATGGTAGCAAGCGAGAAAAGCAATTTACCTCTTAATCGTAAATATAAACAGACGTATTAGTCATGCATTAAAAATGAGTAGTCGAGCTGAACTAAAACCTACATGTACAACGTATAACGAAGCAGGTGCAAGCACCCTACCTCACCGCAGACACAGAGCGATGGCCCAATCGTCGGTTCCCGCACGCGCCATCTCCCTGATCTTTCGAAAGTCAGCTCCCTTGTATTGTATCGAACTAGCGACTCGAGTACTCGTAAAGGGAGAAAGTACGCTTATGGAGTGGAGTCGCGGCGGGGACGCGGCAAATGGGAGCCGTATATGTGAGTCATGGACCTTGGCAAAAACTAGGTGTGAAGTAGCCCTCAATCGGCTGCATGAATAAAAAAATGGAATGGCGCAAGTCGTATCTCAACGCTGTGCAGCTTTGAGCCCAACGGCTGCGTGAAGTGGAGTGGGAAACGCTAGCTTGCTTGCGGTATCTCTCCCACGACGCGTCAGGGCTATAGTGGGACACACTAAAGCATATACGATAAAATGCGGGTTATGAAGTGAACCGCACGCCTACTCATTTATCAAAAAAAAAAAAAAAAAGTCCGCGTTCAGCATAGGCAAGGGATGGCGAATTGCTTTTATTGATCGACAAACCCATGAGAAAGATTTAAGATATATAAATTTAAAGTGACGGACTTGTTATACAAGGAAATCATAGGCCCGCACCGGGGGTATACGCTAGGCATTCATAATATGCACGGGGATAGTCAAAAGAAAAAAAAAGGAAAACCAGTTATCAATAATATAATAATAATCGTTGGAATGATTTGCTTAAAATCTATCACCAGAACCCTTAGAAAATTGTAAGCAGGCACACACGATAGATTACGGCACCAACAAACAAGAATAGAGGACTCGGGACAAACGAGTCATCATTTCAGACTAACTAGGCGACGTGCGTATTATATACATAAACCGAACTGTAGACGGCCTTGTAATCAAGTTAAGACGGACGTCAGCATAAATGTAAAGCGCATACTCACCGCCGCACGGCTAATGAATAAAATAAGAAGTTATACTAATAGAGAACCCGACTGGTCGAGCGAATTCTACGCTTTTGAATGGCTACGTAATGGAATAAGAAAAGGGGAACATGCGGGATGTCCGACCTCAACCGTCCGAAGGGAATAATGGTAGTTCTTTCCATTAGGCACAGAATAAATTTAAACCCAAAAAAGATTCTTACATTAAGATGGAGAAGGTATAGGCGTATGTAACCGGGACTGCTAGTTAAATGAAAAAGAAAAAAAATAATAATAGCAAAAATAGTAATAATAATAATAGTAATAATAATAGCAATAATAATAATAATAATAATAATAATAATAATAATAATAATAATAATAAAAACAATACTCTGGAAACTACATAAAAATCTTCATTAAAATTTAATGTAAGTCATAGAAATAAACAATAAATTCATAATTTAAATATCTGAACAGGACCCTATGGGCGACATAATCATTTAGAGAAGGGTTCAGAAATAAGGGAAAACAGAATAGGTAAGATATTAATTTAAAGGAAAAAACCGATACCATACACTACTAGCTCTGGACAGGCGAGCAAGCACAGGGAGCGCATGAAAGGCCAAATGCGATTCCGGAACGTGCAGCACGGCATTGCAACAACTACAAATGCAGTTAAATGCATTGAGGTATAGCTCAGCGTGCATATACATAAACGAGCTTGCAACAACTACATAGGAAGAAGAGTTGCGTAACCACTCATAAAAGCATACGCTGAATGCTTACAATCGGAAAAATGTCAGAGACGGCTTAAACGATCGCTTCTAATTTTAACTATGAGAGGGAAAAGGCATATCACGCCCAAAAGTTATTTAAATAATTAATAAGCGTTAATAAACATTTTAACAATCAATCACTATAATTAATAAACTTGCAACCGGAAAAATGTCAGAAATGGCTTAAACGATTGCCCCTAATTTTAGCTATAAGGGGGACAAGGTATTTCACGCCCGGAAGTTAGTTAATTAATTAATAAAGATTAATAAACATTTTAACAATAAATCACTATAATTAATAAATTTACAATCGGAAAAATGTCAGTGACGGCTTAAACGATCGCTTCTAATTTTAACTATGAGAGGGAAAAGGCATATCACGCCCAAAAGTTATTTAAATGATTAATAAGCGTTAATAAACATTTTAACAATAAATCACTATAATTAATAAACTTGCAATCGGAAAAATGTCAGAAACGGCTTAAACGATTGCCCCCAATTTTAACTATAAGGGGAACAAGGTATTTCACTCCCGGAAGTTAGCTAAATAATTAATAAAGATTAATAAACATTATAACAATAAATCACTATAATTAATGAACTAGTAATCAGAAATACTTGAGTGAGGGCTTAAACTAATCCCCTCGACGTTAACTACTGGTAAATAACATAACTGAACTGAAAAAAGTTATTTAAACATTCAAATCAGGCTAATAAACATTTGAACAATAAAGCCCTATAATAAATCAACTAATAATAAAAAATACGGGAGTGAAGGCTCAAGCTCATCCCCTTAACGTAAACTACTAGTAAATAGCATAACTGCACTGGAGAAAGATATTTAAACATCCAATAAAAGTTAATAAACCTTTTCACAATAAATCACTATAATAAAACAACTTTTAAGTCATCTTGCTAAGAAATTGTGAAGGTAGAAATTAGACTACTTGACATTGTATGAAATTTGTATGCACCACAAATAACTATATAGTAAACCGACTAAATGGCAACCATCATTTAGATGTCACCCTCCAATGACGCCACAGTAACAATGAAACCATCGGCATGTGATATTAAGACTCCCATAGGAATTTAGGGGGACAGGCGAACAGCTTACTGACTGCGCCATGTGTTACGTTATTTTTATCTACATTTTCAAAATACTAGCCAAATTCATGCGCGCCGCGCGTTATATGTGCTTTTAATTGGCATTCCGTATAACTTATAAGTCGGAAATCCTTTTCTTTCAATTTTGAGGCATCTTTAAGCATTGATGTAATACTGTAGGACATCTACTCTTAACAAACACAAAATTTTGTATATTATTGACATAATTTATTCTAATAGTCACTACCGACGGTGGATCGATGCTGCAACACAATGAGAAAATCTGATAGCATGCCACAAAGCAAGCTCGCGCAGCCCGCTTCGCTAGAATTGGGAAACGAACTGAAGAACATAATCAACCGCGCGCAGGAACTAGAACAACGCGACGCCGTGGACGGCGAGTTTATAGCCCTAGAACAAGCAGTCTCGTATTCAGGCGGGTCAATCGTCGCGATCATAATCGTCCTCGCGTTGGGTTGGAAATTCTGGCCTAGGGGAAGGGAGCCCCCGCTACTAATCAATAAAGAACTTTTTCCATGTACACCATCGCAAGCGCTACTACCTTCAGCGGTACATTATTCGACTACCACAGGGAGAGTCATCACCCTGCCACACCGTCAACACGAAGCACGGGTTGAGAAAAATCAGAGCCGCAAGCTCGATCATATAACATGTCATAAATAAAGAAAAAATATATATATACATATCTATTGCATTATCAGTATATCATGTATCCAAGTATTAACAGACTCTATGTACAAGAAGAATATAATAAGAAGCGAGAGAGAAAAATCGTTAGGTTTAGCATTGTATTGTTAGGTACACTCACGCAGACACAACACTACACACGAATATTAAGACTGTAACATACACACATCATACCCTAGAAAGATGAATAATTTTGTTAACACTCCCGACCGCTCGACGTCAACCTTAGCCAACCCTAGCAGTATATAGACTTTAGTGTCGAACTAACTCCAACGAATCCTTGCAGCAATTCTACGAACCTACCGCATCTAACCCCCTAATATCAAGAAAAAAAAAGGAAAATTTTTCTCCCGCCCCATCACTTGTTTCATCGCCCCGGAGGTCGATGTCTCGGCCCTAAGACGTGTTACGAGTGGTAGCTTCCAGAGAGAAAGCGCGTGCGGACATGAACTCATACAGACTCTCGAAGAACGAAGACACGTAGCCCAACACAAACTCCCAGTCAGCAATATGCCGAGCGTTGATAGAGGACGTCGAATGTCGAAGGTGCATGACATCAACCAATGCCAGTCAACAGAACAGCGAATCCGCGAGGCACTGAATCACCGGCACGAGATCTGGACGTCGAATTAGGGGGAAGAAACGAACAGCCGATGAGCAATGATCCCCCACTTTCGATCCCCAAGACAGAGATATAAAAACCAAGGGAAGCGCATCCAGAGGACATAAAG
The DNA here is from genome assembly GCA_036365515.1 of Torymus aiolomorphi. Lineage (NCBI taxonomy): Eukaryota > Metazoa > Arthropoda > Insecta > Hymenoptera > Torymidae > Torymus > Torymus aiolomorphi. The sequence continues at coordinate 79,896,052 of CM070877.1, read as the reverse complement.
AAAGAGAACGAAAGCGGGGTCAGAGAGAGGACGGAAGCGAGGTACGAGGGATGAGAACGAGCGGATAACGAATTTACGAGAAGACGTCGATCGGTTGCATCGCGAACGCGTGTTAGGATTATCTCTCTCGCGCCTATAAGTATTTTAATAAATAACCCAAGTATACTTTAACTGTAGTTGTATTTCACTGCATCGTTTCGAGTCTCGGCTTGGAACGACACGAACACCACAGAACCCTTCGTACGTGCGTGAACCGTGATAGGCTCACACGTAACATAATTTATTGTAAAAAATTCATACGATAGCACAACTATTATATTAAATAGAAACAGAATCCAAAAATTACGATTATTACAAATTTTTATATTATACAAGTTATTATTATGTTTAAGCGTTAATTTAAGATAAATTATTATTTTAGTATTTCTCATAAATCAAATTCTAAAATCACTGATGCAATTTTATTAAGTATATTCTGGTGTTATGAAGGAAATTAGTGAATTTATTATTCGAAATCTTACTATCATTTTATTATTATTGAAAATTCTGTAACAGAAAATCACTGATGTTTAAAATATTTTAATATCTGTTGAATCTCTACGATATTCAACAGTCTAAGGGGGGAGGTGTTACGTCCGTAACGTATCCCTATAAATTACATTTGATATTTATATTCTCATCAGTAATTTCTTGATCCACAAAATTATGTGATTGCAAATTTATTGACACCCACATATCAACTAGCATAAAGAAAAAATTGCAACACAGGGAAATTGTAAACATTCTTGTTCGAAATGAACCACAATTTTAAACGAACCATATTGAAATTATTTAAAAATTTCTCAAAACATTTTATGAAAGACGTTATTGTATTTATAGTTAACTTTCCATCTTATAATTGTAATTTGAAATTATTGTAACAGAAAAGTACTGATGGCTAACTATTATTATACTTGTTGAATCTCTACGATATTCAACAATCTAAGAGGAGAAGCGAATATTTTATACGAGTCAAATACCCTACATTCAATTACGAAGAGAATTTCTTATATCAATAATTTCAATAATCTATCGGTATTATATATTGTTTAACAAAGTTAATAAGTTGTAAATCGAATAGTCTTATTTATAAACCTTATATCTTTCAATAAATAGTGCATCTAACTAATCAGCTGTTTATTATTTACGAGAGCCTACGCCCAGAATAAAGGTAATATAAATCAAATATCAATTGAAAATATAATATATATATATATATATATATATATATATATATATATCATTCAAATATAATTTGAAGATAAACCATACAAATTTCAATACACATATAAGAGTAGATTCCTCGACACTCAAGACTTAACAGTATATTGAAAAGTATTATTGGTATCCAATACCTTGTTCTTCGCACGTTTTGTTAGTTCATGGATCCGATATCAGAGACTATTTTTGCATATCAATTGGAGAGCTTTCCGAGGAGGCTCTAGAAAAAAGGCACAAAGATATAAAAAGATGCAGACTAGATCATACGCGAAAGTCATCACCATTGCTGACTAATGAAGATATTATTCATTACTGTTATAATATTGAGGTATTGTGGATAATAAATAAGTGAATGTTAGACGGAGATAATTAATAAAGAAGTATAATAAGGATAAGTTGGATACATGTACTCTACCTCTGCACTACATGACGGTCGAAGAGAGAGATTCAGTGCGCAGGGCGCTTGCGCGCCTCTAGTAGGCCGCGTCTCCAAGGTACGAATAGGTGGCGCCACTAGTATCATACATTAGGTGATTAGGTCTAAATATAATATTTACCATAATTCAACAATTACCTTTTGGCATCTTCTGATTCATTTATATCCCATATGCGGTATAAACATGTTAATGAGACTAAAGATTTTCTATCAGAAGCAGAACCGTTATTTGCAAAATAAAATGAGTAAAAATATTGATAAACGTATACAAAGAGTTTCCATTGTGCCAAAAATTAGTTATATTTCTTATTTCTATATTGTTATAAAATATATTTTTTATATTGTCTAAAATTGTATAATAGTTAAAAATTGTTGTATGATATCATGCATATAGATACAATCGTATTATATATAAATAATATTGTAGTTTTATGTTCAAATATAAATGTTTCATTAAAATTGATTTTGTAATAACTTATGTATTAATTTATTTATTTCGTTTCTCCTCAAATAATCAAAATATATAATTTTTACGGTCACTGATATTATTTCATCCTATTAAGATCAACACAAGGTTACTAAATTTTTTTAGTTTCTGTATTTTAATATTTAATTTTCCTTCGAATAATCTATAAAAATGTTTCATAAGATCTTGCGTAAGATCTTACATCAGTTCTGATGTCAGATCTTACGAAAGTATTATCTAACTTCTAATATAAGATCTTAAGAAATTAATAATCTAAAATTTATAAAAGTTTTAAACATAAAATCTCAGGTATGTGTAATTGGGTGGGTAAATAGGTAGGTAGGTAGGTGTGTAAGTAGATAAGTGGGGGTAGGTTATCGAATACCCAAGGTTCGAACCTGTCACGGATCTAAAATAATGACCCATATATTCATGTTTTTGTGTAATTAAATAAATAACAAAGGTCCAATATAAAAAATCGACTTTTTCATTAATATAAAAAAGGATAATATACTTTACATGTATTTGCAATGAAATATTTTATCATTCCTCGCTATTGCTTCCTCAAAGAGAAAGTATTAGTGAAATGAAAAAACATGTTCGGAAACATTTTTTAAGACCTTTAGCACAAAATCTATTTTCATGTGTGTGTGTGTGTGTGTGTGTGTGTGTAGGGGTCTGAGGTATGTGAGTGTGTTTTAATATATATGTGTGTGTAGGTGCGTGTCTGTGTGTATATATTGTGTTTGTGTGTGTCCGATTGTGTGTAGATGTGTAGGTGCATGTGGGTGTGAGTCCATGTGCGTATGTGTATATGCGTGTGTGTCCGCGTGTCCATGGTGTGGGCTGTGTGTGCGTATGTGTGTGTATGAGTATGCGTGTGTGGGTGCGTATGTATGCATGTGTATGTGTGCACGTGTGTGTGGGTGTGCATGTGTCCACGTGTGTGTGTGGGTGTGTATGGCTGAGTGTCTGTATACATGTGTGTATGTGTGTGTATTTGTGTGTGCGCATGTGTTTGTGTCTGTGTGTGCGTGTGTGTGTATGATTGTATCTGTGGATGCGTATGTGTGTGCGTGTTTGTGTGTGCGTATGTGTGTGTGAGTTATAATATATATAATCGATTCAAAATGATAGATAAAGGTATCGAATATCGAAGGTACCTACCTACCTATCACAGAATTAAGCAATTACCTATATTTTCATGTTTTTAGTGTAATATAAAAAATAACAGAGATCAAAAATAAAAAATTGACTCTCACAGATCAAAAGGAAATTGGATAAGGAACAATTTTGTCGGATCACTTTTTTGATATCTCCATTATTGAAGTCTATAAATTGATTTGCTCAGTTTGTCTTCGTATTTCCCTACTGTGCGACGTAATGAGAGGGACTTGTGACCGTTATAATGTTTAATCATTCGACATCTTTTTTCAAAGATTTACAACTTCTAGAATATTTACACAAATAACACATTTTTTTCTTATTCTTGAAATCCTTTACTAGCTGTCGCTGACATTATGACAACATATAATTACTATGTTAAGATATTAATAACAAAAAAAAACCTACTTAGCCGAAGCGCAACTAATACAGATGCACTACACCATCTATAATAACCCCTTTTCTACATTCCTATTACCTCACAATAAATGTGGTGAAATGTTCTGTATAATAAATGATGTTTCGTGATGAAATTTCACACATATATTGCCTATATATACCACACACAAAATTGTCTATAATTTTCATGTTTCCACTTATAAAACATAGAACGTGTATAATATCGAAGTATAGCCAAAAGTATTGTTAAATGTATTTGTCGGCGTGTAATTAATTGACCAACGTATCTGGCTAATTTCATGTTTAGGCGAAGCGAGATGTAAATTAACCTCAATAAAAAACAAAAGCAAATATACAACATTAAATTACGATATAAACAGAGGGCTAAAACAATTTTAACATCAAATATCTCGGAAATTCATAAACGAATGCCAAGACGAATTCGTTTACCCCAAGAACTCATATAATAAATAGTACAAACTCTACATCTCCTTCTAATTTCAAAGCAATTAAAACAATTTTACTCAAGCTATTGTGCGACAATGAAAGTCATTTTTAGAAATACCAAAATTTTTATAATCAAATATCTCAAAAAGTAATCGAACAATCATTATGAAAATGCACATACATATTATCTATATCAAGTACAAAATTATCTATAAATTTGGAGCTGATACATCGAGCCGTTCTCAAAAAATTACTATTTGAAAAAAGGATTATAAAAATTTTAACCTCAAATATCTCTGAAATTTATGGACCAATCATTTTGTACAAAGAACACAGCTTAAAGCTATCGAAAATCTACCACTTGAAACAATTTTAAGGCGATTAAGCTAATTTTATTCCAGTTATCGTGCGGCATACAAAACTCATTTTTTTCGGTTTTCAATTGCTTACTCAAAAACTAGTAGACAGAATGGATTAAAATATGTGCAGCTTATAGCTATTTATATTCTGCATCATCGTGATTTTTTTTCTAGCATTTTGCCATTTAGTTTGTGGGTTATAACCTTTAAAAAAAAAAAAAAACACGTTTTTGTTAAAAACAAAGAACAGTAATAGATAGTGGAAATGTTTTTTTGGAAAATATAGGTATTTTTATACTCATTGAACTGGTATTTTTCCGATACAAATATCTCATTCCTAACATTAAAAAAAAAATGAAAAACAGTTTTTCAAAAAGTGCATAAATTGATATAAAAAAAAAAAAAATTAATCAAAAAACATATAATCTTATTTCTATAAATCTGGAGAAAAAAGCAAATTTTAAGCGTTGTCCGAAAACGATTAGTTAAAAATTGAAAAAATTATAGCGTTACACCCACATACCCACACACACACAGCCACCCACACACACCCACATATCCAAACACCCACACCCGCACACACACGCACGCACGCACGCACACATACGGACATTTTTTAAAATAGTTTATTTTGACTCCAAATGACTTAAAACATCTTTCTATGTTATTTTGAAAACTTTTTTTTTCACCGTCACAAAGCTTCCTCTAGGAGGAAGTAAAATATTAATACAGCTATGAGAATACCATAGTGGTGGGACGAAAAACTATTACTTTAGACATCATCTCAATGATTGTAAGCCACTCAGCAATATCAGTTCAAATTTAAAAAATTTTTTATTACTATTTCTTTTGGTTTAGAATCACATGTAGAATTGAAAAATTTAATTAAAAAAATGTGATTTTTGGAAATGTTCAAGTGTAAGATAACCTTTAAAAATTAATATTCTGTAAAATTCGATGTAGGAATGTGTTATTGACTCCAAAATCCACTTACACTGTAACCATTCAAAGAGAGGTCTGGCTATCAAATGGGATACGCAAGCACAAATGTTTCAACTTATTGAAATTTTCTTTTTAATTCAACTGTGACCAACTTATCCGTAATACAAATTATTTATACAAAATTGAAAGAATAAGGTGGGAATAAGTAGTTAATTTTGATTATAATACGAAAAATTTATTAATCTTTATAGTTATAAAAGAATATCTCATACCTGCTGTTGATGAAGCTGTTGTATTTGATGTTGTTGTAAGTGTATTTGTTGTGGTTGTGGTATTTGCTGATGTTGTAAAACATGTTGTTGAATTTGAGTAACACCTCCACTACTCACATTTTGAGATTGGGTATTTTGTCCAGAATTCGAAAATCCTGAAAGAATATTGACAAAATTACTTTTTCTTAAATATATTTTTTTCATATAATATAAAATATGTGTTATAATATAAAAAAACTATGCTGTCAAGGTAGTAGTCGTGTTAAGTTAATATGTTCTATTGTTTAATTTTTAGCTCAATGTAATATAATCTAATAACCAGAGAAAAAATACATGTGATAAATAGGTACATACTTACGGAAAAAATTTTATTATAAAAAATTATTTATCGAATACATAAAGATATTGTTGCTGGAAGAAGTCACTTCCGTTTCTTACGAATTTTATATTTTTTATCTGATTTTAATGTTTGACGTCTCATTTTGCTGTTTAAACATTTTTCTTCAACCGATCTATACTCATATTATAAAATGACTATTTATACGAAGCGAAGTGAAATTGTTTACAGTTCAAGGATTAAAAAACGCGAAAAAATTCAAATTTTTCTATGTATAATTACATCGTATTTCTTACAAATTAACTATTTCATTATATAAGCCTGGATGAGTGCTAAAATACAAATATTAAAATCTAATAAAAAAAATAAAAAATTCGTAAGAAACGGAAGTGACTTATTCTTCCAGCAACAATATCTTTATGTATTCGATAAATAATTTTTTATAATAAATTTTTTTCCATAAGACAATGTACTACTCTATAACATGTATTATTTCTCTGGTTATTATGTTACATATTGAGCTAAAAATTAAACAATAAAACATATTAACTTAACCCGATTACTAAATGAAAATCAAGGAGCGCGGGAGCGCTCCGAAGGCACGTATCTGTCCAAGACTGTAGAACAAGCCTGAGGGACGACCGCGCTAGATATATGTTGAAATGGGTGTGCGAGAATTTCACTAATTTTTTACAACTTTGCATTGTGTTTCATCTCATTACTTAAATACATCAATGGATAGCTTTTTGGAGATACTACATGCATATCCGGTTTAGATATTCCGAGGTTTGTTTTCTGATCAAAAATTTTTCTTGTTCTTTTGTCTCCTCGATCAGCTGTTTTATTCCAACCGCTGCTCTATTATGATCGGTCAAGGTCTTATGAGTCCTACACACACATACACACACACACACACGCACGCACGCACGCACGCACACACACACATATAGGTCAAAATAAATTAGATTCGTTTTCAGCCCAAAATCTCCCTGTATTTATAATAAATATTTGTTCGCTGTCTAGTTGGTAATCCAACGCTATATGGCAGCTGCATCATCTATTAGTAGAAATTTATTTCTACTACATATAGGCTCGTCAAACCATCCGACAAGCAGGCGTCTGATGAGAGTTCCAGAGCATCACTGATGAGTCCACTCTGGTAACCTGGACGAAACGCCTTTTTTTCGTAAGAGAATGTCGTTATTTCGTTTTTTCTAAATTCTTATACTTTGAAGGATAAAAACGATTACGATTTAATGTCTCGAATTTTTTATTCCTTCCCCAATTTTCCTACATTTTTCCTATCTTTTTTTTATTTCGGCAGCTGGGCCATTCATATCATTTATATTTATTATAACTTTGCTGCTATTAGAAACCTTACATCTATCTAATAAATATTTGAAAATTATATCTATATATAAAAATTGCATGAACGTGTTGTCTATCATTTCCACGCCACCCAGGAGGTAGATAGAAAGGCGCCTTTTTGTTGTAGGTATCCCCTTCTGTAATAATTTTACATATTCCAAATTTATATTATATTGAACATATTTATTGATGAAGATTGTGTAAAATTATTCCAGAAACTATTGGAATTAACTATAAAAATTAGAAATTAAAAATAAATTTTGTAGGAGAGTGCAAAGATTTTGAAGATATTTGGATAGAGTGATGAATTACTTGGAGCAGAGCATTGTATGTATATTAAGTATTGTCTGTGCTTGGAGCTAATGGTTTGGAAAATTTAGGTTGTCGCTTTGAGCTGTCAGTTAGATGTATTTACTGAATTTTGGTGGTCACTGAAAGGTAATCGTTGGATGTGTTCAATTTTATTGGTCGCTGGAAGTTGACCGATTTATTTAAAAAATCTAGAGCTAAAGATTGACAATACTTTTATTGTTTTTAACAAACAAGCTGACCATTCCGTGTATTTTGATAATTTTAATGTCGTTTTTGAACTGAAGGTTAACAATGCTTTTATTTATAAATGAATATAAATTTAGTAATTAACGTGAATTAATGATATTTATAATGTTTGCAAGATTTAAGATATATCTTTGATATGTTTCACTATCAGAAGAGAGAAAGTACAACATAATTTTATCATTTATATTAATTTAATATGTGATAATTAGTTGTAGTTCATCTTTTACTGGTAAGGACCTATCATCATAATATTTAAAAAGATACGTAGTTGATTCAATCTTATAATATTATTACTTATGTACAGAACATTCAATTAATTTTCATCATCTTCCTCAGAATCTATATGATCTTGAATCATATTATTCAGTTGTACGTCGTTAGCTTCAACTTCTATTAATTGATTTTCATCATAATTTTCCTCACAGGTTATATGATCTTGAATCACGTCATTTAATGGTATATCATCAGCTTCAAATTCCATCAATTCGTTTTCAATTTGTTCATGTTCCATTTCTGTCTAAAGTTTTAAATGAAATCTTTAATTTGAACAAGTTATTAATATAAATAATATTAGATATATTATTAACAGTTTTAATTTGGTAATTTTTTTTTAATTATAATTTCGTACAACCCATTTTTAATTTTATTTATTAAACCATTACATTTAATTATTTAAAAGTTCTTCCCAAACTTTATTAATTATTTCGGTTTTATTTTCTTCTTCATGTTGTATGTATATGTTATTTGAATTTCTACATCTTGATAAAGCAACGTATAATTGTCAATGTGAAAATAAAGTTTTTTTTATATTTATTGCCATTACAAATGCTAATGTAATTGGAAATTGTTTTATCTACAAAATAAATGGTAAAGATGTAGATTCACTGGTATTAAATGTAATTCGTGGAATAAAAACTTTACTTCCAATTTTTTCTGCAGTAATAATTTCTGTCTGTTGTTTTCTCTACATTGTTTTCTCTACAAAATAAATGTAAAGATGTAGATTCACTGGTATTAAGTGTAATTCGTGGAATAAAAACATTACTTTCAATTTTTTCTTCAGTAATAATTTCTGCTTCAATGTTATTGTTTAGGAATTAGTTTTTGTTTCCCGCAGTTGCGCGTCAGAAATATAACTCAGCAGGCGGTCGCGCAACGGTAGCACTCATATCATCAGTTTCTCTCCGGAACAGCTGACACGCTACACTGATTAGCCGAGTATGGCCAAAAACATGCTGTCTCTCTCACTCTTCCACATGTAAATGGAAGAGACGCTGATTTGCTCTCGCCTCGGTGACAGATTCAACGAGGAAGAAGGCGGAAATCACTCTCACTTAAACCCACTCTCTATGTGTAACGGTCTGCCACGTGGAAAACCTCACTGTGCACCTTTGGCAATTCTCATTAGAAAAACTCAAGTCTAGTCACACACACACTCACTCTCTCTCTCTCTCTCTCTCTCTCTCTCTCTCTCTCTCTATCTCTCTCTCTCTCTCTCTCTCTCTCTCTCTCTCTCTCTCTCTCTCTCTCTCTCTCTGTCTCTCTCTCTCTCTCTCTCTCTCTCTATACATGGACATCTCATACGGCATCGTCTCACACGGAAACTTATCATACCGCAGTGTTTCTCACATAGTATGTCTATGTCTATGTGCTGAGGCGGGCGAGCGGCTCTTTTCCGAGACGTGCTGCCCAGCACTCAGGCTTGCGCCCATTGTGCTGTACCTCTTGGCTTTAACTTTTTCTAATTTCCGCTGCTCTGAAGCCTTCTGTCCATCCGCTCTGTAACTTGGCAGATGGACTGAAGGCTCTGTTCTCTTAAAGTTTCAGGCTGAAGGAAGCATTCCCCCCACATCCGCCGCCTAGTACCCACAAAGGCCGGGCATCGGCAGAGGAGATAGAAGGTTGACTCCTCCGGCCCTCCACACCATCTGCAGTTTCCCTTGTTTAAAATTGTGCGTTTGTAGAGATAGTATCTGACCCACCAGTGACCCGTGAGCCAGCCCACTACCCTTCTTAGCCTAGGCTCACTCAGCCTGCCTATGTCTTGAAGCCATTGTTCTGGCGGGGAGTCGCTTAAGATTCTTTTGTCTTGCCCTAAACCTGGCGACTCCCGCCATTTCTTGAGTATTTTCTCCCTCATTAAGAGTGACGTTCCTTTCTTAATTTCACTCGGCGGAACGCCTACCGAGCACTGAGTCGCTCTGACCCGACGAGCGCCTCTTCCCGCCAGGCGATCCGCCTTCTCGTTGCCACGGATCCCCACATGCCCCGGCACCCAAATCAGGGTGACCGCGTTATTGCGGGCCAGGGTCGTGAGAATCTCTATGCAATGTAATACTTCCTTGGAGTAAACGCTGGTGCAGCTGAGGGCCATCAGTGCAGCTTTGCTGTCTGAGCAGATGATGATGGGGCAACCCCAGTTGTCCCTAGTTAGTTGCACTGCAGCACACTCCGCTATGGCTCTTACTTCTGCCTGGAACACCGATGCGTGAGAGTCAAGTGTGTACACCAGCTCCGTAGAGCTGCCTTGCTCCCAAGCACCCGCTCCCACGCCATTCTCATTTTTGGAGCCATCTGTGAACCACACTACGCCCGATTGGGTGTAGGGGTGGGTACCGTTGGCCCATTCTTCTCTGTCAGAGATGTGAACTTTGTAGGGCTTCCGGAATATAATCCTTCGCCCTATTTTGTTACACCCCGATGCTTCGATATCAGGGGGTAGGACCTGACCAAGTTCTTGGTCAAGCCCTCCCCCTGTCCCAATGACATCTCTAATGCGCCACCAAGTCTTGCTTGCTTCGCCTTTGATAAAAGCTTGCAGTGGTGGCATTCCTAGTATTAGTTCAAGGGCTGCAAGGGGCGTAGTGCTCGGAGAGCCCGTTATGCCCCCTGTTGCCAGTCTTTGTACTTTATCTAGAGAGCTCTGGTGAGTTTTTAGTGAGCATTTCTGCCACCATACCAGCGCTCCGTACGTTAATTTGGGCCTGATGATAGCTTCATACATCCACCTTACGTTGTCTGGTGACAGAGCCCAGGTATTACCAAAAGCTCTCCTACAGGCTCAGAAGGTATTGGTAGCTTTCTCGCATATATACTTTATGTGTTATCCCCAATTAAGTTTGGAATCTAACGTCACTCCCAGATACTTAGCTTCATTTACCAGTTTCAGGGGTTTGCCACCCAGATGCACTCCCCCGATAGGTTTGACCTGGTATCTGGTAGTGAACAATATCATGTTAACTTTATCTGGATTCACTGACAGCCTGACGGACTCACACCAAGCTTGCACTATGCCTAACGCATCTTGCATTAGTCCTGCAAGTACGTGTTCGTCGTCGGTTTTTACATGTATAAGGATGTCGTCCGCATAGGCTTCGGCAAAGAAGCCTGCCTCATTCAGTAGTCTGATGAGTTCATCAATCACCAAGCATCACATCGTAGGAGACAGCACTCCTCCTTGTGGACAGCCCTTCCCTACTTTTCTTTCTTCTGATTGCGAGCCCCAGTGGACCTTCACTCTTCTGCAGCTAAGCATGTGCCAAAGCCATCTGCTAACCGTGTTGGGTACCGCATGGTCCTCGGCGCCTTTCACAATGCTTTCCTTCGTGGTATGGTTAAAGGCACCGTCCACGCCAAGTAGACTAGCCAAAACCAATCCTGTGTTCTTCATCCCCTTTTTCACGCAAGTCACCACCTCAGCCAGAGCGGTATCCACCGATTTACCTGTCTGATATGCATGCTGTCTATCGTGCTGGGGATGAGCTGCTAGTGGTTCTTCTCTAATGAATCTGTCCACCAGTCTCTCCATTGTCTTGAGGACAAAGGATGTCAGACTGATAGGTCTATAGTCTTTCGGCTTTGAGTGCTTTGCGATGCTAAGTTTTGGCATGAATACCACATTGGCCACTTGCCGACATTCTGGTATGTACCCAAACGCTAGGCAAGCTCGAAAAAGTTTTAGTAAGATGGGGGCGAGTAGATCGAGCCCTTTCTGTAGCAGCGCCGGGAAGATACCATCTGTTCACGGTGCCTTGAAGGGGTCGAAAGTACTCACCGCCCATCTTACTCGGTCCTCGGCGCAGATTCGTCGCGCTAGCTCCCAATCTGCACCGCTGGCCCTTAGCTCATGCTGTTCCATCGCGACTGTACCATGCTGGGGAAAGTGTGTGTCCAAGAGGCAGTCAAGTGCCGACCTCTCATCTTCCACCCATTCCCCCGTGCCAAGTCTTATTAGATTCGGCCCTTGCGTTTTCGGTTGTCTTAGTAGTTTGAACAATTTTGCTGTATCAGAGACACTGCTCATGTTCTCGCAAAAATTCTTCCAACCGTTGCTTTTGGCTCTTTCGATTTCCTTTTTGTACTTTCTTTGAGCGTCCCTAAAAGCTTCTCTATCGGCTGAATTGTTCGTTTTCTTAGACCTATTATAAAGTCTTCTAGTATTTTTCTTCAACGTCTCCAGTGTGGGATTCCACCAAGGTGCTCCCTTTTGCACTGGCTTCGTACATAATCTGTAGTTGTTTTCGAAAGCACTAACGATGATGTTCTTTAGAACATCACCGCAGTGATCGAGTTCCATCTGATTGCTATATCTACCCGCGACCAACTTGAGCTTTTCCCCCAGTTCTTCAACGTAGGTGGCCCAGTCTGTCTTCCTCGGGTTTCTGTAGAGTCTAGATTCTGTGCAGCGACGTTTGATTTCGAAACCTATGTGGTTGTGATCCGATATAGAGATCTCATCCGAGATCCCCCAGCCCGTAATCGCATTCCCCATGTTCCTCGAAGCCAAGGTGATGTCAATGACCTCCTCCATATTATGATTTTGGAAAGTAGGCTTGCAGCCTCTGTTCAGGAAGTCAAGGTTGGTGGTGGAGAGGAACTGCAGGAGCTTCTCTCCCCTGTTGTTCGTGTCCGAGCTGCCCCACGCCGGATGGTGTGCGTTAGAATCGCACCCCAACAACAGATCCCACCCCTTATCCTCACAGAATTAATTAGTACTATGACCTCCGCCGTAGGGCAGAGGTACGATTCGTAGGGGAAGTAGGCTGATGCGACAACCACTTCCCGCATGCCGCCTTTATCGTCTTTGTACCAAAACTTAGCCGTCGCTAGGTCGCGTAAGCAGTACTTGGGTATGGCTTCCACTCTTAGGCCCTTAACCAAGAGGCAGGTTCTAGAGTTGTCCACCCTCCCGCATATCAGCTGATCGCACCCTCTCAGGCCAGTAATCTTTGTTTTATATAACCAAGGCTCTTGGACGAGCGATATGCATGTATGCATTCTTGCCATGCGTCTGGCTAGTACCGCCGCACACTGGGGCCGAAAGGTTCAAAACCACCTAGAGGTCATAATTCTCAACCGAATTTGAAAATTCAAAAACAGGAACTTTTGTGACAAAATACCAAAGACGCTACGAAGCCTAATTTTGAAAATATGAACCTATAAACCTAATTTATAACCTATAACCCTTCAAAAAATGCTATAAAACTTCAATTTATAAGTCCTTGACACATGCTCTCTTAACCTTGATTCATAAAATTGGTCTACAGATTAAGTCTTGGGCCATTCTGTCAGAAATAGTGTATATTTTTAGGATATACATTGTATATGGTTTAAATAACATTTTTCTCTTTTTTATAGCTGATTTTGGCCTCAGAAGCCACTAGGTGTAAGACCCCCTTAAGACTTATGAGGTTAGGGCTTATAGGTTTAGAGTTTATGAGTGCATGGCTTACTGGATCAAAGGTCAAGAGTTCACGAGTAAAGGGTATATTTGGGATTTGCAGGTCAAAAATTGAATTGATTTGTTGATGTGATGGGATTATGTGATTCCTTAGATTTATAGGTTAATTTTTTGGAAAATCAGGCTTCGTAGGGCTTTTCGATATTTAATAACGAATGTTTCTAAGCAAAAATTTTGAGATTCCGTTGAGAATTGCGACCTCTAGGTGGTTTTGAACCAAAAAATCCGTATGGCCCCAGTGTGCGCCGAGGCGCTTTTGCAGTGATGCAAGTTTATTTGCGTGAAGATTACCTTAGGAGCTGCCATCTTGTCACAGATCCGTTATGTTATCCTCCTTGGGGGTCGTGGGCCTTTCATTGTTATCGGAAGGCCCGCCGTCCCTGTCCTGCCTTTCTTCCTTGTCGGAGGCAGGGGTATCCACTTCCATGTTATCGGTGGTACCCCCGTCCTTTACCTCTTCTTTATCCTTCCATACCAGGCAGTGCGCTGTGAAGCCACCACAATATGGTAGGAAGTCGATGCGTTTTAACGCCTCGACTTCCGTTGATTCCATGGTGACGCGCACCGCCGTTTCTACTCCTAAGTCGCTTTTCTTTGCGGGGACCGCTCTGGAGCCCTTGACCTGCCAGGTATCCACCTTCAGGCCTGGGTTCTGCCGGGACAGCCTTTTCAGGACCGTCCCTGCATCGTGCTTACCAGGGACATATATTGTGACCCTGAACAGCTTTGGGAGGTCCCCCATCTCTACCGCCTTAAGGCTAGCACCCGCCCAGGGTACACAGCCTCCTACTTTATCCTTCAGCCACTTCGCGTCCTCCTGCGTTCTGCAGTGGAACACACGTGCTCCTCTCCAGAACCAGTTGTTCAAGAAGGACAGGAAGTAGCTGTCCTCTGGTGCCCCGTCCATGGCGTTTTCTAGCACCAGCTTGCCTTGCTATTCGCTGAGGCGGTCCTCCGGATAGGATTGCGGAATAACCGCTATCCTAAGGGGAATGGCGACCGATTCACTATAGGTCGGATGCCCCGCCTCAGTTGATCTTTTCTTGATCTCTCTTGGGTGAAGCTATCCGAGTCGCGGTTCCTTTTGGCAGGGGTCAGCTTAACACCATCCCCCGACCCACCAGACCCGTCGATCCCGATCAGCCCCTTTCCAGAAAAACTTCTTTCACTTGGGACGGATCCACTGAGAGCCGATGAGCCAGCGGCAGGGATCAGCGATCCACTATCTCCCTTCCGCTTGGCCAACAGCCTCCTCTGTCTCTCCACCCCGCAGGGTTTCTTTCCTTTATTCTTTTTCTTTTTTTTGGTCACAGTCCCCTCAGTATCGCGGACCTTTTGGCCCACGTCCTGCGGGGTGCTGTTCCCACTTTTACCTGTGCTAGCAGTGTCGCGGTTCATAGGAACCACGTCCTGCTGTAAATTCACTAAGAAGGAGCTAGGGAGCTCAACATTTGTAGGCGCTTTTGAAACTACTTCCTCTATTTTTTCCATTTTCGTGTGGTTTTTAAGAGCGGATGTATTTGTGTGAGTGGTCAACTTGGTTAAACCGTTACATTTCATTATTTAAAAGTTCTTCCCAAACTTTATTAATTACTTCGGTTTTATTTTCTTCTTCATGTTGTATGTATATGTTATTTGAATTTCTACATCTTGATAAAGCAACGTATAATTGTCAATGTGAAAATAAAGTTTTTTTTTTATATTTATTGCCATTACAAATGCTAATGTAATTGGAAATTGTTTTTTCTACAAAATAAATGGTAAAGATGTAGATTCACTGGTATTAAGTGTAATTCGTGGAATAAAAACTTTACTTTCAATTTTTTCTTCAGTAATAATTTCTGCTTCAATGTTATTGTTTGGGAATTAGTTTTTGAATTTCCCGCTGTTGCGCGTCAGAAGTATAACTCAGCAGGCGGTCGCGCAACGGTAGCATTCATATCATCAGTTTCTCTCCGGAACAGCTGACACGCTACACTGATTAACCGAGTATGGCTAAAATCATGCTGTCTCTCTCACTCTTCCACATGTAAATGGAAGAGACGCTGATTTGACTCCCGCCTCGGTGACAGATTCAACGAGGAAGAAGGCAGAAATCACTCTCACTTAAACCCACTCTCTATGAGTAACGGTCTGCCACGTGGAAACCCTCACTGTGCACCTTTAGCAATTCTCATTAGAAAAACTTAAGTCTAGTCTCTCTCTCTCTCTCTCTCTCTCTCTCTCTCTCTCTCTCTCTCTCTCTCTCTCTCTCTCTCTCTCTCTCTCTCTCTCTCTCTCTCTCTCTTTCTCTCTACATGGACATCTCATACGGCATCGTGTCACACGGAAACTTATCATACCGCAGTGTTTCTCACATGGTATAGTCTCACAAGTCTTCTCATACGGCAGTGCCTCTCACGCGGCATCTGCTCACATGACATCTTCTCACCAGCTCTCGATCACACCTGCACTCTTACCAAGGCAGCCCCGGCAGCAGACTCGAGATCGCCGAGATCAACAACATCTTTTGGATTGGGGATGTTTTCACATCAATCCTCAAGTGCGATGTGTGCTAACTCAACAGCTAGCTCGCCACGAGGCAATACATCACTGCACCTGCTATCTCAATACTCAAGCGTCTGTCAACAAGAAAAACTCGGCCTGCCTCTGCATCATCGGCTGTGCATTGCAATCGACTTTCTCACACGTGTTCAAGATTAATATAATCGCCATGTAGTTAAGGTAACCTCTGATACACGCACAACCATTTTGTATACAAGTAGTAATAAAACGTGAATGTACTCAGCACATATAACTATCGGCAACTCTCCGATCACGTTAATCAATAATATTAATTGTGATAATTTATGCAAGCAGTTCCTTCACTGTGAGACTCAACGGGATTTCTCAGCACAACTCAGCAATTTCTCAGCACAACTCAGCAATTTCTCTGCATAACTCACTCACACACAAAAACACTCAAACTTGAACAACTCTTTTATAACACCCACGACATGCCCTCATTATATTACAGCGTTCTCAAACAGTTATATTTAAATTATTTTAAATGATGTTTAAAGATGATGTTGGAAGATTGATCGGAATGGTCCAGCTGTCAAGGTAGTTTTAAATGAACAAAAATCAATAGTTATCTTGCCGACGTTTCGGGCATTTTGTATACCCCTCTTCTGGGCTCTTTATTAAAAATAAACCATATTTATTAAAATATACATAATTACATAATTACAACCAAGTCGATTACACAACGCAATATACTGAAGTACTTACAGATTACATTTTTCAAAAACGTGTTCTATGCAGTGGTAACTGCCAGTCAAAGGGAAAACATTTAATCAATCTCGGCTTTATATACGAAAAGTTTTGCGTGTGCACGTATGAACGTGTGAAAACCAATAGCAAGTTACAGAGGTGGGGCGTAAGTCAAAACGCATAGTCGAGCGTGTATACTGTGTAAGTATTAGGAGTATATATATGTATAGTGGCAATTACCATTGCGTTAGACTAAGTATATGGGAGCGTCCGCCAGAAACGAGCCAGTGGGCGGGGTGCGCGCGGCGCCGTTTTTGCGCAAAATGCACTCTGTTCAACTCGCTCATATTCATTCACTAAGTTTCTCGGAAAAAACAAAGTACATATATCGATAGAATTTTTCCTCCTCTTTCTAATGGTACTATTGTTTTTCCTCCAAAATACTTTCTTCTGATTGAAAATTCAAGTTGAATGTTCAGAGCTATTTTTCTCAAAGTATACCATTTTTTTTTTCAAAATGCATTACACCATTCAAAAGTACAAGTCTTAAGCTACAAAAGCCTAAAGTTTCAAGTTGGAGAAATGAAGGGTGCAAAAGTAATGAAATTGAAAAGACAGCAGCGGCCGGTCGGGCGCGCTCCCCGCGCTGCGATGCATGGTTGTTTTAGTCCTTACAATGAAACAAAACATTCACATAATCTGAGATTAGTTTCAGTAGAAATGAAGATACGTTTTCCGTTTTTGAAAGATAGAGATAAAATATGTGATTCTTGCAGGATACAATTTATTGCCAAGAGTAAAGACGAAAATGAAGTTTCGATAAATGATTGTTATGAAATAATTTCTAATTTGAAAAAATTTATTAATGAAAATGCAACAAAAAAAATTGATCCTCATGCAATTATTTCCAAAGAATTAGAGCTCTCGTAAAATTGCTGAATTTTCAAATTCTTGTCGGCTGGCTACTAAATTTAAGGCGGTCTTACACCTAAAAATTTTGAAAAAATCAACTTTTTTTTATTGAATTTTTTAATTATATATATTATTCTGAACGTAATAAAACTAGTTTGGATCAACAATTAAAATAATTAAAAATGATATGGTTAAAAGAGCTTTCTATCTTCAAAATGACAAAAAAATTGATTTTTTTTTTTGCCTTTTTTTATACTTTTACGCTTCTGATAGGAAAACGTTTACTTAAATGTGTTTTAAAATATTAAAACACATTATTTAAGCCATACTAGTATAAGGATAACAAACTAATTAAATTTACATACAGGATTTATTGTAAAAAAAATAAACCATATTGTGGAATTCGAAATCCAGTGGAATCATCTTGTGACAATTTTACACTTCTGTTCTAGTAAAGTGACCATTCCATGACCGAAATTCGACAGCAATTTACTATATATGAATACTCCCTTTTGAACCTATATATAACTTGTCTGCTAATACCAGTGTAAACACAGTTGCACAGCTGGCGTCAGCTCATATAAGCAAAGATTCATAACAATGTGATTTCAACAGTTTGTTTTGCAGAGTTTTTGCTTTCTGATAGAGAAAGATTTTTTTCTTAGTGCTTGATTATTTGTATTCACAAGTGAATTTAGGACCAAAAATTTAATGTATTGTGTATGTGAAGATATATGTCTGAAAAGTGTAAGTGTAATTATAATCCAAGCGTGAAGTGACAGTTTTGTTTAAATTTGGAAAGTAGTTTCAGTTCAAGATGGGAATGCTGTATTAAATATAATACTGAAAAACATGTGCATTTGCAAGATTAAATTAAGTATTTTAAAGAAGAGACAGTAAAAATTTTTATCGCATAAAAATAAATACATCTTTTTCTAAGAAAGATGAAAGTGACATATTAAGTCTAACTCACTATAGGATATATAATTCTATTCAGAAGATTTGTGAATTGCAATAAGTGTCAAGATGTATCTATACACATAAAAGTGATAACCCTGCTCACAAGAATACAGACTTAAATTCAAGATATTTTTAATATTTAATATGTGTAATCAAGTGAAAAAATGGGCTTATCGGCTTTTATGTACTTACGTACTTTTGTCTATGACAGAGATGGCTTCTTAGGTTTCGATTTGGATGGTTGGGATTTCATATTTGATAAGACCTGGCGCATATTCTATATTTATCTTAGTATTATAAATAATAATCCAACTCAGTACAATGTGTTAAAAAGTAATTCAACAGTCTATGCATCAAAAGTACAAAAGAAGGACAGATTGAGCAGTAACTTTTAATGGAACGAATGCTGCTAGCTTAGCAATAACTTTTCATGAAATGGATGCATGCAAGGTGCCAGAGCTTCTGTTTTAACCATTTTACATGAGAGAACAGACAACAGATATACAGGAAAGTGAGTTTCAAGAAGGAAAAGAGTGGAGATCAAATGGATGATTATTTTTGGAGTTTTATAGTATTTTTCTTTGCAGGCTTATTTCTCAAAATGTCATTTTTTAGAGTTTGTCGTAACTTTTCTCTGAGACTGGTCGATAAATTTTCATGAGACAAAGTGCAAATTGTTCTTAATTTATGTAGTTATGGGCGTAAGAGTTGAAATTTTAACATGTATAAGTATTTTTTCATGGCAAAAACCCTAAAAATTAAAAAAATTATTGCAAAAAAATCAGTTTTTTTCATGAAAAAAATACTTATACATAAAAACCTTAAAATTGCAACTCTTACGCCCATAACTACATAAATTAGGTACAATTTGCACTTTGCCCCATGAAAATCTATCATGCGGTCTCAGAGAAAAGTAACGACAAACTTTTTTTCTTGAGAATCCTATAACTGAGGATAAAATGAGTTTAAGGACATCTGTCTTGGCTCATTTTATTTAAAATAAGTTATATTTACAATATATTTTGATTATTTTATTATAATAATAATTTTTATCATTCTTTTAGGTAATTTTGGACGAAAGGCCTATAGGTGTAAGACCGCCTTAAATTACTAGATAATGATGAGCCTCTTTTAGTTGACAAAAGAGGAAATAAAAAATTATCAAGCGATACTGTAGATCAAGTAAGACTTTTTTATGAAAGTGATGATAACAGTAGAATTATGCCAGGCTACAAAGATAGTAAGTGCACAAAAAATGAAGATGGATCAAAAAACTATATGCAGAAAAGACTTGTTTTGTATAATCTGAGAGAACTATACATAAAATGTAAAGAAATGTATCCCAATTCGAAAATTGGTTTCATTAAATTTTCGAAATATCGTCCTCAACATTGCGTTTTAGCCGGTGCTAGTGGCACTCATTCGGTTAATGTATGCGTCTACCACCAAAATGTCAAATTTTGTTAGCTGGCTTCAGAAACTCAGTAGGCGTTTTTGATAAAATGAATACTTACAAGGATTGCATAGCTCAAATAGTATGTAAAAATTCAACAACAAAGTGTTATTTAAATGAGGGCTCTAATTGTCCTGGTGTTGAATCACTAAAAAAAGATTTAGAATTATTTCTTGAGAAATCTGACGTTAATGAAATCAAATTTCTGATATGGCAAACAACTGATAGATCGACATTACAAACTCAAACTATTTCTAATTCATCATTTATAAACATCATTTTTCCTCTTTTGCATAAACTCAAGGCTCATTCTTTCATCTCCAAACAACAGGCATCTTATTTTAAAATCTCGAAAGAATCCTTATATGAAGGAGAATTTTTAATTTCCCTAGATTTTTCAGAAAACTATGCTTCTATTGCACAAGACGCAGCACAAGCTTTCCACTATAACAATAATCAATGCAGTTTGGCGACAATAGTCATTTACTATGCAAGGAGGCTACCGCTCCTCGTTGCTAAGTCATCGCGGCAAGTTTAGGTTAGTCTTCTACTTGAGCGCGGGCGAACCGCCCGTAAGTTAGGTTAATATTGTTTTCGCGCGCGCGGGCAGAGAATATAGAATATATTATCTTTACGCATAGAAGGTCGGATCGGGGGGTTCGGTGAAGCCGATTTAAGCGTTAGTTCCGTACCCCATGAGGCAGGCGGCGCTACGTTCGGGGTACGCGCGAGATTCAAATAGCATTAGTAAGGAATCAACTTGAACCGTAAATCTTGGTCATTTATTTGGATAAAGTTACTAAATATTTAGTTTATAATTTTTTATTAATATTTTTAAGTAAATATATACTTAATTTATAGATGGACGTTACATCTTATCAAATCAAACCACTTATATTATACATTTAATATTTGCAAAAATCAAATAAAGCTATTTTTGGTTATAGAAAACGTAATATAAATAATTACAAATTAATAAAGATACAATAATAAAACGAAATATTGGTCATTATAAGAAAATTATGTAATTATTATTTCAAATAATAATAGAAATTATCATATTTTTAAAAAACTCCTAAATTTTTTACTTCATATAACTTTAAATAATAACATTTTAATTTATATATAAAATATTTATATAAAGAATAATTTATATTAAAAAGTTCACAAAATTAATGTTAAGGATTTTAACTTTGATTTCCTGCACTTAGCTAATGCCAATAACATTAAATTAATACAAGACTTTTAGTATTAAAGAGTTTTACTTTTCTATTTAATAAGTAATAATAAATAGAGTTTGCATATAAGTGGATTTAAAAATAAATAAAAAATCTTTAATTAAGTAACAAAAAATTTAGTTATTGTCATTACTCGATGGAAACCACGGGAAGGTGGCAGGTTTTCGTTCCACCAGGATAGGATAGGATAAAGGGAAACGAAGGTACATACGTTGGATAATCGGAATGGATGAGACTTGATTTTTCAAGTCAAAGCTACGTACGACGTACACAACTAAACATGCATATATTTATAATAAAAAAAAATGTTAAAACAAGTATTATAAACATTTTCAATAGCAGATTTTCAATATTAAAAAAGTGCTTAATAAACCAGCATTAGCAAAAGTTAACGTGATGACAAAATACTAAAGCCTATAGTTCAATCATGGCAATCAACAGCATGCAATAAAACAGTATGATACGTTATTTTCCAAAAAGAACGTAATAAATTGCTAAATAAATTGCTAAATAAATTGCTAAATAAATCAATCAATAAATAAATTGTTAAATAAATCAATCAATAAATAAATTGTTAAATAAATAAATTAATTAATTAATTAATTAATTAATTTATTAAGAAATCTACTCAAATTCAATACAAACAAATTCATAAAAAACTTGCGTAACAATTTACTTTTGCAATTTTTGCAACTTTGCGCAAGGCTTTTGTTGATTCGAATTACAAGATCTCTTACTTCCAGAATCGCGATGATCTCTGGACATCCACTTGAGGAAATAAAAAATATGAAGCCGAACAAAAAGTTTAATTATGTACTCTCTATGATTCAAGCATTCTTCAATTAGCCAAAAATCATTAAACTCAGTTAAAATTTCATTTTCAATATATTTAGTTAACATGAAGCCAATGTTTTTTTCAGTATAATGAAGTTTAAACTGTTTATCAAAAACATCGTAACATTTTATAATAATCGAATAAAAGGTGTCACAAGGAATTTTTAGATTGCCTAATTCCTTATCTGGTACTGCATATGCTTTCCAAAAAATCAACAAATCTGTAGACTGTTCAAAATTTTGATTTCCTCGCGTTAATGTCTCTTTACATTTCAGGCAACCAAATTTGTTCAAACATTTATAAATTAAATATCCTGCTACGTATTTCATTGAACATCTTTCTAAAGTAACAGTTTCAATTGAGTTGACAATCGTTAAGGAATCATTTGTATCATTTTCATTTTGATTATCATCGACATCATCTTCATCATAATATTCATTAATTGCCCATGCTTGCAATCGTGCATTAATTTCATTTGCTTTTTCTTCTGCATCAGATTCATTATTTTTACGAATCTTAATTACTTCGGTATAATTAGTCAATAAGGTCATGCATTCATTAGGTTTACAATTTGCTCCCGGAGGTGGGAAAAGCAGTGTAGTGACAGTGCCATGCTGAAAATTTTTCCTAAATTGCATTGCGGTAGGATTAGAGTTGAAACCTGACAAAGCTCTCATTAAAGAAAAAAAGTTTTCAATCGGATCTTGATTTAGCTTCCCGGTTAATAAATAATATCTACCGTCATTTTTTAAGTCGTGCCAAAACATTAAAATACTTTTAATCGAGAGTATTAAATTTACAAAGCAATCTGGATATTTAAACTTTTTACCATCAAACATCTGCAAAATTTCTAACCACGGTATCGCATCATCCAAAGCTTTTTCTACTTGAGGTTTAGCATCACATAAACCGCGACTAAAAGGATTAGAGTCATTAGGATTTCTTGCGTTCAAACAATCAAAAATACAATTCATTGACCATAAAAAGGAAGCTGTCGATACGCAATTTGGATTTATTAATTCTTTAGTACCGAAACCCGCCATCATCGCTCTCGACACTGATCCACTAAAAATCTGTACAGCTAACTTTACGTTCATTTTTTGAAAATTATTAGGATCTAAGTGTCGATCGGTCAATTTTGGGGCAGCTCTACAACTTTTAAAACGTTCAATTTCACGTAATTCCCGAATAGCATCCCATGAAATCGTTTCATCGTCTAATACAAAATTGTATTTCATTAAATTATTTCTAAAACATTTAAAGAGATGAGGAACGTCGAAATTGAAATAAAGTTTACGTCCGTGTCGTTCAAGATAGGGGTTATCTTCGCTAATATTTAAGTCAGTTATAGCCTTTTGATTTGACGCGCCTTGATCCGAAACCATTGATTTAATTTTTAACCCTGCTTTTTCAACGGAATCAATCAAAAGCCAATTTAGACTGATTACACCGCCTAAAAAAGTTAATAATTTTACAATCAAAGGAAAAATAAAAGTGCATATAGTTTAGCGTACAATGCGATTTACAAAAAAGCCACTCGAAACATATTTTTTTCTACTAGGGATGAGCACACAAAGCAAAACCTCTAACCGCAAAAACAGCTTATATATTAAACCAATCAATAATAAGTAATATAAAAAATTATTTTAATACAATATAACATCATATTTTACACTCTTAGTGTATAATAGATACTATTCAACAGAAATTTGATTACACATCTTTATATATTTTATTGATTGGTTATATTTTGTAAAAAGTGGTCATTTCATTTATTTAATGTAAAAGAAATATATCAAAAGTATATTTAAATAATTATGCAAATACATCGCAAAGTATTGTTGAAAACTTTTAAACAATAAAAATCTGAAAATTTACTAGTTGCAATCACCAAAGCAAATCACCATACTCTAAAAATTACAAACAACTATGATTTACTTACGGCTAATGTATAGGGGATATAGAATAAAATTTCGTGTAAAAAAATTAATGTACGAAATGTTATTTTTTATTATGATAATGTGGGAAATGAAATCAGGACAAAAATTTTCTGTGTTATTTTTTTATTTTCCTACTAAGGTTTAGTTGTTATTTCTTTACCTAAAGGGGAAATCAGAATCTTTGTTTTTATTAAAATCATTCACTCAACTTTCTATTATATACTTCTTAACTATTTACATAATTATAATATATTATAATATATTGAGAATGAAAATCAAAATAAATAATAAAGTACAACATAAAAAGTTTGTTATTAGAATTGAGTATGCTGCTTTTCAAAATATTGTAATAATAATTTTCACTCAATGTGTGATAACGTTTAGATGATATTTTGGCACAACATTGAACGATAAATATTAAAAAGAATCCCAATTAAAATTGTACTACTTTATAAAATTTAACTTTGAATATATGTATATATTTACATGATTAATAAATCTACGTTCATGTTATCTACTTAACAGATAGTAAACAAAAAACTTTTGACTTAATGGTTTTCAGAAATTCACGTCCGCTAATATATTCACGATAAAATACCTACCGGGGAGTATTTTGAGTCGGAAACCTGTGAAACGTCAGATGTTGATGTTTAAAAGACGTGTTTCTACACGACTTGTATGCACACACGACCCGAGGCATTTTTACAAAGTATATGCAAAAATATAAAACTTAATAATAATACTACTTTCACTAATAATAAAACTTACTACTTCTGAACTTATAAAACTGAATGATAAATGCACTTCAAGTAAAAACTATATACGGCACATCTGCATGGATCGGCCGTTACTCGCGGAATGAAAACAAAACAAACACTGATTGTTGTTTTCGCGCCGCCGCGCTTTTCTATAATTTCTGTTGCTGTTCTCCCGCCGTTTTTATATTGTATATATGCATAACTAATGCATTTAGTTTTATGATATCATTAGAAAAGTAAGATTCTTTTATAAAATCAATTTTATTTGAAATGAATTGTATCTTTTTTATAAATATATTACTCTTTTATATACTAACATCTACACTTTGTGCACGCATTCAAATAAAAAAATACTTACCAATATGCTGCATAAAAAATTATAATATTTCTAAATACTTTAAGCTTACTTATAATTGTTTTAATTTTTTTATTAACATTTTCATTCAAGTTATAAAATAATTGGACTTTAGACTAACAAGATTTTGGCAATTAATTTTATTTAAATACTGCTGATGTTTTAGGAGTATTATCATAAAATTAGTTGCTAAAATCTTGTTCGTTAAAGTTCTAATTATTTTAAAACTCATAACAACTTTTGTAGAACATTTTATCTAACTTTAATTTTCATTAAAATGTGTGATAGTTAATTCAATATGTATCGTTTAACGAATTTATTAAATTCCACATAATTTGTCTAGTTTTCAAAGATGTAACGTCCATCTATAAATTAAGTATATATTTACTTAAAAATATTAATAAAAAATTATAAACTAAATATTTAGTAACTTTATCCAAATAAATGACGAAGATTTACGGTTCAAGTTGATTCCTTACTAATGCTATTTGAATCTCGCGCGTACCCCGAACGTAGCGCCGCCTGCCTCATGGGGTACGGAACTAACGCTTAACTCGGCTTCACCGAAACCCCCCGATCCGACCTTCTATGCGTAAAGATAATATATTCTATATTCTCTGGCGCGGGCGCACCATCGGTCGGATAGGTTAGTAGTTCATATGCGCGCGGGCGCTTACGCCGCTTCACTCACGCGCCGGCACGCTCGCGTATCCCCGCTCATCGCGCCACTCTATCGACGCGCGCCGCGGCGCGCGCAATCGCAACGCGCGCAACCGCGACGGCCCCGCTGCAACAGCAACGCGCGCAGGTTGCGGGGGAAATTCAGCCTATATAAGCCACGCTGACCCAATTGTGAGGGAGACCTTTACCGACCGTTCTCCTGGTACCATTCTCCCAGTATAATCCTCTAAGCAATCCGCTAGCACTGTGCACACACAGGCTAGACTCTAGAAAACCCCGTTCTCGCCGTTTCCTTAAGGCACTACGTCCAAGTGCCCGAATTGATCCGTCACCCACGTCGATCCTAGTCTCAGCCCGTCCGGATCAAACGTGGATCCTCTCCGCCAACTCGAGCTGTCTCTGCCAACGTGCACATACGAGGCAGCGACAGACGAACCACCGGATCAGGACTCACCCAGGCCTCGTGCATACACGTGTCTAGGTGGGTACTTGACACGTCAGTAGACAGTGGAACACCGGAAACAGCAGCGTCCCTGCCATCGTGCACACACGGGGCAGGAACGAACTAACTCCTGGGTGAACACTCACCTTGGTCTCGTGCACATACGTGTCTAGGCGAGTAACCGACCCGTTCTTAGACTGCGGAACGCGGAACAAACTTGCTATCGTCGCACTGACGCTATAAAAACCGGTTATCCCGACGATATCCTGATCGCACCTTGTAATCACCCTGCGTTCGATACCTTTCGTCGGAAAAACCGCCCGCCGCGAGAGGGCGTTAACGTGCGACTCAAATTGTACTCCGAAGTAAGTGCGTTTTCTGGCTTTTATGTTTCAGATGGCTTAAACCTACGGAGTGGCGGGAGCCTGAGCAATTAGATGCGTTCCATCTGTTTAATGATAGTTAGTCATCTCTTGTAATCTCTTTATAAACTCTATTAAATAAACCATTATGTTGTTTTCTACTTATATGAAATAGTATTGTATCATTGTATTCTAAGCCACCTGATTCTCCTCATCCCCCACAATTGAATCTTGGTCAACTCGAGAAGCATCTGGCAGGGGACGGAGTCATACCGTTACAACTACAGAGAATCAGATTCCAAAATTGAACACAAAAGCATGGTAGTTTTTTCAGATAATTTAATTCATGATGCCATAGCCGTTTACTTAATCCAAGAAATTATAATTAATTACCTTAAAAAATCTTTTGATTTTGTTAAAAAAGCCATTTATTTTACTGATGGAGCAGCGCAACATTTTAAAAATAAACATAACTTCCAGAATCTTGTTCATCACTATGAAGATTTTTGTGTTGAAGCTGGTGGTACTTTCATGCAACTGCTCACGGGAAAAATGCGTATGATGGAATTTGTGCTTCTGTAAAAAGCTATGCTAGGCGAGCAAGTTTGCGGAAAATATCCGACAATTATATATTGACGCCACAAAATCTTTACGAGTGGGCAACTAAATATTTTGAAAATATTGTTTGTTTTTTTTTTCATCAAAAGATAAATATTTAGAAACTAGACAAAAATTAAAAGAACGATTGAATTAGAATCAGCGAAAACCGTACCTGGAGCTCTGTCATACCATTGCGTTAAATTGATATCAGACACTAAATTAAAACTAAAACGATTCTCAGCATCAGAAACATTCGAAATATACCCACCAATCAAAAGAGGAATAGATTATAAAGATCAGAAGGAAAAAAAAAGTATTGAGAAAAGACCTATCAAAATGAATTCAACTAAAAATAAAAAACCGCTGCCAATTCATTGGCCCGTAGCTTCCTCAACCGTAATTTGTTGATTCCTTTAATTAATTTTTAATAACAAAATTTATAATTTTTTAAAAATTTATTGCATAATTATAATTAAATTCATTTATGAATATTAAAAATTGTTAATTTATAAATTTATTTATTTATTTATTATTTATTTATATCAAGTTTATATAAATTTTGAGCTGATAAATAAAGTTATCATTTGAAATAGAAGTAAAATATCTATTGTAACGGGGTACAGTTACGGAGAGGGTATTAATCCCTCGCAGGGGTTCGCGGGGTAATACTCGTATACGGGTGTATTCTACGCCCGGGCAACTCACCGTTGTAGAATCACCTGTAGTCCGGCAGAAGCGCCTCGGCCCAGGTTCCGAACCTGCGAGCCCGGCTTCTATTGTAGAAAGCCTAGGCCGCCTTCCCCTAGAACCGGCGCTGCGCTCTGCCGCTGCTGCCAACTTCTACCCGCGAACTACCGGCTGCTCGCTAAGACCTAGCGTTACCAGCGCAGCCGGCTTTTCCCGCGTACAACGCCGCTCGGTCTAACCTCTCGAGCGGCTATTGAGATACTTACTCCTGCTACCGATGTTCCTCTAGGAGGCGATGCCTGCGACTAGCTGCAGCTGCTGAAAAGGGTAGAGGGCGGTATTCGGGAAATCATGCATAGGTTAAGGCGCGCTCAATAATTACTCGTGACTCGACTATTTAAGATAAAATTAAAGTTCTATTGAATAAAAGATAATCGCGCTAAGGGGCGCGAACCCGGACAATATATTCAACAAGTATTCACCGACAGGCCGAGACTTTACTACCGCACGCACGCTCGCAGTTACGGCGGAGCCGCTTATTCGCAGGTGACGGGGGGAATTATCTCGCGCTCCCGTCACCAAGAAACGCTGATACCAGTGGGAAGCCTACTTACTCGGGGCTGGCCAGCCATCGCACGCAATCTATACGGAGCTGCCTCTCTCTCCCTCGCGTGCTCGTCCACGCGCTCGCGTTCTCTCTCTCTCTCGCTTCCACTCCTCCCAGTGGTGGCGGCGCGGTCGCTCGATTGGCTGCAGTCGTGGAGGCGCGGCACGCACATAAACTCTCCGATGCACGGAGCTCACTTACGACGCGACTTGTTGCGTGTCACGGCGGTCAACAACATCGCCTCTCGTTCCCGCTCACAGCGGCGCGGCCGCTTCGTCTTCTTCTCCGTCTACTTGGCGCTTGTTTCGCGTGGCACTCTGCCGATCACGATACGTGCAAGCGCGCGAGATTCAAGTCTCGCGACGCAGTGTACGTGATCCACTTACCATATATCGGCGCCCGTCATACTATATTTTATAATAAAACAAATAGCTATCACGGTTGTTATGTTATGAACAAAAACGTGTTTTTTTTTTATATTTCATAATTCATACTTTTTAAGAAAAAAAAAATTTATAGCTATCATTGTTCTTTTGTTATTAACAAAAACGTGTTTTTTTAAAAAAGTTCATAATTCACAAATAAATTATAATAATGCAGAATATAATTCATTCATAATGCATAATTCATAATTATATTAGATTATAATAGATATAATTTTTAAACATTTTAATTCATTTTGTTACACATCATTGGAGTTATGAGTTTAAAAAAAAAAACACGTTTTTGTTTTTGATGATAACTAAAGAACCGTGATAGATAGAAAATTAATTTTTTTTTAGAAAATATAGGTATTTTAATTCTCTTTCGAATGCCACCCACCCCATTCAGATACATAGAGCCGTTCTCGAGAAATTACGATTTTTAAAAAATGTCAAAAAATTTTTAACCTCAAATATCTCTGAAATTTATGGACCAATCATTTTGCCCAAAGAACTCGACCGAGAACTATAAAAAATCTACCTCTAAAAGGAATTTTGAAGCCATTAAGTCCATTTTACTTTTGTAATCGTTGGACATACAAAACTGATTTTTTTCATATTTCAATTTTTTACTCAAAATCTAGCCTACAGAAAGTATTCAAATTTTAACAGATTGTAGCTATTTATATTCTGTATTATCATGATTTTTCTCAAAAAAATTGACCGTTAAGTTTAGGAGTTATAAGCTTCTAAAAAAAAACACGTTTTTGTTAATAACAAAAGAACCGTGATAGCTAGAAACTTTTTTTTTAGAAAATATAGGTATTTTAATTCTCTTTCGAACGCTATCCATCAGATTCGAATAACTCGATCCTGTCATTAAAAAAAATCAAAAAACAGTTTTGAGAAAATCGAAAATTTGAAAAAAAAAAAAAAAACGCATCGCCCTAATCAAAAAACGGATTTTTGACCCGCCATGACGCAAAAAAACAAAAAAAAAATGAGACCTGTCAGGTCAAAATCGACCGAGTAGAAGCTGAGACCCAGGCGTACACACACACACCCACACACACACACACACACACACACACACACACACACACACACACACACAACCACCCACCCACCCACCCACCCACCCACACACACACACACACACACACACACACACACACACACACACATCCATACAGACATTTTTCAAAAACCATGTATTTTGATTCCTAACACCTCGGAACATAATTATAACATGTTTTTACAACAACTCAAGAATTTACTATCACAAAGCTTCCTCTAGGAGGAAACAAAAATTAAGAAATAAACAAAAAATTAACATGATTTAGAATTTTAATATGTCGACTTTCATATAAATTGACGTTTACATTAATGGTGCAGCGCAGCGCGGAGAGCGCGCTCGACCTCATGGCGCTGTCTTTTTAATTGCATTACTTTTGAACCCTTCATTTCTCCAACTTGAAACTTTAGGCTTTTGTAGCTTAAGACCTATACTGTCGAATGGTGTAATGCATATTGAAAAAAAAAATGGTATACTTTGAGAAAAATCAATCAGAAGAAAGTATTTTGGAGAAAAAACAATAGTACCATTAGAAAGAGCAGGAAAAAATCTATCGATATATGTACTTTGTTTTTTTCCGAGAGACTCAATGAATGAACATGAGCGAGTTGAACTGAGTGCATTTTGCGCGAAAACGGCGCCGCGCGCGTCCGTTGGCTCGTTTCTGGCGGACGCTCCCGTATACTACATACAGTCTATACTACTGTACATCTACACACAACCATACACATAGATAAACGTACGTAGTTCTCTATTTTTATGTTCTTCTAATACTGATTCCTCGCGCTAACTTCTGTTACATAACGGTGAAGAGGTCAAACTTAAATTTTATTCCTGTGTATAAAAGTTTTATAGTCCTCATTTAATTTCATAGTGTCCGTCATCTTGTTAACAAATTCCTATTGGTTTTCACACTTTTATACGTACACACGCAAAACTTTTCGTATATAAAGCCGAGATTGATTAAATGTTTTCCCTTTGACTGGCAGCTACCACTGCGTAGAACACGTTTTTGAAAACTGTAATCTGTAAGTACATGAGTATATTGCGTTGTGAAATCGACTTGGCTGTCATTATGTAATTATTTATATATTAATAGATATTGTTTATTTTTAATAAAGGGCCCAGAAGAGGGGCATACAAAATGCCCGAAACGTCGGCAAGATAACTATTGGTTTTTGTTCATTTAAAACCACCCTGACCAGGACCACTCCAATCAATCTTCCAACATTAAATAATTTTGTTATTTCTAATCTTGTTCCATTACATAAACCATCAATAATACTAAGATTTCTAATTAAAATTACAGTTACATTAATTTTTAAATTTAATTTATGTGGTGGCAAGAATTCACGGATATTATTTAATACTTCTATTTAATACTTCTATTGGATAATTCAAATGAATATTGTCACGTCCTTTAAGTTGGCAGGTCACTTTCGGAAAATCGTCATTATTACTATTGGATAATTTGCCGCTAATTATCCGTAAATTATCCGTAAAAGCCAAAAATTTGCCGCACCCCATTAAAAAAAAATACAGGGTGCACTGCCAGCTTAATTTTAAGATAGCAGGACACTATCGTAAAATCAATAAATAAAAAAAAATGGTTCGGTGGGAATTTGCCGCTAATTATCCGCAGTTGATCTGTAAAGGCCCGAAATTTGCCGCACTTTATTTATAAAAAATATCCGGACGCACTGCCAGCTTAATATTAAGATAGCAGGACACTATCCTAAAATTAAAGAATAAAAAAAATTGGTTCGGGGGCAATTTGCCGCTAATTATCCGCAGTTGATCTGCAAAGGTCCGAAATTTGCCGCACTTTATTTATAAAAAATAACCGGACGCACTGCCAGCTTAATATTAAGATAGCAGGACACTATCATAAAAACAATGAATAAAAAAAAATAGTTCGGGGGGAATTTGCCGCTAATTATCCGCAGTTGATTTGTAAAGGTCCGAAATTTGTCACACTTTATTTATAAAAAATACCCGGACGCACTACCAGCTTAATATTAAAATAGCAGGACATTATTATAAAAACAATGAATAAAAAAAAATGTTTCGGGGGGAATTTGCCGCTAATTATCCGCAGTTGAACTGTAAAGTTTCCAAATTAATCGCAATTTATTGATAAACAATACCCGGACGCACTGCAAGCAGTTTATCATGATAGTAATGGGTCTGAACTTTGCAACGTTGGACTGCAACGAAATAAAAAAATAATTTATTTTACTTCACGTTTATACTAAATAATATTAATTAAGTATAGATTTTATGTGTTATAATATAAAATAACCTCATAACAAAGCTTTAGATAAAATTTCTATTGTTAAATAACTTTAATCAATCGTAAAAAATTATTTCGTTGCATTCCAACCATACCAACTTCAGACCCCAGTGATAGCAAGACACAGTCGTAAAAACAATGAATAAAAAAAAATAGTTCGGGGGGAATTTGCCACTAATTATCCGCAGTTGAACTGTAAGGGTCCGAAATTTGCCGCACTTTAATTATAAAAAATATCCGGATGCACTGACAGCTTAATATTAAGATAGAGGGACACTATCGCAAAATCAATTAATAAAAAAAAATGGTTCGGTGGGAATTTTCCCCTAATTATCCGGAATGATCTGCAAAGGTCCGAAATTTGCCGCACTTTATTTATAAAAAATACCCGAACGCACTGCCAGCTTAATATTAAGATAGCAGGAGACTATCCTAAAATTAAAGAATAAAAAAAATTGGTCCGGGGGGAATTTGCCGCTAATTATCCGCAGTTGATCTGTAAAGGTCCGAAATTTGCCGCATTTTATTTATAAAAAATATCCGGACGCACTGCCAGCTTAATATTAAGATAGCAGGACACTATCCTAAAATTAAAGATTAAAAAAAATTGGTTCGGGGGGAATTTGCCGCTAATTATCCGCAGTTGATCTGCAAAGGTCCGAAATTTGTCGCACTTTATTTATAAAAAATACCCGGACGCACTACCAGCTTAATATTAAGATAGCAGGACATTATTATAAAAAAAATGAATAAAAAAAAATGTTTCGGAGGGAATTTACCGCTAATTATCCGCAGTTGAACTGTAAAGTTTCCAAATTAATCGCAATTTATTGATAAACAATACCCGGACGCACTGCAAGCAGTTTATCATGATAGTAATGGGTCTGAACTTTGCAACGTTGGACTGCAACAAAATAAAAAAATAATTTATCTTACTTCACGTTTATACTAAATAATGTTAATTAAGTGTAGATTTTATGTGTTATAATATAAAATAACCTCATAACAAAGCTTTAGATAAAATTTCTATTGTTAAATAACTTTAATCAATCGTAAAAAATTATTTCATTGCATTCCAACCATACCAACTTCAGACCTCAGTGATAGCAAGACACATTCGTAAAAACAATGAATAAAAAAAAATAGTTCGGGGGGAATTTGCCGCTAATTATCCGCAGTTGAACTGTAAAGGTCCGAAATTTGCCGCACTTTAATTATAAAAAATATCCCGATGCACTGACAGCTTCATATTAAGATAGAGGGACACTATCGCAAAATCAATTAATAAAAAAAAATGGTTCGATGGGAATTTTCCCCTAATTATCCGGAGTTGATCTGCAAAGGTCCGAAATTTGCCGCACTTTATTTATAAAAAATACCCGAACGCACTACCAGCTTAATATTAAGATAGCAGGACACTATCCTAAAATTAAAGAATAAAAAAAAATGGTTCGGGGGGAATTTGCCGCTAATTATCCGCAGTTGATCTGTAAGGATCCGTATTTGCCGCACATTATTTATAAAAAATAACCGGACGCACTGCCAGCTTAATATTAAGATAGCAGGATACTATCCTAAAATTAAAGAATACAAAAAAAAATGGTTCGGGGGGAATTTGTCGCTAATTATCAGCAGTTGATCTGTAAGGATCCGTATTTGCCGCACATTATTTATAAAAAATAACCGGACGCACTGCCAGCTTAATATTAAGATAGCAGGACACTATCATAAAAACAATGAAAAAAAAAAAATAGACGGGGGGAATTTGCCGCAAATTATCCGCAATTGATCTGTAAAGGTCCAAAATTTGTCGCACTTTATTTTTAAAAAATACCCGGACGCACTACCAGCTTAATATTAAGATAGCAGGACATTATTATAAAAACAATGAATAAAAACAAATGGTTCGGGGGGAATTTGCCGCTAATTATCCGCAGTTGATTTGTAAAGGTCCGAAATTTGTCGCACTTTATTTATAAAAAATACCCGGACGCACTACCAGCTTAATATTAAGATAGCAGGACATTATTATAAAAACAATGAATAAAAAAAAATGTTTCGGGGGGAATTTACCGCTAATTATCCGCAGTTGAACTGTAAAGTTTCCAAATTAATCGCAATTTATTTATAAACAATACCCGGACGCACTGCAAGCAGTTTATTATGATAGTAATGGGTCTGAACTTTGCAACGTTGGACTGCAACGAAATAAAAAAATAATTTAGTTTACTTCACGTTTATACTAAATAATATTAATTAAGTGTAGATTTTATGTGTTATAATATAAAATAACCTCATAACAAAGCTTTAGATAAAATTTCTATTGTTAAATAACTTTAATCAATCGTAAAAAATTATTTCGTTGCATTCCAACCATACCAACTTCAGACCCCAGTGATAGCAAAACACAGTCGTAAAAAGAATGATTAAAAAAAAATTAGTTCGGGGGGAATTTGCCGCTAATTATCCGCAGTTGAACTGTAAAGGTCCGAAATTTGCCGCACTTTAATTATAAAAAATATCCGGATGCACTGACAGCTTAATATTAAAATAGCAGGACATTATTATAAAAACAATGAATAAAAAAAAATGTTTCGGGGGGAATTTGCCGCTAATTATCCGCAGTTGAACTGTAAAGTTTCCAAATTAATCGCAATTTATTGATAAACAATACCCGGACGCACTGCAAGCAGTTTATCATGATAGTAATGGGTCTGAACTTTGCAACGTTGGACTGCAACGAAATAAAAAAATAATTTATTTTACTTCACGTTTATACTAAATAATATTAATTAAGTGTAGATTTTATGTGTTATAATATAAAATAACCTCACAACAAAGCTTTAGATAAAATTTCTATTGTTAAATAACTTTAATCAATCGTAAAAAATTATTTCGTTGCATTCCAACCATACCAACTTCAGACCTCAGTGATAGCAAGACACAGTCGTAAAAACAATGAATAAAAAAAAATAGTTCGGGGGGAATTTGCCGCTAATTATCCGCAGTTGAACTGTAAAGGTCCGAAATTTGCCGCACTTTAATTATAAAAAATATCCCGATGCACTGACAGCTTCATATTAAGATAGAGGGACACTATCGCAAAATCAATTAATAAAAAAAAATGGTTCGATGGGAATTTTCCCCTAATTATCCGGAGTTGATCTGCAAAGGTCCGAA
Source organism: Torymus aiolomorphi (assembly GCA_036365515.1). Classification (NCBI taxonomy): domain Eukaryota; kingdom Metazoa; phylum Arthropoda; class Insecta; order Hymenoptera; family Torymidae; genus Torymus; species Torymus aiolomorphi. The sequence continues at coordinate 79,860,252 of CM070877.1, read as the reverse complement.
ATTTGCCGCACTTTATTTATAAAAAATACCCGAACGCACTACCAGCTTAATATTAAGATAGCAGGACACTATCCTAAAATTAAAGAATAAAAAAAAATGGTTCGGGGGGAATTTGCCGCTAATTATCCGCAGTTGATGTGTAAAGGTCCGAAATTTGCCGCAATTTATTTTTAAAAAATACCCGCACGCACTGCCAGCTTAATATTAAGATAGCAGGATACTATCCTAAAATTAAAGAATAAAAAAAAAAATGGTTCGGGGGGAATTTGTCGCTAATTATCAGCAGTTGATCTGTAAGGACCCGTATTTGCCGCACTTTATTTATAAAAAATAACCGGACGCACTGCCAGCTTAATATTAAGATAGCAGGACACTATCATAAAAACAATGAAAAAAAAAAATAGACGGGGGGAATTTGCCGCAAATTATCCGCAATTGAGCTGTAAAGGTCCAAAATTTGTCGCACTTTATTTTTAAAAAATACCCGGACGCACTACCAGCTTAATATTAAGATAGCAGGACATTATTATAAAAACAATGAATAAAAACAAATGGTTCGGGGGGAATTTGCCGCTAATTATCCGCAGTTGATCTGCAAAGGTCCGAAATTTGCCGCACTTTATTTATAAAAAATAATCGGACGCACTGCCAGCTTAATATTAAGATAGCAGGACATTATTATAAAAACAATGAATAAAAACAAATGGTTCGGGGGGAATTTGCCGCTAATTATCCGCAGTTGATTTGTAAAGGTCCGAAATTTGTCGCACTTTATTTATAAAAAATACCCGGACGCACTACCAGCTTAATATTAAGATAGCAGGACATTATTATAAAAACAATGAATAAAAAAAAATGTTTCGGGGGGAATTTACCGCTAATTATCCGCAGTTGAACTGTAAAGTTTCCAAATTAATCGCAATTTATTTATAAACAATACCCGGACGCACTGCAAGCAGTTTATTATGATAGTAATGGGTCTGAACTTTGCAACGTTGGACTGCAACGAAATAAAAAAATAATTTAGTTTACTTCACGTTTATACTAAATAATATTAATTAAGTGTAGATTTTATGTGTTATAATATAAAATAACCTCATAACAAAGCTTTAGATAAAATTTCTATTGTTAAATAACTTTAATCAATCGTAAAAAATTATTTCGTTGCATTCCAACCATACCAACTTCAGACCTCAGTGATAGCAAGACACAGTCGTAAAAACAATGATTAAAAAAAAATTAGTTCGGGGGGAATTTGCCGCTAATTATCCGCAGTTGAACTGTAAAGGTCCGAAATTTGCCGCACTTTAATTATAAAAAATATCCGGATGCACTGACAGCTTAATATTAAAATAGCAGGACATTATTATAAAAACAATGAAAAAAAAAAATGTTTCGGGGGGAATTTGCCGCTAATTATCCGCAGTTGAACTGTAAAGTTTCCAAATTAATCGCAATTTATTGATAAACAATACCCGGACGCACTGCAAGCAGTTTATCATGATAGTAATGGGTCTGAACTTTGCAACGTTGGACTGCAACGAAATAAAAAAATAATTTATTTTACTTCACGTTTATACTAAATAATATTAATTAAGTGTAGATTTTATGTGTTATAATATAAAATAACCTCATAACAAAGCTTTAGATAAAATTTCTATTGTTAAATAACTTTAATCAATCGTAAAAAATTATTTCGTTGCATTCCAACCATACCAACTTCAGACCTCAGTGATAGCAAGACACAGTCGTAAAAACAACGAATAAAAAAGAATAGTTCGGGGGGAATTTGCCGCTAATTATCCGCAGTTGAACTGTAAAGGTCCGAAATTTGCCGCACTTTAATTATAAAAAATATCCCGATGCACTGACAGCTTCATATTAAGATAGAGGGACACTATCGCAAAATCAATTAATAAAAAAAAATGGTTCGATGGGAATTTTCCCCTAATTATCCGGAGTGATCTGCAAAGGTCCGAAATTTGCCGCACTTTATTTATAAAAAATACCCGAACGCACTACCAGCTTAATATTAAGATAGCAGGACACTATCCTAAAATTAAAGAATAAAAAAAAATGGTTCGGGGGAATTTGCCGCTAATTATCCGCAGTTGATGTGTAAAGGTCCGAAATTTGCCGCAATTTATTTTTAAAAAATACCCGGACGCACTGCCAGCTTAATATTAAGATAGCAGGATACTATCCTAAAATTAAAGAATAAAAAAAAAATGGTTCGGGGGGAATTTGTCGCTAATTATCAGCAGTTGATCTGTAAGGATCCGTATTTGCCGCACTTTATTTATAAAAAATAACCGGACGCACTGCCAGCTTAATATTAAGATAGCAGGACACTATCATAAAAACAATGAAAAAAAAAAAATAGACGGGGAGAATTTGCCGCAAATTATCCGCAATTGATCTGTAAAGGTCCAAAATTTGTCGCACTTTATTTTTAAAAAATACCCGGACGCACTACCAGCTTAATATTAAGATAGCAAGACATTATTATAAAAACAATGAATAAAAACAAATGGTTCGGGGGGAATTTGCCGCTAATTATCCGCAGTTGATCTGCAAAGGTCCGAAATTTGCCGCACTTTATTTATAAAAAATAATCGGACGCACTGCCAGCTTAATATTAAGATAGCAGGACACTATCATAAAAACAATGAATAAAAAAAAAATAGTTCGGGGGGAATTTGCCGCTAATTATCCGCAGTTGATTTGTAAAGGTCCGAAATTTGTCGCACTTTATTTATAAAAAATACCCGGACGCACTACCAGCTTAAGATTAAGATAGCAGGAAATTATTATAAAAACAATGAATAAAAAAAAATGTTTCGGGGGGAATTTACCGCTAATTATCCGCAGTTGAACTGTAAAGTTTCCAAATTAATCGCAATTTATTTATAAACAATACCCGGACGCACTGCAAGCAGTTTATTATGATAGTAATGGGTCTGAACTTTGCAACGTTGGACTGCAACGAAATAAAAAAATAATTTAGTTTACTTCACGTTTATACTAAATAATATTAATTAAGTGTAGATTTTATGTGTTATAATATAAAATAACCTCATAACAAAGCTTTAGATAAAATTTCTATTGTTAAATAACTTTAATCAATCGTAAAAAATTATTTCGTTGCATTCCAACCATACCAACTTCAGACCCCAGTGATAGCAAGACACAGTCGTAAAAACAATGATTAAAAAAAAATTAGTTCGGGGGGAATTTGCCGCTAATTATCCGCAGTTGAACTGTAAAGGTCCGAAATTTGCCGCACTTTAATTATAAAAAATATCCGGATGCACTGACAGCTTAATATTAAAATAGCAGGACATTATTATAAAAACAATGAATAAAAAAAAATGTTTCGGGGGGAATTTGCCGCTAATTATCCGCAGTTGAACTGTAAAGTTTCCAAATTAATCGCAATTTATTGATAAACAATACCCGGACGCACTGCAAGCAGTTTATCATGATAGTAATGGGTCTGAACTTTGCAACGTTGGACTGCAACGAAATAAAAAAATAATTTATTTTACTTCACGTTTATACTAAATAATATTAATTAAGTGTAGATTTTATGTGTTATAATATAAAATAACCTCATAACAAAGCTTTAGATAAAATTTCTATTGTTAAATAACTTTAATCAATCGTAAAAAATTATTTCGTTGCATTCCAACCATACCAACTTCAGACCTCAGTGATAGCAAGACACAGTCGTAAAAACAATGAATAAAAAAAAAAAATAGTTCGGGGGAATTTGCCGCTAATTATCCGCAGTTGAACTGTAAAGGTCCGAAATTTGCCGCACTTTAATTATAAAAAATATCCCGATGCACTGACAGCTTCATATTAAGATAGAGGGACACTATCGCAAAATCAATTAATAAAAAAAATGGTTCGATGGGAATTTTCCCCTAATTATCCGGAGTTGATCTGCAAAGGTCCGAAATTTGCCGCACTTTATTTATAAAAAATACCCGAACGCACTACCAGCTTAATATTAAGATAGCAGGACACTATCCTAAAATTAAAGAATAAAAAAAAATGGTTCGGGGGGAATTTGCCGCTAATTATCCGCAGTTGATGTGAAAAGGTCCGAAATTTGCCGCAATTTATTTTTAAAAAATACCCGGACGCACTGCCAGCTTAATATTAAGATAGCAGGATACTATCCTAAAATTAAAGAATAAAAAAAAAATGGTTCGGGGGGAATTTGTCGCTAATTATCAGCAGTTGATCTGTAAGGATCCGTATTTGCCGCACTTTATTTATAAAAAATAACCGGACGCACTGCCAGCTTAATATTAAGATAGCAGGACACTATCATAAAAACAATGAAAAAAAAAAAATAGACGGGGGGAATTTGCCGCAAATTATCCGCAATTGATCTGTAAAGGTCCAAAATTTGTCGCACTTTATTTTTAAAAAATACCCGGACGCACTACCAGCTTAATATTAAGATAGCAGGACATTATTATAAAAACAATGAATAAAAACAAATGGTTCGGGGGGAATTTGCCGCTAATTATCCGCAGTTGATCTGCAAAGGTCCGAAATTTGCCGCACTTTATTTATAAAAAATAATCGGACGCACTGCCAGCTTAATATTAAGATAGCAGGACACTATCATAAAAACAATGAATAAAAAAAAAATAGTTCGGGGGGAATTTGCCGCTAATTATCCGCAGTTGATTTGTAAAGGTCCGAAATTTGTCGCACTTTATTTATAAAAAATACCCGGACGCACTACCAGCTTAATATTAAGATAGCAGGACATTATTATAAAAACAATGAATAAAAAAAAATGTTTCGGGGGGAATTTACCGCTAATTATCCGCAGTTGAACTGTAAAGTTTCCAAATTAATCGCAATTTATTTATAAACAATACCCGGACGCACTGCAAGCAGTTTATTATGATAGTAATGGGTCTGAACTTTGCAACGTTGGACTGCAACGAAATAAAAAAATAATTTAGTTTACTTCATGTTTATACTAAATAATATTAATTAAGTGTAGATTTTATGTGTTATAATATAAAATAACCTCATAACAAAGCTTTAGATAAAATTTCTATTGTTAAATAACTTTAATCAATCGTAAAAAATTATTTCGTTGCATTCCAACCATACCAACTTCAGACCCCAGTGATAGCAAGACACAGTCGTAAAAACAATGATTAAAAAAAAATTAGTTCGGGGGGAATTTGCCGCTAATTATCCGCAGTTGAACTGTAAAGGTCCGAAATTTGCCGCACTTTAATTATAAAAAATATCCGGATGCACTGACAGCTTAATATTAAGATAGAGGGACACTATCGCAAAATCAATTAATAAAAAAAAATGGTTCGATGGGAATTTTCCCCTAATTATCCGGAGTTGATCTGCAAAGGTCCGAAATTTGCCGCACTTTATTTATAAAAAATACCCGAACGCACTGTCAGCTTAATATTAAGATAGCAGGACACTATCCTAAAATTAATGAAACGGAAAAAAATGGTTCGGGGGCAATTTGCCGCTAATTATCCGCAGTTGATCTGTAAAGGTCCGAAATTTGCCGCACTTTATTTATAAAAAATATCCGGTCGCACTGCCAGCGTAATTTTAAGATAGCAGGACACTATCATAAAATCAATAAATTAAAAAAAAATGCGCCTCGTCACGTTGTGCATACTATGCACACATAACACGTTAACGGCCCCGAAAATCGACGTCGTTGTTGATTTCAGAAATCATCATTATCTTAAAGCGTTGGGTTCCTTCGGTGCAGTCTGCTACCGCCTCCTAACACCTAGCACCAGAAATGTTGCGAGTGAGAACTCCCAGGGAAATAAATAAATGGAGTACAACTCGATAATAAAACGGCATGTCGTGACTCGGCGGGAAATCGAACCCCTGACCTTTCGTCTTCGCGACGAGTGCTCTGACCACTGAGCTACCGATGCCGGTGCGCGTTTTTTCTCGAGTCGTCCTCATGTTGCTGCTATATGCAACCCGATCAGCGTTGTCACGTTGTGCATACTATGCACACGTAACAATCTGTAAAGGTCCGAAATGAGTAGGACCAGTAAGCATTGAATGGCGCATCTTGAAATATACGATTTTTCTTTTATTAAAATTAAATATCTCGGCAACAAATGAAGCTAATTAAATGAGACAAAATGGAAATTGTTCGTTATTAAGAATAACGTGTTTTTGGCTTGTGTTTGATATTCGTAGATGCAATAGTTTTACTGGCAGAGCGATATAATCAATGAATTTGTTAATAACAATTTATTTCCTGGTTTTTCGAAAAAGTACCTAAGAAGTTCGTAAAATACGTACAAAAACCAATTAATCGCCCAAGGATATGTAACTGTACAAAAACTTTATGCGAAAAGTGGCTGGGCATCCGCATTAAAAGTACAGCCTGTGTATTACACAGGACCACAAATTTTGGTTTTCGATTATCGTGAGCAAACAAACGCATGTCCTCTAAACATATTTTCGGTTGCTGAACTCGAATCTGTTCAGTATTTTTACCTATCACGTCCACACTTTTAGTCCATTACGAAAATGTGTTCAATTTTAACCAAATCAACGTATCACGCGCATATTTTTTTTCTTGATATTTTGTAGTGGCAGCCCTGCGCGCCCGCGTGTGTACCGCTGTGAGCATCGTCTATACATAAGAGACTCTCTACCTACTGAGCTTTTGGCTCTGTGCTTTGTGTGCTCCATAAAAAATATCATTGTCCGAAATTTAGCATACTCGTGATCAGGGTTCCAAATAATTAATTAAAATTTGAATTAGTTAGCCCGTTTAATTAAGAATAAAATTTTTAATCCCTAATTAATTAAACGAGTTTTAAAAGAGACGCTTATGTTTCTCTTAGCATAAGGAAATCCGCGTTATAAATTGAACACACTATACCGTACAAGGAGTCGAGCTCTCGAAGACGAGCTTTGCATGCGTACATTCACATAAGTATAAGAAGGTTCGCAAAAAAATGTGAAAAAGGCTTTCCGAAATTTTTCGATCTGGCAGGGCAATTTATAAAAATAGAAAATATTACTTCTGAAACATTTGCCGCTTATTATTCGTGATTCAATCGTGTAACTAATGCCTTTGCAAAAGTGGAGGCACGTAGACAGGCTACCTATAAAATTATCAATCAAATAAGTTCTCAACGCAAGTAGACGGAGGATGCCAATGACACGCAGAAAAACAGAGTCACACAAACCGGCTGCCTTATAAAATCAAATAATTTCTAAACATAAATAAGCGGACGAAGCGAGTTACACGCAGGAAAGTTAGGACACGCAGATGGGCTACCGATGAAATTTTCAATAAAATAATTTCTAAACCCGAATAGGCGGGGAATCTAGTTTCACGTAGGAAAGTGGCGATACGCAGACAGACTAGATATCAAATTATCGCAATGAAATTTCTAAACGCAAATACTCGGGGGAAGCGAGTTACACGAAGTAACGTGGAAGCACGCGGTCTCGAAGTATAAATTTTTTATGAAATAATCCAAAACCCAAAAAAATTTTGGGGACGAGATCAACGGTGAAGTAGGAGTACGGAGACGAGTTGGTGATTTGATTTTCAAGTACGAGAGATTTTCAATACTATTCCAAAACTCACACACGTGAGGGAAATGAATTCATAATAGAAATGACAAGGTAAATTTGCTTCCCGTGCATATTTGTCTAATTGAAAATACTATCGCCAGTGCGCCTGTATGCCTCTCTTTTTTGCCTGAAACTCGCTTCCCCTGCCTACTTAAGTTTAGAAATTATTTAATTGATAATTTTATAGATAGCCAATCTGCGTGTCACCACTTTTTTGCGTGAAGCTTGCGTTCTCCGCCTATTTGGATTTAAAATTATTTGATTGAAACTTTACTTGTAGACTTCAGCGTGCCTCGACTTCCTGCCTGGAACTCGCTTTGCCCGCCTATTTGGGTTAAGAAATTCTTTTATTGATAATGTCATCGGTAACCCGTCAGCGTGCAACCCTTCTTCTGCCTTAAACTCGCTTCACCCGCTTATTTGGGAAATATCTCATTGAAAACTTTATCGGTAGCCCCTCTACGTGCCGCCACTTTTCTACACGGAATTCACGTCCTCGTGAGATTCTTTGTGAATAAATTTCGGAGAATCGGTGTGTTTAGTAATTTGTATTATGTACATAGCAATTTTTACTATAAAACATAGTAAGTAATTTGATATTGCCAGTATATCCCGACGTTACTATGTGCTATAGTAATTTTTTATTAAATCATTTTTCTCAGTGTACACACATTAAAAACAACAGTATGTGAAATGCGTGCGTTCAGTTGAGTATTAGTCACACAATGTACTCCTCTTTAACTGACAAGGGGAGCCCCAGGGATGCGGGTCCTGAATTTGGCTAAAACTGTAGAAGGTACTTCTTTATGTCAAATAATAAGACACGTGTCTCGGGTTTTTTTTGAATGGGCCTTTTGTTCCGAGACCCATCAAGCTATTTTATATCTAAAATGAACAATTTTTTATAAAAATGGGTTCTCTTTGGTTATAGCTTTTTAAATATTCCGATCATGTAAATAGACTTAAAAGTTTATAAAAAAAAACAAGGCAAAAAAAGCTTTAATTTAAGCTATGTTTCGTTAAAAAATGTCGATTTCTTAAAAAGTTATAGGCTGTCAAAAATAGAGTAACTAGAGATCCTGTGATTTCCTCGTTATTAATGTGAATTATACACAAAGTAATATTAACTATGCACGTATCTTTTTATATGATAAACGATAAATAACTGTAATAATTTTTACTTGATGTTTAATTTCATGACTATTATTAAAAATCACTTAAACACTGAAAATTAATATTTTAAAAACTTATAACTCTTTCAATATTCGTTTTATAGCACTGCGTAACTTAAGTCCGCACTTCAGACACGCCTTTCCGTGTCTTCAGTAGTCCTTTCTCGCACCGTGAGGTTAGCGCACGAGCGTAGCGAATGCGATAAACACGGTGCCAGAAAGGACTACTGAAGACACGGAAAGGCGTGTCGGCGGACTTAAGTCAGGCAGTACTTACTATAAAATAACGTACGATACACGTATCTCAAGTGACACTTAAGACCCTTGTATCGTAATGTACTATTTTGTACTTAAATGTTGTATTAAATATTTTAATCTTAAAACTACCTGAATTTTCAGAAAAAAATTGTTTAGACACTACCTATAAGCATACAAAATTGAAATTGGAAATACTAGGGCCGTAAGGACAAAAATGTCTTGATTCATATTTGATATTATTCCTTCTGACTATAATAGTTATGTACGTCATGTATTATTATTTATGTATGGCATGTATTATTAGTTATGTATTACTTTTCCAAATAAAATTTATATTTAACATGATATATTGATATAAACATACATTTCCTTTTATTTTACAATAATTTGTTTTCAAAAACATACTTATTATAACCACTGCAGTCACAAAGAATCATATCAAATATGAAGTCATTTGATCCATTGGGTCCAAATATGTCCTGTGATAAAGTACTCAGCATATATTAAGTACTTATAAATGTGTATTTTTTATAATAAATTATGATATAAATTTATTTACATTATGACCAGTTCTATTTATAAATAAGTAATGTAAAAGACATAAATTTACTGTTTTATTATTTTAGAAAAGTAAAACAATTGTAACTTTTAATTTCTAACCTCAATTTTGTATTCACATTATTCACATTTCACAATCTATCGACAACTAGGTTACCTACGTATCGAAAACTGCTCTTGCGGCATTACATTTTTAAAAATTATTTTCTCCATAAACATTTATTAAATCTGAATTTTTTTTTCATTTGCTTTATTGAAACTTGTTCTGTGACTTTATGGAAAAAATAATTGTTTTCTTCAATAAAAATGGTTTTTGGAACAAAACGTTACCGCTATCGAAAACTGGTTCCACTACTTTATCGCTAGAAGCTCAAATACGGCTCGCGAGAGGCTAAGGAACTCAGTCCACGCGTGCTCGCGTGACAACATGGGACTTAGCTATAGCGGCAAATCCCTTCGAGCTAGCGCCTCCGAGCGTCGCTGTAGTAGACGCAATAATAAACACTTGTATGGCATGTTTATTCTTTATTTACAAAGAAAATAGTACTTTTTCTTTCATGTATTTTCGCGGTATCCGTTAATTTTCTCCTAGAGGTTCTATTAAATCTGAGTAAACCCAAATAATCATAATTTAAATTTAAAAATTGCCGCGCGCCCTCTAGCCGGGGTTACCAGATGTCGAGTCTTTGTCGCTCGAAGAAAGTAAAGTCACTAACATGTGAGTGAAAAGGATAGAAGGTCGCTAATGGGTTGGCGACTCTGTCTCTATACCCTCTAAGCACGACCGCTGCGCCATCGCGCCTCGAAACGTGACAGAACACGCTTAAGGATTTTATCAGAAACTGCTGTTATTTATATCGTTAAGCACCTCCGTGTCGTTTATTGTGTTGTAGTAATGTGTGAATAATAAGAACCATGATACCATCCCGCGGTCGTGGAAAACCAAGCGTGGTTCATAAAGACTCAGTAATTGAAAAAGTTTTAATACATAAAGATGATATTGTAAACAACAAAAACATCGTTTCGTCTAGACACGATGTATGGACGATTTTATCGCAAGAGTTAGGAGTATCATATTCAACGATCCATTCGTATGTAGTGAATAATCGTTATGGTTTAAGAGATTTATTATTAAATGTGCAGTGTAACGAGAACGAACAAAAATGCGATTCTACAAATGTGTCATCCACTTTTCTGGACTCGACGAAGGAAGAATCGTCCGACGACGTTGTAAAATTTTGTTTCGGGATGAAAAAAGACGTTTTTAATGATATGATTACTGAATCGACGACTACAGTAATAAGAAGAAACAAAAAAATACGACGGCAACGAACAATTTTAAAACCAAATATATGGACAAATGAACTGGCATTGGGCATTTGGAATGCAAAAAAAATGACCCATGCGTTCAAATTCAAAAATCATTATTTAACAAGAGATGGGAAAACAGGAACACTCTCAGGTAAGAAAATGAAATACTAACTTCCAATAAAATGTACACTGAGAGAAAAAAAATACTATTTTGCTTAAGTCACGCATAAGAGCATATAGCCGAAGTGCGTTTAAGCGAAAAGCGTTGAACTCTTTATCAGTTTCTGCCGAATTGTCGAGCAAAAACAACAGAAACTCGGGTCATGTGACCTTTGGCGCTTGTGCGTGAGCTCGTCGCTACGGCAGTTTGTGCCGAAGCGTTTTGGCAATTCTAACCTAAGTCCTCCTACCGAACGGTTTCTGTTGTTTTCACCGTAGATTTCGGTAATTACAACAAATTTTTTCTCTCAGTGTATAGCTATTTTGCTTTTTATATTGGGAAACATTTTTTCAATTTTGATTACTTTATTTTGAAATTATGTAAAGTCATTTATTTCTAACCAACATTATAATAATCCAAAAATTATATGTATGTATAATAATAAACTAAAATACTATACAAGATAATTTATATTTATAAGGTTTATATTAAGTTATACACAGTATTAGTTTCGTGTGAATTTCAAGTTATTCGTAAAATTAATTTAGCCATTAGACATATTAGCAGTAAAATATTTGAATAAAATCCATGTGTAAATTGTTCATACAAATAGTTTAAGTATTAGTTCTATGAATTACAAAATATTTAAAATTAGTAAATACAGTGTATAAATTGAAAAAAATGTTACAAAATTTAATATTGATAATATAACTTAATAATTAGGAGATTTTTCAGTTTTAGTATTAAAAAATAAGAAAGACATTGTTTTACAGAAAATATGAGTATAATTATATAATGTAGGTGTCGAATAAATGAATTTACTTATGTTTTCTATTGTTTAAATAGTATACGTAAGTTATTATTAAAAGAAAAGTTTTTTCCACATTTCGCTCGTGTTTAAAGATCGAATATATTAGTAGTTAACTTAAGTAGTGCTTTGTCATGAGTGTGGTCGCACGTTTGTAGAGATGAGGCAAAGGTCTGCATCATTCAGTTATTCCGATCGCCTCTCCTGCGAGACTTATGAAGGTGATAACATCCTTAGCTCGGACTTTACTGAGATTAAAGAAAGTCGACGCGCATGAAAAAATTCATTGTTTATTGCACGAAAAAAGGTGACTGTTATATACATGTGCTCGCCTCTGAGCACACGCATACATTTTCAGTGAGACAAGCCGGAAGGGTGGTAACACTAAGATATCGCGCGTATTCTCGGATGATTTGACATTTTCATCTTGGATATGCGCCGACGCATATACATTACCCTCATTGAACTCTCGAGGTTGGTGAAACAATTCAGCAGCACGCACTTTTTCTCTCCTAATTAGAGAGCTTGTCGTTCTTGCATCTATTTAATCTCTCATATCTCGCTTCTTAGCGCGCAGGCATGTTCTCTGTCGTGAAGGTTTTCTTAAAAAAGGACTACAGAACCGAATTTAAAGCTTCTTCAAAAGCACTTTGCTCTAGTACGCAAACCGTCACAAATCAAAACTCGGTCCCGCGTTCGGCGTTGTTGCCCCGTTGCGTGTAAGCTCGCGCATGCGCGTCGAGCGTTATCGTTTTCTTTTATGAGTAGGGTAAAACTTACTCGTGTTTAAATAGAAATTAATTACAAAGCAGCGTAGTCAATGGTCAAGGCTATAAAAATAACATTTTAAATTTCGTTAAGACAGCTCTTACACCCATTACCTATTTGGTGGATATTTTGCAAATTTCACATGTTTGTAGTTGCGCGTTTATTACATAAGTTCATAACTTTCTGAAATTGAAGCGCATAAAACGTGTAATTGAATTCTATTATTTCGCGAACGTGGAAAAAGTTACAATTTAAAATACATCAATAGAAACACCTTTAGTTTTAAATAAACAATCACTTGTGTGCGTGGTATCATTAAATATACTGCTTACTTTGAAACTTAAAGTAGGGTCCACGAATTTGCGGGTGACAATCGCTTTCAAAATATATTAGCCTACAGGCTAAGCGTTTCTCAGTAATTTTTGACTCGCTATCTGAATAATTGCGAGGAGAATGATACATTACTTGCATCTACCGTTTTCACCTGTTACTTTTGTACTATCAAACACTGTAATCTCGCAACGTTTCGTATTTTTGAAAATTAAACTGCACGTGCGCAGCAATTTTCTTATTCATTGCGTTCTTTGTTATTTATGCACTTACCTGTTGTGATTTCTTCTATCAGCGTAATTAAACCCCATTACAGATAGTACTGAAAAAATACGTGTAATTGATAAATTTTTAAATAGTAAAAAAAAGGGATAGTTACAATAACCTTACTTAATTTTAAAAATACAACCTACAAAACCTGTGATTTTATTTAAAGTATACAAAATCATAATATTTATAGAATGATTGAAAATTGATTCCTATATTAAATACCTATAAGTAGTGAAACTCGGGCTTGCATTAACGTTGATTTGCAATCAATTTTTTATAATTTAACCGTATATAGTCGCGTACTTAATTTTTTTATTTCATAGTTTTTTGTTCATTAAGTAATAGCACAGGTTTTACACGTATAATTTTGAAAAATAATAATTCTAGTTACGTTCCGAAAACATTCGGCTTTTTCGAGATAACACGTTAGAATGTTTATAATGATTTCTATTTTATTTTTGTAGGGGCTTGTGACTGTGGAACGACCATAATATCTAAAATTGATAATGAGAGTAGCGACATTTTCACTAATATAGAATGTTTTGTACAATTACAAAGTACTGGTCGCGCGTGCAATAAAAGACCTATCAACGGCATTCTGAGAAAGAGAATTGCAAATGAACTTGGCGATCAAGAAGTTCATGTATTTAAAGCCCAGCAGAGAAGAGAGTTTCAGCAACACGGAGATCCAGATCCCCCAATAATAGCGAATGATGGCGTGTATAATACCATAAGACACGAGAAAAAAGTTTCCGGTTATTTAGATCCAGATCCGATGAAAGCTTTAAGTATTTTAAAAAGAGGGGCAACTGGACAAAATATTATTCAAAATATTGGATATGATCCGTTTTTTATATTTATTTTTTCAAACTACCAAGTGAGATTATGGAACATGTATTCCAAAAAAGTTCCTCTCATCATTGACTCAACCTCCGGCGTGTGCATGAAAATTGCCTTCCCAGGAAAACAGCTGTCCCGCTCGATATTTTTACATGTAGCCGTGATCAACTGTGAGTACGGACAAAATGCAGTACTCACAGCTATGACGGAAAGACAGGATAGTTTAACGTTCCAATTTTTTTTGAAGCGTAGCATTCAATTAGGAGCCAATATACCTACGCAAACGGTAAATAAGAGTAATACATCTCTCTGTCTCTCGCTCGCTCTCTCTCGCTCGCTCTCTCTCTCTCTCTCTCTCTCTCTCTCTCTCTCTCTCTCTCTCTCTCTCTCTCTCTCTCTCTCTCGCTCTCGCTCTCGCTCTCTCTCTCTCTCTCTTTCGCTCTCTCTCTCGCTCTCTCTCTCGCTCTCTCTCTCGCTCTCTCTCTCTCATGTAATATATTTTTTCTCGATTCATAAATGTTTTAAATGTTTTCAGATTTGTGATTCTTCACGTGCTCTCCTGACGGCCTGCATCACAGCCTACACGCCATATCTAACAGTGGAAGATTACTGTGATGCTTTTTTCGATGATCCAGCTAAAATGGATGATGTCACGTTAGTGTCTATTGATGTTGCCCATTATATCAAAATATGGGCGAAATTTCTAAAAAATAAGAATAAGAGGCTTAAAATTTTTTATATGGCATGCATAGGCCAATTAATTCTATGCAGAACGTTACAAAGTGTACAAGATATATTAGAAAAATTATTATATTGCTCTCTTAGTGAGACCGACGGATATTTCGAGGAGAAAATCGGCACGACAACTTGCGAAAAGAGTAAAGGCGCGTTAAAGGCTCTTATAATAGGCAACGTTAAGGAATATGCAGAGATATGTGAAGAGCTTCAAGAAGAGCAAGATGATGAAGTAAGCGACGATGAAGACTCTTACATTTTAGTTGAAAAACAAAATAAACCAAAGAAAAAAACAACCCAAACGAAATGGGAAATGTGGGCGTTGAAAATAGAAAAAAAAGTTCAATCCACAATTGAGAAAGAGGTCGGGTGCAGAGAAAATGCACATTATGATGTTGAAGTGGCTAAAAAATTAATATCAGAATGTAAACATTTACCCATGTGGACATGCATTTATAATAATAAATTTAAGAGCGAAAATTCAAGACCAAGTTCGTCTGCATCCGTCGAGAGTGAAATGCGAAAAATTATTCATGGAGTTCTGAATAAACAAGGGAAAAAAATGCGTGTCGATAGGACGACCGAACTAATTATAAAATATTATGACGGGCGACTCCGAAATTTATCTGAAAATGGTGAGAAGAGTATCACCATCGATGAAATGGAATCTGAAGAAAAGATTATTGAAACGACGGTGTTAAAAAATGAAAGCGTCGATGAAGAGGAAGATAGTGGTCTCTCTGAAGATGAAATCTTTGTCGGATCACCTATGAACGATACTTCATTAGGAGGAGAGAAAATTTTAACCTTAGTACGAATTCACATCGTTCTGTAAATTCGAGTTTTCCTGAGACGAGCGAGACATCTCAAATATTTTCTTCCTCTCCAAGACTAGTGAATATTTTGAATAATTGTAATGAATGCCATTGTCATAATCAAGACAAAGCCATTTTATTGTGTAAGATATGTAATAAAAATGTCCATAAAGACGATAATTGTTCGGTTCCACAAGAAGATAAAGATGATGAAGCTACAGAATGGCGGATATGCATGTCCTGCCACAGTTCAGACAAACTTAATTATAAATTAGCTTTAAACGAAATAGAAAATCATAAGGGGCTCGCTATAAAAGACATGAAAAAAGAAAGTATCAATAAACGAAAAAATTTATACTTAGGGGATAGCACAGATAAAATAAGTGATGCCTTAGCCTTTCCCTCGGGAAAATTATCGTTGCCCATAATTAAAAATGGGAGCACAATGACTCTGAAGTTGGTCAGAATAGGCAAAAAGTCGTATTATTTCAGTTTAACCTGTGGATTCGACAGTTTGTTACAGATCATGTTGGTGGCTGCTAATGATTATTTAATAATCAAAGATTATTTCATAAATCTGTCAAAAACTAATAATTTTATAAAGTTAGTTTTAGATATTTTAGATAAAGGTATTACAGCGCACAGCTACGAGATGAGAGGCAAGCTTTTATTACAGTATAATGACAAAAGTGTAGCTGAAGTTATCAAAACAAAAAATAATCCAGAACAAATAAAATGTTCAACTGCAATCAGTGATCTACATCCTTTTATTTTTAATGATATGCCTAGTTTTATTCAGTGCATTACATGCAAAGGAGGCTGTAAAAAGAACTACAATTATTATGATTCTCACATTGTGAAGTTAAATACCCTATACAACAGTAAAACTTTTCTTGAAAAAGTAAAGAAAGAACAAAATAAACAGAAAAATTGTTTAATTTGTAACGCGGAAGTGAACATCCATACATCATACGGTAATGTAAATTAGTTATAATAATATTTTTAATAAAACGTGATTATTTTCGGGCGCTAGACATTTTTAATATCTGAAAAAAGATCATATGTTTAATAAATGTAGAATCAATTAGTTTGTTATTTTAAAGATATCTAGCCCTTTTAAACATAAATTTATTCTTCGCTATAGTGTATTGAATTAATAAATACCAAACTAATCTTTAATATGATTTTCAGGAAATATAATGTCTTTAGAAATTTATGGATTAAGAGAACAAGAATTGTACGCTGAGCTCAATAAAATTCCAAGAATATTGAAGGATACAGATAACAATATTTTTTATGTGACAGGGTTAGTAGCGTATGAAGGGCTTGAGATTCAAAATGAAGATGATGTTGGGCACTACACGGCAATATGTTACCGAGGTGGTAATTGGGTTTTATACGACGACTTAAAGGAAAAGCCCATTACTTTAAAAAACAATTTCAAAGTTAAACCAAAACTAGTATTTTATATAAAACAATAAAGATATTTTATTGATCATTTTCATTAACACAATCATTTATTATTCATGACTAGTAGTTTTGACATCGGTCTCAGTTTAACAATACATATAGAAAGTTAACAAAATTATGGTAATTAGTTAAATTTAACATTATTCAACACGTATAAAAAATATACATATTATACATTACGCATTCATGGAATAACACTCGGTTCACTTGAATAAGTTCTGAATAAGTTCTGACAAAATTAAATAATTCTAATACTTAGAAATTAAATCACGACCGATCATAAGTCACGAATATAATTAAATAATCGATAAATAACAAGATGTGTTTGTATATTAAAATAAAAAATGTTTGACGTCAATATTTATATTTTTGTTAACTAATCGACGCGTCAGTCACTTATCAGTCGGTACAATACAGCCTCGCGACTGTAAATGTCGATATAGGAACTTTGCCTTTAATTTCAAGAATTATGATAACAAATTCTCGCTTTGCTATCCGACAATTCGGATTTTTTCGAAAATTGAGTACATATACATCACCCTAGTCAGTGATTAAATTTTTCACTGTGAATTTCATTTTCGTACGGTAAACGATACTTATTCCAATTGAGAAAGTTGATAAACGCACGTATCACTCTTAGTTTCATCTGCATTGCGTAGATATTTTACAATATAATTGGTAGTGAAAGAGTAGGTATCACACCTTTTGCTCTCACCACACTATAATTGTTCTTGTTTGAACTTACTAATATTACTATTTAATATTCTTAAATTTTATTGATAAAATTAATAAATGTTAATCAACAAATTTAAATAAAAAGAGTATATGTGAGAATAATAAGCGCACCATAGTTATGTGAATCTTGCTAATAAAATTCAAAAAGATTTAGATAGTTTTATAATAAAACAGTTTAAAATACAATTTTACTGTGCTTTAAGACTTTTAGTAAATTTATGTTATTTACTGAAAGTCTTAAAACATATTTTATTACTTTTGCCCCGGACATGCAGAAAAATAGTATACGCACCATGGGGGAAAGAGGACCACCCTAGAACACGCGTTCACTATTCTTGCCTTCAATTTACGTGGCAATTTCCGCGTGCTCAGAAGTAGCCTCTTTTTTCTTCTTAGGTGCATAATATACCATAAGGAAACGATATAATAAGTTGCTTGAACTTGGTTCAATCACTCGAGATCGCTTACAAGCAGGGGCTCTAGTCTTCGGAAACTAAATTTCAATGACTCAAAATCGGTTTTTGGTACTTGAAAATGCAGCTACTTTTAATTGATCTTATTACAACATTTACAAATTAACTTGAAATGTACAGGATAATTTTACGGAAAAATTAGTAGATAAATGAAGCCATAGACATGTACAAAATTGTGTGCTTTAAAAATATTTATGGTTAGACTTATTTTACAGTTTCTAATTATTTAATAAAACAATAAATTAAGTCGGAAGATGCCAAGGAATGGGGAACATTCAAACAAGAAAAATTAACTTATTGGGATTTTTATGCATGCTTTTATCTCTATCTGTAAATCTAAAACTTTTAATTGAATCATCACTTTTCTACCAACAAGAAAAAATAAAATATTGTGTACAAGAGCGTGAAGTAGGCTTTTTCTAGACCTAGTGTGGAGTTTCTGGTACGAGTCAAAGACGAGTGCGTTTTGCATGAAGAAGATGTGTACTGCAAACAAGCGAGGTCAAAAAAGCACACTAGTTCTTGGTGCATGTGATATTTTTTGATATTTTTTTATGTTCGCGGTTTTTGTGTTTGAAAAGCCAGACTGGGACAACGGGTTTTTGACACAATAACGAAGAGCCTATTAAAATTTTCAGTTTTATCTTTTCATCAAAATAACAAAAAATAAAGTCGTTTTAATAAGTGAAAAAAGACAAAAATATTTTTTTACAAGATTTCTTAGAAGTGGAAGCTCCTGCATTTGTGCGCCCGTTGGTTCAAACCGGTTACTTTAGTCCCGGTTTTTAAGTACAAAAACACGAAAATCGTTTCTGCGTTACAAAAAAAAATATGGTTTTTTTCTCCGCACTTTGGCCGAAAATATGATATTTTTTCCCAGCTCGGAAGTACAAATGTGGTACTTTCAGCTCAGGTATGAAGAAAATAGTATACGCACCTTCGGCTTCGCTTTTAGATTGGGTACCAATTTCCACGTAAACAAGTCTTCTTTTTTTACTAGGCGCGTAATAAACAATCAATCTTTATTTCCTTTTGATATAGGTATTTGAAGAGTTATAAGTAGTCGTTGAGGTTACATTTTTCATTAACATAAGCTTGTGACGTGGCAACCCGACGGTTTACACGCACTCCCAAAAGGAATCGCGTTGTCGTGGTCCGACTCTCCTCCAGGCTGAGAGGGACCGCGTCGGGGTGCCGCGCGCACAAAACACGCGAGAGATGCTGGGCAGCACGGCTCTTCGTACCGCCGACCTCTCGGGCAGCTCGGCTAGCTCCCGGGTTCGGTGCCGTGGGTCTTTCGCTCGTAGCTAGGTCCGCCTGAGCAGCTACTCCTATACTCGGCCTGGGCCACGCCGTCTAGTGACTGAAAGGGGCATGTAAAAGGTCGAGGATGCGGGGTGCGGGTTTCGCTCGCTAATAAGAAACGCGGTCGATTTGTATACTAGGAGTTTATTGTCTCACATTTACAGTCACCGCATCGCACGAACGCAGTCGTGCATCGCGTTGTCGATGCGCTTGGACGTCGCGCGCATGTGTCGGCGTATATCCGCGGGTGTAAGCTTGCGACGGCAACGCGTCGTCGCGAGCAAGGCACTTAGTAGGACGGGCGACCAAAGGTGCGGGTCATCGGTCGCGCTGGTCGGAGAGAGAGAGTAGAGCTGTGCGTTCGACGAGTCGCCTTATAATCCGGGCGTCTCGCTTCCTGCCGGCGTTAACAGGCCACGTGACTTACTCGGCGCGAGGCGTCCTCTCCACGGCGTGTGCTGCGGGATTCGTCTCGGCGCGGGGCCGCGGCGGTTCCTCGGCTTCGTCGTCGTTGTCGGGGAGCTCCGGAGGGCTTCGCTCTCGGTCGCACTGCAGGGCGCTCGGCATCAGTCGAGAGGGCTGCTCGATGGCACTGGCTGATGTGCGCGTCGGCGGCTTGACTCCTAAGCGGGTACTCGAGCAGCTTCGGTACCGTGAGCCTCGGCAAAGGCTCCTGGCGGCTCCCAGGTGATCGGGTCCTGTTGGCGTCCCCCGGATCACCAATGAGGCGCTTCTCCCCGTTTTCCAGGCAACGACGCGGCGCTGATCTGTCGGTACGACCTCCGACGTAAGCTTGCGTCTTGTCGATCGCGCGCCGGCTCACACTGCTCTCCTTTCCCCGCTGCTCCGTTTACGCTCGCCGAAATTGCGAGCCCATCGTTCTCGTCGTTGTACTTCTCTCTCTCTCTCTCTCTCTCTCTCTCTCTCTCTCTCTCTCTCTCTCTCTCTCTCTCTCTCTCTCTCTCTCTCTCTCTCATGAGTGCCCCCCCTTACTTGTCACGTGTCTCTCGTGCGCGGCTCCTGTCGCCTTGCTGGCAACTTTACCTTGCCGTGTGTGTGTGTGTGTGTGTGTGTGTGTGTGTGTGTGTGTGTGTGTGTGTGTGTGTGTGTGTGTGTGTGTGTGTGTGTGTGTGTGTGTGTGTGTGTGTGTGTGTGTGTGTGTGTGTGTGTGTGTGTGTGTGTGTGTGTGTGTGTGTGTGTGTGTGTCGGTGTCGGTGTGTGTCACAAGCTAATTGATTGCAACAGTTTATATATGGCTAATAATGACTTATAAAATTAAAATACAGGTAGTACCTACTGTAGGTTTTATTAGTAGGTAATAAAAGGCATAGCTACTATTTCTACAGAAACGGAAGTTTGAATTTCGTGCCCAGGGTATCAAAATAGTATATTGTGTACCAAGGACGTAAGGGCGTGTAGCAAGTGTCGTCTTCGGCTCACAAAACGCACTCATCTACGGCTCATACTGCACACGATATTTTTTGTGACACAGGTTTGGATTTTCGCTACGGCACTTTTCGCCCGCTGGTATAAAACGTTTACTTTTAACGCATTGTTTAGGTTCAAAAAACGCGAAAATCGTGCCTGTATTACAAAAAATATTATATGCATCACAGAGGCTTGTGAGATTCATGTCACATAAAACATTGGCGACTTAGCGTTGCTTCAATGAAATATTTACACTTATATCAGGCTATAGACACACAATGTCTTGTTAATAGTGCACATGATTGAATTGAAAATTAATATTACTTCGTCAAGCGTCAGAGAGCTTGCAACAAGGCGGTGAACCGATTTGGGACTCCATTCACCGTAAATGGAGAGTTCGGCTGGTTTTCAAGTTTGTTTGGCGCTTTAGTTTCGTTGAGAATGCGGTCTCCTAAATCGTTTCACCACATTAATGGGCTTGTTTATAAATCATCAGTTTTACAGGGATATTTTAACTTTCCTTTTCAAATTTCATTTATGTACATAAAACTATTTATTTCGCAAGTTAAAATATATAACTGTTATTTAAAGGTAGATAATCAAACTTATAATATACGTAGAATTTGATTTGCATCTGCAATATTACGTTACCATAAAAAACCGCTGCCAATTCATTGGCACTTAGCTTCCTCAAACTAATTTATCGATTCTTTTATTAAATTAAAATTCCTAAAATAAATTTTTCACAAAAATAATTGCTAATGAATTATCATAATAAAACGTTTTTCTTTTTTTTATCAGTAATTAAATAAATTTATATCTATCGCTAAATGTCATTCTCTAACTTTGAATCGATGCGGAAAATCTTATATCTGACATTCTTGGAAGCTATTTTGGAAATCGTACTTGGTGCAAAACAAATCAAGATGTAATTGACGAATTGACCTATTTTTTTGAGCAACGAACTCAGTTTGAAGATATAAAAAAACTATATCTCTGCCAAATTTCAGGACGATTGCTTGATTTTTACTCTTGTTATCGTGAAACAACGGAAACGCAAATTTTTTCTAAAATAATATTTCTTGAGAAATTAATTTATGAAATATAAAAACATTTTCCTTAATAACAAATGACAGAATGAAGATAATATAAATTTAAATAAAGAAAATTTACGCGGAGAAAAACTTGGTACAGCGGTTATACTCGTGTTCAGATAACAGCGCACCTACCAATGTGATGCACTCTTCTCCGAAATTCGGGGAACTCACAATCAGTGCTCAAAATCACGCTGTTCACGGTATACGATGAATGATTCTTTTACATGTGGTTGAAGTTTGCAACGTTGCGACTCCAACGAAAATCCAAACTTCCAAAAAATTATGATTTCCGCCCGGAATCGATTCTACAGCGATAAAAATGATGTCAACAACAAGTAAAATGGCAAGAAAATAAAAAAACAACAAAAACTCATCCCCTAACACCCCATTTTGTAGTGGACAAAAAAAAATTCTATTTCAGCCGTTTTTGAAATCGCCAATAATTTTATTCCCGGAATACAATTTTGAGCATGGAGGATAGCTACAAAAAAATTGGCAACCCCGCAAGCACCACGGAGCACCATCAAACTACCCCTTACATACCGAAAAATTGTTTAAAAAATTCTAACTCCGTCTTTTTTGAGATCGCCAATAATTTTATTGCCGGAATACGAATTCTAGGATACAAGATAACTGCAAAAAAATTGTGAACGCCCAAAGCACCGTGGAACACCCTCAAAAACTACCCTTTTTATACCGAAAAATCGTTAAATAAATTCTAATTCCTCTGTTTTTGAGATCGCCAATAATTTTATTGCCGGAATACGAATTATAGGTTACAAAATATCTTTAAAAAAATGGCAATGCCCAAAGCACCGCGGAACACCCTCAAACTACCCCTTACATACCGAAAAATCACTAAAAAAATTCTAACTCCGCCTTTTTTGAGATCGCCAATAATTTTATCCGTTCCCTGATAGAAATTGTAACCAACCGTTCGCCATCCGTTCGCCAAATCGCAAGGGTTTGACCAACCGTTTAACCAACAGTTAGCGATAAATACCGCTTATTTCGTCACGGAATCATTCTTGCGCTTGGTCAATGAATGCTTAATATTAAAAATCTTAAATAAAAATCATTTACACAACTTATTATTTAAATAAAACTCTCAAAATGTATATTATTCATAGAATAATAAAAAATCACATATCAATAGTATTTTTCTTCAGATAAATATGGTTAAATCGGTAACGCCGGTAAAGTTTTGTGTGTTCAAATTGAGGTTAGGGCGTGTTAATGTGTAGTGTGTGTGACTTTTTGACGTAAGTCAGGACATGTACAGATGGATACTTACATTTTTTTAAATTTCAAAGTATCCTATATTTAAAATTTGAAAGAATCCTACATAAAAAGTATTCTACATTTAAAATTTGAAAGTATCCTACATAAATTCTACGTTGGTTAACCGTTGGTCAATATTTTTCTTATTCGTTGGCCTAAATTATTGGCCAACAGTTAGTAGATAAGCCATCCGAGTTGGTTTATTTTCTACCAGGGTTTTTATTATATTTTTTTAGTCAATCTGAAATCAATATATTGTTGAGCCTGTAGCAGAGCTATAAATAATTTTCAACGGTTCAAGTACGATTAACACGATTTACAGAAGGGCTAGATGTAAGGAAACCGTGGCTGGTTGGCTACTGAGGTAAATTGACGCAGTGCTAGCAATGCCGCCTATCAACAACAGTTCGTAATATTGTTGATACTAGCTCTGCGTAATACTGCCGTATATAAGTGCTGAGACTATCAGAATCAGAACATCATTTGTTGCTGTACGAGTTAAGTTTGATTTTTCTTTACATGGTTAGTGTAAAATAACAATATTGCGAAAAACGTATATCGATTCCAATAAAACAGTAATGAGTAATTAATGTTAATTTATGACACTCCGTGATATGTGTTATAAAATATAATTTTTTATAAAAGTGAAAAATCATTGATCGCAGTAGTATGGAATAGTACTATTATATTTTAGAGCTTTCTATTATCTTTTATTACATACGTATCACAATTTCAAAAATGTAATTAGCATATCCATAAATGATCTTTGAAATTACGACGCACCCTTGGGGCAATTGGACGCGCTTTTGCCGAGGTAAATTATCCTGGGTTAAAAATACTATGAGTTATTTTGCAAAAGTCTTTTTAGGACATAAAAAAGTGTACAAATAAAAAAAAATAGTATATTGTGTAATTAGGGAGGATAGTTGACTTTTTCTAGCGAGGATGATGATTGAGCACGAGCGACTCAGGAGGGCACCTTCGGCGCCCGGGAGACACACGAGTGCTCCAAATCATCATCCACGTCTGAAAAAGTCAGGTGCTTCCTTGTTACATATAGTTCTTTTTTAATAAGTGCAGAAATAGGCCATTTTTTTGCATGAATAGGGGGTATATCGAGTCATCATAACGGGAGAATAAGTTCTCTCCCTCCCGCCATAGCGGGAGGCCTCACTAAACGCTCGAAATTCTCGATTTTCCATTCCCTTTTCTATGCAGGAAAAGGGCCTTTTTCATACACGTGTTAAAAAGTACTTTTTTGCAAGAATTTTATCAGCTATGATTCGAAAAAAGTTAATTTTTCTTTTTATTTGTTTATAAGAGTTTTATTATGAAAACTGTATTGATTTATTTATTGATGATGGGTAAATCTTGTACATTTGATATGCAATATAAGCATGCACTTAAAGTATGTTTAAATTGTTTCAATTTTAATAAAAAATAATAATAAATCTGTTGGGTCATTCATTTGTCTTGTTATTATTATAATTATTATTATAACTTCCACAGAAATTTATATTTTATTGCGTATACGCAACAGTTACAACTATAGTTACAAAATGTAACACACTTAGTTTTGAAAAAGTCATAGAGGTGCGTCATAGAAACAGCCAATCAGCGCTATATTTCGCTCCGTTAGGTCGTTGCTTGGCATAAACAGCCAAAGGTACCATGAGTCAAAGGTACATTTAAAGGTTAGAAATTTGAAAGAACCGTTTAATAATACTTTGATAGTCGCAGATAGCATTTTTAATTTATTATCCATGATTATCAAACTTTTGACACACACAATGCTTTTAGTAACTATTGATTAAAATGTTGTTTCGGAGCTATAACGCACTTGTTCTTTTCCGCACAACTCGTGTGCCCTGTTCACGTGGCATAGAAGTTCTATGACGCACATCATAAAAAAAACTAAAAAATATTAAATTTTTAGGAACAATACAGAGTAGCCTATTTATCGCTAAGATATCTAACTTATTTATGGGCTTAGGCAGAAAACTTGCTTAATTTTTACTCGGGAATTAGTTTTTTATTTAAGTAAATATTCCTTCTTTATGGAGAGATTTGAGAATATATTTTTTCACACTCCAAGCACAAAGTGAACACTTTGCGCACGCTCGGCCAAAAACATGCTCGCAAAATCGAGCTTTGCATACGCCGTATAAAAAAATTGTGTTCGATACGCGAGTGAGAAAGTGATTTTATCCTCGCGTAGCCTTTTCACCCTCGCTTCGCTCGGGCGCAAACGTCCACACGAGGATAAAATCACTTTTTCGCACGTGTATCGAAAATAACTATTTTTTAATGGAGTGTGCGAAACTCGCCTTGTCGTGCTTATTTTGCGTGCGCGAAGTAGCTGTTTTACACGGCGTGCGCGAAAGTCGCGCATGCGTAGATCAATTTACTTTCGCGCACACCGTGTGAGAAACAGCTACTTCGCGCACGCAAAACAAACAACGAGGCTAGTTTCACACACTCCGTTAAAAAAATAGAGTTCGATACACGTGACCGAAAAGGGTCATCATTGCACGGGTGCTTTTGTCACCCTCGCTTCGCTCGGGCGATAAACTATACCCGTGCGAGAACCAACTACTTCGCACACTTGTATCGAAAATAACTATTTTTAATGGAGTGTGCGAAACTCCCCATTCCGTGTTTGTTTTGAGTGTGCGAAGAAGCTGTTTTAAACACGGCGTGCGCGAAGTACGCGTATACGCTGATCATTTTACGTCGCGCTCGCGGAATAATAAAAGCATGGTGGGGAGGTCGCCAGACCGAGAGCCAAACTGGTGAATCGACCACGTGGTGAAAAGAGCACGAAACGCGAAGAGTATACTCTATATACAGCTGCCGTTCGCGCCCTGCTTCCTACCTCCTTATCTTGATCTCGACTCGTCCGATAGTCATCCTCGCTTCGCACACGTGTATCGAAATGTACTATTTTGTCTAGTATTTCCGCGGTGCTGGAGGAGTTGCCAATTTTTTGTAGCTATCCTCCATGCACAACATTGTATGCTGCGAATAAAATTATTGATAATTAGAGGCGAATTCCCCCCGAACTATTTTTTTTTATTCATTGTTTTTATGATAGTGCCCTGCTATCTTAATATTAAGCTGGCAGTGCGTCCGGATATTTTTTATAATTAAAGTGCGGCAAATTTCGGACCTTTACAGTTCACCTGCGGATAATTAGCGGCAAATTCTCCCCGAACTATTTTTTTTTATTCATTGTTTTTACGACTGTGTCTTGCTATCACTGGGGTCTGAAGTTGATATGGTTGGAATGCAACGAAATAATTTTTTACAATTGATTAAAGTTATTTAACAATAGAAATTTTATCTAAAGCTTTGTTATGAGGTTATTTTATATTATAACACATAAAATCTACACTTAATTAATATTATTTAGTATAAACGTGAAGTAAAATAAATTATTTTTTTATTTCGTTGCAGTCCAACGTTGCAAAGTTCAGACCCATTAGTATCATGATAAACTGCTTGCAGTGCGTCCGGGTATTGTTTATCAATAAATTGCGATTAATTTGGAAACTTTACAGTTCAACTGCGGATAATTAGCGGCAAATTCCCCCCGAACCATTTTTTTTATTCATTGTTTTTATAATAATGTCCTGCTATCTTAATATTAAGCTGGTAGTGCGTCCGGGTATTTTTTATAAATAAAGTGCGACAAATTTCGGATCCTTACAGATCAACTGCGGATAATTAGCGGCAAATTCCCCCCGAACCATTTTTTTTTTATTCTTTAATTTTAGGATGGTATCCTGCTATCTTAATATTAAGCTGGCAGTGCGTCCGGGTATTTTTTAAAAATAAAGTGCGGCAAATTTCGGACCTTTACACATCAACTGCGGATAATTAGCGGCAAATTCTCCCCGAACCATTTTTTTTATTTATGGTTTTTATGATAGTGTCCTGTTATCTTAATATTAAGCTGGCAGTGCGTCCGGGTATTTTTTATAAATAAAGTGCGGCAAATTTCGGACCTTTGCAGGTCAACTCCGGATAATTAGGGGAAAATTCCCATCGAACCATTTTTTTTTATTAATTGATTTTGCGATAGTGTCCCTCTATCTTAATATTAAGCTGCAGTGCATCCGGATATTTTTTATAATTAAAGTGCGGCAAATTTCGGACCTTTACAGATCAATTGCGGATAATTTGCGGCAAATTCCCCCCGTCTATTTTTTTTTTTTTTCATTGATTTTATGATAGTGTCCTGCTATCTTAATATTAAGCTGGCAGTGCGTCCGGTTATTTTTTATAAATAAAGTGCGGCAAATTTCGGATCCTTATAGATCAATTGCGGATAATTAGCGGCAAATTCCCCCAAACCATTTTTTTTTATTCTTTAATTTTAGGATACTATCCTGCTATCTTAATATTAAGCTGGCAGTGCGTCCGAGTATTTTTTAAAAATAAAGTGCGGCAAATTTCGGACCTTTACACATCAACTGCGGATAATTAGCGGCAAATTCTCCCCGAACCATTTTTTTTATTTATGGTTTTTATGATAGTGTCCTGTTATCTTAATATTAAGCTGGCAGTGCGTCCGGGTATTTTTTACAAATAAAGTGCGGCAAATTTCGGACCTTTGCAGGTTAACTCCGGATAATTAGGGGAAAATTCCCATCGAACCATTTTTTTTTATTAATTGATTTTGCGATAGTGTCCCTCTATCTTAGTATTAAGCTGCAGTGCATCCGGATATTTTTTATAATTAAAGTGTGGCAAATTTCGGACCTTTACAGTTCAACTGCGGATAATTAGCGGCAAATTCCCCCGAACTATTTTTTTTATTCATTGTTTTTACGACTGTGTCTTGCTATCACTGGGGTCTGAAGTTGGTATGGTTGGAATGCAACGAAATAATTTTTTACGATTGATTAAAGTTATTTAACAATAGAAATTTTATCTAAAGCTTTGTTATGATGTTATTTTATATTATAACACATAAAATCTACACTTAATTAATATTATTTAGTATAAACGTGAAGTAAAATAAATTATTTTTTTATTTCGTTGCAGTCCAACGTTGCAAAGTTCAGACCCATTACTATCATGATAAACTGCTTGCAGTGCGTCCGGGTATTGTTTATCAATAAATTGCGATTAATTTGGAAACTTTACAGTTCAACTGCGCATAATTAGCGGCAAATTCCCCCGAAACATTTTTTTTTATTCATTGTTTTTATAATAATGTCCTGCTATCTTAATATTAAGCTGGTAGTGCGTCCGGGTATTTTTTATAAATAAAGTGCGACAAATTTCGGACCTCTACACATCAACTGCGGATAATTAGCGGCAAATTCCCCCCGTCTATTTTTTTTTTTTCATTGATTTTATGATAGTGTCCTGCTATCTTAATATTAAGCTGGCAGTGCGTCCGGTTATTTTTTATAAATAAAGTGCGGCAAATTTCGGATCCTTATAGATCAACTGCGGATAATTAGCGGCAAATTCCCCCCGAACCATTTTTTTTTTATTCTTTAATTTTAGGATAGTATCCTGCTATCTTACTATTAAGCTGGCAGTGCGTCCGAGTATTTTTTAAAAATAAAGTCCGGCAAATTTCGGACCTTTACACATCAACTGCGGATAATTAGCGGCAAATTCTCCCCGAACCATTTTTTTTATTTATGGTTTTTATGATAGTGTCCTGTTATCTTAATATTAAGCTGGCAGTGCGTCCGGATATTTTTTGTAAATAAAGTTCGGCAAATTTCGGACCTTTACACATCAACTGCGGATAATTAGCGGCAAATTCCCCCCGAACCATTTTTTTTTATTCTTTAATTTTAGGATAGTGTCCTGCTATCTTAATATTAAGCTGGCAGTGCGTTCGGGTATTTTTTATAAATAAAGTGCGGCAAATTTCGGACATTTGCAGGTCAACTCCGGATAATTAGGGGAAAATTCCCATCGAACCATTTTTTTTTATTAATTGATTTTGCGATAGTGTCCCTCTATCTTAATATTAAGCTGTCAGTGCATCCGGATATTTTTTATAATTAAAGTGCGGCAAATTTCGGACCTTTACAGTTCAACTGCGGATAATTAGCGGCAAATTCCCCCGAACCAACTTTTTTTTTCATTGTTTTTACGACTGTGTCTTGCTATCACTGGGGTCTGAAGTTGGTATGGTTGGAATGCAACGAAATAATTTTTTACGATTGATTAAAGTTATTTAACACTAGAAATTTTATCTAAAGCTTTGTTATGAGGTTATTTTATATTATAACACATAAAATCTACACTTAATTAATATTATTTAGTATAAACGTGAAGTAAAATAAATTATTTTTTTATTTCGTTGCAGTCCAACGTTGCAAAGTTCAGACCCATTAGTATCATGATAAACTGCTTGCAGTGCGTCCGGGTATTGTTTATCAATAAATTGCGATTAATTTGGAAACTTTACAGTTCAACTGCGGATAATTAGCGGCAAATTCCCCCCGAACCATTTTTTTTTATTCATTGTTTTTATAATAATGTCCTGCTATCTTAATATTAAGCTGGTAGTGCGTCCGGGTATTTTTTATAAATAAAGTGCGACAAATTTCGGATCCTTACAGATCAACTGCGGATAATTAGCGGCAAATTCCCCCCGAACCATTTTTTTTTTATTCTTTAATTTTAGGATGGTATCCTGCTATCTTAATATTAAGCTGGCAGTGCGTCCGGGTATTTTTTAAAAATAAAGTGCGGCAAATTTCGGACCTTTACACATCAACTGCGGATAATTAGCGGCAAATTCTCCCCGAACCATTTTTTTATTTATGGTTTTTATGATAGTGTCCTGTTATCTTAATATTAAGCTGGCAGTGCGTCCGGGTATTTTTTATAAATAAAGTGCGGCAAATTTCGGACCTTTGCAGGTCAACTCCGGATAATTAGGGGAAAATTCCCATCGAACCATTTTTTTTTATTAATTGATTTTGCGATAGTGTCCCTCTATCTTAATATTAAGCTGCAGTGCATCCGGATATTTTTTATAATTAAAGTGCGGCAAATTTCGGACCTTTACAGATCAATTGCGGATAATTTGCGGCAAATTCCCCCCGTCTATTTTTTTTTTTTTTTTTTTTTCATTGATTTTATGATAGTGTCCTGCTATCTTAATATTAAGCTGGCAGTGCGTCCGGTTATTTTTTATAAATAAAGTGCGGCAAATTTCGGATCCTTATAGATCAATTGCGGATAATTAGCGGCAAATTCCCCCAAACCATTTTTTTTTATTCTTTAATTTTAGGATACTATCCTGCTATCTTAATATTAAGCTGGCAGTGCGTCCGAGTATTTTTTAAAAATAAAGTGCGGCAAATTTCGGACCTTTACACATCAACTGCGGATAATTAGCGGCAAATTCTCCCCGAACCATTTTTTTTATTTATGGTTTTTATGATAGTGTCCTGTTATCTTAATATTAAGCTGGCAGTGCGTCCGGGTATTTTTTACAAATAAAGTGCGGCAAATTTCGGACCTTTGCAGGTTAACTCCGGATAATTAGGGGAAAATTCCCATCGAACCATTTTTTTTTATTAATTGATTTTGCGATAGTGTCCCTCTATCTTAGTATTAAGCTGCAGTGCATCCGGATATTTTTTATAATTAAAGTGTGGCAAATTTCGGACCTTTACAGTTCAACTGCGGATAATTAGCGGCAAATTCCCCCGAACTATTTTTTTTATTCATTGTTTTTACGACTGTGTCTTGCTATCACTGGGGTCTGAAGTTGGTATGGTTGGAATGCAACGAAATAATTTTTTACGATTGATTAAAGTTATTTAACAATAGAAATTTTATCTAAAGCTTTGTTATGATGTTATTTTATATTATAACACATAAAATCTACACTTAATTAATATTATTTAGTATAAACGTGAAGTAAAATAAATTATTTTTTTATTTCGTTGCAGTCCAACGTTGCAAAGTTCAGACCCATTACTATCATGATAAACTGCTTGCAGTGCGTCCGGGTATTGTTTATCAATAAATTGCGATTAATTTGGAAACTTTACAGTTCAACTGCGCATAATTAGCGGCAAATTCCCCCGAAACATTTTTTTTTATTCATTGTTTTTATAATAATGTCCTGCTATCTTAATATTAAGCTGGTAGTGCGTCCGGGTATTTTTATAAATAAAGTGCGACAAATTTCGGACCTCTACACATCAACTGCGGATAATTAGCGGCAAATTCCCCCCGTCTATTTTTTTTTTTTCATTGATTTTATGATAGTGTCCTGCTATCTTAATATTAAGCTGGCAGTGCGTCCGGTTATTTTTTATAAATAAAGTGCGGCAAATTTCGGATCCTTATAGATCAATTGCGGATAATTAGCGGCAAATTCCCCCAAACCATTTTTTTTTATTCTTTAATTTTAGGATAGTGTCCTGCTATCTTACTATTAAGCTGGCAGTGCGTCCGAGTATTTTTTAAAAATAAAGTCCGGCAAATTTCGGACCTTTACACATCAACTGCGGATAATTAGCGGCAAATTCTCCCCGAACCATTTTTTTTATTTATGGTTTTTATGATAGTGTCCTGTTATCTTAATATTAAGCTGGCAGTGCGTCCGGATATTTTTTGTAAATAAAGTTCGGCAAATTTCGGACCTTTACACATCAACTGCGGATAATTAGCGGCAAATTCCCCCCGAACCATTTTTTTTTATTCTTTAATTTTAGGATAGTGTCCTGCTATCTTAATATTAAGCTGGCAGTGCGTTCGGGTATTTTTTATAAATAAAGTGCGGCAAATTTCGGACATTTGCAGGTCAACTCCGGATAATTAGGGGAAAATTCCCATCGAACCATTTTTTTTTATTAATTGATTTTGCGATAGTGTCCCTCTATCTTAATATTAAGCTGTCAGTGCATCCGGATATTTTTTATAATTAAAGTGCGGCAAATTTCGGACCTTTACAGTTCAACTGCGGATAATTAGCGGCAAATTCCCCCGAACCAACTTTTTTTTTCATTGTTTTTACGACTGTGTCTTGCTATCACTGGGGTCTGAAGTTGGTATGGTTGGAATGCAACGAAATAATTTTTTACGATTGATTAAAGTTATTTAACACTAGAAATTTTATCTAAAGCTTTGTTATGATGTTATTTTATATTATAACACATAAAATCTACACTTAATTAATATTATTTAGTATGAACGTGAAGTAAAATAAATTATTTTTTTATTTCGTTGCAAAGTTCAGACCCATTACTATCATGATAAACTGCTTGCAGTGCGTCCGGGTATTGTTTATCAATAAATTGCGATTAATTTGGAAACTTTACAGTTCAACTGCGGATAATTAGCGGTAAATTCCCCCCGAAACATTTTTTTTTATTCATTGTTTTTATAATAATGTCCTGCTATCTTAATATTAAGCTGGTAGTGCGTTCGGGTATTTTTTATAAATAAAGTGCGACAAATTTCGGACCTTTGCAGATCAACTGCGGATAATTAGCGGCAAATTCCCCCCGAACCAATTTTTTTTATTCTTTAATTTTAGGATAGTGTCCTGCTATCTTAATATTAAGCTGGCAGTGCGTCCGGGTATTTTTTATAAATAAAATGCGGCAAATTTCGGACCTTTACAGATCAACTGCGGATAATTAGCGGCAAATTCCCCCCGGACCATTTTTTTTTATTCTTTAATTTTAGGATAGTGTCCTGTTATCTTAATATTAAGCTGGCAGTGCGTTCGGGTATTTTTTATAAATAAAGTGCGGCAAATTTCGGACCTTTGCAGATCATTCCAGATAATTAGGGAAAAATTCCCACCGAACCATTTTTTTTTATTAATTGATTTTGCGATAGTGTCCCTCTATCTTAATATTAAGCTGTCAGTGCATCCAGATATTTTTTATAATTAAAGTGCGGCAAATTTCGGACCCTTACAGTTCAACTGCGGATAATTAGCGGCAAATTCCCCCCGAACTATTTTTTTTTATTCATTGTTTTTACGACTGTGTCTTGCTATCACTGGGGTCTGAAGTTGGTATGGTTGGAATGCAACGAAATAATTTTTTACGATTGATTAAAGTTATTTAACAATAGAAATTTTATCTAAAGCTTTGTTATGAGGTTATTTTATATTATAACACATAAAATCTACACTTAATTAATATTATTTAGTATAAACGTGAAGTAAAATAAATTATTTTTTTATTTCGTTGCAGTCCAACGTTGCAAAGTTCAGACCCATTACTATCATGATAAACTGCTTGCAGTGCGTCCGGGTATTGTTTATCAATAAATTGCGATTAATTTGGAAACTTTACAGTTCAACTGCGGATAATTAGCGGCAAATTCTCCCCGAAACATTTTTTTTTATTCATTGTTTTTATAATAATGTCCTGCTATTTTAATATTAAGCTGGTAGTGCGTCCGGGTATTTTTTATAAATAAAGTGCGACAAATTTCGGACCTTTACAAATCAACTGCGGATAATTAGCGGCAAATTCCCCCCGAACTATTTTTTTTTTATTCATTGTTTTTATGATAGTGTCCTGCTATCTTAATATTAAGCTGGCAGTGCACCCTGTATTTTTTTTTAATGGGGTGCGGCAAATTTTTGGCTTTTACGGATAATTTACGGATAATTAGCGGCAAATTATCCAATAGTAATAATGACGATTTTCCGAAAGTGACCTGCCAACTTAAAGGACGTAATATTGTCATCACTTTTATGGACACCTTTATATCTAGCATAATATAGCTATAGTAAGTTGTTGATTTACCTTTTATTAATTTTAAGACCTGATTATATAATATATTAGAATGTTCATTTTGTGATGTTAAAATAACATTATTTGTTATAGAATTATTATTGTTAATGTTTCTATAAATTTTCAAACATACATTATTGGTTTTCCATTTATCAGGAATTATAAATTGAGTTATTTTCCCTTTCCCTATCTTTAATAAAAATTTTGAAAAATCTTTAGTTTCACAACGTATGTTTTTATTTCATTTAAAAACATTGAAGAGTGACCATAGATGTGAATACTTTATTGTTTCTTCAATAATGGTATTTCTAAAAACATTTTTATCAACAGGCAGAATTTGTCTAAAATCTTCACCTAAAATCATCAGTTTTATCAACAATTACCAAAGCTTTTTTGATATCACTGAAGCTTCATCCCAACTTATAACATGTGCTTCGCGTAATTTTTTTTTGTCAGAGTCTAATTTCAGAAAAGAAGTTTCTATATTACTTTAATCTAAAGGTAAATGGGATGTTCGATGGCTAGTTATTCCTTTAGGTAATAAAATTGATGCTATACTATCCAAGCCATGGATAAAAATTTGTTATTAATAGAAATAAAATAATATATTGAAATTTTATATAAGAAAGTTTTTTCTGATCCTCTTGGGCCATCTATAAAGTTAATTTTATTCGTATGATTTATTAATTGTTCAAAAATAAATTTTTGATCTTCATTTAATTTAAGATAATTTTTTACTGTACTCAATAATTTCTTCATTTAATTCATCATTTTCTATTCGAAAGTAAATCTTCGGCTCAGGACATAACATGTACCAAGAAAAGTTCAGTTTTTACTATATATTACACCTCTAGTATTTTTTTAAACTATCATCTTTTTGAAAATTATTACATATTTCCATCTTATCGATTGAACTACGATGCTTAAGTATTTCTCAACGGAGAGAACCCAATGTGCAGATTTTTTACAAAGGCGCAACAAATCTGTTACAAATCTAGTTCAGTACATTTCAAACAACTTGAGGATCTTACTCATCCTTGAAGCACCTCTATCCTGATTTACCTTTGACACCCTCTACATATCTGGCGGATCACACAGAGGTCGTGGTCAGAGCAAAGGGACAGGAAAGCCAGCAGGCGAATCCAAATCAACCAAAGCAGAGACAACTGCAGCTTGGGCAACGCAAGTCTACAACCCACAGGTGAATCAACAACTACAGTAAAGATAGTGAAAGTGGAATATATTGGTTGTTAGTGTTTATACACATCATATTATAAAAAGCGATAAATTCTTCGATAAGTTTGTAAAAAATCCAATTAATGTAAAATTATCAGATTGTAAAAAGTTAGAAACGACTAAAATAGGAAACATAAAATTGCATTTTAAAAATTACTATAATGTAAGCAATGTAGATTTAAACAATGTATATTATTTTGAAGGAATAACACAAAATTTATTAAGTTTTTCAAAGATAACAAAAGGCTGTACAATAGTAGCAAAAGATGATAATGCTAAAATATATAATCAATCAAGAGAATTAATAGCTGTTGCTAAACAAGTAGAAAATTTATATTATATGAAAAGTTTTGTGATAAAAAACAATAGTAATAAAACATATGTAAATGCAGTAAAGTTATCTGATAAAGAAAAATGGCATAGGGCTTTAGGCCATGTAAATTTCCAATATTTAAATAAATTTGTGAATAATAAATTAGTAGTAGGTTTGCCAGATAAAATTGAGACTATTGAAATGAAATGTGCAAACTGCATAGAAAGTAAAATGACTAATGTACCATTTCAGAATAATAGATCAAAGACTATTGAAATTTTAGAACTTATTCATACTGATTTGAGCGGCCCACATAAAACTACAGGTCATGGTGGGGAATAGTACCTTACGATACTAGTTCGGGAAAGTAGATTTTCGTCTCGTGTGACGTTTACACCCGAGGGAAGCGAGAGAACGAGGAAGCTGACAGGGAATTAGGTCGTGCGCATCTAGTTAAAGAGCGTATGGCATTGTAAGTAGGTAAGCGAGTGCGTAAGCTGCCGAGTGCATCGTTTTACATTTGGCCGGAAAGGTAATTCACGCCGTTACAATACTAACAATAAAATTAAAGCTGCATAATTTTAGCGAGTCTGGAGAATACAAAAGTTAAGTATTTTGTTTTATTTACAATATACTCTGTGTGTATATCCCATTTCATATTATAATCAAGAAATACTCCTAAATATTTAACATAGTTTACTCTCTTAATAGATATATTATCTATCATTACATTAAAAAAATCAGATACACTACCTCTGTAATTGCCAAACGTAATATATAAAGTTTTTCCCAAATTCAACGATAATTTATTGTGGGCTAACAATGTAGCTACTTTATCAAGATGTAAATTAAGTTTTTTTTGAGCTGCAATCCAGTCATTATCTGATGAAATAATTACTGTGTTATCAGCATAAGATATTATCGTTTCTTTATCCATGCCAGTTAGCAAATCATTTATCTAAGGAACGCCAGTTATAATATTTTGATATTCACTATTGTGA
The DNA here is from genome assembly GCA_036365515.1 of Torymus aiolomorphi. Lineage (NCBI taxonomy): Eukaryota > Metazoa > Arthropoda > Insecta > Hymenoptera > Torymidae > Torymus > Torymus aiolomorphi. The sequence continues at coordinate 79,823,505 of CM070877.1, read as the reverse complement.
TTATTCTTACTTTCTGTTTCCTGCATGACAGATAACTAGCTAAGAGTCTATGTGCGCTGCCTCTTATTCCGTACCTATATAATTTTTTCAACAGAATTTCATGGTTGACTGTATCAAACGCCTTAGCCAAATCCAAAAAAGTAATAATCACAGGTTACCTTTATCTAGATTATTATATATACTAAATTAGAAAAAAAAATTTTAAGTATCTGAGATTCCTCTGTTTTTCATGAAACCAAGCTGCTGTGAGGATATTATATTATTTTCGCTTATAAAATTATACAGTCTATTGTATATCATTTTTTCAAAAATCTTGGCTATGTTTGAGATTAAGGAAATTGGTTTGCAGTTTGACATGTTATGTTTCTCACCATTTTGTAGATGGGAACGACATCTGCATTTTTTAGAGAATCTGGCCAGATTGACTTATATATGTACTAGTGGTATTATTATATTATTCTTTATTATTTTTATCGTTTTTGAATTGATTTTGCCGACCCCGCCATTTTTGTTTTTCAGCTCATTAATAATATTGTTAACCTCAAGACAGTCAGTTGGTTTAATGAAGATTGTTTTTCGGTGATTTGGTGGTAGTTTTAAAGAAGTATTCTTTGGAGATTTTACGTTTCCGCATAGTTTAGTGCCGAATTAACAAAAATTTGCGTTAATTTTTTTTGCTATTTCTGCTGGGTTACTTATTTTTTGGTTGATGTCATATATAGCTTATTTCATTGTTTTTCTTTGCTTTTTTTCCTAGTTTAGTATTAATAAATTTTCAGAGATTTCTCGGGTTACTACTATTTTTCCGTATAAAGTAACTTTCGTGCCTGGATTTAGCATCTTTTATGACATTATCGAAAATTTTCGCATATTGTTTATATTCTATTTCTAACTTGGTTTATAGTCTAATAAGAGAGTCCATAACTGCATTAGGATCCTGCATTGATACAGTAATATGCCAATTAGATTTATATAATAATTTGTTTATTTTATTGAAATTAATATAGTTTGTAACGGGTGCATACCTAAAGAGACAATAGTCGCGCATACAGCGTCTCGAGATTTGAATCTCGCGCGCTTGCACGTATCGCGACTCATAGCGCACCGTGCGGCTCTCTCGGGAGTCGAACGGAGAAGAAGAGGAAGAAGCCGCCGCGTCGCTCGAGAAGCGACGCACAGTGCGGTATTGCCGAGCGCTATGTGCGTTTTCAATAATCTCTTGACAGGATAAAGATAAAGGAACGTACGATCGCTGAAATCAAAGATAAATAGGTTTAGAATAACGGGCAAGAGGTCCCATTTAATTACTTTTTACCTTTGTTTTATTAATTGTACATTTATATGGACGGAAAACATGATCTTTATATATATGTTAGTGCATTACTGATAATTAAATTTTGTGTAATAAATAAGTTTAACGTAATACGATTTTAATATTAATAGTATTTAATTTTAATTGTAATAATAAATAAGTAATTAAGTAAGTAAGTATTTAAGTAGTAAATAAATATATTTCATTTTAATAGCAATAGTATTTTTGGCCAACTATAATCATTTTAGCTTTTATTTATAAATAAATTCATGTTTAATTTTTATAATAATATAAGAAAAATGTGTACAATTAATAAAACAAAGGTAAAAAGTAATTAAATTGGACCTCTTGCCCATTATTCTAAACCTATTTACCTTTGATTCCAGCGATCGTACGTTCCTTTATCTTTATCCTGTCAAGAGATTATTGAAAACGCACATAGCGCTCGGCAATACCGCACTGTGCGACGTCGCGGCCATCTTCATCCTGATGCTCAATAGGTGAGCACGTGTGCTCCCCGCGCTCCGCGACCAGCCGGCTCCGCGTAAAGTCTCGGCCTGCGCGCGATAGTTTGTTCGGGCTTCGCGCCCCTAGCGCGACTCATTTCTTCTTTTTTCTTCAATAAACCTTTCTTTAGCATTTTAATAGCTTGAGTCACGCGTTCTTTATTTTACGAGTAACCGTTCCCTATCCCCCCGAATACCGCCCTCTACCTTTTCAGCAGCTGCAACTAGTCGGAGGCATCACCTCCTAAAGGAGCATCGCCAACGCGGAATTGTAAGTTAAAGTCGCTCAGGTTACCCTGAGCGGCGTTGGACGGGAACACCGGCGAAGGTAGGTAAGGCTAGTTCATAGCAAGCCGCCGGTTATTCGTGCGCCGAAGTTGGCAATAGCGACAGAGCGGAGGGCCGGCTCTAGTAGAAAGCGGTCTAAGCTTTCTACAATAGAAGCCGGGCACGCATGTTCGGAACCAGTGCCTCCTAGTGGCCTACGGGTCCTTCTACAACGGCGAGCTACCCCGGGCATAGTAGACGCCCGTATATTACCTTCGTGCACCGCAGAGAGGGATTAATACCCTCTCGTAAATTAACCCCGTTATAAGTTACGTGAAATATTATTATTTTTCTGATTTAATTCAATTTTATCAATTCTTAATTTCTTTTTTAAAAAACCAATATGAAACCAATATTTCTTTTCTAAAAAAACAATATGAAAATTTATGTTTCGAATTTCTAGTTTTAATAATTTTTTTGTGAAATACCTAGTAAAACAATTAAATTTTTTACGACATAGATTACTGTGAAGCGAGATGTTGCAACATTTGTTAGTTATATTTTTTATGCTGTGCAATCACTCCGTATTTTCTGCACTCAAGAAGGTAACATCGTTGCGAATTGTAGTCTGCCAGGTGCTCGTTTAAGCGTGTTCACTCTTGAAGGAGATTATTTGTGGGTAGTCCGTGTGTCACTTGAGTGTATCCGAAGAAAGATAAAGTTGTAAGGGAGTCTATTTTCGATCCACGACTCTTGTCTAATATTGAAGATTTAATATGCTTTTAAATACGATCGTAAAAGGATTTTTCAATGAACCACCGGAGATAATCATTATTCCGTAATATTTTTCTAAATGTTTGAAGTTCTCAGTATGAAACATCGAATCAGAAAGTGAGACCGCTCTATCTACTAAGATATTTATAATATTCATTTTCTGTTGAATTGATTGATTTGAAAAGTAATTGATTAACCTACCAAATGATGTTGGTTTTTGAAATCAGTTTATCATGATTTTCTAGTTTTGTCTATTGAACCTCAAATCTAAAAAGTTAATTCTATTGTTATCTTCTAACTCGTAAGTAAATTTTAGATTTCGGTCATAAGAATTAAAAACATTAATTATTACGTAATATGTTGTTTTTTCACACGAATAACAGTATCGTCTACGTATCTAAAATAAAACAAAGTAATACTGTCAAAACTCTTCCAATTGTTGTAGCCAACTTAATATTCCTTTCCAAACCATTCATCACCATATCCGCGAATAATGGAGAAATAGGCGAGAGCATTGGTGTGCCGTAAACATGTTGGTATATTTGACAATTGTGCCTATTACGAACGGATTTTCACTTAGACTGAAATTTTCGTATTCTTCCTGAAACCCTTGAAGTTAGCCACGAAAAGGCCTAAATTTCTTTCTGAAAGTTGAACCAAAAGTTCTAGTCGAATCGAAAATTCGTCGCGGTACGCGACCAGAATGCAGCTGCGGATGCGAAGGCCAAGCTAACCACTGCTGGCCTAAGCACAGTAATCGGAGATGCATCCGGTGGTGCAGTTAGAAAAATTCCTTCGCTGTTCCAAAGGCCCGTTCATAACCATGAAAGAGAGGGGGGGGGGGGCAGAGAGAGAGAGAGAGAGAGAGAGAGAGAGAGAGAGAGAGAGAGAGAGAGAGAGAGAGAGAGAGAGAGAGAGAGAGAGTTGGGGGAGGCAAGCGTGCCTCTCCACGTTTCACTGATGCCGACGGGCGGGCAGAGTCAAGCTGCCGATTCACATTACCACAATCCAAGTAGTGAATATTTCGATCACTTTTAAAGAGTCTGAATTTTGCGGAAGTTAACATAAAAAATCATTCCTGTACCTTGTGCATCAATTGAAGGACCTCATCAATAGGGAAAACTCGAACTAACTGAATAATAAAAATAGAAGTTTTGGTGCAGAATTGTCCGGACTATAAATAATTCTAATTTCCACACAAAATTTAATAAAATATATCTATATGTTTAAAATTTTGTGCGTAAATTAGAATAGCCATCCACACGCGCACACGCACGCACACACACACACACACACACACACTAAGAGGGCTTCGCCCCCTGCTCACTTCGCTCGCCAACCCCCATTTTTAGTGTGAATTGTTAAAAAAAATATTATAGCAACATCTAATGCAACTGAAAATCGTTTTCTAAAATATGTGTAAACTGAATTTTGTTTTTAAAAATGGGTTTTTTCTAAATTTGCTAGATATGTTCGAATATTCATTGAGTGAATAATCACAAAAATTTGTAAAGTTTGTAAAGCAAAAATAAATATGGAAAGTTATTTAAGTTCTAATTATATATAAAAATTGATTATTTTAAAAAATATAATAATATGATATAAAATTAATCTTATAATTGTAGTTGCGGATTATATTTCATATGAAGATAAATATTGATAATAATGAATAAGGATAACCCCCTATTAAATAATATCATGAAACATTTATTTTTTCTTTTAAATTTTCTGTATTGTTTTTTAAAAAAATTATTCTTAACATTAATTAATTTTTAAAATATTAGGTATATTTATATTTAACAAAATAATGCATAATATATATGTAGTTTATTACGTTTTTGTTTATTTGAACACCCTCCATTATTCAAAAAATCGTGAAAATTCGATATTTGAGGGCCAATCCGTGGAATATGGAGTAAAATAAAAAAATCCATATAAATTACATTCAGCAACGTTTCGCCAGCAAGGTTCGCTGGCCTCATCAGGCTATTATTTATTCCAAACAAAAACAACAAATAAATATTACAAACACAATACAAGATTTTCGATGAAGAGGACAAACTTTTCTCACCAGTAAATTTAATTATTAATTATATAACATAATGATATTCGGAAGTGGAAGGAAAAACGACTTCCACTGCCACCGTCAATATTTAAACTGCGAATGAAAACCAACCGCCGTTGTCTTATATACAGTCAACGGCGTTGGTGTGTTTATTCTGGAAAAGGTTATTAAGCTTCTTGTACGTGTGGCTCAGTGATTGTGTGTCTTCTTTTCTATTGAGAGTGTGTTTATACATGTTAATGTGAAGCATCTCGGAAATAAGTCGCTTATTACAATTCTTTTCTCTATCCAACATTTTTACATTATTCCAATCAAACTTTTCATGTTCAGATATTCTTTCTTTCAATTTTTGTATTCATTGTATTCATTAAATTGTATTCATTAAAAACTTTTAATACTGTTCCCACCTGGTCATTATTCACACACATAATAGTATCGTCTACATATCTCCGGTAAAACAAGAGCTCGCAATTATATTCAACTTTTAGTTTTTTTATACATTCTATTTCTAAATCTTCCATTACAAGTTCAGCAAAAATTGGCGAAATCGGTGATCCCATTGGTGTGCCGAAAATTTGTTTATAAATAACCTTTTCCAGAATAAACACACCAACGCCGTTGACTGTATATAAGGCAACGGCGGTTGGTTTTCATTCGCAGTTTAAAACATTGACGGTGGCAGTGGAAGTCGTTTTTCCTTCCACTTCCGAATATCATTATGTTATATAATTAATAATTAAATTTACTGGTGAGAAAAGTTTGTGCTCTTCATCGAAAATCTTGTATTGTGTTTGTAATATTTATTTGTTGTTTTTGTTTGGAATAAATAATAGCCTGATGAGACCAGCGAACCTTGCTGGCGAAACGTTGCTGAATGTAATTTATATCGATTTTTTTTATTTTACTCCATATTCCACGGATTGGCCCTCAAATATCGAATTTTCACGATTTTTTGAATAATGGAGGGTGTTTAAATAAACAAATTGGATCACGGTCTACGATTGACAAATGACCAGACTCCCACAGGAAGGAGATTTTTTAAAATAATAACATCGAATCATGGTTACAAAACAACGAAGATTTTCAAACTATGGACCAAGTTACGACATCAGTTGGCGGTGTCCAATGCCCACTGTAAATTTCTACTTCGATGCAGGAGCAGTGACCTTTCTCCACGGCACATAGATAATGTGTTCAAGTGTTTCGGTAATTTGTCGTTTAGAAGTAAGTTTTGTATTAGTGCACTTCGTCGTTTTAAATCTGGACAGTAGCGTTTTTTATTGAAACTAGAAATTAAGGATATTCACATACATAAAAGTTTTTTATATAAGAAACTAAATTCGCTTAATAGAGTAATCAATAATTCAAAGGTAAACGTAACATTGAAAAATAATTTTGTACATTATACAGAAGAAAAAAGTAAGAAAATTTTCAACAATCTATCCAAAAAACTTGATCGCAAATTTGATATTGTAATGAAAAGCCAACAAAAAAATACAGTAAAAAACTGTGATAATAGTAAATGGATAAAAAATCTTTCTGGTATTCAAATTCCACAAAATGTCATCGATGTTGTATCATTAGGACCTAAGTATAACGTTACAGAAAATTTAACAAAGAAAGATGTAGTTGTAACAGTTAAAAATGTGGAAGATTCTTTAAGGAAAATCGATGTTAGTCATACTGTTAAGAATAATATCAGAGAATCTGTTACCAACGCGTTAACTAATGAAATGAAAAAAGTTCGACATATCGCTTCACAAGATAGAGAATTTGCTAAAAAACTTGGTGATACGAAAATTTTCTTAAAACAGAACAGCAATATCTTTTTCACTCGCGCAGATAAAGGAAACTTGACAGTCTGTATGAATAAAATTGATTACAAAGAAAAGATGGATAGACTCTTTGATGATAAACACACTTACAATATTGTCAAACAAAACCCGCTTAGATCGTTACAATCTAAAGTTCATAAAATCCTGTCTAATTTGAACGAAAATAAATTGTTAAATAGACACTATTATAATAAGGATCTTACACAAACCGATAGCACACTGGCGAAAGCATATGGATTACCAAAAATCCATAAAGCTGATGACTCATTAAGACCAATCATTTCTCTAGTCAATAGTCCCACTCATTTTCTTGCAAAAATTGTATATTTAGAATTTAAAAAATGTATCAAACCACCTATGTCACGCGTTAATAATAGCTTTGAATTTAAAGAGGCAATCTCGAATATAAACGTACCAGCTGACTTTAGTTTGCTTTCACTCGATGTCAGCTCTTTGTTTACTAATATACCTTGTGAGTTAGTATTGAAGAGTTTGATATAAGATATACACAGATACATAAAAAGAGTAAAATTCCGTTTGATGAAATAGTCGATATTACAAAATTTCTTTTCGACAACACTTATTTCACTTTCAATAACATAATTTATAAACAAATTTTCGGCACACCAATGGGATCACCGATTTCGCCAATTTTTGCTGACCTTGTAATGGAAGATTTAGAAATAGAATGTATAAAAAAACTAAAAGTTGAATATAATTGCGAGCTCTTGTTTTACCGGAGATATGTAGACGATACTATTATGTGTGTGAATAATGAGCAGGTGGGAACAGTATTAAAAGTTTTTAATGAATACAATAAGAACTTAAAGTTTACACATGAGGTTGAAGAAAATAATTCAATTAATTTCTTCGACGTATCAATTATTAAGATTGAAAATAAACTAATCACAAATTGGTACCAAAAGCCGACATGTACGGGTAGATTATTGAATTTTAAGTCGAACCACACAATCCAGCAAAAACGGAATATTATTTCAAATTTAACAGATAGATCCAAATTACTTTCAGATGAAAGGTTTCATACTCAAAATATAAACAGAATAAAAACAACATTATTAGAAAATGATTACCCTTTAAAATTTATAGTTTCCTGCATAAACAATAGACTCCGTTCAATAAAAATTCCAACTCTAAAACGGAATATTAATCATAAAGATCCGTTAGGTTCTTTAGCAATTCCTTATCATGATAAGTTTTTTAATAAGGTTGCTGGTTCATTAAAAAAATTCAATATTCGCACTGTGCCTTTGGTCAATCATAGTCTCGCAGACATAATTAAGCTCGGCAAAGATAAATCGGAAAAATGGGATGAAAAGGGGTGTAGTATATAAGTTTGATTGTAAGGATTGTTCGGCATGTTACATTGGCGAAACAAAACGAAAATTGAAAGAAAGAATATCTGAACATGAAAAGTGCAAAAATAAATTACTACCCGTTCCACTACATATTGTTGAAAATAGTACCCATAAGTTTGATTGGAATAATGTAAAAATTTTGGCTAGAGAAAAGAATTATAATAAGCGCCTTATTTCCGAAATGCTTCACATTAACATATATAAAGACACTCTCAATAGAAAAGAAGACACACAATCACTGAGCCACACGTACAAGAAGCTTAATAACCTTTTCCAGAATAAACACACCAACGCCGTTGACTGTATATAAGACAATCGCGGTTGGTTTTCATTCGCAGTTTAAAACATTGACGGTGGCAGTGGAATTCGTTTTTCATTCCACTTCCGAATATCATTATGTTATATAATTAATAATTAAATTTACTGGTGAGAAAAGTTTGTGCCCGTCATCGAAAATCTTGTATTGTGTTTGTAATATTTATTTGTTGTTTTTGTTTGGAATAAATAATAGCCTGATGAGACCAGCGAACCTTGCTGGCGAAACGTTGCTGAATGTAATTTATATGGATTTTTTTTATTTTACTCCATATTCCACGGATTGCCCTCAAATATCGAATTTTCACGATTTTTTGTAGTTCATTACGTCGGCTCTGATATTATTTGTTATTTATTGATTATAAACTAATTTTTCAGCAAGATCCAGTAATATTTTAATTCTTGTCCGCAATTTTGAATTTTCAAAATCTGAGTTCAGATCCGTAATCAGCGAATCCAAAAACCTCCTATATACAATTTTCGGCAAAAACTGGTAATATTTCAATTTTTGGCCGCCATTTTGTAGTTACAAAATCTGAGTTCAGATTCCTAATCAGCGAATCCGGAAACCCACAATATACAATTTTTAGCAAATTCCGGTAAAATTTCAATTTTTGGCTGACATCTTGGGTCCATTATTTTGATTTTTCACAATCTGAGTTCAGATTCGTATTCAGCATATCCAGAAATTCCGCATATGTTATTTTCAGCAAAATCCAGTAGTATTTGAATATTTGACCTCCATTTTCGATCAGCCATTTTGAATTCTGAAAATCTGAGTTCAGATTCCTAATCAGCGAATCCAGAAACCCCTTATTTACAATTTTTAGCAAAATCCAGTATGATTGAAATATTTTGCCGCCATTTTGAATTTTTAAAATCTGAATCTTTCAGAAATCCTAATATGCGAATTCAGAAATCACCCACATACAATCGCAAAATTCAGTAATATTTCAATATTTGACCGCCCTTTTGAATTGGCAAAATATTAGTTCAGATACGTAATCCGAGTCTAGATACCCTCTATATACAATTATCAGCAAGATCCAGTAATATTTCAATTTTTGGCCGTCATTTTGTATTTACAAAATCTGAGTTCAGATTTCTAATCAACGAATTCGGAAAGTTACAATATACAATTTTTAGCAAATTCCGATAAAATTTCAAATTTTGACCGCCATTTTGGGTCCACTATTTTGAATTTTCAAAATCTGAGTTCAGATTCGTAATCAGCGAATCCAGAAATTCCGTACATACATTTTTCATCAAGATCCAGCATTAGTTCAATATTTGGCCGCCATCATCGATCCGTCATATTGAATTTTCATAATCTGAATTCAGATTCCTAATCAGCGAATCCAGTAAAACCCTATATACAATTTTCAGCAAAATTCAGTAATATTTCAATATTTGGCAGGCATCTTCGATCCGTTATATTGAATTTTCATAATCTGAATCAAGATTCGTCATCATGCGAATCCAGAAATCCCACATATACAATTACAAAATTCAGTAATATTTCAATATTTGGCTGCCATTTTGATTTAGCAAAATATGAGTTCAGATTCGTAATCCGCGAATCCAGAAACTCCGTATATACAATTTTCAGCAAATTCCAGTAATATTTGAATATATGGCTGCCATCTTAGATCCGCCATTTTGAATTCTCAAAATCTGAGTACAGATTCCTAATCAGCGAATTCGGAAACCCCTTATATATAATTATTAGCAAAATCGAGTAAAATTTCAATTTTTGTAGCCATCTTGGGTCTGTCAGTTTTAATTTTCTAAATCTGACTTCAGATTCGTAACCAGCGAATCCAGTAACACCCTATATACAATTTTCAGCAAAATCCAATAATATTTTAGTATTTAGCCGCCATCTTCGATCCGCCATTTTGAATTTTTATAAGCTGAATTCAGATTCGTCATCATGCGAATCCAGAAATCCCCCATATACAATTGCAAAATTCAGCAATGTTTCAATATTTGGCTGCTATTTTGATTTGGTAAAATATGAGTTCAAATTTGTAATTAGCGGATCCAGATACCCCTATATACAATTTTCAGCATAATCCAGTAATATTTCAATTTTTGTCCGCCATTTTATATTTACAATATCTGCGTTCAGATTCCTAATCAAAGAATCCAGAAACCTATAATATACAATTTTCAGCAAAATCCATTAATATTTGAATATTTGACCTCCATCTTCGATCCGCCATTTTGAATTCTGAAAATCTGAGTTCAGATTCATAATCATCGCCCCCACGAAGGATTGCCACCTTGCCGTGTGCCCGGTTAGTTATCTGACCTGGGACGGTGGGGGGGGGGGCCTTACGGCAAGAGTGCGAACGATGCGTGCCCGTCCTGAGGCGTGAATGGAGTATGATTGACGGTAAAAAGGGCTCTCCCTCGGATGGGTATGCATGCAGCGTGAATGGAACCCCCCTAAAAAGGGCTCTCAGTATGAATGTGGGTTCCCCGTAAAAAGGGCTCTCCCTTGGTTCGGAGTATGGAAGTGACGTATGGCAGGAGGAAAGCGCCGCTCTCCGTAAGGAACGTCCGGCGCTGGACTCGCGGGCAGGGCACGTCTCGAACCCCAGCCCTCGCACAGAGGAGTGGGGAACGAGAAAGTCTGTACGGCTCGAGCAGTAACGAAGAGCAATCCCCTGACGTGGCGAATGCGGCAGTGCCCGTCAGGAAACACTCCACACACCCACATGCAATAGACACTAGTGACACACCTATACACCACACACACACAATGCGGGATAGATTATGGAGGCTCTCATTTCCCCGATCCGAGTCGTCTGGCAAGGGAGATCTCTCCTCTTACTGGAGGGTACAATTTAAAAACTGGGTTGTTCGGCGCTCCCAGATAGTACAGGGGCGCGGGAAGACTGCCCCACCAGCTGGCGCATAATCTCTTTCTGGGTAGTAGTGCCGGTTGGTGACGGGATAGGGCCATGCTATCCAGAGAGGGGGCTCTATCGAGGCCACCGGATTGGGGGGGGGGGGGGGGGGAACTGCGCCTTCGTCTTCGGATAAGTGTAATCTGAGAGTCAAAGTACTACCCGACCACTAACACAAATACATCCGCTCTTAAAAACCACATGAAAATGGAAAAAATAGAGGAAGTAGTTTCAAAAGCGCCTACAAATGTTGAGCTCCCTATCTCCTTCTTAGTGAATTTACAGCAGGAAGTGGTTCCTACGAAACGCAACACTGCTAGCAAAGGTAAAAGTGGGAACAGCACCCCGCAAGACGTGGGCCAAAAGGTCCGCGATACTGAGGGGACTGTGACCAAGAAAAAGAAAAAGAAAAAAGGAAAGAAACCCTGCGGGGCGGAGAGACAGAGGAGGCTGTTGGCCAAACGGAAGGGAGATAGTGGATCGCTGATCCCTGCCGCTGGCTCCTCGGCTCTCAGTGGATCCGTCCCAAGTGAAAAAAGTCTGTCTGAAAAGGGGCTGATCGGGATCGGCGGGTCTGGTGGGTCGGGGGACGGTCTCAAGCTGACCCCTGCCAAAAGGAACCGCGACTCGGATAGCTCCACCCCAAGAGAGATCAAGAAAAGATCAACTGAGGTGGGGCACTCGAACTATAGTGAATCGGTCGCCACTCCCCTTAGGATATCGGTTATTCCGCAATCCTATCCAGAGGACCGCCTCAGCGAAGAGCAAGGCAAGCTGGTGCTAGCGTCCGTGGAAAACGCCATTGACGAGGCACCAGAGGACAGCTACTTCCCGTCCTTCTTGAACAACTGGTTCTGGAGGGGAGCACGTGTGTTCCACTGCAGAACGCAGGAGGACGCGAAGTGGCTGAAGGATAATGTAGGAGGCTGTGTACCCTGGGCGGGTGCTAGCCTTAAGGCGGTAGAGATGGGGGACCTTCCAAAGCTGTCCAGGGTCACAATATATATCCCTGGTAAGCACGATGCAGGGACGGTCCTGAAAAGGCTGTCCCGGCAGAACCCAGGCCTGTAGTGGATACCTGGCAGGTCAAGGGCTCCAGGGAGGTCACCGCAAAGAAAAGCGACTTAGGAGTAGAAACGGCGGTGCACGTCACCATGGAATCAACGGAAGTCGAGGCGCTAAAACGCATCGACTTCCTACCATACTGTGGTGGCTTCAGAGCGCACTGCCTGGTATGGAAGGATAAAGAAGAGGTAACGGACGGGGGTACCACCGACAACATGGAAGAGGATACCCCTGCCTCCGACAAGGAACAAAGGCAGGACAGGGACGGCAGGCCTTCCGATAACAAAGAAAGGCCCACGGCCTTCCGATAACAAAGAAAGGCCCACGACCTCCAAGGAGGATAACCTAACGGATCTGTGAGATGGCAGAGCCTAAGGTAATCTTCAGGCAAATAAACTTGCATCACTGCAAAAGCGCCTCGGCGGTACTAGCCAGACGCATGGCAAGGATGCACACATGCATATCGCTCGTCCAAGAGCCTTGGTTATATAAAACAAAGATTACTGGCCTGAGAGGGTGCGGTCAGCTGATATGCGGGAGGGTGGACAACTCTAGAGCCTGCCTCTTGGATAAGGGCCTAAGAGCGGAAGCCATACCCAAGAACTGCTTATGCGACCTAGCGAGGGCTAAGTTTTGGTACAAAGACGATAAAGGCGGCATGCGGGAAGTGGTTGTCGCATCAGCCTACTTCCCCTACGAATCGAACCTCTGCCCTACGGCGGAGGTCATAGAACTAATTAAATTCTATGAGGATAAGGGGTGGGATCTGTTGTTGGGGTGCGATGCTAACGCACACCATCTGGCGTGGGGCAGCTCGGACACGAACAACAGGGGAGAGAAGCTCCTGCAGTTCCTCTCCACCACCAACCTTGACTTCCTGAACAGAGGCTGTAAGCCTACTTTCCAAAATCATAATAGGGAGGAGGTCATTAACATCACCTTGACTTCGAGGAACATGGGGAATACGATTACGGGCTGAAGGGTCTGAACCACATAGTTTTCGAAATCAAAGGTCGCAGCACAGAATCTAGACTCTACAGAAACCCGAGGAAGACAGACTGGGCCATCTACGTTGCAGAACTGGAGGCAAAGCTCAAGTCGTTCGCGGGTAGATATAGCAATCAGATGGAACTCGATCACTGCGGTGAGGTTCTAAAGAACATCATCGTTAGTGCTTTCGAAAACAACTGCAGATTACGTACGAAGCCAGAGCAAAAGGGAGCACCTTGGTGGAATCCCACACTGGAGACGTTGAAGAAAAAGACTGGAAGACTTTATAATAGGTCTAAGAAAACGAACAATTCAGCCAGTAGAGAAGCTTTTAGGGACGCTCAAAGAAAGTACAAAAAGGAAATCGAAAGAGCCAAAAGCAACGAATGGAAGAATTATTGTGAGAACATGAGCAGTGTCTCTGATACAGCTACATTGTTCAAACTACTAAGACAACCGAAAAGCAAGGGCCAAATCTAATAAGACTTGGCACGGGGAATGGGCGGAAGATGAGAGGTCGGCACTTGACTGCCTCTTGGACACGTACTTTCCCCAGCATGATACAGTCGCGATCGACCAGCATGAGCTAAGGGCCAGTGGTGCAAATTGGGAGCTAGCGCGACGAATCTGCGCCGGAGACCGACTAAGATGGGCGGTGAGTACTTTCTTTCGACCCCTTCAAGGCACCGGGAACAGATGGTATCTTCCCGGCGCTGCTACAGAAAGGGCTCGATCTACTCGCCCCCATCTTAGTAAAACTTTTTCGAGCTTGCCTAGCGTTTGGATACATACCAGAATGTTGGCAAGTGGCCAAAGTAGTATTCATGCCAAAACCTAGCATCGCACAGCACTCAAAGCCGAAAGACTATAAACCTATCAGTCTGACATCATTTGTCCTCAAGACAATGGAGAGACTGGTGGACAGATACATTAGAGAAGAACCACTAGCAGCTCATCCCCTGCACGATAGACAGCATGCATATCAGACAGGTAAATCGGTGGATACCGCTCTGGCTGAGGCGGTGACTTTCGTGAAAAAGGGGATGAAGAACACAGGATTGGTTTTGGCTAGTCTACTTAACGTGGACGGTGCCTTTAACCATACCACCACGGAAAGCATTGTGAAGGGCGCCGAGGACCATCTGGTACTCAACACGGTTAGCAGGTGGCTTTGGCGCATGCTTAGCTGCAGAACAGTGAAGGCCCACTGGGGCTCGCACACAGAAGAAAGAAAAGTAGGAAAGGGCTGTCCACAAGGAGGAGTGCTGTCTCCTACGATGTGGTGCTTGGTGACTGATGAACTCATCAGACTACTGAATGAGGCAGGCTTCTTTGCCCAAGCCTATGCGGACGACATCCTTATACTAGTGAAAGCCGACGACGAACACATACTTGCAGGACTAATGCAACATGAGTTAGGCATAGTGCAAGCTTGGTGTGAGTCCGTCAGGCTGTCAGTGAATCCAGATAAAGTTAACATGATACTGTTCACTACCAGATACAAGGTCAAACCTATCGGGGGAGTGCATCTGGGTGGCAAACCCCTGAAACTGGTAAATGAAGCTAAGTATCTGGGAGTGACGTTAAATTCTAAACTTAATTGGGGAAAACGCATAAAGTATATATGCGAGAAAGCTACCAATACCTTCTGGGCCTGCAGGAGAGCTTTTGGTAACACTTGGGGTCTGTCACCAGACAACTTAAGGTGAATGTATGAAGCTATCATCAGGCCCAGATTAACGTACGGAGCGCTGGTATGGTGGCAGAAATGCTCACTAAAAACTCACCAGAGCTCTCTAGACAAAGTACAAAGACTGGCAATAGGGGGCATAACGGGCTCTCCGAGCACTACGCCCCTTACAGCCCTTGAACTAATACCAGGAATACCACCACTGCAAGCTTTTATCAAAGGCGAAGCAAGCAAGACTTGGTGGCGCATTAGAGATGTTATTGGGACAGGGGGAGGGCTTGACCAAGAACTTGGTCAGGTCCTACCCCCTGATATCGAAGCATCGGGGTGTGACAAAATAGGGCGAAGGATTATATTCCGGAAACCCTACAAAGTTCGCATCTCCGACAGAGAAGAATGGGCCAACGGTACCCACCCCTACACCCAATCGGGCGTAGTGTGGTTCACAGATGGCTCCAAAAATGAGAATGGCGTGGGAGCGGGTGCCTGGGAGCAAGGCAGCTCTACGGAGCTGGTGTACACACTTGACTCCCACGCATTGGTGTTCCAGGCAGAAGTAAAAGCCATAGCGGAGTGTGCTGCAGTGCAACTAACTAGGGACAACTGGGGTTACCCCATCACCATCTGCTCAGACAGCAAAACTGCACTGATGGCCCTCAGCTGCACCAGCATTTACTCCAAGGAAGTATTACATTGCATAGAGATCCTCATGACCCTGGCCCGCAATAATGTGGTCACCCTGATTTGAGTGCCGGGGCATGTGGGGATCCGTGGCAACGAGAAGGCGGATCGTCTGACGGGAAGAGGCGCTCGCCGGGTCAGAGCGACTCAGTGCTCGGTAGGCGTTCCGCCGAGTGAAATTAAGAAAAGAACTCACTCTTAATGAGGGAGGAAATACTCAAGAAATGGCGGGAGTCGCCAGGTTTAAGGCAAGCCAAAAGAATCTTAAGTGACTCCCCGCCAGAACAATGGCTTCAAGACATAGGCAGGCTGAGTAAGGCTAGGCTAAGAAGGGTAGTGGGCTGGCTCACGGGCCACTGGTGGGTCAGACACTGTCTCTGCAAACGCACAATTTTAAACGAGGGAAACTGCAGATGGTGTGGAGGGCCGGAGGAGTCAACCTTCCATCTCCTCTGCCGGTACCCGGCCTTTGTGAGTACTAGGCGGGGGATGTAGTGGGAATGCTTCCTTCAGCCTGAAACTTTAAGAGAACAGAGCCTTCAGTCCATCTGCCAAGTTACAGAGCGGATGGACAGATGGCTTCAGAGCAGCGGAAATTAGAAAAAGTTAAAGCCAAGAGGTACAGCACAATGGGCGCAAGCCTGAGTGCTGGGCAGCACGAAAAGAGCCGCTCGCCCACCTCAACACATAGACATAGACATTCATAATCATCGAATCCAGAAATCCCGTACATACATTTTTCAGCAAGATCCAGTAATATTTCAATATTTAGCGTCCATCATTGATCTGCAATTTTGCATTCTCAAAATCTGATTACTGATTCAATACCAGCGAATCCGGAAACACACTATATAAAATTTTTAGCATAA
Organism: Torymus aiolomorphi; assembly: GCA_036365515.1. Taxonomy (NCBI): domain Eukaryota; kingdom Metazoa; phylum Arthropoda; class Insecta; order Hymenoptera; family Torymidae; genus Torymus; species Torymus aiolomorphi. The sequence goes on along the minus strand of CM070877.1, from coordinate 79,806,845 downwards.
TATGAGAAATAGATTAAGTATGGTGGGATAGGTGGAGGGGTCGGTGGAGGGGACATAGAGGAGTTGTGGAGGGGGGTGGAGGGGAATGGAGGGGTTGGAGGGGCAGACACCCTTCAAAATAACGTAAAATTTGAAAGAATTTCACCGTAAAAAGTGGAGGCGATTATAAAATATCATTACTATAATATTTCGTTAAATATTCCAAATTTCATACAGATATAATTTTCAGTCTTATTTGACATAATAATCAACGTATAATTATTGGCAAATATAGATTTTCCTTTCATATTTATCCATTTTAATATAAGTTTAGTCGTAACTTCTTCCCATTCTTATTAACTTTCTGATTTAATATTTTTTTGTATTCTCGAATCTTCGTATTTATATATATGTTTTTTGCATAATTGGTCATTAGATATTCCGAAAATCTTTGACAAAACAAAAGAGTGATATAACGAAATTAATCTCCAGTTTGTCTCGCGATTACAACGGAAGTACATAGTAAACCAGATTGCATAATTTCCGGGGGAAAAAAATTCACAATTTAATCCGAACTAGAAAGACGTCTTCGAATTTAATATCCCTCTCACATACGCGCCTTTGCGCATATTATAACATCGGGACCTCGTGCATCGCTCGTCGCGTCTTGGAAGTGTGACACCGCTGCTGTAGTTCCCCTTTCTCTCTTATCCATTTAGTCCGGGCGTCAGGGAGGTAAAAGTAGAAAGAGTTCCGGGCGTCAGAGAGGTAGTTCTCCTGCTTTTACCTTCCTGACGCCCGGAGGAACTTTTGGATATGGGAGCAAAGTCGTCGGAAATTGTTGATTTTGGTAGTTTAAGTAGGTGGTACAACAACCCTAAAATCGCGAATATGGATCTGGTCGACGAGTCGTGTTTTTTTTTGCAAAATAATAAAAAAAAAACGGGGTTTTTCAGATTATCGCTTATATCACGCTTATGATTGATTATAGCACAAAAAGTTCAACAGAAAAGTTGTTCAGAATGAAATTCCCCATAAGGATATGTAAGGTCCGAAAGAAAAAAAAAACTAATTTTTAAGAAAGACGAAAAATGTGCGAAACTAAAACCATTTGAAATAAATATTAAGAATGACTGGATTTTAATAAAAACGCGTTTGTTTTTCATTCAATTTTAATTTGCAAGGTCTCATTTTCTTCCTTGTTAAATTTCAGCGGGAGGTACCGATATAAAAATTTGAAAATTTTCTACACCTGCAAAGTTATATGCAATTGTTTATAAAATTCAGTGACAAATATACAAACAATTGGATAAAACTTCGCAGGTTTTGAAAATTGTCCAATTTTTATATCGATACCTCCCCCTGAAATTGAGCAAGGAAGAAAGTGAGACCTTGCAAATTAAAATTTAATGAAAAATAAAAAAGATTATAAATACTTATTGAGTGTCTTTTTAGTGGACAAAATCTACTTTTCCAATATTGGAAATTTTCTAACAAAAATTTGTTTCGTTAATAAGTTCGAATTATAAGTAACGAATTTCTTTGATTTTCTCAGAATAGTTCATTTTTGACCTGAGCGTTTATGGAGATTCTTACGCATTTTCAGGTACTTATATTGCGCGCCTCATCGTTTCGGGACAGACCAAAATTCTCCACATCTTCCGAATCCGGGTTAGGTCAGTATAGTATTTTGAAAGAGTCCCTTTCTTATAAGTATATGTAGTTGCAAAATGTAGAGCCGATGTCCGTTGAAATTCGAACGAAAAACCCGTACTTTTAGTCTACGCTACAACGTTGGCATACGTTGTACGTAAACATAACATAAGCTTGTAATGAGGAAAAGCAATATTTGGATAGTATCATATGTGAAGTTGCTAATGTACAAACTCAAAATAAATTACAAAATGAAAAATTCGAAGTTATTTTAAATGCATTTAACAATCATATGGAAGCATTGAAAGAAAATTGAGCCACTGCTGAATTATGGATTCAATATTATAATATGATCAATTTAGTTAAAACATTTATTCAAGCTGAGAGAACGGAAGATTGGCAACTTCACTCAAAAAATGTTACCTGTCTTTCATGCTACCGGCTATTTTTCACATGCGAAATCTGCGCATTTATACTTACAAGATGTGTTAAATTTAGAAAGTGAAATGACGGCATCTGAATTCAAAAAGTTTGTTAAAGATGGATATTTTACTATTAAGCGATCGGAAAAAATTCGATGTGGTATTTGGACTGATATGACAATAGAACAAACTTTAATGAAAGCAATGCATAGCCCACTGGCGGACTTACTCGAGGTAGGGGTGTTTCAGACAGCGTTCTGACAAAATGGACTCTCTGCATTCTAGCTTTGTTAGATGTTAATTTAAGCTTAGTTGATTATTGTAAATTGTCTCTCAATAGTAATAGCGACCAATATGTTGATGCAACCGGCGCGCGAATTAAATGTGATAATGACGACACGGAGAAATTTTACGACTGGCTAACAGCTCATGATCCTTTCCCGAAGACTAATGAAATTATGTCTATTAGTTCTGTATTTATTGGAAAAGTAGATGTTAATTGTCATAGGGCTTATGAGATAGGGTGTACTTGTATGGAACTTATGACAATAGTAATATGCAAAATATCAAATTTAAAAACAAAAATAAAGTCAAAACTTTATGTAATTTAAATGTAAAGAAAGACGATGTACAAAATATGGCAATGGATCCAGCAATCATTTTTCAAAGAATCTGTTAAATCAAAGCGACTCTGAATTTGAAGAATGCTTCAAATTTGAGTTAACTCCGTACCCAGTAGCGCTCTTTGATGATAATGGGATGAGAAAAACGCAAAAATTATAATTTTTTTATCAGTTCAACACAATAGACAGCCTTCCGAATGCCGAACTTGGTAGTACAATGTACATCGTCGATGGTGGCTTTCTTTTACATTGAATTATTTGGAATAGTAGCAGTACGTATCGAGACATTTGTAAACAATATATTAACTATTTAACAGAGCATTACAAAAAAAAAAATTGTTGCGTAGTTTTTGACGACTATGCGAATAGTTTTAACAAGAAAAGTACAAAAACAGCTGAAAGACTGCGTAGGCTGAATAAATGTACTGCCTCAGAAATTGAATGCAGTAATGACAATATTGCATCAAAGTAACTTGTTTAGTAATGGAAAAAATAAAAAAAGATTCATCAATTTACTTTTTGAATATTTCTTAAACAAAAAATGTTCAGAAACATGTTTTAAGACTTTTGGAGCTAAAATCCGTTATTTTTAATAAAAAAATTTTTCGTGGCTGTGTGTTGTATGCGTGCGTGCGTGCGTGCGTGCGTGCGTGTGTATGTGTATGCGCGCGTACAGGCGATAACTTAAACCGATCGACCGATTTACATCGGACAAAACTTATTCTCTTCGTTTCGGAGGAGAATAGAGAGAGTATAACCTATAGGTAACGGACATCAAACGAAACAATGTTAAAGATAATTCTTTATTGCCGACGTTTCGGGAGTGTAAATTACTCCCCTCTTTAGGGCTAGAACCAAGATATATAAACATAATAGTTAACGTAGAACAAAAAAAAAAAAATTTTTTTTACAAATATCGTTACATGACTATGTAGATTTTTTTATAAGTTTACCATAAAATTAGGAATTAAATAATACATAGTTCAGTCCTAATTATAAAGGTCCTTGTACGAACTGCACCAAGCACTAAGAAGAAGAATAAGAAATTTCCAATAGCTGAATAAAAACAAATTATGTACATGAGAAAAAACTTTTTTGACTTACAACTGACTCTTCCGTCTCTTTCTCATGGTTGATGACTGGAAAGTCAAGCGACTATTCCGGGGTATCAACCAAGACTAAAAGTAGCATGTGCAAATACTAAGAAGGAAGATGTGGGAATTTTGGAAAAACTGTAGCGGGCCAAGGGAAGGGAAGAAGACAGACAAGTGCAAGAAAAGATAGTAGAGCCGTTTGAGTCATGGGGCAGGCGAGCATGAGAACAAGACGTAGGAAAGCCGAGTCAGACACAGTGAGAAATCTTACTATATTTACCAACTCGATTTCGCCACATATATGCTCACGTACACTCTCGATCCACCCAAAGGGCTCAGAGGCATATGGAATAGTACCATAATAATACCTTAAATACCTGGAATAATACCATAATAACACCTTAAGCCGCATAGAGGACACACAATTCTTGAAAAATTCATACAAAGAAACTGTAGAATTGATCACATTGCAAATTTTGATCTGTATATGTTTGTGTATATGTCTGCTTGTTTACACTCCTCCTTCCTATTCCATATGCCTCTGAGCCCTTTGGGTGGATCGGGAGTGTACGTGAGCATAGAGGTGGCGAAATCGAGTTGGTAAATATAGTGAGATTTCTCACTGTGTCTGACTCGGCTTTCCTACTTCTTGTTCTCATGCTTGCTTGCCCCATGACTCAAACGGCTCTACTATTTATTTCTCCCACTTGTCTGTTCCCTCCCCCTTCCCTTGGCCCGCGACAGTTTTCCCAAAATTCCCACATCTTCCTTCTTAGTATTTGCACATGCTACTTTTAGTCTTGGTTGATACCCCGGAATAGTCGCTTGACTTTCCGGTCATCAACCATGAGAAAGAGACGGAAGAGTCAGTTGAAAGTCAAAAAAGTTTTTTCTCATGTACATAATTTGTTTTTATTCAGCTATTGGAAATTTCTTATTCTTCTTCTTAGTGCTTGGTGCAGTTCGTACAAGGACCTTTATAATTAGGACCGAACTATGTATTGTTTAATTCCTAATTTTATGGTAAACTTATAAAAAAATCTATCTAGTCATGTAACGATATTTGTAAAATTGTTTTTTTTTTTTTTGTTCTACGTTAACTATTATATTTATATATCTTGGTTGTAGCCCTGAAGAGGGGAGTAATTTACACTCCCGAAACGTCGGCAATAAAGAATTATCTTTAACATTGGTTCATTTGATGTCCGTTACCTATAGGTTATACTCTCTCTATTCTCCTAGACTCTCTATCTCCCCGTAGGACGCTGCGTAGCATTTACAGACCTCGAACACGAATTTTTTAAGGAAATCTTTTCATTTTCCTTGCACCGTAACGAAATATTATTTCCAATTTTAAAACTTGTTAAACCTATATTTTCTTGACTATTATAGGTTTTCAATTTCTGGCAACGCAGTTCATCTACAATAATTTTTCTTTATATTTTCACATAATATGAAATTTGATTTATAATTTTTAAATATAATTGTTTTTATAAACTTCTTTAATTATTAACGTTTTATCTTGTAAAATCTTAATAATTTATTTCTTACGATAAATGCATTTTTCATTAATCGCAAAAATTCATATTTGAGGCTTGAAGAGATGATTATTTAATTAAGTGGCAAAATAAATGTAAAAATTATAAGTTTTACGATTGGAAAATAATCTGAAGCAATATTTTTAGTAACCTAGTATGGAATCTTTTATGTCAGTGCATTAATATTAAGTAAAACATATGTAATTAATAGATAATAGCAATATTTACAATAATTTTGGAGACACTTGTCTGACATTAAGTTTAATTGTTTAGTTTTACCGTTTTTAACAGCGACTAACATTTTTGTAAGCCTATATTAATTATTCTCCTATAAAAATAATTATTATGTTTATCTTAATTTAGCTATAACTCCGTCTGCATTCACTGTAGAATCACCGTTCAAAATTGTAATACCTTGTCAAGGTAACATCTAATAAAATAATGTAATAGTTAATTTATAAAACTTTGGTTTTTAATAGTTTTTGTAAAATTTATCGAGAAAGCTCTCCAAAAGCGTAGAGTGAGAGAGATAAGAATATCTTTTCTCTCTCTCATCTTCCTTCTTCATCGCGCAGTATAGCGTTCTCTCTCGCTCTTGAAGAAGGATACGAGCAGCTGGAAAACACCCTAAAGAGAGGATGAGTAATCATGGCGCTCGGCAGGGAGATCGCCCCACATCATTGGGCCACACTTTCCCGTACTCCTCATCTCACTCAACATTGTAAGACATAGGAGCAGATAAAAATACTACAACTGCCGCACGCATCGTCGCTGATATGACAGGACGCCAAAGTCGATAGTCCTGATTTGATACCGCAGCTTTTTGAGGAAAAGAAGTTTTTCCCGCCAACTACCCCGAGGCGTCCAAAAGGGAATCACGCGGCCCCGGAGGTCAGTCTGACACCACCATCCAGCAAGGCGGAACATGCGTAACCAAGGAACAACATTGTCATCACCACCGATTCGGACTCAGAGAATTTTCTTCTTTTTATAGGAGCGCGCAAAGCTCAACCTTTTGAACTTAGAAAATATTTCTTTTCTTTTTGTAAGAGCGTGCAAAGCTCTATCTTCTGTACTTGAATTTCAAAAGAGGCAAAAAGGAGAGAGACCAAAAATAAAAAGTAAGTTTCTTAAAAATTTTTAAACTCTCTTACTTTTCTATCATCTTGTTAGATAGAATACCTTTCCCTCACCTTTTTCAATTCCAGGACGTTGAATTCTTTTGTTAATTATGACAGGATCAATTGTCCTATAGCTCAGCTAACTCGGCATTCGGCCTCTTCGAGTCGACGGATCAGAGCAGTGGGCGAATTTAGAATTTCGCATTCAGCCTTCTAAAAATCGCAGTGCGGGGATCGGAAAGCTAGTTCGTTTACTGAGGGAATAAGAGCAGGGTATGGTTTTTTCTTCCCAATTAGCAACTTAGATTTGAGCAGTTAGCCATTGCTCGGCCCGGCTTATTGCAGGCAACTGCAGGTCAAAAAGAGCAGCAGAACTGTCACAAAATACGTGACAGTGATGTTGATTTGTATCTAATAAAAAAATTATTTTTGAAAACAAGTGCGTTTCCTTTCATTTACGATAACAGGAGTAAAAGTCAATGAATCGTTTTGAATTTGGCAGATAATTAGCTTTTTTAGGTTAAAAAGTTTTTTATAAATTTCTTATATTTACAGTTTTAAAAAGAATATTCGATTGTTGTTACATTTGGACATTGAATCGCCTGCCTGTCTGGCCAACATAAGAATCGACGCAATCCTTACATTTAATTTTGTATACAACATTCACATTATCACAGGTTTTTGATTTATCTTTTCCTAATTTAATAATACTGTTTAATTTATTCTTTGTACTATATATGACATTTGTATTGTGTTTTCTAAACAATAAGATCATGAAATTTTCCAATTCTTTCACGTATGGTAGGGAGATAAACATTTTATTATTATTATTATTTCTAATATTGATATTTGTGCTTCTTAATTTTTTTAGGCGATTTTTTATATGTAATTCTATTAATTTTAATGGATAATTGTTACTTAAAAGTAGTTCTTTTATCAAGGTTATATTTTTGTTATGAAAACTGTTCTGTGACAATTTGATTGCGCGGTCAACTAAACTGTAAATAATGGCTATTTTATTACATTATTACGGATAAGGGTAATACCGCAGTTATTATTAAAAAATCAGATTATTTAGATAAAACAGAAAATCTTTTTCATAATACCAAATACTACAAAGAAATAAAAACAAACCCTTTATCTGGTCTTGAAAGGAGAACCAATGAGTTAATCAAATGGTTGAACAAAAATGATTTCCTCTGCTCCGGAAGAAAATTTGATTCAGTTTTACAAAAGTCCAATATAGCAAAAGCCTATGGACTCATAAAAATACAGAAAACCGGATTCCCTATTAGACCAATAATTTCAGCCATTAATTCACCACTATATCATGTCTCACAATATTTCACGAAATTTCTAACAAAAAATCTGAAACAACCTAATTCACATGTAGACAATAGCCTTAAATTAAAAGCACGTATAGCAAATCTAAAAATGCCTCTTGATTTTGAAATAATTAGTTTAGATGTTGTGAGTCTTTTCACTAATATTCCGGATTATCTAGTTCAACAAGCATTAGAAAAAAGATGGACGCAACTACATAATAAGATAAATATGAACTGCACGGAATTCTTATATTTAATCAATTTCATCCTTAGAAACAATTATTTTCAATTTAACGGAAAATATTATCAACAAATTTTCGGCTCAGCCATGGGTAACCCTATCAGCCCCATTCTGGCGGATATAGTCATGGAGGATCTAGAGATTTGTCCTATCAATAAACTCACGTTCAAATCTTTGTTTTATTTCCGCTACGTGGATGATATTATTTTATGTATACCTAAAAATATGACAGACCACACTGTAAATTCTTTCAATGCGTATGACCAAAATTTACAGTTCACCGCAGAACTTCCTCAGAACAATATCATAAGTTTCTTAGATATAAAAATAATAGTTAACGAAAAACAACACATTATCACGGACTGGTACCATAAAAATATGTTCTCCGGTAGATACTTGAATTACTTCTCACAACACCCCCCATGTAATAAAATAGCCATTATTTACAGTTTAGTTGAGCGCGCAATCAAATTGTCACACAACAGTTTTCATAACAAAAATATAACCTTGATAAAAGAACTACTTTTAAGTAACAATTATCCATTAAAATTAATAGAATTACATATAAAAAATCGCCTAAAAAAATTAAGAAGCACAAATATCAATATTAGAAATAATAATAATAATAAAATGTTTATCTCCCTACCATACGTGAAAGAATTGGAAAATTTCATGATCTTATTGTTTAGAAAACACAATACAAATGTCATATATAGTACAAAGAATAAATTAAACAGTATTATTAAATTAGGAAAAGATAAATCAAAAACCTGTGATAATGTGAATGTTGTATACAAAATTAAATGTAAGGATTGCTACGATTCTTATGTTGGCCAGACAGGCAGGCGATTAAATGTCCGACTTAAAGAGCACAATAAAAAAAACCGCTGCCAATTCATTGGCACGTAGCTTCCTCAAACTTAATTTACTGATCCCTTTAATTAATTTTTACTTCTAATATTTAAAATTTAATACTTTATCTTGTACGGTTAGACTAACTAGGAGAGGGTCATGGGTCCGGATTCAGCTTAAACTGTGCGTTATATCTTTTTTCGTAATGAACCGATTTTTTTGGGCAACGAACTTGATCTGAAGATATATAAAAGCTACATCTGTGCCAAATTTCAGGACGATTGGGTAATTTTTGCTCTTGTTATCGTGCGACAACGAAAACGCAAATTTTTTCTAAAATAAGTTTTTTCTAAAAAACAAATGAAGATCTCCTGAAATTTTAACCAAATATAGTCTTCTATAAATTTAATAAGTGGTTAAAATTTTAAGTCGATAAATTAAGTATTTTTTGAGAAAACGAGATTCGAAAATTTAAAAAAAAAATTTTTTACCTCAAATATCTTTTTTTGTAATGGACCGTTTTTTTTGGGCAACGAACTCAATCTGAAGATATATAAAAGCTACATGTGTTATATTGAATGCGTTATGTGGAAAGGCTGTTATAATGTGAGGGGATGTACTTTACAAAATTTGATAAAGACAGATTTTTTTTTTCATTTTTCAATTTTTCAAGTTTTACATTTTTGTTAATAATAAAAAACCGTGATAACTAAAAAATTTTCTTTTTAGAAAATATAACTATTTTAATTCTCTTTCAAATGCTACCCATCCCATTCAGATACACAGAGCCATCCTCAAGAAATACATTTTAAAAATGTCTAGAAAAATTTTAACCTCAAATATCTCTGAAATTTATGAACCAATCATTTTGTCAAAAGAACTCATCCGAGAACTATCAATAATATAACTCTACAATTAGTTTTGAAGCGAATAAGACAATTTTACTCTTGTAATAGTTGAACATATAAAACTCATTTTTTTCATTTTTCAATTTTTACGTTTTTGTTAATAACAAAAGAACCGTGATAGCTAGAGAATTAATTTTTTTAGAAAATATAGGTAATTTAATTCTCTTTCGAATGCCACCCACCCCATTTAGATCTATAGAGCCGTTCATGAGAAATTACGATTTAAAAAAAAAATTGAAAAAAATTTTAACCTCAAATATCTCCGAAATTTATGGATCAATCCTTTTGCCTAAAGAACTCACTCGATTGGTATACAAAATCTACCCCTACAAAGAGTTTCAAAGTGATTAAGCCAATTTTACTATAGCTATTGAACGATAAAAAAAATCACTTTTTTTATAAATTATTTTTTTTTCTCAAAAAATAATGAATAAAAAAACCTAAAAATTTAGTAAGTTATAGTACTTAATATCCTTTATAACCAACAAAATATTCATGTTAATATCTTTTTTTAATTTCGAAATATAACCTATTTACAAAAAATTACGTTTTCATCAATAACTTATGACGAAATATAGCTACCGACTTTTTTTTTTTAAATTGTAGATAATTTTATCCTACATACAGAGAATTCATGATGTATAAACAATATTTGTTCTAAATATTAAAAAAATCGAAAATAAAAATTTTGAAAATTAAAAAACGGCTATAAAAAAAAATTTAATTTTACAAAAATAGAATATTGACCCCAATTGTGGAAGCAAAGTCTAAAAAAATGATCACTCTCCCGTTAAAATCGGTGGAGTAGATCATGAGATATCAGCGTATACGGGGACACACACACACACACCCACACACACACACACACACACACACACACACCCACCCACCCACCCACACACACACCCACACACACACACACACACACACACACACACACACATCCATACGGACATTTTCTAAAAATAGTGTATTTCGATTCCAAATTTGCTAAATAACATTTCTAACACATTATCTCATAAACTTTTTTTTTTACTATCACAAAGCTTCCTCTAGGAGGAAGCAATATACAATGAAGGATAATAATTCATCATTGTATGCGCACACCAAAGACACTAACCATACGATTGATTTTGCTAATACAAAAATTCTTGACACAGAAATAAATAGAGGTAAAAGAATTTTCTCGGAAGCCGTGTTTATTCATACACAAGAAAAATACATGAATAAACAATATGAAATTAATAATCTATCACACGAATACGCTTCATTAATTAAAAATTGCCAATTCATGTGCCTATAACAGTATTAGATCCGTAGCTAGCAAGTAAGAGAGACCAGGAGCACACGTTTTAGAAGAGTTACCACTCCTACCTCATATACACCACACTTAGCGGGACATTGTAATGCTTATATGATCGGTTGGTCCCCCCCCCACTAATACGTGTTGCCCGGTATCTCGCCCGTTTTGCTGCCTCTCACTGTCTACGACATCCCCACCATACGTATTTATCGTCTTACATGTACATATACTTTTGCGCACATTTTATGTATATAAGTCAAAAAATTTGTAATTGATCTCATTGACGACCGGAATATCATTCCGAATAAGTTCTTGACTACACGTTAATTAAGTTAGTTTTAAGTTCTATCAATTGTGATTTGTGTAATTTGTGATTTATAACAATTTTTACATCTTTGTATTCTTTGTAATTTGTTAGTACCTGAAGAGGGACGTAATAAAAAATGTCCGAAACGTCGAAACTAATTGTTTTATTTATTGTCTAAATAAACAATCACCTGGTAATATGGCCATTAGCTTCACGAACAACAAATACAACACAATCTACCACTAGCTTCAAATATAATTAATCAATAGAATATTCGATTAATTGACTGAACATTTTTACACTTTTCCAATTATTACACTTTTCCAGCAGAACATTGTTTTAAAATTTCAAGAGGTTATATTGCTTTGATCCGAGAAAAAAATTATTTTTTAAAATAAATGCGTTTTCTTTCGTTTACGATAACAGGAGTAAAAGTCAATGAATCGTTTTGAAATTTGGCAGAGAATTAGCTTTTTTATATCTAAGGTTTCAGTTCTTTGCCCAAAAGAATGACTGTTTTGATCAAAGATATTTGAGGTTAAAAATTTTTTATAAATTTCTTATATTTGCATTTTTAAAAAGAATATTCGATTGATTGACTCAAAATTTTTACCATTATTACACTTATTCAGCACAAGATTGTGTTAAAATTTCAAGAGGTTATGTTGATTTGACATTACAAAATGAGAAAATAAATAAAGTATTATTTATATTAATAAAATTAATAATGAAGAAGGGCACTTACGTAAAATCACTTTCTCTCTCTCTCTCTCTCTCTCTCTTTCTCTCACTCTCTCTCTCTCTCTCTCTCTCTCTCTCCCTCTCTCTCTCTCTCTCTCTCTCTCCTCTTTCCTTTTCTCTTTCTCTTTAAATTATCTGTCTTTTATTGTGTATCACTTTCTCACTTTAGTATACTTCAATACCCTTGGACAATACTTTTATTGCTTGTATTATAAATCAAATGTTGCCAGTTGCAGCTTCATTCATGAAATGTCATCTGGTAATGTTTAGAAACAAAACGTATCGATGGTAACGATAAACAGCACACAAATATACATATTGTAACGGATAAATAAATCCCCGGCTGCTCGGTGATTATCCATAACAAATGATGCATGCGATGGCGAGGCTAGCGTACCTCGTGCAATGCGCACCGCATGCAGATCTAAATGAAAGATCTAATTACGGGAGAACGGGGTACGCAAATAAACACTCGCGGCAAGTAAGGGGTAAAACACTGCATTTATTGAGGTCGGAAGGAATGGGGAGAACAATGCGAAACGCGGTCAGCAGGTGCGCAAGGGTGGCCGAGTCGCCGTGAGTTAGAGAGAAAGAGAGAGTGGTCGAGCCGACACTTGTGGCGTGGTATCGCTGTCACCGGCAGTCCTCCCGCACCAGTACCTGGTCGCTCACTCTCGCTTGCCTTGGTGAAGACCACGAGCCGTGGCTGGGTGTGCACGAACTCACTCCCACACACCGCCTTGCAAACTCACTCTCACGGGGAACGCGTCGCTAATTCACAATATTCTCTCCCTTCACAATTCTGCAAGGCATGCATTCGATCCACTAGTAAATAAGTCTAGGAAGATCAATAGGTAATCGAAACCTTGAGCGAACCTGGGAAAAGGTCCCACAATGTCCCCTGCGACAATCTGCCACGGATGTAATGCGTGCTGGCTGCCCATGAGGCCAACCGGCGCTGTCTGCTGCACTTTGCACTGCTGAAAAATCCAGCAGTTCTGCACAAAGTCAGCGACATCTTTGCGCAGCGAAGTCCAGTAATAATAGAGCGTGACACACGCATGCATTTTCGCTCGACCCAAGTGGCCCGCAGTGGATTCTGCGTGGCTCTCTTGCATCGCTTTCTCGCGATTCTCTACTGGCAACACTAGTTTCCAAGTATCCTCGTCCTCGGGCAAATCTTCGACAGCAGGATTCGGACGGTAGCTGTAGAGGCGCCAGTGAACTATCCTTCACCACAGGTAGTCATCGGAGTTTTGTCCGACGGCGACGACCATGCATGTGTACCAGGCGTCGTCTGTCTCTTCGAGGATATCCACTGCCGCGAGGTCTAGCGCTTCCTAGTCCTCAAACATGCGAGATAGAGGGTCAGGCACGTGATTCAATGAGCCCTTACGATGCTCGACGTCATAGTCATACGCTTGCATTTCAAGCGCCTACCGCGCTGAGCGTCCGATGGGATTATGCAGATTGCATAACCATTTCAGACTACTATGGTCCGTTATCACTTTAAAGTGATAGCCTTCGACATAGCCACGAAACTTGCATATCGCTTATAAAACTGCGAGGCATTCGCGTTCCGTGACGGAATAATTCCGTTCCGTAGGAGTCATCATGCGGCTTGCGAAGCATAAAATTCGCTCTTTGCCTTCGATTGTCTGCGTGAGTACCGCTCCAAGGCCAGTATCACTCGCGTCCGATTGAATCACGAACTGATGTTCAAACGACGGCCGGTGTAATACCGGGGCAGACACAATAACAGCTTTAATCTGCTCAAATGCGGGTCGCTCCGTGTCCCTCCACACATACGCAACGTTGTGCGTTGTTAGCTGGGTGAGCGGCTCTGCGATCGTCGGGAAATCGGGTAAGAACTTGCGGTACCACGACGCCATACCAAGGAACCTTCTCAACTGTTTGAGGTTCTTCGGCGCCGGGTATTACAAAATAGGAGCTATCTTGTCCGGGACAGGCTTAAAGCCGTCTCGGTTAACTAAGAACCCGAGAAACTTGAATTCGCTGCGACAGAACTCACTTTTCTCACGATTAATTGTAAGACCTGCGTCTTTAATGCGCCGGAGAACGTGGCTCAGCCACTTGAAGTGTTCCTCAAATGTCTCCGTGACGATAATAATATCGTCCAAATAGGCGAACGCATGAGGTTCCGTCTCCGGACTGATAATGCGGTCCGAAATCTCCTGAAAGGTCGCTGGCCCACCCACTACCTCATAAGACATTCGGGTAAATTCGAAGAGGCCCATTGCAGGGACAGTAACGCGGTTAGCGCCTGCGCCTCCTTCCGTTACAGAATTTGGTGGTAGGCGCTGCTCAGATCGATCGTCGATATATATCGAGCATTTGGAGCTTGCGATAATCGATGCAGAATCGATACGTGCGATTCGCTTTCCGTTGCATCACTACTGGGCTCGACCATTCACTAGTCGATTGGACAATAATGCCCGCCTCGAGCACCTCTCGCACTTACATGTGGATTTCCTCTTTGAGCTTTTTCGAGACAGGATAATACTTCTGCTTTATGGGCCTAGTGCTTAACACTTCGATGTTGTGTTCGGCCCAACTGGTGCATCCTAATGGTGCATTACTCGCGGGCAGCAGCTGGTCGGGCAACTCGTGCAACTGTCGCCGTTGGGCTTACGCATACTGCCTTTCTCGCCGGTGAACTGCAGTTTCCACTACCGTACCGTTCTGCCGACGTCCACGTTTCGACGCACCAGAAGAAGAACATTAATAAAAAATTTGTCTTATTGAAAAATATGAATACAAATTTGTCTTACTGAAAAATATTAATAAAAATATGTACTACTGAAAAATATGAATAAAAATTTGTCTTATTGAAAAATATGAATACAAATTTGTCTTACTGAAAAACATAAATCACAAATTTAGCTTTTTGAGAAACATAAATAAATGTTTTTTCGTGCCGCGAATAACATAAATCAAAATGTTTCGTTGACGAAAAACATTAACAAAAATGATTAGTAAAATGTGAGCAAATGAACACGTTGAAATCCAAACGCGTAATGATAGTATACTCCTATTTAAAGCACTATCCACTATAATATACCCAAGTTAATGTTGAGTGCGTTCGATTTGATCTCGTTGGTCTGCAGCCAATGGGAGAATGAACACACAGTGCGTGCGTACTGTACCTTATGGAACGCGAATGGAGTTTCTGTACCGCACGAAATACGCATGGAGTTTCTGTACCGCGAATGGAGTTTCGAATCTATGTTAATATTTATCTTTAGTAAAAAAATTTTATTTATTTTTTTTCATGGCGAAATTTCTTTTTCCACATTTTTCGTCCGACAAATATTTATTCATATTTTTCATCAGCCAATTATTTTTTAATATTATTCAGCACGACAAATTTGTTTTCATATTTTTCAGCCAGACAAATTTTTATTCATGTTTTTCAGTAAGACAAATTTTTATTCATATTTTTCAATAGGACATATTTTTATTAATATTTTTCAATAAGACAAATCTTTATTCACATTTTTCAATAAGACTAATTTTTATTCAGATTTTTCAGGAAGACAAATTTTTATTACTGTTCTTCTTCTGGTGCGTCGGTTTACGGATTGATGAAGCATGGTACCTTCACTCGAGTATCTGCTTTACGAGTTACTCGGGAGGCTTCCCCTCCCCCAAGACTCTTGCCGGTCGCGGGTATGAGGCTGAGGATATCGTCGGGGACCACGCTCGTTCGCCTCGTTCGTTTGTGGTATAAAGTTTTGCGCTGCTGGGTTTAGCGCTGGTGGTTGTCGCGCCTTTGCGTTCGTCGCTGTGTTGCGCGAGTCTATTTGTATACTTCCTTCGTTGAGGTATTCTAATCTGTACGTGTCCTGGAAGTTTACCGTTTTATGTTTTTACGAGCTCGCCTCGTTGCGTGTCGTTCTATTTGACATTGCATACAGGCGTGTGCTCGCTATCAGATCTGACATCTGCTCCTGCAGCTGCCTTATTTCTTGATCGTAGTCCTTTGCGATTCCTTGTATCCTCATTATTTCGCATGCTACTGCTCTTGGCATTGTGTATGTTTTGCCGTTTGTGAGCGTGCATTATACAGGGTTCTCGGCTGTGTCTGCTGTTCGTGTCGTGAAGACGGATTGCGGGGATGAATCTATCGTGTACGTGCCCGCAGTGACGGCCACGGTTGTACTCGCCGTTGTCGTTGTGGTTGTTAACGTGTTTACCCACGTTGACGGTGTTGTGATAAGCGTTGGAAATCTTCCTTCGGTTATCGCTTTTCTCAGGTTTATCGCTTCGCGGATTTGTTGTTGCGACGTTCGCCTCGATCCTAGTTGATTTTGCGTCCTCGCGGTCCACATTTCATCTGTGATTGTTGTTAGCGCTGTTGCGCCGGCGTTGTCGTGTTGTACCTCGGTGAGTGACATGTCCATTTGGTCCAGTAGTGTATGGCCATGGTCTAGTGGCGTTGACGCGAGACGTCTTTGCATGTGGTGTGTGCGTCTCGTAGCTTCTCGCCTTTCCGTCAGCTCGTCATGTGTACGTGCGTCGAACGGCAGAGTTTGTATCAGAGTTTCCAGTTTCCCGTTTCTTATGTCGAACGCTTCTGCTTCGTCTTCTGCTTCTTCCGTTCGCATGAAATCTTTCGCCGTATAGTCGCCTCGAAGTCGCCTATATAACCTATTCGCTTTTGCAAACTGTGCAACGCTTTTCAGGAGTTCTAATTTTTCGAGAGCATCGTCGAGCGGCTTCACCTGACAGGTTCATTATACAGCCTTGGATTTCTACGCCCATGGTATCTTCGAAGGTATCGTCGTCTAAGAGTGACATGTTGTTGACCTGAAAATCTCTAATGCGCTTCGCGGAGGGATTCGGATTTTAAAGTTAATTTTTTAACTTATTATTTGCGCTAATCGCTGGACAATTCTCTTTTAACTTTGAGGAGAATGAAAGTTTTAATGTTTCCTTATTTAATTCGGAAAGGAGAAAAAATTAAAAATCAAGAAAAAAAAAATTTTGTCTCTTCCAGTTCTATTTGTTTTCTTGTTTATTAATTTAACAACAAGAAAAACTGAATTGACAAAAGACAATTTGTTGCACCAAAAGGAATAAATTTAAATAATTTATATAACTGATGTATGGGTCATACTCCTGCCGTGATCGCGGCTTCTGTGGTGCCATCGTCCGTTTTCACCATCAGTGTTCTGTCCTCTAGGTAGCTGCTGCCACTCTCATAAGATATTCAGGGGGTCTTCTGTTAAGGGCTTGATATATATGTTCCCAGTTGGCCGTGTTAAAGGCGTTTTTAACATCGAGTGTTACCACGGCACAGAAGCCTCCCGCCGACTGCGGTTTCATGGAGAATGCTTTGTCTACTCTTTTCTGCACTTCCTGCACCGCGTGCAAAGTGCTCCGACCTGCACGGAATGCGTATCGCATCTCCGACAGCCCTTCATTCTCCGGGTCGTCTAATTCGCTCTGCATGCGGTTGACAACCATTCTCTCATATAGCTTGCCCGTAGAGTCAAGCATGCATAACGGTCTCCAAGAGGATGGTGCCTTGGGATCCTTGTTTTTACCCTTCGGTATGTATGTATGTATGTATGTATGTATGTATCTATGTATGTATGTATGTATGTATGTATGTATATATGTATATATGTATGTATGTATGTATGTATGTATGTATGTATGTATGTATGTATGTATGTACACGTATGTATGTATGTATGTATAAGGGGAACTTCATGTCAACTGTTCAGTTAAAATTTTAAAATTGCTCACAATTTTTTACTCATTCCAAATTAGCCCCAAAACAAAAATATAAAGTTTTGAAGCAAAATATGCAATAGTTCTATTTAATTTACTTTTGATTTTTAAATTTAAAAAACGAAATCGATAAATTAGATTCAGGAAGCATCTTGCCAATGAATTGGCAGCGGTTTCTTTTTTGGGTCTCATTTTATCACAAATTAAATATACTTTCAGAATATTACTTCTACATGTTGAATGTATAACGCCATCCATTTTTATATTAAATAGTTGAGGACGATCTTTGGAGGCAAAATGAAATGATCTTATTTCTTTATGGCAACGTTTCGTTGGCTTAGTACGCCAACCTCATCAGGCCTTTATTCAAAACACAGAAATAAATTAACATATAAAACTTTTTTTTTTAATGACAATTAAACCACAAAGTGTAAATACAAAAATCAAAATTACCGAAATTATAAACGTATATATCATACGTCGATCAGATGTTATTCTCGACTGAAAACAATAACACCTACACTGTATTTATATACGCTGGACAATGTTTACATAAAGAGTTATACAGCATCAAGTTCGTTAATAATAGAAAAATACATTGTACTTAGTCTTTGGATATCTTCCTTTTTATTAATACTATTTTGATTGCTTTTTATATAGATCATTTCGGAAATCAGTCTTCTTTGTAATTGCTTTCCAAATCTAAAATGGATGTATTTTCCCAATCGAACTCAAGTTTGTTTTCTAATCGATGTGTACTGATAACAGACTCTTTATTTTTGTTTATTTTATGTTCATTAATGCGTGTGTGTAACGATCTTTTAGTTTCTCCTATGTATGTAGCAGAGCAATTTAGGCAATCAAATTTATACACCACATTAGTACGATCCCATTTTTTGGTTATGTCTTTGCCTAACCGAATGATCGAAGACAAACTTTTATTCAATAATGGGATTGTACAAATGTTATACGATTACATATAATACGCACCAAAATTGCTATGAAAAATTACCAAAATTGTCTTTACCGTTTGCCAAAGATTTTAATAGTCTATCTAATATGTTAAAATCTTATAACATTTGTACAATCCCATTATTGAATAAAAGTGTGTCTTCGATCATTCGATTAGGCAAAGACATAACCAAAAAATGGGATCGTACTAATGTGGTGTATACATTTGATTGCCTAAATTGCTCTGCCACATACATAGGAGAAACTAAAAGATCGTTACACACACGCATTAATGAACATAAAATAAACAAAAATAAAGAGTCTGTAGTCAGTACACATCGATTAGAAAACAAATATGAGTTCGATTGGGAAAATACATCCATTTTAGATTTTGAAAGCAATTACAATGAAGACTGATTTCCGAAATGATCTATATAAAAAGCAATCAAAATAGTATTAATAAAAAGGAAGATATCCAAAGACTAAGTACAATGTATTTTCCTATTATTAACGAACTTGATGCTGTATAACTCTTTATGTAAACATTGTCCAGCGTATATAAATACAGTGTAGGTGTTATTGTTTTCAGTCGAGAATAACATCTGATCGACGTATGATATATACGTTTATAATTTCGGTAATTTTGATTTTTGTATTTACACTTTGTGGTTTAATTGTCATTAAAAAAAAAAGTTTTATATGTTAATTTATTTCTGTGTTTTGAATAAAGGCCTGATGAGGTTGGCGTACTAAGCCAACGAAACGTTGCCATAAAGGAATAAGATCATTTCATTTTGCCTCCAAAGATCGTCCTCAACTATTTAATTACTTCTACATATTTCTAATTATTGAAATTTATTTTTTTCAGGTCATTTTCTGGAGAAAATTTTAAAGGTATCTGACCCCCTTAAGGCCTGTATACACAACAGCTGAAATTCTCCCAAAAAACATCATCCAGATAGTATAATGTGCAAATATTGCGAAGGGAAGAACTGCGCAAATATTGAAGTGCTAGAGGTGTCTTTTTCACGTAACGAAAATGAATAGGACATTGAAATTGTTATAGAAAATATGCAGGCCATAAGCCATGCTTTTAATGAAACTCGCGAGGAAGACGATGTATTATATGCTTGTATTGACGACGACGATGAAGATGATGAAAATCCTCCAAGCAACGAGAAACCACGCACTGTGTAAAACGATTAATTTATATTGCTATTTTGATATCTGTTTTGTTACATCATAGAAAAAACTAGGGGGGCTGCGTCCCCCAGCGTGACTTCGGTACGCCATCCCCCCCGCCTCCACACACACCTGCTCCTCGCTTCGCTCGTCGCCCGCCCCCTCCCTATGTAAAAACTTCGTTTTTACATAATAGGCACGACCGCAATACTCAGGAGAACCTTGTATTTTTATAAAAGCGAAAATTGCAACACTTCCGATATTTATAATAAAAAAAAAAAAAAAATTAAATATATAATAATAATAAAAAACTAGCTGCTCACGGACTCACGGGTGTTCCTAACAACATATACCTATACAATCTCAATTACAAAAAATACTTGCGCACATATGCATATATATACAATAATACCGCGAAAAGGAGAAAAACAGAAGGAGAATGCTCAATACTGATGCATTCGGCAACGGCAATCTGGCTTAGCCCTGCGACCTGCGTGCATGAATACTTATACTGCAGCAGGGGCCTGATTCTAAATGTGTCTCGGCCTCGAGACAACTGCTTTTCCTTTTAAAGGAGCTCCCTGATTGGTCTACAGCTCCGGATTTGGTGTGTCTCGACGTCGAGACAAATTTAGAATCAGGCCCCAGTCGTAACAGCTACGCTAGGTACCTCGGCTCACGGTCGTACACACTTTCCGGACCTATGTATACTACCGTGCTTCGGCTAGGCTGCGTTCGCACACCAAGAACAGCGGAAAAACACATGCGACTCGTGCGACCGCGAGGTATAAGATATATCTATATATATGATCACGCGCGCTTTCTGCTACTGCTGAGTAGTGCGGCGTGCCGTCAGCCGTGGCGCACATGTGTCCATGGTGTGTGTTGTCAACAATCGAATCGTCTGGCTCCCGGCGTCCCTAGAGATGACTGTGGCTGCTGTAGTATGCCGCTCTGGTGAATCGTGTTCGCCCTTTCATCGTGTTCGTCGATTGTCGATGATTTGTCGGAGATGGGAAAGCAGTGTGTCAGCGGCGAGAGCAGATTTAGTAAGCATTTTCTCGTTCTTAACCTCTCTGATGGGTGAGTTGATGGTACTTTCGCTTGTTGCAGGTATCTGTGGCAGCGAGAGTAGTGTAAACGACGGGCACTGCTGCAGACTGTTTCTTGGGTGTGGAAATGTTGTCTGAGTCATCTATTTATTAATTATATGTGGTTTTTAGGTGCTCAACTTTCCTTGTTTGACTCTTACACTAGTGACTATGTGTACAGTTAAGCTGCTGCATGTGTCTTCAGCGTCTTCAGTGAAACAACGGTTTAAGGTCTCCACCAGTTCTTCCCCTCTAGTTGTTACAGGAAGCTGGTACAGTGAGTGAACAACAGCCATTGCTGCAGACTTTTCTTTTGTATGGTATGTTTTTTCAGTCATCTATTTATTAGTCATATGTGGTTTTTAGGTGCTCAACTCTCCTCGCTTGTCCCCCAGAATAGGAACTGATCTGCTGTTCATGCGCTTAGCTGATCCCTAGGCTGAGGCATTCCCTGACATTGAAACACAATTGACGGTCTCTATCAGTACTTTCCTCCTAGGTTTTGTGGTTACTGACACAGTGGATCGCTGTTAGATGATTCTCAGCAGACTGGCATCCATGGAGTAGTGCCAGCCTAGACCGTCTAGCCCTATTTTGCAACTTCTGCAGCTCTAAGTGATCTTCGAGTGTTAGTTCTTTAAAGTGTGAGAGGATAGGTAGTAGGAACTGGGAAATATTATATAAGTGCTGTGTGTGTCGTTAAATGCGATAAGGGTAGGTAGTTTTCCCTGGTAATATTAGCTCGTCTATTTAATTTCTAAGTTTAGTCAGGGTGTAAGAACTCGCTTCAGGGTATCTGTTGTATTAAAATACATCATTATGTATTTCGCAGACTTCTACCCAGTGAGACTTGCCTATTTAATAGTTTTCTACATGCTATAAGACTGAGTCAGCTAGAACATTGCATTCTTTATGCATTGAAATTTACCATATTACAACATTTATAGCTCATACATTACACAAAAGTTTTTTTTGTATATATGATATTCCTTTAACATGTACTTATATAATATTACACAATTTTAACTCTTTTAGTTCAATCGCTTAGGTCCTGGGAACATAGTAGGTTAAGCTGGGTAATCTTATATCAAATTTTTTAAATTTGTTATTAAAAATCTTTTTGTAGAAAACAGGGAAATAGATATTTTGTTTCTTTAATTACACAGACACATAAAAAAAAAAAAGTGGTCTGTTACTGAGACTTGACATACCCCCTCTTATGCATATTGACGCGCTGAATCCGAATCCGAAGCCAGAATTGCGCCATCACCCCTCAGTTTTTTTTAAATCGTGTAAAACCACCCCTAAATCGAAAAATCCGGGATATTCCGCTTTTAACGTTGGGAAAATTTTTATAAACTGACTAAAAATTACTGCACATCTAAAGCTATACACATTTTGAGGCGCTGAATCCGAACCCAAAAACAGATTTGTGCCATCACCCCTCAGTTCTTTTTAAATCGTGGAAAACGACCCCTAAATCGAAAAATCCGGTATACTCCACTTTTAACGTTGGGAAAATTTGTGAAAACTGCCTAAAAATTACTGCAGATCTAAAACTATACACATTTTGAGGCGCTGAATCCGAATCCAAATGCAGATTTGTGCCATCACCCCTCAGTGTTTTTTAAATCGTGGAAAACCACCCCTAAATTGAAAATCCGGAATATTCCGCTTTTAACATTGGGCAAAGTAGTACAAACTGCCTAAAAATGACTGCAGATCTACTGCTACACATACTTTGAGGCACTGAATCCGAATTCGAAACGAGATTTACTACATTCCCTCTACTTTTATTTCAATCACGGAAAACCACCCCTACATCGAAAAATTCGAAAAATTCAGCTTTTGACCCCTAAACCCTGAACCCTTGAACTTATAACTCTTAAACCCTAAACCTCGAAGCCCTCAACGCTAAAACCCTTTAATCCTGAACCCTTTAACCCTGAATCCTTTAATCCCCAACTCTAGAATCCTTAAACATTGAACCCATAGCCCTTTAATCCTCAACCTTTTAAACTCTTAACCGTTGAACCCTGAACTCTTAAACCCTCAGATCCTGATCCCTTAAGCCCTCAACCCTTAAACCCTGAACCCTTAAACCCTTGAACGATGAACCATTAAACTCTGAACCCTTAAAGCATCAATCCTCAAGCCATTAACTGTCCCTTAAAACCCTTAAAAAGTGAAAACTGAAACCCTCAGCTCTTAAACCTTCAACCATTAAACCTTGCGTCTTTAAAAAACTGATTCAATTGTCTCTTTTTCGCTTATAGCGGGTTCTTTTATCCTCAAATGACCTGTGTAAAGGATTTCTGGATCTTTTTGTATAACCTGGGTTAGTTTCTCTTTCCAACATCTTGCAGTAGTCAGCCATCATATTAATACCTCAAGTGCCTTGATATCTCCTCTCCATTTCTATAAGGTCTTCTTGAAATCGCTCACCTTGCTCTTCGCTGTAGTCACCTAAGTTTTCAGGAAAGTATTGCAAATGGGCGTGCAAAAAATGTAATTTCACACTCATCAAACAGCCTAAACGTTCGTAGTTATCGAACAAATCTGAAACAATTTGTTCATATTCCTGACTTTTCTGATTACCTAAAAAATTTTCAGCAATACTTTGAAAACTGAGCCATGCTAACTTTTTTGTTTCGTTCATTGTGTTGATGAAATTAGGATCTCGAAACATTCTTCGAATTTGAGGGCCGTCAAAAATTCCAGCTTTTATTTTAGCGTTACTGAGACCTGGAAAATGATCTCACAAGTATTGGAAACATGCCCCTTCTTTATCTAATGCTTTAGTAAACTACTTCATTAAACCAAGTTTAATGTGCAGTGGAGGAAGAAGGATTTTTAATGGATCGAGCAATGGTTCTTGAAGTACGTTGTAAGTACCTGGATTAAGCGCATTTCTTTTTGGCCATTCTCTCTTCCTGTAATGTAAACATAGAAAGCACGGAAACTTTGTAAAACCTTACTGTTGTCCTAATATGATGGATATGATTTATTTTCTCTAGGACATACTTCATATTTTCATAACTTTCTTTTAATTTCGTGGAATGAGCTATTGGGATGCTTGCGTATTTATTTCCATTATGCAGCAAAACTGCCTTTAGACTTTGCTTTGAAGAGTCTATGAAGAGTCGCCATTCACTGGACTTGTAAATATTAGGTTTTACTTCATTAATCAGACTCTTTACATCTGTGCAATAAACTAATGTTTAGTCCTCATCTACAGTGAAATATTTTGTAAACTCTTGTTCCCGTTTTCTATAAACAGAAGATTTAGTTCCAGGTTCTACTAATTCCCGCCTTTTAAATTCCGCTGCCATGAATTCTGCAACATCTTTCGAGACGCCAGTATTGCGAAAAAAGTCATTTAAATCTTTTTGGTTAAATGGTTTAGGATTGCATAACATTACAGAATATGGAACATACTTGTCTTTACTTTCATCCATTTCACATTCACATTAATTCACATTCACTGTCATCTTCATTTTTTCTTATGACGTCTTCTTCAATATCTTCTTCCATAAAATCTTCTTCTACATTCATAAGTTCACCAGCATCACAAATAGTTTCCTCTCTTTCAAATCCATTGGATATATGAATATCTGATTTCGTAATGGGTTTTATTGTTGAAGAGACATTAGCATATTTTATTTTAGATTTATTTCTCGAGTTAAAGCCGCTTGTAATAGTTTTGCAAAAATAGCAGTCATCGTATGACTGTGGTTTCTGCCATATAGTTGGCGTGGTAAATTGTAAAACTTCCTTTCCATTGCTTTTTTTCATCGATTCAACATCGTTAGACAAGTCATCCACCTGTGAAGAGCTGCGGTGGTATGATGACGACGGCTGCGGGCCCGCTTGCTCATCCTGACCAGTCGCCCTGGGTTTCTGAAGCACTGCATCGTGAATATATATCACTTATATCTGCACCCAGGGCATCTCCCCGTGGTGACGGTGGGCAACGGATAAATTTTTTGCTGGTTTTTTTTTTCACTTCGGTTTTTTGTATAAATTTTTTGTATATTCTGGCAAAGTTCCTGGAAAACGGCGTTTCGCCGTCATGGCAGATATAAGTAATATATCTATTACGATGCAGGGCTTCGGAAACCCAGTATCGGCGACTGGTCAGGGTGAGCAAGCGGGCCCGCAGTTGTCGTCATCATACGACCGCAGCTCTTCACAGGTGGATAACTTGACCAGTGTTGAGTATAATGCCACAAGAAACCCCTCAAGTAACCACGATTGCCTTGAAGAACCAAATCGGTTTTGCTACATATGTGGTAAATTTGAGGTAGCAAAGTACCGCAGACCTATTACGGATTTAAATAGAAAAATTTTAATTGACTGCTTCAAAATGCAGATACCTGTTGAAAATACATGGTAGGTTCCTCAAGTGATGTGCTGTACTTGTCTAACCATGTTGAATCAATGGAAGAAAAGCAAAGGAAAGAAAGTGTTACAATTTACCACGCCAACTATATGGCAGAAACCACAGTCATGCGATGTCTGCTATTTTTGCAAAACTATTACAAGTGGCTTCAACTCAAAAAATAAATCTAAAATAAAATATCCTAATGTCCCTTCAATGATAAAACCCATCATGGAATCAGATTCATACATCCAATGAATTTGAAAGAGAGGAAACTATTTGTGATGCTGGTGAACTTATGAATGTAGAAGAAGATTTTATGGAAAAAGATATTGAAGACGACATAAAAAAAAATGAACATGACAGTGAGAGCGAATCAATGGGAATTAGTGAAAATGAAATGGATGAAAGTGAAGACGAGTATGTTCCATATTCTGTTAAGCCATAGAATCCTAAACCATTTAACCAAAAAGATTTAAACAATTTTATTCGAAATACTGGCGTCTCTAAAGATGTTGCAGAATTCATGGCAGCGAAATTTAAGAGGCGGGAATTAGTAGAACCTGGAACAAAATCTTCTGTTTATAGAAAACGGGAACAAGAGTTTACAAAATATTTCACTGTAGATGAGGATAAAACATTAGTTTATTGCACAGATGTAAAGAGTCTGATTAATGAATTAAAACCTAATATTTACAAGTCCAGTGAATGGTGACTCTTCATAGACTCTTCAAAGCAAAGTCTAAAGGCAGTTTTGCTGCATAATGGAAATAAATACGCAAGCATCCCAATAGCTCATTCCACGAAACTAAAAGAAAGTTATGAAAATATGAAGTATGTCCTAGAGAAAATAAAATATGAAGAACACAAGTGACAAGTTTGTGGAGACTTGAAAATCATATCCATCATATTAGGGCAACAGTCAGGTTTCACAAAGTTTCCATGCTTTCTATGTTTATGGGACAGCAGAGATCGTATAAATCATTACAGGAAGAGAGAATGGCCAAAAAGAAATGCGCTTAATCCAGGTACTTACAACGTGCTTCAAGAACGATTGCTCGATCCATTAAAAATCCTTCTTCCTCCACTGCACATTAACTTGGTTTAATGAAGCAGTTTACTAAAGCATTAGATAAAGAAGGGGCATCTTTCCAATACTTGTCAGATCATTTTCCAGGTCTCAGTAACGCTAAAATAAAAGCAGGAATTTTTGACGGCCCTCAAATTCGAAGAATGTTTCGAGATCCTAATTTCATCACACAATGAACAAAACAGAAAAGTTAGAATGGCTCAGTTTTAAAAGTATTGCTGAAAATGTTTTAGGTAATCAGAAAAGTCAGGAATATGAACAAATTGTATCAGATTTATTCGATAACTACGAACGTTTCGGTTGTTTGATGAGTGTGAAATTAAATTTTTTGCACTCACATTTGCAATATTTTCCTGAGAACTTAGGTGACTACAGCGAAGAGCAAGGTGAGCGGTTTCACCAAGACCTAAAAGAAATGGAGAGGAGATATCAAGGCACTTAGGGTGTTAATATGATGACTGACTACTGCTGGATGTTGAAAAGAGAAACTAATCAAAGTGATAAAAAAAGATCCAGAAATCCTTTACACAGGTCATTTGAGGATAAGAGAATCCGCTACAAGCGAAAAAGAGAGAATTGAATTAGTTTTTTAAAGACGCAAGGTTTAATGGTTGAGGGTTTAAGAGCTGAGGGTTTCAGTTTTCACTTCTTAAGGGTTTTGAGGAACAGTTAAACCATTAGGTTTCAAGGTTGATGTTTTAAGGGCTCAGAGTATAGTGGTTCATCGTATAAGGGTTTAAGGGTGGAGGGCTTAAGGGTTCAGGTTCTAAGGGTTTAAGGGTTTAAGAGTTCAGGGTTCAACGGTTAAGGGTTAAAGGGTTGTGGGTTCTATGTTTAAGGATTTTAGGGTTGGGGATTAAAGGATTTCGGGGTTAAAGGGTTCAGGATTTAAAAGTTCAGGTTTAAGGGGTTCAGGATTTATGGGGTATGGGTTTAAAGTTCTAGGTTAAAGCGTTAAGGGTTTTAAGGTTTCGGGTTTAAAGGTTATAAGTTTAAGGGTTCAGGGTTTAAAGGTTAAAAGGGTAAAAGCTGAATTTTTCGAATTTTTCGATGTTGGGAGTGGTTTTCCGTGATTGAAAAAAAGGAGAGGGAATGTCGTAAATCTCGTTGGAATCCGGATTCAGTGCCTCAAAATATGTATAGCATTAGATCTGCAGTCATTTTTAGGCAGTTTATACAAATTTGCCTAATGTTAAAGCGGAATATTCCAGATATTTCGATTAAGTGGTGGTTTTCCACGATTTAAAAAGAGCTGAGGGGTGATGGCACAAATCTGCCTTTGGATTCGGATTTAGGGCCTCAAAATGTGTATAGCTTTAGATCTGCAGCAATTTTTAGGCAGTTTATAAAAATTTTCCCAACGTTAAAAGCGGAATATCCCGGATTTTTCGATTTAAGGGTGGTTTTACACGATTTAAAAAAAAACTGAGGGGTGATGGCGCAATTCTGGCTCCGGATTCGGATTCAGCGCATCAAAATGCATAAGACGGGGTATGTCAAGTCTCAGTAACAGACCACTTTTTTTTTTGTGTGCCTGTGTTATTCTTCCAATGTGTTTATCCCATTGAATATTGTAATCAAATGTAATTTTGTATCTTATTATTATGTTTTTGTAATTATATTATCTTTGGAATGGTATGTCGATTTTTTTCATCTTATTTAGAGCTATTGTATCGAATACTTCTGTGTAAATCTAATTCTGTGAAATAATAAGCGAAAATTCACTATACGTGTATTGGGGTATTAAAAATCATGTTTATACGTTTAGATGGTCCAGTAATTATTGTACATAAAAATGTTAATTGGGAATAAGCTTTGCTTAAACTATATCTACATGCTTTGTATTTAACAGTTTTATTGAAAGTCAAATTCTTGTATGATAAGCGAAAATCGACTATTTCAGGTGTATTTAGGCATTCAAAATTGTTTTTATAGGTCTAAGCGGTCAGGAATCCATTTTATATAAAAATGTTAAATGGGAAAAAGTTTTGATTAAATATTATGTAGAACTTTTGTATTGAACATGTTTGTGTAAAATCAAATCCTGTCAACTTTTAGCCGAAAATCGTCCATTTTATGTATGTTTTGACGTTTAAAATCGTTTTTATAAGTCTAACTCGACAGGAGTTGATTTTACACGAAAATGTTAAATAGAAATAAGTTTTGTTTAAATATTATCTACAACTTTTACATTTAACATTTTTGTATAAAATCAAATCTTGTCAAGTTGTAGCCGAAAATCGTCCATTTTATGTATATTAGGCGTCTAAAATCGTTTTTATAAGTCTAATTCGTGAGGAATTGGTTTTACACAAAAATGTTAAATGGGAAAAAGTTTTATTTTAATATTATCTACAACTTTTGTATTAAGCATGCTTGTGAAAAATCAAATCCTGACAAGTTATAGCCGAAAATCATTCATTTTATGTGTATTTTGGCGTTTAAAATCGTTTTTATAAGTCTAGCTCGTCAGGAGTTGATTTTACAAAAAAATGTTAAATGGGAAAAAGTTTTGTTTCAATATTATCTACAACTTTTGTATTTAACATTTTTGTGTAAAATCAAATTCTGAGAAGTTATAGCCGAAAATCATTCATTTTTGACCATTTTTGGCCGTTTTTCGCAGTTATCTTGGCAAATATTGCTCGTACAAAAAAGTGTTCAATATAAAAAAGCTGTATTTTAATTAGTTTTAGCAGATAGACCTGTACATATTAGCTTAAAATTAATTTTTTTAGACATTAGGCTTAAAAATCGATATTTTGAGATATTTCTTTGTGCTCGCATTTGAAAAATTTTTCATCGATCTATCTCAATATAGAACCAGCAGTTAGGTATAATTAGAGGAGTATTTTCCCGCAATCCCGATGAAATCGGTCGAAAATTCATTGAGATAATCGAGAAACTTGAGTACATACGGACGTACAAACATACATACATCTCAGAAAACGCTTAAAACGCACTCGCTCTGAGTGGAACGTGGTTTTTACACATTAATTTTTCAGTATTTGAATTCTTACAATTTTCGCTCTGGTGAAATTATAAGGCTCTCCCGAGTAGGGGTCGTGCCTAATAAAAAACCGCTGCTGACTGCTTTAGCAGAATGGCTTCTCATATATGGAGACGTATCGTAGTCATAAGTATCCATGTTAGTAATACTCAAATTTATTTAAAATATTTTGACTATATGGAAACACGTTTTATTAAAAATAATATATATATATATATATATATATATATATATATATATATATATATATATATATATATATATATATATATATATATATATATATATATATATATATATAAAATTTTTTACTGAAGATTTTAAAGAAAATAAAGAAAATAATGCTTTGTCACACATTCAAAATATATTACAAACTGAAGATAAAAGTTGTAATATATATATATATTACAACTTTTATCTTCAGTTTGTAATATATTTTGAATGTGTGACAAAGCATTATTTTCTTTATTTTCTTTAAAATCTTCAGTAAAAAATTTTTTGAATTTATTCCAAATTAAATTACCTTGAATATTTTCAGCTAAGATAAACCATGCAAAGAATTTACGTAATTGAAAAGGAGGCATGATATTACTTGCTTCATCAAAAATAATATAAATTTGGGAATGATCTTCTATTAAACCCATAGCAAGTGCTACTTCTTTATATGTTTCATATGAGACGTTATTAAATGTTCGTAAATCTTTAAAAGAAGTAGCACCTTTTATGCGGTTCAACAGTAATTTAAGAAAAAATCTTTCATTATCTTTAGGTGAAACAATATTTAATCGCCCAATCGCATCAAATTGTTTATTGCGTTCTCTACGTTTCTATGGACTTTAGATTTGGTAAATCCATAATGGGGGTGTGTTCTATTTTGTGTCCTACATTATGTGTCACGTTATTAAAGGCATACCCTAATGTGACTAAGGCTTACATTAAGACTACACGTAAAAAGGAAAGGCGAACTTCTACAAATTTTTTAAACGTGACCTTAGGAAGAGTGTACATAAACGCTGTGCTGTGCTGTGCGGTGCGTTTCCGATGCCGGTGCTGTTGGTGCATTGGCTACTTGTAGAATTACGCCGCTAATTGGTTGATGTTTAAATACGGACCAATCAGAAAAGTAGTTCCGTAAGTAGCCAACGCATCAATAACACGGGCATCACGCACCATCACACAGCACAGTACCGCACAGCGCTTACGTACACCCTCCAATACGTTTGATAACATTTAAGGAAAGGAGAACTTATACAAATTTTTTAAACGTGACGTTAGGAAGAGTGTACATAAGCGCTGCACTGTGCTGTGCGGTGCGTTTCCGATGCCGGTGCTGTTGGTGCATTGGCTACTTATAGAACTACGCCGCTGATTGGTTGATGTTTAAATACCGACCAATCAGAAAAGTAGTTCCGTAAGTAGCCAACGCACCAATAGCACGGGCATCACGCAGCATCGCACAGCACAGTACCGCACAGCGCTTACGTACATCCTCCAATACATTTGATAACATTTAAGGTAGTTATAATTGTTTATAAAATCACGAATGAGGTTATAAAAATAATTATCTACAATTGGCTATAACTTTCTGGGTCTTAAATAATTTTGAATTTTTCCTTGGGCAAGTCCCCGTGAAGAATAAAATGAAACCTTGATAATTAAAATTTGTTAAGAAACCAAAAAGATAGGGATTTATTATCAATAATTGTTTGTGCTGTTTCTAAAATATTGACATTTTGTTAAAAAAAAATTATTTTAGTCATGTTAAATACACTATATTTATAGTATTAATGTATTATTATTAGATTAAACTATAATCATTAGTAACGTTATTAAAGCCATACCCTGATGTGATTAAGGCTTCTTACATGCAAAAAGGAACGGGGAACTTATACAAATTTTTTAAACTTGACCTTATAATTGATAACATTTGATATTATAATTATTTAATAATATAGAAACAACATCCATAATATTAACAATATCAAATCATTCGTAATATATATGAAATGTATAACAAAATGAGAAAAACAATACAATATTAAGAGGTGGGGTAGGAGGAGGGGGTGGAGGGATTTTGAGGAGGGGAGGAGAGGAGAGGAGGGGCGGAGGGCTTTCGAGGAACAAATGTAAAAACTCCTATTTCTAATCTCATTTTTCCGTTGTTTTGATGACGGGTTGAGGAGGGGCTGTAAGGAGGGGAGAGGAGGGGAGGAGGCGCTGGGTACCCTACAAGCCTCTTACAACTATATACTATAGGAAGATATATATATATATATATATATATATATATATATATATATATATATATATATATATATATATATATATGTATATATATATATATCTTCCTATAGTATATAGTTAGTACCCTACAAGCCTCTTACAACTATATACTATAGGAAGATATATATATATATATATATATATATATATATATATATATATATATATATATATATATATATATATATATATATATATATATATATATATATATATATATATATATATATATATATATATATATATATATATATATATATATATATATATAATATGTATATATGTATATATATATATATATATATGTATATATATATCTTCCTATAGTATATAGTTGTAAGAGGCTTGTAGGGTACCCAGCCCCTCCTCCCCCCTTCTCTCCCCTCCTTACAGCCCCTCCTCAACCCGTCATCAAAATAACGGAAAAATGAGACTAGAAATAGGAGTTTTTACATTTGTTCCTCAAAAGCCCTCCGCCCCTCGACCCCTCTCCGCCACTCCTCAAAATCCCTCCACCCCCTCCTCCTACTCCTCCTCTTAATATTGTATTGTTTTTCTCATTTTGTTATATATTTCATATATATTACGAATGATTTGATATTGTTAATATATATATGTATATGTATATGTATATACACGGTGACCCATTTTAATCGCTACACCCGGATTTTTCGGATCCTAAGACAGATAGGAAAAAATGATTCAGACAAAAGTTGTAGGGGACGAAGGGGGCCAAACGATGGTCCTAACAGCTTTGACCTTGAACTTGACCTTCAAGGTTATTTCAAGGTCAAGTGGTTTTTTTTAATAGGAACACCTATTTTTGACCCCGGATTCGGAAAGAGCGGGAAATTTTACGTTCAAAATCATATTGAGACATTTTTTTCAAGGTCATTTCAAGGTCATTTCAAGGCCAAATGAAGGTCGAACTCCGAAAAATCCATTTTAAGTCGTTTTTTCCATGAGTCACAGGCTTAAGTGGTTCAAACTGATCGTAGGTTTAATAGGGAAACCCACACACCCAAAACTTTCACATCCTAGTAAACAAATATCAAACTTGCAGATCCGAACCCCATGCTCTTCATAGCCTCACATGCTAAACTGTTACACCAGACATCCCCCAGTCCCACACATCTCTACCCCATGTCTGATGTTTGTTTAACGGAAACTTCAAGATCATTAAAGCTTCTGTTGTAAATGTGTCAACCTTACGTTTAGCGTTACCCAGAAACAACGACGTGGACGTAGTAAGGATTGTTTCCTTTGGGGTGCTTGATTAAAGTGAGTCCCCTTGCCTCTCACTGTTCAGGGTGCTTGATTTAAGTGAGTCCCTTCGCCTCTCACTGATCGGGGTGCTTGATTAAAGTGAGTCCCCTTGCCTCTCACTGTTCAGGGTGCTTGATTTAAGTCCCTTCGCCTCTCACTGATCGGGGTGCTTGATTAAAGTGAGTCCCCTTGCCTCTCACTGTTCAGGGTGCTTGATTTAAGTGAGTCCCTTCGCCTCTCACTTATGTGTTTATCTAACCTCGAAGAAAATGTTCGAAATTACGACCATTTGCTTCCAGGCACATAGTCAAACGCCTTTGGAAGTGGCGAACGGTGTTTAGCAAAGTTTGCCTTGGAATGGCAGCGCATGCTCTACGAATTCTGTCCATCATGTTTACTCTTGTGGTGGGCCTTTCCTCAAAAACGGCATTTTTTAAATACCCCCATAAGTAAAAATCTGGTGATGTAAGATCTGGTGAGCAAGCAGGCCATTCAACCGGACCACCTCGACCAATCCATCTGTTACCATACTGCTCATTCAAAAAAGTCCTGACAATTCGAGCGAAATGTGGTGTTGCGCCGTCCTGCTGGAGCCACATTCTTCGTCGCGTTTCTAAGTCAACATCTTCCATCAATACAGGTAGTTCATCTCTTATTAGCGTTAAGTACGTGTGTTGATTAACATTTTCTTCGAAAAAATAAGGGCCAATCACACATCCATTAATAATCCCACACCATACCATAATACTCCATCGTCTTTGATGGTTTACAGTTCTGACCGAATGAGGATTAACATCAGACCAGTAATGACAATTATGTCTATTCAATTCCCCATCACTTTGAAATTTTGCCTCATCAGAAAAAAGAACAAAATTAAAAAAGTCTGGATCATTTTCTATCATTTGTAAAGCCCATTGGCAAAACACAATACGCTGTTGAAAATGAGCAAACTGTAGCTCTTGGACCAGAGTAATATGATACGCATGGTATCTAAGCACCTTCATAATTCTTAAAAATGTACTTTTTGGAAGACCGATTTCCCTTTCGATTCGACGAGCGCTTATCTGTGGGTCAAGATGAATTATTGCCAGAATAGTCACAGCCCGATTATCATTTTCATCATATTGATGGCGCCTACGTTGACGAACCATGTGTCCACCACGAGCTCTTTGAGTTAAACGTCTGATAGCCATAGCGTCAGGGTGTCGTCTGTCTGGATAGCGTTCAGCATAAATTCTTGCCGCAGCACGATAATTACTTCGGCTTTCTCCTAAAGCCAACATCATGTCAACGATCTCGTTGGGCGGATAGTCAGCCATTTCAGAGCCAGCTATTAATTACTATTAAATTTGAATAGTGAAATGGTATAAAAAATATTAATAATTATAATATTTGCCCGTATACGGTCGCGACCAAAAAAGAAAAATGTTCCTAAATTATGGTAACTTTATCTGACTAAGTGTATTTGCCAAAAGTACTCCGATTGTCACACTTTTGTAATTGTAAGTTTTATAATAAAGTAATAATCATTAAATTATTTCTAATTTGAACTGCACATAATACTAAAACTTGCTTTTATTTTAAATATTGTGAATTATTGCCGTTCAAACTTGAGAAATACTAATATTGATAATGTAATCATTAAAGGCACATTTACAAATAATTTCTGTTCCGTCAAGATTTTTGTACAAAAAAGAAATGTTGTATCTTTATTCTTTTGAAAGTTATGAGTAAATTAAAGATATGAGCTGTAAAATATGTCATTGTTTAAAAAGAAAAGTCATAACTTTCAAAAGAATAAAGATACAACATTTCTTTTTTGTACAAAAATCTTGACGGAACAGAAATTATTTGTAAATGTGCCTTTAATGATTACATTATCAATATTAGTATTTCTCAAGTTTGAACGGCAATAATTCACAATATTTAAAATAAAAGCAAGTTTTAGTATTATGTGCAGTTCAAATAAGAAATAATTTAATGATTATTACTTTATTATAAAACTTACAATTACAAAAGTGTGACAATCGGAGTACTTTTGGCAAATACACTTAGTCAGATAAAGTTACCATAATTTAGGAACATTTTTCTTTTTTGGTCGCGACCGTATACGGGCAAATATTATAATTATTAATATTTTTTATACCATTTCACTATTCAAATTTAATAGTAATTAATAGCTGGCTCTGAAATGGCTGACTATCCGCCCAACGAGATCGTTGACATGATGTTGGCTTTAGAAGAAAGCCGAAGTAATTATCGTGCTGCGGCAAGAATTTATGCTGAACGCTATCCAGACAGACGACACCCTGACGCTATGGCTATCAGACGTTTAACTCAAAGAGCTCGTGGTGGACACATGGTTCGTCAACGTAGGCGCCATCAATATGATGAAAATGATAATCGGGTTGTGACTATTCTGGCAATAATTCATCTTGACCCACAGATAAGCGCTCGTTGAATCGAAAGGGAAATCGGTCTTCCAAAAAGTACATTTTTAAGAATTATGAAGGTGCTTAGATATCATGCGTATCATATTACTCTGGTCCAAGAGCTACAGTTTGCTCATTTTCAACAGCGTATTGTGTTTTGCCAATGGGCTTTACAAATGATAGAAAATGATCCAGACTTTTTTAATTTTGTTCTTTTTTCTGATGAGGCAAAATTTCAAAGTGATGGAATTGAATAGACATAATTGTCATTACTGGTCTGATGTTAATCCTCATTGGGTCAGAACTGTAAACCATCAAAGACGATGGAGTATTATGGTATGGTGTGGGATTATTAATGGATGTGTGATTGGCCCTTATTTTTTCGAAGAAAATGTTAATCAACACACGTACTTAACGCTAATAAGAGATGAACTACCTGTATTGATGGAAGATGTTGACTTAGAAACGCGACGAAGAATGTGGCTCCAGCTGGACGGCGCAACACCACATTTCGCTCGAATTGTCAGGACTTTTTTGAATGAGCAGTATGGTAACAGATGGATTGGTCGAGGTGGTCCGGTTGAATGGCCTGCTTGCTCACCAGATCTTACATCACCAGATTTTTACTTATGGGGGTATTTAAAAAATGCCGTTTTTGAGGAAAGCCCCACCACAAGAGTAGACATGATGGACAGAATTCGTCGAGCATGCGCTGCCATTCCAAGGCAAACTTTGCTAAACACCGTTCGCCACTTCCAAAGGCGTTTGACTATGTGCCTGGAAGCAAATGGTCGTAATTTCGAACATTTTCTTCGAGGTTAGATAAACACATAAGTGAGAGGCAAAGGGACTCACTTAAATCAAGCACCCTGAACAGTGAGAGGCAAGGGGACTCACTTTAATCAAGCACCCCGATCAGTGAGAGGCGAAGGGACTCACTTAAATCAAGCACCCTGAACAGTGAGAGGCAAGGGGACTCACTTTAATCAAGCACCCCGATCAGTGAGAGGCGAAGGGACTCACTTAAATCAAGCACCCTGAACAGTGAGAGACAAGGGGACTCACTTTAATCAAGCACCCCGATCAGTGAGAGGCGAAGGGACTCAATTAAATCAAGCACCCTGAACAGTGAGAGGCAAGGGGACTCACTTTAATCAAGCACCCCAAAGGAAACAATCCTTACTACGTCCACGTCGTTGTTTCTGGGTAGCGCTAAACGTAAGGTTGACACATTTACAACAGAAGCTTTAATGATCTTGAAGTTTCCGTTAAACAAACATCAGACATGGGGTAGAGATGTGTGGGACTGGGGGATATCTGGTGTAACAGTTTAGCATGTGAGGCTATGAAGAGCATGGGGTTCGGATGTGCAAGTTTGATATTTGTTTACTAGGATGTGAAAGTTTTGGGTGTGTGGGTTTCCCTATTAAACCTACGATCAGTTTGAGCCACTTAAGCCTGTGACTCATGGAAAAAACGACTTAAAATGGATTTTTCGGAGTTCGACCTTCATTTGGCCTTGAAATGACCTTGAAATGACCTTGAAAAAAAATGTCTCAATATGATTTTGAACGTAAAATTTCCCGCTCTTTCCGAATCCGGGGTCAAAAATAGGTGTTCCTATTAAAAAAAACCACTTGACCTTGAAATAACCTTGAAGGTCAAGTTCAAGGTCAAAGCTGTTAGGACCATCGTTTGGCCCCCTTCGTCCCCTACAACTTTTGTCTGAATCATTTTTTCCTATCTGTCTTAGGATCCGAAAAATCCGGGTGTAGCGATTAAAATGGGTCACCGTGTGTGTGTGTGTGTGTGTGTGTGTGTGTGTGTGTGTGTGTGTGTGTGTGTGTGTGTGTGTGTGTGTGTGTGTGTGTGTGTGTGTGTGTGTGTGTGTGTGTGTGTGTGTGTGTGTGTGTGTGTGTGTGTGTGTGTGTGTGTGTGTGTGTGTGTGTGTGTGTGTGTGTGTGTGTGTGTGTGTGTGTGTGTGTGTGTGTGTGTGTGTGTCCATTTTATTATGGGGACCTACAGCCCAGAGTTCCCTATGGCAAGTGACTAAAGAAATAATGGACCCTGGATATATATATAATCATATGAACATCGACTTATGCTGACACCAATGTATAAGACCACGTGACCTGTCTGCATAAGTGTAGTACCGTTTATACAAGTGTCTGCACAAGTCTAGCGTGACTAAAGAAATAATCCCTCTACTTATGCTGACGTCTGCATAAGTCGGTCTCTGTCTGCATAAGTCTATTTAAATTTCGGAAAGTGTCTGCATAACTAGCGTTTCATATATTTATATATATATATATATATATATATATATATATATATATATATATATATATATATATATATATATATATATCCAGGGTTCATTATTTCTTTAGTCACTTGCCATAGGGAACTCTGGGCTGTAGGTCCCCATAATAAAATGGACGAATCCACTATTTCGGGGACAAATATAGAGTCAATAACATGAGGGTCCATATTTCTTTAGTCACGTTAAGGGGGTGTGGTACTCATGCACTCTGTTTTATCGGCAGAACTCGGTAAATTCTATATTATTAAAATAAATATATCGAATTACGTCTTATAAAGAGATAGTTGCCCTGTACAATGTAATAATCTACCAGCTTGCGCAGTTTTGAGCCCAAATATCAACGGCACCCAAAAAAATTTTGCGAACGAAATTTCGGTTATTTTTGTTCGCAAAATTTGTTAGAATGCCGTTGATATTTGAGCTCAAAACTGCGTAGACTGGTAGATTATTACATTGCGCAGGGCAACTATCTCTTTATAAGACATAATTCGATATATTTATTTTAATAATATAGAATTTACCGTGTTCTGCTGGTAAAACAGAGTACATGAGTACCACACTCTCTTAACATAGGCCAACTCTGAGAGAAAGCTGTTGATGTCCCCATAATATAGTCAATGATCAACGTGTGTGTGTGTGTGTGTGTGTGTGTGTGTGTGTGTGTGTGTGTGTGTGTGTGTGTGTGTGTGTGTGTGTGTGTGTGTGTGTGTGTGTGTATATATATATATATATATATATATATATATATATATATATATATATATATATATATATATATATATAATTTTATCCCGGGATCCTTTTGAGGATTTCATAAAGGTTTTCTACAATAGTGATAATTCCCATAATAGGAGGTAAGGGCGCGCGCTGCGCGCGCGCCATTGTCTGCAATACCAACATCCCTCAGGGTATTGACTAACACCATGACGCCACGGCGCCCGCTTTTACGGAAAAATATTACGGAATTTCCGAAATCGATGTATTAACACACTATTGTGGACACCGCAGAAAAATCCTCAAAATGCTAAGTGGGTGCCGACGACTTTTGAGGATGGTCCTCAAAATGTTAAAAAATCCTCAAAAGTTGGTATTTTTGCAGAATATAATTCTCAAAATGCTGTAATACCATATGTATATGTAGGAAGTGCGGAAGGTGAGAGGTCGAGAATGAGTAGAGCTTCTTCCTACTAACTGTCTTTATTGACTCAACTCTCTGGCGTGACTGCCTCGTGCGGAGGACTGAGAGGAACTGAACGGCGGCCTCGGCGGCGCTCGCTCGCACCTGTCGGTGGGGGCCTACAGTACTCCCCCTGAAATGGGAAAAAATGAGTATCATTTTTGTACAAGCTTATAAAAGTGGGGAAATGTCGGATGAGAGAAATTACATGACTAACTCGCTTCGGTTTGGATGAAAGAGGTCGAGTAGAAGGGACGGGTTGCGTTGAATGACCGACGGTGGGAGGGGTGAGAGGTGTAGGTGATCTAACTGATGTTGGTGGCTGCGAGGGCTTGAGAATGCCCGTAGGTTTTGGAGTGTGACGCACAGTAATTGGAGCGGAAGGAGTGATCGGTTCAGGAACCTCGTCCTTAGCGCCGTCAGGGTCTTCTTGTAGCACGAATGCGGGCTTGAAGCGTTCTGTGCTCACTGTCTTGGTGCTGCCGTTGACGTCAACCTTGAAGGTGTGATTTCCGTTGTCGCGAGAGATCACCTTGTGTGGGCTGATGTAAGGCCGTGTCAAAGCTGGCCTGATTGGTTTTCCCTGTAGCCAAATGTGAGTGCATTTGTCTAAACTTTTGTGGAGGAGAGTTGCAAGCTCGGTCCGCGGCCAGGGAGCGCAACGTGCTTCTGCCTGGGGGAGAGTTGCAAACTCAGTCCGCAGCCAGCGAGCGTAACGAGCTTCTGCCTGGGGGAGAGTTGCAAACTCGGTTCGCAGCCAGGGAGCGTAACGTGCTTCTGCATGGGGGAGAGCTGTAACCTCGGTCCGCGGCCAGGAGCGTAACGAGCTTCTGCCTGGGGGAGAGTTGCAAACTCGGGGTGTAAGGCAGGTGATGCCGTGTATGCATGTGTTACAAGCCAGGCTGGCTGTGTGTGGCTGAAGTGTTTGATGTCTGCAAGAATTTTCTTGACTTGGGGGTCTGTCAGCAGTTCTAAATCGCTCCAGTCGAAGGATGTAGGAGAAGTGAAAGTGTTGATCCTGGATACAGCATCCGCAACATCAATCTCTTCGCCTGGGAGGTAGTAAATCTCCGCATTGAACTGTGCGATGTAGGATGACCTGCGTAAGCTGTATGAAGCTGTAAGAGGCTATACGAGGCTGTAAAAAAAACTGTAAGGAGTTACCGAAGCTGTAAGGAGCTATCGAAGCTGTAAGAAGCTATCGAAGCTGTAAGGAGCTATCGAAGCTGTGAGAAGCTATCGAAGCTGTGAGGAGCTGCTTGTGATTCGGAATCGCTCCAGTCGAAGAATATAGGGGAGGTGAAAGTGTTGATTCTGGATAAAGTGTCCACAACATCATTCTCCTCACCTGGTATATGGCAAATCTTCGTGTTGGACTGGGCGATGTAGGATAGCCTACGTGAGCTGTATGAAGCTGTAAGAAGCTGTAAGAAGCTGTAAGAAGCTATACAAGGCTGTAAAAAACTGTATGAAGCTGTAAGAAGCTGTGGAAAGCTGTGGAGGCTAAAGGGGCTGCAAGGAGCTGCTTGTGAACGGCATCAGTGTTTGGAGTGG
Source organism: Torymus aiolomorphi (assembly GCA_036365515.1). NCBI lineage: Eukaryota > Metazoa > Arthropoda > Insecta > Hymenoptera > Torymidae > Torymus > Torymus aiolomorphi. Next base: position 79,766,238 of record CM070877.1, on the reverse strand, counting down.
TGGAAGAAGAATTGGTCAGCCTTTGTTGGTTAAGCAAGCTGTTGTCATTTTGGTTCCCTGGATTGGTTTTATTTACTGAAGAATGCTGCATCATGTTTGCGGCTAAAGGAGTTCTTCGTGTACTACGGGTGGTAAGGAAAGGTAGGTTAGGATCCTGTGTGGACGAGTCTGTAACGCTTTTAATTCGCGTTTGCTCATTTACAAGGAAATGCCAAAACCTATTTAACGAAAATTAGTCGAAACGGCGTTACGAAATTGCAAAGTTATTAGAAAGGTTAAAAAAATCCACTCGCAGGTACATATGTGAGTGCGCGGGTGAATGATTACTTCTAGGCGACTCGAGAGTACGGATAGAAAGTAAGAAGGGTAGTTCAGGTCCTCTGATGAGGTTTGATAACGCGCCTTAATTATCCTTACGCCGCAAGCGTATGACAGACTACCTAGTTAGTGCTCGCAGGCACAAACAATTGTATTTGGTAGCTAAGCCTACGCTAAAACTTCAAATATTAGTTTATCGGCAACGCGTAAATTTACTAAAATGCGTAAATTTAATGAAAATGTAGTATGCGTAAATTTACTAAAATGCGTAAATTTAATAAAAATGAAGTGCGCGTGTCTCAAGAAATACCGAAGAAAAAGAAAAAGGTTTTTGGAGGTAACCTTGTAAAAGCGAGTTTGAAAGCACGATCGTGCGCAAAAGTCAAAATGGCCGTCAAGTTCTTGGAACACGAGGCCGTTGCGCGTGAATTCCCGGAATTCAAAATGTCGTCAACAGCAGCGCGGCTCGAGCGATAACAATTCTCGGAAGGACGGGAGAGAGAGAGTAAACACTTCCCGGAAAGCGCGCTATAGAAAAATTGATGGTACGTTGTACCGCGTAATACGTGATTTTAACGCTCGCACCCTCGATTTACTGCCGCACGCATATCTGAATGCGAATGATGCAATCGTTGTAAATCGTCGCTGTACACCGAAGACGAAGTGTAGACCGCTGCTCGTATCTCGGAGAGAATTCGTCGACGTAGAAGAGCTACAGGACGTCTTACGTTGCTCCTCGGGTGCGGTAAAAAGGCGCCGGTGACGGTGGCTTCACGCAAGGCCGCACCCGGAGATCCGCTTCGAAGCTGCTGTCCTCACGTTGCTCGACAGGTGCGTTTGAAGGCGCCGGTGACGGTGGCTTGACGCAAAAGTCCTCGCTGCCCCTCGTTGAGTTAGTAAGGAGAAGTGATTTTGATGATGGCTTGCATCGTTGAGAAAATGTCTGTGGGCGCCGGCGTGCCAGTACGCACACAAAGGGCGTCGATGGGCGCGAGCAAAGCTGCTACTGCTCGGTGAGAACGAACCTGTGAGGAAGGTCGTTCTGCTACTGCCAGGAGAGCTGCACTCCTTGTGGATCGGAGATGCGCCTGAGTCGGGATCACCAATGTAGGAAGTGGTGAGGTCGTGGAATGAGAGAGGTGCTTCCTACTATATGCTTTATTACCTGACTTGACTCTCTCTCTGGACTGACTGACTCGCACGGAGGTCAGCGCGAAACTGAGCGGCGACGTTGGCGGCGCTTGCTCGCAGCATGCGCTGCTCTCTCTCTCTCTCTCTCTCTCTCTCTCTCTCTCTCACTCTCTCTCTCTCTCTTAACACTATCTAGTACCGCCACCTACCGACGGGCCTACATATATCTGCCGTTATTAGTAGTTTCTGAGACTTTTCTAATGTATAATGTCAGTTTCTGGGACTTTCATGGAACCTGGGACGTCCCAGGTTCCATTTATATTTAATGGTAGTTTCTGGGATCCTACAGGTCACTTTCACAACGATTTTTTCCGTAAATTTGTTCCGAAATCAACGTAAAATTCTGCGGAACTGAAAGCGTGCGCCGCAGGCTTCGTGGTGTTAGTCAATACTAAGAGGGATGTTGTATTGTAGACAATGACGGCGCGAAACGCCGCCCGTACCCGCTTTTATTGCAGGACACACCCTAAGTTTTAACATTGGAGTCCCAGATACTGCTCTTAGATTTTTCTATATATATAAGCACTAGGAGGGCTTCGCTCCCTGCTTGCTCTGCTCGCCAACAGCCATTTTTAGTGTGAATTGTTAAAAAAATATTATAGCAAAAGCTAATACAACAGAAAATCGTTTTCTAAAATATGTGTAAACTGAATTTTGTTTTTAAAAATGTTTTTTTTCTAAATTTGCTAGATATGCTCGAATATTCATTCAGTGAATAATCGCAAAAATTTGGATTAAATAAATATGGAAAGTTATTTAAGTTTTAATTTGTAACGGGCTAAGAGCTGTCCTCGGTGCGCTATAACTCAACGCAGACTTGCCGGATGAACGGCGCAGCAATTGACCGGCGCGAGCACTTGCTCGTGCCAACCCTCGTCGATCAGCGGCCTCGCCGCCTCGTACTGTTGCTCGCCGTCGGCTGCTTTCTGCAGCAGCAGCACTTACTTCGGCCCAATACAACACGCGACTTCGTCGTCGCACTCTCTATCGAGCGTGCCACCCCAGCTACTCAGCTATCACGCGAGTACTACGTACTCGCGACCGCGGAGGCTGGCGGTGTTCATCACCCTGCCACCAAATAAGGGATTGGACTCGAGTTGCACGAAATAATACGCGAACAAGTAAAAAGCAAGTTAACTTTATTATAAAAGAAGTTATCCTTACTGCCCCTGAAGGCTATCCACTAATTACATTCGCTAATTACGGCGCTTACTATTAGTACGCGACAGTTCGGATGGTGCCCCCGCGCATACGAAGTACGTGTGTGCTCTGCCGCGCACACGTACGCGCAAAAGCGGCTCGCGCCGACGTCGGCCGATCGCCGCGCACGATCGCCGCTCACGCGCACGTCGGCGGCCTCGCTCGCTCGTCCGTGTTCCGCTCTCCGGACGTACGTCGTCCGCAGGGAGAGCACGCGTCCGCCTGGCCAGGACTTACCTCAGTTGCAGCGAGAAGGCGCGGTTGAACGCGCCCGGCAATGCTGGCTGCAGCGCGCCGCTGTGTCTCTCTCTCTCTCCTTCTTCGCTGCTACAGGCCTCGCCTTTCTCTCTTTCGCTCTCTCTCTCTCTCGTCAGGTAAGTGTCGCTGTTTGTTGTCCGTTGGCTCTCTCTGTTTTGTGCCTCTCTCTGCCGCCTCGCGCCCTCGGGCGTTTTTCTGCTTACAGCACTGGCTTGCGCTTTTCTGCCTGCTACTTCTGAGATATTACATCGTACTGGAAGCATCTTGTAGCAGCGTGTTTTCGGAGTTTTTTGATCGGCATTTTTAACCTCACTTTTACATCGTCAGCGAGTCATCGACATCAACACCATCTATTGAATGACTGGGCAACTACCGGCACGCAGCTCCGAAGATGGGCACGCCAGACACGCGACCAAGGAAGCGACACCATGCCGATGATGTTGATGCCGATGACATCGCGTCCCCCCACCGTTACTCACGGCCGAGCAGACGTTGGAGCTAGCAGACACAGTTAAAACTCATCGTGAAGTTCTTCTCGGCTGGCTCTCTAATGAGAAATCTACTGATAGGAAAGCTAAGTTGCTCACCGCTGTCAATGACTTTTGCAACTGTTATAATAAGTTCTCTTCCGCGTATTTAGCTAAAATCGCGACAGATCGTGCTATAGATAGCTGTCAAAGCGTAATTAATGAGGTATTATGAATTTTAAGCAAGCTAGCAGTATGTTGTCCGACCTTGCGTTATCCTCAGAAAATGTGTCGATAGGCCCGCAGCAGTCTTTCGCTAGAATAGTGCGTGAGCAAGCTAAACGCATTATTCACCCGGATAAAGTCACTCTTGACCGTGGCAAATCTATACCGATTTCTACAGCAACGCGTGTGGTTATCGGACCACTCGATACCGCCAGCAAAAATTTTAGTTCCGCCAAAGACACTAAACAAGCGCTCCTAAAATCACTCGATCCAGTACAACTCGGCATTAAGACGAAGCGCATTAACTTCACTGCGAACAACTCCGTCGTTCTGATCGCCGACGATATTAACGTTGAGTCCCTACGCACCAATGCGGCTCTGTTGGCGGCCGGACTCGAGGTGAAACCGGACGAAAAATTAAACCCGCGAATCATCGTGCACGACATTCCAGTAGAGTACGAGGAAGCTGAAATAATACGTAGTATTCTCGATTTAAACTTAACTAGCTTTAGTACTGATGATGTTAAAATGGTGTTTATGTACCCAGCTCGCGATAAGAAACACAGGTCCTGTATTATTGAGATTAAGCCCGAATGCAGAAAGGTATTAGAAAATACTTTGAGACTCCAGATATCGTGGCATTCTTGTCGCTTTGCGGACCATGTATCAATTTTACGGTGCTACAAGTGCCTTAAATTTGGTCATAAGGCCGTCGACTGTAAGGGTAGTTTCCGCTGCGGCCACTGCGCTGCCGAACATGATTCCGCCGCATGTACCAAGAAGAAGGATCTCTGCTGTTTCAATTGCCGTTCCGCGAAAGCTCAACTTACGTCGCATTCTGCCTTTGACAAATCTAAGTGCACGTTGTTAAGAAATAAGATCTAGCGGAAAACTCATAGAATTGATTATGGCACATAAGAACACGAACGAGCCCACTATTGTCATTCCAACGCGCAATCTATTAATGCTCACATTCTCGACGTCTCGAAAATAGCTTGCGATAATAATATACATATTTTCGGAATAACGGAGTCCCACCTTCATCCCAATTTCGCCTCTAGCCTGATAGCTATACCGCACTACACGCTACATCGCGTAGATCGCATAGGCAAGAAATGGGGAGGAGTTGCAATGTACGTGCATGAATCGATCTCGGCCAAAGAAGTCTGTCGTTCGGCTCAACCGGTCGTTTATCGGAAAAGACCCGAGTTCCTGTTTCTCGAGGTAACGGTTGGAAGCGTCAAGATCCTTTGTGGTACTATTTACGGCCCTACAGGGGGGGGGGGGGCTATTGGTCGGATGTCGAAGAGGCTATCTTATATTGCAACAGCGCCTATGATCACACCGTAATCATGGGCGACTTTAATATCGATTGGCTCTTGAACTGCTCGACGCGTAACACCTTATCGGACATGCTTTTCTCCTGTAACTTGGAACGCGTACCCTACGGTCCTGCGATTCATGAACTCAGGGATGGGCGCCTATCGCATACCATTATCGACTACATATGCGTTTCAGATTTCACTAAAGTAATGTCTTTTCGTCAAGAGCACGTACCCCATATCTCAGCCCACGATGTGATATTTGCATCACTCGACTATAACGTTCCCAAATTTAGCCCAACGCCCATTAGGAGGCGCTCATATAAGAACTTCAACCTTAACACCCTCCTTCGTGATCTCGATGCTGTTGACTGGGACTTCTTTGACTCGCTATCCAACGTTGATTGTAAAGTCAAATTTTTATCTGACTCGCTACTACATCTGTACGACACTCATGCGCCCTTTCGCGTCTTTCTTCCGAGAAAGCCTTGCTCCCCGTGGATGTCGAACGCCATAAAATGTTTAATTTCAGCTCGGAACAACGCTTGGAGAGCGTGTGGAAGAGAGGGCCAACCTACTGCGCGCGCTCGCTATAAGTCTCTGCGTAACTCGGTACAGGCCTCCATAAGGAACGCTAAGTTTGCTTATATAGAAATAGGTTAAGTGCGTGTAACGGATCCTCCGAAATGTGGAAGATTGTTAATGAGCTCGGAATAAATAGTAGGTCCGCTAATCAACAAATGCCTGCGGACCCGGACACCTTTAATAGACATTTCATAGGTTCGAGAAATCTTGTCACCCTCTCACACTCTCGCCCAACTGCGAGGATATCACTCGACATGCGCTTTTATTTCAAACACGTCGAAATCTCCGATGTCCTTGAGGCCTTCTCTTCGGCTCGTTCAAATGCATTAGGTCCGGATGCCATCCCCTTAAGACATCCCAAGGAGTGTCTACCGGTTATCTTGAAGCCTCTCATCAATATTTTTGACTCGTCACTACAGTCAGGTCAGTTTCCAACCGAGTGGAAAAAAGCTACAGTGCGCCCTCTGCCGAAAAAGAACTCTGCATCAGGGTTATCAGACTACAGGCCCATTAGCATTCTCTCAGCCGCATCGAAAATCCTCGAGGCAGTTGCGTTCAAACAAATATCTGAGTTTGTCTCTGACAGAGGTCTTTTGGACGAATTCCAATCGGGCTTCAGAAAAGGGCATAGTACTCACACTGCTCTAATAAGAATGGTAGACGACATGAGAAAGGCCATAGATATGGGGCACATCACCCTCTTGGTCGCCATCGACCACACCAGTGCATTCGACCTGGTTAACATCAAATTGTTCGTAGATAAACTACGCTTCTTTGGCTTTTCGGATGTAGCCTGCGCCTGGATTGATTCCTTCTTATCTGGCCGATCTCAAGTCGTCGCCTTTCCGAATGGCGAGCTCTCTACGCCTCTGGAGCGAACCGCAGGTGTACCACAGGGTAGACTTGTAGGGCCTCCTTTATTCTCACTCTGCATCAACGATTTACCATCGATCTTGAAGCACTGAATCATCACCTGTATGCGGATGATTGTGTCATCTATTTGAGCAGCGATTTCAATGAGGCTAGTGATATCGTGAATAGAGTTAATATAGATCTCGCAAATGTTTCCCTTTGGGCTTATCGTAATGGACTCCTTGTGAACGCGGCCAAGACTCAAGCAATATGGATGGGATCCAGAAACTTTATGAGTCGTCTCACCAGCCTTCACTTACCGGACATCGTGTTGAATGGTGTCGTCATTCCGCCCTCCAATTCGGTAAAGGTGCTTGGCATAACTCTGGACAATACATTGTCGTGAAGAGAGCAATGTAACATCACCACAAGTAGATGCTTTGGTGCCCTGGCTCGACTTCGAAAATGTCAAGGCTACCTGCCCCAAAGCACCAAGCTTGTATTAATTAAGACCCTTGTCTTTCCATACCTGGATTATTGTGCGGGAATTTTTTTGGACTTGTCGAAGGAACTCACGCTTAAGCTATCTCGTTGCAAGAATGCAGCTCTCCGATTTTGGACTGGCACAAAGATCTTCGAGCATATCACCGCAGACTACCGCGACACGGAAATTTTAACCTACGAGTCCAGACGTGACTTTTTAGCCATCTGTCTACTTGCGCGTATCATAGATACTAATGTACCGCAGCATTTAGCTGATCACTTTAATTTTATTTCCCCTGAGGAACTTGGCGGTCTGCGACGCTCTCCTCTCAACTTGGAGATAAACAAATTCAAGCTTGAGTATTTTCGGGGCTCGTTTCGGATCGCAGCTGCCTACCTGTGGAACGACATCCCGCACGAGTACGGGCATGGTACAAGCGTCCTAATGGCATTAAACACCGGATATATAAGCACCTTTTAATTGCGCGATAGTTCTTTTATGTGTTATACGAACTCGTTATGTAATGCTGTCAACGTAGTTTAATTTTTTTCCCTTATTTTTCTTTTGTACATACTCTTTCTCTCCTTCGTTCTCATTTTATGTGTATATATATAATTATATATATATAAATATATATATATATATATATATATATATATATCCTTTTTTTTAATTTGTTTTATCGCTTTTATGTAAATTATATTAAACTTTTATGATATATGTACAGGAGACGTGCCCCCTCCGAGCGTCTTACACTTATACCTATATGCTTAATATTGTACTAGCCTTTGGCTATTAAGGACCAGGAATCCTTAGCCATCAAATAAACAATCAATCAATCTCTCTCTCTCTCTCTGCTACACTGTCGCACCTCTCTCGCTCTCGTGCACCGCACTGCACTCACGACCGCGACTCTCGTGCACGCGGAGACTGTCACGCTCTCTTTCATTCTCTCTTCTCGCGAGAACAACTGAGTGCGGATAGAAGGCGGCTCCTCTCCACGGCAGTAAAACAATACTGTCGGGCTCTGTCTCTTGCTCTCCTTCCCCCGCGCGCAAGGTTGCTGCGAGTCTTTTCTTCGGGGCTTATTGTGTATCGTAGTTGCGCTCAGTACTTTTCGCACCTCTACACGCGCGCGCAACTACACACACATATGGAAGCCCCTGGAGAAACACGAGAATAAGCCCGACTCAATTCGCGAAGCCTCATGCCGAAATTGTCGGCCATGCCTTCTCCAAGGCCGCGGTATGTTTACGTTTTCGGTCATCTACCTGTGTGTATACTGTGCGTCGGAGATCGGCTCGATCCGAGCTCCGTGTTCACATACACACACATAGACGCGCCTGCCGTTACACCCCCCGTCCAGACGCGGACTATACCCTGGATAGTCAGATCTGCATCCTTGAATCTCTTACACGGGGGCGCGTCGGCTACCTCCCCGGAGATATCGCAGGACTCGAAGTTCCGTCCATTCCTGCCTCGAACCGATTTACTCCGTTTCTCGGATTCCTCCTCCTGCCGTCCGTATCGCGACGCGAACCGATCTGCGCGGGCGTTCCCGGGGACGCTTTCACCCGATCGCATGACGCTCGCTACTTGGCGGCGCTCCGCCGGCTTTCGGTGGGTCGCTCTTTACCGGTCGATCCCTCGGCGGTCGCGATCTCTCATCCTTAAGCGGCTTCTTCGTCTCTTGGAGGGGATGTCTCGTTGTTCCAGGGGGAAAGCCCCCATTCTGCTGGTTTGTACGATGGAAGGATTCGTCTCCCTCGTTCCGTACCCGACCCGTCAGTGTTCACGAGTTCACTGCGTGTCGTCAGCAGACAAACTCGTTTACCCAGGGCCTCTCGTTCGATTCGGGCACTCTCAGCGGATGTGACCAGGCATCCGGCAGTCCCAGCACTTCCACGGCCCGTACGCAGCCGCCCTCGTGCCGACTATTCCCTCGGAGCCTGTTCCTGCTCGGTCATCGGTGTTCGTCCCGCTACTCGAGCTAAACGGGCCGCTGCTATCCGAGCTCTCCTTCCGATATCGCCCAAACTTTCTGTTCTTCTTCTTCTTTTTCGGTCTCTCTGGCGATTGGGTCTGAGACGCAGACGTCTCTGATGAAGAGGCTGACAGAGCGGATCCGGAGCTGATCTGCTTCATCCCTTCTAAATCATTCGGGAGAAGCGCTCCAGCATCTCGTCCAGCGCTTCATTACTCTGGGGGGACGGTACCGGCGGTGGCTCCTTGTCCTCAACCGCCGCTCTCTTCCCCCTTAACGGTGCCGCTTTGGGTGCCCTGTGCGCTAACTCAGCGTAAACACGAGCATCTGGTGGAGGCGGGGGCTTATAACGCTTTTCGCCGTGCCCCGCTAACTCGACCTCCACCGCTGTGTCGGATAGCGTATCGACATCGGCGAATTCCCTCATCTAACCCACTGCTGCAGCCGTGGCTTCGTATTTCGACGAAATGTTCCCAGCTGGGTTTGGAGGGGCGGTGGTCGCTTCATCTTACTCATCATTGCCTTGGGGCACGTGATGAAGTCACGCACCGATTCGTCGGGCCCTTGGATGCGCATCGCCACCTCATGGGCTAAGTGCTGGTGGAACCGGTCTTTCACGCCCAACCATCGATGAATTTTCCGGCGGAATTCATTCCACGTGGACCAACTCTGTCTATGGGAACGGATCCACACCCCTGCGACACCGATGAAGAGTTCGGGCACAGCACTTAATTTCTCGTCTTCTGGGAGCTTTGCCAGGGCCCATTTCTCTTCGACTCTATCGAGGAACAAGTCGATATTTTCCTCTCGATCTCCGGCGAACCTCATTCCCCAACGTCGAACTACTTGACCGACATCCTTTGGTGTTCCGCCGGTCGTATCTTTGACGTTGTGTCTCGCCGTCAGCAACGTCGCATCCCGCGAATCGCGCCGTTGCTCAGAATCGGAAGTGTTCCACACTTGATTCTGAGCTCCACCCCCTCTCCAGGCATCGCCGAGACTCGTTCGGCGCGGGATCGGGATGGGTGGCGACGATGATATTCTACCACCGGGGGATGGTTGCTGTATCATAACTCTTCTTCTCGTTCTTCCATGTTGTCTGAAGTTCCTCGCTGCGGTTTCTTCTTCCTGTGACTGAAAAATGGGCGTCGAGTTTGCCGAATCGTCGTGATTGGCCTCTCTACCTGTCCCGACGAGCTCTGTCGTGTCACTCGTTGGACGGGTTGTTGACTTGCCAGTCAATGTCCGGAGGGTCACTTCTATCCACCGCACTCTGGCTTCCATTCCCTCGACATATGCTGCCCACTCGTTCGGGACTTGAACCGTCGTACCGTCCACCATCGTAATCGTGTGCGTTGTGCCATTTTCCAATTAACGTCCGGTACTCTCCTCAGCCTCGGTCGAGTCGCCCTTAACTTGTGCACCTGGGGCATCCGCTGCCCGTACAGTGCTTCGCTCGAGGCACTGTGCTTCTGTCGCGTCCGACTTCAGTATCTCGAGTGGATGTGGCTTCTAACTGGTGGAGATCACGTGATCCACAAACGCTTCACGTGCGTTCATGGGCTCCAACAGTGTCGAATCCTCATCATCTGCGACAACCCCGCAAAATCCCTGGGATCGTAGTCGCTGGATACCCACCGGCTGAGGCGGATCAATCTCGTGAACAGTCTACCGTCCATCCTTAAACCGAGGACTTGCGTGTTTTGCTGTGTCTCTTCGTCGCTGAGGCACTTACACCAATCCTCGACGGCTTTTCTTGCCGAACCCGCCATCGCTATGCTGATTTGACTAATCGCTGTCAAAATCTACTCAGCGCAACTCGTTTACGGGTTATTATCCGCACGAAACTCGCTCTCAACAAGTTCTAACCTCACTCGGAATGTACCTATGCGCGGCTAATCGATCGCACGCGCGTATCTGGTCGGCGCACCAAAAATACAAAAAGTAAAAAAAAAATAAATACAATTTAACTTTCCCGCCTAACCAGGCACACTCCGTTTGAGTGCGTGTGTGTGTGTGTTTCGGTTCGACTCCCAGTTGAGGTCTTACAATTTTGTACCTTCAGCTGGGCGACGCTGAACCGCTACTTTTATCTCGAAAAGTAAAACAAAAATTTCCGCGAAACCGTTTCCAAAATTTTAAATCGTAATTATCTGGTCGAGAAAAAAAATGTATTTCTCACTGCCGGTCTCCGTACCGACAGAATCCACACACGCACGCTTACACACTTAAGTTCCCGCGCGCTTGCGAAATTTAGTACGCGACGCGTCACGGTTATCTGCACCACCCGCTTTTCCTTCAATCCGTAGGAAAAAAAAACCAATTTCCCCGCACGCTCGTCGGTGGCAGGTATCCGTGTATCCACACGTTTGGGCGCCAGTTGTAACGGGCTAAAAGCTGTCCTTGATGCGCTATATCTCATATAATAAGGATAACACCCTATTAAATAATATCATGAAACATTCATTTTTTCTTTAAATTTTCTGTAATGCTTTTTAAAATAATTATTCTTAACATTTATTAATTTTGAAAATATTAGGTATATTTATATTTAACAAAATAATGCATAATATATAGGTAGTTCATTACGTCAGCTCTGATATTATTTGTCATTTATTGATTATAAACTAATTTTTCAGCAAAATCCAGTAATATTTTAATTCTTGTCCGCCATTTTGAATTTTGAAAATCTGAGTTCAGATTCGTATTCAGCGAATCCAGAAATTCCACATATACAATTTTCAGCAAAATCCAGTAATATTTGAATATTTGACCTCCATTTTCGATCAGCCATTTTGAATTCTGAAAATCTGAGTTCAGATTCGTAAACAGGCAATCCAGAAATCCCTTATATACCATTTTTAGCAAAATCCAGTATTATTGAAATATTTTGCCGCCATTTTGAATTTTTAAAATCAGAGCTCAGATTCGTAATCATAGAATCCAGAAATCCTAATATGCGAATTCAGAAATCCCCCACATACAATCGCAACATTCAGTAATATTTCAATAATTGGCAAAATATTAGTTCAGATTCGTAATCAGCGAATCTAGATACCCCCTATATACAATTTTCAGCAAAATCCAGTAATATTTCAATTTTTGGCCGCCATTTTGTATTTACAAAATCTGAGTTCAGATTCCTAATCAACGAATCCGGAAACTCACAATATACAATTTTTAGCAAATTTCGGTAAAATTACAAATTTTGACCGCCATCTTGGGTCCACTATTTTGAGTTTTCAAAATCTGAGTTCGGATTCGTCATCAGCGAATCCAGAAATTCCATACATAAATTTTTCAGCAAAATCCAGTAATATTTCAATATTTGGCAGGCATCTTCGATCCGTCATATTGAATTTTGATAATCTGAATTCAGATTCGTCATCATGCGAATCCAGAAATTCTCCATATACAATTGCAAAAGTCAGTAATATTTGAATATTTGGCCGCCATTTTGATTTGGCAAAATATGAGTTCAGATTCGTAATCAGCGAATCCAGAAACTGCGTATATACAATTTTCAGCAAATTCCAGTAATATTGGAATATATGGCTACCATCTTAGATCCGCCATTTTGAATTCTCAAAATCTGAGTACAGATTCCTAATCAGCGAATTCGGAAACCCCCTATATATAATATTTAGTAAAATCGAGTAAAATTTCAATTTTTGGTAGCCAGTTTGGGTCCGTCAGTTTTAATTTTCTAAATCTGAGTTCAGAAAGAAATCTGAGTTCGTAAAAATAGTTAAGTTTGCCTGAACTTTGTCTAAACTTTTCCTTTGGCTAAACTTTGTTCAAACTTGGCCAATGAGGCTGAGCCAAACTTCGATATTTGGTCTACTATTTCAAGGAAAGTTTAGGTAAAGTTTAGCTGAACTTTGCGAAAACATTACGGAAGATTTTTGGAGGTTAGGGGTAAATTTACACAAACGTGTATAAGATTTTACAAAAACTACTATTTTTCAACTGAATTTTGCCGTAACTTCGCGCAAGATTTTCAAAAGTTTGCGCCAACTTGTATTATATTTTTAAAAAACTATTAATTTAAAAAAAATTTTAGGCAAAGTTTAGGTGAACTTTGCCAAAACATCGCGTAAGGTTTTCAAAAGTTTGCAGAAACTTTATGGTATTAGATTTTTGAAAAGTTACAATTTTGAGAAAAAGCTTAGGCAAAGTTTACCCAAACTTCGCCAAAATTCACCCAAGGTTTTCAAATATCTGCGGGAATTTCACACGAACGTATATTAGATTTTGGAAAATCTAGTAATTTCAGAAAAGAAAAAGTTTAGGCAAAGTTTATCCGAAACAGAACCATCATATATCTTCGAAATTAGTTGCATTTTTCTTTTCACGTGTACTACGATCGATTAAATTTTCCCTGAATTTCGACTTTTTATAAAATGAAGGAAGTTGTTCTAATATTTTTACTTCAATAAAATACGTAATGTTGTCGTTATTTCTACATATATTGCAAAACTGTTTATCTAATTTCGAAAAACATACCGAGCAATAATAATGTCAAATAAGCGGCGTGTTTATATTTGAAAAAAAATTCTTTTTTTAAAAATAGGGTTTTTACCCAGTTATTCGGTTTGATGCAATGTAGTTTTATAGGCAATAGTATGGTAGATAACAGTACGCCAGATACATTAAAACGCAGGGCAACTGTGAAAACAGCTAAAATACTTTCAGCGACCGAGATTGGTGCTCCTGGGTAAACGGGATTATTAGCCACAGCCTCAAATGCATCGTCGTCATCGCTTTCTTCATTTTAATCTTCGCTAGATTCAGAATCGTTTTGTGACGAGTCAGTGCTATCGCTTAAAAAGTCTTCGTCAGCTGAAGTATCTTGCTTAAAATCGTTTTGATTTGCATCTTCAAATTCATCTATTAAATAAAAAATATTTAAGAACTATTACTTTCATTTATTGTATTATATTGAACTATTACTATATCGAACGAATTTTATGTCATTCATAAACAATTCATAGGGTATACATAGAAAGCAGTGAACAAATATAATATATAATTTACATTTTACTACTTAAGAGCACTATGCGCACTTAATAACGTTGTTAATTTTAACTGTATTTTGTCTTTAACAAACTTATACACGCTTTGTTGGTATCTGCGCAGAATATGCGGAGTAATCGACAATTACATCATTCTATGTACAGATAAATCGACGTAGATACAGCATCGTTTCGGTAGAGCTAAAATTGACGAGTGGTTCTCAAGTATAGTTTATTATCCGTTCGTTGTTATAGTGCAGGATTGCATTGATATTGATTTATGATGGTATAATTGTAAGCGAGGAGTAACATTAGTAATAACGATCCACATTTTTACGTCGTATTTCGGAAGACGTACGTAAACATACGACACCCGACTCCCGCTGTGTTATCCGAGCGATTACATTTATATACACCGACTAATGCACGTCAGAGCAACGACGAAATTTCCCGAACATGTATGTCGCGAGACACTTTTTTCGAAACTCTTAGCGACCAATATATAATGTATAAGTATTTACGTAATAATCAATTTCGCAACATTTAATATGGAGTTATTATTCACTAAAGACGATATCTGATAGATCCGCGCAGTATTAGTTTTTATTTATTTACATTTATTTATGTACATTTAGTATATGTGTTTTAGATAGTTAAGTAAATATTTATAAGCAGCATATCGTGAATTAAATCGGCATAACCTGAATGCTCAACAGAATAAAGTATAGCATCGTTGAAATTTGATGAATCATCGGCGGACTCGGCATGAGATCGGATTTCTACATATGTAAGTAATGTGTATCTTAAGAATAGAACCTTTGAACACCATATCTTACATACAGATGCACAAAAAAAACCGTAGTAATAACATTCTCAGTACTAAATTTTCAAACTTCATAATTGAGGCATTCACATCTTGTTGATAAATATGAGAGGACTCGGCGTCGGCGCTTTCCGAGCAAGCGCTACAATCACTACTCGACGATGAAAAATCTGCTTGGCTACTACCAGTGCCGCTGTGTTTTCTGACGTACTCTTCGGAACTTTCATCGCTTAAACTTTTATATGAGGCACTTGCATTTGTTCTCAATTTCCTGAAGGTATAATTTAAATTACATTATTTAATATTTTTACATATGCAAAACATGTATATCATATAATAATTAACTGTGATTTTATCATTAAAGTTACACTAGATCAATTACAAAAATTAAGACAAATCTTGGCACTGGCTGACTCCATAGAAGTTGCGAAAACTAACAATACGTTGCAAAATCCGACACTTGACGGAGCAGAATTACAAGTAAAGTCAATATTATTTACACGCAGAGAAAATTCGAGATATCGGTACCTGTCCAACATTCAAGTTATATTTATATGAATTTATTTATTTGCTATGTCAAATGCTTTGATTTAAGCAAGCATGAGATAGAGATTTTCGATTCTACGATGGCGCGAGTTTCAAATTTTTATAACCTTCTAATTGTGCTGTAACCTGCACATGTATAAAGTAAATTAAGACACACTGATACTCATTTTCAGAATAGAGTCGAGGCTTTGGACAATAATTCACGGAGTAAAATGGATTCTACGGTGACTAAGTGTACGCATACATATAATTTTTCTTTTCTTTTGATACGTTAATGGATTTCCATCTTTACTGTTTGCATATATCGCACTCGATGTACTTAATTTACAGATTATTATTCGTTTCTCACTTAGGAATCATATATTTAGCGCTCTTGTCATTCAATGTACTTTGTTCACATACTCACGGTTAACTTATCATTTACGTTTTTTTACAGATGGAACTTATAGAAGGATCCGGTATCATTCTGAACACGTAGAAAATCGACGCCATACAAAACATGTACAAAAAAACTCCTAAGGAAATGACTAGTAAATTAATGAAGTTAATTTTGGGAGAGGGAACATTGAAACAAAGTCCTCCAACAGGAAAAAACGACTGGAAACCGATCCCTGAACATATATTTATAGCAGTAGAAAGTAAGTGAAAAAATGAATGATAAACATAGCATAGAAATTTATTAAATGATTTATCGAAAATCTGCATTTTTTTTTCAGAATTTTTAAATGCTAATGTCGCTAAAAAAATATACTCATAGTCATCAAGAGTATAGACAAGTATTAACAGCATATTGTGCAAGTCTTCGGAACCCTAAAACCAAAACTTCAGATGTGAGAGTAAAAGGAAAATGCATCAAAATATTAAAAGCGAGTTGAGATATAATGAAGAAAATCTTTTGGAGACACCGACTGATCAATCACAGGGCATAGACTTGAAAAAAGCTTCCTTAATAGAATCAGAAGTAGAGGGAAAGCAATCAAGAAGAAAATAAAGAAAAAAATGCTGAATGTGCATGAAGAGAGATTGAAAAAAACAGCACAATAGTCAATTACTTACAAGAAATAGAGAAGAACAGAGGAAAGAGCCTGCTGTTATTCCAGAAAAACCGGAAATAATGAAGAAAACAAAAACACATACTTCTAAAAAGCGGGAATTTGAAGAAAATATAAAAGCCAGGGATGGTGGGAGTGGTTTTAAAGCAAAAACCAAAACATTGAATTGATTTTAAATTACATATGTTACGGACGTAGGTTTTCTTTATTTCCTTGGAGATATATTCGAAAGAGAGAGAGAGAGGGTCTCGCGGCGGCTTGTTCCCGACTGATGAGGACGTCCGTTCAGCCGACTTCTTCCGTCCAAAAATGTGTGGAGGGAGGCCGGATGTTCCGAGACCAGAAATGCAAAAGCTGCGCTTTTGCTAATCCCCGGAACACCCCACGACGGCCGACGTCGACGGAAGATCGTGTATCCGACGCCGCGCGGATCGAGCACGTGCCGGCAGACTGCAAGTCTGCCTACGTGACACGTCCAAAACTGCGGTAACGATGGCCCCGCCGCACAGTGGGCTATAAAATGCAAAAAAGTATCAAAATTCTCGATACACTAGAAAAATGAATATTTCTTGATTATTTTTGTGCAAATCGACAGTTTCAAACATTATCTTTAATATTTTTTTGATAGTTTACAGGATTATTTCATTTTACTGTAACTGTGGAATGCGTACAAGCTGAAACAATTGAAGAATCATTATTTTCGCTTTTAAAATTCGAGCTTTACTCGAAAAGTGGCTAAATAATTTTTTTTTGCGTGAATTAAAGTTTGGGACATTACATGGGACAGGTGCGAATAATAAATAATAATAAATAATAAATAAATATCCATATTTATTTAATTTTCAATACACTCGCACACAGACACACACACACACACACACACACACACACACACACACACACACACACACACACACACACACACACACACACACACACACACACACACACACACACACACACACACACACACACACACACACACACACACACACACACACACACACACACACACACACACACACACGCACGCACGCACGCACGCACGCATTAATGTATATATGTATATTTTATTTTATTTATTTATTTATTATATAATAAAAAGGAATTTTTTATATGTATTAAAATAGGCCAGAAAAATATTCTTACGCAACCTGTAAAAAAATATTTTTCTTAATAGGCTATATTATTATAATTTCATAATGGTTTGATAAAAATAATAGTTTCATAATGTCAAAATTCTAATTGAATAATGTTATTCACATTCTGTAAAGCAGTTTCAGTAAAATGAAATAATCCTGTAAACGATCAAAAAAATATTAAAGATAATGTTTGAAACTATCGATTTGCGCAAAAATAATCAAGAAATATTCATTTTTCTAGTGTATCGAGAATTTTGATACTTTTTTGCATTTTATAGCCCACTGTGCGCCGGTTAGCTACTTATCGCAATTTGACACTTGAAATATTATACGCAATATGTGTGTGTGTAAGTGTATCTGTCCGCGGCTACAAAAATTCCCTTATCTCCGGAGAGTCTAAGGTGTTAGTGTTGTGATTTCGTATAAGTAAGTGTCAGTGTAAAGTGTGTTTATTATACAATAATTATGCGTCTCTCCCTCTTTCTTTACAATATTAATTATTACAATATTAATTATTCTTTACAATATACAATATGAAAGGTTACAAATTAATAATATGGCACAACAGCTTCAAGTTTTAAAAATATTACAAAGATAGATAAAATTGACTTCTTCTTTTTTTTTTTAAGATATCTTCTTTATAATTCTTGTAGCGATGTGGAGCGTGCAGACTCGGCTCTGTAGTTGTTGTATGCTAATGGGATAAGATGCTGCTCTTGTGTTTCTACGGTAGTGGCAATGCCGGGTGGCATTATCACCCTGAGCGGAATCGCTTGCTGTAGGGCCTGTGATTGTGAAGGAGGTGACACGATGGTGACAGAGTGTCGGTTCTTTGCGTTATCTCTTTGCTTAGAACCACCTAGAATCATTCTAAACATATTAGAAAGAGGCCCCCCCGCGAAAAACATAAGCACAATACGACAACTGCGCATAAACCTGCAAAAGAGCCTCCATAGGTTGTAATGGTGTTTTTAAAATAGCTAAAGTCTTCCTGAAGCTGGAGAGAGTCACTGAGCTCCCGAGCTTTTTGAATAATTTTGCGGAGCGGAGAGCCTGATATTAGAGAGATTATGTGTTCATTTTCGATTCCTTTATGAGAAATAATTGGTTCCTGTTTCATTAGTTTAACTGCAAATTTTCGGATGTTTGTTCCGTTATTGAGACGATTCAAAATTAGATTAATGTCTATTTCCATTTTTTGAAACCCGGTGTCTGGGGTATGGTTTTTAATATCACGGGATGCGATAAGACGAGCGTTATTCGGATAAGCTGAGCAGCCCGATTTGAGTTGCAATGTCCCTGCACCATTTATTGAAGTCCTTATCTGTTCGATACCGTTACATATTATAAATAAATTTTCTTCATCGAGAATAGAAAATAACCATGTATTTGACTTGTGAAGTCGCTGCCAAAAGGTATCGCGTAAGCGGATTATTTTTACATCGCACTCGGGAAGATCGATCACATTTTTCTTAGCTATAAATTTAATTTCACATGAAGCGTGCTGTGATATTTCTCGTATAGGTTCCGTTTCTTTGCAAATTAACTGATCTTCTAAGTTCTTGCATTTACTGATTTTATCTAGCGTGATCGGGATATATGTATCTTCGATAATGTTAACTGCCAGGTAGTGCGATTCTGGCCAAACGTAAGCGAATGTGTTCGATAGATTTAAGTTGTTTTGCCGAATGGGTAAAGGTGATACTTTGTATAAAACAAACTTTTGATGATCGATTAAAGGGACTGAAATGTGGTAGATTAATCCATAGTTTGCATATAGAATGGTTATATTAGAAATTTTCATGAGATCCAGGATAAATAAAGTGTTGCCTGTTGAGGGAAACGAAACACCTGGAATCGAGCGTTGTAACCATGATTTTGAATTTTCGATAAAGATGGGGGGCACAAGTCGCGGGTGAATGGCGTCTTGTGCTGCGAACAATATGGCATCTGATAGGATTTCAGTATCAAGTTTATATTGCAGGCATAATTCTGACAATGATGATATTGAATGAAGTATAACCTGAAAATGATAAAGTTTTGTATTGCTAATATTTAAACTAAATAAATAACATGTAGTCTATAATTACTTCAAGAGGCTTGTGTCTTTTATCGACACAATGCAATCAACAAAGTGAGTAGGTAATGATAGACAACATAGCATAAAAATATGAAAAACTAATGCGATCTTTATAGACTTTCATTTACAAATCCGATTTTATTTTAAATTCGTGTACTTACGGTTTATCTAATCTAAAAGCTTAAAATTAGTGAACAAATTATAGTCAGGCCACATTGTATATTTATTATATAGAAATTTCTAAAAGTAAGAGTATCTTTTTTTTTTTTTTTACTAGATATTTCTTTATTTTGAAAATTATTCCTTCAACAATTATTAATGATTTAAATATTGATGTGTTTTAAGTAGTTATTTGGTTATGAGTCAGTTAACTAGAAAAAGATGACATCAATTCGTGAATGATCGAGGTGACAGAGAAGACAAATTTTCGTCTTTCGCCGTAGTTGCTCACCGTGTGTGTGTAACTAGAGTAACGTGTCGAATTCTATAGCGTTTGATATTGCTAGTTCGATAAGAACTTAATGAAGGATCCCTAGTGTTATGATTAGTCCAAGACTTTTTGGGAGTACTGTAGATTTTTATTTTATTTTTTTTTTTGTTTTAATTATTTAATTGATTATTTTTTTTTTTTGACTCCACGTAGGGGACTATCACCTTCAGTGGCAATTACGACGAAGAAATTAACAATTTCTCATCTTACGGACGACAGCTGTTTAATATGACTGCATGCCGTTTTTCGGCGTCGGCGATTTTAAATAAAAAATTGTCAATTGATCCTCGAATTTGTCAACGTTTTCTAGGGCTTACAAAAATTAGGAGATAAGTTCAAATCTTTTATTAAGCAATTACTTTTTTTTTTTTTCAGCAATAATGAATTGTTCGAGAGGAATAGTTTTTGATTTATAATTTTTTTTTTTTTTTTCATTTTCTGGTTTAGTTTTGTTTGAAACCTGTTCTTATTATTGTATAGATTTAATATTACGAATTATTAATCGAGAGGTTTCTATAGTAATATACAAAATGTTCACAGTACCAAATGTATGGTTGAATTGTTCTTAGTAGTTTATTTCTATTTTATATCCTTAAAAGGGCTACTCTGCTAGTTTATGTAATATTCGTATAGTTGTATAGTTACGCTAGAAGGTTATTAACAAAGGTTCATCTTGTGAGTTTGAAGTTATGAAAGTTTATTGTAAATTCATGGTAATAGACGGGAATCTAGAATCATTCGGTTGAACATTGATGCCAAAAAGAACAGCTAGTACATAGAAATTAACTCGCATCTTTGATTAAGTACTTTAATTTTGTATTTACTTAGTATTATTTGGTTTCCTTGGAGGTATTTTATGCATAATACACATACACATAGACATACACTTTTAATACACATACACTTTCATTGCAATTCGTTATGTTCTGAAGGAAAAATACATTATAAAAATAGGTATAAACAATCGGCTGAAAGAAAATAGTTTTTCGTCCGAAAACCGCGTAAAAAAGAAAAAAATATAAGAAGAAAGAACTTTTAACGGGGATCCCTATTGGTAATATGATAATTCGGGTTTTCCAGTTGTAAAACAGAAATTTTAAGGGATATGTGGGAAGGAGTCTTTCACAGTAGTCGCCCGTTTAATTTTATCTATAAGGACAATTTTCACCGTCCCCGCCCGATCAAGTTTTACGTTGTTAGTAGAATAGTCGATGCCTGTGATTTCGTAGGGCCCTTCATATTGCGCATCGAATTTACCATTGGATGGTTCTTTAAGAAGGTACACCATTTCGCCTTCCCTAAAATGCTTTGTATTTAATCTTCTATCGTAATAAAACTTAGAGCGGTATTTCGATTGAACTAAATTCATTGCGGCTAAAGTTTGATTTTGAGCTAGCTTTTCTATTAATTCAGTCAAATAATCGCCATAATCAGAAACTTTTTCTCTTGGCGGAAAACTAGAAGGTGTGCCTGCTCTTTCGCCGAGGACAAGTTCGTGCGGGCTGAAGCCTGTTGCGTCGTGTTGAGTGGAATTATAAGCGTGTTGACAGGTCGAAATCCAAGTGTCCCCATCCTCTATTTTTTCTAAATATTGTTTAAGATATTTCGTGAGGGTATGGTGCATACACTCAATGCCACCATTCGACTGAGGATGGTAAGTCGTTGAGCAGTATTTTTCAATTTTAAAAATACGGACAAATTCTTCGAGTAATCTATTTTGAAAATGAGTACCCTGATAGGTAATTATGACTTTTGGAGGCCCAAAATACGAAATTACTCTATCAATTAAGACTCTGGCAACTTCTTCCGCGTTTGCGAATTCAAGTGGTGTTAATATTACAAATTTTGTTAGCCAATCTTGAATCGTTAAAATATACTTATTGCCGTTTTTGGTAGTTTTTAGAGGTCCATAGAAATCCAATGAGATTTTGTCGAAGGCTCGAGCTGGCGTATCTGTTATTAAAAGGAGCACCTTGGTTTTCACCCTTACTAACTTTTTCTTTCGGCATCCTTGGCAGCCCAAAACAAATTGTCTCACATCGGGTCTCATGTTTCTCCAATAATAGTCGGCTGCTATCTTACCATAGGTTTTGTTAATATCTCTATGTCCACCAGTAGAAGCTTCGTGATATTCCTTTATTAATTTATATCTGTCTTCCACTGGAGGGATCGATAAATTATTTTGAAAAAATACACCTATCAGTGGTGATCTATAGAAAATTTTATCGAATTGATCGACAAGATACAGCCACTCCGACGAAGATAATATTGCCAGGTCCTTGACAAGGCCAATGCTGTTAATATTTTCTGCAGTTATAAGTGTCTTTAAAATCTTTAGCGTTTTGACAATGCCCGCACGAAGCACTTTATCGTTAATATGATTTTTAACAAAAGCTACCAACATCATATTATCTTTGTTATATAAAATATTTACTTCCCCAATCGCAAAATTTCTTTCGGCTAATTCGTCGGGGTTAACGAATCCTCTCTCGATTAAGGCTTCTATGATTTCGGTTGCGAAAAAGCAATCTGTAGTCATAAAAATCAGGAGATTTTCGCGAAATCGAAATGGGTATTCATTCAAAATAAGTCATTTTTAGAAGGGAGGAAGTTCTTCATTTTTTCTCAGGGTGGATTATCATATTGAGGTCTCGCATTAACAGTAGGACTACGTTCGAGCGAATTTTTATGTGCTCTTAGTTGCGTTATCGCATTTTGAGACGACTCTGCATGACGAGTAGGTGATACGGAGCGGGGGGTATTGTCCGCTGATGACTGCGATGGTGCGTCCGGCACGCTGTCGCCCTTATCGTCTACTACGTCATCGTCCGTATTGTGATGACTGTACAATGCTGCTGACTCTTCGGGTGACCTTGACCTCGTAATAGTAGGAGGTATTAGTATATCTGCTGTAAGTATACATGGAGAATAATGAATTCCGGTCAGATTCAAATGAATAAATTTTGAGTTGTTAACTGTAAAATCACAAAATATCGTGTTGCTATCTGGTAAATCAAAATGTACACAAATATTTTGATTGAATAATTTTGAGAAAATAAACACACAGTTATCGACACTCCACTCTGTTTGTGAAAACAAGATTCTTCTCGCATCTTCTGGAAAACTACAATAATCGATGTGCGACGACGTTAGTAATTGTTTTCTTAGTTCTGCAGTTGAGAGATTCAGATTACATAATTTGATGAAGCAGTGAAATAGTCAATTTTCGGGCGGTGTATCAGGAATATCGTCCGAGCGTGTTATATTTGAGTTCGGTTCTGCACAAGAATTTTTTTGTGTGTATAAGCGATTTATTTTGGAGAGCTCGCATTCAAATAAATTCATGGGAGCATCGTTGACATGGTTTCTAACATCAATATCCGTTGGATTTTTTGTAAGATTCGGGTCTTCGTTAGGGCTTACATCCATATCGTCATCATTATTATTATTATTATCAATTGGTTGAATTTTGGGATCAGGTTTATTATTAAAGGGATTAAAAGTGTCACCTGAGAAATCGCTTGCGTAAAGTGGCAAGGTCTCGGATAATTCCATAGATAATTCTACGTTACACTCTAGGAGTATATGATAATAATTTTGCTGGGATTCGTAATTACGTGTTTTCCCATGCTGATCTTCATCCTCTTCCTTTTTCTTATCATTTAGTACTGATAATAGGGGAATTTCCGGGGCTATTTCCCATACGTTAATTGGAAGGCGTTTTTGCCAGAAACACGGCGCTCATTAATATCCACAAACAATCGACCTTTTAATTTATTTGTTAATTGCGGGATTTGGTCATTGAGCAACGGATTATTCCGATTAATTCTTTCTTGTTGTGGGCTCGAGACCGAGGTGTTTTCATCGTGTAAAAATTGATTATTAGAGTGATAAGTTAGAGGGTTTTGAAAGTGAATTTTCGTTAGCTACAGTGTCGTTATTAATATTAATAGTTTCTAAGGATTCGGATGGGACGGTAGTATTATCAGTCAGATTTTCACTTGTTCTCATAAATTCAACAGGGGGACGATGAAGAGATTGTGGTTTTAAGGGCCGGTTTGACTTCTTATGTGGCAATGGTATTTGTTGATATTCAACTAGAACAGTGCTAGTTGCAACAATACCTTCTTGTAAACGATCATCGTTTCTCATGTATGCCAACTTCTTGTCTGTTACCGCTTGGCTTAATATTTGCTCTTCATTGTCTGGCATCTCTGCTGTTTCTATAATTAACGGTTGTATAACGGAGCACTTTGCCTGTGGTTTAGATTTTTTACTGTATTAACGTTTATTTTGCAAGATTTTTTACTGTATTAACGTTTATTTTGCAATAACGCCTTTTTACTGGCTTTAGAGTCTCCGTTTTGGTTTGATTATGGTGCTTGTTTTATTGATTGTTTTAAAACTTTAAGAATTCCTGAACGCTCATTTTCATTTATTTCGAATTTATCTTCTAATTTGTTTAATTTTACGTTTGGCAAAATGCACTCGAAATCAATCAAATCCAAATAATCCTTGAAGTATAAATTTTCATTGTCGTCAGTTTGGGTAAGCCATCGGATCCTAATTTTGCTTCCTCCTGGAGGAAGCTTTGTAATAGTAAAATTTTAAGTTTCGTTAAATCGCTCTAGAAACATGATTAGAGGTGTTAGAAGTTTGTATCACATGATTTTAGAAAATGTCTGTGTGTGTGTGTGTGGGTGGGTGGGTGGATGGATGGGCGGGCGAGTGCGTGCGTGCGTGCGTGCGTGTGTGTGTGTGTGTGTGTGTGTCTGTGTGTGTGTGTGTGTGTGTGTGTGTGTGTGTGTGTGTGTGTGTGTGTGTGTGTGTGTGTGTGTGTGTGTGTGTGTGTGTGTGTGTGTGTGTGTGTGTGTGTGCCGCTTTATCTCCGGATCTACGCGGTCGATTTTAACCGAACAGGGCTCATTTTTTTTGTTTTTTTGTTCCGAATTCGGGAAGAAAATAATTTTTTATGATTCACGGATTCGTTTTTGTTTTATGTCGAATTTTTGATTTTCAAAAAAATTATTTTTTAATTTTTTTAATGATTGGATTTAAATTCTTAATTGCTTCAAAATTCCTTGTAGAGGTAGATTTTGAATAGTTCTTGGTCGAGTTCGTTGGGCAAAATGATTGGTCCATAAATTTCAAAGATATTTGAGGTTAAGATTTTTAAAAATTTTTTTCAAATCGTAATTTCTCGAGAACGGCTTGATGAATCAGCTACAGATTTATAGACAATTTTGTGTGTGATATAGATATTATGTATGTGAATTTTTATCAAGATATAAAATCAAGAGAACATTGCTCTAAGTTTCACAATAATATACCCTTCTGCAAAGTTTCAAGTCAAAATATTAATTCGTTTTTGCGCAAACATTGAACAAAATTTTGACATAACGCTTCGTCCACCTCGAAATTTTGTTCAAAGTTTATGCAAAAACGAATTGATATTTTAACTTCAAATTTGGCAGGAAGGTAGAATATTCTCAGACTTAGAGCAATGTTCTCTTGATTTTGCATAATTCGGTGTATTTTATTTTTTATTAGCTTCAAAACGCCGAATCGATTCGGTCGGTAAAAATTGAGTATGGAATCCCCTCATTATCGTAATTATTATAGATTTTAGCTGAATTTTTCTTGGAATTAATTGAATTTTGGAATTTTTAGAATTAAAACCATTAATATACAATTTGTAAGAAATTAAAAATGTATAATTTAAGAAATATAAATATGAATAAAAGAATCAATAAAACATTTTATAAATTGAAATTATTCATTAAAATAATTCCATAAAGGACGAAATTCAAAAGAGGTATACTATTAATAGAGTAGTATGAAAATCATTTATAAAATAAAATATTTACAAAATAAATTTAAAAATTAAAAAGTATACGTAGTTTATTCTAACCTAAAAAGAAGTAAGTAGAACAGAAAACGTATTAAATTATCAGATTTAAAAAAGAGAGTTTAGCATCTTTAGGGTTCCCGTTGATTACGTATAAAAAAATACATATTTATAAAAATAACTTAAATTAATAATAAAAAGTATTCATTTAGTTTTGAAGAGAAACCACGTGTCCGTGTTGTTACAACCGAATATACAGCATAAAAGGCGCCAGGCGGTAACGTATAAGTATTAGGATATGACATGGGTCGTGGCCACTATATATAGGTATACCTTAGCCATATCCAACTGCGGGAAAAATGCGAAAAGAGTTTTGTAAGGCAATGTAACCTCACAATCTATCTCTTTTCGCAGTTTTTTTCACGCAGTTAGCACTAGCTATTTTTTTTTTTTTTTTTGTTTTTTGTGGGCAAGGATTTTTTTTTTTGTAAAATATAAAATTGTATAATAATAATTGCTTTTTTATGATAAAAAGTAGAAAGAGTAAAAATAAAAAGTCACAAACCGTTTAACATAGTCTCACCATACAAAATAAAGTATTAAATTTTAAAATTGGAAATAAAAATTAATTAAAGGAATCAATAAATTAAGTTTGAGGAAGCTACGTGCCAATGAATTGACAGCGGTTTTTTATTTCGTTTGCTAATATTTTGTTTTGTTTGGCAAAGGTAAAAACTATTTTCCTCGTTACGAACGGCCAAGAATTCGTTCTCTTTATAAATAATACTGGGTTTAATTTTATAATCCTCGCTATCGGTGTTAGTAAACGACTCTTCCCTTAGAATTTTACTTGCAGGAACTTGGCTGTTATCAGAACTCGTCATCGCTTCTTTTATTTTTGTCTCCTTCCTAATCGCACGCGTGATAAAAATTCGCGCTGGCGGCGTATCCAATTTGGCTCCCCTTCCTTCATTCTCTTGCTTGTCAGCTAATTCATATAATTCCAGTCGAGATTTTTCTGGATTTTCTTTTCCTTCTTCTATTACTGGATTTCGCGAAAGTGCGTCGGCGGCTTGGTTTAATTTTCCCGGACAATAAATAATATCGAAGGTATAGCCTCTGACGGATGCCTTGAGCCTATTGAAATGTAAGTCAGGCTGTTTTGAAGTGTGAAAGTGTTTGAGAGATTCATGGTCTGTGATAACTGTGAATTTGCGGCCATATAAATATAATCGAAATTGCTCCTTAGCGAAGACTACGGCGAGAAGTTCTTTATCTTACGTTGGGTATCGTAGTTCACTACCCTTCAAACATCTAGATGCGTAAATGCAAGGCTGGTCTTACCTAATTATGTCTTAACTTTGTGTGCTCATAGGGGCACATAGGGCTTAAGTGCTCATAGTAGGAAGGTTTCGATAAACATTTCCAGAATATAATATACGTTCGTATAAAATGCTTGCAAACATTTTGAAATCTTGTGCGAAGTTTCGGATAACCTCTGTCTAAACTTTTTTTCTTCTCAAATTAGTAGCTTTTCTAAAATCTAATATACGTTCGTGTGAAATTCCAGCAGATATTTGAAAACCTTGGGCGAAGTTTTGGCGAAATTCCGGTAAACTTTGACTAAACTTTTTCTCAAAATTGTAACTATTCAAAAGAATAATACCATAAAGTTTCTGCAAACTTTCGAAAACCTTGCGTGATGTTTTGGCGAAATTCACCTAAACTTTGCATAAAATTTTCCTTAAATTAATAGTTTTTTTAAAATATATATGACGGAAAGTTACTCTCCGTCATTTTCCTCTCTCCCCGCATTAACCATGTACTAATTCCTCACAGTTGTTATAGGTGCAAACGGCGCGGAAGGACGCCTGACCGAGAGAGACGGAGAGAGAGAGAGAGAGAGAAAGCGCGAGGAGCGCGCGCGAACCATTTAGACTCGGGAGAGAGTCAATCAGTCTCGTTGAGGAAAGCGCCCGCGCTCCTTGCCCCAAAAATATACGGGAGAGTTCCGTGACGTGCGATCTCGGATTGAGAGTGTGTTTGTGTGAGTATGTGCACCCTGCCACGAGCCTGTGGCCCGTTCCAGCCTCCGAGAGGCAACCGAAAGCGACCTGCGCACCAGGAGCTAACTCGCGGCAACTCGGGCCTCCTCGCGCCTGCTGACCACGAATCGCACATTGTGCGCTGTGTTCCCTTTTTCCCTCTTTGACTCGTTCAATAAACCTTGTTATATGTTATTTAATTCTCGCGAGTGATCATTCATTTGCTACCCCGTTCTCCCACCTTTATTCAATTCAACATTCGCATGCGGCGTGCATTGCACGAGGCGCGCTAGCCTCGCCGCCGCATGCACTATTTGTTAACGCATAATTGCCGAGCAGCCAGGGATTTATTTATCCGTTACAAATTGGCGCCCCTCGAAAAACCCACATTTTCGAGAACGTGGGTACTTATAGGAGAATTTAAATCCGCATCCGGAGTGGTGTGGAAAATTGCAGCGCGCGGTGACATTAGTTCACGCAGCGCATCAGTGTATTGAACACTGGCAATTAAACACCGGTGGGGTGGATGCATTAAGCATCACGGCACTCCGGAAAAGTCAGCGAACGCGCATTTTTACGCCAAGGTTATTGTCGAAAAATACATTCGACAGCCGTCGCGCACACGCGCAGCGTGTTTACGTTGCGCGCCGACACAGGACTCGGGCCGCGCAGAACGTAAACAAAGCGCGCCTTTCCAGCACACAAGTTTTCGCACTGTGTGTTGGAGAGAGACAAATTACTCCGAATATTATACTCGGAGCGAAAATTATTTCGTACCCGACTGAATATTATTTCAGCTTAGGCGCTATACCAGCGAGACTCAATACGCGACGCGTATATGACAACAATGCGCCTTATGTACACTTACACTTTGATTGTTTAGTTACGATTCGGAAAGCGACTTCGCAATAACAAGCATTAATTAATAAACGGTAACGAATAAACGTTGATCAATTATACTAATCTTGACACGCGTTATTGAAAAATTAATAGGAATTTTTTTTGGAATTTGTTTAAACAAATTAAAAATTTTTTTTGTTGCACTTAGAAATTAATAGAATTTTTTTTGTCTCCCTTTTTTGGTAATTTGCCACCAACATAAATATAAATTAAACTAAATTGAAACTCGTTCTCATTCTCAAAATTAGTATAGTTAATATTCAAATTATTTATAATTTGAATTATTACTGAAAATAATAAAATTCGCAATAAGGGGAAAGGAAAACTTCCTAACGCGATATAACGCACATGCGAACTCGCTGTTCGAAACCCAGTACCTAGGCACAAGCAACGTAGTTTGCGAATCACGATACACAGCAGCGTGGAAACAGCAACAGCTGATCGCTCGGGTACCATCGTACCCCGACAGCGAATAACGCGAGTGCCGTATAGTCACCTAGTAGGCAACTAGCACAGACTGTATAATTCGAACACAAATATTCACAACGCCCTGCATTTGAGTCAGGTTGCAAAATTAGAAACATTTACCTTATTACCGACTAGCGTAAATAAAATTAAAACGTACTACATTAAAGGATACGCGAAGCAAAATAGTAAATTTAAGACAGCGAAATAGTTCAGAACTAATATCAAAAACGCATTTACGTTCTGAACTATTTCAGAGAAATTCGGATCACAAAATTAGTTGAACAAAACAAAATTTATTTTTTCTCCTTTCTGTAGTATATTGAAGTATTAAGCCTTCAATAATATTTAATAAAATAGCCTTTGGAATTTTAAGTCGAACCAAATACCCTTCCAGTTAAAATTAAGACCACAACAAAAGTGGCATTTTAATAATTTATTTCATTTTTTTTTATTTAACACTATTATTATTCTACCTAATTTAGTAATAAATATTCTTTTTTTCTTTTTTACAATAAAGAGATAAATTAATCTAAATTACATAATAAAATATTCTCAGAATTTATTTACCGCGATTCACGCAAAATAAATTCACAGAATTTAACAAACGTAATTTACCTATTGCAATAAATTATTGAACGCGTATGTCGCAAGTGCAAAGCTGAATGCGACGCATCTAAACAAAGCGCAAACGACTCCACAAACAGTATAAACTATTATAAATTATTATAAATTATTATAAATTATTTGAATTTATCCCTTCTTGGTTTTACAAAAAACTGACTTTTGTGAATTCAAATTTTCTTGTGGTTAAATTGATACACAAGAAAACAAATAAATCTGGAAGAGGCAAAATTTTTCTTTCTTTTGCTTTTATTAAATTTTCTTTTACCGCATTCCGATTTAAATAAGGAAATATTAAAAACCCCATTCTCATTAAATATAAAAGAGAATTGAATGGCGATTAGCGCAAATTAAACTTGAAAACGCCAAAGGCGTAATAATTAAAAACTAAAACTTTAAAACCCGAAATCCTCAGCGAAGCGCATTAGGGATTTTCAGGTCAACAACATGCCACTCTTAGACGACGATACATTCGAAAACATCATGGGGGTGGAAATCCAAGACTGGATAATGAACCTGGCAGGCGAGCCGCTCGACGATGCGCTCGAAAAATTAGAACTTTTAAAAAGCGGCACACAGTTGGCAAAAGCGGATAGGTTATATAGGCGATTGCGAGGTGACTATACAGCGAACGATTTCATGCGAACGGGAGAAACAGAAGACGAAGCAGAAGCATTCGATAGAAGAAACAAGAAATTGGAAAATCTTACACAAACTCTGCCGTTCGACGCACGTACACTCGACGAGCTGGCGGAAAGGCGTGCATCTACGAGATACACACACAACACGCAAAGACGTCAAACGTCAACGCCACTAGACCAAGCCCATACACTACTGGACCAATTGGACATGTCAATCACGGAAGTACAAGAAGAAAATGCCTGCGCGACAACAATATCACCAACCGCAGAGCAAGTATGGACCGCGATGACGCAAAATCAACCAGGACCAATGCGAACGGCGCAGCAAGATATCCGTGATGCAATAAACCTGGGAAAAGCGATAGCCGAAGGAAGATTTCCAACGCCTATCACAACACAGTCAACGTGGGTAAACACGCTAACAACCACGACAACAACAGCGAGTACGGCCGTAGCCAGCACCGCGGGCACGTACATAATACACACGGCCCCGCAATCAGTCTTTACGATACGAACAACACCTACAGCCGACGACTCTGTACAATGCACGCTCACAAACGGCAGACCATACACAATGCCAAGAGCAGTAGCATGCGAAATGATGAGAATACAGGGAATCGCAAAGGACTACGACAAGGAAATAAGGCAGCTGCAGGAGCAGATGTCAGATCTGATAGCGAGTACACGCCTGCACGCAATGTCAAATAAAACGACAAGCAATGAAGCGAGCTCGCAAAAACATAAAACAGTGAACTTCCAAGACACGTACAGATTAGAGTACCTTGACGAAGGAAGTACACAAGCGAACTCGCGCAATTCAGCGACGAGCGCAAACGCGCGACAACCACCAGCGCTAAACCCAGCAGCGCAAAACTTCACACCGCAAAGGTATTATGCGAACGAACGTGATCCCCAGCGATATCCTCAGCCTCATGCTCGTGACCGGCAAGAGTCTTGGGGGAGGGGGAGCCTCCCGAGTAACTCGCAAAGCAGATACTCGGGCGAAGGCACCACGCTCCATCCATCCATAAACGTGGACGTTGGCAGAACGGTGCGGCAGTAGAAACTGCAATTCACCGGCGAGAAAGGCAGCAGCATCGAGGAATTTCTCGAGCGAGTTAACGAATGCCGCTCGCTCGCGCGAATAACTGACGAAGGCCTGCTGAATGCTATGTCTGAGCTGACGTCTGGCGTGGCAAGGCACTGGTGCCGCCAAGCTCGCAAAAATTGCGAACTTGGGAAGACTTTTGCGCCGCCGCGCGCCGCTGCTACGGGGTCGACAAGCGATTCCAGCAACGACTTATCGGCGAAGCGCAAGCCCGCACCCAAGGCAGAGACGAGCCTGTAAGGGATTATATTGTATGCCTCCTTACGATTTTAAGTAAGTTTGAGGAGCCTTGGGAGGACGAAAGACAACTCGAGCACATATATAGAAATATGCTGCCCAGTCTCCAACGCTTAGTGCCGTGGGAGAAAGTTACCGAGATAGACAAGCTCATAGAGCATGCACGAGAAGCGGAAGCGCTAAGGGAGGCGGAGAGGAGTTATAAACCCCCGCTGAACCCGGACGACAGTCTGTTACCAGACGTAGCCTACCAGGGGCCAAAGTCCGCGAAAACGCAACCGCAGCGCAGCAAAAATAGCCTGGCGGATGGCGAGTGGCACGCCTCCACAAGACACACGCGGACAACCCGTGACGAGCGATGGAAAGCCGAGCCTAGCCGCGATGGCAGAACAGTCGGCTCAAGGGCTCGATCAGCTGATTAGCCAGCTACTAGATGAGAAGCTCGCAAAGCTTAACTTAAGCAGGGAACGACCCTTGGGTCCGCCGCCAACAAGCAGCAGCCCTCCCAAGAGGACAGGAGCATACCGCAAGAATGGTCGCAGTGCCCCTAACAAGCCTAGGGAAAACGCCCCGGCAAGAACCAGCGAGAAGAATTACGCGCCACCAACGCCAACCAGCGACAAGAACGCCAACAATCAGCCCAGGCCAAAAGAGCACGTGCGGTGTTGGGGTTGTAGCTCGCCTGGCTACATTAAGCCACACTCCCCGGAGTGCTCGGGAAAAGGCAGAGGGGGCGCGTAGATGAGGTCCCTCTCGCCCCTCCAAAACCTGACGTGACCTCAGCGGCGCCTCTCCAAGGCGCCCCGGCTGCGTCTGTCGCAGCAACCTCTACCGACTTGGAGGGAAATTTAAGTACCCCGAGTCAACCAGAATATTCACGATGGTATTTACCAGTGGGTATCGGCGGATTTCGCATACGCGCGTTACACGATTCAGGCGCATCTCGCACCGCAGTAGGCCCGATTGGCTTACAGATTGTGACCGCGTGTGGCAAGCAGATTACGCCGCACCGCGGAAGTGGCGCACGCCTCGCCAACGGCAAGATCGCGGCGGTGCTGGGCCACGTAGACCTGCCCTTCGACGTGGCAGGTGTGCGACATTACCTCGACGTGGTGATCCTCGAGGAATTGGACGCAGACTGTCTACTCGGCGCTGACTTCATGCGGAAATTCAACGCCGTGCTGTGGCCGCGCGAATCGACGCTTAGCATCGAAGGAGTTAAAGAGCGAATTCCGCTAGAACTAGCTTCACTAGCGCATGACGAAGCGAGCGCTGTCCACCTCGCTTCGGTCGGTCTCGCCG
The DNA here is from genome assembly GCA_036365515.1 of Torymus aiolomorphi. Classification (NCBI taxonomy): domain Eukaryota; kingdom Metazoa; phylum Arthropoda; class Insecta; order Hymenoptera; family Torymidae; genus Torymus; species Torymus aiolomorphi. The sequence continues at coordinate 79,733,034 of CM070877.1, read as the reverse complement.
ATGTTGATGAGGCCCAGCGGCGACAGTTGCAAGAGTTGCTCGACCAACTGCTGTCCGCGAGCGACGCGCCATTAGGATGCACCAGCTGGACCGAACACAACATCGAAATCTCGAGCTCTAGGCCCATTAAGCAAAAATATTACCCCGTCTCGAAAAAGATCGAGGAGGAAATACACAAGCAAGTACGAGAGATGCTAGAGGCGGGCATTATTATCCAATCGACCAGCGAATGGTCGAGCCCTGTTGTGATGCAACGGAAAGCGAATCGCACGTACCGATTCTGCATCGATTATCGCAAGTTGAACGCGGTAACGAAGGCGAGCGCGTACCCGCTCCCTCACATGGATGCACAAGCTCCAAAAGGCTCGATACATATCGACTATCAATCTGAGCAGCGCCTACCACCAAATTCCGTTGCGGAAGGAGGCGCAGGCGCTAACCGCGTTTACTATCCCTGGAATGGGCCTCTTCGAATTTACTCGAATGCCTTATGGGGTAGTGGGAGGACCAGCGACCTTCCAGGAGCTTTCGGACCGCGTTATCGGTCCAGAAATGGAACCTCATGCGTTCTCCTACTTGGACGATATTATTATCGTCACGGAGACTTTTGAGGAACACCTCAAATGGCTCAGCCACGTTCTCCGGCGTATTAAAGACGCAGGTCTCACGATTAACTGTGAGAAAAGCGAGTTCTGTCGCAGCGAGGTCAAGTTTCTCGGGGTCTTAGTTAACCGAGACGGCTTTAAGCCTGACCCGGACAAGATCGCTCCAATTTTGGAGTATCCGGCGCCGAAGAACCTCAAACAGCTGCGAAGGTTCCTTGGCCTGGCGTCGTGGTATCGCAAGTTCTTGCCCGACTTTGCGACGACCGCAGGGCCGCTCACGCAGTTAACCAAGCACAACGTTGCGTATGTGTGGAGGGACGAGGAGCAATCCGCATTTGAGCAGATTAAAGCTCTCATTGCGTCTGCCCCGGTATTACACCGGCCGTCGTTTGAACACCAGTTCGTGATTCAAACGGACGCGAGTGACACTGGCCTTGGAGCGGTACTCATGCAGACAATCGACGGCGAAGAGCGAGTTTTATGCTTCGCAAGCCGCACAATGACTGCGGTGGAACGGAATTATTCCGTCACGGAACGCGAATGCCTCGCAGTTTTGTGGGTGATACGCAAGTTTCGTGCTTACGTCGAAGGCTATCATTTTAAAGTGATAACCGACCATAGTAGTCGGAAATGTTTATGCAATTTGCATAATCCCACCGGACGCTTAGCGCGGTGGGCGCTTGAAATGCAAGCGTATGACTACGACATCGAGCATCGGAAGAGCTCACTGAATCACGTGCTTGATGCGCTCTCTCGCATGTTTGAGGACGAGGAAGCGCCAGACCTCGCGGCAGTAGATGACTCCGAAGAGACAGATGACGCCTGGTACAAACGCATGGTCGCCGCCGTCGAACAAAATCCCGGAGATTACCCGTGGTGGAAGTTAGTTCACGGGCGCCTCTACAGCTACCGTCCGAACCCTGCGGTCGAAGATTTACTTGAGGACGAGGGCGCTTGGAAATTAGTCTTGCCAGTAGAGAAGCGCGAGAAAGCGATACAAGAGCCTTGCACTTAGGCCAAGCGAAAACGCATGCGCGTGTCACGCTCTATTATTACTGGCCTTCGCTGCGCAAAGATGTTGCTGACTTTGTGCGAAACTGCTTGATTTGCCAGCAGTGCAAGGGGCAGCAGACAGCGCCGGCAGGCCTCATGAGCAGCCATCGCGCATTACGCCCGTGGCAAATTGTCGCAGGGGACATTATGGGGCCTTTCCCCAGATCCGCTCGAGGTTTCGAGTACCTTCTAATCTTCCTGGACTTATTTACTAAGTGGATCGAATGCGTCCCGCTTCGCAAGGCGAATGCACGTACCATCGAAAGGAACTAGAACAGCGAATCTTCCTACGCTTCGGTGTACCCGAAGCTTTTCACTCCGACAATGGAACGGAGTTCAAGAACAAGGCTCTTGACTCCTTCCTGAACAAGTGCGGAGTTACGCATACGACGATTCCGCCGTATCACGCGCAGGCAAATCCTGTGGAGCGAGTGAATCGCACGGTGAAAACCATGATCACCGCGTTCCTCGAAGAAAACCATAAGGATTGGGATTTGCACATCCCCGAACTGATGTTCGCGTACAACATTGCGACGCAGGAGTCGACGGGGTCGAGCCCAGCATTTCTGAACATGGGCCGGCAACCGACTCCGCCCGTTTTCTTGAAGCGCCGCGAGGAGCGCGCAGCAGAAGAGCTCGCAGAAGCGGCTGAGCTCGAGCGCTGGCACGCGCGGCTGCAGAAGTTGCGACACGTACAACAATCCGCCGCGAAGAACGCTTCAGCAGCGCAACAGTGACAGACGCATTATTATAATGCGTCACGCCGCGATGTTCGCGTCGAACTGGAAGACAAAGATTGGAAGCGCAATCGCATTCTCTCCTCGGCAGCACAAGGCGTAGCAGCGAAGCTAGCGCCGAAATACGCCGGTCCGTACGTAATTTCCGCTAAGCTAGGCTCGAATATGTACGAGCTGCAAGATCTTGATGGAAAAGACTGCGGCAAGGTCCACGTAGAAGACCTTAAATTCTATCATGAAAAGGTTGATCTTACCGCTGAGGCAGGGAGCTCAACTGACGTTAACTCGGCACGCGATGACCAGGCTGGGGAAGATCCCGACGACGACGGATCTCCCAATGACCTGACGAGCGAGCAGGGAAGACCACGCAAAGCACGGTTGGTGGTAACGCGAACCACATGTGTCATTGGGGCCCAGGCGAGCAAGCGCTCGCGAGTAAAGGCAGACGCTGACGAGCGAAAGCCGCTACCACTCGCGACAAACGCAAGCGCAACGCTACCCCGAAGCCGCGGACGGCCGAAAGGCTCCCAGAAAGCAGCCCCAACGAACCGCGTCGCGACACCTTCCCCCCGACGCACGCGCGCCGCAACGCGCCGAGCACGTCACTAACCCGTTAACCTCACGCCTCACCATTAAATATAGCGATCAACTCTTTTCCCGCTAGGGCGAATCATCCAGGGATGAGCCGAGAAGCGCCCGCGCAACGCGCAAAGGATCGCAACTCCGCAAGACCACGGGCCTGCGAGCCACCAAAAGAAAAAAAATGTAAAAGGATACCCGAGTTGCTTACGTTTTTTCCCCTCTTTGCAATTCCAAAGCCTATTGCATGGCTCGTCGAAGCTCTAGCCCCTATTGCATGTTGCATGGCGGAGAAAGAGATTATCTCGAGCTGGTACGTCGCCCGTAGCCAGCGTCTGGGGGAGGGGTGTATGACGGAAAGTTACTCTCCGTCATTTTCCTCTCTCCCCGCATTAACCATGTACTAATTCCTCACAGTTGTTATAGGTGCAGACGACGCGGAAGGACGCCTGACCGAGAGAGACGGAGAGAGAGAGAGAGAAAGCGCGAGGAGCGCGCGCGAACCGTTTAGACTCGGGAGAGAGTCATTCAGTCTCGTTGAGGATAGCGCCCGCGCTCCTTGCCCCAAAAATATACGGGAGAGTTCCGTGACGTGCGACCTCGGATTGAGAATATGTTTGTGTGAGTGTGTGCACCCTGCCACGAGCCTGTGGCCCGTTCGAGCCTCCGAGAGGCAACCAAAAGCGACCTGCGCACCAGGAGCTCCGGAGAAGCGTCTTCGGCGACAGCGACTACTCACCACTTGGAAGTGCCGGCTCGACTCTTCTCTCTCTCTCTCTCTAACTCGCGGCAACTCGGGCCTCCTCCTCGCGCCTGCTGACCGCGAATCGCACATTGTGCGCTGTGTCCCCTTTTCCCATCTTTGACTCGTTCAATAAACGTTGTTATATGTTATTTAATTCTTGCGAGTGAGCATTCATTTGCTACCCCGTTCTCCCACCTTTATTCAATTCAACATTCGCATGCGGCGTGCATTGCACGAGGCGCGCTAGCCTCGCCGCCGCATGCACTATTTGTTAAAGGATAATTGCCGAGCAGCCAGGGATTTATTTATCCGTTACATATAATACTAGATGGCGCAAACTTTTGAAATTCTTGTGCGAAGTTTCGGCAAAGTGCAGCTGAACTTTGCGTAACTTTTCCTTAAAATAGTAGTTTTTGTAAAATCTAATAACTCGTTTGTGTACATTTACCGCACCTACGGAAATCTTCCGTAAAGTTTTCGCAAAGTTCAGCTAAACTTTACCTAAACTTTTACTTGAAATAGTAGACTAAATATCGAAGTTTGGTTCAGTCTCATTGGCCAAGTTTGAACAAAGTTTAGCCAAACTTGGCTATTTTTACGCCGGCTGATATTAGATTTTGAAAGTAATTATTTTAAAAGTTTGATCTAAAATGAATCATATTAAAAACAATAGTAAAAATATTAATAAAAAAGAAGATATTAAAAAATTAAGCATTACGTACTTTCCAGTTATAAATATGTTAAATTCATAGTCAAATTCATGTCAACACAGCACACATGTATAAACACTGTATCAATGTGGATGGTTTAAGTTGCGAAATAACATCTGATCGACGAGGGATTATAACGCTTCCACGTTTTGTAATCCTACTAATCTCGCTAAAAAATTCAAATTGTTGAGTCTGTCTATTTGTATAAAATTATTAAATTTAGCCAACGAAACGTTGCAATTAAAAGAAGATCTGTTCTCTTCAAATTATTTTTGACTCCTACGATCCTATTTAACAGCATATTATTTAATAATAATAATCGTTTTTATTGCCGCAGATTTTTTTTTTAATTTGACGAAAAATATCCTGGGCACTAAAGGGTTAATTAATGAGTATGGGTAAATAATTACTAAATTTATCAATACCGAATTAAAGTAAATGGCACTAAAGCTTGATTTTCTCCAGTTCTATTTAAAAAATGAGGACTTAGTACTTTTCAAACCTAAATAATTTTGAACAATCATGAGATTTACTAATTTTTCTATCTGTCAGACAATGAGTCAAATCTTATACGGGTTTATTTATTAAAACATAAAAATAAGGCTCTTGCTAAATACCGTCAGATTAGAGTATATTGTTTCAGATTAGTAATATTTCAATATTTGTTTTGTTATGATCTTTGACTAATGAAACTATATCTACTAATTGTGACGTGGTGTTTTCCTCGTCACTGAAAGTCGAGCGCGTCGCGCATACACGTACCTCTCTTTTCCGCTCCGGAGTGCCTTCCCCTCAGCCCGCAGCCCATACCCTGGTTAAGCTGCGGCCAGCAGCAGCCGATGAGCGGACTATGTCCTCGCGCAGAACCTAGCCAGCGCCGCTGCTGCACGAGAATCGCTACAAGCTGCGATCGTCTGATCTCCAGTAGGAGTAGAAGAAAGGCTGCCTGGCGGTAGGCGAGCGCGATCGAGCGCCGACAAAGTTGCTTGAGAGTATCGGCACGCATGCCGATGAACTGCCGACCGGCACTCCATTTGCCACGTGCGCCGTAGTAGCATCGTCGAAGAGCCGAAATTGCACCGCGGGTGTGCTTGTATTCAAGAGTACGTGAAAGCAGCCCCGGGTCCTCACTGCAATTGTCAACTCCCTGCCGCCGTGCCGTCTCGGGAGTGCCGTGCTGCAGCCTGCATGACGACGCATTAACAACGCATTTTGTAGTGGCAAAAAAAGAAAAAAATTCTAACTCCGCCGTTTTTGAGATCGCCAATAATTTTATTGACGGATTATGAATTCTAGGATACAAGATATCTACAAAAAAATTGGCAACGCCCAAAACACCGCGGAACACCCTCAAACTACCACTTATATACCGAAAAATCGCTGAAAAAAAATCTAATTCCACCGTTTTTAAGATCGCGAATAATTATTGCGGGAATACGAATTCTAGGATACAAGATATCCACACAAAAAAAATGGCAACGAACAAAGCACCGCGGAACACCCTCAAACTACACCTTACGTACCGAAAAATCGCTAAAAAAATTCTAACTCTGCCGTTTTTGAGATCGCCAATAATTTTATTGCCGGAATACGAATTCTAGGATACAAGATACCTACAACAAAATTGGAATCGCCGAAAGCATAGCGGAACACCTCTTTCATACCGAAAAATCGCAAAAAAAATTCTAATTCCTCCGATTTGAGATCGTCAATAATTTTCATGCCAGAGTACAAATTCTAGGATACAAAATATCAACAAAAAAATTGGCAGTGCCCAAAGCAGCGTGGAACACCCTCAAACTACCACTTACATTCCGAAAAATCGCTAACGAAATTGTAACTCCGCCGTTTTTGAGATGGCCAATAATTTTATTGCCGGATTACGAATTCTAGGATACAAGATATCCACAAAAAAATTGGCAACGCCCAAAGCACCGCGGAACACGCTCAAACTACCCCTTTCATACCGAAAAATCGCACAAAGAAATTCTAATTCCTCGGTTTTTGAATTTTGCCAACAATTTTATTGCCGGAATACGAATTCTAGGATGCAAGATACTTACAAAATAATTGGCAACGCCCAAAGCACCGTGGATCACCCCGAAGCAACCCCTTTCATACCGAAAAATCGCAAAAAAAAATTCAAATTCCTCCGTTCTTGAGATCGCCAATAATGTTATTGCCGCAATACGAATTTTAAGATACAAGATATCTACAGAAAAATTGGGAACGCCCGAAGCACCGCGCAACCCCTCTCAAGCTACTCCTTTCATACCGAAAAATCGCTAAAAAAATTGTGACTCCGCCGTTTTTGAGATCACGAATAATTTTATTGCCGGAATACGAATTCTCGGTTACAAGATATCTAAAAAAAAAAATTGGCAACTACCAAAGCACCGCGGAACACCCCCATTCGCACGAAAAGAAAATATAAAATAATCTAATTCCGACCGTTCTTGAGATCGCCAATAATTTTATTCCCGTAATACAATTTTGAGCATGTAGGGTAGCTACAACAAAATTGGCAACAGGCACCGCGGTACACCCACCTTCAGCCGAAAAAGTCGCAAGAAAATATAATTCCTCCATTTTTCAGATCGCCAATAATTTTATTCCCGAAATATATTCATGAGCTTGCAAGAGAGCTACAAAAAAATTGGCAACGATGCAAGTACGGCGGAAGTCCTCCAGCCACCCCCTTTTGCCCGAAAAAATCTCAAAAAATTCTAATTCAGCCGTTTTTGAGATCGCCGATTATTTTATTTACGCAATGCACTTTTGACCCTGCAGGGTATCTTCAAAAAATTTGGTAACCCTGCAAGCACCGTGGAAAACCCCCAAACTACCCCTTCGATCAAAAAATCCGCAAACAAAATCTAATTCCTCCGTTTTTGAGATCGCCAATAATTATATTTCCGGAATATAATTTTGAGCATTGAGGATAGCCACAAAACAATTGGCAACCCTGCACGCACCGCGGAAAACCTGCAAACTATCGCTTTCGCCCGAAAAGGCATAGAAAAAATTCTAATTCGGACGTTTTTGAGATCGCTAATAATTTTATTCCCGGAATATATTCTTGAGCGTGCAGAAGAGCTATAAAAAAATTGGCAACTCCGCAAGCATCGCGAAAATACTAGGCAAAATTAGTACATTTCGATACAAGTGTGGTAAGCAGGTGTGGTTTTTTTGCGATTTTTCGGTATATAAGTGGGTAGTTTAATGGTGTTCCGCGATGCTTTGAGTGTTGCCAATTTTTTTGTAGATATCTTGTATCCTAAAATTCTTATTGCGGCAATAAAATTATTGATCTCAAAAACGGCGGAGTTAGAATTTTTTAGCGATTTTTCTGTATGAAAGGGGTAGTTGAAGGGTGTTCCGCGGTGCTTCGGGCATTGCCAATTTTTGTGTAGTTATCTTGTATCCTAGAATTCGTATTCCGGCAATAAAATTATTGGCGATCTCAAAAACGACTGAATTAGAATTTTTTTCTTTTTTTGCCACGACAAAAGGGGGGAGAGTTTTTGTTGTTTTTATTTTCTTGCACTTTTACTTGTTGTTCACATCATTTTTGTCGCTTTAGAATCGATTCCATGCGAAAATTATAATTTTTTGGAAGTTCGAATTTTCATTGGAGTCGCAACGTTGCAAACTTCAACCACATGGAAAACTACTGGCTGGTAGGTTTTCTCACCCTCGGTTGCCCTGATCCCCAGCAATCGTGATATATAAATATACCTTCAATATAGAAATCTGACGGACGAACAACAGAAGCGTAAAAATAATAAATCTACATTGAAAACAAAAAGAATAAGCTTTTTTCCGAAATAATGGTATTTGAGAACTTCTGCTGTTTTCAATTCATAGCGCGTAAAAATTTTATTTTCCTAATTCATTCTCATTCAAACGCTTCCTATGATTTTCGACTGTATCAAAATTTTAAGAAATGAAAAAAGCATTGTGCTTTCAGAAAATTTTCTACAAGATTAGCTAATAACATTTTTCTGCGTTTTTTTTTTTCTAATAGTCGTAATCCATCCTTTTCTTTGATAATAACAATAAATTTTACCATTCGGTTGAACCCATCCGTGCATTTCAGCTAGTAGATTTTGCCAAATTAATATTTTTTCGTAGTGCTTTTTAATAAGCTCTTCTTTACGTAGCAATTCAACTTTTAGGTCTGTTATATCTTCTTTTATGATTAGTTCTGGTTTCAATGCAGATAAAAGAAATCTCTTCTGCAAAAAAAAAGCTTCTACTTGTCGAGCTAAATCTATAAATCGCAAAGTGACTTGGTCTACCTCTAGTCGAGTGTCGTCTTTGTCGATAGCTACACCGATACTATTATTTTCTAAGCCAGAATCCTTGGTAAATAAGCTTAAACAGTGCTGAAAAAAAAATTGTTTTATTACATAACATATTATATATACAGACGCGATAAATTAGAAACTAAGAAGCAAACAGTGAATATTGTACGTCCTATTTCATATATACCAGGATAACGAGCTGAATCATATGAACATTGACCATTTAACAACTATACGTTTCTGTATTGGATTTAGTAAGTTTATTTGTTTAACTAATTTTCAAACATACGTCTGAGTCAAATCAACATTTTGATACGCAGACAAAAGCAAAGAGCCTAGCCAGATAAGATAGTGAAAATTGCCCCCAAACGAATCGCTTCATGACCAATATCTTCATGTAGGGCATTACCCAGAACGAGAATTACGATTCTGTAAGCCCCATAAGCCCCCCCCCCCCCCGCTGTCCTGTCCGTATACGGAGCATAAAGCATTTTCCTTCTCAAAAAATTATATCTTTAGCGCAGTTTAACCGACCAAAAAGGTCCAATGGAAGGTGGTAGGTTTCAGAATGCTTCATATAAAAAGAATTGTCCGATGTCTGATTCCATTCAAATTCAGGCAGGCTGTCAGAGATCGAATTTTCTTTTCGCCTAAAAACTATAAGATTCTAAATCATATTTATTTTTTTTTTACTCCACAGCCAAATCAATATTAGACGCAAAAATAGAGATTACAAAATTTATTGGGTCCTTGAATAAGTTCTCGCGGTTTCCTAACAGATAGCGTTACCAGGACTAAGTGTATGTAATTTCAGATGCTAACGCATCTATAAGGAAGTACTGTCAGTAAACTTGAACTTAAGTGTATGTTAGTTCTCCATAGTGTGACCACGTTTTTTATTAAATACTATTACACTATTTTATTAAATAAAATCTACAGCTGAAGCGCACAGGATTCTTGCTGAAACGTACGGTGACCATGCTCTCTCGGAAACGACATACAGAGACTGGTTTCAACGCTTCAAAAATAACGATTTTGATATTGGAGATAAAGAACCTGCTGGTGCACCAAAAAAGTTTGAAGACGAAGAATTGGAGGAATTACTAAGACTCGTGTCAGACGCTAGCTGAACTTGCAAAATCATTACGAGTAGATGAGACAACAGTTTCGAAACATTTGAAAACGTTAGGGATGATCCAGAAGTAAGGACATTGGATGCCGAATGAGTTGAAGCCAAGAGACGTCGAACGGCGTTTTCTCACGTGTGAAGTGCTACTTCAACGGCAGAAAAGGAAAGGTTTTTTGCATCGTATCGTGACTGGCGATGAAAAGTGGATACAGTAAGATAATCCTAAGCGTAAAAAATCGTGGGGTAAGCCCGGCCATGCATCAACATCGTCCGCAAAGCCAGATATCCATGGTTCGAAGCTTCTCCTCTGCATTTGGTGGGATCAGCAGGGTGTAATCTATTATGAACTGCTGAAACCGAACGAAACTATCACGGGAGATCACTATCGACTGCAATTGATGTGTTTGAGCCGAGTCCTAAAGGAAAAACGGCCGCTGTACGAGCAGAGACACGACGTGCTTTTTACTACATACTTTCAATAAAGCATAATTTTCACAAAAAACAGCGAGAACTTATTCAAGATCCCCATAAAAAGTACCTCAACTTTCGAACTGCTGTAACTTTTCCAATTCTCAACCTTTTTAGAGACGTTTTTTTTATTAAAATGTGAGGAATTTTATTCATTTGCAGAGTTATTAATGAAAAACTGAAAAATGACAATTTTTTTTCATGTAAATATATCAAAAACTGTAATTTTTTTCCTCTGACATTTTAATATGTTTCTATACATTAAAAAAAAGTAACTTTTCCAGTGGATATGAATATGCTATTTTTTGTTTGTTTTTTTAATGAATTTTCAAAATTTATATCAATTTTTTCGATTTGAGCTGTTAACTCGGGTCGTTTTTCCAAAATTATGCCATTTCTCTATCTATTTACTAATTTATTGATAGAATAAAGGAGAAACTTTAAGATAAGTCTCCAGGCAGATTTTGATCAATTATACGTGAATTTATAGCGATTTTTCAATGTTTATTTGCACCAAATTTAAGTAGTCAAGAATCTTCAGTTTCTACGCCAATTCTCAGTACTAAAGAAATTTTTAATGATAGTGAGATTTTTGTAAATGAACTAAATAAGACTTCAAGTTATTTAAAATTAAAAACTTCACCTGTCAAAATGCTTCAAACTGTGATCAGTAAGATGCGATAATCACAAGCCATTGAGAAAAGAAAAGAAATTAATGATGCATTCCATTCGGAAATATCTAAGTAACAACTCTTATGCTATACAAATAGGTATCAAAAACAGACATTCTGAGGAAGATATTTAAACTATTTTTCACAACACCCACAATGTAACAAAATAACTATCATTTATAGTATTATCGATAGAGCAATAAAATTATCACATATTAGTTTTCATAAACAAATATAACCTTTATTAAGCAACTTTGGAAGCACAACAATTATCCAGTAGAACTAATGACTCATATAAAAAAAACGTTTGGAAAAATTCAGAAATATACACAACAATGCACCGAGAAATAGAAACGAAAATAGGTTTATTAGTTTACCATATGTAAAAGAGCTCGAAAATTTCACAAATACGTTTTTTAAAAAATGCAATACAAATGTAGTTTATAGTACCACCAATAAACTTAATAACATCATATAAGTAGGTAAAGATAAGAATAACGTCTGCGATAATGTGAACGTTGTCTATAAAATTAACTGTAAAGATTGTGATGCCTCGTATGTTGGTCAAACTGGTAGACGTTTAAGTGTTAGAATCAAACAATATGCAAAAAATACACAATTAAAGATCAAAACTCATCATTACTCGCACATATAAAAAACAATAGCCACACCGTAGATTTGGCAAATATCAATATACTTGACACTGAAACAAATAAGGAAAAAAGACTTTCTCCGAGGCTCTTTTTATACACGCGCAAAAAAACTATATGAATAAACAATTTGAAATTACAATAATAGCCATCGTTAATAAAGAATTGTGAATTTATGCGCATTTAATAGTATGAATTGCAGCTGTAACAAGAGTGAAACCAGGAGCTTTTAGCACCTAACACCATTGGTTCTCGCTACCACCAATACGTGTTGCCCTGTTACCCTCCGCTTGCACTGCCTCTCACAGTCTATCGTATCCCCACTAATTATCCGTTGACAATTCAACGTATAGCTCACTATTTTGCACTTGTACACACTTATACATGCACACATCTCAGTATAAAAACGCCGAAATTTTTGTAAGTCAGACCATTGACGAGCGGATTGTTTTTCCGCGTACTTATGTTGACTGTTAAACGTTGTTAAGTAAGTTGATTGTATTAAACATTCTGTGATACACTAGCATTGTGATATGTAATTATATTGTATTATTATCCATTTTCTAGAATCCTGAAGAAGGACATATTGCTAATAAAATGTCCGAAACGTTGAAATATACTATTTTGTCTTAATTTATTTCAAACAAAAAAACCTTGGTAGTATGGCCATCAACTTCGCCAATTTATATTTCTAAAAACTATTTATTGTCAGTTATACCCAAAGCAACTAAATATATGACTAATAAAGCGCGAGCCTGGAACTTATATGGACCATTCTTTAGATAGTGGCATTGTATCTAAAGTCAAAGAATATTATTTAAACGATGATTTTAATTGCGGTCATCAGAGTGCAAATAAAAGTGACACAATCTCCGTTAAAGAGGATGGCATGAGAACTAAAAAAGTGAAGCGTGTTCTCACTCGCAGCATTAAAGATATATACATAAACATTATTCATAGAGGAGAATCTACCTATTACTATAATGGTACAATGGAATGCAACATTGATTTCTTTTCTTTTCCCAATGGCATATGAATATCGCATCTTACTGTTTTCAGTTCAAGGTATTTTGACAGCTGAAGTTTTTAATTTTAAATAACTTGAAATCTCATTAAATTAATTTACAAAAATTCCACTATCACTAAAAATATCTTCACTACTGAGAATCGGCGTAGAAACTGAAGATTCCTGACGACCTAAATTTGGTGCAAATAAACATTGCAAAATAGCTATAAATTCACGTATAATTAATCAAGAAACCTGTCCGCCGACTTATTTTAAAGTTTCTCCTTTATTCTATCAATATATTAGTAAATGGGATAGTAAATAGGTACAGAAATGGCATAATTTTTGAAAAACGGCAAGAGTTGACAATTTAGATATCGAAAAAATTCATTATAACTTTGAACATTCATAAAAAAAAAAAAATAAAAAAAATAGCATATTCTCACCTATTTAAAAAGTTTGGTTTTTTAATGTATAAAAACACATTAAAATTTCACAGAAAAAAATTCTAGTTTTTGAGATATTTACATTTTTTAATAATCGTCATTTTTCAGTTCTTCATTAAATAACTCTGTAAGATGAATCTTAATCGTTTTTTTTTTTTTTTTGCGGAAGGGATGTGTAAAAATCTTCAAAAAGACACCAGGGAGGGTCCGACACTCCCTGGCGTGTGGGATTCTTACCCACTAAAAAGTCACACCTCTGTCCTGTGCTGGCATATGTTTGTCCCCCCGGAACCGCCGCGAGGCATTACTTCAGGGGGACGCCAGCCAGGATCCGCCCACAGGGCTCCTCCTCTTTCTTCTTCGTCTTCTATGGAAGAAAGAAGGGAAAAACAGGATTTCCCCTCTTACCCCTTTCTCTTATACCCTGCGGGTGGCCGCAACGCGTCCGTCCTCAGCCTGCTTCTTTGAGCGAAGGACCGTCTCAACAAAGACGGCGACCCTCGCCCAGGACTGGTTATCTCTGAGCATCAGCTCGACAATTGTGTCGGGCGTGATGACCGCTCCGAGCTCGCTCTCCAATGCCCCTCGTTCGGCGCTCCATTTTCTGCAATCAAAAAATGTATGTTGAGCGTCGTCGAGGGGGCAGTCACAGTGGGCACAGTCTGGTTGCGCGACTTTACCCATCTTGAACAGGTAAGTGCGAAACAGACCGTGCCCCGTCAAGAGTTGAGTGAGGTAAAAGTCCACCTCACCCTGTTTGCGGAGCAGCCAGTGATCCACGAGTGGGATCAGCCTGGCTGTCCATCTCTCTCTGGTTTCCTCTTCCCACCGATTCTGCCAAGCCTGCACGGTGTTGGCTCTGGCAACACGGTGAGCCTCCAGGGTCCCTAGCACGGACTTCTGCTGGTGGACGTACTGTCTTTCCTGTGCTAGTAGGTCGATGGGTATTACCCCTGCGACCACTAGTATCGCGGGCTCAGAGACCGTGCGGTAAGAGCACGCGATGCGGAGCGCTCCCCTCCGCTGTACTGCGGCGAGGCGCTTGCGGTGCACCTCTTTCCGTAATGCCCCGGTCCAGACTTCCGCTCCGTAAAGTATGACGGCTTCAGCGGCACGCATGAGCAGGCGCCTCTTGTAAGGCCGTGGGCCAGTGGTGTTGGCCATTAGCCTGCTCAGCGCGGATGTTACTTTTCCGGCCTTGTCCGTCGCGATCACCAAATGTTCCCTGAAGGTAAGCTTGTTGTCAAGCGTCACCCCCAGGTACCTTACCACATGTCTGGCCTGGACCATCGCGCCTCCGACTTGGAAGGGGCACAAGGTGTTTATGTGCCTCTTCGTGAGTAGCACGATCTCAGTCTTAGCCGTCGCTAATTCGAGCCCGCGATCCTCTAGCCAGGAATAGACGCGTCGCATTACCTGGTTGAGTAGCAGCTGAGCGAGGTCAACGTCTCTGGCTACGATGACCACCGCGATGTCATCCGCGTACCCCACCAGGAACGCGCCCTTAGGCTCCGTAGGATCCCGTCGTAGGAGACGTTCCATATGTCGCTATAAATTTTTACGTAATCGGTCCAGAAAAAAATTTAAAAATGCCATTTCCGATGGTTTGAAGTCTCCTCTTTCGAATGCCGTAGTCAGAATTAGCATATCATTTTTATGTAAAAAGCTATAACAATTTTTATAATAAAAAATCAAAAATTTTCTGTATTTTTTTCAAAAATGTCAAATTTTGAACATGAAAAAGCAGAGCATAATCATCGCAAATGCTACAAATCGTGGAGCTTTTATATTCTCTTTAAAATTCCGTTGGATTTTTTTTTAAATTCAAGATGGCGAAGTCAAAATGGCGCCCTAAATGCAGGAAAAAATTATAAAATTGCAAAATTTTGCATAAACATCGCCTTTCTTATATGAAAAAACTATGTCTGATCATTGCAATAAGCATAATTAAGAACGATATTATTTGCTCGTCAAAATTCATTTGAAAGTTTTACTAATTTACTATGGCAAGGTCAAGATAGCGCTCAGAATCTAAAAAAACAGTGTTCAAAGACATTTTCCGCCGACTATACTTTTTGTAACAAGTGATAATCCGTGGAAAGTGTGTAGTCAATTCCATGTAATTTTTTCCACTGATTCCGAATATATAATTTATTTTACTGAAAAAGTTGTTACTTATTTGTTATTAACAATTTAATTGTTTATAACGCTATAACCTTTTTATTAATAATTATTGAAAAATAAAATTGACGCCAAAATGTATGTTTTTTCATTTAGAAACTTTTTTATCTCTTGTAAAATTTCGCGATCTTGCATACTTTTCAAGATATTGGCCATAAGATTCTGAGCGCTATCTTGACCTTGCCATAGTAAATTAGAAAAATGATAGGCTAATTCTGACTACGGCATTTGAAAAAGGAGACTTCAAACCATCGGAAATGGCATTTTTTAATTTTTTTCTGGACCGATTACGTAAAAATTTATAGCGTTGAATGTTCAGAAAAATTTTGGACATTTGGTACGAAAAGGTCTCCTCTTTCGAATCTAAAAAAACGGTGTTCAAAGACATTTTCCGCCGACTATACTTTTTGTATCGAGTGATAATCCATGGAAAGTGTGTAGTCAATTCCATGTAATTTTTTCCGCTGATTCCGAATATATAATTTATTTTACCGAAAAAGTTCTTACTTATTTGTTATTAATAATTTAATTGTTTATAACGCTATAACTTTTTTATGAATTAATATTGAAAAATAAAATTTACGCCAAAGTGTATATTTTTACATTTAAAAAGTTTATTGTCTCTTGTAAAATTTCACTACCTTGCATATTTTCCAAGATATTTATAATAAACAATAGCATAGGCTACGCACACATATGTGCATATACGTTATGGTTTATGGCCAATATCTTGAAAAGTATGCAAGATAGCGAAATTTTACAAGAGATAAAAAAGTTTCTAAATGAAAAAACATACATTTCGGCGTCAATTTTATTTTTCAATAATTATTAATAAAAAGGTTATAGCGTTATAAACAATTAAATTGTTAATAACAAATAAGTAACAACTTTTTCGGTAAAATAAATTATATATTCGGAATCAGTGGAAAAAATTACATGGAATTGACTACACACTTTCCATGGATTATCACTTGATACAAAAAGTATAGTCGGCGGAAAATGTCTTTGAACACTGTTTTTTTAGATTCTGAGCGCTATCTTGACCTTGCCATAGTAAATTAGTAAAACTTTCAAATGGATTTTGACGAGCAAATAATATCGTTCTTAATTATGCTCATTGCAATGATCAGGCATAGTTTTTTCATATAAAAAAGGCGATGTTTATGCAAAATTTTGCAATTTTATAATTTTTTCCTGCATTTAGGGCGCCATTTTGACTTTGCCATCTTGAATTTAAAAAAAAATCCAACGGAATTTTAAAGAGCATATAAAAACTCCACGATTTGTAGCATTTGTGATGATTAGGCTCTGCTTTTTCATGTTCAAAATTTGACATTTTTGAAAAAAAATGCTGAAAATTTTTGATTTTTTATTATAAAAATTGTTATAAGTTTTTACAGAAAAATGATAGGCTAATTCTGACTACGGCATTCGAAAGAGGAGACTTCAAACCATCGGAAATGGGATTTTTTAATTTTTTTCTGGACCGATTACGTAAAAATTTATAGCGTTGAATGTACAGAAAAAATTTTGGACATTTGGTACGAAAAGGGTTAAAGTATTTATGTTCTTCTCCAAAAATTATTTGACACGTATTTGTTTATTTTTTTGTTGCATCAAAATTTCATGCCTTCAGCGATGCCGAAAAATTCCGGGAAAATCGTTACTTAGAAAAAAAGTTTTTCAATGTCATTTTCGAACTGCTATTAATTCACGAGTTTTTTAAGAATTTGAGCGTGTAACACATAATTTCACTCAGTTTTGAGCCTTCTTTCACGTCTCTTATGTTATTTTTAAAAAAATGTACGAATTATGCACTTTTTAGAAAAATGCATTTTTCTCGAAAAATCTATTTTTTTGTTCTATGTTTTTTTGTCGTGATAGAGGACGTAAATACCTATCTAGACGTATATGTGAGATTCACGTGGTTTGCGCTGGGATAACGATCACTAATAAGATAACACACAAACAAATTTTTCGCGCTTGACGCTTATATATAGTGGACCTGTGTGTACGTAAGTAATATACAGGTCCACATAAGCACGCAGTATGTACAAAATCTATTCACATATACACGCACCTACTTGTATGCATTTATACGTTCTACGCTCAATGTATTTTATTTTTTTTATTTTTGTCTTTTCGATTTTTTATTTTTATAACTACCTTTGTTATTCTGTTTCATTGTTCTTACTTCAGTAAGCGGAGAATCAGCGGCTTTTGCTGTAAAACAATGTACTTTATCATTACATGTTTCTTTAATCCATAAATGAGTTTTTTGAATTCCATGATACTTAGGAGTAGTAAGTAAATCAACATTTTTTACTTTTATAAATTCTTTTACGTTAACGTCTTGTAATAGTATATTGTGTGCCAAGAGCATAAAGTGGGTCTTTTTAGACTGGGTGTGGGGTTGCAGTACGAGTCGAAGGTGAGTTAGCACGAGCCGAAGGCGAGTGCGTTTGCGAACCGAAGACGAGTACTGTAACCACACGAGGTCAAAAAACCCACTTAGCCCTTGGTGCACACCATATTTTTTTTACCGCAAGTATAGATTTTTGCGTTTTTTCAAAATATCGATGATTTTCTTAAACAATCTTGAAAACTCCATTCAAAAACGACAGCGGGCGCTTTTCGAGTTTTTACCGCCCGCTACTGCGAGCAGCGGGCGCTCTTCGATTTTTACCGCCCGCTACTGCGAGCAGCGGGTGCTTTTCGATTTTTACCGCTCGCTACGGCGAGCAGCGGGCGCTTTTCAGTTTTTACCGCCAGCTGGTCGACAAGCGGTCGCTTGCGGCTCTATTAATAGATTCAAAAAACGCGAAAATCGTGCTTGCGGTACAAAAATATATTATTTTAATTGCATTTGTATATTTTTGAACGTGCTTTACAAAATCATTAACATTTTGAATGGATTCTTCATGGCACTCTCGAAGATTACGCGAAGCAGCATAATGTCCTTTGCCATGCCCAGTAGCAGAGAACATCCATTTTATATCATATGGTGCTCGTTTTAATTCATATAATTGAAAGCAATTTTTAAAGTAGCTAGCAGTGCCATCTGATGCAATGGTAAATTTTTTTATTGAATTATAACAATTTTCTTTCAAGTAAGTTATAATTTTTTCTACTGCTAGCGAAGCATACGATGAATCATGTTTTCGATCATCACTTATGACTGCGAAACTTTATGACGAATCCCCTTGATAAGGCTGTGAAATTAGAAATTTGATCATGAAACCAATGATTTTTCCTTTTTCTTACACAAGACTTTTCGCTCTTTCTATCATGTATATAGTTATGTCTGGAAATAAGGATCAAATTTTATTTTTCGTTAAGGAGGAGGGTAGCAAAGGCAGAATTTTTATTTTTTCTGATACTGTAGAACATTTTTGCAAAGCTGAACCTACATTTTGTACCCATACTGTACAAAGGCATACAGTTGATTCGTTTGCTTTTATAGAAAAGACATAAATATTGTTCAACTACACATTGATGGTATTAGACAATGTTGAAAGTATTTTTTTTTCTTCTTTTTGACGTAATTTGCAATTGATTTTTCACGCATAAGATTTTTCCTCTTAAGAGGTGATATAGAACCTAAGAAAGATGTACTTAATTCGTTATTAAATTCTTCGATGCGTACTAAAGTACGTGGTAAAAAATCTTCATCTTGATCGACTACGTTGTCGGTAACTTCATTATCCGTTGTAAATTCATTGTCAGTGCTACTCACCAATTCTGAAGTACGGTTATAACAATCTTTACACAGATATGTAGAGAGTGTCAAAGGTAAATCAAGATAGAAGTGTTGTAATGGATGAGCAAGATCCTCAAGTTGTTTGAAATGTACTGAATTAGATTTGTAACAGATATTTTGTGCCTCTGTAAAAAATCTGCACATTGGATTCTCTCTGTTGTGTAATATTTCGACATCGTAGTTGAGTTGATAAGGTGCAACTATGTAATAATTTTCAAAAAGATGATAGTTCTAAAAAATACTAGAGGTGTAATATATAGCAGAAACCAAACTTTACTTGGTACATGATAAGCCAAACGATAGCCATCTAGAGAACAAATGTATAAGTACATAAACTCATACAAGTAGGCGCGTGAACATGTGTTATTACCTACGTACGCACAAAGATAAAAACCTTTATATTGACTGTGATATCATTGACTATGTATAATCGTTAAGCGTGAAAAATTTGTTTGTATGTTATCTCATTAGTGAATCTTACATATACCTCTAGATACGTATTTACATCCTCTATCACGACAAAAAAATTAAGAAAAAAAAATGGGTTTTTCGAGAAAAATGCATTTTTTTAAAAAGTGCAATTTTCAGTAAAACGTGCATAACTCGCACTTTTTTTTTAATAACATAAAAGACGTGAAAGAGGGCTCAAAACTGAGTGAAATTATGTGTTACACGCTTAAATGCTAAAATAACTGGTGAATTAGTAGCAGTTTGAAAATGACATTGAAAAACTTTTTTTCTACGTAAAGATTCTCTTTTGATGAAAATGCGGATGAAATTGTGATGCAACAAAAAAATAAACAAATACGTGTCGAATAATTTTTGGAGAAGAACATAAGTACATTAATTTCAAAATGATCGGTAACATAGGCATATGCGGACCACCTGATTTGAGATGAATTCGGCCTTATACTTTTTATAAAAAAACCGCTTGCCAATTCATTGGCAAGATGCTTCTTCAAACTAATTTATCGATTCCATTTTTTAAATTTAAAAAACAAAAGTAAATTTTTTACAACAAAACTTTATTAATAAATAAAACTGTTTCCTTTGTGGTTCTTTGTTGATTGTTAAACAATTTGACTGAATATGAAAAATATCTTTTTTGTTTTCTCATTTATGCATCCTATACAAACAATTAGTTATTGTTATAAAAAAGTTTAAAGAAGTACATTAGTTTGAGAAAGAAAAGTATGTATTGGCAATAATCTAATAAATATTTTTTTTGAAACAGGTATTTAACTACTATCCTGCTCGACTTAGTGGTTTAAAGTTAATCCATCATTGTCACAATCATACAAATATAATAACTAAGTTATACTTCTTAACAAAAGACAAGGAATCGTTTCGAAATTTAACAGAGAGGAAGTTTTTTTCATATTTAAGAATCGATATTTTTATGAAATATTTTTATGAAATTTTTACGAAATTCATATTTTTAAAGTCAATTATTATCGTTGCCCTAGTACACGTTGCCGCGGGACTCAATCTGAAATTACTTTCTCGGGGATATGCCCTAGTACACAATAATTATTTTATTTATATGTGATATACAAATTAAATAGAGCTATTGCATATTTTGCTCTAACACTTTATATTTGTGTTTTAGGGCTAATTTGGATTGATTAAAAAAATTTTGACCAACATAACCGCTTGAAATTTTAACACAATGTTGTACTCGATAAGTGTAATAAGTGGTAAAAATTTGGAGTCAATCAATCGAATATTCTTTTTAAAAATGCAAATACAAGAAATTTATAAAAAAATTTTAACTTCAAATATCTTTGGTCACAACGGTCAGATTTTTTTCGGCAATGAACTGAATCCTTAGATATAAAAAAGCTAATTCTTTGCCAAATTTCAAAACAATTCATTGACTTTTACTCCTGATATCGTTAACGAAAGAAAACCCTCTTGTTTTCAAAAATAACTCTTTTCTCAGAAACAAATCAACATAACCTCTTGAAATTTTAACATAATTTTGTACCCGATAAGTGTAATAAGTGGTAAAAATTTTTAATCAATCAATCGAATATTCTTTTTAAAAATGAAAATATAAGAAATTTATAAAAAAATTTAACCTCAAGTATCTTTGGTCACAACGGTCAGATTTTTTTGAGCAAAGAACTGACTCCTTAGACATAAAAAAGCTAATTCTCTGCCAAATTTCAAAACGATTCATTGACTTTTACTCCTGTTATCGTGAAGGAAACAAAACGCACTTGTTTTCAAAAATAATTTTTTTTCGGAAACAAATCAACATAACCTCTTGAAATTTTAACGCAATGTTGTACTTGATAAGTGTAATAAGTGGTAAAAATTTTGAGTCAACCAATCGAATATTCTTTTTAAAAATGCAAATATAAGAAAGGCTATAGCCGGATAAGCATGTTAAAATTGCCCCCAACGTAATCGACAAACTAACTTTACTGGTCGATAGAACATGTAAAAAGAACTTCTGCGCTAAATTTTTAGACCATAATACCTTTCCCATGACTAATTAACACCAAAAACGTGTTTTTTCGATTTTATTTTTTCCCGAGTGTCAGTTAACTTTTAAAAATCTGAAAAAATTCAGAGAGATGTATATGTAGGTCCCAAATAACCATGAATTTTTTCAGATTATGCTAATTTAAATTGTGCTCTAAAAAAATTCCTAAAGATTTGTATTGATTTTTTAAATTGGTTCCCTATCAATGGCTAACTTCCAATACCATTATTTTTTTGTATTTTTTTTCGCTCTTTGGATTTCCATTATAAAAACTGTGATAAAATGGGGTGGAACACCATCAAAAATCAAAAAAACCGTTTTTTTCTTCATTTTTGGCATGTTCTTTTATCCAAGCGTCAAAAATAACCCCAAAAATCGCATCAACGCATAAGAAAATCCTCTAGAATAAAGTAAAAATATAAAAATTGTCATAACCAACCTAATACCAACGAAAAAAAATCTATATTAATCGTGTAAAACCGTGTAAATAACGATTTAGCTTAAAAAATAACTTCATAAATCGATTTGGTGCATCAAATATCTCGTAAAATACAGAAAAAATATAAAACTTCTTATAACTTACCTTACACCACTGAAGAAACTCTATATTAGTCGTATGAAACGATAATAAGCGTGGTTTAGCCTAAAAGTAACTCCATAAATCAAGTCAGTTCATAAAAAAATCTCTTAGAATATACTCGTAGTTAAAATATAAAAATTATGATAACCCAGCTATTTGCAATGAGAAATGTTTATCTTATTTGTGTAAAGAGATAGCTGTTATTATATAATCTCAACAATAACTATTAATGTTGTGCACACCTGGACTCCGCAAAAAAATGATACTTTACTCCTTAAGTGGATAAATTCTAATTCAAATGTCAGCCAAAAGTGGGATAACATCTGGATATAGGAATTAGTGAGCAGTAGATAAAAAAGATAGAAACAAATGAGCTATAATTATTAAGCATATACTTAAAAAGATGTTTTATAATAGAACACTATACGAGAAGTAAGAACAATAGTTGTAATTTAAATAACTAGCGATCGAGCTGCGCTTCGCGCCGATATAAACTTTAATTTTTGAGGTTAGAATTTCAAACAGAACGTCACGTTCTATCAATCGAGGTTTCTGTCGTCGCCTTCTTAACATAAAACAAAAAAATTCAATTGATTGAATAAATAATTATTTGGTTTATTTAAACATACATGAATATTAAAAACACTACAATAATATTATTATTTCTAATCAGAAATATTAGAATATAATATTGTAATTTTATATTAAAAATCACATTAAAATTAATATTAGATTCATATGCTACGTTAGAAATTATCTCAAGAATTGAAGATATGTATTATATGTAAATGTCATATATTTGGAAAACAATAGAATTGGGCAATATCACACTAATTGCAAGAACTATTTCATTTTTATTTTTCCCGAATTTGCTCTATATTAAAACTATTCGGTAAAAGAAATGTTAAAAGTTCAATGTTGTTCAATTAATTAAGAATTATTTTTCAGCAACATTTATCTAAATGTAAAAAAAATCTAGTATTGTACCAATACTGAACCAATACTGATCCAATACACCATGTTTTTGTACATTTGTGATTGATTTATAAAAAATGTATGCCTTTCTTCATACTTAAAAGCCAAAACAATATTTTTTTTAAATTAATTGCATTTCTTAGAAATAAATGTTGTGAATAAAAGAACAACCAATGAATAACAACTATTTATATGAAACCATCGAAGTCCTCATTATATATTTTATTAAAAATTCTTCTATTTAAAAATGTAATTGAGACAATTTAATTTAATGATATATTTTTTCCTTTTCATATTGGAAAACAAAATAATTCATTTATTACAAATGTTTACATATTTTATACACAACATTAAAAGGTTACCTAAAAAAACGGCCAAAAAAACCACTTGGGTTGCTAAATGTGATGTTTCTCGAGTTCAAATATTATTTTTATCTTTTTCTCAATCGGTAAGTGATTTTATAATTCAATTTATACATTTATTTTTGCTCCTTTTTAATTAATTTTTTAGTTACTTGTACCGTCAACAGATAAAGTTAGTATATTTATAGTGTTAGTGTATACACGTGTATATTACACGTGTACACGTGTATATTAAGTATAATATAGTAGAGACAGAAAAATCTATCATCTGACAATGCAAATATACTTATAGTTACAACTAAATAATTAATTATTAAATTTATAAATAAGTGAGAATCAAATTACAAAAATTAAAAATATTTAAAATAATTAAAGTAAATTAATAAATTGAATTAGTAAATTAATAAATTAAATTATTAATTGCCAGCTGATATGAATTACTCGTACATTCATGTAAGCGTAAACTGTGGAAGTACTGAATAAATATTCTATAAACATAAATATCGAATGTGCGCGTTTACATATAGATACAGACATACTTAATGTAATTTTGATTCTAATTAAGTATATTTATAGCACTCTAACCTCAAAATATGGCAACTATAATGCCAATTTTAGACCCTCTTGCTGTAAAATACTATATAAAACTGGTGTGTAAGTGATTATTGGCTCGTGCGACTTTTCACCATCGCTTCGCTCGGGCGCCGACATGCGGGTCAATTCTGCACATATTTCATAATCTATATACTTTGAGTATCACTTGTTGAATATAAAATTACCAATTCTGTCTGTTACACTCAATTTCTTATTAGCTACGTATACAGGGAGTACTAACGGTTTTTTATATACGAGTATTAACGGTATTGTAGAACTTTCTATATGCGCTGAATCGATTTATGGACTTACTTTTAGGCTAAATCACGCTTATCATCGCTTCATACGATTAATACAGATTTTCTTCGTTGGTGTAAGAAGTTTTAAGAAGTTTTATATTTTTTTCTGTATTTTAGGAGATTTTTTGGTGCACTAAATTGATTTATGGAGTTATATCTTAGGCTAAATTGTTGTTTACATGGTTTTACACGATTAATATAGAATTTTTTTCGTTGGTATTAAGTTGGTTATGACGATTTTTATATTTTTACTTTATTCTAGAGGATTTTTTTATGTGCTGATTCGATTCTTGGGGTTATTTTTGACGCTTGGATAAAAGAACATGTCAAAAATGAAGAAAAAAACGGTTTTTTTTATTTTTGATGGTGTTCCACCCCATTTTATCACAGTTTTTATAATGGAAATCGAAAGAGCGAAAAAGAATACAAAAAAATAATGGTATTGGAAGTTAGCCATTGATAAGGAACCAATTAAAAAAATCAATACAAATCTTTAGGAATTTTTTTAGAGCACAATTTAAATTAGCATAATCTGAAAAAATTCATGGTTATTTGGGACCTACATATACATCTCTCTCAATTTTTTCAGATTTTTAAAAGTTAACTGACGCTCGGAAAAAAATAAAATCGAAAAAACACGTTTTTGGTGTTAATTAGTCATGGGAAAGATATTATGGTCTAAAAATTTAGCGCAGAAGTTCTTTTTACATGTTCTATCGACCAGTAAAGTTAGTTTGTCGATTATGTTGGGGGCAAGTTTAACATGCTTATCCGGCTATAGCCTTTATAAACAATTTTAACCTCAAGTATCTTTGGTCACAACGGTCAGATTTTTTTGAGCAAAGAACTGACTCCTTAGACATAAAAAAGCTAATTCTCTGCCAAATTTCAAAACGATTCATTGACTTTTACTCCTGTTATCGTGAAGGAAAGAAAACGCACTTGTTTTCAAAAATAATTTTTTTTTGGAAACAATCAACATAACCTCTTGAAATTTTAACGCAATGTTGTACTTGATAAATGTAATAAGTGTTAAACATTTTGAGTCAACCAATCGAATATTCTTTTTAAAAATGCAAATATAAGAAATTTATAAAAAATTTTTAACCTCAAATATCTTTGGTCACAACAGTCAGATTTTTTTGGGCAAAAAACTGACTCCTTAGATATAAAAAAGCTAATTCTCTGCCAAATTTCAAAACGATTCATTGACTTTTACTCCTGTTATCATAAAGGAAAGACAAGCACATTTTTTCAAAATTAACTTTTTTCTCGGAAACAAATCAACATAACCTCTTCAAATTTTAACACAATGTTGTACTCAATAAGTGTAATAAGTGGTAAAAATTTTGAGTGGAAAAATGAAAAAGTTTTTGAGATATTAAATAAAGAAATATAAACCATATTATCATTAATAACAAATGACAGAAGTAGTATACCCCTTGCTATGGGCCGTCTCAACAAACTTGACCTCAACCGCAGGCGCCAGCTGGGGTCAAGGTCAAGAAGTCACATACAGACGTGTGTATGCGTTTTTGTACGTGTTTCAGTCGGTTATTTCATATACATACGTAATCAAATTACATATTGCGTCAGAAAATTAAAATATTTATGAGTATCTAATTTCAACTAATTTTTTATTATTTCAATTAAATAATTTAAAAACACTTATTCAAAAAATATTCAAATGCAAGCTAGCTTCATTTCGTGAAATAAAATTTAATTAATATAAGTTACAATTTAGAAATGTAAATTAAAAATTAACGGTTTTAAATATATAATAAGTTGGGAAAGAGGAAGGTAAGGAAGACAAAAAGAAGTACATAGTAAGTATATTCAAATTTTTCTATTTATTATCAAATAATATAGTATTTAATACATCAACAATTCTTGGCATGTGTAATGATACAACCTGATACAAAACATCAGCAACATCGCACTTAGGTAGAGACGCTTGATCTGTTTCTTTACATTGCTTTTCTACACTAGAGGTTATTTCGTCTATTACATCATTATCAACTAAATTTACAACGTCTTTTACAATACTAGGTATATACAGTTGTACTTGTGCTTCATGTATGAGACTACTTTTAGTTTTAATAAACTCCATAACGTCGCAGGTAAGATATTGTACACTACTCGCAATAGAATTTAAATATTTAAGACGAGAGTCGACACACTTTACAATAAATTCTTGGAGACAATTAAAAGTAACTTTTTTCATTACCAAACTATGTCGAAACCGCTTGATTCGACCAACACCAGGCATGCTGTCTTCTTCAATTTCGGTTGCTTTTTCCTGGTGACTTGTGGTGAACTTTAAAGTCCAACCGTTTCCGTAAATTTCCTAGTCCTTTAAACTATTATCAAGTCCACGAAAATATTTATCAATGTCGTCGAAACTTGTTTTGAATTCTTCCCAGTCATTGTATAAAAATGCAACACCTTCAAAGTCATTCGATAATAGTCGAACCATAGGTTTGTAGCACTCGTCGTCGAACTTGTCGACGAGCTCGTCATATTCCAAACCAACAATTACTTTCTTGGTGAACGATTTGTTTAAGGCGTACAACGTACAAAAGACTTGATGTGGGTGTTGTGCAGCTCGCGGTAGTGTCGCCATGGCGATCCGCGTATCTTTACGAGTAGAAAGCGACTGGTGCTAAAGACTCTGAAGCGATTCTTTAAGGATCAAGCTTTTCAAACTATGCACACGGTTAAATTTCCATGACACACGTTGTATCGTCTTACATCAAAACTTCTTTCACTTGTAATAGAAATGCTGACAATTATAACAAAGACATTTTAGAGCGAGAGTTTTGTAAACATCTGACGAAGCATCCACCGTTGCCAATGAAATTTCCGTCAGCTTTTTTATAGCGCACATAGCGTCTAACTACGTTATCATTTTTCTCCAAGTTGACAGAAAAATTATGCAGAAACTTCTTGAATCGTAAACCAATACTCATATAGCTTAAAAACATAATACAATATTGAGCACATACATCGGATGCGTCATTTTGAAGTTGTATTGCGTTCCAACGAAATGTTTTACAATTTTTTCGAAAACGGCTTATGTGATCGGGTATTATAGGTGGTAATCCAAAACTATCAAAGTAGAGACCGTTAGAAGATCTATCGACGTAGAACGCAACCTAATGCATGCCAGGCTTGGTATGGTCGTCAGTGTTAACGATGAATGCCGTCGGCTTGGCCCACACCCGCGGGATTTGATCGGCTAGGAATACACCTACAGTATGCGACTGGATTCGTGAAAGGATCTTCAATATTTGAAGGCTGTCCATTATAAAGATCGATTAAATTTTTATTTAGATAACCAAGGCGTGAAGATAAGTAGCTTTTCAAACGATAAGCGTGATTTAACGCACATCGATATTTATGACCCGAAAATTTTAAAGCGTGATGCATACAATATACATTAGATGATAACTTATCGAACGAAGGACAATCTACATCATACTCCAAATTGATGATTTCGTTTGCTATAATTTTATGAAGCAGCAAACACTTTTCACTGCCTTTAACGTAAATTTTTCGAGCACTTTTTGATAAATCTTGCAGAGCTTTATCAAACACTTTCAAATCAACTTCACCTTCCAAGTAATTAATGCCGTGGCATTGCTGAGTTAACCAATTATTTTGTCTTCTAATTTCAAGTAATTAAAGCCGTCGGAGCCACTAACCAATGACCGTGAAAATCATCTTTAAGAGCAACAACAGCGATTTCCTTTAGTGCATTGTTATTGTCAGTATCTTTGAGACACTGGATATCTATAACTAAATCCATCGTTTTTAAGTAGCTTGCAATGACGATCACGACTCGAAATATACTGGCCATCAAGAAACAAATCTTCCACGTATATGTAGTACAACAACGCCATCTGCACTTTGTTATTCTAACCACTAAAGTCTACAATAGCTTGACGCGATGCATCTACTTCCAAAATATTATCGTACTCAGCATAGATAATACAATTTATAGTATTGGCTAATGCTTCAGCGAATCGTACATCTAATCTGACTCTACCGTGGTTAATCAAATTTCAATGAGTGCATTCATCAGCCGATAGGTCGGGAGTTAAATCAAACGCGAAAAGACAATAGCCATTAGGATATGATTCACGCGAGATTTGGTTACCCTCGCTAAGAAAACGTACGCCTGTTCCAGAAAATAACGTATGATAAGCATCAATGTATAATTTGCTAGCTCCGAAATTAAGTTGTAGTGGTTCAGAAGGTATCTGTACACCGTTAACGTAATATAAGCATAGAACGTAATATAAACATAAGCATAGAAAATTTATATTAAAATCTTCAAAGTTAAACGGATTTAGAGCTCGAACGCCATTGAAAGCCTTATTGACAACAAACCCGATTATAATTCGTTTTAGCAGTTGACCTAATATTATATTATCCAAAGTTTCATCGTGAATACCTCTATGCATTGTTACAGCTTTAACCTCAAACCTCGTGAGAGGATATTTCGCAGTTGTCTGAAAGTGATTGGGCGTGTGTTAGCAATATACCCGGACTAATTTTGACTCACCTAACTAAAAGACTAGCTTCGTCGATATGTACAGAGTAACAGCCCGTAGGATCCATCAGACAAAAACTATCACGAGACCTTACTAATCGCCCTCTTACCTCGACACCGTTTATTAATAATTTTTCTTGATTGAAAATGTCGCAGTGAAGATGGCCAATCATGTCAACTGATTTTATTGCCGACAGTAATTTGCGACGTTGCACAAGGCCTGCATTTGCATCTTGATCGTCGTCCATTTTTCCAGCAGTATCGTTGTACCACAGGATACTCGTCAAATGCGTATTTTTTGCAGCAGGTCCATAATTTAATAAAGTTTCAAGGTACTCTCTGTATGCGTACGCGTTTGTACGCGGTGATACCGGTTTTTGATTAAAAAATACATCCACTTGATTAAATAAAGAATGCATAAAATTATTGACAGGACCGACTTTGGGTACCTGGTCTGTAGCGGCTTGTGGTACGTCAACCGTAGTTTGTAGACTTACTCGCAGACTAAGCATCGTGTGAGCAAGATCAATATATTCTTCACCATTGCCCGGTAACATAAATTCTATAGTTGAATCATCAGTTAAAGCCGATATTGGTTTATATTGTATACAGTGTGAATTTTCTATCGTTGTTTGAGTAGGAGGAATTTCAAACAGAAACAGCTCCGACTTGAGACACTCGCACGAATGGGTGTGTAAAAATGTAATCTTATCTATCCAAAAATATCTCTCGTGGTTCTCTTCTTCTTTTGTTTCGTTTGTTTTCTCTTAGCCTTGCCTCTTTTCGAACTATTAGACTTGCGTTTTCTTGTTTTCCTTTTTCTAGAGCTGCTCTTCTTCTTTTTACCTCTGTGATTTGTATCAGAGCCAGCGCCCATTCGCAACTGAAGTGGTAAGCCGTAGCGTGGTAATTTATATCCAGACCCCTCCATTAGCTTATCCAATTTCTCCTCTGCTTTTCGTTTGAGAACTTCGCCAGATTTTTTAAAGCGTTTGCGAATCGACTCTTTAAACGGAGTGTATCTAATACTCGCTCAGTAATATCAGACATAATGTTCATACCAGTACGCACAGCCCCCTTCCCAACAGCTTTGGCTCCACGAGTGAAAAGTGGGAGAACGCGACGGAAAATTCCAGCCAAAAATGAACCAATACCGCCGTGCCCCCTTTGGTAGGGGGATCCAACGTAAATACGTCCGACCCCACCATTAATCCGTTGACCCCCACCAAACACCTCCCATCCGCTATATCCACTGCCAACTTGCATGTTGAAGTATTCTTGGTAACGCTCTATCACTGTATTAAAAATGAGTTCTAGTCAAGTTTCTTGAAATGAAGTGTCACCGTCAGAGTAGTGTAATCGAATGGGATCGCACGGCCACTTTGGTCCCTTATATCGATTTCGATTGTCTGAAATGAGTTGAATAATAAAGGTATGTATATGGGTAAGGAGAAACTCTTGATTCTCATACTACCATACGTGTAATCGTCGTCGATGTTTAACGATACTGCTCGCAACAATCGCGATTGAACATCACCTATTACGTAAAGTTCGCAAATATCGCTATAAATCATAAGCATGAACGGAAGCCCATTGGAGAGATGAGCAGGTCTATCACTTACTACTAATTCTTCATCTCTTATAAAAATACTACTCGTGCTATCGAATCCCAAAATTTTTCGCAACTTCTTGGATAAACAAAGTTGGTGACGGAATTCAGAGCAAGTTATCTTCGTACAAACTCTGTAGACTGTCACGTAACCACCGGGATCGACACCGAATTCCAAATGGCCCTCTATACAGTTTAAATTATTTAGCTGGCTTATTATAATGTTTACATCTCTGTAAATTCCTGGAGGAGCCAGTGACACTCCAGTACTAACATTTTTTGCCGTTGACTCTAGAGTCGAGTGTAGAATGAGATTAAGCGAAACTGTCCTATCCGGTTGCTCGGAAGACACGTGTTGAAACGTCAGAAGAATTTGAAGACGTATCTGCTGAGGGAGTTGCGTGATGAAACGTGTCGTGGTATTTTCCGCAAAATAATCCATGCTGCTGCTGCTCGGCAACACAATATAAAACTGATCTTTCATTTTAAAAATTTTTTATATGTTCGTCAATTTATTCGCTCTAATCCAGAAATTGAACTTTTCGCTGTATCCTTTCCACTTTACAAAATATTCTTTAGACGAACCTTTGCGTCTAGTTTTCAAAATTTCATCAATTTCAAAAACGTCTGTAGTTAAATTTTTACGTACTCTGCACAATTCTTCGGCGTAGAAAAAACCGTCAATTTCCTCACCTGCCAAGTCTTCTAAATAATAAACTGCAGGCGGACGCGTCGTTGAGATTCGTGTAATTTTAAAAATCACTAGTGTCCAGCCACTCTCATATCCTTTAGCGAAAACGTTCTTTGCACGACTGACGCGCACCAAGTCACCGACGCAGTATTTAAGAGTTTCAAAAACACGATTACCATATCGACATTGCAAATTTTCACGAGCTTTGGCTGCATTGTACAGTGTTACGACGGCTGGCACCATTTTTGTGGCCGAATGTTTGGTATGATTGTACAGTTCTACGATATTCTGCAAAACATCAACATATCTTCGAGTATTTTTGTGAGTAAAATACCGCCATGCTCTTTCTTTTATAGTTCTTATGAATCTTTCCACAATGACAGCTTTTACATCTGGACTGCGTACTACTCTAAACGCTATACCGTGCTTTGAGAGATCCCTCTGCAGCGCCCCGCCGATAAATTCTTTACCTTTATCAGTTTGAAGACATATTGGTTTCCGTCCGTTACTTCTCGACAAAATAGGCACAAAAGCATCAGCGACATTTCTCGAAGTTTTGTCCTTGACAGGTTCAGCCCATGCGTATTTGCTGAGAATATCGATAACAGTTAAACCGTAGCTGTAGCCATCGTTGTAAGATTTTATAGATCTCATGTCCATCAAATCAGCTTCCCACACGTCGTCGAAATTGCGCACATTATAATTACATCTAGGAAAACAATGTCGAACAGGTCTATGCAAGTTATAAGCGTCTTGACTCTCAAGCCATTCAATAACACTTTGACGATCGTATTTTTTGCGCGTAGCTCGCAAAAGTTTATCAGCACCAGTGTACGCCGAAGGCCGATGTGCTTTGTAAAAAAGTTTTTCAAACATTTTATTCATTGTTCGAGATTATTATTTTGTCTATTTTATTCTTATCCTTTGGTTTCAGTTCTGTCTTCTTCTTATCCTTTTTTATTTGTCTACGCTTTGGTTCTTTATCTTTCTTGTCTCGTTTCCTGATAACATTCTTGATAGGCGAAAAAAATTTTTCAAAAGTTATCTTGCTAACCATGCAGCAAGCAGTCATCATCGCGACTGTTCTTTCGTCAGCCGGTGTTTCCTCGGCGAGCATGCGAGAGAAGGCATATCGCGCTAAAACTCGATCGGCTTGATGACGGTCACTGCTTGAATCAGCATAAGCTAGATCATACTGTCGGCAGGCATCATCTAACGAATTGATTCGATCGTCGCCACGTTCGATACGCTCTGCTAGCTTAGTTCTAGGTTCACAAAATTTGTAATGCGGTACATGCATTACAAACGGTAATAAATCAACGAGTGCATCTAGAACGCTGTTTTTCTCTTGTTCTTCCTCTTGAGAATTTGTAAGACCTTCTTTTTTTTCAGCTGACTTCTTTTTTTTCTTTTTTCGAGTTGCGTTGAATCTGATTCATCCGCGGCGCTGTCGCCGCCACTCTGAACTCTCAAAATAGGAGCCGCTCGCGAGTCCGCGAGCCTTGTGGTGGGGCTAGCTCCGCGGCAAAGTGGCTCTTTCACCGGCGCAGCGGTGGCCAATGAACTCTTAGCCGCTGCGCCTCCCGCGGCCGCTAAATCAGCTTGTTGAGGTGCACCAGCACCCAATGAGCTCTCTTCTGGTGCGCCGCCGCCGCTTGGGGGGTGCACCACCAGCCAATGAGCTCTCTTCTGGTGCGCCGCCGCCGCTTGGGGGCGCACCAGCAGCCAATGATCTCTCTTCTGGTGCGCCGCCGCCGCTAATCACAACGATGGAGACACATCGGTAGCCAATGAGCTGTTTTTATACTGTAGCGCCACCGATCACGAGTGCGTTCCTTGCATTGCTACACCAACGTCACTACGTTTCCAGGGTGTGGTTCTCTGATGCGTCAGTAGTAGACGGACCGCGAATGTAGCCGTATGGATAACCTTTACTTAACGCGACGAATCTTCTCTTTCCGTACATGGTTTTACACGTCTTTGTTTCATTTTGCGGTATTACCTTGTGGAATGCTGTTCGTCGAATAGCAAAATTAGATAGCAATATCTCACTACCCGGTGAAGTGATCATCTCGCGAAGAGTGTAAAAATTTATTTGTAGACTATTAGAGTAATTTAGCTTTATGCCTTTTACTTTACACACGTACTCTTCATTTCCGTCCGATTTTTTAAATTTTTATGCGTAAAATTTTGAACCTCCGGATAATAACGGATAATACAGGTTATGTACGTACCGTTTCCGCTATTAGACAATTCGTCCGTGAGTTCACCTAGAGCTATACCTGTTGGTAAATCGTGCTCGCCACTAGCCTCTCTGCTAACATAAAAAACAAAATCCGTATCTTAGTAGAGAGCTCGTGGCCCCAAAGCGTGCAAGTACTTGAATAGCTCCAGTCGGGCCTGTGCTGTTGTAAAGGCGGCAATCACAACACTTGTCGTTGGAGATGACAGCAGAGCTTCGTTTTTGTAAAACCAGTTGGCGTAGAGTGTTTCGTCATTGCCTGGTATAATTCCGTTAACGTCTATTTCTGGGCTGGTAAGTAACTCTGTCAATCTTTCTGGTTTAGTAATGACTTCCGTCTATGTCATGTTTTCACGTTGACCAAATGTACCCCATAAAGAGTTTAGGCATAGTTTTGCGACTGATCTTAGACCAGCGTTGTACTGTATCGCGTCTTTATTTAAACTAATACCTTCATTGACCTCCAATTCTTTTACGTATTCGTCTTTATCTTGGTTGTTCAGACGGCCAGGTGGAAAACCAGACGCCATAGTTTTTTGCGCGAAAAACTCATTGATATATTCGGCAAATATTCCACCTTTGCCTTCTTTTTGATTATATTGCGTCATCTCGTATTGCCAGATCTCGTAAACGCATTGAATTGTATACCCCAGTTTGACAGCCTCTTTAACTTCCTCAGACACCCAGGTTCCCCGTAAAATTCGATCATTTGGTTCTTGATGCGGGCAATCTTCTTAGATCATTTGTTCACTACACGTGCGACATAAGGGAAATATTAGTTTACCATGCATTCTTACCGGTAATAAGGGGTGGTGCAGGTTTTGCGGTGGAAGCACGTCACACATTAGTAAACCGTTCACTCGAGAGATGTCTTTGTATGTTCCTAAGAACTGACGACAATCTTCTTCGCCGACGTATATGTTGGGATGACCAACGGGAAATTTACCTCGTCTGCAGATATACGGGTACAACGAGCATACATCGACGTACTTTATTTTTTCTTCACCTTTGCAATCGAACATTTTAACGGTATTACCTGTTCGTCCACCGAAAAAAGCATCTCGCGCATCCAAAGGTTTTCGTTTCACATTATCGACGTTTTCTTGAACAAAGCGCTGAAGCTGATCATCTTGGGAGAGTTCAGTGTTAATCTCACATTCCCATTTCTCAATTAATTTATAATTGTTTGACCTTATCTTATCGTTAATAGCTACTATTCTTTCGTATCTAACGTCCATTGAATCACCACTCATCAAAACTGTGTCTCTATTAATCTTGAAACAGCGAGGGCATCCATGCCAAAAACAACCATGAAATTGAAGTACTATGCCTCTGTGATTTTCGTTGGGCCGCGGTTGACTGTAGCCATCTACAATCAGACCTTCGGGTAGCCTTATCTCTCTCGAATGTCCTGCATGTTCGATGAAGCGACAAAGTATACGCTTTTCCATCCAGCACAGCTAATACACCGCTTTTTGAGACTGATTGTCGCACCATCTATAAGCGCGAGGTGGAACGATACCTATTTGATTCTTTTTTAAGAATTTTTTGCGAAACACACGCATACAAGTCGAAGCTATAGTGGTGCATTCGGCAAATGGATCCACACCAAATTTCGTAAAAGTTTTTCGAAAGGCTAAACAAGTTAATCTTGTCACATCCTGTTTACAATACCTCACAATTTCGTTTTGAAAGTTGAACACACAACCGTTTGTTGATTGCTCATTATAACACTCCAAAAAAAACGTTCTCTTTCCTTGATGCTCATACTGCCTGGTGAGTACACGTCCAAAGGAGGGAGTGGTCCTTCGTACGATTGATTTTCAGGTGTGTTAAACAAATGTGGAAAAACACCTTTTCGATTTCATGTAATCCGTAGGCTTTTGGTAAACTACTTAATGGCATGTGAAAATAATTTAGACTGTCTATAAATTTTACATTCGCAATCTCCATTAAGATAATCTTCGACCCATTCATTATGACGGTTGGATCCACGCGTATACCTCTGTATTGTTCGACAATGTATTTGAATATAAACTGCGCGTCAAAACCTTATGCGTTGTGAGCGATGCAAACTATTTTTTTAAATTGTTGTCTTGGAGCTAAAGCAAGATCAATCAACTGCTTCACTGGTTCATCTTTAAACACGTATTCACGAACTCCACAATGATCCCATCTAATAGAAACGTCATTGATGTCAAGACAATATGTTTGCTGCACAACGCACAAATTTGGAACATGGATTTTTCTTTCTTCGTTACCTAACACAGGCATCGCCTATTGAGTCTCAAAATCGTAGAATAAAAATAAAACATCTCTCACTGTTTCGTTCAATTTAATAGGCTGAATGTAACACAGATGTCCAAGCTGTAATCTTAATTTGCATGTGTCACAATACGATACACCACACTCATGTTTTACACTTCGGCAATTTTTTTCGAGAACAATTTTAAAACACTTTTGGCATAATTTTATTTTATCACACATACTATTGTTCTTGTTATACGAGCCTTTCTTTAAATGATTTTGAAAACAATCTTCACTGAAAAAGGTCCTACAGCACAAGGTACACTTTCTAATATTTCCGAATGCAGTGCACGGCGGTGATATCAAACATTTAGAACACTTATTTGTGCATCGATGGTCTTCGACATGCCAGTAACGTTTATTACACGATATGCAGTAACCACGGGTTCCGTTAGCACCAACCAAATTCAGAATAGGTTGATAGTAATTAGAATGTTCGTAGTACATAATTCGTAAAGTGTTGGTAATACATCTTCGTGTGTCCATAACAAAACGTGTGCCATTGTAGAGAGGCGGATATCCGCGGACAAAATTTCTAAAAGAGTACACCACTAGAGCTGTAGCGCGTCTAGCAAAAAAGATTTGAAAACGATGAATTTCTTCGAGACCGCAACCTCTTGTTGGAATCTGAACATTTCCTAAGTTTAAAAGCTCCTCGGCTGCTCCCTTTTGAACGGATCCATTGTTTCGATGAATAAGGTTCCAATATTCGTGCAATCTTCCCGTTCGTATTTGTCCTCTGATGACATAAGCATAAGCGGTGGCCAAGCTTCGTTGCAAACAAAGATTATCGTCATTTTTAATAGATAAAATGGACTTTTTCTTGACATTTTCAAGAGTTAACTGTGTCCGACCACGTCCTGCTACACCTCTCACAATTGCACAGCTAACTGACAATCTATCGCTAATATTAAAATTATTTGCACTTTGAATTTCACTTGATAACAGTTCCCAAAGGTCTTCTACATTGAACTCTTTAATCGGTCTAAATGAATGCCATAAAGGTTCATGATTAAATCTTGCACTATTTATCGTTACTCCTCTAAAATCGGTAGCCTCCCCGCGACTACAGAGTTATCTATGTAAATCCTTTAAGCAAGCTTCGAGCCACATATAAATGTTAGCATTTGCCGCTGGGTCAGCTAGTCTTCCTCGTATCTCTCGGCCTTGATAACGAATGCGGTCATAGCGTCGTGTTGTTTTCCTTTCTTCGATAAAGCATGGTCTTGATCCTTCACCATGCTGTAAATAATTAGCTGTGAAATAATTATTTTCATTTTATATTTTTATTTTTATTTTAATTTAATAAGTGAATCTAACGGCTATTCAGGGCGAAAGATAATAGATAACGAAGGTAACTAACTTATCAATCACTTTTTTTCTATATATGTGTTTAAATACATATTTAAATTTTTAGAAGCTATTTGACACAATAAATAATTGTTTTTTATCTTATACGTTTACCTTCCCTTTCCACATCCTTTAAAAATTCTTGACTGTACTTTAATTATTATAATATTATTATGCATAATACTTTGACTGCTATTTATTGTGTCAAATAGCTTCTAAAAATTTAAATATGTATTTAAACACATATATAGAAAAAATGTGATTGATAAGTTAGTTACCTTCCTTATCTATTATCTTTCGCCCTGAATAGCCGTTAGATTCACTTATTAAATTAACATAAATCGTCGGGCGTTTCCTTCAATTGATAAAATTTTATTTTATTTTTATTTTTTGAAAATTATTAAAAATATTATACATTCTTACTTTCCCCATTTCTTTCTTCAACTGTATCAGTTCTGCTGCTAGTGCTACTGCTGCTGGTACTGCTACTGCTACTGCTAGAGTCCGAATCATATCCTTCCTCGACATGTTGCGTTATCGTTGAAATCGATGAATCAGCTTCCGTAACTAAAGTATTGAAATGTATCAAAATTTATTCATTGTAAAATATTATTTTATTTTAATACTTTCAATACTGGTTGTAAAGCTGAAATATTGAATCGTGCCATAATAATATGAAAGTTATTATAACAGATTCAATACTTACGATTTGCTATATCCTCATTATGACGATATACATCGGCTGTTCATGGGCCCAGATGTGGACCATCAGCTGTCGAAGGTCCTGGCTGTGCATCTCCTTGATATTGACACCGCATGATGAATTCGTCGCCTTCCGTATCGTCGAGCATTTGATTGGCCGCTGTTTTAATTTATTGAAGATAAAGAAAAATATTGATAATAAAAATGTGACACTTACAATGACGTCGCATTATACACCCGGCAAGAGAATCGGTGTGCTCGTTACGTTGTTTTAAGGCCTTCACAACGACTGAAAGAATATCTCTATTAATTGATTGTAGATATCCGACAATGCAGTAAAAGGAAATGCAATTTTTTACATAATACATCTAAAGATAATCTTTCAAAATCACTGGACCACACAGGTCCACACATTGTACGAACTAGCTCTAACCATTTTTATTGGGTGATCTCTTGTTGTCAACTGGCCAAAGCATACTGACGATTCAAGCCACTATTCTCCTTAAATATACTGGCGCTAAATATACTAATTTAATGAAAAAATATACAGTTACACTTTTATGCGCCTCTCGTACGTCACATTTCTCTCGATTCAGCAAACACGTGTCTTCTAGCAATAAACAGTCCTTTAAGGGGGTCAGACACCTTTAGAATGACGAAAAATCAATTTTTTTTTTATTACATATTTTACTAAAAAAACACTTGTAGAATATGTCCCAATTAGTTTTAAAACATTATTTCTGGTTTAAGAATATATACAAAACACTGATAAAGCTTTTCATTTCTTTTTTGTTCAAATTACATTTTTCCCCTTGTATACATAATTATATAATCATATATTATTTCTACTAATTTTTTTTTCATTTCACTGTTCTCAATATATTTAAAATTCTCACTCTAAATATCTGTCTGTATATACTTTAAAAGATCCAAAAATAATATTTCAATCATTAATACAAAGATAAAAAATAAATAATATAATTTATGGACGGTATTTTTGACAAAAATAAAAATTTGATTTTAAAACTTATAAAGCAGTTAAGTTGGCACCGTAACAACCTGGTTTATCAACGACAGCCTCTTACAGGCTCACAGCTCACTCCTTTATTGTAACAGTGAATCCACATTGCATGCCGTATACCGTATGCCGTATGCCGTATGCCGTCAGAAAAATAGTTGTTGTCCGAAATCTATAATATTTATAACTCTATGGTTACAATTCCTATAGGGCCTTCACACACAGCTCTGAGGAACAGATATAAAGTACAAGAATAACATGGGTTATATATCTATATATACGAAGAACAGCAAGGAACAAAACTCTTGTTCCTTGTCTATCTCGCTGTTCCTCGTATATATAGATATACTAACCCATGTTATTCTTGTGCTTTATATCTGTTTCTCAGAGCTGTGTGAAGGCCCATAGGATTTATAACCATAGAGTTATAAATCCTATAGATTTCAGACAACTTTTTTTCTGACGGCATACGGCATACGGCATACGGCATGCAATGTAGATTCACTGTAACAGAGCTGATTTTAACCTATGTAAAAGTCCGCAAGCAATGTAAACATGCACAGCTGTCATTTCATATAAACACTGTGATATCAGCATCAGCACCTTTTCTATACAAAATGTTGTTCTTAATTTTCATTGTTTCCAACGGTACATAAAAGTATTTTAAATCAGTTTTTAAAAGTGTTTGAATAATACGTGTGACAGTTGAATTAATGTTTTAGAAATAGCTTTTAGTACTTGAACTTTTATTGGAAACTTAAAATAACAGGGATTGATACTAAAGAAAAATTAAGTCTATATTGACTATAACAAAAAACATTTAGTGTACAGATTTAAATCAACTTTTAAAGGAAGCGCAAGATATGCTATTGTGCAGAAAAATATTATGGAACCTTCGCTTCTGCCAGAAAGCTACCATTATCAGCCATTGCCTGAATCTCACTATGATATAATTGACATTTTATTTTCTGAAGTAAAAACAGTTATGCACTGCAATAAATATCTATCAGTCATATTCTCTTTATTAAGTAATAATATTATATGTGAAAAAGAATAATGAAGGACAAGTAAAGAAGTTCACCTTATCAGACATTAAAAGAAGATCAATATAGGAATGTTGCTGCTATAAACATTTTTTTCAAGAATTTGGCTATGGCAATACTGGCTTCATTACATGCATGAAGGATTTTCGATTTCTCAACACATTCTTTATTTACCTCAGTATATGTATAAGAATCTAATATATGTGATAAAGATTATTAAAAACATATGGATTTAAAAGCACCAAAGAATCTACATATTAAACCACTTAACAAACTGACTGATGTAGATATGACTGTTACGCGTGCTCATAGCTTACAAGTCTGATAGATCGTATACTGAGGTACCAGAATATTTGTTCTAAATGTAAAATATTTTGAGCGAAAAACAATATTTTTTTGTATTTCAGGGCAGAGATGGAGTTAAGAAATAAAGAAGAAGAAACAAAGAAGTATTTTAGTAATTTTATCTTTAAAGCTGTTTTCTACATAATGTAAAATTTTGAGCTCTGCCGTCGACTCCAGATTCAGAAACTGCATATATTTTAATGGGAGAGGTCCTAAAATTTTGGTATTTTATATGTCTATTGACTGAAGAGTTGTATGTATCCAATTTTTATTTGATTAAATAATTTTTGACCGTAAAAAATTATTTAATCAAATAAATTGGATACCTTCAACTCTTCAGTCAAATACCAAAATTTTAGGACCTCTCCCATTAAAATATATACAGTTCCTGAATCTGGAATCGACGGCAGAGCAAAAATTTTGAAATGGCCATATATTTGGTTAAAATCGATCAAAATTTTTTGTTTCGGTCTCATGTTATCATAAATTGAATATATTTTTAGGATGTTACTTCTAAATATATGTAATTATAAAAATTAATTTTTCTCAGGTCATTTTATGAAGAAAATTGTAAAGGTGTCTGACCCCCTTAAGAGATTTTGCTGATTTCACTAACGTAACGAAATTCTTTTCACGGTAATGTAATATACACCTTACCAAAATAATATGTCATCTTAATTATCCGGAAACCGCATACTCTCTATGTAACGTAATAAAGATGTTTTTAATGATTACGGTAAAGACAAAACTAAAGAAGCGCTGATGTTTTGTTTTATCTGACTCAGCTGTCAGCATTTCGCGTGCGTGACTTTTTCTCACTTTTTTTCCTCATTTTATAATCGCACATATTATTTGCAACATTAGAAAGACTGTGTCATAAAGAAATTTAATATATATCTTAACTTCTTAGGCTAAGGAAAATATGGTGTTCCATTATACTGCAACTCGCTGAGCCATCGGTACGTGACATTTTTAAAAATAACATATCTGCAGTTCGTCGTCTGATATTACACTATCAGACTTACGCTGAAAATGAACGTTCGCAGTGTGCCGTGAACGCGACCGTTGATAAAGCATGTCACAGTCAGGAGTTTTTTGCACGCGTGTGTAATTCTAGAAATTGAAAACATGATGGTCCACATGACAAGATGCGATTTCGAGGACTGTAAGTTATGACTAATTTGAGGTAAGCCGATATAATGCGACAGCAGAGCGCCCACGTGCGATCAGATCATTCGTGGCAAAGACCAACGGCCGGTCGGCTGTCAGTCGTGAATATTGTCTTGTAGCGCGAACATCTCTGCCGTAAAGTATCATGAGTGTATTGTGAGGATTCTGAAGTGCGTCGTGTGTCTCTTGTACCCCATGCAAATGTGCGCGAGAACGTTATGTAGATAGTGATTCTACGTAAAAATTCGAGTGTACAGTTCCACGAGAGTGTCGCGAAAAATGTAATCTATCATGAAGTGGTCCATGAAGTTACGGCTTTTCCATTTTTCCAAACCGCGCGTGCATAATTAGACACTGCGCGTGGGCGCTAGACACTCGCTGTGCAGTACAGAGAGGCTATACACAACAGTTGTAAAGAACCATAAAATCCCATGGATCTGAAATTTTTTTATGTGGGTACACTTGTCATGGTCCAGAGAGGCTATACACAAAAGTTATAAAATACACCATAAAAACCCCATAGACGCCCCATAAGACCATATATTCATGAATCGCGTACCATTAGCTTCCAAAATCCGATAAAATATCGAAAACCCCATAAAAACCCATGAATCTGAAATTTTTTTGTGTAGGTACACTTGCCATGGTACAAAGAGGCTATATTCTACAGTTATAAAATACAGCATCAAAAACCCCATAGACATCCCATAAGACCATATATATCCATGAAACATGTGCTATTAGCTTCCAAAATCTGATAAAATATCGAAAATCGGTAATCTAATTAATATATGTATATTTGCCATAATACACTATACCTTGTCAAACCGAAGACACACACACACACACACACAGACACACACACACACGCGCGCGCACGCACGCACGCACGCACGCATGCTCGTACACAAAAGTTATAAAATGATACTGCAGCGTCAAAATGAACTGGTCTTGAACACCTAGCTTACCTTGGTATCCCATAGTGCTGCACATGTGCACACACACGCGCGCGCACACACACACACATAAAAGTTTTGATGCGCCAAAGTGTAGCCATAATGCTGCTGTGTCAAAACGAACTGGCCTTGAAAACATAGCTTATCTTGGTACACGGTAGCGCTGCATACACTCTCTTCCTCACTCTCTTCCTCTCTCTCTCCCTCTCCCTCTCTCTTTGTCTCTCGAATATGCTTGCTTGCGTGCGCGCGTGCACACAGACGCACACATACACACAAACATGCACGTAGTATGGATTTCGCTGATGCAACGCATCTCTCTCTCTCTCTCTCTCTCTCTCTCTCTCTCTCTCTCTCTCTCTCTCTCTCTCTCTCTCTCTCCATCGTGCGTCGTCAGTCTCTCCCTCCACAATATGCTTGCTGGTGTGTGTGTGTGTGTGTTGGAATGTGCTGGCGCTGCTGCTACTTCGTACCTCGCTATGGTCTTCGGATCGACTTTCTTGGCCTTGACTACAAGCTGACGTCTGTGGTCGAGGTCAAGTTTGTTGTGACGGCCCATAGCGAGGGCTATACTACTGACAGGCTAGAGATAATTTAAATTTTAAAAAAAGCAATTGTAGGTAATTTAAAGACCTTTTAATAAAAATTTAGTTTATTAAGTAATACTGCCTGAAACAAATTAAAAAATCAAAAAAACGAAAAATTCAAAAACGTATTTTGGTTATAAAAAAAAAATCGGTAAAATAAAAAAGTAGGTTATGCTCTCTCTATTCTCCTCCGAAACGAAAAGAATAAGCCTTTTCCGATGTAAATCGGTCGATCGGTTCAAAAGTTATCGCCTGTATACACACGCGCACACACACACACACACACGTACGCACGCACGCACGCACGCACTAAAAATTTTTCCAATAATTTTTTATAAAAAAAATTAGGATTTTTTTCAGTGTTTTGCATCAAGTAAAATATACTGAAAAATATTAATCAAAAACAGCACGGCCCCTTTTTTTAACATTAGGCATTTCAAATAGATTATCTTCTGATGTTTCTAATTTATTTCTCACATTTACAATACTCTCATCACGATTTTATGGTATCAATAAATTCGATTCATACGAAGTGTTTTCAACTACATTAACAACATTTACTCTACTTAAAAAATCAACATTAGCCATACGTTTGCTTTCACGATGCTCTATTACATAGTCATAGCTTTGAAGGTCTAATATCCACTTAGAAATGCTAAGATGAATATCTTTTTTCTTAAAAGCCAAAAGTAAAGAATTACAACCAGTACCAATTTTAAAACGTGTACTTTGTAAACAAATTCTAAATCTTTTGAGAGCATATACTTGTGAGGTGTATAAATTGCCTCATATCGTGAATTTTGAAACAATAATATAAATATGCACTGAAAAAACTCTAGTACGAGAAACGTCTTTATTCCTTTTCAGAGGTCGTCTTAACGTTATGTACGTCTATTGTCCCGCGCAGCAAGTCTGTTGTACGGCAAAGGAGCTCTGCCATCCCTTTTTCGGGGCGTCTGCTCAACCGCCGTACCGTGCACTCATCTCGGTACGTTTCTTACCCCGACAGGGACGTGAGAGCTCCCTTAGCAGGAACAACAGACATACGCAATCATGGGGTCGACTTCTGTTTTCATTTTGGAACGTCTTGCGTGCCAGAGTTTTTTCAGTGTATGCGCGTGCTCGTATTTGTATAGACGCGCCTAACAATATCAACAAGCTCAGCTGACGGCGATTCATTTATCGATAAGTAAACACATCGCCTCTGACGTCATGACCACAATAGAATCTCCTCGAA
Organism: Torymus aiolomorphi; assembly: GCA_036365515.1. Lineage (NCBI taxonomy): Eukaryota > Metazoa > Arthropoda > Insecta > Hymenoptera > Torymidae > Torymus > Torymus aiolomorphi. The sequence continues at coordinate 79,688,874 of CM070877.1, read as the reverse complement.
GTTTCAAGAATGTTCCATGAGCTTCTACATACTTCTGTGCTGCAGGTACAACTAATAAATCAAATGTAAAACGGTCACCCTGCACTTTCCCATTACACATATTTTCTTAATTTCCTATGCGCTGGGGACCATCTTCTACCTGTTTTTGTACTTTTTAATCTCACCTATTGTTAAGAGAGACCGAATTGAAGAGTTAAGCCGATTCGATTAATTCTAGAAACTTCTCGAACGAGGCTCGACGGGTATATATACTGCTACTCATGCCATGGTAAGGCCAGGATGGCCAGGTGGCGATCGTTTTTCTTACTTACTCTCAAAGAACGTGACGTCATTTACATGTGATTGAAAAGGATACAAGATCGCCACCTGATCACCCTGGGTAAGGCAATCTTACTCAAGCCTCAGAGCAGTAACTAGCTCTCCGGTTTGGTTTCTTTCCCTTGATACTTATGTAATTAAAGAGATACACATAGAGAGAGAGCTTTGTTCTCCATTATAATTATGACTCTGTCTTATAATTATAAAAACGTTTTTATCTTTACCTTTCCTTAACGCATGCTGTCATTACTACTCGAAAAATATCAAATTAAAAAATAATTTTATGTCTGTAATTTGTTTGTATAAATACTAGGGAACAACACCAATTCAAATCTTAAATAATCTTTATAGCTGACAAAATTAGAAATTTTACACATTATAGCTAACATTTCTAACTGAAAGTTATATAATCCACTTTCTCTTTCAGACATAGTTTAGAGAAATAGCAAACGGGGTGAAATCTCAAATCTTTTACTTTTTCAATTGGGATTTGACATTCGTATATATAGCTAACTAAAAGATATACTAAAATATATCTTTATAGCTAGCCAAGATGGCGCGAGTTAGCCAGCAGCCCCATTTAAATTTTACGGTTGTCGAATTCCAATAAGGATAGCTCCAAAGCTATGACAGCTTGCATCACAATGAAGTTCAATCTTAGTATACGGGTCATAAATAGCTAAAATCGAAGCTTTTACTAATTTACTTTCTAAAGTTTCCATTGCTTACAATTCGATTTCTCTAAATTTAAACTCAACGATCTTTCTCGTAAGATCATATAATGATAGACCAATGATTGAAAAATTTTTAATGAATTTCCTAAAATACGCACATAATCCTATACATCGCTGTACTTCATGTACATTTCTAAGAATACCACAATTTATCATAGCTTCAACCCCCTTTTTAGTAGGAGTAATACCCTAGTCTGAGATTTTGTAATCTAAATATTCAATTATTAGAAATAAAAATTTACATTTTTCAATTTTAATTTCCAACTTATTTTGAAACATTATCTTATACAATTTTCTTAAAACTTCTAAATGATGTTCTATAGTTCTTGTAGCTACAAATGAGCCATATATATATATATATATATATATATATATATATATATATATATATATATATATATATATATATATATATATATATATATATATATGGGGCATTCTCTGTCAACGCGACACCCCCTCTGCCCAGAACAATTTTTATCCAAATGAGGTCTACCTAGGCTCAAATGAAAGCTCTTGACTTCTACTTTCGAACGCCGTCTGGCGATTCCGAAAATTCAAAATGGCAGATCCAATATGGAGGCTGAAAGTCTCGGAATGATGGAAAAACAAGTTTTTCTTCACTCTAATAGCGAATCTGATACGAAAATTGTTATTTCTTGCCACTAATATGAAGTTAGCGACATATTTTCTTACTACTACCGTTCAAACCGAGCGGTTAAAATTATATTTCTAGGTCACTTTGAAGGTCAAAAGTTATTTTCTGGATTTTCGGACTAGTATTCCACGAAACTAGTAGAAAACTTGATTACGATCATAACTAGACTTGACCTTGGATCATTTTTCAAGGTCATGATTTCTGTCTCTGCATAATTAATGTTTTGTTGAACGTAACCTCCTATGAGACATTTGTTCCTTTGTGCATATCGTGGGACCGGCGATCTAAAAATTTCATGTATAAAATCCTTAGAGAAGATAAAGTTCCACAATAGAACTATCAAGTAGTTTTAGCATAACCCATTCTGAACCACGTGGAGGTACTACTTCTCTCAGAACATAAAAAAAATTAAAAAAAGGAGGATAAAAAATAGAAAAACTTGAATATTATAAAAAAAATTCAGTATATTTTCCCATTGAAAATTAAAGTAGAACAGATACTGTTTGGGAAATATCAAGTTTTGAATTTCCCGCGGTTGCGCGACTGAGGGATAACTCAGCAGGCGGCCGCGCGACGGCAGCATTCAGCAGCTGTTCTCTGCGGAACAGCTGAATCGCTATACTGATTAGCCGAGTATGGCAAAACTCATGCTGTCTCCCTCATGCTTACACATGTAAATGAGAGAGACGGTGATTTGACTCACTCCTCGGTAACAACGAGACGAGGAAGAAGACGGAAGTGCTCTCTTAATTCTCACACTCAGTTAGTATCCATGTAATGGTTCGCCTCGTGGAAAAACTCACGGTACTTTGGCTCTCAGTAGATACACTCAAACCTCTCACTAAAAGTCTCTCTCAGTAATGGTCTACCACGAGGGAAATCTACTGTGCCGGCGATTCTCATGTGATGGAGCTCTCTCTCTCGGTCAACTCACTCTGTGTAGCGGTTCGTCTCGTAGAGAAACTCAGTGTGCACATTCGGCGATTCTCAAGTGAAAAATTCAAGTGTAGTGTTTCTCACTCTCTCAACATGGACTGCTGCTCGGCAACATCTCATATGGCGTCGTCTATCGCGGCATGTTTTCACGCAGCAGTGTCTCTCACACGGAAGCTTCTCACATGGCGGTGATACTCAAGCGGCATCTTCTCACCGGCGCTCGATGCTTCGAGCGCGCCACGAGGCAATATCTCACACGGCATATTCATAGTGCAGTGCGTCTCACAAGGCAGCTTCTCACGCGGCTTCTCCTCACATGGTATATACTCACTCAGCAACTTTGCACGGATTCTCGCTCACACCTGCACTTTCACCAATGCAACCCCGGCAGTAAACTCATGATCACCGTGATCAATAATATCAACGGGATTTGGGCATGGTTTTTTCAAGCAGGAAAATTACACTGGCAGTTCTCAATCGGCTTTGCTCAACTGGCTTCTCTCATCGGCTGCTTCGCATCCTCACACTCATCTCACCGGCTTATCTCATCTTTCGTTATCATGCTCAACATACGGATCTTCTCCACTGCTCAGCTTCGTTGCGGAATCACCATCACGGGACCAACTCGTCGGCGTAAAGATTACTATAACCTCTACGTATGATAAGGTAACAACTCAAATACATGCGGCCATTTTATACGAAGGTGCGCTGCTACACGGAATGCATAACCAAGCTGTACAGCGGGAAATACTCAGGCACGATTAGGTCAGTAATACCTAATCGTGTCATCTCATTGAAAACTCCACCACAATTAATTCAATAATAATTGATTGTGTTGCTTATTGTATGGTTAGTACACTCATCAGTGATTCGCAACGTCACACAGAAAACTCATACATTCAAACAGCAAATTCACCAATACTCACAGAATTTTGTAACACTCATACACTCAGAATTATGTAACAGTCATATACTCAACTATTTACTTGTAACATCTCACACATTTTATACTTACTCTTGAAACAACTTTTATATCGACAAATTTGTAATAGTAATTTATAATTTTATAGTTATTGTGAATATATTATAGTTTAATTTACCAAAGTGTTTGGCTCAATTTATTTTGTAAACACCCACAGTATGTCCTCATTATAATTTATGGAATTCTCAAAGAGATACAGACTTAGCAGCATTCGAGTACCTTTTCATGATAACTTTCCCGTCACTTGATAATTGAAAAGAATGATGTTTAAGAATCTGTGGGACAGGTAATGCATCTTGAAACCTACAATTGAGTTTCCTTTTGAATTTATCATGTTCAGTCTGCGTAAAATAAAAAATCCTTATATTTTCAAAATGATTTTTAGCCCACTTCACAAGAGATGTGTGCGTCAAAATAGCATCTTTCGGTTTCGCCTTCAAGCTAGCTCTATAAGCTTCTCTTTTAAATATTGCACCAAGACCATCATAACAGCTTTTACCATGAGCAGTGGCGCAAAAATGCCACTCTGCCTCAATACCAAAATCCTTCTCATGATGAAGAAGATTTGCTATCTGAAAGCGGTTCTTGAAATGCTGTTTTGCTCCATCTGTCACGTAAATAATCTTAAGTTTTTTTACTTTTCTCTTGATTTCTGGAATCAATAAATTCTGAATAGTATAGACAGAAGAAGTGTCATGCTTCAAACTATTCGACAAGAATACACAACTTTCATGCTTCAGCTCTGAATCTTCTTTATAATAGTAAATAGCTGGAAAAACAGTGCACTGGTCATTATTAAAATGGAAGGCTTGAGATGCATCTTGAACTGCAAAAGAGTAATTCTCAGAATAGTTGAACATTACCAGAACTTCTCCATTGCCTAGATTACTTTTTGTTTGAGCAATGAAATTACCTTGTTCTTTGGCAATATATGAGTGGGGTTTGAGTATCGCCAATTTGGCATATAATTCATGAACAAATTCTTCAACTGATAGAGTTAAATTCTGCAAAGTTGATCTATCTGTTCCTGACCACGCACAGTACTCAATTTGTGAGATATTTGCCCCATCCAATATTTCAAGTAAACGAGACGTAAGATTTTCAGAACCAGGGCACTTCGAACATTCATCCAAGTGACAGTCAGGTGTAGGATTCTTACACATAATTTGCTGTAAACAATCTTTATAACTACAAATGGGTTCTTCTTGATTTTTCGTGAGCTTCTGAATATCGATTGCATCCAACACCAATTTACAATTTTGATGAATGGTGCAAACGCAGACGCTATGCGTTCCTCTAGCACCAGCAAGAACACAATGTTTTGGTCGTAATTTCGCGAAAGTACTGAAACCTACTTGCACTGTTGGTTCTGCTATCTTGAATAATTCGTAAAGTTCTCGTAAATCGAAATATAAAAGACGTTTCTGCACCTGAGTCCGCTTTCCATCAATAATAACAGAGACAGTATCTTTTCGACCCGGCATCATCCGACTGTGCAGATCGTTATTATAACATTCAACAATGACTTCTATCACTGCCTTTGACAAAGTTTTACCATGTTTAGCCGTTGTTGTAGCTAAAATACCTCCATCGGCTTTGAGCTAAATGTCTTGATGTATTGAATTCACGGGAAATTCGACTAATATTCTAAGTTGATGGGGCGATTGTAAGTATAGTTAGTTTCAAAGGGTCATTAACTGCTAATCTAGAAAACTTTTCTTTTAATTCTGAAAACATGTCTTCCAATTCGATTTCTCTAGCTGATCGTGTAGCTTCTTGAACAGATTTATCAATACCAGTGTTTTCTGATGTCGTCTCTATATCCATGTTTTCATATTCGTTGTTGCCTTCGTTATCTCTTGTACCAATAGATCAAATGGGAGATCCACATAACTTTCTACACTTACTACAAATTTTTGAATTATCTGGCAAATCTGGAAATCTTCGTTTTAAGTTGTTCGATAACAAGCGTAAATCATTACCTATGTGACCCTTACCATTGAGAGGGTTGATACAACGATCGAACCGTGCTACAGTAGACATATTCAATCCATCTAAGTAAGTGATAATACTCGAATATAATAACGTAGGACTGTTAGAACAGGTGCTGTGAAAAATGTCTTCGAATTAATTTGAATCCTCTCGAAAATCGATGGGAACTATATGTACGAAACGTTTAGGAAAGATAATGCACGAAATATAGAACCACAGATACACCAAAGAGTTAGAGTAACAGCCGCACTAAACTTTTAGAGAAGCATCGGTACTTAAAGAGTTTCGAAAGAGGAATAAAAAAAAATTAGAGAGATTTTAGAAATGTTCTATTGTAAAGTTTAATTACAGGGTTATCAAAAATTATGGGACCCCCGTATTTTCCCAGAAACGATATTTTTTGAAAAAGCTAAGGTCATACCGTAAGTAATTTTCAACGAGGATTTGTCTGGTCTGATGACCTTGAATCTGACCTCGTCGTTGACCTTCAAAGTCAATTCAAAAATTGCAAAATTCAAAAATTTTGCAATTTTTGATCGCATTGTATACGTGTATAGTCACACGGTCTTACACCAACTATAGCATCCACGGCGTTACGTCGGTTTTTTTCTCTCAGTGCGTATACTGCACGATTTTTGTGCAGGAGGAGCACCAAATCAAAAAAGCAGTAGCAGCACAAATGTGTTGTACCATTGCCACACTTTTTAGTGCTTCTTCTACCCTAAACTTTTGTACTCCTGAAGAACGATGAAATAGATTAAATGCGGAACAATTTTAGTGCAACATTTGCTCTAAAATGGGAGAGTAAAGGACTTAATGTTTAGTTACGAAACAATTCTTGCATTTGGTACTGATACTCTACGCTAACGTGTTTCTTCTCCACCAAACTTTTTCAGTGATTCTGAAATGTTTCAAAGTGTGGATATAACCACAGTTTTTCTGTTACTGTTCCGAATTAGAACCGATTGATAGCATGAATTGAAGAAGTATAACTGCGAAAGAATCGGTTTATTAAAATTAGAACTCACCATGAAAATGACCTTGAAAAATGATCCAAGGTCAAGTCTAGTTATTATCTTAATCAAGTTTTCTACTAGTTTCGTGGAATACTAGTCCGAAAATCCAGAAAATAACTTTTGACCTTCAAAATGACCTTGAAATATAATTTTAACCACTCGCTTTGAACGGTAGTAGTAAGAAAATATGTCGCAAACTTCATATTAGTGGCAAGAAATAACAATTTTCGTATCAGATTCGCTATTAGAGTGAAGAAAAACTTGTTTTTCCATCATTCCGAGACTTTCAGCCGCCATATTGGATCCGCCATTTTGAATTTTCGGAATCGCCCGACGGCGTTCGAAAGTAGAAGTCAAGAGCTTTCATCTGAGCCGAGGTAGACCCCATTTAGATCAAAATTTTTCTGGGCAGAGGGAATGTCGCGTTGACAGAGAATGCCCCATATATATATATATATATATATATACACACACAATCATATGAACATGGACTTATACTAACAGCAATGTATAAGACCACGTGACCCGTCTGCATAAGTGTAATACCGTTTATACAAGTGTCTGCACAAGCCTTGCGTGACTAAAGAAATAATCTCTCTATTTATGCTGACGTCTGCATAAGTCGGTCTCTGTCTGCATAAATCTATTTCAATTCCGGAAAGTGTCTGCATTACTAGCATTTCATATATATATATACATATATATATATATATATATATATATATATATATATATATATATATGAGCTATTCTTTGATAGAAGAGCCACCCCCTGAGTCCAAAACTATGGCAATTAAAAAATCGTAATTAGGCTTAAAAGTTTATTAGTACTATATTTTTTTTTTTTGCCGTGTGGCTTTTTTAGAATTGCAATATTGCTGCTCCAAAATGGCGGCTCAAACTTGTAGTGTACGTGAAATTATCCCGGCATTTGAAAATTTTCCCGGAATTTAAAAATGTTTGCAACTGAAATAAGTATATTTCTTATGTATTTTGATGCGCTGAATCCGAATCTAAAGTTGGTTTAACTCAAGCGCCCTAAAATTCTGACTAAATCGCAAAAACTGCTCAAAAACGTGAAAAATCGTGAAAATCACAATATTAAGCATGAAAAAAACTTAGAAAAAATTTGTTTGACCTAAAATAAACATTTCATGATTTTTCACGTTTTTAAGCAGTTTTTGCGATTTACTCAAAATTTTAAGGGTGCTTGAGCTAAACCAACTTTAGATTTGGATTCAGCACATTAAAATACATAAGAAACATGTTTATTTTAGGTGAAACAAATTTTTTCTAAGTTTTTTTCTTGCTTAATATTGTGATTTTCACGATTTTTCACGTTTTTGAGCAGTTTTTGCGATTTAGTCAAAATTTTAAGGGCGCTTGAGTTAAACCAACTTTAGATTCGGATTCAGCGCATCAAAATACATAAGAAATATACTTATTTCAGTTGAAAACATTATTAAATTCCGGGATAATTTCACGTAAACTACAAGTTTGAGCCGCGATATTGGAGCAGCAATATTGCAATTCTAAAAAAGCCACACGGCCAAAAAAAAATATATAGTACTAATAAACTTTTAAGCCAAATTACGCCTTTTTAATTGCCATACAGTTTTGGACTCAGGAGGTGGCTCTTCTATCAAAGAATAGCTCATATATATAAATATAAGTATGAAAAGCTGGTGTTTTGAATGCGCAACTTCCTATAGATTCTATATGTTCCCATATTAAAAATGCAATCAACTGACGTTTTGAATGCGGCATTCAAAAAATCAATATATATAGGGATATTATTTCTTTAGTCACGCGATCGTCTGTCTTCGTCTTACACATGGGATTTAGCTATAGTTTCCTGCTAAAATGGCGTCACGCATGCAAAACGCCGGTTTTATTTTACAAATATATATATATATATATATATACAGGGTGGGCCAAAAGTACCGGAACGGCAAAATAACTCGGCGGGATTGTATTTTAAGAGAAAAAGCTTAAAACAAAAGATATAGGATTTTTTCTTGGCTATTCGACGGTGATAATGACCATGACCTTGACCATAATAATATTGAATGTAATTTCAAGATCAAGTTAATTTCTTTAAATGGGAACCCATAATTTTCACCTCAGAAATGAAAAGAGCGGAAAATTTTACGTCCGAATGTGACCTTGACCATGACCTCAGCCTTGACCTTGAAGGTTATTTGAAGGTCAAATTGGTTTTTTCAGTGGAAACCCATAATTTTCACCTCAGAAATGAAAAGAGCGGAAAATTCTACGTCCGAGTATAACCTTGACCATGACCTCCACCGTGACCTTGAAGATTGTTTCAAGGTCAAATTTTTTTTTTTCAGTGGGAACCCATATCTTGTATTCAATGACCATGAGTGACCAAAATTTACCTTTGATGACGCTCAGTGACCGTCAATGACTGGGTCGATCTGCGGTTATCCACCAGTGGCCAAGAATAAATTAGTTTGCCTTTGATGACCATCACTAACCATAAGTGACGAAAATCTACCTCTGATGACCATTAATGACCGTCAATGACTGAGTAGACTTTCAGTTATCGTTAGTGGCCATTAATTAATTCGTTTGCCTTCAGTGACCATCAATAACCATGAGTGACCAAAATTTACCTTTGATGACGCTCAGTGACCGTCAATGAATGCGTAGATCTGCGGTTATCCACCAGTGGCCAAGAATAAATTAGTGTGCCTTCGGTGACCATCACTAACCATAAGTGACCAAAATCTACCTCTGATGACCATTAATGACCGTCAATGACTGAGTAGACCTTCAGTTATCGTTAGTGGCCATTAATTAATTCGTTTGCCTTAAGTGACCATCAATAACCATGAGTGACCATCAATAACCATGAGTGACCAAAATTTACCTTTGATGACGCTCAGTGACCATCAATGACTGGGTAGATCTGCGGTTATCCACTAGTGGCCATAAATGAATCAAAGTTAGATACCTTTGATTTTTGGAATTTCAACACTAATTCTTTAGTTAATTGGACTCACTTTTTCCGAAAAAGCAGCAAATGGTAATTCTGGATATTTTGTTAGCAGTTGGTCTGACTGTTAGTGATACTGCCCTTGTAGTTGGCGAAATTATTTATTCATGTAGCTGTCGCTTCTTCGAAAGTTCTGTTTAGAATAGGTGAGAAGCAGAGAAAGTTTTTACTGGCTGTTATTCCACCTATCCTCGGTCGGGGTCTTTCACCCTTGCCTTGACTGGCCGGAGTCTCTCACCCTTGCCTTGACTGGCCGGAGTCTCTTACCTTTAAAGGTCATGGTCAAGGTATGGTCAAGGTCATACTTAGACGTAGAATGTTCTGCTCTTTCCATTTCCGGGGTTAAAAATATGTATGGGTTCCCACTGAAAAAAAATTTGACCTTCAAATAACCTTTAAGGTCAAGGCTGAGGTCATGGTCAAGGTCACATTCGGACGTAAAATTTTCCGCTCTTTTCATTTCTGAGGTGAAAATTATGGGTTCCCATTGAAAAAACCAATTTGACCTTCAAATAACCTTCAAGGTCAAGGCTGAGGTCATGGTCAAGGTCACATTCGGACGTAAAATTTTCCGCTCTTTTCATTTCTGAGGTGAAAATTATGGGTTCCCACTGAAAAAACCAATTTGACCTTCAAATAACCTTCAAGGTCAAGGCTGAGGTCATGGTCATGGTCACATTCGGACGTAAAATTTTCCGATCTTTTCATTTCTGAGGTGAAAATTATGGGTTCCCATTTAAAGAAATTAACTTGACCTTGAAATTACATTCAAGGTTATGGTCAAGGTCATGGTCATTATCACCGTCGAATAGCCAAGAAAAAATCCTATATCTTTTGTTTTAAGCTTTTTCTCTTAAAATACAATCCCGCCGAGTTATTTTGTCGTTCCGGTACTTTTGGCCCACCCTGTATATATATATATATATATATATATATATTGTAACGGGCGCCGAGATGAGGTAAGGGAATCACGTATACTCCGTCGCGAGATCCGAACCTCGCGCGCTTGCACGTATCGTGATCGACAGAGCGCCACGCGGAACAAGCCAGAAGCAGATGGAGAAGAAGACGAAGCCGTCGCGCCGCTGCGAACGTGAGCGCGCGGCCATGTTGTTGACTGCCGTGACACGCAAAAAGCCGTCGCTATTGAGCTCCGCGCATCTAGAGAGTTTTTGGTGTGTGCGCCGCGCCTCCACGACTGCAACTGTAACCACCACCGCGCCGCCATCCACCGCGAGCGAGCGAGAGGAAGCGAGCGAAAGAGACAGCGACAGCATAGGCCGGGGACAGTGAGGCACGCTCCATCCCCGCCCCGATAGCAGCGATAGCGAGAGAGATAGCTGCCGATCGCGATAGCGTCTGCGATGGCTGGCCAGCCGAGAGTAAGTCGCGCTTGACGTATGCGTTTTTATTGCCGTCGCGCATCGGCGGCCGCGAGCGCGCGTGCGTGGTTTAAAGTCTCGGCCTGTCGCGTTTGATTGTTGACTATTGTTGCGCCCCTTAGCGCGATCAACTGGGTGGAATAAACCCCTTTCATTTTTATCTTAATAGTCGAATCACGAGTATTTATTTAGCGCGCCTAACCTATGCATGTTTCCCGAATACCGCCCTCTACCCTTTTCAGCAGCTGCAGCTAGTCACAGGTATTGCCTCCTAGAGGAGCTTCGGTATCGGGAGTAAGTATTTCATAAGCCGCTTGGACGTTATACCGAGCGGCGTTGTGCGGGAAAGACCGGCTGCGCTGGTAACGCTAGGTCACAGCGAGCAGCCGGTAGTTCGCGGGCAGCAGTTGGCAGCAGTGGCAGAGCGCAGCGCCGGTTCTGGTCGAAAGCGGCTTAGGTTTTCTACAATAGAAGCCGGGCTCGCATGTTCGGAACCTGTGCCGAGGCGCTTCTGCCGGACTACAGGTAATTCTACAACGGTGAGTCGCCCTGGCGTAGAATACACCCGTATATTACCCCGCGAATCCCTGAGAGGGATTAATACCGATCGGGTTGTTTTTTGGTTCAATTTGTCGCTGATGAATGCCTCTAAAAAGTTGATGTAGTATGCTGACAAAATCCAACATGTCGGATCCAATATGGCAGCCAAAGTTTCAACATGGTGGTGAAATTTTTGAAAATCAACCGATTTGCACAAAATTTTGTATATGGGGGTTTTTGGGGACGCTGATCACGAATTCAAAGTCGAATTGGTAAAATTCAAGATGGCGTATCCAATATGGCGGACGAAATTTTCGAAAATCGGCCGATTTGTATCAACTTTGGTATACGGGGGGGGGGGGGGGGGGGGGTCGCTGATCACGTATCCGTGGTTGTATTTGCCGAATTCAAGATGGCACATCCAACATGGCGGATGAAATTTTGGATAAAAATACGAAAATCAACCGATTTGTACCAAATTTGTTATACGAGAGTCTCTGGGCTCGCCGATTACGAATCCGAAATTCGATTTTCAAAATTCAAGACAGTGGACCCAATATTCGCTCCGTGCAAATACGGTGCTGCCCCCATATGGGTGGACTTCCCATGTTAAATCTTATGGAGTAAAATCAGTTGAAGCAGCAGCCGTCAGCATAAAAAATGGACGTTCCCATAAGATTACGTGTTAATTGACGTGCAGTGCCAGACGAAGCGAATAAGTGAATTATTAATAAGGGTACTGAGTTTATACGATATTGGGCCCACTATCTTGAATTTTAAAAATCTGACCTCACATTCGTAATAAGCAAACACAGAAATTCCCGATAACAGCTTTTCCGTAACTCTGGTACATCGATGCTTTATTTTTTATTTAACAGGTGGTGCGTCGCCAATCCCGAATAGGTGTAGGTATAGAAGGTAATATGTATATAGTTAGAAATATTAATGTTTTAATATCGCTGTCATAGATTTTTTTTAATATATGCCAAATATCATCATTGGATTTTCTCTCTGTTTTTGGAGATTCTCTTTGTTTTTCTGAGGTATTATTTTCTGCATCTAGGCCATTTATTTGTAGTGACGATAGTCCTTTCTAGGATAGTCGTTTGTCTGGGATATTGGGTTCTCTTTTTATTGGCGAATACTCAATAACGGTCCTTTATTTTCAGTGACGATAGTCCTTTACAGGATAGTCGTTTGTCTGGGATATTGGGTGCTCTTATTTCATTGGCGAATACTCAATAACAGTCCTTTTTAGGATAGTTTTTGAATTTTCTTCCAGGTGGGTGCTAAATATTGCATTGTTCGTAAATTTGCAGCAGTCCTTATCAGGATAGCTGGAGAATTTGTCATCCTCTGCATCTGGGCCCTTTATTGTCAGTGACGATAGTCCTTTTCAGGATAGTCGTTTGTCTGGGATATTGGGTGCTCTTATTACATTGGCGAATACTCAATAACAGCCCTTTTTAGGATAGTTTTTGAATTTTCTTCCAGGTGGGTGCTAAATATAATTTGAGAATTTACGAAGTTTGACCTGAGATTCGTAATTGGCGACCTCAAAAACCCCTGTGTAACAATCTTGGTACAAATCATTTTATTTTCGAGAATTTTGTCCGCCAAGTTGGATCAGCCTTCTTGAATTTGGCAAATTCAATCTCGGATTCGTAATCAACGACCCCAAAAATCTACGTATAACAAATTTGGTAGAAATCGGTAAATTTTCGAAATTTTATTGAAAATTTCGTCCGCAATGTTAGATCTGTTATCTTGAATTCGGCAAATACGACCACGGATTCGTGATCAGCGACCCCAAAAGCCCCCCGTATACCTTTGACCGCCATATTGGATCCGACATGTTGGATTTTGTCAGCATACTACATCAACTTTTTAGAGGCATCCATCAGCTACAATTTGAGCCAGAAAACAATCCGATCGGTTGCGAATTTTTATTTTTACAAGCTTTTTCTGTTGGACGCTCGATTTTTCTCCGGCTTCCGATCGCCATATTGGAGCCGCCATATTGGATTGTTCAAAGGCGCATTCGGCATTTAAAAGTAGATGCACTAAGCTTCAAAATGAGTCCTTGGTCAATTTTTTTGGTTACTCCTAATTTTCGTCGTAGCTCTGATCCGGTTGACGCGGATTGTCCCACATATATACATAACCTCAGATATGTTGTAATTATAATAAAAAATATGTACTAAATTATATACTTAGGAATAATTTTACATACAGGGTGGGCCAAAAGTACCGGAACGGCAAAATAACTCGGCGGGATTGTATTTTAAGAGAAAAAGCTTAAAACAAAAGATATAGGATTTTTTCTTGGCTATTCGACGGTGATAATGACCATGACCTTGACCATAACCTTGAATGTAATTTCAAGGTCAAGTTAATTTCTTTAAATGGGAACCCATAATTTTTACCTCAGAAATGAAAAGAGCGGAAAATTTTACGTCCGAATGTGACCTTGACCATGTCCTCAGCCTTGACCTTGAAGGTTATTTGAAGGTCAAATTGGTTTTTTCAGCGGGAACCCATAATTTTCACCTCAGAAATGAAAAGAGCGGAAAATTCTACGTCCGAGTATGACCTTGACCATGACCTCCACCGTGACCTTGAAGGTTATATCAAGGTCAATTTTTTTTTTCAGTGGGAACCCATACCTTGTATTCAATAACCATGAGTGACCACAATTTACGTTTGATGACCATAAGTGACTGTCACTGACTGGGTAGATCTGCGGTTATCCACCAGTGGCCAAGAAAAAATTAGTTTGCCTTCGGTGACCATCACTAACCATAAGTGACCAAAATCTACCTCTGATGACCATTAATGACCTTCAATGACTGAGTAGACCTTCAGTTGTCGTTAGTGGCCATTAATTAATTCGTTTGCCTTCAGTGACCATCAATAACCATGAGTGACCAAAATTTACCTTTGATGACGCTCAGTGACCATCAATGACTGGGTAGATCTGCGGTTATCCACTAGTGCCCATAAATGAATTCAAAGTTAGATACCTTTGATTTTTGGAATTTCAACACTAATTCTTTAGTTAATTGGACTCATTTTTTCCGAAAAAGCAGCGAATGGTAATTCTGGATATTTTGTTAGCAGTTCGTCTGACTGTTAGTGAAAGTTAGTGAAAGTTTTTGCTGGCGGTTATTCCACCTATCCTCCACAGAATAGTTAGCGAGATTTCCTGCGTGTCCTGGTCTCTCACCCTTGCCTTGACTGGTTGGGGTCTTTCACCCTTGCCTTGACTGGCCGGAGTCTCTCACCCTTGCCTTGACTGGCCGGAGTCTCTTACCTTTAAAGGTCATGGTCAAGGTATGGTCAAGGTCATACTTAGACGTAGAATGTTCTGCTCTTTCCATTTCCGGGGTCAAAAATATGTATGGGTTCCCACTGAAAAAAAATTTGACCTTCAAATAACCTTCAAGGTCAAGGCTGAGGTCATGGTCAAGGTCACATTCGGACGTAAAATTTTCCGCTTTTTTCATTTCTGAGGTGAAAATTATGGGTTCCCACTGGAAAAACCAATTTGACCTTCAAATAACCTTCAAGGTCAAGGCTGAGGTCATGGTCAAGGTCATACTCGGACGTAGAATTTTCCGCTCTTTTCATTTCTGAGGTGAAAATTATGGGTTCCCACTGAAAAAACCAATTTGACCTTCAAATAACCTTCAAGGTCCAGGCTGAAGTCATGGTCAAGGTCACATTCGGACGTAAAATTTTCCGCTCTTTTCATTTCTGAGGTGAAAATGATGTGTTCCCATTTAAAGAAATTAACTTGACCTTGAAATTACATTCAAGGTTATGGTTAAGGTCATGGTCATTATCACCGTCGAATAGCCAAGAAAAAATCCGATATCTTTTGTTTTAGGCTTTTTCTCTTAAAATACAATCCCGCCGAGTTATTTTGCCGTTCCGGTACTTTTGGCCCACCCTGTAGAAAGATATAAATGCATAGTTAGAAAGATCCCATTTGAAAAATGTTTATAAAGATATGAAATGTATAATATATAAGTTATATATATTTAAGGTTTCCACGCCACCTTAGAGGCACTGTGAATAGGCGCGTTGGATTTTTTTTAAAGTGGTATCCGTCGCCAATAGCCTTACGTAACAACTTTCGATATTTAATTTTAAATTGGTATACTTTTTATATGTGACTTATTTTACTACATATTTTTCATGTATTATTTACTAAAAAATAGTTCAAATTTACGAAAATTTTGATAATTTTTCATTTGGGAAAATTTTTCTTTAACATATTCTTTACTGTTTTACTTTTTTGTATTCTTTTCATAATTAGGAAACACATATTTATTCTTCCTTTTATATATATTTTAGCATCATATGTTAACATTATGTAGAATATGTGTAGAATATGAGAAATGTTAATGAACTTATAATATTTTCAAAATTTCATTATTATTTTCGTAAAATTTTAAATATTATATATTTAAAAAAAGTTTAATTGTTATCATTTCAACATTACAAAAAATGCTATTAATAATATCTTTCTTTAATATAATCCTTCAAGGGTTCATAAGTATTTTAGGAAATTTGTATGTTTTTATTGTTGCTTTTTTATATGTAGTTAATTGTTAGGACATAAATTTAAGAAATTAAATTTTTTGACTTCTAATAATTATTTGTCATGTATTATTTACTAAATAATAGTTAAAATTTACGAAAATTTCGATAATTTTTTATTTGGGAAAATTTTTCTTTAACATATTCTTTAATGTATTACTTTTTTGTATGCTTTTCATAATTAGGAAACATATGGGTCGTTCCTGTACTTTTTTTAAAAAGTGTGCGCGGGGGGGTCGTCGATTTTGTCGACGATTTTTTTTATGAAAGTACATATAAAAAAAATAGCTTGTGCAAAATTTCAGCCCCTTATCTCATTCCTAATTCCTGCTGGAATTTTTTTAAACCCTGATTTTGAACTGTTTTTAGCCAGTTTTCAAAAAATTCTAAAAGGCTGAAATTTTAACAAAATGAGGTCGGTGAGGTCTCATTTTTTTGTCTTTCTTCAAATTTTAAGAAAAAAAATACACTGATATGAAATGATGATTTAGGTTTTATTGGCGATCTGTGATATGGCCATTGCATTTCATCATTTTTAGATCATCTTTAAACCTCTATATCACGTAACTGGTTCCACATTTTTGAGCTCACTAGGTCTCATTTTTTTTGTCTCAATGAGACCTTTAATTTTTTTTTTTGAGGACCTAAATTGATTGAATAGACTTCAAGATACAGCCTTTTGAAGTTGACGTTTTTATCAAAAATCGCGAAAATCAACCGTGTTCATGGTCACAGTGTCAACCGAATTTAAAAATCATTAACAAAAGTATTTTTCATTAGAATATGATGTTATCTAACTATACTCTTTTCCTATCATAGGAAAAAGTCAAAAAAAAATTTTTTACGAGCATTTAAAATCCGTAGTCGCTGATTTTTCTAGGACCACTAGAGCCAAAGTTATAGCCGTTTTTATAAAAAAATATTTTTCAAGTGGTAAAATTAGAGCTTGTGAAATATAGGAAAAGTTTTATTTACAAGATCAACCATAAGTTTGGCATAATTGTCCTAAAAAAAGTGCTGAGGCTGCATATTTTGAAGATCTTAGGCCGTGTCTACACTATGCGAGAAGCACGTGCGATCAGCCCAAGCGATGCGAGCAAGCAATGCGTGTTGGACAAAATATTTAAAATACTTAAAATGATAAATAATATCATTTCACTACGATATTATTGACGATATTATTTATCGCTAAATATAAATCTACTAACTGATCTACGACGATTGTTCGGGATTGAAGTATCCAAAGTGCCCGCTAGATGGCAAGCGTCCGATGCGCTTCCACTATGAAAAACATCACCCAGCGGGCTTAAATGGAGTCCTGCGGCGCCTAGTCGCTACGTGCTTTATGCACATTCCTTTTACCTTACCACTTTCCGTTTTACCTATACAATGCCTTATTGCCTGTTTACTCGTACGCATAAGCGTTCATACCCTTTTCTGCAATCAACTTTCACTTTCGAGTAGAGTTGGTTGCATAGACTCTTGAAGTCTAATTTTCCCGTTTATTTCTTCTCGCTGACAAACCCTAATAATATAAACTCACGTTTACGTTCAATCGTATACAACGATATTATTTATCATTTTAAGTATTTCAAGTACTTTGTGCAAAACGTATGGCTTGTCGCATGCGCGCACCGGTTGCGCTTCTCGCATACCTAGTATAGACGTGGTCTTAAATGCAGGTTTTCTATAGTTTTACGTGCGTTATACGTATAAGCTCAGGTTAAATGAAACATACATAGATAGTTTCATTTAACCTGTGTTGACGTAAGTTAATAGATGAGAGACATCCATTTTTCTGTGCGAGACACCCGTGAACCCGTCATCCGTTACACGACACACGGCACGGAATATCCTTAAACAATGAGTACAAGTTACAATAAAAAATGAAATGAATATTTCTAAGTAGAATTGTCAAGGTAGTTGAGCAGAACTATTACCAAGTATATCAGTATTGGTTCGGTTGAGTTTTATAAATTGTACAATTGTGTTTTGTAAGTGTTATCTTCTCAGGAATTGAAAGAAAATGATGTGCTATATTGGTGAATTGCATGAGGATGATAAATGTCATTTAGAGCATTACACAAGAAATAAATCTCTTAATCTAATTAGTAATCTTAGTAATGAATTAAAGCTGTATTTATCATTTAGGATTAAAAATTTTGATATTAATGTAGAAAATAAATTTATTTGCGACCATCATCTTCATAAATATGATACTCGATATACAAGTAGACAAAGGAAGTGTTGCAATTGTTTTAATAATCATTCAAAATCCATTAAGAATAATTTAGTAATGATTAGTGCTGATAAATGTGATAAATTTCGTAACATTTGTAATATAAATTTAGATCCAGGTAATAAGTACTGTAAAAACTGTGAGTTCAAAATTACATCAATAATAACAAAAAATGCAGAATAAGATGAAAACACTGGGAATGATGGTTTAAACGTAAATAATAATGAGCAGCTTTCTTCAAGTAGTCAAGTTTCTTCAAGTAGCCAAGTGTGTACATCAGAAAGTTCAGAAGATATATTATTGAGCCAAGGATTTCATCGTTTAAATAAAATGCTCGATGGATTTGATGAACCTCCTCTTAAACGAGAGAAACTTAGTGATTATCGCTTGGAAAATAAAACATACAGTGTTTTAGAATCAATGAATACGAAATTTTGTACAACAGTTAATAAAACATTGAATCTTAATTTGCCAACTCAATGCAATCTTAAACAGCTACAAGAAGATAGTATGTCATTTCACGGAATGATTGGAAACATAATTAAGTGTTATAATGAAGAAACTAATTTTGGTAAAAAAATATCGTTATTGACATTACTTCCAAATCATTGGAAATTTGAACAAGCAAAACATTATTTCCAATGTTCACGTTATATGTTTAATAAAGCAAAAGAACTTAAAATTATTGTAGGTAAGTTAAAAAATGGGTTGTAATAAATTCTTAATATCTTGATTATAGACATAGTGTAAACATATAGAATCGATAATCCTTTATACATTAGGTTACATATATTATATTACACTTGAGAATTATTAATAGAAAATTTTAGTTTAATTTATTAAAATCTATGTAATTTTTGTTCAAGCAACTATAATGATAAAGGGTACCCCTATAAAATATTTAATTTAAAATCCTCATAATTATTTATTTATATTACTCATGTATTATTACTTAAGTATTATTATTTATGTATTACTTACGTATTGCTTACGTATTGCTTAAGTATTGTTTACGGATTAAGTAAAATAATACATGAATTGTAATTTAAACATTTAAATGAAATCCGATTTAATTAGAAAGAATCTATATTTGAGAAATCTCAATGTTCTCTCTGTTTACAAGCTGTAATCTCATATTTTTTTTTTTATTTTTTAACATTGAGGAACGGGAGAAAAAAATAATTTCCAAAAAATGCGATTTTTAGGTCTTACTGGTATAAGGAGGGGAGATAGGTCCCCGGAAAAATCGTACAAAATTCTTTTTTTAGTATACTTCTATGAAATCACTGTCATTTTTCGCTTTCATTAATAGTGGCATTTTGCCTATCTTAACATGGGGTACCCTTCGTTATTCATTATTAGATAAAAAATAATAAAGTAATTATTGGATTTTAAAAGAACTATTAAAATTAATATAAAAAAAAAAATAAAAAAAAAATAAATTAATTCTAAACTATTTCTTTTCTTCCAATATAACAAGTCATAGTAATTAAAATAGAATAAACATTGAGCTAAATTTGATCGTCTTGATAATCGTTAAATTAAAAAAAAATAATATTGTTATTATGATTTTATTTTGTGATTAAGTATACACTATTTGAAATTAATTTCAAAATATATTTTTCCAGGTGTCTTAGGAACTATTAAGCGTAAAGTGTACAGCATTCATTCTAATGAAGTTAGAGAACCTGTAACTCAGTATTATAGAGATGAAAACAATAGTAGAATATGTAGCGGCATTAAAGATTGCATCAGTGTTAAAAATCCTATTACTAATATCACAGAGAAGTTACAAAAAAGACTGTTGATGTATGATTTGAAGGATCTATACAACAATTGGGTGGAAGAAGAATATGAACAGCATTTTAAAGATCAGCGCAAACCAGGTTTCAGTATATTTGCTTCTTTAAGGCCAAAAGAATGTATTAGTGCTGGAGCACCTGGTACACATACAATTTGTGTATGTCCTATACACCAAAATGTCAAATTAAAATTGTCTGCCATCAACAAAAATTTAGTCTACCGAGTAATTTTAAATGATTGTGTTTGTTCAACAGATTGGAGCGATTGTATGTTACATCTTTGTGAAAACTGTCCTGGTAAAGCAGAAATTCTGAAAATATTGGAATCAAGCTCACGCGAAGATGTTTCAGAGATTGAATATCATAATTGGGTAAATAATGCTGAATCAGAATCTAATAATAGAGTCAGTCTTATTATGGTAAAAGAACCTACAAGAAATTTTATTATAAATTTAGCCAATGACTTATGGGAGTTAACAAAGCATCATTATGTGACTGAAATTCAAAAATATTATTTAAAACATTGCGAAACAATTATTACTCCAGATACATGTATTATACTTCAAGATTTCGCTGAAAATTTCTTATTTGTTTGTCAAGACTCGATCCAAGCATTTTATTTTAATAATACACAAGCAACTGTACACCCGTTTGTAGTGTATTATAAAGAAGACAATAACGACAAATTACAAACCTTATCTGTATGTGTTATTAGTGATTGTTTAAAACATGATGCTTGTGCAGTTAACACTTTTCAAGGGCAACTCATTGCACTTCTAAAACGAGATTTTCCGTTTATTGAGAATGTACATTATATGTCAGATGGAGCACCTACCCAATACAAAAACAAGTAAGAGTACTTTTATTGTAGTATATTAATACGTATTATATTAACAAAATAGAAAAATAGATTTTTGTTCATTAAATGACCTGAAAAAATTTAATTTTAATTATCAAGAATATGTCAAAGTAATATTCTGAAAGTATATTTAATTTGTGTGAAAAACTATTTTGAGACCCAGAACATCAAAATCCATAAAGATCCTGGACCTGCAGGTTACACCCGAGTTAAAATTTTACATTATGTAGAAAACAGCTTTAAAGATAAAATTACTAAAACAGTTCTTTATTTTTTCTGTATATCAAATTAAAAAAAGCAACAACTTCTACGATGCAAGTTCAAATAATTTGTATTATTATGTACACAATATTAAACAGATTTATTTCATTTTTTATAATTTTTACCTTCATGATAGTATTTATTTACTGTAGGAACCATTTCATTAATATCTGCCATCATGAGGAAGATTTTGGCTTAAAAGTTAAGTCGCACAACTTTTTTTCTACTAGCCATGGAAAAAGTCCGTGTGATGGATGTGGAGCAGTGGTTAAACGAACAGTACGCAGGGCATCCTTACAAAGAACATCAGAAAAACCAATTTTAAATCCAAAAGACATGTATGATTACGTTAGTGAAAATATTGATGGAATAAAGTAAAAATAATATAATTTAGATTTTTTGACTATATTATTTGATTATGTATTTGAATAATAAATCATTATGTGTTATAAAAATATAGAATATTTGGTTTTTAGATCTATTTGGGTGAGTCAAGAAACAATTGAGAAAAGGCGTAAAGTACTAGAATGCCGTTTTAAATTGACCCGAACTATACAGAATACAAGAAAATATCAGTGCTTTATACCCATTGATGATTCAACATTAAAAGCAAAACTTAATTCGTTTGATAATGATTATAAAACAGTTAAAATAAAATGAATATTACAAAAAAAATTTTACTTAAATTCTTATTTTCAACTTTAATTATCTATAAAGTCTGCATAGGTAATTTAATCAACCTAAAGCCATTACTATCGCTTGCTCGCGACGCATGCGCGCATGGCTTGCTCGCATCGCTTGGGCTGATCGCACGTGCTTCTCGCATAGTGTAGACACGGCCTAAGATCTTCAAAATATGCAGCCTCAGCACTTTTTTTAGGACAATTATGCCAAACTTATGGTTGATCTTGTAAATAAAACTTTTCCTATATTTCACAAGCTCTAATTTTACCACTTGAAAAATATTTTTTTATAAAAACGGCTATAACTTTGGCTCTAGTGGTCCTAGAAAAATCAGCGACTACGGATTTTAAAGGTCTAGGAACCACCTTTGTATCTATGTTACGTATACGTGTCAAAAATAATTATAAGATGGTAGAATTCATGTCAGTAGAGAGCCATTTTTGATTATTTTAGGTATCGAAAAATTAGATATTATAATGCTCGACAAAAAATTATTTTTTGACTTTTTCCTATGATAGGAAAAGAGTATAGTTAGATAACATCATATTCTAATGAAAAATACTTTTGTTAATGATTTTTAAATTCGGTTGACACTGTGACCATGAACACGGTTGATTTTCGCGATTTTTGATAAAAACGTCAACTTCAAAAGGCTGTATCTTGAAGTCTATTCAATCAGTTTAGGTCCTCAAAAAAAGAAATTAAAGGTCTCGTTGGGACAAAAAAAAATGAGACCTAGTGAGCTCAAAAATGTGGAACCAGTTACGAGATATAGAGGTTTAAAGATGATCTAAAAATGATGAAATGCAATGGCCAGATCACAGATCGCCAATAAAACCTAAATCATCATTTCATATCAGTGTATTTTTTTTCTTAAAATTTGAAGAAAGACAAAAAAAATGAGACCTCACCGACCTCATTTTGTAAAAATTTCAGCCTTTTAGAATTTTTTGAAAACTGGCTAAAAACAGGTCAAAATCAGGGTTTAAAAAAATTCCAGCAGGAATTAGGAATGAGATAAGGGGCTGAAATTTTGCACAAGCTATTTTTTTTATATGTACTTTCATAAAAAAAATCTTCGACAAAATCGACGACCCCCCCGCGCACACTTTCTAAAAAAAGTACAGGAACGACCCATATATATATATTCACATCTGGGACGCATTTTGAGGATTATATAGGTCATATATACCGAATTTTGAGGATTTTGTAGGCATTTTGAGGAGTCTCCTCAAAAGTCCAAAGCACTCGAGAGGCATTTTCAGGATTTTTCAGCGGTTTCCACAATAGTGTGTTAATACATCGATTTCGGAAATTCCGTGATATTTTTCCGTAAAAGCGGGCGCCGCAGGCGTCGTGGTGTTAGTCAATAACCTTAGGGTCATTATTTCTTTAGTCACACGCTTGTTTATTGGTTGTTTATAACAATGTTTATATTTGTGTCACCACTATTGTACAAATTCTTTATGAAATCCTCAAAATACCGTCCAATGATATTGTTTGAGTAAGCCTTAATTATATGTGAGTAAACATGCTGCGGGTGTTAAAATAAATTTAAGTCACACAAAGAAGTAAATTGAAAATAGAAACTATATTCACAAAGTCACTTCTTAAGTAAATTACAAATTTTGTTTATAAATACATTACAAATTCGTTGAAAATTAACATAAATTGAAAAAGGAGTTTAAATTACACTGAGGTTAATGATTTGTATTTGAGTAGTGTGTCCGCAATTCCAAACTATGAGTGCACATTAATAATGGAGTAGTAATCTCTTACTCGAGACAACCAACCTGTGAGTTTTGAGTCTGTCTGCAACTGAAATGAGATTGTCCGTTGATAGTCGCTTGAGTATTTCCTGACACTCCCTCCTGGGCTCACACACAATGAAGCTGTTAAAATGAGCAATGGCAAACAATTATAATTGAATTGCTGCCTTGAGTTTTTCTAATTCACACATGTTCACTTTTACACTGGCCGCCGGTGCCAACACGTGGTTGGCAACATAACCTCTAGTATTGTGAGAGATTTTACCTTGCAATAAAGTCGATTGTACTAATCATTCCTTGCACCTTGAGTATTGCGTGAGTGAAGGGTGATGCGAGTTCCAGTGAGAGATTGAGTAGAGCCTGTGCTGAGTTGATCCAGTGTCGATTTGAGCCAGTGAAATCCGTTCAGAGATACCGATGAGATTTTCAGGTGCGCAGTGGAGAGAGATGCTCCTCGTGGCACGGCTGAAGAAAAAGAGAGAGCGAGGCCTTGAACGCTTCCGTCTTCTTGGCCTTCACGATTCACTTCGCGAATCAAATCACAATCTCTCTCACATTTGTATGTGAGAGAGCGAGAGAGACCGAAACAGCGCGAATTCACCTTGTGAATCAGTGTAGTGTCTCGGCTGTTCCGCCGAGAGGCCGCGAGGTGCTGCCGCGCCGTGGCAGCGCCGTGAGTCGTACCGAGCTGAGCATAACCGCGGGAATTCAAATTACTGAATTCCCAAACATTCCTCCCGCCATCAACCGCCAGGTTGATTTAAATTCCGATTGGCACTGGCAAGATGGCGAGTTTTGCAATTGGGCGGGTGAGTTGAGTGGTGGCCGTCTTTATTGTTACAACTCTGGTGAGATTGTCTGTTCCAGGGTGAAGTTGAGTGACTCTTACGAGTGGCCATTTGCTTGGGGGTGAGTGTTCATCCGTGAGTAGCACCATGGAACCCACTTTTATCTCATGAGAGGGATGATGCCATTTTGAAATTGATTGAAGCCGTTGAAGGTATTGAGTTGACCAATGCTTCCAACATTGCTGAGTGATCCGTTGAATGAGTTGCCATTTGGAAAGCCTTGATTCCTTGAAGGTGAGTAAGCTTGGTTCAGGCACTGAGTTCAATGCCTTGCCGATGAGAAAGTGTCTGGGTGTGAGTGCATTTATGTCTTCTGGGTCTTCACTGAGTGGTTCTAGCGGCCTTGAGTTGAGTAATGCTTCTATTTGAGTGAGTAAGGTAGCTGAAGCTTCAAAGGTGAGTTGAGTGTCCCCAATGGTCCGTCGCAGGTGAAATTTGACTGATTTCACTACTGCTTCCCACTTGCCTCCCATATGAGGTGCAGCAGGTGGGTTGAATATCCATTGGGTTCCCTCGTTCGCTAGTGAGTTGTACAAGATTGAGTTTTCATGTTGGTGTTGAGAAAATAGAGTCTTCAGTTCCCTTGCTGCTCCGATGAAGTTCGTTCCACAGTCTGAGTATAGTTTGGAGGGTATCCTTCTCCTTGAGGTGAACTGTCTGTATGCCGCTAAGAATCCGTCCGTTGAGTAGTCACTGACCAGTTCTAGGTGAACAGCTGACGTTGAGAAGCACACAAAGATACAAATCCAGCCCTTGTATGTTTTGGATCCACGACCTTTCCATGAGTTAATGGTGATTGGCCCGGCGTAATCGATCCCAGTGTGAGTGAAAGGTGGTGATGGGGTGACCCTGGCCATGGGTAATTGCCCCATGAGTTGCTGAGCCCGTTGAGCCCGATACCTTGCACAAGTCACACACTTTAAAATATGTGACTTGACCGGTGCTCTGCCTCCGATTATCCAAAATTCCTGCCGAGTGTGTGCCAGAGTGAGTTGAGCGCCACCGTGCAGAGTTGAGAGATGAGCGTTCCGAATGATCAGTGTGGTGAGTTGACCGCTCCGTAGTATAATTGCTGGGTGTTTTGAGTGATGATCGAATTGAGTTTTTTGAAGCCGCCCTCCTACTCGAATAATTCCTGTTGAGTCTATGTAGGCAGTCAATCGGTTGAATACATGGTTTCTTGGGACTTGAGAATTTATCAGCATAACAAGTTCTGATTGTAAGTGAACCTGCTGAATGTTCTTGACCCAGAAGAGTTTTGCCCTTTTGAGTAAATCAGTCGTGAGTTTCGATTCATGGTGAGTTTTTCCTTTAGCCTTAAATCGATCACATGCGAGCATTACCCATCCAGTTATTCTTATGAGTTGAGTGAGTGATGAGTAATGATCGATGATGTCCCACAATTTGCTTGAGTTTGACTTGGCTGCGGTGAGTGTGACCTTAGCCCTTATTTCTGGAAGGTTGGTTTCTTGGATAGAGGTTGCTTGAGAAGGCCAAGCTGATTCTTCCTGGCAGAGCCAACTTGGTCCATGCCACCATAAGTAATGCTCTCTGAGTTGTGAAGTGAGTAACCCGCGCGAGGCACAATCCGCTGGATTGTCTGCTCCAGGCACATGTCTCCATTGTGATGTTGGAATGAGTTCTTGAATTAAGGCAACTCTACTTCCAACAAAGTCCTTCCATTTTGAGGGGTGTGAGCGTATCCATATGAGTGCTACCTTAGCATCTGTCCACAGATGAATGTGTGAAATTGGCAATCGTGAGTTTTCCAAAATGTGTTTTGCCAACTTAGTAAGTAAAACTGCCGCTCCCAATTCCAATCGTGGGATTGACAGTCGTTTGAGTGGTGCCACCTTTGTTTTAGAGATGAGAAATGATGATGTTGAGTGAGAGTTTGGTGTTGTAGATTTAATGTAAAGAACTGCAGCCATTGCTTGTTGTGAAGCATCCGAGAAGCCATGAAGTTCTACAATTGAGTTTTCCTGAATTCCTAACCACCTGGATAAGGCGATTGTCTTCAGGTGAGTGAGATCTTCTCGGATGTGCAGCCATTTCTTCACGATTGAGTTTGGCAGAGATTCGTCCCAAGACAGCTTGTTCTTGCACACAGTTGCCACAGTTCTTGCAGGAGGATTTTTGATGTGATTATAACCGGTGATATAATTCCAATGGGATCGTATAATTGAGATACTTCAGAAAGTATAATCCGTTTTGTTATCATTTCCTGGTGAGGTGGCAGCGTTGTTCTGAAGGTGAGTTTGTCCGAGTGTGGGAGCCATTTCATCTCGAGTATATTTGTAGCGCAATCATCTAAAGGCACAGCTTCTTCAGCTGGAGGCTCTTTGAGGAATTCCTTGAGGAAGCCAGATGAGTTTGAGTTCCATTTCGCTAATGGAAAACCGCCCGCCTTGCATAGTGCGGTTAACTGCTTGGCCTTTTCAATGAGAAGTTCCTTTGATGCAGCTCCACCGAAGATGTCATCCACATACCTTCCAAATAGAAGTGAGTCTATGGCAAGTGGATATTTGTCTCCTTCATCCTTTACCAGCTGAAGAAGAGTTCGAATTGCTAAGTAAGGAGCTGCTCGTGTTCCGTAGGTGACTGTCGTCAAGTGAAAGTGAGTGAGTTAAAATGCGTTGTAGATTCCAATCTTGAGGGTGAACCTTGATCTGACGATACATTTTTGTAATGTCAGTTGAGAAGACAAATGGTTGAGTTCGAATCCAGATGAAAACATCCACAATGTTAGGTGAGAGGTTAGGTCCAGTATGCATGATGTCATTGAGTGATTTTCCATTTGTTGTGAGTGCTGAACCATTGAAGACTGCTCTGAGTTTTGTCGTTGAACTATCTTCTCGTAATACTCCATGGTGAGGAGGATAGTAAGATGGTTTGGCAGATATGTCCTGTGGAGGGATCTGCACCATGTGGCCCAATTTGCAGTATTCATCCATGAAAGCGTAGTACCTTTCCTTGTAGATGCTTTCTTGATTGCATTTTATGAGTATTCTCTTGAGGCACGCTTGAGCTTTTCCGAATGAGTTTCCAAGTACGTCTGCAGAGTCGGTGAGAGGTAATCTGACTTGGTATCGTCCATGAGTATTTCTTGTATGAGTCTCAGCAAAGTGTTGTTCACACAATGCGTCTTCCTTGTTCAGTTTGACTGCAGACGTTGATGGTGGCTCTTCTTGAACCCAAAAGCGGGTTAGTAGTTCCTGCAAGTCTTCAGTGTTGAGTGGGGCCGTTGTATGATGTACTACCTTGTGTTGCACAGCTGAGTTTGATGGACCTATTAGCAGCCAGCCGAAAATTGATAATTGTGCGATCGGTTCAATCACACTTCCCCTTATGAGATTAGGTTTGATGATTTGGCCGTAATAGTCCGCTCCGATAAGTACATCTACTGGTTGAGGTTTCCGAAATGTCGGATCAGCCAAGTTGAGTTTCTCTGTATGTTGCCACTGACGTTGCTCACATTCTTCTGATGGTAATAGTGTTGAGACTTGGCGTATAATGTGAGCTGTGATCCGAATGGTGAGATTTTTGTAGATGGTGCATAAGGTGAGTTGAGCCTTTCCGAGAGTTTGAGTTGAGTGCGTGCCGCCAACTCCAAGAATTGGTATAGTTGAGTGTTGCCGCTTAATGTTGAGTAAATCCACAGAATCCTTGGAGATGAATGAGAGTTCCGAGCCTGAGTCAATGAGTATTCTGAGTTGATGAGATGTCACCGGTGAGTCGTACCATGCCAATGCAGTTGCAAGTAAAGTGAGTTGAGAAGTTGAGTAATCATGTTGAGTTTGACCGTGTTGTGAGATGATTGCGCCGTTGTCCTAATTTTGAGTTGATCCGGATGCTGAGGTGGTTTGAGTCTTGCCTTCAGGGTCTCGTGACACATGTATCATGGTGTGATGATTTCCATTGCAACTCCTGCACTTATATTGCGACTTGCAATTCTTGGCTGAGTGCAGACCGAGGCAGTTATAGCACAGCGGCTTCTCCATTACAAATTTTCTCCGTTGTTGTTCATTCAGCAGTTTGAATTTTGGACAAGCCACAATAAAGTGCGAGTCCCCACAATACGTGCATGGATGCTGTGAAATCCTGGGTGAGTGTGTCACTTTGTGTGAGTCTTGCCGTGCTTGAGTTGGACTGGTGATGTGAAGAGACCTTGATGTTTTTGAAGTTTGCGTAATTGATGGCTTTGGAGTGGATGTTGATGAGTCCGCCGCAATTTCCAATGCACGCACCCGCGCGATCAGGAAGGACTCAAATTCCTCAAACGTTGGCAGCTCAGTGTTGGAAACGCGAGAAGTCTCCCATGCTTCTCGTGTTGACCTGTCAATTAGCTTTGACAGGCGATGAGCTAATATACAATCTCCTAGCTGCTCTTGCGGTACCAACATGTGGAGTGATTTCCGAATTTTTGAGATCTCCGAGATCAATGTGTTGAGTGTGGCCGGGTTTTTTGATGTAACAGCAGTCAATTCAGATAAATGATCAAGCTGATCATTTAATAGCACCCGTTTATTTTCAAACCTTGTCACTAATGTAGTCCATGCAAGTGTTAGAGACTCATCGCTGAGTGAAAATCCTTGTATGAGTGTGAGTGGTGTTCCGCTGAGAGAGCTGCGCAGGTAGTGTAGCTTCTCATAATTTTTGAGTCCAGGCCGATTCAGAATTAATCCAAAGAACATTCCCTTATACGAGGGCCACTCAGTATATGCTCCGCTGAATGTGGGCAGCTTTATTTCTGGCAACTTGATTAAATGAGTGTGTTGAGTTTCTCCGATGCTTGGTTGAGTGACACGATGCTTGGACTTCCAGTCTTCCTCCAAACTGCTAACCTCGAACACAATAGTATGGTATGATTCATGGATTGACTTGTGAAACGCTGACTTAAAGTAATCGTTGTCTGCGAAGGCTGCTGGACAACTTGCTTCAATGACAGCATGATCCTTTTTATATAAGGAGTATAGCTCCTCAGCATCCTGCTTCCAAGCCAGTATCACTGGAAGAGTGGCAGTTTCCTTCCTGATCCTAATATATGATATTATCCTTTCCAATGAGTCGAGTCGCAGGTACTGAGAATTCACCTTACATAGAAATGAAGCTGGAATTGACCCTGGAGATCTTGAGCGAGTTTTGACATGGGTGTCAACCACAGTGAGTTCAGGCATAGTGAGTAGACAGCTGCCAGTCTGCTTAACTACCCCCTTTGCTGCAGTTGTGGTGGCTGGAGTCGCTTGATCCTTTTTATTAATAGCATCCTCTTGTTCAGAAATGACCGCGCCTGCTTGTTCCAATTCCTTGAGTTCATCCTTGTTTGAGTGTGCCATGATGATAACCTGTGAGAATTTCCTTAATGAGTATTTATTCACTGGCTCGAGTCACACCACAGCATGTACATCCGGCTCGAAGGACCAAAATGTTTGAGTAAGCCTTAATTATATGTGAGTAAACATGCTGCGGGTGTTAAAATAAATTTAAGTCACACAAAGAAGTAAATTGAAAATAGAAACTATATTCACAAAGTCACTTCTTAAGTAAATTACAAATTTTGTTTATAAATACATTACAAATTCGTTGAAAATTAACATAAATTGAAAAAGGAGTTTAAATTACACTGAGGTTAATGATTTGTATTTGAGTAGTGTGTCCGCAATTCCAAACTATGAGTGCACATTAATAATGGAGTAGTAATCTCTTACTCGAGACAACCAACCTGTGAGTTTTGAGTCTGTCTGCAACTGAAATGAGATTGTCCGTTGATAGTCGCTTGAGTATTTCCTGACACTCCCTCCTGGGCTCACACACAATGAAGCTGTTAAAATGAGCAATGGCAAACAATTATAATTGAATTGCTGCCTTGAGTTTTTCTAATTCACACATGTTCACTTTTACACTGGCCGCCGGTGCCAACACGTGGTTGGCAACATAACCTCTAGTATTGTGAGAGATTTTACCTTGCAATAGAGTCGATTGTACTAATCATTCCTTGCACCTTGAGTATTGCGTGAGTGAAGGGTGATGCGAGTTCCAGTGAGAGATTGAGTAGAGCCTGTGGTGAGTTGATCCAGTGTCGATTTGAGCCAGTGAAATCCGTTCAGAGATACCGATGAGATTTTCAGGTGCGCAGTGGAGAGAGATGCTCCTCGCGGCACGGCTGAAGAAAAAGAGAGAGCGAGGCCTTGAACGCTTCCGTCTTCTTGGCCTTCACGATTCACTTCGCGAATCAAATCACAATCTCTCTCACATTTGTATGTGAGAGAGCGAGAGAGACCGAAACAGCGCGAATTCACCTTGTGAATCAGTGTAGTGTCTCGGCTGTTCCGCCGAGAGGCCGCGAGGTGCTGCCGCGCCGTGGCAGCGCCGTGAGTCGTACCGAGCTGAGTATAACCGCGGGAATTCAAATTACTGAAATCCCAAACATATATATATATATATATATTGTAACAGGATGGCTAGTGGGGGAAAATTCCAACAAGCCACAGGCCAGCGATGCCCTAGAACACGGTGCCGCGGGTGTCAGACTAAAATGACTTGCCCGGGGATCTGCTCCTGGAATCCCGAAAACAACGCGAAGATCGCACACGAACTTCGCTTTCCAACTAATTGGATCGCTGAGTGAAAAGCGCGCGCTCGAAGAGTAAAGCACGCGGCCGCTATGCTCAGATATGAAAACGACCGGCGGAGTCGTTTTCCCGCGGAGGCGGCGGTATCCGGGAGAAGGACAGGTTGTAATGAACAACGCGACGAGTAACTAGATATCACAGTATATTTAAATCATTAATAACT
Organism: Torymus aiolomorphi; assembly: GCA_036365515.1. Taxonomy (NCBI): domain Eukaryota; kingdom Metazoa; phylum Arthropoda; class Insecta; order Hymenoptera; family Torymidae; genus Torymus; species Torymus aiolomorphi. Next base: position 79,657,435 of record CM070877.1, on the reverse strand, counting down.
ACAAGCACCACGCACATGCTGATTAGAACAAATGAGTTAGTTCGCGCGCGACCGTTAAGATTCAAACGCGCGAACGATACGGCGCGCGGCGAAGCTGCTATTCTCGCGCGCGGTGTTAAAGTACGGCGGGCTGACACACACCCGCACGTAAACGGCACAGAAAGTTTGCACGGGGCGATTTCCGTGCGAGCCTTTACAATAAACCCGCGAGAGGAGAGTAGGAAACTTACGTTAGGAAGGAGCAGCCGGTGCACTCGACTCTCTCTCGCTCCCTGTCGCTCGAACAGCTGCCGGCTCGTCGCTCGCAGTCTCGTGCGGCTCACGCGGCTCTCTCTCTCTGTCTCTCTTTCGCACGTACACACCCTACTCTGCGCCTCCACTACACTCGCGATAACTATAAAAAGCTAGGACGGCGCGGATGAGGTAACTTTTTAGAGACACACTGGAGAGAAGTTCTCGGCACGATGGCAGACACGAAGATGGCTGCCGTGACTCCTATAAAGCCGTGTAGCAGCTTCGCGGGTACGCGACGGGCATATTACGCGTCGCGAGACCGTTCTAATCCGGTCAGGATGCTCGCGCGCTCGCGCCCCCGGTGAGCATGCCTGCTCGGCGCGGGTAATTCGAATCTCGAATTACCTAACTCGCGCACGCGTTACACCCCCCCGCCAGACGCTGCTTAGGGGACCGCGAGCAGCTCTGCCATCCATGGCCGTCGTCGTACCTGAAAATAAGGTTAATTCGGTGGAGCCTTTCGGGAAGGAATTTTGGACAAGGGAAGTATAAGAATCGGAGTCACCCATTATCTTTTTTTTTTTAATTTTTATTAAAAAAAAAACAAAAAAAAAGAAACCCTTCGGGGCTTAGTCCTCTTCAGCTGGCCCGGGAGTAAGTCCGGCGCCCCTTGTGGCGAGCTTGGTTGGGGCAGTGCTTCGACTTCTTTACCCCAAGGTCGCCACACATGAAACACCGGGGAAGCGCCTGTGCATTTAACGCCTCCCGGGCCGCCTGCTCCTCTTCGAGCGCCCTTTGGAGGCGCTCCTCTTCTCGTAGGAGACGACGCTGGGCCTCCTCTTTGGCTCGACGCGCCGTCTCCTCCGCCTTTTCCCCGGCTCGCCTGGCCTCTTCCATGCGCTCCTGCGCACGTGCCAGACGAGCCTCCTCCTCCTTCTGCAAGGCGGCGCGGCGCAGCCTGGCGGCCCTGGCCTCTGCGGCGGCCGCGAGCTCTTCTTGCCGGCCTTGGGCCATTCCGACCCATTTGCCGGCTTGCCGCTCGCCGGCCTCACCGTGGCACTGGAGAAAATCCTCCAGTGCGGCCAGGGTAGCGTCCTCCGCAGCGCGCGAGGACTTACTGAGGCGCCGCGCCTCCTCTAGAGCCTGCTCCACCGGGACCCAGGCCGCACTGACTCCATCGGTCGGTGCTCCTTTTGGGGCCTGGGTCAGAGCATCTCCTTCTTTTCCTTGTGCGGCCCGAGCCGCGCCGGCGTCAACTTCCGGCGCACAATGATGGGCTCGAGCCGCCTCCTCTTCGGAAACTCGGCCAGCACCAATCGGCTCGACTGGTGCTTCTTCTGGTCGAGCCCCGCACTTCTCCCGCTGCTCCTTCGGAGGATGAGGTCGCCGGAGCGGGGACGGGCCAACGCCTGCGTCGGTTGGTCCCGAAGGTCCCCTTCTTGGTTCCGGCGCCTCTAACTCCTCTATGACAAGTGTGGAGGGCTCTTCCACTGGCGGAGTCAGGGTTGCACTGGATTAATCCAGCAATCACCTTCTTCGCCGTCTCTGCGATTTCTGGAGTCAGGCCCTGCATATCCTGCAACAGGTAAATTGACCCCGGAGATTGGTGAGACTGGGGATCGGAAAACAAGGACGAACACGGGTTAGTACGGACGGCACAATTTCTGGACGACACAGTTAGCGCTTTTCAGACGCTCGGGTTCGACAGGGGCTAATTGGCCCGACATCGGCCGGTGCAGGCTTCTTCTTCGAGCCCTTTGGCCTCCCTGGGCCTCGCTTGGACTCTGTTGGACCGACCGCACGCGTAGGTCGGCCGTCGCTCGCACGCTTTCCTGGCCTAACTAACAGCGCGGTCTTACGAGGTGGACCGCGCCTCTTCGCCGTCGCCCGAGACTGTACATTCTCCTGGCTAACTCTGTTGCCCGCTGGCACGTTACGTTCGGCTGAAGAGTCCCTCGGTGGTAGCGACTGGGCTACTTCTTGACTACTTTTGTCCAAGTAGTTTTTGGGCTCTTCTACGGAGACGTATCGCTTGAGTTGCTGCGCATGGACGGGACTGAACGTTCGACCATCCTCACCTTCGATCTCATAGGTGTTTTCGCCTAGAATATTCACAATCGTGTAGGGCCCCGCGTACTTCGGAGCTAATTTGGCAGAAATCCCCTCAGCTCCTGAGCATAGTACCTTATTCTCTCTCCATACACGATCGCCTAGACAGAATTCTGTAGGTCGACGATGAGCGTCATAATATTTGGCTTGTCTCGCCTGCTCCGCCTGCGCGTCGGCCGCCGCCCGAACGTGCAATTCGCGGAACTTGTCCATGCGCGCCACCCAATTATTTATCGCCTCTTGCTGCCCTTGCTCTTCGGCTAACCTGTCTTCCTCCCGCCTTAGTGTCTTCGGTGGGTCAGGCTGTCGGCCGTAAATGAGCATGGCAGGACTTATCTTGGTAGAGCTGTGTTCTGCCGTATTATACGCGAACGCCAGCTCGTTCAGATGCTCATCCCAGGACCGGTGATTCTCCTCAGCGTAAGACATGATCATGGTCTTCACCGTTCGGTTCACACGCTCGACGGGATTGGCTTGAGGGTGATATGGTGGTGTAAACCTGTGATGCACGTTTCTCTCCTTTAAGAATGCCTCTAAGGGTGCATTCTTAAATTCAGTCCCATTATCGGAGAGAAACACCTCGGGGACTCCGAACCGCAGACATACTCGTTCGTTGAGCCCTTTTATCACCGATTTGCCATCTGCCCTTTTTATCGGAATTACTTCGATCCAGCTTGTGGACAGGTCCTGGAAGATGAGAATGTATTCGTGGCCGTACTTGGTTTTAGGGAGGGGTCCCATAATGTCGCTGGCCACGATTTGCCATGGCCGCTGTGTTATACGACGTCCCATGAATCCTGCTGGAGCGCGCTGTTCGACTTTGCACTGCTGGCAAATTTGGCACTGGTTCACGTATCTGGCCACATCTCGAGACATGTGTGGCCAATAATACTTCCGCCTTACTCTCTCTAGAGTTTTCTCGCGGCCCAAGTGCCCAGCAGTTGGAAAGTCATGGCATTCTCTCAGTACTTCGCGTCGTTTTTCGTGAGGGACTGCTAACTTCCATGCATCGTCGTCGCCGAGAGATCCGTCTATGACTTCATTAGGGTTGTACTTGTACAGTCTCCCCCCCGCCAGCTTGAACGTGGGGAAGTCTCATGGCTGCTGTTGAACCTCTTTCACGATCTTGAGGTACCAGTGGTCGTTTGTATCGCGCTCGAGCTCTAACGCGGCGACCGCTGGCTCTTCTTCCTCGAACATCCGTGAAAGGGCATCTGGGACATTGTTCAACGAGCCCTTTCGATGTTCGACCGTGAAACTGTGGTTCTGCAGCTCCAAAGCCCACCTAGCTAACCTGCCGGTCGGGTTTTGGAGACCACGGAGCCACTTCAAGCTGCTATGGTCCGTGATAACCGTGAAGTCGTAGGCCTCTATATACGGACGGAACTTTTTAATTGCTCAGAGAATTGCTAGACATTCTCGTTCCGTCACGCTATAATTCCTCTCGGCTGCGCTCAGAGTTCGACTCGAAAACTCTAGGACTCTTTCATCGCCGTCGATTATTTGGTATAGCACCGCTCCCAGACCTGTATCGCTTGCGTCAGTTTGCACCACGAACTGCGCGTTAGATAACGGTCTGTGTAGAATCGGTGCAGAAGCTACAAGCGCTTTTAGCTTTTGGAAAGCCTCTGATTGTGCCGTTGACCACTCATATTTCCGATCCTTTTTCGTTAATTCGGTCAGTGGTTCAGCAATTGTGGCGAAGTTCGATAAAAACTTTCTATACCATGAGGCCATTCCTAAGAAGCGTCTCAGCTGACAGAGGTTTTTCGGTACCGGATACTCCATAATGGGCTTTATTTTCTCGGGGTCTGGCTTAAAACCATCTCTATTTACTATGACCCCGAGATATTGGACCTCATCGCGACAGAAGACGCTCTTCTCGCGATTTATTGTGAGGCCCGCGTCCTGTATCCTGTCCAGAACTCTTTTTAGAACCTCTTTATGCTCCTCGAATGTCTCTGTGACTATTATTATATCGTCGAGATACGAGTAAGCAAAAGGTTCGAGTTCGGGGCCGATGACTTTGTCAATCAGCCTCTGGAAGGACGCTCCAGCATACGAAAGATCGTAGGGCATTCTCGTAAATTGGAAAAGCTCTTTGCCTGGCACAGTGAAGGCCGTAGCCTCTTTGGACTCCGGACTAACTGGTATCTGGTGGTACGCACTGCTTAAATCCAACGTGGAGATGTATCGCGCTTTCTGCAGTTTGCGCAAGATGCTTTCCATGTATGGTAACGGATACGCGTCTGGCCTTGACGCTGCGTTCACTTTTCTGAAGTCCACGCAGAAAAGGAACTTCACGTTTGACGTGCGTACCATTACCACTGGACTTGACCAGCCACTTGTCGAGGGTTCTATTATTCCCGCGACTAGCATTTCCTCCACCTGTTTGTGCATCTCTTCCTCGAGTTTCTGAGATACCGGGTAGTACTTCTGTTTAATGGGTCTTGTAGATAAACGTCTATTGCATGCTCGATCCACGAAGTACACCATCGTGGTGCCAGGCTGCTACCGATCAGCTGAGCTACTAAAGCTTCTACCTCTTTGCGCTGTTCTTCTGTTGGATCCGCCAACGCTATAGCTGATACGGACACGGTGTTGTTTGCGGTTATGGCTGCTACTTCTAACTTTACGCTTGCATCGTCATCCTTGAGATGCAGCGTGTTATCTGTGAGGTCTAAGACAGCGCTAAACTTCTTAATGAAGTTTACCCCCAAGTAGCACTCCGTATCTAGATCTGGCATTATTGCGACGCGCACTTCTTGGCACACGCCAGCCACGACCATGGGCAGATACACATAGCCAACCACTGCTATGCTTTGCCCCTTTGCCACTCGTGCCGTTAGGCCGCTAGCTGGGATTAACTCTTTTTCACAGGCCGTAGCGAGCTGTAGGCCTATAGAATTCATCCCAGTCAAGGAAGCTCCTGTATCGAAGAGTGCTCGTAACCTGCAACCGGCTACACCTACTTGAAGCCACCATCGCGAGCAAGTTTCTTGGTTGACTTCATTCGGTTGAATTACGGGCACTTCTTCGCTCTCCACTCCAGACAATTGGACCGAGTTACCCTCGGTCTCTGGTGAGAGAGCTGGGGGCGGGTATGTGGTCGTATTTACCTGCCCCCCTGGCCGTTTCCCTGTTGGTTTCCAGTAGCATTGGGCTTGTTGCCTCCCTTTTGCTCATATCCGGGTTCCCTTCGGTACTCTTGCCTTTGTGGAGGTCCGTTATTTCTTGGACTTTGCGGCCTAGCCTGGTGGGTCGAGCTACTACCCCCACTAGGCTGGTTTGTACTTTGCCCGCCCTCCCGCCGCCTATTTTGCCAGTTACCCTTCTTCTTAGGTTTTCTGGTTGGCGGCGGGCTAGGCTTTTGCCCTTTGTTCTCGTCGGTGCCTTTCTTTATCAAGGCCCATAAGCATTCGGCCATGACCCGACGGAACATAGCCTCGAGGCTCTCTCGAGGCTCGTGCTGTTGGAGCCCCATCGCCGCCACGCTTGGACTCTGCTTTTTCCGCTGATCCGTGGACGGCTCAATTGGCACGTAGGCAAATTCTGGCATGTACGTGCGCTCGGGCGGTGGTGGCGAGTGATACACCTTATCTGCCGCGAGCGCTAATTCGGCTTCCCGGGCCAGGTCCAGGAGCCCTCGGTAATCCGTAATTTGATTTCGCATTACCATCTTTTGCAGTTCTGGCCGCATGTTCCGGTGCAACATGTCTAACTGTTGAGCGATGCTAGGCACCGGAACCAACTTTAGGATCATGGCTTGTAGATTTACCACGTAATCACGCGTAAGTTCGTTTCTGCCTTGAGTCCTCGCGTTTATTTCCGCCATGACGCGCTGCTGATGTCCCCTGTCCCCGCCATACATGTGCGTTATGGCCTCTATGAAATCTGGCCACGATCGCCATGTGTGGCGGTTACTCCGGTACCAGGTGGCTGCTACCCCAGTTAGGAGCTCTGACAACGACGAAAGCACCTCGTCGTGTGTCAGATTAGCTAGAGTTCTGCATTCCTCTATTCTTGTTAGGAATAACTCGACGCTCTGCTCCTTTGAGGACCCTGAGAACCTGATGTGCCATTTTCGGACTATCTGGCCCACATCACGGTTCGTCTGCTGAGGCAAATACGTATGCCTCTCAGACGGGTCCTGGGTCGCACCATTCCTAGTCTGGCGCTGGGAAGAATTTCTGGTATTATTCCTCCCAGCCTCTGTTGGGGACTGGAGACTTGGGCTGCTGCTGTTAAACTCCGCATACGTGAACGTGTCTTGGAAGTTCACATGTGGTGATCCTCGTCTACGGCCCGTGCTTGGGGGTTGGACTCCCTCCAATTGCGTACTTGAGGTTGGATGTCGAGCTCCTTGAAGTATTCGTACATTCTCTTTAAGCTCTTCAACCTCTTCGACGAGTGTTTTGATCACCGCCAGTAGCTGCTCCGATAATATATTGTCTCCGACTGCTATCCCGGCGGTTCGCGACTCACGCTGTCGCGGCCACTCCAGGTTTTGCGACTGCGGCGGGTTTCGCGATTGCTGCCAGAACCCGTGCTGCCCATTTCATGCCAACAACGACTCTTCTTCGTAGTTGCGCTGGCATTGTCGTTGCCTGCGCTGCTCCTCCAGGAGCACTTGCTGCCGCTGCTGTTGCTCCTGCTGTTGTTGCTGTTGCTGCCGTCGCTATTGCTCCAACTGCTGTTGCTGCATTTGCTGCTGCTGTATTTGCTGCTGCTGCTGCATTTGCTGCTGCTGCAGTTGTTACTGTTGGAGCTGTTGCTGTTGAAGCTGTCCCTCAGCTTCGGCTGAAGATGTCCCGGTGGGTGCTGCAGAGCTCTCTGTCCCGGAACCCTCCTGGCCGTTTGCCTTTTCCGCTGGCTCCACCCCTGCATTATGTGCTTGTTGTGGAGCGTTCATCCTCCGAGACTCCGAGAGTTTCTGCATCACTATCGGGTCATCAAGGAGCGTTATCAACGGGTGCGGAAGGTCTGGGTCAGTATTGGGATACACAATAGTCGACCCAGACTTGTTCATCAACGTTAAGTCGATGAACGCTCTTCGGGACTGCTCGCGTTTAGCAAACGCTTGCTACTCCGACAGCTCCGGCTCTGGCACGAAATCGGCGGCACTATAATCGCCCATAAGCTACTTGATCGCTGTCAGCATATTTACTGACTGCAGATCTGACTGCTGTAGACCAAGGGCTTGCATGGCCCCGTTTCTTTCCTCTTCGGGCTGTGTATAGGCCCAATTGAGTATCGCAGATTCCGCAAATTGCGATGATCGGGCCATGGTGTCAATTGGCTGTGCGCTTCCCCACGAACTTATTTTACTAGCGCGAGTAGTATCTGTATTGATGGCAGAGAGAGATTGCCTATTCAACCCGTGAGCTAGCTTTTTCAACGCGAACCCGGGTTATTTTCTAAGAGCTACGGCGGTTGCTCTTAACCTCGATAACGCACGAGGGTTTCCCGTACGCGGCTCTAAAAGAACAAAAGCTATTTTTGTAATTAATTACTATTTGTAATTAATTACGCTCAACTACTGGCACTTTTAATTTTAAAATAAATATATGTGAAAATATTTATATATATATATATATATATATGTGTGTGTGTCAAAACGGACAATATCACCAAAAAACACAAAAAATAAATACAATTTTCACCTAAAAAAATAAAAAACAACTTTAAAGTTCGAGGGGATTTTTGCGCTCGAGTTTTTACTCGGGCGCACAGTCAACTTTTTGTTCCGAGAGTGCCTGCCGACTTTCTCTCGTTTTTCTACTAACAGCACGAGCAAAGAAAAAAAAATTTTATTTTTCGTCCACTAAAGAATAATTCGTATCGAAAATACGAGAGGAGAAAAAAAAAAATTTTCGAGTCGAGAAAAAAATTAATTAAAAAAATTAATTATCGCTTAAAAAAAAATTTTTGTCGTTAAGAAAAAATTAATTGTTATTAAAAAAAAATTTTTAATTGTTAAAAACAGTTACCCACGTACAAAAATTTCGCGATCAAGATCTCTCCTCGTCGGCACTCTAGGTCGACGGTTATTAAACAATTGGCTATCGCTTGCCTAACCTCTCGAACGCACTCTCGCAACAGCACGGCTGTGTCACGCACACGCACACACGCGCCTACGAGCTGCGGCACGAAGAGCCTTTCTTTGCAGCTTATACTCAGCTACGCTGCTGAGCTTCTTCGCGCCAAGCTTCGCCGCGTATCAAGTACGCGCCGCGGGTCCTTCTCCACCCCCAACACGTTGTGGCGCCAGTTGTAACAGGATGGCTAGTGGGGGAAAATCCCAACAAGCCACAGGCCAGCGATGCCCTAGAACACGGTGCCGCGGGTGTCAGACTAAAATGACTTGCCCGGGGATCTGCTCCTGGAATCCCGAAAACAACGCGAAGATCGCACACGAACTTCGCTTTCCAACTAATTGGATCGCTGAGTGAAAAGCGCGCGCTCGAAGAGTAAAGCGCGCGGCCGCTATGCTCAGATATGAAAACGGCGGAGCCGTTTTCCCGCGGAGGCGGCGATATCCGGGAGAAGGACAGGTTGTAATGAACAACGCGACGAGTAACTAGATATCACAGTATATTAAAATCATTAATAACTACAAGCACCACGCACGTGCTGATTAGAACAAATGAGTTAGTTCGCGCGCGACCGTTAAGATTCAAACGCGCGAACGATACAGCGCGCGGCAGAGCTGCTATTCTCGAGCGCGGTGTTAAAGTACGGCGGGCTGACACACACCCGCACGTACACAGCACAGAAAGCTTGCACGGGGCGATTTCCGTGCGAGCCTTTACAATAAACCCGCGAGAGGAGAGTAGAAAACTTACGTTAGGAAGGAGCAGCCGGTGCACTCGACTCTCTCTCACTCCCTGTCGCTCGCACAGCAGTTACGCTCTCTTTCTCTCTCTCTCTTGCTCGCTGTATTGGGTCGGCAGGCGAGCTGGCTGCCGGCTCGTCGCTCGCAGTCTCGTGCGACTCACGCGGCTCGGGATCGCTCTCTCTCTGTCTCTCTTTCGCACGTACACACCCTACTCGGCGCCTCCACTACACTCGCGATAAATATAAAAAGCTAGGACGGCGCGGATGAGGTAACTTTTTAGAGACACACTGGAGAGAAGTTCTCGGCACGATGGCAGACACGAAGATGGCTGCCGTGACTCCTATAAAGCCGTGTAGCAACTTCGCGGGTACGCGACGGGCATATTACGCGTCGCGAGACCGTTCTAATCCGATCAGGATGCTCGCGCCCCCGCGCCCCCGGTGAGTAATTCGAATCTCGAATCTCGAATTACCTAACTCGCGCACGCGTTACAATATATATATATCGGATATTTCAGGTTAAGTCAGCAGCTCAAAATTTTAAAATCGCTCAAAACTCGTTATCTTTTAGTTTTTTATGAAAAAAAAAATGTTCCTCAAATTTTAGGTCGATATTTGCAAATATAAAAAAGCTATGCAAGTTTGAAAATTCATTTTTTTTTTTTAAATTTTTGGTTAAAATCCAAGTTTCAAGATTTTACCTCAAAATCTTGAAACTTTTTGTATGGAACATTGATTGGCAAAAAGTTTGCATTTTTTCTGTAGAATATGCCAGCATTTATTTTATGACCCTTTTTGAAAGTCTCTGATTGGCTGATTCTTAGTATACCTTCATCGAAGGATCTTGAGGCTGCGGCCAAATATTTTTTATTCGACAAAATTTTTTTCTATTCTTCTTCCAAAACCCTTCAAAATGCTTTTTTGATCAATACTGGTCGAGCAAAGGGAAAAAAGTTACAATTTTTTTAAATATCAAGAAAAATCCATAACTTCAGTTTTTGATAATATGATTAATGAAACTGAATATTATTCATACATCTTATGGCATGGACCGTACCACTGAATTTTGTTAGAGCATCAAATAGAACATTATATATATCTATTTTCAATAATATTAGGCTTACACAATAAGCGATACTTAATTATGAATTAATAATAAATTAAGCTACAGAGGTTAATTACTATAAAGCTATCAAAATGAAATCAAGCTACAGACTCATAATTTCATTCATAATTAGGTATCGCTTATTGTATAAACCTAATATTATTGAAAATAGATATTTATAATGTTCTATTTGATGATCTAACAAAATTCAGTGGTACGATCCATGCCATAAGATGTATGAATAATATTCAGTTTCATTAATCATGTTTTCAAAAACTGAAATTATGGATTTTTCTTGATATTTCAAAAAATTGTAACTTTTTTCCCTTTGCTCGGCCAGTATTGATCAAAAAAGCATTTTGAAGGGTTTTCGAAGAAGAATACAAAAAAATTTTGTCGAATAAAAAATATTTGGCCGCAGCCTCAATATCCTTCGATGAAGGTATACTAAGAAGCAGCCAATCAGAGACTTTCAAAAAGGGTCATAAAATAAATGCTGGCATATTCTACAGAGAAAATGCAAACTTTTTGCCAATCAATGTTCTATACAAAAAGTTTCAAGATTTTGAGTTAAAAAATGAATAAACTTAGATTTTAACAAAAAATTGCAAAAAAATTGAATTTTCAATCTTACATAGCTTTTTTAGTTTTGCAAATATTGACCTAAAATTTGAGGAACATTTTTTTTCATAAAAAACTAAAAGAAAACGAGTTTTGAGCGATCTTAAAATTTTGAGCTGCTGACTTCACCTGAAATATCCCATATATATATGCTCTCCTAATGAGCACTTTGAGGAGCTAGAGTCTCGACAATCAGCGAAGCACGCGAACTTCGCTTTCCAACTAATTGGATAGCTGAGTCAAAAGCGCGCGCTCGCAGAGTAAAGCGCGCGGCCGCTAGACTCACAAGGAAAGGATACTTAATGTCCGCCTCCGATTTTCATGAAACTTCGCATATGAGTGTCAAAAAATAATCGACACGTATTTTTTTTTTTTTATCTGCGGAAAACATATCTAAGGGGTGAAAACCGCCCTCAAACTTCACCCCCAAAAACTGTTTCTTTTTAATATCTGAAGATGGAATCGAAATTTTTTAATGAAACCAACACCTATTTGTTTCTTATGAAAAGTCGAGTTTTTCGGCAAAGTTTTAAAGCTGGGGGTTACATCCCCTATTTTTTATAAGGGTAAATATGATATTTTCTCTTGTATTTTTGATATAAAAATGTTTTAATGAGCTAAATTTGATTGAAAATTGCCATGTTATAAATAAAATTGAAAATTATAGTTGACCTGTTTCGAGATTTAAAAATAAAAACACGTTGACGAGGTGAATTACCCCTAAATTAATTAATTACCTTTTTGTTAGTGTCTGCCTCCGATTTTCATGAAACGTTGCAACTGGTTAGAGTATCGAAAAATATTTGACACGTATTTTTTTTTATCTGTGGAGAAAGACATTTGGGGGTGAAAACCACCCTTAAATTTCACCTTCAAAAACAGTTTTTTTTAATATCTCTAGATGGAATCGGAATTTTTTAATGAAACCAACACCTATTTGTTTCTTATAAAAAGACGAGTATTTGGACATAGTATTAAAGGGTTGCACTCCCGATTTTTATGGGGCTAAATATAATTTTTTTCACACTGTTTTTGAAATAACAACGTTTTGACGAGCCATATTTGGTAAAAAATGCCATGTTGTAAAGAAAATTAGAAATTATAGTTGACCTGTTTCGAAATTTAAAAAAACACATAGAAGGGTTGAACTACCCCTATTTAGTTACTTATCTTTTAGTGATTAAAAAATGAATCACAACATTCCTTTGGATTTTTAATTTTGTAATGCTTATTTTGACTCATATTTACTATTAAAAGTTAAAAAAATAAAAAATATTTTAATTTTAGTGGGGGTGGCTACCCCTATTAACACTATTATTACTAGATTATGAGCGAAAACTTTTTTTCATTTTTATTAATTTGTACAATGTGATAATTTGTCAATGTAACATATATAAATATTACAGAAATTGGTGAGCTATGAGCTAAAATCACTGAGAATAAAAGCTTTCTTGACATTCTTGTATAAATATACCTTTTTGATATAAAATACTTGAGCATGATGTACTTATAAAATAAAATGTGAGAAAATATTTCACCTCACTATTTCCGGGTTTTAATAATACTAGGTTACCTTTAGAAATCATAAGGTCAATAAAGCATCCATAATTAAAACACCATAAAGTAGAACGAGGCTCTGCTAGAGGAATATCTGCAACAGTATTTCTTCTTTTTTAGGTAGGGAAATAATTGATGTTGATGAGTACAATAGTATTATTATTAAAAAACGTGCGACGTTTCGGTAGCTGGTCCCACATAGCATGAAAGGTTCAGGAAGAAAGTTCCAAGAAAGCTTACAGTGGAAGATTAATGGAACCTTCCAGGAAGCGAACTGAAACTTTCAGGAAGGTTACATTGGAAGATTTCTAAGTAAGCTTCCAGAAAGATTCCAGGAAGGAAACAGAAAAAGTTTCAAATACTTAACTATGAAATATTACATGGAAGCTCTACGGAAACTTCCAAAAAGCTTACATAGAAGATTATCGAAAATGAGCACTGGAAGCTTTCGCCGAAGGCTCTTGGAAGCTAACATAAAGCTTCTAGGAAGAACAAAAGTTAAATTACATATAAAGATTACGGGAAGCTTTATAAATACATTCTAGGAAGCTTCCTATGGAAGTTCCAATTAAACCTTGAGAAAAGCTTTCATAGAAGATTCGAGGAAGTATTCAAGCCAGGTTCCTGACCTACATAAATAAAGCCACTGGCCTAAAGTTATAACGGAAGCTTCCGGCTAGATTCCGGAGTAACCTTTTTAGGGAGCTTCCAGAACGCGTTAGGAAAGTCTAACAGAAAGGTTCCAAAAGTACTATGGTGAAATGTTGCTCAATACTTACGAATAAGCTTCTACGAAGCTTACATAAACGATTACTGAAATGAGCACTGGAAGCTTCGCAGAAGGCTCTTGGAAGCTAACATAAAGCTTCTAGGAGGAATAAAAGTTAAATTACATATAAAGATTACGTGAAGCTTTTGAAATACATTCCAGGAAGCTTCCTCTGGAAGTTCCAATTAAAACTTGAGGAAACCTTTCATGGAAGATTCTAGGAAGTATTCAAGCTAGATTCCTGACATATAAATAAAGCCACTGGCCTAAAGTTATAACGAAAGTTTCCGGCTAGATTCCGGAGTAACCATTTAGGGAGCTTCCAGAATGCGTTAGGAAAGTCTAACAGAAAGGTTCCAAAAGTGCTACGATGAAATGTTACTCAATACTTACGAGTAAGCTTCCACGAAGCTTACATAAACAATTACTGAAATGAGCACTGGAAGCTTCGCAGAAGGCTCTTGGAAGCTAACATAAAGTTTCTAGGAAGAATAAAAGTTAAATTACATACAAAGATTACGTGAAGCTTTTGAAATATATTCCAGGAAGCTTCCTCTGGAAGTTCCAATTAAAATTTGAGAAAATCTTTCATGGAAGATTCTAGGAAGTATTCAAGGAAGGTTCCTGACATATAAATAAAGGCACTGGCCTAAAGTTATAACGGAAGCTTCCGGCTAGATTTCGAAGTAACCTTTTTAGGAAGCTTCGAGACAACGTTAGGAAAGACTAACAGAAAGGTTCCAAAAGTGCTACGGTGAAATGTTACTCAAAATTTACGAGAAAGTTTCCATGAACGTTACATAAAAGATTACTGAAATGAGCACTGGAAGCTTCGCGGAAGGCTCTTGGAAGCTAGCATAAAGCTTCTAGGAAGAATAAAAGTTGAATTACATATGAAGATTACGTGAAGCTTTTGAAATATATTCCAGGAAGCTTCCTCTGGAAGTTCCAATTAAAACTTGAGGAATGCTTTTATGGAAGATTCTAGGAAGTATTCAGGCAAGGCTGACGTATAAATAAAGCCACTGGGCTAAAGTTATAACGGAAGCTTCCGGCTAGATTCCGAAGTAACCTTTTTAGGAAGCTTCCAGAAACCGTTAGGGAAGACTAACAGAAAGATTCCAAAAGTGCTACGGTGAAATGTTACTCAAAATTTACGAGAAAGCTTCCATCAAGCTTACATAAACGATTACTGAAATGAGCACTGGAAGCTTCGCTGAAGGCTCTTGGTAGCTAACATAAAGCTTCTAGGAAGAACAAAACTTAAATTATGTATAAATATTACGGGAAGCTTTTGAAATATATTCCAGGAAGCTTCCTATGGATGTTCCAATTAAACTTTGATGAAAGCTTCCATGGAAGATTCTAGGAAGTATTAAAGGAAAGTTCCTGAAATATAATAATGTAACTGGCCTAAAGTTATAACAGAAGCTTCCGACTGGACTCCGAAGTAATATTTTAGGAAGCTTCCAGAAAACGTTAGGAAAGACTAACAGAAAGGTTCCAAAAGTGCTAGGGTGAAATGTTACTCAGAATTTACGAGAAAGTTTCCATGAACCATACATAAACTATTACTGAAATGAACATTGGAAGCTTCGCAGAAGACTCTTGAAACCTAACATAAAGGTTCTAGGAAGAACAAAAGTTGAATTACATATGAAGATTGCAGGAACTTTTTGAAATATATTCCAGGAAGCTTCCCATGGAAGTTCCAATTCTACCTTGAGGAAAGCTTTCATGGAAAATTCTAAAAAGTATTCAAGCAAGATACCTGACATACAATAAAGCAACTGGTCTAAAGTTATACCGGAAGCTTCCGAGTGGATTCAGGAGTAACCTTTTTAGGAAGCTTCCCATGCCGAAAGCGTTAGGAAAGAATAACAGAAAGGTTCCAAAAGTGCTACGGTGAAATGTTACTCAATACTTAGAAGAATGTTTCAACGAAGCTTACATAAACCATTACTGAAATCGGCACTGGAAGGTTCGCGGAAGGCTCTTGGAAGTTAACATAAAGCTTCTAGGAAGATCAAAAGTTAGATTACATGTAAAGATTGCGGGAAGTTTTTGAAATACAGTCCAGGAAGCTTCCTCTGGAAGTTCCAATTAAAACTTGAGGAATGCTTTTATGGAAGATTCTAGGAAGTATTCAAGCAAGGCTGACGTATAAATAAAGCCACTGGGCTAAAGTTATAACGGAAGCTTCCGGCTAGATTCCGAAGTAACCTTTTTAGGAAGCTTCCAGAAACCGTTAGGGAAGACTAACAGAAAGATTCCAAAAGTGCTATGGTGAAATGTTGCTCAATACTTACGAATAAGCTTCTACGAAGCTTACATAAACGATTACTGAAATGAGCACTGGAAGCTTCGCAGAAGGCTCTTGGAAGCTAACATAAAGCTTCTAGGAGGAATAAAAGTTAAATTACATATGAAGATTACGTGAAGCTTTTGAAATATATTCCAGGAAGCTTCCTCTGGAAGTTCCAATTAAAACTTGAGGAATGCTTTTATGGAAGATTCTAGGAAGTATTCAAGCAAGGCTGACGTATAAATAAAGCCACTGGGCTAAAGTTATAACGGAAGCTTCCGGCTAGATTCCGAAGTAACCTTTTTAGGAAGCTTCCAGAAACCGTTAGGGAAGACTAACAGAAAGATTCCAAAAGTGCTACGGTGAAATGTTACTCAAAATTTACGAGAAAGCTTCCATCAAGCTTACATAAACGATTACTGAAATGAGCACTGGAAGCTTCGCTGAAGGCTCTTGGTAGCTAACATAAAGCTTCTAGGAAGAACAAAACTTAAATTATGTATAAATATTACGGGAAGCTTTTGAAATATATTCCAGGAAGCTTCCTATGGATGTTCCAATTAAACTTTGATGAAAGCTTCCATGGAAGATTCTAGGAAGTATTAAAGGAAGGTTCCTGAAATATAATAATGTAACTGACCTAAAGTTATAACAGAAGCTTCCGACTGGACTCCGAAGTAATATTTTAGGAAGCTTCCAGAAAACGTTAGGAAAGACTAACAGAAAGGTTCCAAAAGTGCTAGGGTGAAATGTTACTCAGAATTTACGAGAAAGTTTCCATGAACCATACATAAACAATTACTGAAATGAACATTGGAAGCTTCGCAGAAGACTCTTGAAACCTAACATAAAGGTTCTAGGAAGAACAAAAGTTGAATTACATATGAAGATTGCAGGAACTTTTTGAAATATATTCCAGGAAGCTTCCCATGGAAGTTCCAATTCTACCTTGAGGAAAGCCTTCATGGAAAATTCTAAAAAGTATTCAAGCAAGATACCTGACATACAATAAAGCAACTGGTCTAAAGTTATACCGGAAGCTTCCGAGTGGATTCAGGAGTAACCTTTTTAGGAAGCTTCCATGCCGAAAGCGTTAGGAAAGAATAACAGAAAGGTTCCAAAAGTGCTACGGTGAAATGTTACTCAATACTTAGAAGAATGTTTCAACGAAGCTTACATAAACCATTACTGAAATCGGCACTGGAAGGTTCGCGGAAGGCTCTTGGAAGTTAACATAAAGCTTCTAGGAAGATCAAAAGTTAGATTACATGTAAAGATTGCGGGAAGTTTTTGAAATACAGTCCAGGAAGCTTCCTATGGAAGTTCCAATTAAAACTTGAGGAAAGCTTTCATGGAAGATTCTAGGAAGTATTGAAGCAGCGTTCCTAACATAATATAAAAAATAGCTGGCTTAAGGATATAATGGAAGCTTTCAAAAGGGTTCCAAAGTAACATTCCTAAGAAGCTATTAGCAAGTTTTAGGGAAGGCTGACAAGAAGGTTCCAAAAGGGCTGCGGTAAAATGCAACTTGAAATTTACGGGGAAGCTTTTAGAAAGCTTACATAAAAGTTTACAGAAGATCAGCACTGGAAGTTTCGCGGAAGGTTCCACCTTGGAAGCTTATTATCTTCCATTCTCGTATTATCTTTTAATACAAATTCTTATACAATTCTACCAATTTCTAAGCAGCACAACGACCAATTTTAAATCCTACGGGTCAGCCAACAGCGACGGCAAGCTAGCTAATTATTCTGACGATCATGGGTTATATGTTTTACAATAATGATATTCATGGAAAAAATCTTGTAAACATAGCGATTTTTTGCACCATGAACATATAATCGCTCGTTTACCACAAATATCGCATGTAATAAAATTAGAATTGAAGCAAAATTTTTTTGGGTTTTCAATTTTTTCTGGCCTTTCATCAATGTAACCGGCGGCGTAACAAGCATATTTAAATAAATTTTGAAACCTGGGACTTGATAATTGATTATGTACTAATGAATGCATTTTGATTATATTATTTCTATCGTGTAAGTTGAGATCCTCATTTGTTAGAAATATCATATCCGAAAACGTTCGAACGAAGTTCTTCCACATTCGAAAACCGTAAATATCAAGCGGTTGAAGTTCACTTATTGTTCTTTGTGGAATTTGTAGAATCGTTAAGGTTTTATGTTCTGGTTTTACTTTATAAATTATATCTAGGCAGTGACCTCTCCATGAATCAAGCAATAGGGTACTTGTTATGGTAGTTGATGGAAAATATACATCATGCGCCCAAGTTTCAACATGTTCTGTAGTCAATTTACCTGATTTCGATGCCATTACATAAACATTTTCTACTGCAAATAAATTTTTTCTGACTACAGTTCCAAACTCTCCTTTTGGTTGACTAAAAAGAAGGGTGATAGAAGTTTTCCTTCAGCAGATACAGTAGGTTGGATAGTATAAGAATGAGTTGTCGAATGCACTGATTGCACTATACTCTCTACTCTTTTATCTTCTCTAAGATTGAGGGTTCGACCCCTGTGTATTTCGTAATTAAAACCACTTTGGTCGGAGTTATAAACACGTTTTGCATCATATTTTATGATGGCATTTTTTACTCTATTGCGAAATTCCTGTTTTGTGCTGACCATTCTTCTGAATCATCTATAGATTTCTTAGTAATAATTTTTGTTATTTTTCGAGAAACGATATTAAATCGCCGTTTAAATTCATTTACCAGTGTCTAGAAGCTTTAAATTCATTGAAGTTTAACTCTAATGCTTTTTCTTTTGCCATACGTTTTACATCAATGTCATGAATGGGTATTCTATTCGATCTGGCTACGTTAAATTTTTGTAAACAATATTCCTCAATTTTTTTCAATTCATCGATCATACTTCCTCCTATTGCCACTTGATCTCTCCATCTATACAGCTGACGTGCTGTTTTTAATTTTTTGAATCGATTTTGGACTGTTTCAAATTTTAACTTGTTTTTACTACTTAACCAATACTCCACAGCTTGCTTTTTGTAGTCAAAATTAATACTCTCTGATTCGGTCCTACATTGATTTTCAGTTTCGGGTGTTATCATATCTTCTGCATCGATATCTTCATGTAAATCATCTGCAGGTATGTCATCGTAAGGTTCGTAGGTATCATCATAATATAGAAATTCTTCCGTTTCTTCGTAAATACTACGATCATTTATACTTGATATTATAATATTATACACTATATTAGCAACATTTCTTTCAGCGTCATTAACAGGTAATTTCTTTTCTTGATCTTGAAACATACTGTTTAAAATAAATAAAACATTCATCGCATTTACCAAATTCATATTTATGGAAAATATTTTCTTTCTTCTTTTAGATACGTTGAGTCGCAGTGTAAACCTGTAAAAGTTTTAGTTATTATAGTCTTTTTATAGCCATAACAGTATAGGAATGAACAATAGTATGAATGTACAGTAAGTGTAATAAGTATTCAGACATCCAAAACTTTTGAGGAAAATATTTTACTAAATTCCTTTGTAAGTGCATGGGAATTCGTTATTGTTTGTCAATGTTTTGTCTACAAGATACACTATTTTATTAGCATTAAATAGTTGCTAAACGTTATTATTATAAATAAAGTACTACTTCTATTCACTCGTATGAATATTTTTTTACACTTAACTTAACTGATTAAATCGTCAGTATGTCATATTTTATATATTAGAATAACAGTAATGTAACAGTAATTCTAAAAATTAAAATCAAAACATAATTTTTACTATCATAAAATAATTCAATGCATGTATTAAGAGTAAAGTTTCACTATCAAAATATTTACAATTGGTACAATAAAGATTCTATAATAGATTTTTACTGAATTTGACTTTCTTAACTTCGGCCATTTGTTCAAAATTTATTGTATATTTTGACGAGTTTTATATTTAAAAATGCTGCATTTTATTTAACTTTTCAATATTATATCTATTATATCCTTCTATTAGAATTATTTTGAATAATTATGTAGAAGAAAGAAATTTCAATTATATGGTTACTTACGACTATTATTATTGTTGTTATCATTCAATTCAAATAGGATTTCGTACTCGTAAAATGTTTACTTGCCATTAAAAAATATGATGCAAGTACCTCCAGACACTTATATTTTCAATTAATACCCATAAAATAACGTTGACATTGAATATTAATTTAACACGAGCGTAGAAAAACGTTCAGATTTTGTTTTCGACTGACCGATGTTTCACTTATTTATGAATAAAAGAGGAGGAATCGGGAGATAAGCCATATCAATGCAAGTGTACGTAATCTTGTATATTGCACAATAACCATGAATTGCTATAATTATCATTATATTAAAAATTTTGTTCATATTAATTTATATTAATAAATCGTAAATAAACTTTTCTTATTAAAACCTATCATAATTTCAACAAGCATGAAAATCTCTCCTAGCTGAAATTATAAAATATGAAAAAAAATAAGAAAATACTTATAAAATGGAATAAATTGTCGAAAAATGTAAGAAATCATACGATACTGGATTTCGGGCATATTTAACAAGTTGTTAAAGTTTCTTACATTTTCTTTCAATTCCTTACGTTTTCTAAATATTTCCTTGTGTAGCTTATTTTTATGAAATTATAAGAAAGTATTTGTTAGAAAAATCTGTAAGAATTTGTAAAAATTTAAACTTTTATACAGTAACTTACATTTTGTAACATATATTAATTATATTTCTAATACATAATAATTTACATTTTATTACGTTTTAGTATTTTTTCTTTACATCTTTAAAAATATTTTATTTATAGCTTTATTTAAATAAAAATACAATTATAAATTATTATAAAAGTATAATTATGAACTATTTGAAAAAAGTGTACAAATATGTGATACGATGTAAAATGTGTATCAAAATTTATATATAAACGTAAAAAGATGTAATTAAAAGTACAAATATATAATAAAATGTAAAAAGGTGTACGAAAGTGTAAGAATGCCTATAAAATTTGAATTAAGAGCATAAATTAAAAAGTAATAAAACGTAGACAAATGTAAGGAAAAGTAAGAAATTATTAAAAAATGGTATAAACTGTGGTAAAATGTAAAAGCGTCCGAAATCCAGTAGAAAAGTACAATTTGTTACGTTTTCTTACACTTTTTTACAAACAACTACATTATCATACACTTGTTTATCGTACGATAAACAAGTGTATGATAAAAAAATAATAAATAATAGAATAACATAACAAGACATTGTTACATTATTATACATTTATTTACATAATATAATTTCCGCTAGCGGGTCTACATACTATTTTTCGTGGAATTTAAAATATTTCTAAAAAATTTTTCGCCATATTGAATTCACTATTTTCAAATTTTTATTGTGAATCTAACTGTGGATTCCAATTAACGACTTCAAGAACCCCTTTTAAGGAAAAAAATAATTGCCAAAAATATATACCTAATTCATTTGTGTTAGGGGTACTTTACCACCTCTTAAGGGGTTGTTTCGCGAAGAATGCCCAAACACACCAACTGTCATTTATTGTAGTTGGTAAAAATAATGTTTTGACGTATTTTTAATTATTTTATGAATTCTCACAACAAAAATTATTCTTAAAAAAACACAATTTCACCCTCTAAAAAATAAGGGATGCAACCCTTAATGTTCATACTACCACAGATTTCTTGACTTTTCAATAAGAAACTCTTTCCATTTTGTTTCGTTCAAAAAAGGTAAGTAGAAGCCGAGATATATCAAAAATACGTTTCTTGGGGGTAAACTTTAGGGGTGATTTTAACCCTTATAAAGCGCTTCTCAGCCGATAAAAAAAATGGTTTCGTGAATCTCGCATGGAGATCTACTTTTTAATATGGGTTTGGAATTTTTTTGAATTTGACAGTTCGGGTACTTTCCTTGTCAGAATTTTTTGAGCAATTCTATTCGTACTATCATAAGATATACTCGTTGAAAAATTGCATCAAAATGACAAAAGCAGATTCCTACTTATCGACATTACAATTTTTTTTAATTAAAAAATTTCTAAACAATTTTTTGGAAAAACACAATTATTAGGCCCGCCGTATATATAAATACTATACTAAGAATTTTTTTAAACCATTCAATTAGAATTTTCATATATTATTTAATCAACATAATGAAATGCCAAATGTAAAAACATGTTTATTCAGAGTAATAATTCCGACACTATCATTTTTTAATTTACCGCATTAAATATATAATTTTTGAAATGCATTAATATTTTAAATAAAATAATCAAAATAATAACAATTAAATAATCATGAAAAGTGTAACTTATTTAGATGAAAACGTCCGAACTCCTTCAAACGAGCGATAGCATAACGGATAGCATGCGTGCGTAGTAACCCAAGGATCGTGGGTTCGATTCCCGGTCAGGTCAAAAAATTTTATGTGAAATTTTTTCTGCGATTATAAAACGGCGATTAATATAGGTAGAAATAAGTTCTAAAGAATATGTGCGAATTGTTAATACTTATAGAGAATTTCTAATATTTATAGCTTTAAGTTACTCTTTCAAGAACTTGGAAAAAGCTTCTTAAAAGCTTACTGGAAGGTTCCCACAGACTACCTGAAACTTCCAGAACCATATTTGAAAGTTAACTGAAAGCTTACTGGAAAGTTCATAAAGTCTACTTGAAACTTTCAGTAACTTTTTCGAAAGATTCCTGAAAGTTTCCTGGAAGGTTCCCACAAACTACCTGAAGCTTCCAGTAACTTATTTGAAAGCTAACTGAAAGCTTACTGGATGATTCCGATAGTCTACTTGAAACTTTCAGTAACTTTTTCGAAAGATTCCTGAATGTTTCCTGGAAGATTCCTACATCCTACATGAAACGTACAGTAATTTTTTCGGAGGCTCCCTTAAGTTCCTGAAAGGTTCCTGAAAGGATTCTTGCACAGTTCCTGAAATCTTCCAAGGAAGCTTCTCGTCATGAATTTGACCTAGACATTATGTACTACCGGGAAGCTTTCATGGAACCTTTCTGGAAGCTTCCATTCTCAAACTGACATAAATCGATTCTTAAGTCTTGTAGGAAGTATTTTTTAAAGCTTTCTGTAATCTTTCGGGGAAGACTACTGGAAGATTCCCACAACCTACATGAAGCTTCCAGGAACTTTTTGAAAGTTTCCTGAAAAGTTCCTAGAAAGTTTCCGAAAGCTTCCTGAAAAATGTCTGAAACAGTTCCTGCAATCTTCCGAGGAAGCTTTTTGTCATGAATTTGACCCAGACATTAGGTACTTTCAGGAAGCTTTGGTGGAAGCTTTCCTGAAGCATACGAAACTTTCATGAAAGCTTCCAGGATGTTTCTAGTAAGCTTTCATGCTATGTGGGGTTTGCTACCCTTCTCAAGCACTGAAAGTTTATTTATGAAGTTAACCAGAAGTCAAATTAAACTATACATAAACATCACAATATTGCTCGTCATTCTTACCTAAATTTCAGTTACAACTTATTAACATCGTCGAGTTTTATTACAAAATAAGTACTTTTACTCTGTCTAAAAACGAGAAACAAGTGTTACGTCCGGAGACGTATTCTCATTTTAAAGAAAAAGCATAATTAGTATCAGATATTTCCTGACACATAAAAGCGGGAATGCAATTTTTTACAAACACAGCATTTTGCTC
Source organism: Torymus aiolomorphi (assembly GCA_036365515.1). NCBI lineage: Eukaryota > Metazoa > Arthropoda > Insecta > Hymenoptera > Torymidae > Torymus > Torymus aiolomorphi. The sequence goes on along the minus strand of CM070877.1, from coordinate 79,634,210 downwards.
ATGCGGCGCCGTGACGTAATAGGTCATCACACTTGCGAAAAACAACGTACGATATTCTCTTTAAGGTCAGCATTTCTCAATGCCACCGCCGAATCGTATACGACTGACGAAGTTTACATTGCAAAATAAGATGATCTCGATTTACTGTCACCGGGCTCATCTTTAACCTAATTATTCTGTATTATAAAAGAAGTGATGTGTGTCACGCGAATCAGTCACAGCGTACAAGAAACCTGGCGAACTCCGTGTACCTCTACGACATTGAGAAGTTGAAATCGTAAGCCTTACTCGTCTAGTAAGCAGATCGTATAAGTTATTTATAGTAATTCTATAAAAGCAAGCGTCATAAAAAAGAATTGTAATTGAAATTACAACACATCGATCTACCAGAAGCCAGCAGATTGTATTGGTAATAAATTATTGTATTTTATATAATAAACTTACATAAAACCAATTACTACTTATTTCCATTTATTTCCGGACTTAACAACGGACAAGAATGAGAATTTAATATGAATCTTTGCAAAGAGGTTAGTATTTCTTCTTGTCTTTACTACAGGAGGTTGCGTACTTTTACAGACTTGAACATAATCTTTTGGTGGCCTCACTGCATAATAATGATTAATTCACATCATCAACCAAAAAAAATTTGTAAGGAATGAATATGTGCCTTATCATAACAACTAACGTAAACCACAAACAATTAAAGTTATCTATGAAAATAAGATACAGTCTAAACAGTTTCGTAATATGTTGGCACGTTGTTTGGCACTTGATAATTCATTCTTTGACGCATTGACATGCAATGAACTTCATCAATTTTTAGTGTGTTTGTTTTGATGTTAATACCTTTAAGCATTTGTATTTTAAGCAAAAAATGAAGTGAAGTCTGAGTCCGAAAGAATTAATGTAATTAAAAAAAATATTAATATAATTTTTGTGTATATATAAAATACTTGAGCATGATGCACTTCTAATAATCTGAAAAAATCTTAAATCTCACTATTTCTGGGTTTTAATAATTCAATATCTCCTTATTATCTTAATTGTCATAATCAGCTGTCAGAAATGCTCCACATAAATTTTGTTTAGATCATTTTAATAGTTAAAGCTTTCTTCCGGATACATTTCTAAACCAAGAACTACAATGTTTTAAGAAAGTTCCATAAAAATTATTATTTCAAACTTTGATATCTACACTGTTATTAAGTACACTAAAACTGCATTCTTTCATGTCAAAGATACAAATACTTGTGATCTTGTAACTCACTATTTCCGTGTTTTAATTTGACAGACTTGTTGAATTATATATCATGCAATTTATGTATTTATATAACAAAAGCTGTCAAAATGATTTGTATTTTATTGACATAAAAGTCCACAAATTTATTTCACTGGAAAACATCAAGGTTTTATGTTATACAAAAACAAGTTATTTCACAAATAGCCGATATTTCTTTCTCTATACTAAAATTTCCATTGTTTATTAACATTTACTCACATACAATATGAACTCGTTGCAGGAATTATATTCTAACTATATTCCGTTGACAGAAAAGCTCACAGATTTACTTCACTTGACAGAAGATTTTGCCAAAAAAAAAAATGCATATTATTATCCCACATTATCTAATATTATCAAGACACATGACCGATATTGGCCATTGATATTCATTCAAAGATTCCAAAAAAATTTTTTTGTATATCTGTAAAAAAATAATTAAAAAAATTCTCACAAAGTATCAATTCTTTCATATTTTAATGTTATTATAGCCTTTAACATTTAACCATTTAATAATACTTATCTAAAAAAAGTTATGTGCCTCGTTGATGCTGTAGATATAAAAAAATTCTTTTCATCAGTTGACTTTCTGAGATCTTTGATTTTGAATATACACGATGAATCCACGATTTATATTATTATAATGTAAACATATACATATGATGTGTAAAGTGTAAAGATGTGTAAGGTTAGGTCGTCGTCGCTCAGACACGGGAATACAAGGTGTCCCATTTTAATCGCCCCAGGCAAATATCTTGAAAAGTATGAGAGATGGAAAAAAACTTTAAAAACAAAAGTTGTAGGGTGCAAAGGGGGTCAGCTAATGGTAACAACGACTTTGACCTTGAACTCTATTTTCAAGGTTATTTCAATGTCAAAGTGATTTTTTTAAATGAGAATCCCTACTTTCGACCCCGGAAATGGAAAAATTAGAAAATTTTACGTTCAGAAAGGTCTGATATGTTGGGGTTTCAAGGTCAACCAGCTAATTTAATGAGGTCGACCTGGGAATACCTCTAGGAAGGACAAAATTGACCTTGACGTTCAAGGTCATTTTAAGGTAAGTTGATTTTATAAAATGGAACCCCTTATTTTTGACCCTGGAAATGGAAAGAGCGGAAGAATTTACGTTCGAATATGACCTTGACCTCGACCCTGACTTTAACCGTGATCTGGAAGGTTAATTTAAGGTCAAGTCGATTTTTTTAAAACCCCCTTATTTTTAACCTCGGAAATGGAAAGAGAAGAAAATTTTACGTTCAGATATGTACCATCATATGGTGTCAAAGTTGGCCCTCTGGGGTCAATTAAGGGTCAAATCGTGCTTGAGGTCAATTGGGGTCAAATTAATTTTTTTAATCTGATGTGTTCTTACTTTTGTCAGCGTAACTCTGAAGGATTTTTGGGATTAATTTTCGGTATGAAAAGGTACTTTTCTTCTTGTTCTTTCTTGGTTAGGTTGGCACCATTGAAATGTACGGCTACGTCAAATGATATTTTTTAAGTACGAGTGACCGATTACTTTACGGTAGTTATGAGGCGATGATTTAATGGTTTTGTTATGAGTCAATTATAAATATTCGAATTCTTTAGTTTGGTCAATTTGGGAATATTTTCATTTTTTTTAAAGAGTAATAACAATACTGCACTCAAAAATAGGTAGAGTTAGTTATTTTTAGTGGTGTCACTGTGCACAGTACAAATAAAGAAAACCTTTTGATTTCTTATTATTGAATAGCATACGGTAATGATTTCATGTGTTTATTAGAATAAATAACTTTTTCGCTCATTTCCGAAAATTGCCTTCTTAATTTCTTTTGTGGTACCATATTCCTTTTTGAGATGGCTGATTACACGCCCCAGGAGACTGTGAATATGATAAAAGTTGTTGGTGAATGTCATGATAATTATAGGGCTGCAGAAAGACGCTATGCCGAGAAATATCCCAATGCCCGTCACCCAGATAGGAAAGCCATCAAAAGATTATTAACGGGAGCTGCACAAGGCTCCATCGTTCGTGAGAGGCGCAAAACTGGAACGAAATAGCACATTGCGCTGGGTGTGCGAGCTATTATTGCTGAAAATCCCCACATTTCAACACGAGATTTGCAACGAATGCATGGTGTTCCCAAATCAACAGTAAATCGCCTGTTGGAAACATCTAAATTTCACCCCTACCACGTTCGCCTTACACAAACACTAGAGGATGGAGATTATGCACGGCGTTTAAATTTTTGTCAATGGGCAAATAATCAGATACGTAGGGACCCTTTCTTTTTTGATCGAGTGCTATTCTCAGATGAAGCAAAATTTGATAATATGGGTGGTGTCAATCTTCATAATGCCCACTATTACGCTGAACAAAATCCTCATTGGCAACGAGATCATCGAATCCAGAGACGTTGGTCAATAAACGTGTGGGCAGGTATAATTGGCGATCATGTGCTGGGACCTATCTTTTACAATCAAAATTTGAATGGACAATTGTATTTGGATATTTTGCAAAACCAGCTACCTCCTCTATTAGAAGATATCCCACTTATCTTACGGCGGGATATGTGGTTTCATCAAGATGGAGCTCCTGCACATCGCGTTCGATCAGTCAAGAATTTTCTCAATGATATGTATCGTAATCATTGGATTGGCATCGGCAGCCAAGTACACGAGTGGCCGTCTAGATCCCCAGACCTCACACCTCTTGACTTTTTTTTGTGGGGAGTAGTTAAAGGCAAAGTTTTTGCACGTGCTCCAACAACCTTAGAGAACATGAGAGGAAGAATTATGGAAGCTTTCCAATCCATTTCAGTGGAAACATTGAGGAATCAAGCAAGCTTCCGACGAAGGATGCAAATGTGTTTCAGAGAGAACGGACACTTGATCGAGCATTTGCTGCCTTAGATCTTCAAATGACAGTCCGTTAATCAATCGGCCCTTTTCAGGGCCAATGATGTGCGAAATCCTTTCGGCTACGTCCACGCGGTGCACATTGGGTAATGCTAATGTCGAGGGTAGTCTTTCTAATTTTCGATTCATTTGAGGGAGAAAAAATACTTTTAGATTCCTAAGTAACTCATAAAAACAGTGAAATCCACTTCAAAAAAATTAATTTATTTATTATTACCCTTAATTGACCCCAGAGGGCCAACTTTGACACCATATGACGGTACATATCTGAACGTAAAATTTTCTTCTCTTTCCATTTCCGAGGTCAAAAATAAGGGGATTTTAAAAAAATCGACTTGACCTTAAAATAACCTTCCAGATCACGGTTAAAGTCAAGGTCGAGGTCAAGGTCATATTCGGACGTAAATTCTTCCGCTCTTTCCGTTTCCGGGGTCAAAAATAAGGGGTTCCATTTTATAAAATCAACTTACCTTAAAATGACCTTGAACGTCAAGGTCAATTTTGTCCTTCCAAGAGGTATTCCCAGGTCGACCTCATTAAATTAGCTGGTTGACCTTGAAACCCCAACATATCAGACCTTTTTGAACGTAAAATTTTCTGCTCTTTCCATTTCCGGGGTCGAAAGTAGGGGTCCTCATTCAAAAAAATCACTTTGACCTTGAAATAACCTTGAAAATAGAGTTCAAGGTCAAAGTCGTTGTTACCATTAGCTGACCCCCTTTGCACCCTACAACTTTTGTATTTAAAGTTTTTTTCCATCTCCCATACTTTTCAAGATATTTGCCTGGGGCGATTAAAATGGGACACCTTGTATATATATATAGATATACAAGCGTAAGATAGCGACAACCGGAAGTGTCGTAAGAGCTGCAAACCGGATATCTTAAAACCATGGAGAAAAGTTCGGAAAGGAAACAGCACACAAAAAAATTCAGCTCTCTATATCTTTTGAACGAGATAATCTTTTTAAGATAATGTGTACTTACCGACAAATTTTAGAACATGTATATCTTTTGCAAATAATAATTGAATTACTAAAAAAAAAAATTGAGTATAGTATTTATATATACGGAGCGCCTGACAGAGCTGTTTTTCCAAAAATCTACTCAGAATTTATTTAATTAAATAAAAGCCGCAATGCCGATAAGTAGGGATCTGTAATACTTCGAATTTTGCCAGTATTAAAACGAGCGTATCTCATGGAAATGCTGATAGAATCGCACAAAAAAAAATCTGAGCATAGTATTTACATACACGGAGCGCCTGACAGAATTGTTTTTCCAAATAAACGTTCGAATGTTTATGAATTAAATAATGAAATTGGGTTGATTTTGAGGTTCACATCGCCTTAAGGTAATGTGTACTTACCGACAAATTTTAGAACATATATATCTTTTGCAAATAATAATAGAATTACTAAAAAAAAAAATTGAGTATAGTATTTATATATACGGAGCGCCTGACAGAGCTGTTTTTCCAAAAATCTACTCAGAATTTATTTAATTAAATAAAAGCCGCAATGTCGATAAGTAGGGATCTGTAATACTTCGAATTTTGCCAGTTTTAAAACGAGCGTATCTCATGGAAATGCTGATAGAATCGCACAAAAAAAAATCTGAGCATAGTATTTACATACACGGAGCGCCTGACAGAATTGTTTTTCCAAATAAACGTTCGAATGTTTATTAATTAAATAATGAAATTGGGTTGATTTTGAGGTTCACATCGCCTTAAATAAAACCTTTTGATTTAAGTAGAGCAATGAAATGGCTTTCGATTAAGAGTGATACGTTATATAGTAAAAACTAACGCAATATACGTAAAAGCGCATTGAATTTTTCGTACACCCATTTCAATGTATATGTAGCACGGGTCGCTCCTTTAGGCTTCTTCTATACTTGCCTTCGGAACGCTCCCGCGCTCCTTGATATTGTCACTTTTTAAAGGTAATAAAATAATACATTTCTCGCTAGGCTTAAAAATCACAGAAGAAGTTTACAAGTTATAAAACATGAATAAAACTAAATATGTTACTATAATTTAATACGCATTGCTGAGAGCTGAATGCTCAAAAAGACTTAGTCGCGACTAAGAGAAAATTTTTTCTGTTCTTTTTGAAGAATCAAAATAGATGTACATTCTAAACAATAAAGAGAAATTATTTGTAGTTTTCTTAATTTGGAAAAGTTATTTCTGATTACTATAAAAAAAGTAGTTATAAAAAGTATTGATTCTTGTTATTTATATTTATAAAATGGAAAATAAAGTAATTTTAATGGAATTTATAATTATATAAACTTATATAAAAATCATGGAATCATTTCTTATCCATTTTAACCAAATTAAACAATGCTTATCATTTACATGTGTGGGTCAAAATAGGAGTGGCATAGTCACATATTTATCGTTTTGAGATATTCAATGTCAAAGTTTTAATAGTCAATACATTACTCTTACATGCTATTTTTTGGATTATTATATATACAAATGCTTTATTGGATAACTTCCATAATTGTACATACATTATAAAAATATATTTCTCCTTTATACATTTTCGCTTAATATTATTAGCCTCTTCTTCACTGTGGCCTTTCAATTTAATCTTTGTCTGTGTCAGTATTGGTGTTTGTGTCTTGTGTTCCTAAAAAACAAACAAAAGATATTCCTAAACTAAATAAAAAAAAGAATTTACTAAACAATTACATACAGCAACCAAGCCTACTCTATGTTGTGTGTTATGTATATCCCTAATTAAAATACCCGTTAAGGTTCGGAATGAACCGGAACGGTTTTTTTCCGATCCTTTCAGATCCATTAAGGACGCTTCCGAACCTGTGTGGGGTGGAATATCGGAAAAATGGTGAACCTTTCCGAACCTTGTTAAAAATAGATTTTTACTTTCAGTGCTATGAATCGCCGAATTATGAAAGTCTTTTGTCTACAATAATTTTTTAAACGATTTATTTCTCTATTTAAAAAATTGTAAACTTATCCGATCCATCCAGTTCCTTTCCGAAATATTTAAGATGAAAATAATTTCAATATACTCTTTAGAATAACGAAGATTTGAATGAAATACGTTGATTAGAGCAAGAATAAACAATTTATAGATTCTCTGAACCTTTCCGGTTTCATGCGAACCTTGAAAAATTAACCTATAATGTGATCCTTAACGATCTTTTATGAAATTTTATCTATTATTATAAAGATAGAAGAGATGCTGATAGAAAAATAAAAGAGGTAATAAGTGGGTATATAAGGAGGTGTATCGCGGGTTTCATTTTAGCCCCTGAGGAGGAGCCGGAGCGGGCTCGAAACGTTGGGCAATTGGGCAATTTGGTGGTGGGGGGCAGTAAGATAGTCCTTTCCTAATAAAGTTTTTTTTCAGGTTTTAATTAAGTTTTTATTTCAGATTCTGCGGGGGTGATTATAGACAAGGGCAATCTGACTGCCATAAATATTAATTATTTTAATTTAATTTATAAGACTGTAAGACCGATGGAAAAATTCTCATCAGTTGATAGTAAGTTGCAGTCGACATAAGTAATATTTTTAATGATAAAACTAAGGTCTATTAAAGGTGGGTTAAAACGTTTTTTAGAGATATATATATATGGGATTTATGGGAAGGTGGTCAAAGGTTATTGCTCAAAATGGATAAAAATGGTTTTAAGGGTTGTAATTTTAAAGGAGCAACTTACTTTTCTTCTTAGGTGTAAAAAATCAAATATTATTCCTACCCATATTGGGAAAAAATTTGATGATAAGGGTTTTTATCGGGATTACAACAAAAGAGTTTCTTATGATCTACGGAAAAATATCTTCTTTTTCAAGAATAAATTACTTAATTTAGAAATTAGAGATTTGAATTTTGAAATTAATCGTTTGAATAAATATTTATTAGAGCTTGACAAATGTTTATATAATAAAGTAGAACGGAATCATTTGCAAGAATTTTTTCGTGGTCAAAAGAGGCACTTTGAAAAAATAAATATAATCATAGGATTAAATTAAAAAGAAATTTTGAATATTTAAAACATAAAAAACACTCTCAGGTCAATCAAACTAACAATGATAATAAAGATTGGTTTAGAAATCTAACGGTGTCAAAGGGTGGTAAATTTGAAATATCATATTCAAGTAAAGCTCTTCCGATGAAGAATATCATCGCTGAGGTAGAAAGTAGTATTAGTAGTTTTAATCTAGAGTTTAAAAAAGAATGTAGGAGTTCTTTAGTTAAAGTTATTAATAATTTTAAAAGAGAAAATAGATTTGATAATTATTTGAACAGTAATTTGTTGCATGAATTAAAAATAACGAAGAAATTCTTGAGAGAAAATCCGAATATGATCTTCCAAAAAGCAGATAAAGGAAATGTAACGGTAGTTCAGATAAAAGGGATTCTATAAATAAAATTCAACTTATGTTGGATGATAATACCACTTACGTGAAAATTAGGAATCCATATATCAATAGACTACAAGATAAATTGAAAGAATTATTGATGCATTGGAAAACAAAAGCTTATATTTAGGAGAGTATGTTTAAATATTTAAAATATGAAAATACCACTGTAGCTAAATGTTGTGGGCTTCCTAAGATTCACAAAGAACAGTTGACATATAGAATAATAATATCATCGATAAATTTTCCGACTTATAGACTGGCGAGTTTTTTGTCTAATATATTGTTCAAGATAGTGGGTAAAACAAATTCATATATTAAAGATAGTTGGAGTTTTTATGATATAATGAAATATATTGTTATTCCGAATGATCATAGGATGATTTCATTGGATGTAGTGACTTTGTTTACAAATATACCTCTAGAGTTGTTGAATGATATTATACAAGATAAGTGGTCTGAAATTAAAGTACATACTAGTTTAACAAAAGATAAATTTGTAAAGGCACTTAATTTGGTTTTTAAAAACATATTTTTTCTTTTGATAATAGTTTATATGAGCAAAGATATGGTTGTCCAATGGGATCACCTTTGTCACCTGTTATAGCGACTTCAGTAATGGAAAAATTGGAAAGTGTTGCTTTGTCTAAGTTGGTTTTTCAGCCAATTATTTTTAAAAGATATGTTGATGACATTTTTGCAGTTGTACCTGAATGTTTTGTGGATAATATGGTGGATGTGTTTAATTCTATCCATGATAGAATTAAATTCACAGAAGAGGTCGAATCAGATTAATCAATTGAGTGTTTTAGATATTAGAGTCATTAGAGTTAATAATAATAGAGTGAAATTAGATTGGTATAGAAAACCTACATGGTCAGGTAGATTTTTAAATTTTAATTCTCACCACCAATTCGGAAACAAGACAGGTGCGATCAAAGGTGTCATTGACAGAGCGATTAAATTGTCACAAAGATTTTAGGAAAAAGAATTTAAATTTAGTTAAAGAAACATTTATTAAGAATAGTTATCCGGTAAAATTTATTGATAAAATGATTGATGAGAGAGTGTGGGAAATTTGTAATTTTCGAAGCTCGTTGAACATCATTTCTTCTTTCTCCACATTAAGCAAAATATCATCAATGATCTCATAATCTTATTATAATGTTGCAGGTATGTTTCATGTCTATTATTTACTTATACAGTTTTATAATATCAATATATTTTATCAAAGAAGTATAAGAATTAACTAATATTAATTTTGTTAGCTAATAACGAACTTCAACATTTCAGCAGTGTTTAAAAAAAGGAGTACGTCTAAAACTTACTTCGAGAAATTATTTAATAGTACATTTCGACACTGGTGCGGAAGGTGATGATTTACTTCATGTGACGTTTTTCGCATGAGCGAAGCGAGTGCGAAAAGTCACATGAAGTAAATAATCAACTTCCGCACTCGTTTCGAACAGTATTTTATACCACGAGCGCCGAAAAATCATACCAAAGTTGTGATTTTGAGGTTAGAGTGGTATAAAATAGTTTTTTCTGAAGTGCCGTAAGAACTTAAAAAATTTTGGTCAGGTGAGATTTTGACATGAGATCTCACTTGAGTTTTTGTAGTAGGGATATTATTCCAATTCATAAAATTAAATTAGTTAAAAAACATAATTACAATTAAAGTATTATATTTAATATGACTTGTGAAAAAAAAAATTAATCGAATTCAAATGTAATGTGTAAAAAACATTTAGAATATAAACTAACGTTATATGGAATCGCATGAGAATCGCATGAGACTCACATGAGACTCACATGAGACACATGAGATTCACGTGACTATTTGGCAGGAGACGTGACTTACCTGAGAATCAGGTGAGATTCAAGTGATTCTCATCGAGTTTTTTCAGCCGGGTTTCTATAATTTAATATTCTTATGAATTATGTTATAAATTAAAAATAATTAATTTCAATCACAATATATCAATTATTAATAAACATTTAAATAAACATTAAATTGGGTATGACGTTAATATTTCCATAATTATACACGAAAATCAGGATAATTTTTTTTTCTGTATCCCTAATATTATTTATTAACAACTATTATTTATTAATAAATAATAATTTATGATTTATTATTTATTATTTATTAATAAATAATCGTTATTAATATAAATATAAATTTAATTTAAACAAATAACGATTTTTTTTCGTGAGAAATTAATTAGCAGCACTAAATAAATGTTTATGTAGGTTTCCCTACACGGGGCTTATTTCATGACAGTTCCGAACGGTTCCACGGTTAATAATAGCCAGAAACATGATGGTTCATTAAAGTCCTGAATTGATCGTAATAATTTATTATACTTCAACCAGGTTCGGAACTAACCAACCAATCCTGAATAAATATACCAAATTATTTCGTAACAAATCTTAATAGATCAGAAAGGAGTTTTAAAGAGATCATCAACATTCTTAACAGTTTACCTCCATGACAGTTCGGAAGAGTTTGGAAGAAATTGGTTCCAAAAACCGGAAAGAATCGGAAAGGTTCCTTAGATCCGGACATTTCCGAACCTTGAAGATCATTTTTTACCAGGGATGTGTTTTTTTTTGGATTATTAATAATTTAAAAAAAAGAGCAATAGAGGTTCCGTTTTAAAGCGCAAGTAATAAATTCAGTTATTAATCCATTATTAAATATATCCATATCTCAATTTTTTTGCAAATGTAACTGACACCACTCTCACTCTGACCCACACATATGTAAACTGAATCTAATTACTTTCAATACTCGATACAGTATGGTAATGTTTTCTAGATAATGTATTAATAATTGCTCTTACTAAACGTTCATCAAACGTATGTAGAAATATGAGGAAAAATTGGCAATAGAACAGAAAGAAAAATAAGAGAAGAATTAAAGGGAAGAATAGTGAGATGAGACAGTATGACTGAACAAGAGAAAAACAGGAAAGGAAAAAATACCTAGAAGAAAGGGAATGGTCTACAAAAGAGACGAGCAGGAGACTGACAGAAGAAGAAAGTATATGGAATGAGTTATAGATGAGAGGTATAGACATAGAAAAACAAATTAGAAGAACAGAGTTGGAAAAATTGAGATATGCAGAAGAATTAAGAAAAATAATTGTAAGAAGGGAAAGACCATCCACGATCCATAACTGGATCTATCCAGTTATCTATCTACTTCTAAGTAGAAAAAAAAGAAAGGGTCTCAAAACAGTAGGAAGATTCAGGATGGGGTCCAAAAATAGACAAAGAGAATAAGCAGATATTGGTTGAAAGAAGAAGAAAGAAAATGTAGACTCTGCAGAATAGAAAGTGAAACGCTAGAGCATATTCGAGAAGTGCCAATGCATAAAACAGGAAAACAAGAAATGGAAAGAAATAATAGGAGTAGGTGGAATGAAATACCTAGCATTAATGCTGCAAATAAATTGGAAGAGAAAGAGAGAAGAAAAAAAGGACAATGGCAGCAGTGAGACAATCACCAACAGCTTATAAATACATATAGATTATAAGATAACATAAGAAAAAAACAAAAAAAGGGAAGAGACAAACAAAAAGAAAGTTAAAGGACCAAATGAGATAAAGAATAGAGAAGAAAGGAAGGAAAACAAGATAAGTACACAAATCCAGACAAAATGCTACATATACATGAAAACACAAATGTTATTTATTTTGTTATTAGATTAATTAAATTGACAGTATTGACACTAGTGTAATCTCACGAGTATGAAATACCAAAGAGGTTGAAGATTATTTTAATTTATTTTTTGACACACTTACAATAAAAAATTTCATCTAAACCTTTGTCATAAAGTTATTTTATAATGTAAAATACTAAATCATTATGCAAAATTAAAATTAATTCATTTAACTTTGAAGTAGAATAAATTTATTTTATTTGATTGCCCTCCAACATTGCAAACTTCAAATGGGTCTGAAATTCGTATCGTTGGAGTGCAACGAAATCATTTTTTACGATTGATTAAAGTTATTGAACAATGGAAATTTTATATAACTCTTTGTTATAAAGTTATTTTATACTATAAAACACTAAATCTACACACAAAATTAATATTAACTAGTATAAACTTGAACTAAAATGAATTATTTTCTTTATTTCGTTGCGCTCCAATGTTGCAAAATTCAGACCCATAACTTCAAACCGATTATAGACATACCTTGAATACAAAAATCAAATGGGCAATAACAGAGCAGATTAATAATTCTATAATTCCAAGATTTAGGTTTTATAATAAGTTTTTTTTACTTAGTTTGGATACTCGCTATGTAACAAATATTTTTATAATAAATAAAAATTAGTAGGCTACAAATCTTATTTAAGGGAGTTCCATCCTTACTTAACTAGCCAAAATTAGTGCACTTTTTATTTCTTGTTAATTAATTTCTTAATTTGCAAGACATACTTCATAACAGAGTTGCCAGATGGCGACTTTTTGTCTCACTTACTCTCAAAGAATGTGACATCACGAGAGTCAAAAGGATACAAGATCGCCATCTGGTAACCCTGTTTCATAAGAGAAATTGTATAAATAAACTTACAACACATAATGTTTGTTTTCAAATGAAACAATTTTTTTCATACAAATTCTCAACCAAATCTTTGCATTGAAGCTGATTTGGCTCATTTTTTGCAGTTAACTGTATATTATTTATTTTTAATGATTTTGTTTCATTCTTTAGAAATAGCCAACGATAGTTTTCGAAAGCTATAAATGTTTACTGAACATTTGCCTTATAATACCAAAATTTTGAAAACATTTCAGTTTTAACTATTTTGTAATACAAAAATGAATACGACAAAATTATAATTTTCCATAAGAACCAGCATTAATCAGCCAAAAATAAAAACATCTAAGTATATCTTCTTTTTATCTACAATTCATTTTTCTGAAAGGACTCCCTGAAAATGTTCAAAATTCTTTAAGGAGATTCTAGAGTATAAGTAGAAATAACGATAAGAATTTGATAAAACTTTGAAAATAGCTAGATTCGTGTATAAAACAGCTTCAGTTAAAATTTTGGAAAGCTACACTGGTCCTAAAGTGAAAAATTAATGTTTTCATTTTTGCAGCTAACATGGGCTCCTATGGGAAATCATACTTTTTCGCTCTTTGACTCATAATATTTCAGTAATTAACGCTAAGAATTGAACGAAAATTTTTGACTTAATAGAAGATTTTTCAACAATTATTTGACACTTTTCAAAATATGCATTCAGTGTATGTAATACTGATAAATGAATTATAAATACAAAAAAATTAACCTCAAAATATAAATCAAACCAGCTTTTTGGTGAGACTATTTATTGATAATTAGGATAAATAGAATTGTTTAATGTGAATGTAAAATCATTATTTAGTAGAAATTTATTTATGCAACCTGTTTAATTAAGTATACCTTGTTAATAAACAAAAATTGAAAAGTGTTCTCATTTTGACTAGTGTAGCTGGTAGAGAACCTCCTTATAAGGTTAATTCATATTTTTCCACTGTAACTCAAAATATGTAAAATATAAATACAGGGAAAATTAAATACACTAAAGTAAAAAATCAAGTATTTAATATTTAATAAATTAAATTAAGTAAAATTTAAATTAAATTTATAAATTCCAAATTCAGTTATTTAGAGAATAACATACTTGAAATGCTTCTTCAAATTCATCAATTATGTTTCCATTGCCATTAGTTGAAGTTGTCATTATCACTATCTAAAATTTGGTAGGAGTTAACAAATACTTTAACTAACTGTAGTGATCGTAGATTTTTTTCTTCCAAAATATCACGTATTTTAGCTCCAGGCCAAATCCTCCACTAAACATAAATTATTTTTTTTTTCTTCTACCAATAAGAGGTATTCTAGCTCCAGTCTGACAGGGTTGGTTTTACCAACGAATATAGACGCATATAGAAGCGTACGGCTTAAGAAACTTTTGGACGAAGTCACTGGATAACAAGCCGATTAGTTCTGGTATCCATCCGCGAGATGGTGCTGACTGCCGCCCAATATATATAGATATATAAGCCTGTATAAGAAGAGTATATATAGATATACACGTGTATATAAGATATCAGACTAATAAAATAATTGTTAATGAATTAAAATAAAATGTTATTTTACAAATTATTATTGTTTTGATTTATTTAAAAGATTTTACTGCATTTAAAATAATATAAACTATTCTATGAAACTGGGTAATGTAATGTTTTTGTTTCGGCAATCGCGCGGGAAGCATGTAATAAGGCGGGAGTGTCTTTCTGATAGCGGAGGCAGGAGTGTTGCAGTTCCGACGGCGTCTTTCACTTCAAGGGTCTTGACTTTCTTTTAAAGTATTTTTATATTAGTTTTTTGAGAAATTTGAGTCATGGCACCATCTCGAGCACGTTGTGCGTATGAAGGATGCACAAACACGAAGGCGAAAAACCCTACACTGATTTTTCATCGCTTTCCAAAGGATGAAGAACGGTTAGATTGTTTTGATTAACTTTTTATTTATAATGAATAGTTTTATATTAAATAAATTGAAATTGTTATTATCAAACATTGATTGATAATCTTTAGAGTTATTTTGGGCGAGACCTGGCAAACAATTATTGAAATTATTATTATAGGTTATATTTCTGAGCTAATAATAAATTAATTAAATAATAAATTAACTTTAAAATAATTTTAATTATTTAGCTACTAAATTTATTTTCTTTTTTATTTTTTGTAATAATGAAACCATTTAAATTTGACAAATTTTTGTTGTAAGTGTGTGTGTATAGGGTGACTATACCAGTATTGGAACAGTCACCAGTTAACAAACATTTTCTTTTTATATATGAATTGTATATTTAACATGACGATAATTTTCGAATCCTTGAAAATTTTTATTTCATTTTATATATGATGTAATTAATAGATGTGCAAATTTTATCAAGATCGTGTTACTTTTTGACATATTTGATATTTAAAAGTTGTTGTTTTTGTTGTACAGTAACAATGGGGGGAAATTGGTTTAACGTTTTTAAATTTTATGATTTTTGTAATTTTATGAGACAATCGAGATGAAAATTTTAATTTGCAATTTTTCAATAATGTTTTTTACGTATCTACGTAACATTCCTTTACATACACGCTCATATAAACGACATATGAAAATAATTTTTTTTTCTTAACTATTGTCGCTATGACTTCTGGACCATCATATGGCGCGTTTTTTATACGAAACCTGAACGCTGATTTGCTGTTTAATGGATTTATCGTTCGACGTTAAATTGGTGCTATTATTTAAAATATGGGCATTAAAAATTAATAAGAGAGATAAGTAGATTAATTTTGTGGAATCCACGAGTTACTGAATAGTCAGCAGTTTTTTTCTCACAAATCTGTACTTTCAATCTGCTTCTTAAGATTTTATTACGCTGAATTAGTGCCAGACATCGTTGTGTATTTTAATTTTTGCTTCCTCTTAGAGGAAGCTTTGTAATACTAAAATTTTAAGTTTCTTTAAATTGCTCTAGAAATATGACTAAAGGTGTTCGTTGTCGAGTTCTTTGGGCAAAATAATTGGTCCATAAATTTCAGAGATATTTGAGGTAAAAATTAAAAAAATTTTTTTTAAATCGTAATTTTTCGAGAACGGTTCGATGAATCAGCTCCAGATTTCTAGACAATTTTGTATGTGATATAGATATTATGCATGTGAATTTTCATCAAGATCGTACAATTACTTTTTGATATTCAAAATTTTCCTATTTTACAAAGTCATTTTCTTTGTCGCCTGATAACAAGAGAAAACTTGTTTTAATTTCTTTAAAATTTGGCGGAGATGTAGAGTGTATATTATTTATTATATGTGTTTTTAGAGTAAAAGAATTCGTTTATGACTTTCAGAGATATTCGAGGATAAAACTGATTTAGCCCTCTTTTCAAATCGTAATTTTTCGGGTATATCTATACTAGAAAATGGAAATGACACGTGCTATGCGAGCGCGTTTTTCACTTACTTTTGTTTTTTATTGAGGTTAATTTACAGCGCGCTTCGCCGATACATGAAATTAGCTAAATATGCTAGCGAATTAGAAGCCGAGAAATACGTTTAACAATACTTTTGACTGCACTTCAAATTTTCAAATTTGCCTTTAAAAATTAATTAAATGAATCAATAAATTAATTTTGAGGAAGCCACGTGCCAATGAATTGGCAGCGGTTTTTAATTTATAAAACATCCGCTCGCCTACGCACGAAACTCGTGTAGGTGGAAAAAGCGTGCCTGTTTGTTAAGGCCCCCGTTGCATAAGCACGTGCACGCGTATGCACGCGTATGCATGCGTAAGATATTTAGTAATTGTCGATGCAGCCAACGTGATAAGGGAGTATCTACACTGCGGGGTGCATCATGGAGCGCATCGTGGTGCGCGTTCAAACTGCGCGTTCCAAGCTGAATTTACTTTTAAAAATATAACTGATTATAAAGATTGAGTACTTACTTATGGTATGAGGGAGTTACGATGACAAAATAACCCAAACGAATATTTAAATTATTTTAGAACCCAAGTAGGCGGAGGATATGAGGTCCACACATATAAGGGAATCATGTAGACATGAAAAATTAAGCCAAACGATTATTTAAATAATTTTTAAACCCAATAGCCGGGGTATGCGAGGTGCACGTATATTAGGGAATAACGTAGACGTGCAACAATAAGCAAGACAATTATTTAAACCGTTTTTTAACCCAAGAAGGCGGGGGATATGAGTTCCACGCGTATACGGGAGGGCGTCAGACGTACATATAAGGCAAAATAATTATTTAAATAGTTCTTAACCCCAAGTAGGCGGGGGATGCGAGTTCCATGCGTATACGGGAGCGTGTCAGACGGGCATATAAGGCAAAATAATTATTTAAATAGTTCTTAACCCCAAGTAGGCGGGGGATGCGAGTTCCACGCGCATACTGGAATAAGATATACATGGCAAAATAATTATTTAAATCATTCTTAACCCCAAGTAGGCGGGGGATGCGAGTTCCACGCGTATTCTGGAATAAGGCAAACGTGTATACATGGCAAAATAATTATTTAAATCATTTTCAACCCCAAGTAGGCGAAGAGGCGAGTTTCACGCGTACACGGAGGCACGCCAGGCGTGTATACATGGGAAAATAATTATGTAAACAATTCTTAACCCCAAGGAGGAGCGGGATGCGAATTCCACGCATATACGGGAGCGCGTCAGACGTGCATACATGGCAAAGTAATTTTTTAAATACTTCTTAACCCCAAATAGGCGAGGGATGCGAGTTCCACGCTTATACTGTAATAAGGCAGAAGTGTATTATAGCAAAATAATTATTTAAATAATCCTCAAGCCCTAGTAGGTGGGTGATGCTCCCGTATACGCGTGGAACTTGCATCCCTCGCCTACTTGGGGTTAAGAATTATTTAAATAATTGTTTTGCCTCGTATGCACATCTGACTCGATTCCGTATACGCATTGGAACTTGCATCTTCCGCCTACTTGGGGTTAAGAACTATTTAAATAATTATTTTGCCACGTATGCACGTCTGACGCGCTTCCGTACACGCGTTGAACTCGCATCCCCCGCCTACTTGGTGTTAAGAATTATTTAAATAATTTGTTTGCCTTGTATTATTGAAATAATTTTTTTGCCTTGTATTACACGTCTACGTAACACCCGACTCTAGCTTAAATTCACTCGTCATTTGAACGCGCGCGCTACGGTGTGCAGCGCGAGTGCCCAATCCGCGACAGTCTCTACTGCGCAGACCCGAAGCTGCCGTCCGACTTCGACTCTCTGATTTGGTATTGATGAAGCCCCAGAGCAATTGAATTTTTCAAATTCGGATGATAATTTTGATCACTCGAGAACCACTCGTCAATTATCACCCTCGCTAGAAAAAGTCAACTTTCCTCCCTAGTTGCACCATGTACTATTTTTAAATTAATTTTAGCAGATGAATTTGTTGTTTTTGACTGAAAGTTATTTTTTTTAATATTATGTTCAAAATCTATTTTTCAGATTTTTATTTGCTCGGGCATTTTTTTATTTTCCGATGGATTCGGCTCGGTATAGGACTACCCGTTACTTATAATAAAACGAGTATCTGGGCCAAAATTCGTATGATCTATGAAAAATTTTCTGAGAAAATCCATAAACTTGATTACATACGAACGTACTTATATACATACATACATGATAGAAAATTCACAAATGAACTAATTCTTGGCGGAAAATAGTTTTTATACAGTAAATTGCTAGTTTTTGGGGGGTTACAATCTTTACGATTCGGTGACAAGAATAATGCCAACGTTGATAAAGGCCGATTGAAAAATGTCGCACAGTACGAACCACCTCCTGTATACCGATGTCGCCCTTCGAACAAGACGGTATGAGAGCCACATTTGAATATCACTCTGGAGAAAATATAAGGCTCTCTTGAGAGGCGGTCGTGTTTAAAAATTGTTACCTTTTATCTTATCTTCTTCATTTTTTTTTTTTTATAAATGGGAAGATCTCTTTAAAATTATAATAAAAATTGCTTATTTCATATCGGGAAAATTACAAAAACTGACCGGGAAAAAGAGGGAAAAACACGGGAATTTTTTCTTAAGTCAGGAGTAAATACCCTGAAATTGTATAAAATCGTTGCGAATCATAGAAAACTGTATTAAAATGCTAGAAACTTTATAAAAGTGAGTCACATATCTACAAACAATTGCTTATAACTTTGCAAGTTTTGAAAATTTTCGAATTTTTTATATTGCTACGTCCCCTGAAATTGAACAAAGAATAAAATGAGACCTTGCAAATTAAAATTGGATGAGAAATGAAAAAGAATTATGGGTTTTGTGTTTTCTTTTTCAATTGTCGATATCTTCTTGAATAATATTTAAAGGACCCCGCACATAATGTATTGGAAAAATCATCCGGTCAAATTGAAAGAAACTTTAGAAAAACATAGATTTCTTCAGGACCTCAAGATCTATCTTTTTCCAAAGTTTCGTTCAATTTGACCGAATGATTTTTTCCCATACATTGTGTGCGGGGTCCTTTCTTTGAAAATTTTTTGTTTGTTTCTTCAAGAATTATTGTTTCATTCTATATTGTTTCTCAAATTATAATATGTGAATTTAAAGAAAAGAATTGATACGCTCAACCATAATCGTTGTAAGAAGAATGTTATTTTGTAAGAAGAATGTTATTTTCGGGCAAACGTGAGCTATATTTCTACAGTGAAAATTCACTGAAAGAAAAAATTATTATTAATTATTGACTCTCGTCCACCAATTTTGGTGAAAATCCCGAGTCTTAAAAAGGAGGTGTTTCATCCTGGCTAGTGGATTGGACTCATCAGTGATGATCCAGCAGCCGTCATCAGACACCTGCCGCATGCTGGTTGTGCGGCCTACTTATAGAATATGGAGTATAATTTCTCTAACGAGCAATCATACTCCCTCTGGCGGTAGAATCAGAGACCGACATTCTTGCCCTGATGACGGCTGCTGGATCATCACTGATGAGTCCAATCCAGTAGCCAGGACGAAACACCTCCTTTTTAAGACTCGGGATTTTCACCAAAATTGGTGGACGAGAGTCAATAATTAATAATAATTTTTTCTTTCAGTGAATTTTCACTGTAGAAATATAGCTCACGTTTGCCCGAAAATAACATTCTTCTTACAAAATAACATTCTTCTTACAACGATTATGGTTGAGCGTATCAATTCTTTTTTTTAAATACAACTACCGACTAGGGCAAGAATATCGGTCTCTGGTTCTACCGCCAGAGGGAGTATGATTGCTCGTTAGAGAAATTATACTCCATATTCTATAAGTAGGCCGCACAACCAGCATGCGGCAGGTGTCTGATGACTGATGCTGGATTATCACTGATGAGTCCAATCCAGTAGCCAGGACGAAACACCTCCTTTTTAAGACTCGGGATTTTCACCAAAATTGGTGGACGAGAGTCAATAATTAATAATAATTTTTTCTTTCAGTGAATTTTCACTGTAGAAATATAGCTCACAT
Organism: Torymus aiolomorphi; assembly: GCA_036365515.1. Taxonomy (NCBI): domain Eukaryota; kingdom Metazoa; phylum Arthropoda; class Insecta; order Hymenoptera; family Torymidae; genus Torymus; species Torymus aiolomorphi. Next base: position 79,613,532 of record CM070877.1, on the reverse strand, counting down.
TTGCCCGAAAATAACATTCTTCTTACAAAATAACATTCTTCTTACAACGATTATGGTTGAGCGTATCAATTCTTTTTTTTAAATACAACTACCGACTAGGGCAAGAATATCGGTCTCTGGTTCTACCGCCAGAGGGAGTATGATTGCTCGTTAGAGAAATTATACTCCATATTCTATAAGTAGGCCGCACAACCAGCATGCGGCAGGTGTCTGATGACTGATGCTGGATTATCACTGATGAGTCCAATCCAGTAGCCAGGACGAAACACCTCCTTTTTAAGACTCGGGATTTTCACCAAAATTGGTGGACGAGAGTCAATAATTAATAATAATTTTTTCTTTCAGTGAATTTTCACTGTAGAAATATAGCTCACATTTGCCCGAAAATAACATTCTTCTTACAAAATAACATTCTTCTTACAACGATTATGGTTGAGCGTATCAATTCTTTTCTTTAAATACAACTACCGACTAGGGCAAGAATGTCGGTCTCTGGTTCTACCGCCAGAGGGAGTATGATTGCTCGTTAGAGAAATTATACTCCATATTCTATAAGTAGGCCGCACAACCAGCATGCGGCAGGTGTCTGATGACGGCTGCTGGATTATCACTGATGAGTCCAATCCAGTAGCCAGGACGAAACACCTCCTTTTTAAGACTCGGGATTTTCACCAAAATTGGTGGACGAGAGTCAATAATTAATAATAATTTTTTCTTTCAGTGAATTTTCACTGTAGAAATATAGCTCACGTTTGCCCGAAAATAACATACTTCTTACAATATAATATGTGAAGTAATCATCGTAAAAATTTTTATATTTTATATACATATATATCGCTCCGGAACCACCTTAAGCATTTATGTATTTATTTGTACATATGAATTAACCTATCTTTTCATTTTAGTAAAAGTGGTCTTTCTTATATCTATATTTTTGAGAATTATTAGGCAATTAATTTTATAAGGTGATGGCTTTGATATAGCTCTTTTTAAAGATTATATATTCCGATAGTTTTGTTAGAGGATCCTTTTCCTCTCTTATTAACTCGGAGAGGCTCAGGGTTCCGGCTCACGGGTTTTGCTGAAACAAAGCAAGCATTTTTTTTCAGTATTTCCTTAAATGCAGTTAAAAATGTTCATAACTTCAGTTTATCAAAGCGTGAGGGTCTAACTCCGGTTCGTTTCATATTTTAACATCTAAAAACAGATCTCAAAGTTTGAGAAAAATCCATGATCCGGATCTGAGATACACTCCTTGTAAGACTTAAATTTTCCCTCTATCAATCATATATTTCATTTACATAGACAACTAGACTGGATCATTCACTCAGGCAATGACAATCTTCTTAAATTGGATGACAAGCAACTGGAAGCCGAGCGACTTTGCAATGACCATTTTACTGCTGACGATTTTGTGGTCGGTTCTGGTATGACAAAATTGAAAAATATAGCTATACCTATTCAAAAGGCTTCAGATACTGATTCGAATAATTCCGGTGACGTTGAAGAACATGATGGCTCTGGAATTGATCTTCCTCCTACCTCTGAAGACAGATCAGTTATTGATTTAGAAACACCCTTTATAAGAGAAAGAAGTAACAACATGCCACAAAACTTTGTGGGAATTGATTTAGAAACATCTTCTTTAATAGAAACTAGTCATAACATTCCTCAACACTTTGATGCAGCAGAGCCATCTTGTTCAGGAATGCAAAGCAAGTCGAACTTTGATTGTGACTCTACCGGAAAATCATTAAATGCAAATGTTCAAACTAAAAAGTATGAAACTTTAGTTCAAAAATTGCAACATGAAATTGCAAGTTTAAAAGAGCAGTTAAACAAAAAAGATAAACAATGTAAACAAGCACAGTATGTGACTAAAACAATGAGTGTACGAAGAGATGTGTATAAACAAAAGGCTATTAAACTTTCTAAAGATATTCGTAATAAAGATAAAAAAATTAAAAATCTTGAACGTAAAATTGAAAAATCTAAGGAAGCAGTTTCTTTTTATGACGAGTATTTAAAGCTTAATGCAAATGTATTAAACTTTTTTAAAATGCAAATGAATCATGTCAAACTCAAAAAGTGGTCTAATGATGAAAAAGAATTTGCTGTGATTTTATTTTATAAATCTCCAAAAGCTTATTGTTATTTGCGTGACCAAAAGAAGTTTGCCTTATCATGTATTAGTTTGATAAGACGATGGATTAATGAACTTGATTTGGAGTCTGGAAATAACATTAAGTTATTTGAATTGTTAAAAATAAAATCAAGCACAATGACAGTAAAAGAGCGCGAGTGCGTATTAATGTGGGATGAAATGAGCATAAAAACGTGGTTAGATTACAACCCAAAAAAGGATTTGATTGAAGGTTACACTGATATGGGAAAGCATGGTCGCAATGCAAATCGTGGTAATCATGTTTTAGTTTTTATGTTACGAGGTAGGCAAAATGATTGGAGACAGTCTATTTGCTACTATGTTCCCCATAACAGTGTAAATGGAAAGTTATTGCACAAAATCATTTTAGATGTAATAGATTACGTTGAAGGTACTGGTTTTCTATTAAAATCAATGGTATGTGATCAAGGATCGCCAAATCAATCGGCTATAAAAGAATTGAGAATAACCAAAAATAAACCATTTCTTGAACGAAACAATCGTAACATTTTCTTCAATTTTGATGCTCCCCATTTACTTAAATGCCTTCGTAACACTTTTCGCAAACGTCAATTTGAAATTAATGAGAAACCCGTGTCATGGGATGCGATTCGGGAATTAAGAAATCGTGAAAAAGATCTTCCAACTAAATCTGCCCCTAAACTAACAGACAGACATCTAGATCCTAATGCTTTTCAGTTAATGAACGTTAGTCTTGCGGCTCAAATTTTTAGTAACAGTGTTTCTTCAGCTTTATTAGCAGGCGCGGTCGCATCAGAAAAACCTTTCATTCATCCCGATTGCATTGCAACAGCAAATTTTATTAAAAAAGTAAACGACCTTTTTGATTGTTTAAATAGTAGAAGTTCTCGAGATGTTAATCCTTTGCGTCGTCCTTTGTCAAACTTAAATCCTCAAGTAGTACAGTATTTGAAAGATTCTTTGAATTGGATCGAAACCTGGAAATGCGTTGATAAAAACGGTAATCTGCCATGCTTTGACGGTTTTTATTTGACGATTAACAGTATACTTTTGCAATGGGAAGATATGGCATCAAACGAGGGAGTATATTTGTTAATGACGCATTTAAATCAAGATCCGTTAGAAAATTTATTTTCTGTTTTAAGAAGTCGTTCTGGTCACAATCAAAATCCAACTGCGATGCAAGTGAGGCATAATTTACAGTATAGTATTACTGCAAATTTAATGTCTTCATCGAAATTAACAAACTGCGAACCTGACGAAACAGTAGCGTTACTAGCAATTTGTACGAAAAGTACTAAGCTTGATTTACAAGAATCGTTAGAAAATATGACCAATCCTGTGCCCGCGTTTACTGAAGACATTGACGATAATACCGATCGTATTACTTGTAATTTTCTTGCAAATGACAACAGTATCATCGAAGTAAATGCAAGTAATGAAAATGATGAATTAATTAACGATGATATTGAAGACGTTTGCAGTGAAATTTCATTCGATGGAGTAAATGAATCTGTTCATTTCGATGAAAATGAAGATACTTTTGTTGAAGAGATGTCTGATTCAGACACAGTTGTAGGTGATGTTGATGATAATGAATTTCAAGAAGTATCTAATTCATTAAATGAAGGGAGTGAGAATTTGAATAATATAGATAGGAGCTTGTCATCCGAAACTTATGATAAAATGAATAGTGTTTTGACAAATTCTCACAATCGCCAAGATTCATGTACTCCTTTACGGGGAGCAATAAAGTATGTTGCTGGATATATAGCTATGAAATGTATTTCAAAATTTAATTGTTCTGATTGTAAAGCTTTTTCACTAGAGTTAATTGTAACATGGAAAGTAACGATGATCTATTACTTTTTTTAAAGCGTATAAAGTATTTAATGTGACCAATGAACTTGGAAATCTTTGCGTCCCTTCTGACGCTTTTTATAGAATCATTATAACAGCTATTGAAACTTTTGATACACTATTTTCTGAAGTAAGTTACAAGACAGAAGTTAGTAAAGTTTTAATTGATAAAATCACAGCTGAAATTCTTAAATATCATGCACAGTTTTGGATTACTGACGAACCTTGTAAATCGCATCGTGAGGCTGTAATTGTGTTTTTTGTTAGATTTCATATTTTTAATAAGGTGAAATGGATAAATTATGATTTGCGAGATGCTAAAAGTTCAAGAAAAAGACATTTTGCTGGTAACAAGCCTAATGCTAAGTTGCAGAAATTGAGTCATGAGTAAAAAAAGAACATATTAGATTTTATTAACGTCTATATTACTTAATGAGAAACTAAATTAGAATATGTATTTTTTAACACAAAGGAAATAATTTTTTTTTTCATGATGAAATTTCAACAAGTTGTTACGCTTATTGTATTGTCTTAAGCTAATATGAATATATGTTTATTTCCTTACAGACAATTATTTTTGTGATTCAATAAAAGGTGACATTTAATGGCCATTTATTAATATAAAGCATATAAGTAAAATAAGTAAAATACTAGTTATTAATTTTCAATTTCATTTTTCTTCATAGAAATTTTTCACTTTTTTCAATGCTGTGTGATAATTTATTTATAAATCATAGATCTTCATGTAAAAAAAGTTTGTTTAGTTGTATTTAATTGTATAAACATTTTTATTGCTAATTTGATAATAGTAATTTCCATTTCGTAGTTACAATATTAATTCATTTTGTAAAATTATTGAAGTAAAATTATTAAAAATATAATGTCACTTTTTATACACTACGATTTTTTTTTATATTGCATGTACATACTATATTAAATTTAAGACAGCATTTATACTAAATTATTCTATAGTTCTTAGGGTATGAGCGCTGTCATGCCATATCAATTATCGTCTTTTTGTTTATAATCCATATTTACTTTCATAAATGATTCAGATTATAATACTTTGTTCGGATAATCAGAAAGTACTTCAATTCAGTATTGATTCACGTAATAGATATAAACTTGAAATTAATAACAATTACTTGTAGTAACGTGCATAAAGCAATATAATTTATAATTTTGTTTTATCTTTTGTAATAAATTGTGGTGAATAGTTTCTTATGGTAACTAATTTGCATTTCTTTTTGTAGATTATTGAAATGAAAAAATATCTGATTACAGGCAAAAGATTTTAATTTTTAGTGCATGTTAGGAATATTTAAAAATATTCATCACCCTTTCTTCCTTAACCTAATAATCCTGTGTTTCCTATCCTATCCTGATGGAAAATATCTGCCACCTTCCCGCTCGGTTTCCATCGAATAATATCGAGTTTGCATATTATTTCTATTGTTTTTAAATAATTAATGAAATTAAATTACTAAAATAATGTGTAAAACATATGTTAAAATTATTTATGCAAACACGTATTAACTGAGAGCAGAACATATTAATGAACATTCCATGAATTTAAGTAGAATTAACAATCATTTTGGTAACGCAGGGTCGATTTTTGTGTTTTTCAATTTTAAAAATCGATACTACCTTTTTTATGCCTGATCCATTAGTTTGAGATTGCTGCAGCATATTTTTATCCACAGGGAGGTATTTTATCAGAATGGTGAAATGTTATATAGATATTTTATTAAATATAATGTGGCCATTTCCTTCAAGGAATATCTTAAATATAAAGTCGTTTAAAATATTTTCCAAATCTGATACTGTCAATTACAAACGGGAGCTATTCAGAACACGAAAAAAATTTTTTTCAAAAATAAATAATAGAAAAATTCTCGTCTATAAAAATTAAAAACAAATTGCATAAACTTACAGACTTTCAACTAGAGGAAAAACATTCCGAAAAATGTAAAAGATGTATTCCCATAAAATTTTTAGATCATGTGTCGACGTAGGGCTTAATTCCCTTAATCACCGCATTTTCTATAGTTTAATCGTTAGGTGGAAATGGTATTGGAAATACCGATATCACATATCATATTAAAATAATTTAATGAGAATATTATGGACTTCTTGCCACGTTTTTTTAAATTTTTATATACTAAACTTTAAACATTTTATACCACTGTAACCTCAAAATCATAACTTTAACATAATTATTCGGCTCTCGTGGTATGAAATACGGTTCGAAACTGGTGCGTAATATGATTTTTAGCTCGTGTGACTTTTCTCACTCGCATCGCTCGTGCGAAGAACACGTTACATCCCCGATGGAAATAGAAAATGTATATAAATGTAAAAAAATGTATACAAACTTATATAATAAGTGTTTATAAAAGTTGTAATTAGAACATTTTTTACGTTTATATACGTTTATATACATTTATATAAGTTTTTTTTTACAAAAATTTTCACTTATTTACATTTATATATTTTTTCTTACATTTTGAATAGTTGTATTGAAAATTTGTATTTTTGTAAATATACATATGTTTAGTTTTTTTACAGATATATACATTTATATACATTTATATATTTTTTTAAAATTTTCGCTATATAAGACTTTTTTTTCTTAATTTTATGGAAGTATATATAAATGTATATAAATGTAAAACAATATGTATAAATTTCAAAAATTTCTTTAAAATCACCCATCTGACAATTTAGTTGTCTGATATAATACCCCCGCGTCTTTCTTCTTAAACCTTTATTGATACATTGATTATGATGAATAAATTACTCGAAAATTAAAAACTGTCAGAAAACATAATATCATGTGCACCCAAGGGTTGGTGGGCTTTTTTATATCGCGAGTTTGCAGAGACTCGTGCTAACTTGCCTTCGACTTGTACTTATAAATACTCAGTTTGCTAAATCCAACATTGAGTACACCCTTGATACACAATGTATTATTTTACAGTGAATATGAAAATTAATATAATGGTTGCATACAGTCGAAAAGTGATATGTCAAGTGATATATCAAGTTAAATAACTGTACATATATGACTACATAACTAATTATTACTATTTATTTTCTTGTATAACAATTTATATCTTTTTTTATTTCTTTCAATTATTATTTTTTTAATCAAATAATTGTAAGAATTTATTAACTTTTAATAATACTTAATATAATTTATTTTTAAATTAAATTTTATTTAATCATTATTAAATTGTTATTTATAAAAAAAATTTATAACATGTAAAATTGCAAATCATCATGCAGTCATGCTTTACGGCGCTTGCGCCCGGATCATCGTGAACGGAGCGGGCCGGCGGGCCGCGGACGGCGCGCGCCCGAGCCGCCGAGCCGCGATTCGCAGAAGTGAGAAGAGAAGCATACAAAGTCAATGCTGGCGCCATCACTCGGTCAAGGCGGAACTAATTTTTTTTCGTCCTCGCCCCCCATCTGACGTACGCTTCTATATGCGTCTATATTCGTTGGTTTTACGTCACGGTGGAGAGGTTTTATACCGTATAATACTAAAATCAGTATAATACTCTAAATTTGTCGTAAACTGCAGTATAATACCACAAATGGAATTATACTTAAAAGTTCTCATTAACAGTAGTATTATACCAAAACAGGTACCTCACTGAAAAAAGCACGACAGTAATAAATTAATAATAAAAAAGATATTAATATACACAATACTACAGTAATAATTAATAAATAAAGTACTAATCTAATAAAAATTTGTACAATTATAATAAAAGTAGAAGCAACTTTCAGTTTATATTGTATTTATAATTACGAAACTTTTTTAAATAAAATCATGAGCTCTGCAAGAAATAGTATATTACGACACAAGGCTAGAAAGTTGGATTTCCTGGCCAAGTGTCGTATACTATTTTTCTTCATCCCCGGCCGAAAGTACGCCATATAGTTGATATTAATTAATAAAATGGCATTGTTGGCTGCTAACTACGGCTCGGCCATATGTATAAAAAAAGCCTGCTTCAGCGCTACTTTACATATCGCGGAGCGTAAGGTTCGACTTCGGCTTTTTTTTATGCTCGCCCGACTTTTGCAAAACCGAGGCCAAGCCTCGGTTTTGCTGATCGGGGCGGGCATTAAAAACACTAGTAAAAGATGCTTAAAAAAGATGATGGACCAAAAATATCTGCATACTTAATTGATGCTCATTTCAACTACAGAACAACCTCTCAATGGTTCCTCTATTTGTCTTTTTCTATCCCATAAGCGATACATTATAGAATGAGAGTCAAAAACTTTCACATATAAGTATATGAGCCGTTTCACGTCAACTGCCCCAGCGCCGTGCGCGAGCGCCAAATCGAGCTATTTCTAACTCATGTTTATGATACTAAAATGTAACTAAGAAAACTATTTTATAAGCGTTTTCGACGTATTTTTTCCTCAGCTTTCCAATGGTGTAGGCAGTTTTTCCGAAATTTTCCATTTTCACCTTCAAAAAGTACAAAATGTCTTATATCTCAAAAAGTGTATTTTTAATATTTTTTTTACCATTTAGATCGAAACCTGAGCATTTTTTACATAGGAAAAAATTGTCACGTCGAAAGTATATAATTGCAATGACTTTTCATCTTATTCCTATTCGAAATTTTTTCGAATTTCTGTCAATACAATCAAACTTGGATTTCATAGGGTCTTTCGTGTATTTGATGATTAAATCATTGGTAACTCTTTGTTTCGTTATTTCTTTCGTTTATTGTAGCAACTAAAATGGATTCAACTTGGAAATTAAAATCCATAAATCCTTTCAATAAAAATGATCACCCTTCATATAAAATAAAAGATTTGTTCGACTTTCCAACACTTTTGAGAAGCGAATGTCCCTTAGTACCAGAAAAAGCAAAAATTTATTCTAACTGTCAACGCCAAATTTACAAACATAAATCAAATTTACCTCCAGCTGATGCTGAAAAAGCTAAAATAGTGTGTAACGATGAGTATCACAAAGTTGGTGTTGCAGTTCTTGAACAAATAAAGAAAAAAATTTCAGAATCAACAAATAAGCAAGAGAGAATTCAGTTACTAACTCTTGTGCCCGAGTTTTGGTCTCGTAGGGACTTAATGCGAGAATTCGCTTGCACTGAACGGGAAGCTCGCGAAGCAAAAAAGTTAGTAGCTAAAAGTGGAATTTTTTCAATACCTGCTAATAAAAGTGGCAAACTACTTTCAGCTGAAACTGTAAATTCAGTGAAAAAATTTTATGAAAAAGATGATGTAAACCGAATTATGCCAGGTTTAAAAGATTACATATCTGTTAAGCAGAGCAATGGTAAAAGAGAACATGTTCAAAAAAGATTACTGCTTGGTAATTTAAATGAACTGTATAGTTTATATAAAAAAGAAAATGAACACGTTAATATTGGTTTTACTAAATTTACACAATTGAAGCCAACACATTGTGTTTTAGCTGGAAGTAGTGGTACGCATAATGTATGCGTGTGTGTACATCACGAAAACGTAAAGCTCATGCTAAGTGCTATGGATCTAGAAAATTTAACAAAAGATACTAGATTGCCTCTTAAAAACTACCACGATTGCATCCAAACAATTATGTGTAATGATACACACGATAGATGCTATTTAGGTGACTGTTTAGATTGCCCCAATATGTCCATATTACGTAAACATTTGCATGAATGTTTTGATGAAAGTGATATTTTTCAAATAAAGTATGAATCATGGTTACAAACAAATCGGTGTACAATAGCTTCTAAAATTGTAAATGTTCATGACTTTATGGACATACTGGGAGAAAAATTGATAAAATTAAAATCTCACGATTTTTTTGCTAAGAATCAATCACTTTTTGTAAGTGACTTAAAAAACAACCTACAACAAGGAGAATTTCTTGCGTGTTGTAATTTTGCCGAAAATTATGCCTTTGTTATACAAAATTCTACACAATCGTTCCACTGGAACAACAACCAAGCAACTGTTTTTACAGTTGTTGTGTATTATAAAGAAAATGAAGAGCTTAAACATGTAAGCATTGCTGTGATTTCCGACAATCTAAACCATGATACTGTTGCGTTTATGAATATCAAAAAGCTATAATATCTTACCTCAAAACTACAATAAATTCATAGTAAAAAAAGTCTATTATTTGACTGATGGAGCAGGTCAGCATTTTAAAAATAAATCTAATTTTCTAAATCTTCTTTTTCATGAGAAAGATTTTGATGTTCCAGCTGAGTGGCATTTTTATGCCACGGCGCATGGCAAAGGTGCATGCGATGGTATAGGCGCCAACCTAAAAAGAGGTGCAAAACGAGCGAGTCTACAAGTTTCTTCTAATAATCATATTTTAACGCCAGAAAAGCTTTATAACTGGGCTAAAGATTATTGCAAAGAAACCAAAGTTTTTTATAGCAGTAAAGAATCATATGAAGATACTGTCTTGAAACTAAAACCAAGACTGGATAAGGCTAAATTCAGACCAGCCACATTACAATATCATGCTATTATTCCAATTGATAAAAGTACATTGAAGCTCAAAAAAACCTCTTTAAGTTCTAAATATCAAATCTTCCCGAGAAAAACTGTTAGAAAAAACAAAGAAAAATTATCTGCACTGAGAAAAAAGCGTTAGTATAGTTGCTATATTGCTGTTAGCTATGAAACTCTGTTTTTTTTTTTTATAAAAAAGCCAATAAAATATTATTCTCACATTACAAAGAATTCGATAGAACAGGTAAAGATTATGAAAGTTATTAGGTAGCGAGGCAGGCCTAGTTTACGCGACGTCCCGCGCGCAGGAGAGCCATTGCGCTACTATTTCACGTTCTATTTTTCGAAGAAAACATCCTAAGCAAATTATGAAAAAAATCATTTCCTATGTAAAAAAATGCTCAGGTTTCGATCTAAATGGTAAACAAAATATTAAAAATACACTTTTTGAGATATAAGACGTTTTGTACTTTTTGAAGGTGAAAATGAAAAATTTCGGAAAAACTGCTTACACTATTGGAAAGCTGAGGAAAAAATACGTCGGAAATGCTTATAAAACAATTTTTTTAGTTACATTTTAGTATCATAAACATGAGTTAGAAATAGCACGATTTGGTGCTCGCGCGCGGCGCTGGGGCAGTTAACGTGAAACGCCTCATATAGCTACACCATGTTTTGAAACTCAAAATGTAAACATCATGTCTATATATGTACAGAAGCTTTCTGACAGCGTGTGTGCAATAAGAACATAATTATTATCAGAGTTATAAATATATTGTTCAATATATTAATAATAACATAAAGTTAATTTAATACGTCTATATCTTTTCATTTTTCCGATTTTAAAGATGATTTTCTTGTTATCACATTTGTAAAGATTAGCATAGTTTAGGTTACAACACTTGTGCTGTCGCGGACGTTACCATGCAACGATCAACAAAGAGCAGCCACAAAAGTCGCTCTTCCCGGAGCGAAAACAAGCCGGGAAGACGTACTATCGACTAGGGGACGAAGAAAATAAAATAAAACAAATAATATTGTGAGTGTAATAACATTTAATTATTACAAACTAAGTATTTAGCTAGATTTAGAGATTGTTAAATAAGTTCCTGCATATATATACATTCTTCTCAGTACTATGTCTCTGTACATTAGCAAATATGCGCGTGTGCACGCATGTGTATATGTGCGAGTGTACTAGTGTGAGTAAGCGAGAGAAAGAGAGAGAAGAAAGTATGTATAGTTGCGTACCGTTAGTTTCGACCCCGTGTGATGAATAAAGAAACCTCCTTATATACTACGTCAATTTCTTTTTCCACTCCCCTCCATAATCAAAGTTAACAGGTTATGGGCTCATCTACTGGCCTGTGAAAGATAGTGCGAGTGAAAAAGAAAAGCAAAACTGAAAAGTGTTCTCTAAGAAAATGGCGGGTGAAATCTCGGCGCGAAACCTGTTGAAGGTCAACGGTAAAAATTTCCACCACTGGAAATTTCAGACCTCTAACGCATTAATTGCTCACGATCTAATCGGCTACATAGACGGCACTACTCCGAGACCTCAATCCCTCAACGATGACGCAGGGAAAGCGTGGGTCAAGGGAAACGCCAAAGCCATGTTCCTCTTATCCGCCGTAATAGAAGAAGAGGAAATGAACAACTTGCTCATCTGCGTGACAGCGAAGGAAATGTGGGATCATCTGTCTACCGTGCACGAATAAAAGTCAGAGTCCAACAAACTCCTACTGTGTCAACGATTCCACGAACATCGAATGGATACGAACGAATCCGTTGTGGCGTATATTTCGAAAGTGCAAAATCTCGCGAGGCAATTGTTGGACATCGGGGAAAATATTTACGACTCGCAAGTAATAGCGAAAATACTTGCAAGTTTGCCTTCGAAGTACCGAAATTTTCGTACGACATGGAACAGCATAGAAGGAAGAAGGCAGACGATCGAATTTCTTCAAGCTCGCTTAATCGAGGAGGAAGAGTACCTAAACACAGACGACCAAGAGACATCGGCTTTGGCGGCGACCTCGAAAAAGGTCACAACAGGAGGCACGAGCAATCCAAAAAAGAAGAAAGGCAAAACTTTCGTAAGTCAAGAAATAACATGAAGTGTTTTGTGTGTGACGAGCAAGGTCACTACATTCGTGAGTTCCCGAAAAGCAAACACAACCGAGCAATTGAAAACGGCAGTGGCTCGAATCATTCGAACGGTTGCGCGCTAGTTGCGACGTGTAAAGCTGAAAATCGCGAGTAAGGCGATTCGGAGAAAGAATAGTTCTGGGAGCCAACGTCAGAGCAAAAGAGGGCGCTACATAACACAAGACAAGAAGAGATCTGGCACACCGACAGCGGGGTGTCGGTACACATTTCGTTCAGGAAGGATTGGTTCATGGAGTATCGATCCAAAGATGATGGCAGCACCATCACACTCGGCGACGGCAGAATGTGCCGAGTAAGAGGCGAAGATACGATACTCATCGAACGTCTGATACACGGTGTATGGACGTCCGCACATATAGAGAAGGTTTTATATGTACCCGAAGTGGGCAAAAATCTGTATTCGGTTGGTCAAGCTACAGCAGGAGGCTTAGAGATACGATTCAAAGGAGAGAATGTATACTTTCTGAGCGGAGATGAAATCATCGCTGCAGGTCTCAAGCAAGGTAACCTCATATGCCGGATGTTTTTCCGTCTGCGCTCAGTCAACAAACTGGAGGTGACAGTCGCAGAAGCAAACTTCGAAAAATGGCACGAGAGGTTAGGTCAGCTAAACTCCCAAGTAATGAAGGACTTGATCGCGAAGGACCTAGTCAGCGGAGTCAAGGTAAAGGGAGCCAAAAACGATTTCTTCTGCAAAGGCTACCAAATAGGCAAGTCCAAAAAGCTGCCATTCAAAAAAGAATCAGTGAGGACTACAGCTCCAGGAGAGATGATTCACAGCGACATGTGCGGGCCAATGCAAGAGAACTACATAAAACACAAAAGCAATGTGTTTGACAGATTCATAGTTTTTGAAAAGAAGATCAGAAACAAGTTCAGAAGATGTATGAAAACTCTCAGAACCGACAACGCAATGAGTATGTAAATGAGAGAATGTCTACATACATGCAGTCCCTAGGCATAACTCATGAACGAACTGCACCGTATACGCCCAAACAGAACGGGAATACAGAAAGAGAGAACCGCACTATTGTAGAGTGCGCGAGGACTCTACTGGAGTCAACCAACCTACCTGGTTCGCTGTGGGCGGAAGCAACAAATTGTGCAGTATACACACTAAACAGAGTGCTGACACCAACGAGGGACAGAAGAAAAACCTCATACGAACTATGGATGGGCAAGAGACCAAACCTAGATTACATGAAGATCTTTGGAGAAGACGCATACCAACTTCTGCCAAAATCAACCAAGTTCGAGAAGACTGCCAAACCAATGAAGCTAGTAGGCTATGAGGAAGACACAACTAATTACAGGCTGTACTGTCCAACGAAGAGGTAAGTTGTCGTCTCCAGGCACAGATTCAACGAGTACAACGGAGAGGTGGATCCTCCCAGACCTATCACACAAGATGATGCAACCCTGTTCCATCATACCGAGCCAGCTATCCCAGAATTCGAGGAGGATTTCGAAGCAGGCTTGAAGGAGGGTGGTGACGCAGAAGCTGGTCGTGACGAAGAAGCCAACGTAAGAGCAGCCCAGGCAGTCGTTCAATAACCAACACAAGCTGGGTCTCATCCAAAACCATCTGCCACCCCCAACAGGTCATTGCAAGACACAACCATATTAAAAGTACCGGCTAGGTATGAGGTAAACACAACTTATCACGTTACGAAATTCCCACTGATTACAGCGAGGCTGTTACTGGACCAGATACCAAAAGATGGCAAGCAGCCATCGAAGAAGAGCTTGACGCTCACAAGAAAAATGGTACTTGGGAATATGTACCTCGAACAGCTGATGTCAGGGCGCTAAAATCCAAGTGGGTGTTTAAGATAATCGATCACCAGGGCGAGGAGGCACGATTTAAGGCCCGACTTTGCGTAAAAGGTTTCGTGCAGCTGGAAGGCCGCGACTACCATGAAACGTTCTCTCCCGTAGTGAGATATGACTCATTGCATGTGCTCCTAGCACACATCACACACGAAGACCTGGAGATAGCCACCTTCAATGTCCGCACAGCGTTCTTGTATAGCGAGTTGGAAGAAGTCATTCACATGGAAATTCCTGAAGGTGTGAAGATCCACAAAGTAAAAGAAAACAGTGCTGTGTGTGTGTTGCGAAAGTCCTTGTATGGACTCAAACAAGCACCTCGGTGCTAGAACGTGAGGTTCAAAAAGTTTCTGTATAAATTTAATCTTAGAGAGTGTAACGCAGACAAGTGTATTTTTGTGGATAAGTTTGAAGGTTACAAAATATACATGGCTCTCTTTGTAGATGATGGCCTGTTGGCCTGTAAGTCATCTGATATCATTAACAAAAGTCTAGTCGAGTTAAACAACGAATTCTCAATCACTAAAGGTGATGCCAGTTATTTTGTAGGGCTTCAAATTACCAGAAACCGAAGCAACAAATCCTTGTTTATAAGTCAGAATATGTATACTAATCAGATTGTAAACCGATTTGGTATGAGTGAAGCGAATGCATTGAGTGTGCCAGCCGATCCGAATGTCAATCTCCATGCGCCAGATCAAGAAAGTGAACCGAAATGTAATGTACCCTACAGAGAAGCGATCGGCTCATTGTTGTACCTGGCTACTGTTAGTAGACCAGACATTTCGTTCATTGTAAATAAACTAAGTAAGTATTTAAGCAACCACGATTCAAGTCACTGGAGAGCCATGAAACGCGTGTTTGCGTATCTGAAAGGTACGATGAATGTAGGCATATTGTACATAATGTGTGAGAGTGGGCTTGAAGTCGTAGGCTATTCCGATGCTGACTTTGCGAGCGACTTAGATACTCGAAGATCCACCACGGGTTTTGTATTTTGTATGTCATCCGTACCAGTGACTTGGAATTCCCAGCGACAAAAGTTAGTGACTCTTAACACAACAGAGTCCGAATATGTAGCCGCAGCCTCTGCTACAAAAGAAATCTGTTGACTGAAAAAACTACTCTGTAATATCGGCTATCAATGTAATGGTATTGGTACTCTTTTGCTAGTTGACAACCAGAGTGCAATCAAATAAACAAAAAATCCCCAGTACCACAAAAGAACCAAACATATAGATATCCGATATCACTTCCTCAGAGAGAAATGCGAAGCAGGCGAAATTGATGTAAAATATATAGCCACCGAATACCAGCTGGCTGATATATTCACCGAAGCCTTGTCTAGAGATAGGTTTCTGAGACTATGCGACAGTCTCAATATATGTACGTCAGAAAAATAATTATAAACTTGTTAATATGCAGAAACGCGGAAGTGTTAAATAAGTTCCTGCAAATATATTCATTCTTCTCGGTACTATGTCTCTGTATATTAGCAAATATGCGCGTGTGCACGCATGTGTGTATGTACGAGTGTAGTAGTGTGAGAGAGAGAGAGAGAGAAGAAAGAGAGAGAAGAAAGTATGTATAGTTGAGTACCAATAGTTTCGGCCCCATGTGCGTGCGCGGTATAGTTAGTATGCCTCGATAGCGAGTCGTGCAAGGAGCTCGCGTGTAGCCGCAGTACAGAGCATAGAGACCTACACTGTTTTTCTACTTTCTTAAACACTGAATAAAGAAACCTCCTTACATACTACGTCAATTTCTTTTTCCACTCCCCTCCATAATCAAAATTAACACAGATAAATAAATAAATATTTTATTCTTCGTTTATTGTCCTTTAGGCGAAAGATTGTAATAAAAAATGTTAGAGTGAACAAATCAGCTATAAAATCATATATTTTGTATTACGACTTTCATCTGATTTGAAACAGTGCATTGGATCATGATAAGAAGATAATATCCCGGTTGAAAGTAACCAATAAAATCCAATAAAAAAAATTTGCATAAGATATTATAAGTATTTGCACCAATAAAATCTTATTAAATCAAATAAAATGTGTCTATTTATCGGTATAAACAACATCGGCATAATCTAATGATTGCCTTAAGCTAATGAAAACATTGGTTTATGCCGATTAACATACACATTTTATTTGATTTCATAAGATTTTACTGGTGGAAATACTTATAATATCTTATGCAAAATTTTTTTATTGGATTTTATTGGTTACTTTCAACTGGGATTTCTTGTAGAGAAATTTGTCAAAGAACTGAAAAATGAATAATTTGATTTATGAAATAATAAAAATATAAGAATTAATTGATAAAACATACAATAGAATTAAATTAAAAACACAACAGAAATTTAAACAGGATTGAATATAACAGAGTAAAAAAAAGAAATTTAAATTAAGCAACATTATTGCTAACATTAAAAATTAATATTTAATTTTAATATTTAATAATCGGTTCCAAACCTAACCAAAATAAAAATGAAAAAAATTATTCTAAACTTTAATAATAGGAAAAACAAATTTAAATCTAAAGTAGATACCGCTAAAGTACGTACCACTACAAATTTAAATCTAAAGTCTAAAAGAGACGTTCTAAACAGCAAAATATCACGCCGTATAATTCTGGGGATTAAATTATTCGAACACCAAAAACCTAAAACCAAAATACCTAATCCTGAAGGTGAGAAGTGACGCAAACGGACGGTGACTGGCGACTTGAATAAAAAATAAACCCTGAACAGCGTGAGGATGCGTACTCCACGTAGAAGACGCGGAGGTACGCTGACGGGCAGTGACAGGTAAGTTTCTTGTTAAAAATATCTAACCCCTAAAAAGCATGGGGATGCGCGCTCGTAGAGGCTGAGGAGTTGGGCAGACGAGCGGCAGCAAGTGGATTCTTTATTAAAATTATCTTAACTTCAAATAGCCTGTGGATTCGACCACCACGTAGAAGGAGTGGATGCACTCTTTCTCATGGCGGCAGCAGACAAATTCAATGAAAAATATCTAAGCCCTCAATAGCCTGCGGATGCGAGCTCCACGTAGAGGGGGTTGAGTTAGGCGGTGGCAAGCGAGACTCTTAAAAATATATTTAAACCCTAAAAAGCATGCATGGGGATGAGCGCTCCTCGTATATGATGCGAGGTGACGCAGGCAGGCGGTGGTGGACGAGTTAAATAAAAATATCTAAATTCTAAATAATTTGTGGATGCAAGCACCACGTAAAAGGTGGGGAGTTACACAGATGGGTGGCAAGCACGCGAATTCATTATTGAAAATATCTAAATTTTAAATAGCCTGTGAATGCGGCCCCCATGTAGTAAGAATGTAGGCATGCTGGCAAACGGATGCAGGTAAGTTTAATAAAAAATATCTGTGAATGCGAGCCGCACAGAAAAGGTGAATAGTTACGCAGACGGGCAGTAGCGAGCGGTACCTTATATAAAATATCTGAAGTCTAAAAAGCATGGGGATGTGCGCTTCGCATAGATGGTGCTAAGGCACGCTGGCGAGCGCCGGCAGAAGAGTCAAATAGAAAATATCTAAATCTTAAATTGACTGTAAACGCGAGCTGCACGTAAAAAGTGAGGAGTTACGCAGACTTGCGGCAGTAAGCAAGTTCCTTATTAAAAATATCAAACTCCAAACTGCAAAGAGGTATGCAGGAAAGCAGCAGTAAGGAGTTTTCTTATAAAAAAACATCTAAATCCTATAAACAGATTATGGATGCTAATTCCCCCTAGAAGGTGAAAAGTGTCGAAGACCGACAGCAGCGGAGTTAAATAAAAAATATCTAGACCCTGAGTAGCTTGTGGATGCAAGCACTATGTAGAAAACGAGGAGTTACGCAAACGGGTATTTGCTAACGAGCTCCTTATTAATAATATTTAAACCGCTAAATGCATGGGGTTGCACGCTTCACGTAGATTGTGCGAAGACACGTACGTGGACAGCGGCAGGCTAGTTAAATTGAAAATATCTAAACTAAATTACCAGGTTATGATAGTTCTTCGTAAAAGGGGTGGAGTTACCACACACAAGCCTCGGTCAGAAGGTTCCTTATAAAAAATATCTAAACGCCATAAACAGCCTTGAGGTTACGTACAAGGCGTGGAATTATGCTGATGAGCGGTGACAAGCGAGTTCCTTGTTAGAAACACCTAAACCCTAAAAAGCACGGAGATGCGCGCTCCCTATGTAGAAGGGGCCGACTTACCCAGGCAAGCAGCAATAACAAGCTACCTTATAAAAAGTATCCAAACTTCACAAACAGCTTTGGGATGCGAACTCCACCTAGACGGCGAGGAGTGACGAGGATCGGCGGCAGGGGAGTTAAATAAAGAATATCTAACCCTAAATAGCTTGTGGAGGCAAGTGCCTCGTACAAAGGTGAGGAGTGGCGCAGACAGACGGTGAAAAGCAAGTTCCTTATTAAAAATATCAAAACCCTAAATAGCCTGGGTCATGCAATGAGGAGTGACGAAGACCGCCGGCAGGGAAATAAAAAATATCTAAACCCTAAATAACTCGTGGATGCATGCACGACGTAGAATGTGAGGAGTAAAGCAGACAGGTGTGTAAAACGGTGGCAAGTGAGCTCCTTATTTATAATATTGAAAACCTAAAAAGTAAAGGGTTACACGATCCATGTAGATGGTGCGAAGATACGTAGGTGTGCGACGGCAGTCTTGTTAAATCCAAAAAATCTAAACTAAACGGTCCGGATATGCAAGTACCACGTAGAAGGGGCGGCGTCACGCAGCCAAGCCCCGGCAAGAAGGTTCCTTAAAAAAATGTCGAAAGCACATAAACAGCCTCAGGATGCGAACTCCGCGTACAAGGAACAGAATTATGCTGAAGAGCGGTGGCAAATGAGTTCCTTATTAAAAATATCTAAACTCGAGAAAGTATGGGGACTTGCGCTCCGCATTGAAGGTGAGCAGTTACGCAGACGGTTGGAAGCAAGTGGGTTCCTTATTAAAAATGTCGAAACTTTAAATAGCCTGTCAATGCAACCTCCACATAGTAGAAGCAGAGGCACGTAGGCAAGCGGGGGGCAGGCCTGTTAAATAATCCAAACACTAAATATCCTGACGATTCCAGCTCCACGTAGAAGGTGAGAATCTCCGCAGATTGGCGGCAGCAAGCGAGATCATTAGGAAAAATATCAAAATACCAAATAACCGATGAATTCGAGCTCCACGTAAGAAAGGGCGAAGTTACGCAGGCGGTAAAACGGTTCCTTATAAAAAACATCTAATCCCCATAAACAAGTTGAGGATGCGATAACTCGACGTAGAAGATGAGGAGTGATGCAGACCGGCGGCAGGGGCATTAAAAAAATATCTGAGCCCTCAGTAGCCTGTAGATAAAAGCTCCACGTAAAAAGGCGGAGTTTCGCAGATGGGTGTGAGAGCAATTGAGTTACTTTTAAGAATAGGGGAGAGTGGGGCACACCGAGCATGACTGGTCCAACGGACATTTATATTTTATAATAATAAGATGAATAAAAAGTTACAAATAATTTAAAAAATACTTAAGTTACTAGTCTTTCCCTCCTCAAACATAAATAAGGAAAGGTTCTAAATAACTATACTGAGAATAAAAATTGGCTAAAAAAATTGCGCCAATTTAATTTTTCATCAATTGGGTAAAATAAAAATAATTTCGTTACTTGGAATTATGCTAAAATTTTTCGACTCTAAGATTTCGATAATTTTCGATAGTTCCGAGCTCCCTCAGTCAAAATATGCGTTTTCTAGAAAATGACTGTGTGTGTGTATACGTGCGTTCATGCGTGCGTGCGTATGTGTGTGTGTGTGTTTTGGAGGAGGTTAGGAGAAAATACATTTAGGCATACAAGATGTTATGTAGGACTCGAGAATTTCTGGTAATACCTACTAAAACCTCCTTGCTGATATTCTATAGCAGGGCCTCCCCCTGAATGTAATTCCGCGCGAGAACCGCCATTAGGTATTACTTAGCGGATGGCATTCGTAGCCTTAGCGGCTCCTTCTATTGTTGGTTCCTCTCTTCTCTTCTAGTGGAGTTCAGCTTTTCTATGATGGTTGTGGCTAGAAGAGTCATCGCGTCCCATCCATTCTGCGAACCGAGTAGGCACCTTTCCACAACCTCAGGAGATAGTGGTCCATTCCATGCAGCCCTGTATCGCTCCCTCTCTTCCTCGAATCTTGAGCACAGAAACAGTGCGTGCTCCACATCTTCATCGATTCCAGGGTATCCTGGGCACTCTGCACATTCATACACGTCAACGCGCTTTGCACCCATGCCCGGTCAGCACGTGTATCAAATGGAAGGTGACGAGTCCGTGTCTCCTTGATGTCCACTCTTCTACGTCTGAGATAATGCGATGGTACTGTAGGTATCCCGGTGATTACCGTGAGACCAGCACCGGAAACCATGCGGCAGGCACCTTAGCTACGGCCCTGCCGGCCCTTTGGCATGTTCATAGCTTGCTTTCTTGCTTATAGGGCGTCACCGCAGATCGAGGCTCCGTATAGAATCACGGAGCTCACCACTAAAGTGAGTAGCGCCCGCCGCGGCAGTTTAGGCCGACCTATGTTTGGTATATAGTATGGTGTATAGGCTGTCGGGCGCCAGATTACCTCAGAAGCGTTCTCCCACTCTCAAGTAGGGAAAGAGGCGTTGGAGGGACCCTAGACCAGAAAATAGGGTCGAGAGTGATGAGCAGTGGTGACGGGCAGCCCCCCTCCAGTGGCGTAGGATGCCGCTAGTCCGTGATTGGTTGTTGACGATGGCTCGAGCCGTTAGGCCGTCGCGCTCCATTGTGCAATAGTTCTGAGGATTGTTTGTCTCTTGAGCCCTGACAAACAGTTCTGGGAATTGTTTGTGTCTTCGGCCTTGAAGGAGATTGGGTTTCCTCGATCCCTTCGCTACTGGATTCGTAGAAGTGTTTACTCTCGTGAGTCACGTTCGCTAATGCATTCTTGGAATTGTTTATCGCTAGGAGCCCAGCGGGTATTGATGTTCTCTGACCTTTCTGTCCTTCAAGGGCAAATTGACCGTTGCGGCTGACTGCGTTGCGCTATGCTATTTTGGGAATTGTTTACTCTGGCAATCTCGTCCTCTTTGTCCTTCAGTGCCTCGACCGTTGCAGCCACCGGCCACCCGAGGATTTCATAGAATCTTTCAAGAATAAATAGTTCCCAGAAAAGCCTTTCACCCTGATTGAGCTCCCTTTATCAATTATCGTTATTTATTACGTTATCAATTATCAATTGTCGATCACCGGTTTATTAGATATTTAATTACATACGGAATCAGTATTTATCGTCAGAGTCATTTATTTCTATTCGAGTTATCGTAAATTCGTTTATTATTTATTTACTATTTATTTACGGAATGGTTGAAATAATTTATCTGACTAATTAAACAAATTAATTATTTTATAGTTAAAATCTTCATAGGGTTTTTATTTTATTAGGGAATACGTTACAATACTTTTGTTATTTAATCGGTTGTTAATTTCTTTCATATTAATTTTGAAATTAACCCTTTAAATACTGAATTATCATTGTAGAATGATCCTAAATATTCTGCAACTCGTCCATGCGAACGCAGTTCATAACATTAAACGACAGCTTGCTCCATCCTTGGTGGGTCTGGTTGCACCCTGCGGCACTCCTCCTGTAATATTGTAGGATTGCATGCCACGTCAGTATCGTACAGCAGGGTTCGATCTGC
Organism: Torymus aiolomorphi; assembly: GCA_036365515.1. Taxonomy (NCBI): domain Eukaryota; kingdom Metazoa; phylum Arthropoda; class Insecta; order Hymenoptera; family Torymidae; genus Torymus; species Torymus aiolomorphi. Next base: position 79,591,278 of record CM070877.1, on the reverse strand, counting down.
AAAGTAGATCGACATGATCCTTCGCAAGTATAGCGGCACTTCTAGATTTTCTAGTGCCAACATGATGTTATGCCATTTGGCTGAGTTAAACGCATTCCGCATATCCAGAGCAATGACGGAACACACGCGTTTGGTGAACTCGCTGTCGTTAATAGCGTCTGATGCTATCTCCACCACGCGGTCGATGGCGTCGATGGTTCTCCGATAGATCCCTAGCCTGCTGTATGGCCGCCTCTAGTCTGGATTGGATAATCTGCTCTAATAGCTTTCCGGTAATGTCTAGCATGTAAAGCGGCCGGTACGATGATGGTTCGTCTGGAGGTCTATCATCCTTGAGGAGGAGAACTAGCCTCTGTACCTTCCAGTGTGACGGAAAAATTCCTTCACGTAGACAGGCGCTGAACGTGGTTCTTTAGGTACCCGCAGCATTCAGTACTGCGGTCTTTATACTCAGACCGGGGATTCCGTCTGGTCCTGGGGCTTTTCGGACGTAGATTCTATTGGCGGCCGTCTGTATCTCGACTTTGGTGACTTCGGGCGGTCGGCCGCATCGTCACCCTTCGTCACTCCTATTCCCTGCGTCCATTCGCGATGAACTGGGAACGGGTGTTGAACAGCCCTGTCGAGGAAGGCAGGATATGTAGGAACACTATCACCTGTTGGCTTGATCTTACTCATAACCGTCTTGTACGGGTGGTCCCAAGGGTCTTGTTCCACTTCCTCGCAGATGTCCTGCCAACATTTCTTCTTTGCTATCTTAATGGTTGTCTTGAGCTGCTTTCTCTTTACTTCGAAGTCCGCATGAAGCTGTTCGAACCGAGGCCCACCAACCACTCTCTGATGCAGCCTTGTAGGCCGAAGGCATTCGCACCGTCTTTTTGCACCGTCGTTTTAACCATCGACGCATCGCAGGCTTCTATTATGGCTCGTGTGAGATTTTGGGTTTTCTCTTCTGCTGTCACTTCACACTGTACTCTCTCTAAAGAGTGCAGGAATGTGTCTTTTTGTCGAAGGTGATCGGAGCCCACCTCTTTTTTCTTGGTTGTGTCGCCATACCTTCTCCTTTCCCTGATTGCTGCAGTCGGTATACGAGGACTTGGTGGTCACTGCCCGTGTAACGATCGGAGACTCGCCAGTCGCACACATCCAGTCTTGGATCAACAAAGGTCAGCTCAACTATGGAGGTCTTGCATCCCTTGGCAAAGATCGGCTTTGTCCCACAGTTCGCGATCTCCAACTCCAGTATCGCAAAAGCCTCCAGAAGTGCCTTATCGCGTTGGTTGGTTCTGGTGCTACCCCACTCTTCTGCCCATACATTGAAGTCTCCTCCGATCACCACTGGTACCTGGGAAGACTTCGTTCTGGCGATTAGTGCATCCACGGAACTGACAAATTCATCAATGCTATAGCTGGACGAGAGATAACAATTGTACATCCTCATACCGATTACCTCCACCCAGGTAAAACCAGGAGCTGGGATGTCCATCCTTTTGATTATGTGGAGATCTCCACCCACCTAGATGGCCGCTCTTCCGGAGGCATCCCTGATCTAGTTCCGTTCTTTACGGTATTGATACGCTTTGCTAATTATGAGGACTTCAGCCTTCTCTGCTTGTGCCAACTGCGACAACAGATCTTGGGCCCCTTAGGAGAGTTTCAGATTTAGTTAAAGTACGTTCGCCATCGGTCTGCTGCGTTTCCATTGACTCTTGTGTTCTTCCAGCTATGGTCGAATGCTCCACTGCTTCGTGGCCTCTTTTCCACACCGATAGCATTGTGCCGACCGATCTAACTTGCTCTTACAGTCTCTTGCCTGATGGCCGATGTCGTGGCATTTGTAGTAACGCGATGCCGCCTGGTGAAGACGAATTCGGCAATTCACCCAGGTAACCTCCTTAGCTTTCCATTTTCCATTATCTTTCTTGCCACTGCAGTTGGAAGCCGGAGGTTAGCTTCCTGAGTGCCCCGTAAGATTGCCTTAGTCTAATATCCTTTGGTCGTACGCTGATCGGACTAATCACCTTATCAATGGACTGTGCCACTTCCTCTTCTTTCATAGTCTCGTCTATGTTCCTCATGTTAATAGACTCCTTCTGTGTCAGCGCCTGGACGCCGGCTGTTTGCGATATCCTCGATTCTATTACTTTTTGGAGTTCTGCACTTTCGGCACCTGGCTTCCCCAGCTCCAGAAGTAGTTCCCCTGATTTATTTCGCCTGATGTATGTCACTCTTTCTTTAAGACCTAACAGTTCTTCTGCACTTTTAATCTCTTTTAGGATATCGCCGTAGCCATCCTTACTTAATGCCTTGATCTTAATGGCATCAGAACGTGGCGTCTCAGTTTAACCTTGGCTAGCGATTTTCTCCGTCCCTGCTTGTTGTCATCCTTCTTTTTCTTGCCCCTTTTAACGATTGTGGTTCAGTCAGGCTCTTCTGATCAGTCTTTCTGGTTATCTGTGCTTGTCATGGAGATAACTATAGACCGCAGTCCTATTTCTGCCTCTCTCTTGATTTTTCTTTGTTGGGGACTTGAGCAGCGTCACCTGATCACGTTTGGTGTTTGCCTGTGATGCATTCCCTTTGCGAAAGAGCGGAGATGTCTGGCTTGCTCCATCCTTGGTGGGTCTGGTTGTTTACCCCGACTCTCGCTCTGTCGTGTCGTGACAGTTACTTTTAGGGTTCTTTCAGTGGTTCTTGCCGTGATCTTTAGCTCGTTATGAATATTCCTCTTATCTAAAATTAACTCCACCAGAGACTCTACCTTTGCTCTTAGAGCCAGGAACGCTGTTGTCTCTGCGCTAGTCTAGTTGACTTCTTCTTCTTCGCTCGTCTTTTGAGGTTCAGTAAGGGCCAAGCGATCCACCCATTCTACACCAGCCTGATTGGCCACAACGTGCTTCTGCCTCCCCCCCCCCCCCAAATCCGTGGGGTCTGCACCGACCACCGAGGCTTCCATCCGATCGGAATCGTTGCACATCCACCATAGTTGATTTATTAGTCGAGATGCCTTCCCCTAGCTAGTTTTGGTCTGCCCCGGTTATTTTATTTCCCCGGTAACCTTCATATCTGACGAGCTTTCCTCTATCCGACGCATGGGAAGGTACTTGATGCGAGGCTAGTAACTCAACATAGGCGTGTGTGTGTGTGTGTGTATGTGTATGTGTGTCAGTGCGTGACTTTTTTTCTAGAGGAGTTAGAAAAAACGCCCTTACACATACAAAGATGTGGGGCTCGACCATTGCCAACAATACCCACTAACAATCCTCCTGCTGATTTTCTGGGCAGGTTCTCCCCTCGGCTGAGTATTTTCCCGGCAGATACCACCGTTAGGCGTCGCGAGGGTCAACCTCCGCCTTTACGACCCTCTATACCACCTGTCGCTCGGTCATACGTCTTCCTCTTCTCTCTTCTTCTCTTCTTTCCTCTTCTTTTCTAATGCGATAAGGCCCTGAACTTCCCATAAGGCCCTGAACTGTTTTCTCTCTTCCCGAAACATGGGACACATGAACAAAGCATGGTTCATGTCCTCCTCATCTTCAGAACATGCCGAGCACTCCATGCTTCGATATTATCCAATTCTCTCCAGATAGCTACGAAAGCAGCCATGCCCGATGAGTACCTGTGTGAGACGAAAAATCACGAGTCCATGTCTCCTCGATACATGGAATGATGCAGTGGGTCCATAGATCTTCGCCTGCTGTATCCTATCGACGCTATTTTTGTTGCTATTTTTCACTGCTATTTTTCACCGGTCTTCCAGGACCATCGGTTTAAACGTCATCCCTGGTAGAAGTAATATTCTTCGGTAACCATGCCTTCGTGATACATCTCAGCTCTCGCGGTTGCCATTAGTTCTACGGGTGGTATCCCGGAAATTATCGAGTAAGCGATGTCTGACACAGTACTATTGGCACAGACCACTCTCAGCACAATTTACCTGCAAGCTTTTCGCCGAAGGGCACCTTAGCTAGGGTTACTACTTATACCCTATTGAAAAAACTCATATGAGAACTCATATGTGATCTCATATGAGGTTTTGGCACGAGTACTCATAAGAGAACTCATAAGAGATATCATATGAGATCTCATATAAGTTTTCAGTGTCATCGCAGTTTGTTTGAAAATCATGAGGTCTCATATGATGTCTCATATGAGGTCTCATGAGATATCATATAAACCCTCGTACTACGGCTCTGCAGTCTCGATATCGCTGTCAGCATAAAGCTTGTGCAAACATTGCTGCAATATTGCTAAATCTAGTAAAAAATTGCAGAATATTTAATTATGTGTTTAACATTCCTGTCGTATTGATAAAGCTTGCGCAAACATTGCTGCAATATTGCTGGCACAAAAGGAAAAATTGCAGACCATTCAACATGCGTTTAACATTCCTCTAGTATTGATATATCTTGTGCAAACATTGCTGCAATATTCCTAAATCGAAAGGATAAATAGCAGACAATTCAATTTCCGTTTAACATTCCTCCCGTATGGATATATCTTATGCAAACATTGCTGCAATATTGCTAAATCGAAAGGATAAAAATAGCAGACATTTTATTATGTATTTAACAGTCCTTTCGTATTGATAAATCTTGTGCAAACATTGCTGCTATATCGCTAAATCTAGTAGAAAATTGGAGAATATTTAATTATGTGTTTAACATTCCTGTCGTATTGATAAAGCTTGTGCAAACATTGCTGCAATATTGCTGTAACAAAAGGAAAAATTGTAGACCATTCAATATGCGTTTAACATTCCTCTAATATTGATATATCTTGTGCAAACATTGCTGCATTATTGCTAAATCGAAAGGAAAAATTGCAGACAATTCAATATGCGATTAACATTCTGTTACGTTGATAAATATTGTGCGAATATTGCTGCAATACTGCTTAATCGAGGAAATATTGGTGAAACTTAATTATATATTCGTTTAGTATTAATTAATCTTGTACGAATATTGCTGCAATATTACAATAATACCTGATCATTTTAGAAAAGGAATGGAAAAACGGTCATCAAGGTTTGCAGGAATATTCCCTAAGGGATTCTTTATTAACGTTGTTAATTATGATGTTTATTAACGTTGAGGGAATATTAGCGAAAATTGCGAAAATGGCAAATGAATATTGAGGGAATATTCCTCAAATATTGAGTGCTATAGGGAATTTGTCACTTGTTTGAAGAAATCAGATATAAGTTGAATTCCATTGAGACAAGTGCAAAAATGTTGGCTTAACCACTCTCATGAAAGGTTGGGTATCACACAATCCCACTCAGAGTTTCATCATTGAAAATGCGGGCTGGATCAATGCAGAAGAAAGACAAAACATTGTTGATAATGCTGGTACTTCAATGTATTGATTCCATTGAGCCTAATTTTTGGCTTCGCAGAGGACTATCGTAAAATTGTAGTAAACGCAAAGCATGAACTCGTTCTCATGAGATCAAGAAACGACTTGAATGCTGTTGTACAAACAGCTACACGAGTAGCCGAACAAGACGTTTATGAGGACTTTAAAATTGAATTAACTAGAATCGAATGGCTTATGCCATACGTAGTTGCATTGAACTCTAACAAAATTCGTCTACTAGATTTTGTACGAAAAGATCGTCCTATTGTCATGAGTTTTCGCACGTGGGAATTGTATGAGTATCCACTACTTCCGATTACGTCGAGACAGGTGTGGACGTTAAAACATCAAATCAACTTGAGAAACCACGCTTTGTCATCTTAGGTTTTCAAACTATTCGAAAAGATCAGAAGGCAGTAAATGCTAGCCCCTTTGATCACTGCAATCTTACAAATGTAAAACTCTTTCTCAATTCTCAGTCATATACGTATGGTAATCTTAATGTCGATGTGAATCGTAATCAATTTGCCATATTCTACAATATGTACGCCAATTTTCAAAATTCTCACTATGGCAAAGATTCAGAACCTATGTTGAAAAAGTCGCAATATCTCACTTACATGCCGCTGATAGTGATAGACTGCTCAAAACAAAACGAGTCCTTAAAGAGCGCCCCTGTAGACATTCGTCTGGAATTTGAAGTAAAGGAAAATTTTTCCGCTAGAACTTCAGCCTACTGCTTGATCTTGCATGATCGCATAGTTCAATACAGCCCCGTAAGTGTAGCTGTACAGAAACTTTAAGGAGTATATTCAATAGCCTGTGAGAGCGTAAAAGGCAAAGAAACTTTCAGCTCAGTATCATTCGTCATGGACTACGCAGTGGATATGCAAGGCTTTAAAAAGCCAGGCAATGATTACGTTCTGAAAGAGTTGGCTACAGTATCCCTCAATGATGACGATGAACCAGTTGTGCTTCTATTCAAGCCACCATTTCCCTGGCGAAGACTAACAGACAAGTATAAACGTAAAAATTTGTGGCTAGAACTTTTCTACCATAGACTATCGTAGAATGGTGGTGACTATGATTATACTGAAAGAGGAAAAATTCTTCAAGGTCATTTGCGAGACGCCAAAAACATTTACGTCATTGGTGAGATAAAGAAGTTATGGTTGGAGCGTTTCAACTTTAAAGTTACCGATATCACCGAAATGGGCTATCCATCTTTCAATCATCAAAGATCTGTGACTATATGTACTAACACCAATGGAGCGTGCAAAGCTACTTGTGTCCGTTACAACGTAAAGCGTATGAAACATTTTTACCTCAGCGATTCCAACGTGGAGTGAGAAGACGTTATGCAATGGGAAGATATTGATGAATAAAAATTTTAAGGGTAATGGAGGGGTTGATAGACAGGTACAACCTCACAGAATAGAAGCGAGGTGGGGCTCCTATCCACCTTAAAAATTTTTTAATCATATAGCTGATCGCTAGGTGGCTACGGTGCTCTCGCAAGCAGTCAATCGGGGCATGAGTTATATAAGCGTGATGAGGTCGTTAGAGACTTTCATTCCCTAATAATGGGTCAAACCAGCTCGACCATTGCTCTTGAGCAACAACAACTGATACAAAACGATACAAAAAAGTCGCAGTGAAAAAATGTTCGGAAAAATTTTCAACAAATACCTGTTCTTTGCCCGAGCAACAGGGTTATAAAAAGTTTTAAATATATCGTTGAGAAAGCTACCTGTGGAAAGCGTGTTATCCAATAATAACAGATATGTATCTAATGTATGAGCTCTACATCATACATTGATGATTAAAACATGGATGCTTCAACAACATTCTGTGAATGAATTAAGTGAATCGTTTCGTGCCATGTACATGTAATATATCTAATGAATAATAAATACATATTTTTTTAAAATGAATTGTTAATTATTATTTTACCTTTGTTCCATCATTAGTGGATTTCACTTATAAAATAAAGAAAAAGTTTTAAATATACTTATTTTACTGATGTATTGCTAAATAAACTATTTTTATTACATAATATACACTTTATTTGAAGTAAATAGTTCTAATAATCTATTTATTCACTTAGAAAGAGACATGATTTCTAAGAGTTTTTCATAAGAGAACACGATAAATTTCGAGAAATCAAAAGATGATGTTTTAAAAATTTATAAACTATGCTTTAAAAGTTTTGAAATACAATTTCTTTTTGTTTTTTTCAATATGAAGAAATACTTTAAATTTACTATAAAAATTTTTTGTGTGTGAATTGTTTAACGAATAACCCTTAATATTATAAGACGAAAGAGTATGGATAAGGAGAGCGCAATTGAAATACTCTCGAGTGTCAAAAATCGCGGGGTGTGAATGTCGGAACAAAGAGGAGGTGCGATAGATAACGCATGAGAGAGAGAGAGAGACTATAGCTTGGTATGGGTCATGCTCGTGTGCGCTATAAGAAGAAAATTTAGATACGAGTATACATATGACTCGATAGATCGTGAGTTCGAATCCACCCTCCGGCGTCTTTGTTACATATAAAAAATTTATTTTGTAATTAATTTGTTTAGTATTATCTATAGTCGATAAAAAAGTAAATAAATTATTCTGAGCCGGTAAAACAGTATATATAAATTAATAATAATTTACCTACAGCGCAGGGTCTTACCAACAGGGGGAGGAGGTGAGCCAGAAACCGCAAGGGGAGTGGGTGAGAGGGGGTGAGCTAGAAATCAAAAGAGGGGGAGGGTGTTGGGTTATTAGGGCAAGGGGAGCGGGGAGTATTGGGTTATTGAAGAGAGGGCGGGGGGTGTTGGGTTACTTAGCCAGAACCATCCTGAGCCAGAACCATCCTAGCTATACTACTGTTATCTTTAATAAATACAACTCGTTTAATTAAGAATTGAATTTTGAATCTTTATGTAAACGAGCGTTTATAACCAATTATAATGAATTCCATAATTCACATATTTAGTAAATCGCTAACATCATTGTTCAAAAATCAGGTCTAATTTTTTTCACGATTTTTAGAGACACCGATTTTGTAGAAATAAAAGTTTAATCAAGGTGCACAGAGCTACCACTACAAAATTTGAAGACAAAAAAAAAACGAGTCGGAGATAGCACGTTCTGTAAGCCTATTCGAAATAGCATCTTCTGTTAGCCTCGGCCAGGATAGCACATTCTGTGAGCCTCAGCCGAGATAGCACGTTCTGTAAGCCTCGGACGAGATAGCATCTTCTGTTAACCTCAGCCGAGATAGCATCTCGTTTCGCTCAGCCGTCGATATCGTCGTGCAGTAAGAAAAAAGCCAACTTTGAAGTTACAGCCGAAGAAAATACAAAAACGCGTCTAAGGCGAAGAAAAGCCAACAAACTGCTTTAGTCTTTTCCCAGGCACAGAAAAGCCCGTTTGCGCCGTCCCTGGACGAAAAATGCCAACTGACGAAATTTCGCCCGAGAAAAAATCCAATTCTGTTAGCAAGAATACTTTTACGTACGCGTATTGATAAATAATGCTGTATATTATGCTTGTAAATTTTAATTATCACAATACTATTAATAAGCGGTACTAGGAATCCCGAATCAGTGTACTGATAATTCCAGTTTTTTTATCATTGACTTTGATCATTTGTCAAAAGCACTGCTATAAGTCGTTCATGAATGATAGTTTACATGCAATTGTACATTTATTGTGCTACTTACAAAGAAAAACTCTTAGGAACGCAGGAGCCCCGGCCGGTAGCACTGCGGCATCAAACACATGGAAGGCTACGCTGCGAGTCTGCAGCTCGGAGCCGTTGCTCTTTTTTCGAATATATCCGAAAGCGCAATAAACCTGCGATTGCGAGTACACTATAATTCATGAACGGGGTTGCAGTGCTTTTGACATACCGGGTCTTTGCCATACCCTCGCAGGGGGAACGGTGGCTACCTGGTTATCTCCCAAATCATTGCTTAAGTAATTGCTCAAGCAATTACATAAGTTATTACTTAACAATTATCTTCAACATTTGAGTAAAGAGTTAAGCAATTGCTTAAGTTATTGCTTCAGATATTACTTAAACAGTTAGTTAAGTAATTACTTAAATAACGAGCCAAAAATTTAAGTAATAATTCCAGTAATTGCTTAAGTAATTTCTTAAGTTATTACTTAATTTTTCTTGATAAGTCCATAAGTTATTAGTTAAGTAATTTCTCAAGTAATACTTAAGTTTTGATTTTACAAACAAAATACGATCTCGAGTTAAGTGGTATGGTACAAAATTTAGCCTTTTATTTACGTATAAACCGATATTTTACTCAAACAAACGTAACAGTCACTTTTGAGGTTTGTTTTATCTTAAAAAGAAGAAAACAGCAAAAATATAAAAAAGGTTAAGAATAAGAAGAAAACTTTTATTGCAATAAATGAGATAAGGATAAACTAAAGAGGACTTCCATTTGTGAACATGTAAGTAATTTTGAAGTATAGGTATTGAGGTTAATTTTTTCAATTTCTTTTCCTACCTCATAGAGCAAACTTTGTAAAAATAAAAATTTTTTGGCCTGTAAGTACCATTTTTGCTCCCGGAGCCCGATCGCAAAGGTTGTATTTTCGGCCTCGCCAGGCAAAAAATCGTATACGCAACACGGGGATAAAGAAGACTACTCACAGAGCACATGCTTGGCGCCCTCGCCTTCGGCTCGGGTGGCAATTTGCGCGTGCTCTGGACTGGCCAACTCTTTACCTCCCTAGTTGTGTAATATACTACAAGTTAAGTTAAAAACATAAAATAGTCATTGTGCAACAAAGGGAGAAAAGAAGCTATTTCTAGCGAGGATGAGATGTTCTGCTTGAGTCGAGTGCTGAAAATACCTCACCCGAGTCTGAAATAGCTTTTCTTCTCGTGTTACACACCGTATTTTTTTTAACGAAGGCATGACAGTGCCTTCTTTACGTGTGTGAGTCGGAGAGACGATTGGGCATTTAGAGTTGTATGCAACTAAATTTGATATGTAAACACAATTAACTATGCCTCCCTAAAGGGAGGTAGAAATATTCATTTCTCACCTGTTTCAGTGTAGAAATGGATATTTCTTACCACTTTCATAAAATACGCTCGAAATGCGAAATTCTCTCATATTTTCGCATGTGAAAAAGGCCCTATTTTATGCTTCAGTTGAGAAAAATATGTTTTGATGTATATGGAATCATAATACATGGTTTTTGAAAATTACCTACATATATATGCGAGTGAATTCTGCTAGTGGGGCACGAGTGTTCTACTTTTAATTTTCTGAAAGGTAACGCTTCTAACTATCAGCGTTTTAAGGGGGTTATCGTGATTTTAAAATAGTTTCACTATTTAATTTTTATGTCATAAATTATTAAAATATAATACTGTAAGTACATACGGATATGAAAGGCAAATACTTTCTGAACTGAAAAAAACTATTGTAATAAAAAATTGTTAATCAAACACGTAGATATTGTTCAATAAGTAAAAAGTTACTTTCGCTATTTGCCAACTTTTTATTTTTCATTCGATTTTAATGTTTGACATCTCATTTTGTTCCTTAAACATTTGTCTACGACCCATCCAGGCTTATATTATGAAATAATTAATATATAAGAAGCACCATGTAATTGTTTACAATTTAAGCACAACAAACTTCAAGTTCATATTGTATTGAACTGTACGCATATAAGTTAGTTACGTAAATGTGAGACAGTGAGAGAAACGATTATTCAAAAAATTCTTATGCCCATGTAGCCGAGGGGCACAGGATCAACGAATATAAAGGAATTACGTAGAGGTTCACGCTTATAAGGGACTTACGTAGACATGTCACAATAAGCAAGACGATTATTTAAATAATTTTTAAACTCAAGTTTTCGTCACAAAATGATGGTTCGCTTAGCCAACAGTTAAACCAATCGTTGGCTTAAAAATTCTATAAATGTATGTACTGAGTTAATGAGCCGTTGGCCTACAGATCCTTAGTTTTCAAAATTAATGAAATAATAAATTATTCATTTGGTATACAATAAAAATAATCAAATTAATAATAATAATAATGCTATACCGAAAGTATGAAAAAAAAATATTTTTATGGTAAATGAATGTTTTATACACTGGGTCACGGAGGTTTCCGTCGACGTTGGACACAACGTGGAAGACGAGAAACCACCCAATCAGCATAAACATGACTAGCTCGCGGTGCACTCGTCGTAACATCGCGACGTTAGCTCAGTGGTAGAGCACGGGATGAGAATTCTCAAGATCGCGGGTTCGCGTCCCGCTCGTCGCTTATTTTTTCACTTCACTTTATTTATTTCTCACATACGTAACAACTGTTAAAAAAACTTGAATTTTAATGCACTTTTCAGCGCCATTTGTACATGAATTCTAATGTACTTATACACGAAAAATTATTTAATGTATTTTTGCATGATAATTTAAGTATTTTACCATAAATTTTACCGTAAAACTCAATTAGATACACATTAATTTTCAATTACATGCATAACTATCGTATTAATGTACATATCGACAGCTCCTATTCGTAAGGTGCTATCTCAGCGGTCCGAACAAGAAAGATCTATCTCAACGGCAGAACAAAACAGTTCTACCGCGCCGCTCAATGCAAAAAGGTGCTATCTCGGCGCCCAATGCAAAAAGGATCTATCTCGCCGCTTAATGCAAAAAGGTGCTATCTCGGCTCCCAATGCAAAAGGGGTCTATCTCGGAGTTCAACGCAGAAAAGGTCTATCTCAGCGTTCAGTGCAAGAAGGTTCTATCTCGGCGTTAAATTTGAAACGACCATCAGGATTATTAAAGAAAATTTACACCCAAGTATCAGGGAGATACGAGGTTCTATACATATGCAAGGGAATTACGCAGACGTGCGATAAGAAAAAATACGATTATTTAAACAATTTTAACCCTAAGTAGCCGGGGGATGCACGCTTCACGGGGGCACATGAGTAACATAGACGTACGATAAGAAAAAGACGATTATTTGAACAATTTTAACCCTAAGTAACCAGGTGATACAAGTTTTGTGAGTGTAGGGGAATCACGCGGACCTGCAATAACAAATAATACGATTATTTAAACAATTTTAACCGCAAGTATCCGGGAGATACAAGCTTTACGAGTGTAGGGGAATTACGCGGACCTGCGATAACAAATAATACGATTATTTGAACAATTTTAGCCCTAAGTAGCCGGGGGATACAAGCTTCACAAGGGCAAGTGAGTAACGCAGAAGTACGGTAAGCAAAATACTATTATTTAAACAATTTTAACCCTAAGTAGCCGGGGGATACAACCTTCACGAGGACAGGTGAGTAACGCAAACGTGCGATAAAAAAATACGATTATTTAAACAATTTTAACCCTAAGTAGCCGGGGGATACACACTTCACGAGGGCGGATGAGTAACGCAGACGTGCAATAAGAAAAATACGATTATTTAAACCATTTTAACCCTAAGTAATCGGGGGATACAAGCTTCATAAATCTACAAATTACTTATACAAATAATTAAAAGAAAACTTAATATCAAACTTTCTCTATTTACTGTAATTATTTAGCATTTAGAGTTTTGCAATAGATAATTTTTAGTAAATTGATTCAAAATTAAAATTCAAATTTTAATGAATACGTTGTTAGCATCCCTGGTAGAAATTAGTCCATTAAGGAAAATAGAAACTGGCAATTGAAAATGGCTAGTTATTAGATACAAGTGTAACGTTTTTTCCATCAACTTCTCTCATTTTATGGAATGGCCCTAACCTCAAAATCTTCACATTAAAATTTCATAACAATTTAATCACATATTGTAAAACTTATACTCTTAAGAGATAGTTTATCGGGATATAAACAAAATTTAGTAGTCTTTGTACTATTTACAGCTTTATTCGATAAGATATAAATCAAAATCGTTATTTTGCCACGTGAGTCTATCTCTATCACTCACCGCCATAATAAATCGCTTGTTACTAGATTTCTAATGGCTTCGTTGGCTAGTTATTTTAACTAGTATTAAAATGTCAAATTAATAGATAGTACAACATTTTGACCATATTTGCAACCAATAAGTGTGAAAAATAGGTTGAAAAAATCGTTACACTTATGGTAGAAAACTGAAGTCCATTTTTTTGCCATCTTAGTTCAAACTAGCCATTTACTACCTAAAAAATGATTTCAATTTATACCAGGAATGCAAATAAATCATTTTTTTATCGTAGAGTTATATATGAATATTAATTATTTATAGAAGTAATATAAATATTTAATAAGCCTGTGTTAATCAAATTAATGAGAAATCGGAAATAGGTAGAAATCATATATTTCCATATTAAATGTTTCAAAATATTTTGATTTTACAATATTTTTTGTAGCAAATTAGGGCTTATACATATATAGTTACCTACTTGCGTAAGAGGAGATATACATACAATTTCCGTAGTGTCAATAACACTGGCTACGTCTTTTTGGTCAAAAGGAAGTATATGACTCATTTGAGTTCCACTATCTTTATGGTAAATGATATTTGAATGCATAATAGACAAAGGTTGTCTTAGGGTTAAAATTGTTTAAATAACAATATTTTTCTTACCGTACGTCTGCGTTACTCATTTGCCCTCGTGAAGCTTGTATCCCATGGCTACTTAGGGTTAAAACTGTTCAAATAATCGTATTTTTCTTATCACACGTCTGCGTTATTCATCTGTCCCCGTGAAGCGTGTATCCCCCGGCTACTTAGGGTTAAAATGGTTTAAATAATCGTATTATTTGTTATCGCACGCTTGCGTAATTCCCTTGCATACGTATAGGACCTCGTATTCCCCTGATACTTGGGTGTACATTTTCTTTAATAATCGTGATGATCGTTTCAAATTTAACGCCGAGATAGAATCTTCTTGCACTGAACGCTGAGATAGACCTTTTCTGCGTTGAACTCCGAGATAGACCCCTTTTGCATTGGGAGCCGAGATAGCACCTTTTTGCATTGAGCGGCGAGATAGATCCTTTTTGCATTGGGCGCCGGGATAGTACCTTTTTGCATTGAGCGGCGAGATAGAACTGTTTTGTTCTGTCGTTTAGATAGATCTTTCTTGTTCGGACCGCTGAGATAGCGCCTTATGAATAGGAGCCGTCGATATACCAAATATTTAATGCACCGGTACATAACATTCAATGTGCATTTCGTTTAATTTTAATGCTAAGTTTAATGTAAACTGCATTAAATTTTAAGCATAATAACATGAAATTTCAAGCAAATTCGTATTTAGCGAATATCATGCAGATACAACATACTCAGTGTAAAATGCATGAAATTTCAAGCACAATAACAGAAAAATTCTAGCAAATTCGTTTCTAGTGAATTTATTGCAGATACAACATTTTCAATGTAAAGTGCATTAAATTTCAAGTACAATAATAGGAAATTTCCAGCAAATTCCTTAAGGCGGTTTCCTGGAGATCAGAGTTGATTCAACACATACTTGGAATTACACACGTAGGTCAATAAAGACATAACGAATGTCATATCCAAATTTCAGAGCATTTTATCGTTTGGCTTCTGAGTAATTGTAAAGTTACACGGATTACATGGGAGATATATCTATATATATATCGAAACTGTCTCGTTATGTATCTGTTTACAACAATATCTAAGCAACGACATTCAAGTCAAACTTGGAATTTTATGTACACATAGAATATATAATAAGGAATGCTTTCGCGCAAGAATGAAGTAGATTCATCGTTTCATTATTAAAATAGAGCGTCTTAAAAATATCGCTTTCGCAGACTTGAAATGTTTCGAGGGTTATGTACGCTCTGCGCGCCAGCGTGCACTCTTTATCTCTTTCGCTGAAAGCTGTCTGTCTCTCTCTTACCCAGGGAACCACCTTAATACAGATACAACATTTTCAATGTAAAGTGCATGGAATTTGGAGCACTACTTCTTTTAAATAATATTTCTTTTTACCTACACTGCCAAAATGATATTAAGTTAGTGGGGCACTATTATAAAAACAATAATTAAAAAAAATGGCTCATGGAGAATTTACCGCTAATTATCAGCAATCGTTCTGTAAAGATCCAAAATTCTCCGCTTATAATTTTCGAAAATAGCAGGGTGCATTGCTAAAATGAAATTACCTTAACAAGACACCGTTGGTAAATCAGTCAATAACAAAAAAATTGACATACGGAGAATAAACCATTAATTATTTGTAATCGATATGTAAAGGTCTGAAATTACCTGCACTTTATTTTTAAAAAATCAGCATGGTTTACTATAAGCATTTTATCAACGTAGGAGGGATCTAGTGCCAGACAAATAATTTAACAAAAATTGACTTACAAGAAATTGACCGCCTATAGTCTGTGATTTATCAGCAAAGGAGACCATTTTGCGGTACTTATTTTTAGTAATTTTGTTTTTTAAAAAGCAGGGGATATAACTACCGTTATATCAAGCTAGCAGGAAATTACTAAAATGAACGAACGAACAAATAGTATACTTATAATACTTAGAAAATCATCCTCGAGTGGACATTCGGTATACCTTAAAGAATTCTTTGCCCCGGATTTTTGCTTAGTGGGAAACCTCTTACTAGCCATTTCCGTACTAAAAAGGTGAAAAAACTTATTCTATTATTTTGTCTATTAAATGGTGAATGTCATCGGAAAAATCGTTTCATGGATGGATAGAAATGGCCAAGAAAAGACATATTTGAAATTCCGAACGTTCATAATGAACGAAATATTAACTTATAGTTTCTCATTTTGGTTAGAATTCATTGGACTGGTTTTAGTGGTGACTGCAAGAGTGAGAAGTGAAGAGATACAGTTATTATCATTTTTTAAATATATTAAGTAGCCAACTTCGGCTAAATCTGAAAATGGCAAAAATCTTTCGTTCACTATTAACGTTCGAAATTTCAAGCACTTAAGTGCTTAAAATGCCTGGTTTTTGACAATAATTGGTAGAACTAGGTATTTATTAGGCAAATAATAGAAACGATTTTCATCAGGGTAAGCAAGACTATAATTTCCAAAATTCTTAAATCTAAACAGCTGGGGGACGCGAGGTCCCCGCAAATATGGCACTTACGTAGACGGGCAGCATTACGAGGGAAAATTATTGCAAAAATTTTTAAACCCAAGTAGCCGGGAGACGCGAGGTATGTAGACGTACGACATTAAGTGGCGCGATTATTTAAAAAAATTACGAGATGCACGCATCTTAGGGAATAATATAGAACTGCAATAATAAGCAAAACAATTGATTAAATAATTTTTAAACCCAAGTAGCCGGGGAATACGAGGTCCACGGATATAAGGAAGTTACGTAGACGTGCCACAATCAGCAAAACAATTATTTAAATAACAATTTTTAAACCTAAGTAGTCGGGGATACGAGGTCCACACATATTAGGGAATTACGTACACGTGCAACAATAAGCAAGACAACTATTAAACCATTTTTAAACTCAAGTAGGCAAGGGATATGAGGTGCACATATACAAAGGAGTCACGTAGATATGAAACAATAAGCAAAACAGTTATTTAAATAATTTTTAAACCCAAGTAGGCGGAGGATGCGAAGTCTACGAATATTAGGGTATGACGTAGACGTGCAACAATAAGCAACACAATTATTTAAACAATTTTTAAACCCAAGTAGGCGGGGGATATGAGGTCCACGTATATTAGGGAATTACGTAGACGTGCAACAATAAGCAAGACAATTACACGCATAGTAGGGAATAATGTAGAAGTGCAACAATAAGCAAAACAATTAATTAAATAAGCTTTACACCCATGTAACCAGAGCAGACGAGATCCGCTTATATGAGGGATTTCTAAAGACGCGGAATAATCAGCAAAACGATTATTTAAATAATTTTAAAAATAATCGTATGCTATGTCTACGTAATCACTTATATGCGTGGACCTCGTATCCTCCGGCTACTTGGGTTTTAAAATTATTTAAATGATCGTTTTGCTGATTGTTGCACGTCTACGTAATTCCCTCATATGCGTAGACCTCGTCTCCTTCGGCTACTTGAGTTAAAAAATTATTTAATTAATTGTTTTACTTATTATTGCACTTCTACATTATTCCCTACTATGCTTGGATCTTGTATCGCTCGCCTACTTAGGTTTGAAAACTATTTAATCGTATTGCACATCTACGTAATTCTCTTATATGCGTGGACCTCCTACCTCCCGGTTACTTGCGTTTAAAAATTATTTAAATTATTTCAGCTGATTGTCGCACGTCTTGGTAACTCCGTTATATGCGTGAATTTCTCATCGCCCGGCTACTTGAGTTTAAAAATTATTTAAATAATCGTTTTGCTTATTGTGACATATCTACGTAAGTTCCTTATAAGCGTGAACCCCACGTCCTCAGACTATGTAGGTTAATGAATTTCCCAAATAATGGTCTTACTTAATATCGCATGTCTACGTAATTCCCTTATATGCGTTGGATCCTGTGTCCCTCTGCTACACGGAAAAAAAGTTTCCATTAAAAATTACTATTTTCTCTACTAATCGGAGGACATACTCAAATTCTCAAGATATTTAATATATTTTTAGCAATTAATGGTATGCACCTTTTTAAAAATAAATAAATATGGTTATAAAATTTGCTACATTACTTATATAAAATTTAGTACTTACTATACTAAATTTTCAAAATACTGATATTTGATAGAAGATGTAGCAATTTTTACGAGCCAGTTTACTAAAATTTGATAGAATTGTAGCAATTTCTACGAGCCACTTTACCAAAATTTACGAGACCTTCTGCTAACAATATCAGCAAGTCGACATAACCTTAAAAGAGATTTACTTATCACCTTCTCTTTTATAAAATTAATTATAAAATATGACCTGCATATTTTTACAAATATTTATTAATTTAGAAACTCGTGTACTACATCCTTCGTGAAACAAATAGTTAATTAACTTATTAAGATGTCGAATTTGTCCCATTCTGGAACTACACAAGCTGTAGCATATGTAGACGAGTCGAAACGTCTTTCGTGTAAGTGCACGTTGGCGTAGCGGTAAGATTGCGGCTTCTCACGCGGCGGGCTCGGGTTCGATCCTAGCTCTCTGCTTTTTTTTTCAAATACAAAAACTTATTTATTTCTTCTACTTAATGTACATTCACAACCTAAAATATAACGTCGGTAATATAGATTGCGAAACAAAATTTTTTTAATTGTAAATTTCCGCTTTAGTTTCCGAAATACTAAAATTTGGCAAAGTGTGTCCCCAGTTTTCTATACAGTTTACTGAATTTTAATTATTGAAGTATTAATTTTTACTGGAACCATTTTTTCCGTCTACTTGGGCATAAGAATATTTTAAATAATTGTTTCTCTTATTTTCTCGCATTTACGTAACTACCTTATATGCGTACAGTACAATAAAGTATAAACTTGAAGTTTGTTGTGCTTAAATTGTAAACAATTACATTTTGCTTCTTATATATTAATTATTTCATAATATAAGCCTGGATGGGTCGTAGACAAATGTTTAAGGAGCAAAATGAGACGTCAAACATTAAAATCGAATGAAAAATAAAAAGTTAGCAAATAGCGAAAGTAACTTTTTACTTATTGAACAATATTTACGTGTTCGATTAACAATTTTTTGGCACAATAGTTTTTTTCGGTTCAGAAAGTATTTGCCTTTCCTATCCGTATGTTCTTACAGTATTATATTTTAATAATTTATGACATAAAAGTTAAATAGTGAAACCATTTTAAACACTCTTGCCCCACTGGCAGAATTAACTCGCTTATCCATGTAGGTATAATAATTTTCAAAAACCATGTATTATGATTCCATATACATCAAAACATATTTTTCTCAATTGCAGCATGGAATAGGGCCTTTTTTACATGCGAAAATATGAGAGAATTTCGCATTTCGAGCTTATTTTATGAAAGTGGTAAGAAATATCCATTTCTACACTAAAACAGGTGAGAAATGAATATTTCTACCTCCCTTTAGGGAGGTATAGTTAATTGTGTATACATATCAAATCCAGTTGCATACAACTCGAAATGCCCAATCCTCTCTCCGACTCACACAGATAAAAAAGGCACTGTCATGCCTTCGTTAAAAAAAATACGGTGTGTAACACGAGAAGGAAAGCTATTTCAGACTCGAGTGAGGTGTTTTCAGCACTCGACTCATGCAGAACATCTCATCCTCGCTAGAAATAGCTTATTTTCTCCCCTTGTTGAACAATGTACTATTTTATGTTTTTAAGGCGGTCTTACACCTATAAAATAATAATAAAACAATGAAAATATATTGTAAATATAACTTATTTTGAATAAAAAGCGCTAAGGCAGAGGTCCTTTAACTCATTTTATCCTTAGATATAGCATTTTCAAGAAAAGCAGTTTGTCGTAACCTTTCTCTGAGACCGCATGATGGATTTTTATGGGACAAAGTGCAAATTGTTCCTAATTTATGTAGTTATGGGCCTAAGAGTTGCAATTTCAAGGTTTTTATGTATAAGTACTTTTTTCATGGCAAAAATTGATTTATTGCAATAACTTTTTCCATTTTTTTTAATTTTTAGGGTTTTTAGCATGGAAAGTTAGTTACACATGAAAATCTTAAATTTGCAACTCTTAGGCCCATAACTACATAGATTAGGAACAATTTGCACCTTGTCCCATGAAAATCCATCACGTGGTGTCAGAGAGAGGTTATGACAAACTGTTTTTTCTTGAAAATGCTATAACTGAGGATAAAATGAGTTTAAGGATCTCCGCCTTGACTCATTGTATTCAAAATAAGTTATATTTACAATATATTTTGATTATTTTACTAAAATAATATTTTTACTAACTAGGGAAGTACAGAGTTGGCCAGTCCAGAGCACGTGCAAATTGCGACCTGAGCCGAAGGCGAGGGCGGCAAACATGTGCTCTGGGAAAGTCCTCTTTATGCCTGTGTTGCGTATACGATTTTTTTTGCCAGGCGAGGCCGAAAATACAACCTTCACGATCGGGCGTCGGGATCAAAAGTGCTACTTCCAGGCAAAAAAAAAATTTTATTTTTACAAAGTTTTCTTTATGAGGTAGGAAAAGAAATTAAATAAATTAACCCCAATATCTATACTTCAAAATTACTTACATGTTCACAAATGAAAGTCCTCTTTACATTATCCATATCTCATTTATTGCAATAAATGTTTTCTTCTTATTCTTAAACCTTTTTTATATTTTTGCTGTTTTCTTCTTTTTAAGATAAAACAAACCTCACAAGTAATTGATACGTTTGTTTCAGTAAAATATCGGTTCATAGGTAAACAAAAGGCTAAATTTGGTACCATACCACTTAACTCGAGATCGTATTTTGTTTGTAAATCTCAAAACTTAAGTATTGAGAGATAACCGGGTAGCCACCGTTCCCCCTGCGAGGGTAGCTCGCGAAGACTCGGTATATGTTCAAAGCCACTGACAAACCAGGAACTATCAGTAGATTGATTCAAGATTCCTAGTACCGCTTATTAATAGTATTAAGAATAATTTTATTATGATAATTGAAATTTACAAGCATAATCATATATATCAATACATCATTATATATCAATACGTGTAAGTAAAAGTATTTTCGCTAGCATAATTGGATTTTTTACTCACGCGAAATGTCGTCAGTTGAGATTTTTCGTCCAGGGACGGCATAAACTGGCTTTTCTTCGCCTGGGAAAAGTCAAACTGGCTTCGCGTTAGACGCGGTTTTGGATTTTCTTCGCCTCTAACTTCAAAGTTGGCTTTGTCTGTACCGCGCGACGATATATACACAATAAAAATGTATACTATTATACAAATTTTCTGAAGGCTTCAGCATATCATATTAAATTTTTATAGCATTTCGTTATGGTTTTGCTTTTAAAATCGTAACGGACTCTTTATCACCCGACTAGCCGATACAAATATATTTATTACTGCGAGAACGTGGGAGGGGAACAGCGTAAGTAACAACGCGCTAAGTGATATAAAATGGGGAAGTTTATTAATCGTAAATTACCCCGTATTACAAAGCACAATGTGTGGGAGGAGCGCGGCCGCGAAGGTTGCCTGCCGAGGCTTTTGGTGGGTGCGAGAGAGAGAGAGAAGAGCCGTCGAGGAGGCACTCACAATGACGAAGTCGCCGGTGCCTGGGCAGGCTCTCTCGCCGCCTCGCGTTGCTCCTTGGCCGCTCGTTCGCCCTAGCGTAGGTCGCTTCGCCCTCGTGATCGGAGGGAACACGCCGCAGGAGGCCAGGTGCACAACACCACACTACTCGGCGGCTACGCGCGAATGCCCTTTGCGGGGCTTGGCGAAATTGCGCGGCGATCCGTGCAGCAATCCAATCGGTCGTTCCGAGGGATTCGGTCGCTCCAAAAAATCGGTCTCGCGCTCTCGAGGCCAAAACAATACTAGTTCTCTGCGCGCTCGCGACAGTGCCCCCTCTCTCTCTCTGTCTCTCTCACACTCGCTGTAGCAAGGGCTTCCCTCGCGCTCTCAGCACCTGTAACAGAGTTATGGTATTGTACATGTATAGTATATGGGCGACGGGAGAGAGTTGTCCGACGGATGAGCAATTATCCGTCACACGCCCCTCCCCCAGACGCTGGCTGCTGACCGGCGTGCCAGCTCGATCCTGCTTGTTCTCCTTGTCGACATGCAAAGTATAGGAATAATAGGGGGAAATGAAAGTAAAAATAAAAGCATCCAGCGATATAAGGGAGATGAAGCGAAAGTTATAAGGAATAGGGAACTAACTACCCATAAAAAAACTCGGCGGTTACCAAAAAGTATTATTTATTGCGCGTTGCTCACGTCTGGTATATGATGTACGCTCTTATGTGACATTTGTATACACAAAAAAAAATTTCCGCGCTTCTTCTCAGCGTCTTAGCGCCGGTTCGCGTCTTTGGCCTTCCTGGCCAATATAGCGGGATGCGCGGCCCGGTTGGGGCACTCCCGGCCTCTGCCGGTTGTCCCCTCTAGGCCGCAGATGGGGCAGCGTTTGCGGAGCGGCGGAGCTGCCGCTCGCTCCCCCGCGTCTCCTGGAGCGCTTCTCCTGGCTCGCCAGGAGCAGTGGTTCTCCTCCGCTTCCTCTAGCTGTTTTTGCAGCGCGGCGTTGCGCGAAGCGGTTGCTCGCTGAAAGCTCGCGAGTTGCGATCTCGCTAGCTCCACGGCGCGGGATGACACACGTAGGTCCGCCCGCCGTTCGTGCTCAGCGTGATAAGCGGCTTGGGCCGCCCTCTCGTCCGCGACTTTCTGAGGGTAATCCCACGCGAGTTCCGGCCCCTCCTGGAGATATTCCAGGAGGAAGTCGTCTAGGGCTTCCGATGCGGCCTGCATCCGGGAGCGGGCCCGGATAAATTCGGCGCGGGAGGTGCGCAACTCGTCGCGCACCTTCGACCACGCTTCTGCAGCGCTGCGCCGCTTCGTGGCCAGGTCCGCCGCCGATCGTGGCTAGTTGTCCGCGCTGACCGGGGGCCTTGCCTGCTCTGGTGCTGATGGCAGCCGGGTGGGGCTGATGGTGGGGCCCGCTGCCTCATCCTCCGGCGATGTAGCTGGAGCGTTGCGCTGCCGGGGCGGGTGAATGAGTCCGGGCTCTTGTTCCGGCGCCGCCTGTTCGGCGTCGGTAGCAACGGCCAACCCAGTCTCCACTCGGGCTGCGGCGTCCTCCTCCGTTTCGAGCGTGATCGCTGGTGGGGCATCCAGCGCCGCCTCCAGGCGGACATGGCGCAGCAGCTCCTGCGCCAATCGCTGGACAAGCTCCTGTGGCACTCCGCTCATGTTGTTAGTCAACTGCGGAAGAGGAGAGAGAGGTAAGCGGGATGCCGGAAGGCAAAAAAAGGGGGGTGGGGGGGTGGAGAAAAGGGAGGGATGTTTTGTCCACCGAGAGAGGTTAGGGTGATTCAGTTACATGCCCGGCGGGTCATCGCTCTCGTGCGCCGAGGCGAGTTCTCCGTCCTGCGGATAGTCGCTGCGGTGTTTTTCGAACCTATGGGTCGCCCGCGTGATCTGGGTAGAGGCATTGCTGCGTCACTGGTGCTCGATCGCGCGGGTCGCTCACCAACACCGTTTGCGACCAGTGTTCGCTTGCTCGCTTGTCTGCCGGGAATTTGCGCGGCTCGCTTCACCACTAGGCGAGCTGTCCGAGGTCTACGCCGCTTGCGCGAGTGAGCCCCGGCCTCTGGAGCTTCGGCGTTCGCATTAGGACTAGTGGGAGGGGCCTGGCGCTCTTCGCTAATTTCCGGGGGCCCGCTCCGGCTTGTTCATCTCCCGAGTTTCCCTCGCTAGCCGCCCTCTCGTGGAAGGGTTTAAGATCTCCCACGTGGACCTTACCCGCGGATTTTCCATCCTGGTCGGTAACCTCATACACGTTTGGCCCTAGCTGGGCAGCTACCGTGTACGAGCCGACGCATTTCGGAGCTAGTTTCGCGGCTATGCCCTGTAAGGCGGACTAAAGCACGCGGTTTCGCTTCCAGACTTTGTCGCCCAGGTTATAGTGCACTTCGCGGCGTGACGCGTTATAGTAGCGCGCCTGTCGCTCTTGCGCTTTTGAGGCGTTGTCGGCGGCTATTTACTGCACGTCTGGTAAGGCGAGCATGCGAGTACGCCAGTTTTTGATGTCTGCCGACTCGACCTGCTCTTCCGTGGTCGGAGAAAGATTGGGGGAGCCGGCTGTCTGCCGAAATTTAAGAAAGCGGGGCTCCACCCGCTTGACTCCTGTACGGCCGTGTTATAGGCGTACGTCAATTCCGGGACGTATAAGTCCCAGTCACGGTGATTGTTTTCGAGATAGGACGTAATCATCGTCTTCATCGTGCGGTTCACTCGCTCTACCGGATTCGCTTGCGCATGATACGGTGGAATTGTAGTGTGTGCCACCCCACGCTCTTCCAGAAATTTGTCTAGCGCTTTGTTCTTGAATTCGGTCCCATTATCTGAGTGGAAGACTTCGGGGAGTCCGAATCGCAAGAAGACGCGCTCGCTACGTTCCTTTCGAATTGTTTGCGCATTCGCTTTACGAATGGGGGCGCATTCAATCCAGCGAGAAAAGAGGTCCATGAATATGAGTAAATATTCATAGCCTCGCGGCGACCTAGGCAAAGGCCCCATTATATCGCCAGCCACCATTTGCCAGGGGCGCACGGCGCGGCGGCTACTCATAAGGCCGTTTGTTGCACCTTGCACTGTTAGCAGACCGAGTAATTGCGCACGAAGTCAACAGTTTCCTTGCGCATGGACGGCCAGTAATAGTAAAGCGACAAACGCGCTAGCGTTTTCGCGCGGCCCAAATGTCCCGCAGTTGGCTCCGCATGACTTTCTAGCAGAGCTCCCTCGCGTTTCTCCGCCGGCAAAACCAACTTCCAGGCGTCTTCGTCCTCCATCAAGTTCTCTATCGTCGGATTAGGACGATAACTGTAAAGACGCCCCTGAACGGCCTTCCAATACGGATGATCGGTCAGGTTGGCCGCGACCGAGGCGAACATGCGCTTGTACCAGGCATCTGTGGTCTCTCAGCGATCTCTATCGCCGCTAGCTCGACATGTGTCTCGTCTTCGTACATGCGGAACAGCGCGTTTGGTACACAATTAAGAGAACCTTTACGGTGGACGATTTCGAAGTCATATGCTTGCAATTCGAGCGCCCACCGCGCCAGTCGCCCGGTTGGATTATGCAAGTTGCATAGCCATTTAAGACTGCTGTGATCGGTTATTACCGTGAAATGGTACCCTTCCACATATGGTCGGAACTTGCGAATGGCCCACAGTACAGCGAGACATTCGCGTTCTCTGACGGAATAATTCCGTTCGGCCGGTGTCATCGTGCGACTCGCGAAGCACAAGACCCTTTCCACGCCGTCGACGGTTTGCGTTAGAACCGCGCCTAGACCAGAGTCGCTCGCATCTGTCTGGATGACAAACGGGTGGTTGAAGGACGGTCTATGTAAAATAGGCGCGGACGCTATAAGAGATTTAACTTGCTCGAACGCTGATTACGCCTCTTCGCTCCAAGCAAAAGCGACACCGCGTTTTGTTAGATGAGTGGGTGGATCCGCGATCGTCGCATAATCAGGCAGAAATTTGCGGTACCACGAAGCCATGCCTTGGAATCTCCTTAATTGTTTGAGATTCTTTGGCGCCGGGTATTCCATGATTGGCGCGATCTTATCCGGATCCGGTTTAAAGCCATCTCGATTAACAAGCATGCCGAGGAACTTAACCTCGCTGCACAAAATTCGCTTTTCTCACGATTAATTGGAAAGCCAGCGTCTTTAATGCGCGTCAGAACGTGCTCGAGCCACTTCGTATGCTCTTCGAACGTATCTGAGACAACGATAATATCGTCGAGGTACGAGAAGGCGTGTGGCTCCATTTCAGGCCCGATTATCTTGTCAGATAACTGTTGAAACGTGGCTGGGCCCCCTACCACGCCATATAGCATCCGCGTGAACTTGAAAAGGCCCATGCCAGGCACCGTAAAAGCGGTGAGTTCTTGCGCCTCCTTTCGCATAGGAATTTGATGATACGCGCTGCTCAAGTCGAGGGTCGAGATATATTTCGCCTTCTGCAACTTGCGCAGTATCGCATCCATCTGGGGTAGCGGACGCGCACGCTTTCGTGAGAGCGTTTAACTTCCGGAAGTCGATACAGAAGCGATATTTCCCATTCGATTTTCGGTGCATCACGACTGGGCTCGACCACTCGCTGTTGGATTTCACTACAATCCCCGCCTCGAGCATTTGGCGTACGTGCTCATGCATCTCCTCCTCCAACTTTCTGGAGACAGGGTAGTATTTTTGTTTAACGGGTCGAGAGCTGATAATCTCGATATTGTTCTCGGCCCACTTGGTGCATCCCAAAGGCGCATCGCTCGCGGGGATTAGTCGCTCCAGTAGAGCTTGGATTTGCTCCTTCTGGGCTTCATCGACGTCAGCGAGGCCAACTGAGTCGAGGTGGATCGCCCCGGCTCTGTCCTCATCCAACGTGGATAATTGAAGCGGAACTCGCTCCTTTCCGCCCTCTACACTAAGAGCTGCCTCCCGATGCCACAGAACAGCGTTAAATTTTCGCATGAAGTCTGCGCCGAGGAGACAATCCGCATCGAGTTCGTCCACGATGATGGTGTAGATGTAGCGACGAATGCCGGCGACGTCAAAGGGTAACTCGACGTGGCCGAGAATGGGAACACTCTTGCCATCGGCAAGTCGTGCCCCTCGCCCTTTGTGGGACGTGATGTTTTTACCGCACTCTGAAGCGATTTGGAGGCCGATCCAGCCAAGGGCCGTACGTGATGCGCCTGAATCGCACAGAGCGCGCACGCGAGATCCACCTATTCCCACAGGCAGGTACCACCGGGTGTATTCCTGTGAGGGAGAGGCGTTTGTGCTCCCCTCCGGCTTCACTGGGGTTAATTCAGTCGACGCTAGCGGAGCGTCGCTGTTTGCGGTGGCCTCTCGGTTAGGTGCGGGAATGACAGAGGCCTTATCTAGTCGTTCCGCTTGTCATTTCCCGAGCACTCGGGGCAATCGCCTTTGGTATAGCCTGGCCAGCTAGACCCCCAGCAACGTGCAT
The DNA here is from genome assembly GCA_036365515.1 of Torymus aiolomorphi. Lineage (NCBI taxonomy): Eukaryota > Metazoa > Arthropoda > Insecta > Hymenoptera > Torymidae > Torymus > Torymus aiolomorphi. The sequence continues at coordinate 79,564,276 of CM070877.1, read as the reverse complement.
ACATTTTGGAGCCAGGCGGGGGTTGTCCTTATTCTTGGTGCTTGCCAGCCTGGGCGATGGTGCAGTCCCATTGCCCTTCCTGGGAGGAGAGCCCCTCTGTTCGTTGGGAGGGCTATCTCGGCTGGGATTGCGATAAGCGCCCTTACGTTCAGAGGCGCCGCCGGGTTTTGGCGGGCTCGGCTGCTTGGGTTTTAAGCCGAATTGCGTCAGTTTTTCCTCCAGTACCTTGCTAATTAGTTTGCTAAGGTCTGCCGGAGATTGCGCTGCGACAGCGGCTAGGCTTGTCGTTTGCGCTGCACCATCCGCTCCTGACCCTTTGTTGCTCGAGTTTGCGCTCTCCGCTATGGCAGCTAGGCTGCTCTTACTGTGAGGCGGTGGCGGTCTTGTAGGGGCCGAGGGACTTTGATAGGCCACCTCTGGCATTATGCACGATTTCGGGTTTCGCGGCTCTTTGAAGTTCCGCTCAACCTCCAGTTGTGCTTCCGCTTCTCGCGCCAGTTCAATGAGCTTGTTGATGCTCCTGACTTCTTCCTGTCTGACTTTAAACTGTAGTCGAGGAAGCATATTGTCATAGAGGAGCTCCAGTTGCCTCTCCTCGGTCCATGGTTTGTCGAATTTGCTCAAAATGGCGCGTAAGCAAACTATATAATCACGCACTGGCTCGTCTCGGCTTTGTGTACGCGATTCTGCTTCCTTGCGCAATCGTCGCTGGAATCTTTTATCGACTCCATAGCATCTACATGCGTCTTCACAGAAGTCTTGCCATGATTGCCATTTTTGGCGCTCTTGGCGGCACCAATGACGCGCTACACCAGACGTGAGCTCTGTCATGGCGTTTAACAGGTCTTCGTTTGTGATGTATGGCGCTAGCGCTCTGCACTCGCTAACGCGTTCTATGAGCTCTTCGATGTTGCTGCCCTCGGCGCCTGAAAACTGCAGTTTCCATTGCCTAACCGTCCGTCCGATATCTACGTTTGGAGGGTGCAGAAGCGTGCTGGTTCTGGCCGAGTATCTGCTTTGCGATACGCTCGGTTGGTTCCCCCTTCCCCCAGGCTCACGCCATCCGGGCAGGCTGGCTTGAGGCTGCCAAGTAGCCTGCGTCTGTCTGGGTACCTGGTTAGGCCTGTAAGGTATCGCCTCCGCATTTAGTGCAATTTCTTGCTGTCTATGCGCTGCCTCGTGCTGCCTATTTGCGTTTGGCGCCGTTTCGCGCTGTCTATTTGCGTTGAACTCTGCGCTTTGCTCGTCAACTTCCGAGCTTATCTCCTGCGGATATTGCGTTGAAAACGTGTCCCTGAAGTTCACCGTTTTCTGTTTATGAGGAGCTGCGCTATTTTGCATGTTTGTCGAACTGCGTTCGAGTGCTGGATATGAGTTCGCTCATTTGAATTTGTAGCTCCGATATTTCTTTATGGTACTCCTTTGTTAGGGCTTGCATTTGCGCCATCTGCATGGCCGCTACTCTCGGTACTTCGTAGGTATAACCATCGGTGAAGGTGCATTTTACGAGGTCCTCCGAGCGATGGTTTACTACTCTTGTCGAAAATACTGATCTGGGGGCGCTCTGCGCTGTATTTGTTCACCGCTTAGAGCTGCGTCCATTTGCGTGCCTTCTAGATTCATGACCCATCCTTGGATCTCTAGGCCTATGGTTTCGTCGAAGGTAACTTCGTCTAACTCGGACATCTTCGCTTTTAGATGTGCTTGATGTATAAAACAAACAGGCTAGCGCGCGAGTAACGAGGGAAAAAAATGAATAAATAAATAAATATCTCAGTTGATTCGTTATTAAACTGTGTAATTATTTACAGCTTTAGTAGTGTTCCACGGAGGAATTCGTGAGATTCAGAAACTAAATTTGCTTTTAGGGATTTTCAGCGTGTGTCTCGCTAGCTAAGTAGAGTTTCAATTTATTTAGTCAATTTGTACTTTAAGTTGTAAAACAATCTCAAATATTGTAGAATTGTACCACTTCCAGTTGTTGCTTGCTAATCATTTACGCAAAATTAATTCGTAATATTGTGTGTAATTTAGTTGTTAAATAAATAAATAAATAGCTATCTGACTATTTTAGATAATTAGCATTGATACTGAACGATGTGATGTAATAGCACTTCGCTGGAAGAGTTTTGCGTTTACTCGCTGAAAATTCTAAAATACTTTTCTAAAGTTCTTATCGGAGACTTAATACTCTGATTAAAAAAAAAATTTTTTTAGTTTATTAGCTTAATAACTGCCGCTCGGATTCCTCGTTTATTACTTTAATCAGTAAAAGGTAAAATGGATTTTAAATCCTGAAACAGGAGCAAAATTGGAAAATTTTGTTCGGAATTTGCGGGATTCGCTAAATTAATCGTGATTATTGAACAATTAATTATTTTAACCTTTTGTGGTTAAAGTTCTGCTTTGCCAATATTATTTGTTAAATCTAAGAATTAGAAAGAGAATTGACAATTAGTTATTTAGTTTATTAACAGTTTCAATAAATTTGTTATTCAGGAATCTAATGGCCATACTACCAGATAAGGTTGTTAAATAAATTATAACAACATTTTAGAATTAATCAACGTTTCGGACACTTTATTGTCCCTCTTCAGGATCTAACAATTACAATAATTAAATTAAATTAAATACACTTGTTTACAATCACAGAAAGTTGCGCAAAATTACAATACTTACGAAAACGTTTGAAAGTCAAATCTTAGTACGCGGGAGAACAATCCGCTCGTCAATGATTTATTGTGTGCGATTATCGGTCTTTTATATCAATAAATGTGTATGCGTGAGTGTACGAATTTATACTGTACGTAACAATGTTGCAAGGTGGGGGTTACAACAACATGTAAGAGAGCTAGGGCAGAAAAACTAAGCCAAACGAACGATTTGGAACATATACTATTGTGTGTGTATGAAATCATAGTTCTTGATTAGTGATGTGTATTCGTTGGCTAGTCTATTTATTTCAAATTGTTTATTGATATAATTTTTTTGTGTATGTATAAATATGGCTTCTGTGTATGTATACACAAAAAAATTATATCAATAAACAATTTGAAATAAATAGACTAGCCAACGAATACACATCACTAATCAAGAACTATGATTTCATACACACACAATAGTATATGTTCCAAATCGTTCGTTTGGCTTAGTTTTTCTGCCCTAGCTCTTACATGTTGTTGTAACCCCCACCTTGCAACATTGTTACGTACAGTATAAATTCGTACACTCACACATACACATTTATTGATATAAAAGACCGATAATCGCACACTATAAATCATTGACGAGCGGATTGTTCTCCCGCGTACTAAGATTTGACTTTCAAACGTTTTCGTAAGTATTGTAATTTTGCGCAACTTTCTGTGATTGTAAACAAGTGTATTTAATTTAATTATTGTAATTGTTAGATCCTGAAGAGGGACAATAAAGTGTCCGAAACGTTGATTAACTCTAAAATGTTGTTATAATTTATTTAACAACCTTATCTGGTAGTATGGCCATTAGATTCCTGAATAACAAAGTTATCACTTCCTACCATTAACATCATCTATAATATAGTTTCAATAAATTATCAACTATTTTACTCTTAAATAAATTGATTGTTCAATAAAGTATTTATTAAATGCGTTGAGCGATAATATGCCCAGACTCGCTCGTATAGTTTCGTAACGAACGGATGGGCTTTGTCCTGTGCTATTGATATAGCGCTATATCCTGTGGTGATTGAATTATTGGTTCGTCTAATTTCTGCTTTCCACTGGATTGAAATTCAGTTAAAACATTATTTATTTGTTTTACAAATTTATTTGTATTTGTTGTATTAATTGTGTTTTAAAATGATTATTAATTATTTAGATTGTTTAATAATTCAATCACTACGTCATTGACATTAGTTTGCACAAGTCGCTATCTTTTCTAACTACTAGGTGACTACACTACGCGTTATACTACGTATGATTTCGCACGATCAGCTGACGCTTCGCTCGGTTCTACTTGTACGAGTTACATACGTGAGATGCCCGCGTGAAGTTTCTGGACTATATGCTATAACGATGTATTCTGACGTTAACCTGAAATTCTTTTACTAGCGAGTGCGCACTAGTTGGGTTTCTATAAAATGTCTTAAAATTGAATTGAAAATCAAAATAAAGTTTTAAAGTATCTAAATAAATTATTTGTTTATTTAACGTGAAACGTACATGTATGTATTACTTTTCTACTTAAAGAATTTAATCGACTAAAATTTTCTGAAGATATTTTAAGAGAAAAGAAATTCTTTAATTATTTAAATAATTAAATTGTTGCTAAAAAATGTTAAAATTATGTAATTTATCATTTAGTTATTTGAGCAACATAAGAAAAGAGAAAGAGAGAAAAAAATTGTCCAATTATTGGTAATTGTCAAAGTAATGTTTATTAATTTATTGTTATTAGTCCAACTTACTTAATTGTCTAGCGAAATTCGCATAGACAATTTCCCAAGTAGTGTGAGATCCTCGCTAGGAGTATTGCCTGCCTTCACCAAGTGTAACTATGTACGCTTGAATTTAACTGTCATTGTGTGCGTGTAGATGCGTAGGTACGTATACATGTAAGTATGCATGTATGCGCAACTGTATGTAATATAGTTAACTACCTTATACGTAGTTTTACCGCGAGACTCGAAATAAAATTTTATTTAGTCTGTCTCACTCTAGCACACGTGTAAAATTTTCGTGTGCTAGAAGGGAGCCCTTTGTTTACGTTCGCGCGCTCGGGCTGTGTTGTCGAGGCACAACGTAAACACCTTGCCTCACGGTTTGGCCGTGCTCAAAGGCAACGACCGGTCGACTTTTCCGTCGACGACTCCACGCACGCTTTTTCCCCTGGTACCCCTTAGCGATGCACCTTCGCAATATTTGCGATTTCCTCGCTGGCGGGTCGTCGCGTATCTAATACGTATCTGTATTAGCGCGCCGTGCGAAATTGATTTTCGCCGTGCACTGCGACTGCCCGCTTCGCGCGAACTATGTGTGTATATGTCTTTAAGGCACAATGTGGATACGCACTTTCGTGCGAATCGCTCGCGTACTGTATTTATAGAAAAATACTCTGTGCGCTGGCGCAACGTCGAAATTGAAGTTCAACGTGCGCTGCGATTTTCCGCACTATCACACCACGTTCTCGGAAAACGTGAGTTTTTTCGAGGGGCGCCAATTTGTAACGGACTCTTTATCACCCGACTAGCCGATACAAATATATTTATTACTGCGAGAACGTGGGAGGGGAACAGCGTAAGTAACAACGCGCTAAGTGATAAAATGTGGAAGTTTATTAATCGTAAATTAGCCCGTATTACAAAGCACAGTGTGTGGGAGGAGCGCGGCCGCGAAGGTTGCCCGCCGAGGCTTTTGGTGGGTGCGAGAGAGAGAGAAGAGCCGTCGAGGAGGCACTCACAATGACGAAGTCGCCATTGCCTGGGCAGGCTCGCTCGCCGCCTCGCGTTGCTCCTTGACCGCTCGTTCGCCCTAGCGTAGGTCGCTTCGCCCTCGTGGTCGGAGGAAACACGCCGCAGGGGGCCAGGTGCACAACACCACATTACTCAGCGGCTACGCGCGAATGCCCTTTGCGGGGCTTGGCGAAATCGCGCGGCGATCCGTGCAGCAATCCAATCGGTCGTTCCGAGGGATTCGGTCGCTCCAAAAAATCGGGCTCGCGCTCTCGAGGCCAGAACAATACTACTCGTTTTCTGCGCGCTCGCGACAGTGCCCCCCCCTCTCTCTCTCTCTCTCTGTCTCTCTCACACTCGCTGTAGCAAGGGCTTCCCTCGCGCTCTCAGCACCTGTAACAGTGTTATGGTATTGTACATGTATAGTATATGGGCGACGGGAGAGAGTTGTCCGACGGATGAGCAATTATCCGTCATAAAATATTCTTTTCTCCTGAGATACAATTTTGTTACACGGACGTTCGAGTTATGGTTATATTGAATTGTCTATTGAAATACGATCTTATTATATCGGTATTTTAATTACGATTATGTTGAACGTTCGTTTGAAATACGATTATGTTGAATTTACGTTTTAGTTACGATCATACAGAATTTTCGATGAGATACGATTATACTGCATAGGTCCAAAAAGATCATACGAACGGGGGGCGTCGACATATGATAAAAATTGAAATTATACTTCTAATTTTAACTTTTTTAATGGTCCGTTATAATTTTCGTCATCCTCTTTTTCTATTTTCAATAAAATATCATTGATTGTTGATTTTGTCATTTCTTATACCATCTTAAAAAAAAAAAGCAAATAAAATATTATGTAAACATAAGTATCAGTGGCAGCTAATAAAGACATTTACATAACTTTGTAAAGGCAAAATGAGTGTATATATAATTATATGTCCGTGAACCATAAACGTTTAAACTTTAAAATATTTATCTCAAAATTGAGTGAGGGTAATTCTTACTATATTCACTTCTTAAACGTGATTATCCGAAAAATTAGTTCAAACAAGTTTAAACTTCAAAATTTGTATCACAAAATTGAGTGAGGATACTTTATAAATCACGATTACTCGAAAAATTAGATCAAACTTAAATATAATTTAAGGCAGTTCACCAGGAAATTGATTTTCTTTAAATTTTCTTAAAAATTAGTGTACACTCGACAAAAGTTGATTCTTTCCGAACGTGCCTAGTCAATTTTAAAATCCTGCAATCTCATTGGACGATTCCAATTTACTTTTTCAATCATTAAATAATTTATTAATATTTGTAAATTTCATATTTTTTCTTATTATTTAAATTTTTTGTTATTTCACACTTATTTTATTCAATTTGTTTAAGACACAATTAATTATTTTTAATATTAATGATTTTGACATGTTCAGGCGATAAAACAGGATTAATGATACAGTATGAGTATTACACCATCTTCATAAAAAATAAAAGCAAATAAAATATTATGTAAACACAAGTATCAATGGCAGCCAATAAAACATTTACATAAATTTCTAAAAGCAAAATGAGTGAACATAAAATTATATGCCCATGAACCATAACCGTTTCAACTTTAAAATTTTTATTTCAAAATTGAAAGAGGGTAATTCTTACTATATTCACTTCAAATCGCGATTATTAGAAAAATTAATTCAAACTCAAAACTTTCTACATACCTCGCTGTAAATTAACCTCAATAAAAAACAAAGCAAGGAAACAACACGCGCGCATATCGCGCGTCATTTCCATTTTCTAGTAACATATACATAAAACTGTTCCCGAAAAATTACGATTTGAAAAGAGGGCTAAAACAGTTTTAACAGTTTTAACCTCAAATATTTCTGAAATTTATAAACTAATTCTTTTAGCCTAACAATTCATGTCATAAATAATATATAACTTTACACCTCCATCAAATCTACATATCGATCAAATTTCAAAGTAATTAAAATTTTACTCTACACGGAAAAAAGTATAGGCACGGCTGTGGAGAGTGCAAACGAGTGCGCCGGGACGTGTGCTACTCTGCCCCGCCAGGCGGCGTACGCGCATCTGCTCTGACGGTGCGTGCACCGCTATAGTTGATGCTGGTCAGCACTGGAATTCTCGAGGCACTTTTGCACCTTGTATCGCCATGCAAACGGTGAGTCCCGCGCACGCTCCCGCGCAATCATCCGGATTTCTCGTTGTTGGTTTGGGACCGCGTGGTGTATAGACGGAAATTTTATTTTTTAATATATTTACTTGGACATGCCTCCACAAATATTTTGTAACATTTTTCTTAAGTTGTAAATTAATTTTTATTAACAATTTAGAATGCGAAATTAAATTTTTTTAAATATTTTGTCTCGGAAAATATTTTTTTTTTTTTTTTCTAAATAACTTTTCTAAAATTATGTCTTAAAACATTCTTTAACAGACATATGGGATAGAACAAAGAATTCCAATCAAAATTAGCAAAATAATTTAAATCATCTTTTTATTACAAAATATGTCTTGTTAAAACATATTGGGTTTCATTTTCAATAACTATCTAATTATTTAATTTCATTTAACTCTGGAATCTGTATTACAAAATTAATTTGTTTCCCAATTTTATCCTCTTGTGTATACTAAAAATGGATATCATTGCATAAACCGTACCGATCTGTTGTCGAAAAAAATAAAAAGAGGAAGGACTATTCCCATTTTTCCGAACATTTTCATTTGATGGTCCTACAACGAGCCCTGTAAAAAATGAATAAGAATATTTTTTTCATGTTTTTAAATGTCTCATATAAGTAATTCCGCCGAACTTCTCAAATTTGAGCTGGAGAGAAATGAAAAAAAAAATTAAGAGCACACTTTCATATGACCTTCTTTCTTCCTTTCTAGACCTCAAATAATGAAAAAATGGTAGCGTTACTCATTTTTTTTTTTTTAAAGCCATTTTTTTACCGTATAACTCATAGGAAAGCTATGGGTAACATGTAGTAAGTAATTCGTGATAATCTTTTCTGTATAAAAGTCGACGGTTTTTATATAGTAAATGAAAAACTACTTTCCTATTTTGTAAACTATTTTCAAATCATTTAAAGAAAACACTTTTTTTAATCGCGTAAAGAAGATAATAATTTGTACGAGTACCACTTGAGTATGCCTTTAATTTTAGTCTTTCTCCTTACCATACATAATTTGTACGATTCTAAATCGGGTTTCGATACCAAGAAGATGTTCTTCTATACCATATTTAAGAACTGTAACCTTTGCACAATTCCGTGTAGTGACCCAGTTGAAAGTAACCAATGAAATCCAATAAAAAAAGTTTGCATAAGATATTATAAGTATTTGCACCAGTAAAATCTTATGAAATCAAATAAAATGTGTGTGTTAATCGGCGTAAACTAATGTTTTCATTAGCTTAAGCCAATCATTAGATTATGCCGATGTTGTTTATGCCGATAAATAGACACATTTTATTTGATTTAATAAGATTTTACAAATACTTATAATATCTTATGCAAATTTTTTTTATTGGTTATTTTCAACCGGGGATTGAATCTATATCTAAAGATATCAAAGAGTAACACGAATTTGAAAAATACAGGGGAATTACTCATATATAGTTTATCGTGGATAAATATATATGAGAAAATTTTCTGGAAAAAACTTTCAATTTTTTAAATTTATAAAAATGTTGGTTAAATGTAGCCAATGGTAGGTTTTGGTATAGTTATAGAATTTGTAGCTAATGGCCGTACTACCAAGGTGTTTTTTATAAGTAAAACAATTAATTACAACGTTTCGGACATTTTATTACGTCCCTCTTCAGGTTCTAAATACAACAAATATACAATTATTTAATAACTTAATTTCGCATTAATAAATAAAACTTACATTTAAAACGTATTGTCAAAATTCTTTTACGGAAAGTGATCCGTTCGTCACTGCTTACAATTCGGATTTTTCGTCGTATTTATACAGATGTTACGCATATATGTGTGTGTATAAGAAGCGCGTACAATGGTGGGGATGCAGTAGACGATTTTCGAAGCGACACAGCGGGTGTGATATCAGGAGAGTATGTCTAAGTAGAGGGGGGACCCCAACCAATGTTACAATGTTCTCGACCTCGAGCAATCCTACGACAACGTGGGCGTGCGTGGTAACTCTACCTCAGCATGTTCTCCTGTTCTCCTTCACTTGCTGCATTCAGTATTTTACTCTTATAAGCACATAAATTGACAATTATTTATTAGAGTGGTATATTCTTTTGGTAAACTATTAATTTCGAATTGTTTATTCATATATCTTGATTGTGTGTGTATGAATACAGCTTCCGAAAATAATCTTTTTCCTCTATTAATTTCTGTATCTAGAATTTGTACATTATTGAAATCTATTTTATGATTATTGCTTTTTGTGTGTAGATATAATGATGAATTATCATCTTTCCTAGTGTATTTTTTAGAGTGTTCATTAATTCGTACATTTAAACGTCTACCTGTCTGGCCAACGTACGAAGCCTCACAATCTTCGCAATTAATTTTATAAACAACATTCGCTTTATCACAGATTTTAGTATTATCTTTACCTAATTTAATAATATTATTGAGTTTATTCTTCGTACTATATATGATATTTGTATTGTGTTGTTTAAACAAAATGTTCATGGATCTTTCTAATTCTTTAACATATGGAAGTGTAATAAACATTTTTTTTATTTTTCTCATTGCATCTATTGTTATTACTATTTCTTAATTTATTTAGACGTTTTTTTATATGAAATTCTGATAATTCAGGTGGATAATTATTCTGTTTTAAAAGTTCCTTGATAAAATTTATATTTTTATTGTGAAAAGAGTTGTGTGATAATTTAAATGCTCGGTCAACTAAACTATAAATAATGGCAATTTTATTACAAAGAGGATGTTGAGATAAATAATTTAAATATCTTCCGGAAAAAGTTTGTTTATGGTACCAATCTGTGATAATGTGTTGTTGATTATTAACAATAATTTTGATGTCAAGAAAACTAATACAGTTATTAAGTGGTAGTTCAACAGTGAACTGTAAATTTTGGTCATAGGAATTAAACGTGTTTACAGTATTATCAAACAATCTAAAACAACCAAATTCACATGTAGATAATAGTTTTAAACTAAGAGAACAAATAGATAATTTCCAAATCCCACCTGATTTTGTAATAATTAGCCTTGATGTAGTAAGTCTTTTCACCAATATTCCTGATTATTTAGTTTATAAAGCAATAGAAAAAAGATGGACACAGATATATAATAAAATTAATATGAATTGCACAGAGTTTTTACATATAATAAAATACATACTTAACAATAATTTTTTTCAATTTAATGGAAAATTTTACCAACAAATTTTCGGTTCAGCTATGGGTAATCCCATTAGCCCCATCTTGGCAGACATTGTCATGGAAGATTTGGAAATTCAAGCGTTAAATAATCTTAATACGAAACCTTTGTTTTATTTCCGTTACGTTGACGATATTATTTTATGTATACAAAAAGACACGATTGATCATACTGTAAACACGTTTAATTCCTATGACCAAAATATACAGTTCACTGTTGAACTACCACTTAATAACTGTATTAGTTTTCTTGACATCAAAATTATTGTTAATAATCAACAACGCATTATCACAGATTGGTACCATAAACAAACTTTTTCCGGAAGATATTTAAATTATTTATCTCAACATCCTCTTTGTAATAAAATTGCCATTATTTATAGTTTAGTTGACCGAGCATTTAAATTATCACACAACTCTTTTCACAATAAAAATATAAATTTTATCAAGGAACTTTTAAAACAGAATAATTATCCACCTGAATTATCAGAATTTCATATAAAAATACGTCTAAATAAATTAAGAAATAGTAATAACAATAGATGCAACGAGAAAAATAAAAAAATGTTTATTACACTTCCATATGTTAAAGAATTAGAAAGATCCATGAACATTTTGTTTAAACAACACAATACAAATATCATATATAGTACGAAGAATAAACTCAATAATATTATTAAATTAGGTAAAGATAATACTAAAATCTGTGATAAAGCGAATGTTGTTTATAAAATTAATTGCGAAGATTGTGAGGCTTCGTACGTTGGCCAGACAGGTAGACGTTTAAATGTACGAATTAATGAACACTCTAAAACATACACTAGGAAAGATGATAATTCATCATTATATCTACACACAAAAAACAATAATCATAAAATAGATTTCAATAATGTACAAATTCTAGATACAGAAATTAATAGAGGAAAAAGATTATTTTCGGAAGCTGTATTCATACACACACAATCAAGATATATGAATAAACAATTCGAAATTAATAGTTTACCAAAAGAATATACCACTCTAATAAATAATTGTCAATTTATGTGCTTGTAAGAGTAAAATACTGAAAGCAGCAAGTGAAGGAGAACAGGAGAACATGCTGAGGTAGAGTTACCACGCACGCCCACGTTGTCGTAGGATTGCTCGAGGTCGAGAACATTGTAACATTGGTTGGGGACCCCCCTCTACTTAGACATACTCTCCTGATATCACACCCGCTGTGTCGCTTCGAAAATCGTCTACTGCATCCCCACCATTGTACGCGCTTCTTATACACACACATATATGCGTAACATCTGTATAAATACGACGAAAAATCCGAATTGTACACTGAGAAAACTGTCGTAGGAAAATTTACTGAAAAGCTAATAAAAATTACTATTTTTTATAGCAACGATGGGATATCATAGAAATTTAGGTACTTTTGCTAACTAATATAGTAATTTTTGTAGCCAAGCTTAAACTTAAAAAAAATTGGTTTTCGTGATTTTATATCTATAGGATACCTAATATTTATACAATATTTAATATATTATCAATTAAATTTAGCTATACAAGAAATAAATAAGGAAATAAAAATTTTTTTTTTACGGTGGTTGTGTATTCGAACCCTGGACCCTCCGCACGCTAGGCAGACGCGTTAACCTCTTACCCACGTGAGCTTCTTGAGTACAAAATTTTGGAACTGATACATTGGCTACCTTCGCTTACGAGAGAACTTTGATGATTATTTGATAGCAATAAATAACTATGATAATATAAAGAAATAACTCATAGCTCACCTGCACAACGTAAAAATAAAACAACTTAATCGATATTGTCGATGTTTTTGATAACTTAAAAGGAAGATAATCTCAAATTGCGGGAGAAACATAACCTCAATCAGACACGTGCTCCCGGCGTGCACGCAATAAGTACTACATGTAGAGGGCACTTTTTGCTATGTGTAGTAGTAAAAATTATTAAGATACCTTGTAAATATTCCTGAACTATAGCAAAATTTTTTATAATTTGCTTATATCCCCGCGTTGCTATCAAATATAGTAATTTTTGTTAGTTTTTCAGTAAATTTTCCTACGACAGTTTTCTCAGTGTAAGCAGTGACGAACGGATCACTTTCCGTAAAAAAATTTTGACAATACGTTTTAAATGTAAGTTTTATTTATTAATGCGAAATTAAGTTATTGTGAATTGTAAAAAATAATTGTATATTTGTTGTATTTAGAACCTGAAGAGGGACGTAATAAAATGTCCGAAACGTTGTAATTAATTGTTTTACTTATAAAAAACACCTTGGTAGTACGGCCATTAGCTACAAATTCTATAATTATAAAAATGTGTAAAAATGTATAAAAGTGTATATAACTGTATAAATCGTTTCGCATAAAATGTCCGAAAACCAATGGTTTTGTACGGTTCTATACAGTTTCTTACAGTTTTGTACAATTTCTTACGGTTTTCTACATTTTCGTATGTTTCTTTTTTTCATTCGGGTTATTGTCACATCAGCCACTAACTTCCCGTGTAGACTTTTTTAACGTTTTATTTGTTGAGTTTTTATAATTTATATTAATTTTAATTTCAATAATGGATAGTGAAGTGCAAGAATTGTTGAAGGATTGAGGATTCGAAGAACTTGTGTGTTTATTTCACAGTAAATATTTTTTTAAGTATATTTACATATACGCTTTTGCATATTGTATATTATTTATTTTTCTATTTTTATTAATAACACCTTTTAAGTTCTAATTAATTATTCATAATGTATAAATTATTTTAGTTCGAAAAATTACAATAAATCAGTTCAACAGTCTAAGTAATTCAGATATAGAGAATATTATACTCCCATGTTAATCAAATCACATCTTCTCCAAATAGAAATGCTGATCAGAACATCATAGTTTATACATCGAATTATTTGGAGATTTAAAACCAAAATTACACTTTCTGACACACTACGTGAAAATTATTTAAAAAAACGGACCAGCAGTAAAATTCTCATCCATGCGACCAGAATTCAGACACCGAGTAATAAAGATGTTATTGTCACATTCAGCATGCCATAAAAATGTTTTAAAAAGTATCACTGTTAGATATGAGCTTTCCTTAATATGTTTTCACCGTACGAAATATGTAGATACTTTCGTTACATACGGAAAACTCATCACATATACTGCAACAAATAAATTATTTCCTAAGGCGAATTTTTTAAAGAAATTAAATAGTGTTACGATTAACAATTTCACATATGCGACAGACTCAATTATAGTAACCAATATCGATGAAAATAATTTACAATTTGGTAAAGTAACAAATATTTTTATGTCAGATGATAAAGTTTTTCTTGAATATATTTCGTATAATGCCATCGGTTTCAATGATCATATATTAGTAGTTATTGTGGCACCATGGGGCAGGCACAACAAACCCCCACCACCGACTTTGAGGTCATTGACCCTTTCTGGTGGTGGGGGTTTATTATGGCTACCACCTAGTGCCACAATATTCAAAATTTAAAACTATGATTCAAAATTTTTCTTTTATAATTCAACTTTATAATGTAAAATTTGACTCTATAATTTGAAATTTATAATATTTAACTTTATAATTATATTTATTTCTATTCATTTATTTATTAAGAGTGCGTGCGTGCGTGCGTGCGTGCGAAAGAGAGAGAGAGAGAACACACCAGCCAAGCGCTAGTTGACGCCCCCCACTGTACTAGCAGAGCGCTCACCGTTTGAGAGCGCTCGCTATATTCACAAGTGCCAGACAGAGCATGAATTCCCCGTCTGACACGGCCTGTTGCTCCGGGCAAACTGCACGATTGTACAGCATAGCGCGGCTACAAACTATAGCTTCCCCACCATGGCTGTAGTGGGAATAGCGAGCGCTTACACATGCATCGGCAAAGCTTACGCTTATCGATACACATTTGCATACTACTATACCAATATTTATTTAAATAAAACAATATTTATTAAAAAAACAATATTTATTTAAATTAAAAAAATATTTATTAATGATTTTTTATTTTAATTTAAATAAATATTTATATAGTAGTATGTAAATAGAAAATTATCAAACTACGATCGAAAAATTAAAAAATAGAATAATTTACGCGTAGGCGAAACACTCAAATATTTAAAAACAATCCCACACGTGCACAAATAATATAAAAGCTTACAATTGCTGGAACTGCTGCTACTGCTACTGCTATCGATGAAACTCATAAAAACTTCTATTATTGTCTTTTACGAGACGTATACTACATTATACACTACTATACACTATTTACAGAGTTTTAATGTCTTAGAAATGATCCTGTTCATTCTGACAATGAACAGGATTTTCATTGCAATCTGGGCATAGCCAGAACCCGCACGCATCGTAACGCGCCCACTGACGGTTTCTTTGACACCAAAATCGCTTAGCGGAGCCGAAACAAAAATCTAAGTTCCAACGCGGCCCATCAACCAATTCTTGGCGGCGTTGCTGACGTGCTTCCTGCTGCACTATCCGTAGCTGCTCACGCATCAACACTATTTCATTGTTCCGCGCTTCCCTAAACACAGCGCCGAGGTTTCTGTGAAAACGCGGGGTATTCTGCGCGGGGTATTCTGGCACATACTCGCGATCACCGTCACCATCAACACCACCACCATCGCGATTGTTATCAACAGTTTCCATGTCGGAGTCCACAATTTCTTGCTGTTGTTGTTGCACTATTTCTCCGTGTTCGCTCGATATATCTGACTCGTAGCCAGATTCAACTTCATCCTCGAAGTCGTCTTGCACAACCTCTTCCTCCGCCGCGTCTTGCAGGAGGTCAGCAAGTGCGGCGTCCTCCTGAATTTGAATGCGTCTTTCCTCTTCCATTTGGATGCGTCGTTCCTCTTCAAGCTGGATGCGGTGCTCTTCTTTTTCACGCTGTTGTCGTAGGAGGATATCCTGATTTTGGAGGAACTCCTGCATGGCCTCCTCAGGTATCAACTCGTCGATGGGGATGTCTTGAAACTCTTCAAGCGGTATTGCTGGTGGTGGTGATAATGGTGGCGAATTAGCCACAATATTTACCAAACCGTTGAGGAATTCCTCATTATCCCTAGGTGGTGATGCAGGTAGCGAGATGGTTTGGCCCATGATGAAAGAGAGAAATGTTGCTCCAATAAAATCTTACAGCAGACTGGCGGACAGCAGGGTGCTCTAGCCGTCGTTTTTTCAAAAGTTGGCGAAAACTGATGATAAGCTACACTCTTATTACATTGAGAGTGTGTAGAAACTTGCAGAAAATTGGATTTTGCATTCATATTACACATGGCGGAGGAAGTAGGAATTATTTTTCAATTAAAAGTGTAAAAAAATTTTCTTGTAAATTAAAACTTGTAAATTTCTATGTAGCCTTGAAAAGGGACATAATACATGTCCGAAACGTTGGGTTAAGTTAAATAAAGATTTGGTTCGTTGGGTAAAGAAGAAGGAGTTTATTTATTCAACAATCACCAATACGAACAATCCTCTAATCTTTCACAATTATTTTTCAAGTAAATTCTAAAATCATACGATAATAAGAGATGGAACACAACCCTCGGTTTACTCTCATTACGTCTGGCGAATACTCTAAAATTCTTTTCTCACGAAAACTTTCAATCTCAGCCGATACCAGAGACATTTGTCTACTATATTATCTAAATAATTTATAAATAATTTGAGAAAAGTCTATATAAGCACTGTTTCAGCGCTTGTACAGCATTTTACCGAGAAATATTTTAAATTATTATTATATGTTTCATTATTGTTTATTTATTATAAAACTATGTTGAGGAAGTGTTTATCTATTAATTATACATAAAAAGTTAATATTAATATACAATTAAATCGACCCAAGTTAGCAAAGAAACATCTGAGCGAGTAGGTTTATTAAAAAGCTACAAAAAATAGAATGATAGCCACTGCATTAGGACTATCCCACTAGCACGCGTTAAGCTACACCTACTTTATGTGCATTGCCTTGAAGTTTTTTTGTTGGTTGACTCTTATCATAAGTGCAACGAATGAGGTGTCGTCGTTTCTATGCCAAGCAGGCCATCATAATGGCGAACTGACCAGCCGACATAATGGTCTATTTATGACTACACACATGTGCCACTTTCTTAACTTATACGTTCTTGATACATGTTACGAAAAAACTACAATAAAATTCATTTATTATGATTCCCAAGAACACAAACCACCCCTTTACGTAAACCTCAAGACATGATGAGAAAATAAAAACAGTTTAGTACGCGGATCAACGTATTGGTACGGTATTGGTGCGATTTATCATCTGAAATTACAGTCAGATCGATTCGAAGTATTAGACTTTTTGATGTGGTCCCATATCTTCTTTCAATTGAAGATGTTTTGGAACCTTATTGCTTGATCGATTTCGTTATCGATAGATTGATCAGTCTAATCAACGGTTACATCAGCTCGCGGTATTATACTTTTTTACTAACCACTTTTTCCGCTAACCATTTCGCATATTTATAACTTTCATAACCTCCAATTAATTTTGTTATTGATTCGGTATTAGTAAGGTATTGGTATGGATATCTTGAAAAGTTACATTCAGATTAATTACTTTATTGTTAGGTACAACACCCTCTTTTTATTGGTGGTATTTTGGAACTTCGCAGATCTATCGATTTCGTTACCGATATATCGATTGATCCAATCGATGACCATTACAATAACTTAAATTCTTTTCGATGGTTGTTTCTTATGATAAGTACAACGGATGAGACGTTATCACTGGATGGCTAGTAGTTTGCCATAATACGCGACTGATCAGATGGTATAATACCTACTTAGGGGTATCACATATGTAACACCTTCGTAGCTTATATGTTCCTGATACATATGCTACGAAAATCTACAATGGAAAATTAATTTATTGTTATTATTAAAAACACCATCCACCCTTTACGTAAACCTCAATACAGGATGAAAAAATAGAAAGAGTTTAGGGTACTGATCAACGTATTGATTCGGTATTGGTATGATTTACCACCGGAAATAATACCCAGATCGATTCATGGTATTAGACTTTTTTATAACGTACCATATCTTCTTTTAAATGAAGATGTTTTGGAACCCATTGCTTGATCGATTTCGTTATCGATACATTGATCACTCTAATCGATGATTATATCAGCTCGCGGTATCATACTTTTTTTACCACCCACTGTACGCGCTAACTATCCGCATATTTATAAATTTCATAAACCAATTAATTTGTTATTGATTCTGTATTAGTAAAGTATTGATACAGATATCTTGAAAAGTTACATTCACATTAATTCGCGGTATTGTACTTTGTTGTTAAGTGTAACAGACTCTTTTTATTGGAGGTATTTTGGAACCTCACAGATCAATTGATTTCGTTATCGATATATTGATCGACTCAACCAATTTTTATATCAGTTCAGAGTAACATGGTTTTACTACACAAGATATTCTTGTACCAGTTGTATTTTATAATTTACTTATAAAATATTATTTTACGGATTTTCGTTTGATTTTTGTAATGTTATGTTTCATAAAATATTTTACGAAGCTTTCTATTATAAAATGCTGAGTTGTGATTATTCTTGTATACTCTTGAGATATCAAGAAAAGTATCTATCACTTCAAAAGTTTTGGTGTTTTGTAGTGCATTTTTCATCCCACTCTGTCGCCGATTTGCGTAGTTTCATGATCTTTGGCGGGTATATAAACCCCACGATACCACGTACATTCACAGTTCACTTTTGTCTGCACTCTCTGGAAACGATCAAAGATTAGTTGAACCAAAAGTCTGTTAAAGAGATTTATAAATTTAATTCGAGCACTTGTATAATATACGACAAGGTAATAGTTATAAAAGTATGGATATTCTTTCAAGTTAAATTATAAATGAAAAGTTACTTATTAAACGATTCATATTGTAATAAAAATTAGATCTAAATTATTAGAGTATTCTTACAATTTAAATAATTTTTCGTAGATACAATAGTGTTTGAAGAAATTTTCCTCAAACTACAATTCACGTAGAGAATTATTAAGAATTATAACCGCTATTTATCATATTGCAATCGTAAGACATAGTATTATTAGAACATTTTGTGACAATCGATGGCTTACAAGTTTAAAAACACTCTGTGAAAAAACATTGATTAGAAAATTACGATTTACTAATAGTCTTTGCTCGTTACGAACAGTTTTATACATTTATAAGCGCGGTATTTTAAATAATAAGAAATCAATCTATATACTTGCTGACCACTTCAAATCACGAAATTTGCACAGTTCACCATTTGCCACTGATATAATGCGGCAGTACAATCACTTTATACGTAAGTAAATATCGTACTTAATATTATTTATTTATTTAAAATAATATATTCAAAATTTTACAGAGCTTGATATATTTTATAATAACGATGATGGAGATGACGTTCTCTTCGAGAATATCACATATGGTGCGATAAGTGATGTTATCACTTATGTAAGGTACATAAAGGATGTATTGCTTCCTCCTAGAGGAAGCTTTGTGATAGTAAATTATTGAGTTGTTGTAAAAACATGTTATAATTGTGTTCCGTGGTGTTAGGAATCAAAATACATGGTTTTTGAAAAGTGTCTGTATGGATGTATGTGTGTGTGTGTGTGTGTGTATGTGTGTGTATACGCCTGTATCTCAGCTTCTATTCTTTCGATTTTGACCGGATAGGTCTCATTTTTTTTATTTTTTTTGCGTGATGGCGGGTCAAAAATCCGTTTTTTGATTGGGGCGATGCGTTTTTGTTTTTTTTTTTCAAATTTTCGATTTTCTCAAAACTGTTTTTTGATTTTTTTTAATGATAGGATCGAATTATTCGAATCTGATGGATAGCGTTCGAAAGAGAATTAAAATACCTATATTTTCTAAAAAAAAAAAAGTTTCTAGCTGTCACGGTTCTTTTGTTATTAACAAAAACGTGTTTTTTTTTAGAAGCTGGTAACTCCTACACTTAACGGTCAATTTTTTTGAGAAAAATCATGATAATACAGAATATAAATAGCTATAATCTGTTAAAATTTGAATACATTCTGTAGGCTAGATTTTGAGTAAAAAATTGAAAAATGAAAAAAATCAGTTTTGTATGTCGAACGATTACAAGAGTAAAATTGACTTAATGGCTTCAAAATTCCTTTTAGAGGTAGATTTTTTATAGTTCTCGGTCGAGTTCTTTGGGCAAAATGATTGGTCCATAAATTTCAGAGATATTTGAGGTTAAAAATTTTTTGACATTTTTTTAAAATCGTAATTTCTCGAGAACGGCTATATGTATCTGAATGGGGTGGGTGGCATTCGAAAGAGAATTAAAATACCTATATTTTCTAAAAAAATTAATTTTCTATCTATCTCGGTTCTTTAGTTACCATCAAAAACAAAAACGTGTTTTTTTTAAAACTCATAACTCAGCTACCTATAACTATACCTACCGATACGATATCTACCGCTAGGTGGTGTGGAATGAGGAAACGTCATTGAGTTGGCATTCGATGATTTTTTTTTTAATTTTTAAAAAACCAACCAATAAAATGAATTAAAATGTTTAAAAATTATATCTATTATAATCTATTATAATTATGAATTATGCATTATGAATGCATTATATTCTGCATTATTATAATTTATTTGTGAGTTATGAACTTTTTTAAAAAAACACGTTTTGGTTAATAACAAACGAACAATGATTGCTATAAATTTTTTTTTTCTTAAAAAATATGAATTATGAAATATAAAAAAAAAACACGTTTTTGTTAATAAGAAAACAACCGTGATAGCTATTTGTTTTATTATAAAATATAGATATTTTACTTCAATTTCAAATGATAACTTTATCAGCTCAAAATTTATATAAATTTGATATAAGTAAATAATAAATAAATAAATAAAAAAATTAACAATTTTTAATATTCATAAATGAATTTAATTATAATTATGCATATGGCCGAATCCATCTCAAATCAGACAGCCCGCGTATGCCTATTTCACCTATCATGTTGAAATAAAAATATTTATGTTCTACTCGAAAAAATATTTTACACGTGTTTTTTTATTTTTTTGTTTCATCAAAATTTCATGCGTTCAGCGATACCGAAAAATTCCGAGAAAATTCTTTCATTGAGAAAAAAAATTTTCAATGTGATTTTCAGACTGCTATTGTTTCAGCAGTTTTTCAAGCTTTTAAACGTGTAACACATAATTTCACTCAGTTTTGAGCCCTCTTTAACGGCCTTAATGTCATTTTCAAAAAAAAATAAAGAATCCACGAGCTATGCACTTTTTACTGAAAAATTCATTTTTTAGAGAAGTGCCTTTTTCTCGAAAACCCCATGTTTTTTTTGCACAATTTTTGTTGTCGTGATAGAGGACGGTAATGCCTAGCTAGACGTATTTGTGAGATTCGGTACTTTTTTCCTGGGATAGCGATCACTAATGAGATAACACACAAACAAATTTTTCACGCTTAACGCTTATATATAGTCAATGATATTAGAGTAAATGTAAAGGTATTTATCTTTGTGCGTATGTAATATACATGTACGTGCGCCTACTTATAGGAGTATATGTACTAGTACATTTGTCCGCTAGATGGATATGGTTTGACTTAACATTTACAAAGAAAAGTTCGGTTTCTGCTATATATCACACATCTCGTCTTATTTAAAACCATCATCTTTTGGAAAATTATTACATATTTACACCTTATCAACTCAACTACGATGTCTCAATATTACTCAACAGAGAGAATCAAATGTGCAGACTTTTAGACAAACACAAACAAATTATTTACAAATCTAGTTCCGTACGTTTAAAACAACTTGAGAATCTTGCTCATCCATTGAAGCACCTCTATCCTCATTTACCTTTGACACCTTCTACATATCTGTGTCAACATTGTTACAATCGTGCTTTAGAATTGGTGAGTAGTACTGACAATGAATTTATAACGGATAATGAAGTTACCGATAACGTAGTTGATAGAGATGAAGATTTTTTACCAAGTACTCCAGAACGCATTGAAGAATTTAATAATGAAACAAGTACATCTTTCTTAGGTTCTGTATCGCCTCTTAAAAGAAAAAATCTTATACATGAAAAATCAATTGAAAATTACGTAACAAAGAAGAAAAAAAAAAACTTTCAACATTGTCTAATACCCTTGATGTGAAGTTGAACAATGTTTATGACGTTTCTATAACAGCAAATGAATCAACTGTATGCCATTGTACAGAATGGATACAAAATCTTGGTCTAGCCTTGCAAAAGTGTTCTACGGTATCAGAAAAAATAAAAATTCTGACTTTGCTACCTTCATCCTTTACAAAACATGAAATTTTATCTTTATTTCCAGAAATAACAATGTATATGATCAAGAAATCGAGAAATCTTGTTAAAGAAAAAGGAATTTATTCAGAACCAGATGCATATTCAGGCCATCCGATTGATGAAAACATGGAAAAAATTGTTATGGAATATTATTTAAATGATGATTTTAATTGTTCAAGACAAAGTCCTAATAAATGTGACGTTGTTACAATTAAAGTTAACAATAAAAAAGAGAAAAAAGTTAAGCGTTTTCTTACTCGAAGTTTAAAAGAGACGTATAAAGTATTTAAAAATGATTATCCAGAATTGAGAATTGGAAAATCGAAATTTTATAGTTTGCGACCAAAGTATGTCTTACTTAGCCCCATCAAAGAAGTTTGTCTCTGTATCTATTGCGCAAATTATGATTTATTTCTTACGAGCTTAATTAATTTTAGAGGGAGTAACGTCACCGAGTTGGATGAAAGTCGGTCACAAATAATAAATGCAACAATGTGTTCTGAGCCATCTGATTTATGTTATTTACAAGAATGTAAACTATGTCCAGGGATTAAGGGAATTACGTTTCATGTTTTAAAACTGCAAGATGTAGAAGGCACAGAAGAAATTACATATGCTTTGTAGGATAATGGAAACCTGATTAAAAAGACACTATCAATTTCTGCTTTTAAAGATGAACTTTCGGTTTGGACCATGAGGGTTAGTACTCACATGTATGTAAAAAATATACAACGCAAAGCTATAAAAACAGAAAGAGAAAGTGCTAAAAAAGACTCACATCATTTAGTTCTTCAAATAGACTTCGCTGAAAACTGGGCTGTGATTCATAATAAAGCTGTTCAAGGAAATCATTGGGTTAATGATCAAATTTCTATTTTCACAGCAGTCTCTTATCAAGGGGATTCGACACAAAGTTTCGCAGTTATAAGTGATGACCGAAAACATGATTCAGCGTATGCTTTGCTAGCAGTACAAAAAATTATAAAATTCTTGAAAGAAAATTGTTGTGATTCAATTAAAAAATTCCCATAGTAACAGACGGCGCTGCGAGTCACTTTAAAAATCGCTTTCAATTAGATGAACTAAAAGGAGCAGCGTGTGATATAAAATGGTTGTTCTCTGCTGCTGGGCACGGCAAAGGAGCTGTAGATGGTGTGGGTGGACTTATAAAGCATTATGCTACTTCGCATAATCTTCGAGAGCCCCTTGAAGAAGCTATTCAAAACGAAAATGATTTTTCAATACATGTTCAAAAATATTCTGATGCTATTAAAATAATACATTTACAAGATGCTGAAATAGAACACTTCAGAAAAGATAAAATATTGATTTGCTTACAACTCCAAAGTATCCTGGAATTCAAAAAACTCATATATGGGTTAAAAAAACATGTGACGATAAAATACATTGTTTGACAGCAAAGACCGCTGATCGTCCGCTTACTGAATTAAGAACAATGAAGCAGAAAAACAAAGGTAGTAAAATAGGTATACAAATGAAAAAAAGGTATAAAAATAAAAAATCAAAAAGACGCAAATAACAAATAAATACATAGTTATGTGTACCTGTATATTACATACACACAAAGACAAATACCTTTACATTGACTCTAATATCATTGACTATATATAAGCATTAGGCGTGAAAAATTTGTTTGTGTGTTATCTCATTAGTGATCGCTATCCCAGGGAAAAAGTACCGAATCTCACAAATACGTCTAGCTAGGCATTACCGTCCTCTATCACGACAACAAAAATTGTAAAAAAAAAAAACATGGGGTAAACGAGAAAAAGGCACATCCCTAAAAAATGAATTTTTCAGTAAAAAGTGCATAGCTCGTGGATTTTTTTTTTTTTGAAAATGACATTAAGGCCGTTAAAGAGGGCTCAAAACTGAGTGAAATTGTGTGTTACACGTTTAAAAGCTCGAAAAACTGCTGAAACAATATCAGTCTGAAAATCACATTGAAAATTTTTTTTCTCAATGAAAGAATTTTCTCGGAATTTTTCGGCATCGCTGAACGCATGAAATTTTGATGAAACAAAAAAATAAAAAAACACGTGTAAAATATTTTTTCGAGTAGAACATAAATATTTTTATTTCAACATGATAGGTGAAATAGGCATACGCGGGCTGTCTGATTTGAGATGGATTCGGCCTTTTGTCTTTTAGATTTTTTATTTTTATATCTACCTTTCTTTTTCTGCTTCATTGTTCTTACTTCAGTAAGGGGACAATCAGTGGTCTTTGCTGTTAAACAATCCATAAATGAATCCATAAATGAGTTTTTTGAATTCCAGGATACTTAGGAGTAGCAAGCCAATCAATATCTTTTACTTTTCTAAACTCTTCTACGTCAACGTCTTGTAAATGTATTATTTTAATTCCATCTGTATATTTTTGAATGTGCTCTACAAAATCATTAGCATTTTGAATGGATTTTTCATGGGGACCTCGAAGATTATGCGAAGTAGCATAATGCTTTATAAGTCCACCCACACCATCTACAGCTCCTTTGCCGTGCCCAGAGTAGCAGAGAACAACCATTTTATATCAAATGG
Source organism: Torymus aiolomorphi (assembly GCA_036365515.1). Classification (NCBI taxonomy): domain Eukaryota; kingdom Metazoa; phylum Arthropoda; class Insecta; order Hymenoptera; family Torymidae; genus Torymus; species Torymus aiolomorphi. The sequence continues at coordinate 79,539,461 of CM070877.1, read as the reverse complement.
TGCTCGTTTTAATTCATATAATTGAAAGCGATTTTTAAAGTGGCTAGCGGCGCCATCTGATACAATGGTAATTTTTTTATTGAATCACGACAATTGTCTTTCAAGTAGATTATAATGTTTTCTATTGCTAGCAAAGCATACGCTGAATCATGTTTTCGGTCATCACTTATGAGTACGAAACTTTGTGTCGAATCCCCTTGATAAGATACTGCTGTGAAAATAGAAATTTGATCATTAACCCAATGATTTCCTTGAACAGCTTTATTATGAATTACAGCCCAGTTTTCAGCGAAGTCTATTTGAAGAACTAAATGATGTGGGTCTTTTTTAGCATTTTCTCTTTCTGCTTTATAGCTTTGCGTTGTATATTTTTTACATACATGTGAGTACTAATCTGCATGGTCCAAACCGAAAGTTACTCTTTAAAAGCAGAAATTGGCACTGTTTTTTTAATAAAGTTACCATTTTCCCACAAAGCATACGTAATTTCTTCTGTGCTTTCTACATCTTGCAGTTTTAGAACATGAAACATAATTCCGTTACTGCCTGGACAAATTTTACATTCCTGCAAATAACATAAATCAGATGGCTCAGAACACTTTGTTGCGTTTATTATTTCTGACCAAAGTTCATCCAACTCTGTAATGTTACTCCCCCTGAAATTAATCAAGCTCGTAAGAAATAAATCATAATTTGCGCAATAGATACAGAAACAAACTTCTTTGATGGGGCTAAGTAAAACATATTTTGGTCGCAAACTATAAAACTTCGATTTACCAATTTTTAATTCCGGATAATCATTTTTGAATGCTTTATACGTTGCTTTCAGACTTTGAGTAAGAAAACGTTTAACTTTCTTCTTTTTCTTATCATTTATTTTAACGGTAATAACGTCACTCTTATTAGGGCTCTGTCTTGAACAATTAAAATCGTCATTTATATAATATTCCATAACAATTTGTTCGGTCCTTTCGTCAATTGGATAGCTTGTGTATCGTACGCTTCTGGTTCTGAATAAACTCCCTTTTCTTGTGCAAGACTTTTCGCTCTTTCTATCATGTACAATGTTATGTCTGGAAATAAAGATAAAATTTCATTTTTCGTTAAGGATGAGGGTAGCAAAGTCAGAATTTTTACTTTTTCTGATACCGTAGAACACTTTTCCAAGGCTAAACCAATATTTTGTACCCATTCTGTACAACGGCATGCAGTTGATTCGTTTGCTTTTATAGAAATATTATAAACATTATTCAACTTCACATCGAGGGCATTAGACAATTTTGAAAGTATATTTTTCGTTTTCTTTTTTACGTAATTTTCAATTGATTTTTCACGTATAAGATTTTTCCTCTTAAGAGGCGATACACATCCTGAGAAAAATGTACTTATTTTATTATTAAATTCTTCCACGCGTTCTGGAGTACTTGGCAAAAAATCTTCATCTCTATCGATTCCGTTGTCGATAAAATTATCATCCGTTGAAAATTCATTTTCAGTGCTAGTCACCAATTCTAAAGCATGCTCGTAACAACGTCTAGATAGATATGTAGAGGGGGTCAAAGGTAAATCAGAATAGAGAAGCTTCAATGGATGAGCAAGATTCTCAAGTTATTTAAAACGCACGGAATTAGGTTCGTAAAAAATTTTTTTGTGCTTATTTAAAAAATCTGCACATTTCATTCTCTTCGTTGAATAATTTTGAGACATCGTAGTTAAGTTAATCAGGTGAAATATATAATAATTTTCAAAAATATGATAGTTTTAAAAAATACTGGAGGTGTACTTATAGCAGAAACCGAACTTTTCTTGGTACATAAAAGATCTAACGATAGCCATCTAGCGGACCAATGTATAAGTACATAAACTCATACGTGTACATATATGTATTACTTAACTACTAAAAAGAAAGGTAGTTATAAAAATAAAAAATCTAAAAGACAAAAACAAAAAATACAGCAGATACTATGTGTACTCGTATATTGCTTACGCACAAAGATAAAAACCTTTATATTGACTGTTATACCATTGAATATATGTATGGGTTAAGCGTGAAAAATTTGATTGTGTATTATCTCATTAATGATCGCTATTCCTGGGCACGGGTCGGAAATTTCACAAATATGTCTAGATAGGTATTTAGGTCCTCTATCAGGACAAAAAAAGATTGAGCAAAAAAAAATGGCGTTTTTGAGAAAAATGCACTTTTCTAAAAAGTGCATTTTTCAGTAAAAAGTACATAACTCGTGCATTTTTTATTTTTTTTTTAAATAACATAAAGAACGTGAAAGAGGGCTCAAACCTTAGTGAAATTATGTGTTATACGCTAAAAAGCTTAAAAAACTGGTGAAACAGTAGCGGTTTGAAAATTACATTGAAAAAATTTTTTTCTAAGTAAGGTTTTTCTCGAAATTTTTGCCATTGTTGAACGCATGAAATTTTGATGCAACAAAAAAATAAAAATATACGGGTCAAATAATTTTTGGAGAAGAACATGAATACTTTAATTCCCAAATGATCGGTGACATAGGCATACGCGGTCCACCTGATTTGAAATGGATTCGGCCTTAAACAGATTGTTTGTATAGCACATAATGCACAAGGTTTTGATGGTCAGTTTATTCTTAAATATATTGCTGAACGGGATGACATCCGTGTTAAACCATCTATTATATTAAACGGGACAAAAATAATATTAATGGAGCTTATGAATGTTAAATTTTTAGATAGTTTCAATTATCTTCATATGCCTCTTAGTGCTTTACCAAAGGCTTATGGTTTAACACAGATTGAGAAAGGTACGCTTCCACATTTATTCAACACGCCAGAAAATCAAAATTATATTGGTGAGCTACCACCTCTTTCATCCTATTCACCAGATACTATGAGTGTTATTGAGAGAAGGAATTTCTTAGAGTGGTATAATGACAGAAAAGAACATTTATTTTTTTTTTTATTTTATTAACCAGAGTAATACAAAATTACATTACAAAAGTAGTCCAGCAGAGGAAGTCACTTCCTGTATGCTGGTCTGGTATACATATATAATAAACTTACAATCTAAACTTATAATCTAATACATTTCTTTTAGAGCGTATTTGTTTACTCTCCTGTAACTTTGCTACAGGGAGAAACAAATTTTAACTATAAATAAAACTATGTCACTAGCACACAACAATATCTTATTAACATAGATCTCGTAGTTGTAGGTGTTTCTGTTGTTGAATTCTTGTTTCTTGCATAAATTATCCTTTCATGTTTGTTGAGTCGAGCTGGGCATGTAAGCCCAACTGCACAAGTGACCTTATAATGAGGGAATATGTCCCTGTGTTGGTTACTCGAATCGCATTTACAGTTTGATATGAAGACTATTTCATCTATTACTACTATATCCTTGTGTTTTGGTTGTGCATCTAGTGGGTACATTGAATTAGTAAAAGTTTGCATGCCTCTGATTCCTCTATCAAAATAAAAAAGTGCTTTGTTAGATCGTAGGTAGTTACTATCACCATATGTCATACGGATGTTGTTTGTAGTTGTTTTGTTTCCTGGTTCTGTTGTTACTGGTTTTTGTAGTAATTTAATGCTATTTTTATTGGGTATATTGTCAATCATATCATATATTTCTTCTATTCCATTATGTTCAATTTTGGTGGGTTTCTTATTTTTTCCTTGATTTTCAGTTATATCAGTGCTTTTTAAGAAATGGGTATGCTTAATTCCATGGTTACATCTTTGATTTTCAGAAAGAAATTTTGAAATATTGTAAACAAGATGTTAAAGTTTTAAGACTAGCATGTTTGGCTTTTCGAGACATTTTTTTGAATTGTTCTAAAGTTGATCCTTTTACTGAAGCAGCAACAATTGCATCATCTTGCCTTCGTATACATAGAAAAAACTTTTTAAAACCAAAAACTATTGGAATTATACCTCAAGTTGAATACAGACGAGCAAATAACCAATCACTTAAAGCAATATTATGGTTAAAATGGATGGAAAAGGTTAAGGATTGTGAAATACAACATGCTGATCGTTGCCATGAAAAACGACTTCCAGGGGGACCCATCGTTGATGGTTTTCTACCACCTTATCAAACTAACACACAAAGTAAGGGAATAGTATTACAGTTTCATGGGTGTTACTGGCATGGTTGTCCAAGATGTTATCGCATTAACAGAGACACACGTCTGGTAGTAGGTAATGAAACAATGGATGATAGGTATGAAAGAACTTGCAGAATTTCTGAAAAAATTAGATCATATAATTATTATCTTATAGAAAAATGGGAGTGTGAATATAAGAAAGAGTGGTTGGAAAATGAAAGTATGAGTCAATTTGTACAAAAGGCTAAACTTAAAATGCAGGAACCCTTAAACCCTAGAAATGCTTTCTTTGGCGGCACAACAGGTAATACAGCTAAAGTTTATGACGTACAGGATAATCAAAAAATTAAATACGTTGATGTTTGTTCTCTTTATCCGTACATATGTAAACGAGGTAAATACCCTGTTGGTCATCCAAAAGTATATGTTGGCGAAGAAGAGTGTCTTCAATTGATTGGGAATATAAATAATATTGATGAAATCGATGGACTTATTATGTGCGCCATATTACCACCACATAATTTCTATCACCCTGTTTTACCTGTAAAAATGTATGGCAAATTACTTTTTCCATTATGTCGAAAGTGTGTAGAAGATAAAGTGCAAGAGGATTGTATATACGAAAATGAAGAAGACAGAGTATTTATCGGTACATGGGTATCTGAGGAGGTAAAAAAAGCTGTTGAAGTTGGCTATAGAATTAGAAAAATTTTTTAAATTTGGCAATATAAAATTACACAATATGACCCTACTACTGGCCAAGGTGGCTCATTTCCAGGTTACATCGATGAATTTTTCAAACAGAAGACCCTTGCATCCAGGTTTCCTGCAGAATATAACAATGATCCAGAGGAAATAGAGTAGTATATTGAAGATTTTAAACGAGCCGAGGGTATACAACTGGAAAAGAGTCAGATAACTCTCAACCCTGGGAAAAGATCCATAGTAAAACTTTGCCTTAATTCTTAATTCTTTATGGGGTAAATTTCGACGAAGAGAGAATATGCCAAAGACAGAAATAGTGACAGATCCTCAAAGACTTGTAGAAATGCTAAACAACTCTGAAGTCGAAGTTATCGCGTATTTACCTGTTAATGATGGCACCCTGTACGTCTGTTGGCGTTACACTGAAGAGGCAATGGAAACATCACCGGCCACTAATGTTGTTGTTGCTGCTTACACCACAGCACAGGCCCGGTTAAAACTTTTCAGCTACTTGGAACCACTAGCAGAACGTGCTTTATGTTATGATACCGATTCAATCATTTATGTAAGTAATACAGATACACAAGAGTACGAACCACCTACGGGAACACTTTTAGGAGAAATGACAGATGAATTGTCATGTTACGGTACAAGGAGTTATATAACATCTTTTGTATCAGGGGGACCGAAATTTTATGCTTATAAGGTTAAGAAACTTGACGCTACTGAATCTTCCATATGTAAAGTCAAAGGTATACGGTTAAATTATTCGAACGCTGAGAAAATAAACTTTGACTCTATATGTGATTTAGTTACAGGTGAGGTTCCACCTAAATTATTAACGTTCGATTCGATAAGACGTACAAACTTTCATGATGTTGTAACACGGGAAGAAAATAAGATATGTAAACCTGTGTATGCAAAGAGACGTTTCGTAAATTTACGTAAAAGTTACCCTTATGGGTATAAAACACCTTGAATAAAGGCTATTTAGTTTAGTATATATGTGACAACTGCGGCACCGAGAAGTCTGTCTAAAATAATGGAGTATATTGTTGATATGCAGGGGTTTAAACAGTCTACAGATGATTATGTTCTTAAGGAGCTTGCTATATTACCTCTGGAAAAAGACTCTGAACCTGTAGTACTTTTGTTTCAAGAGCCATATAATTGGTGCCGACTTACGGATAGACACAAAAAAGAAAATACATGGTTGGAGCAGTACTATCATGGACTTTCATGGAAGTCTGGTGAAATTCTTTATGACAATATAGGCAAGATTCTTCGAGAAGGTTTACATGATGCCAATAAAGTTTTCGTCAGAGGTCAGATTAGAAAGGAGTGGTTGAAACGTTTTAAATTTAATGTCGTCGATATTTACGAATTAGGTTCTACTATATCTGTACAATCAAAAAAAATTGTAACTATTTGTATTAACCATAATGGTTCTTATAGAACAAATTGTGCGCTTCATAACGTTAAACTTATGAGAAAATACTATTTCGAAAATATTTGTACGAATTCTGAATAATTTCATATTATTTAAACGAATTAATTGTATACATGTCTCAAAATATTTGTAAAATACTTAATAAATTGCTTATTCTTCAATCAAAACTGTTTGTTTGTCAATTACCCTTATTCCAAATGCAATATACTTAAGAAAAATAAATTTGACTGAGGCTACGATAGCGAAAGGCTCAAAAGTGTATTAAACAGCCTGATGTACCACATTAAGCTTTTCGATTCACATTAAGCTTTCCGGTACACGTTGAGCGTGTTTATTACAAGTTTTTGTAGCTACAAAATAGCTTGTCACTTCATATTGGTTTGTCAGTTCATCAGAAATCTGATTTCTTGAACAGTTGGGACACGCGCGCCACCGCCGTCACCGCCGCAAACCTCGAGACTTATAAAAATATTATCTGGTTTAATAAAACAGTTTTCGTCATGGATCCACAGTGGAAACATCCTTGGACATCTATGGTTTGCGGTCCCACATCGTGTGGAAAAACCGTGTTTGTTAAAAACTTTTTAAAACATATAGATAGTATGAGTAACGCACACGTTGGTCGAATAATAGTTTACTATTCCGAATGGCAATCAACGTATACAGAACTGGGGGATGATATCGAATTTCACGAGGGTTTGCCCAAAAATTGAGACTTTGTCGACGACCACAGACCAAAATTGATAATTATAGATGACTTGATGCGCGAGTCGTCGAGTGGTAGTGGTGTTATTGCTAATCTGTTTACCAAGGGTAGTCATCATAATAATTTAAGCATAATATTCATCACGCAAAATCTTTTCCACAAAAGTCAACGTGAAATCTCGTTAAATTCTAATTATATAGTTATTTTCAAAAACCCTAGGGATAAATTTCAGATACAGTATCTAGCTCGCCAAGTGTGTCCTGAAAATCCACAATTTCTACAAGAAACTTATCTTGATGCAACTAAACATGCACACTCTTATCTATTGCTTGACTTACGTCAAGATACACCTGATAATTGCCGTTTTCGTAGTAATATATTTCCGTATGATAAATATCACTATGTTTATGTACCCAAGAAATCTATAAAAGGTAGCGAACTTGGAAACAATGTACCAGTCATACGTTTGTAATGGGTTCGAGTAGACGCAATCGTCATGGACAAAAAAATGTAAGTACTTCAAAAGCTCTGCTTCATTTTGATAACAACCAACGACGTGTTTTATTACAAGAAGCAGATAAAAAACTTGTTATTCTCATTTGCGAATGTGGTTTAAATATTTTACGTGATAACGTGCCTTCGAAAAAAAACTATAAAAATAAATTAAAAAAGTACGCATTATTCTTAAGAAAATTAACTGGCTCTACTCAAAGTTTGAAAAATAAAAAGAAGTTGATTATCAAATACCAGACTTGTTTACCACTCATCTTGGCACCTGTGATAAAACTATGGAGCATGCAAGAAAAATGATTTTGTTCCCTTAAGAAAGTATAAACAAGTTACACCAACACTTATCAAGTGAAAAAGTGGCTATCATGCAAACACCTGGCACACCTACGTCACTATTAGACAAAGAAATGAGTGAAATTATAAATTCAACATCAATTCAAGATGATCGTGAAAAATATGCAATGTACCAACAAGCATTGGAGCGTTTTATGTATTATAAAGCAAATGATGGTGCAAAAAAGTTTCACATGAGCGACGTAAGCACCCCTGGAGATATCGATAAAGTAAGCAGAGTAAATAATAACGAAGATACCAATGAAGATAGTAGCAAAGTAGATGATAACATAATAAACAGTGTACCATCAAAGTTTCGATTTAAAGCAAAACAGTTATTACTGCGATTGTCTGCTGCTGGTGATGTCACATGGGATGATCTTGGTAAGATTACCATAGATGGCAGTGTCGTCAAAGGTGGAAATATAGTAGATTTGATTAACGATGCTCTGAGAAATATAAAACAGCCGTTGTCAAGTGGTTATAGAAAGTTTACCGAAGCGCTTCGCAGAGCAAATATACCACGAGAATTTATTGGTAACAATAAAATTTGGGAACTTGTTTCTCACCACAACCTGACAGTGACGACGACGAAGAAACTCAACAATCTAATAGTGAAGAAACAAACGAAAAACCAGCCAATAGAGTAACTCCAAGAAAGTTTTAAAAAAAGATTACGCCCCCAAGAAACACCTAGACTCGTTACAAAAGTTCGTATTCTTTTATGGGATCGCCTAGAGTAAACATTGAAGAAGATTTGATCACACACCCAGAATCAAGTCTTGTAGATAATTTAATCAATTCTGTACCTTTTTAAATACATGCTCCAGGGTACCATTTTTGTGGACCTGGTACACGTCTAAACGAGAGGTTAGAGAAAGGTGAGAAAGGTATCAACCCACTTGACGATTATTGTCGTGAACATGATATAGCATATGCAAACAGTAGTGATCGTAGCAAAGCTGATTGTTTGTTGGCTAAACGTGCCTTTGCACGTTTATTGTCTGAAACAGCTACAACTAACGAGAGAGGTGTGGCTTTAGTCACAACTTGTTGTATGATAAGTAAAATAACTTTTGACATGATTTCTTCGTACATTAAAAAAATAATTAAAAGAAACGTAAAAAAGAAACTAAAAAAGTTTAAAAATAAGATAAATGGAAAAAACGTTAAATAATTTTTTTGTATCTACCACCGAAATCATCAGCTTATGCTGGTGCGTACAACCTTTTAAAAACAATTGGTAAAAAACACGATCGCAAAAAAATTATCAAATGGCTTGAAAGTCAAGATGCTTATACTCTACATAAACCTGTACGCCGTCATTTTCCGCATAGGTCTTATGACGTTCGTAACCCTTTTGATGTGTGGGAAGGAGATCTCGCTGATTTACGATTATTAAAAACCTATAACAATGACAACACATATCTACTTGTGGTTATAAACGTTTTATCAAAATTTGTATGGGTTGAACCTATTCGTAACAAAACATCGAAAAGTGTCGCTACAGCATTTGAACGTATTTTGACACGTTGTAAAGGGCAGCACTCCATGCTCTTTCGAACTGATAACGGTAAAGAATTTCTCGGCAAAGAGATGCAACAAGTTTTGAAAAAGAACAGTATAAACTATCGTGTAGTTAGAAATCCTGATATTAAAGCAGCTGTGGTTGAAAGGTTTAACAGAACATTGAAGGGTCGATTATGGCGATATTTTACTCATACAAATACGTACAGATATATTGATATTTTACAAAGAATTGTTGAGGCTAACAATAATTCTTGGCATTCTGGTACTAAAATGACTCCTGCTAAAGTTAATTTGTACAATGCCGTAAAAGCATACCAAAACCTAGCCCAACGATACAACACGACCCGTATTCGATACCCTAAATACAATGTGGGTGACTTAGTACGTGTCAGTCGCGCCAAACTAGTGTTCAAGAAAGCATATGAAAGCGGATGGACTTTAAAATTATTCCGAATTACACGTATATCTACTAAACGCCAACCGCCTGTTTATACTTTGGAAGATCTTGACGGTGAACCAATCGAAGGTTTTTTCTACGAAGAAGAACTTTCTAGAGTACAAAAAGATTTGAATACAGAATCATTTCAAATAGATAAAATTCTTAAAACTAATGGTAAAGGGAAAAACAAAAAATATTTTGTAACTTGGAAAGGTTATCCCGATAAATTTAATTCCTGAGTTTCAGCAAACAATTTAAAAAAGATATAATGAGAGAACAATTTTACATAGTATTATCTAGTAACAACAGCATGTATGTGTTTCCTGAAAATAAAACAACACATTTTACCACACAGCTACCTCAAAATATTTATTTACACGGTTAGTGGTCTGTAGCTCTATGTGAGATTCAGATACCCCACACATTGCAACATATTTCGCTCGATAATAAGGGTATGGTCTGTGTAAAAACAACTGAGTCGTTTTCACCAAATGATTTGAGACACGAATCAATAGAAAATGATGTTATTGCACAATTATCTCCAGGAATTTACACAGATATGGAAAATCTTTTACAAGAAATAAATAATTTACCTAACATAAAAAATCACTTACAATTCAAAGCACAACGTGGAGGGTTTATAGAAATTGAACGAACTTGCCAGGATACTTGTGACACAAGTTTTCATAGTTTAATTTTGTCTGAAAAACTGTTGAGAATTATTGGTTTTGAAAATCATAATCTTGAAAAAATTGGAGATACAGTTACGGGTCAAAGACCTGCCGATCTTATTAGCGGTTTACCATTAATAATAAGAGTGTATAGTGATATTTACGCATAGTTCCTCTTAATATGAACGAGTATAAATATGGTAGCATTGAGATTAAAAACTTTATCACGCCAATGTATATTCCATTGTTATCTACGTCATTTCAATCGATCACAATAGATATAAAGGACCAAGATGGAAACCCCATAGCATTAGATTACGGTACGTTGACAGTAACACTTCATTTTAAGAGAACCGTATAATATGGGTTATTTTGAAACAATTTATGATAACCAAAGTGGCCATGATCCATTCAATAATTATATTACAATAAATACATCTATGCAAAAAGGAAAAGGTGTTGGAAGCTTTTTAAAAGGTGTCTATCGTAGTGTTTTACCGCTTGTAAAAAAAGGTGGTAAGGCTGTAGGAAAAGCTGTTGGTAAAGAGGCTTTACGAGCAGGTGTAAATATTTTAGATGACATTAAACATGAAAAAACTTTTAAAGAATCTTTTCGCAATAATATTCGAGAATCAGGAAAGAATCTCAAAAGAAAAGCAGAAGAAAAATTGGATAACCTGATAGTGGTTCAAGATATAAAACTAAGCGTCGGACCCAGAAACAACAGTTGACTACGAACTCTGATACCGTAAACACCAAAAGTAAAAAACGTTCCAAAATTAAACCAAAGAAAAAATTTGGTATTAAAAAAGAACCTATAAAAATAAAAGGAAAACATTGAAAGAAAAACGTACCGCACGAGATATTTTTGAAGAATAATGGCTTTTCTACATAATGGGTCGTGTGCATGTGCCTAAAATCTGAAGTGAATTTATTTAGTGTAGCACCTACTCAAACAACGATTGAAAATTCAAATTATGTTCAATACAAGCCAATATCTTCGCTAACCGAACTAACCGAAGGGTCACGAATAGAGTTTTCTATACCGGGAACTAGTGAATGCATTGACTTTGCCCATACTCTGCTTAGTGTTCGAGTAACAATACACAAACCGTAACACCTCCTGATACCATAGAAAAAAATATCTTGAAAAATGTCGGTCCTGTAAATAATTTCATGCACTCGATATTTAACCAAGTTGATGTGTTTTTTAATCAAAAACCTGTTTCCTCGCCCAATAACGCCTACGCTTATCGCTCATACATTGAAACTTTATTAAACTATGGGTCTGCAGCTAAAAAATCTCATCTCACCAGTGCCCTATGGTATACTGACACTCCTGGAAAAATGGATGCCACAAATGACGGAAATGAAGATCTTTCAAGCCGTAGAAACCCTATGGGTGAAGAGAATAGATATGATTGGGTATTTACATTGTGACGTTTTCAATCAAGACAAATTATTAATTAACGGTGTCGAAGTACGTGTGCGGCTCGTACGATCACGAGATAGTTTTTGTCTTATGGACCCAACAGAACTCTACACCGCTAGAATCACCGAAGCTGCTCTCTTTGTACGGCGTGTCAGATTTAGTTTAAGTATTATATTGGCTCACGAAGAAATACTTTCAAAAACCACAGCTAAATACCCTCTCACACGTGTAGAAGTTAAAGCTATTACAATGCATAGTGGTTATTCATGGAAAAACGCTTGATAATGTCATTTTAGAACAATTACCAAAAAGAATTATTGTTGGTTTTGTAGAGAATAAAGCTTTTAACGGCGATAAGAATCTCAATCCATTTAATTTTAAAAATTTCAATATAAATTACTTGTATCTCTACATTGATGGCGTACAAGTACCGTCTAAGCCATTACAACCTGATTTTAAAACGAATAATATTTATGTCGATGCATATCATACTTTATTTTCTGATACAGGTATACATTATTTAAATGAAGGTAATTCAATTTCACGCGGAGCTTATGCCAATGGATATTGTCTTTTCGCTTTCGATTTAACACCTGATTTATCAGCTAATCAAGACACACATTGGAATCTAGTAAAACATGGTAGTGTAAGAACTGATGTTCGTTTTGATGACCCATTAAGCAGCACAGTAAATTGTATAATTTATGCTGAATATGAAATATACTTGAAATTGATTCGTCACGTCAAGTTCTTGTGAACTATAGTGGGTGAGATGGTGGGGGAAAGTAGTAGTGGGAGTAGTGGGTCAGATGGTGGGGGAAAGTAGTAGTGGGAGTAAAGGTTAATGGGTAAGAAATGTTTTCTGATGCATCAGTCGTGGATTGGATGTTGATGTGTTTAAAACTATGAAGATGGATATTGTCGTAGATATACAGTGTGTCAAAGATTATAAGAACAGTGCAATACCAAAAGAAGTGGCAGTTCTTTCGTTAGATCAAAATTTCACAGGACATTGGATCGTTTCTCCAAATAAACAAATAACTACTCTATGTCAAGAGGTTAGGAAAGAAAACGATTGGCTATCGCAAAACCATCACGGTCTGGATTGGCTCGATCAAGGAGTTACCGAAAAAGTCTTGTACAAAAACTTAGAAGAAATTTGCAAGAGAGCAAAAAATATTTATGTTCGTGGTGGTATGAAAGTGGCAATTTTACGAAAAATCACGACACGACACATCATAAATTTAGAGTTTAAGGACGATTGTCCACCATTTCACAAACTCACAGCATCTAGTAATTACTGTATGCAACCTGATCATAAACTGCATTCGAAGGAATGTTAGAAAATTTCGATGGAATTCACGACAACTACAAAGTGGAACTTCAGATACATGTGGTTATTTTTGTCTTATGTTTTTACATTACATGTCTGTGGGTCTTGGAATTGGACATTTTCTCGAAAATGTTTCTTCTGATTTACACAAAAATGATCAAATTGTTAGAAATTATGTTTCAAAATTGTATAGAGGGTATATTTCCCACTACCATAACCACCCTTACTACTAACACACCCCCACTACCATCGTACCCATTCAATTAGTAAACCCCACCACCAGTATGAATAGTATAAAAAGAGTGTCTTACCTATTCATTAGTTCACTCAATCACTTAGCCTATTCATTAGTTCACTCAATCACTCCTGCTGAAAATAATACACAAGGATGGCTGGTCAAGGTAGTTCTTCTAAACTCAAAAGAATGGCTAGCCAAGATAGCCCTGCTAAATACCACTGTCATCAGCTTCTACCAACGGTGTATGGGTTGAACAAATCCTATACCAAGAAAATCACACTGGGTTTGGAGAACAAAAAAATTGGAGGCGTCTACGACCCTATTATCAGAATTAGTGGATGTGACGATTTCGTTGGTTTGGCATTTACAGTTCCTGATTGGTGACAGTTTGAAGAAATGTTATAAGTTATAGCGAAAAAGCGATTGAGCTTACAGAACAAGACCCACTGGAAAATGATCATGATCAACCATCAAAGAAACATTTCCGGCGAAGTTTAACATTTAAAAAAGTAACCTTTGATAGGTTAAAGTCTTTATCAATTGTATACGTATAAGAATACATTTTTTATTACGAGTACATCGCAACATAAAGTATGTACTGGGTGAACTTTGTAATTATTTAAAAGAAAAAGTGGAAGAAAGTCAATCATCACAGTATACACATTTTTCTGTACGTGATGTGTTACCTTTTGCAGAAAAATTCGAAATAAGTGATGGTGATAATGTACATGAGAATATAATAAAAACAAAAAGAGATATAGAAATATCCCTAACTGATATTTTATGCTTAATATTTGAACTTGTATCATTACATTTGACTACTATTGTGTTTTTAATAAATAAAAATATGTAAATGTATAAAATTGTTTTTACTTACCTTTCATACTCCTATCCTAAAATACCACTTAGTTTTCTTACAGATAGAGTTTAATATTACAGAGTTAAATTGTAAAGTTAAATTTTAAATCATAGAGTTCAATATTATATAAATTTTAAAAGTTTAAGTTATATTTTAAGTTTTGAAATCATAGAGTTAAGTTTAAATCATAATTTTGAATTTTGAATATTGTGGCACCATGAGGCAGACACAACAAACCCCCACCACCACTCCCTGGTGGGAGGGGATATTATACATCCGCCCCCCACCCACCACGGGAGTGGTGGTGGGGGTTTGTTGTGCCTGCCCCATGGTGCCACAATAACTACTTATATTTGGGCACAGCGTCGTCGAAAATTTAAATGAAATAAATATTATTAATCATGATTTACTTTCCAACGTAATACCTTGTTTTATGGTTATTGAAAATGAAACACAATATGTTTTAACAAGACATATTTTGTAATAAAAAGATGATTTAAATTATTTTGCGAAATTTTGATTCGAATTCTTTGTTCTATCCCATATGTCTGTTAACGAATGTTTTAAGACATCATTTCAGAAAAGTTATTTAAGGTGGTCTTACACCTAAAAATTTTGAAAAAATCAAATTTTTTTTTATTGAATTTTGTAATTATATATGTTATTCTCAACCTAAAAAAACTAGTTTGGATAAAAAATTAAAAAAATTTAAAATGATGGTTAAAAGAGCATACTATCTTCAAAATGACGAAAAAATTGATTTTACTTTTTTTTGCCTTTTCTATAGGTTTTTGATATATATAGGAACACTTTTACTTCTATGTGTTTTAAAATATCAAAAAACATTATTTAAGAGTTATTAGTATAGGAATTATAAAAAAAAATTTAATTTAAATACGGGATTTATTATAAAAATAATATAAATCATATTCTGGAATTTGAAATCCAGTGAAATCGTCTTTAGAGCTGTGACAATTATGCACTTCTCTTCTAGTAAAGTGACCATTCCGTCAACGAAATTTGACAGCAAATTACTATATTAATACTCCCTTTTGTATACGTATATACTTATAAAACTATAATACCATAGTGTCAACAGAGTTGTACAGCAGACATCTCAAAATCTCAAATAAGCCAAGATACATAACCATGTTATTTCAACAGTTTGTTTTGCAGAGTTTTTGCTTTCAGATAGAGAAAGATTTTTTTCTTAGTGCTTGATTATTTGTATTCATAAGTGAATTTAGGACTAAAAATTTAATGTATTGTGTATGTGAAGATAAATATGTCTGAAAAGTGTAAGTGTCATTATAATACAAGCGTGCAGTGGCAGTTTTGTTTAGATTTGGGAAGAAATTTCAGTTTAAGATGGGAATGCTGCATGAAAATTAATACTGAAAAACATGTGCATTGGCAAGATTGAATTAAGTATTTTAAAGAAGAGGCAGTAAAAATTTTTATCGCATAAAAATAAATACATCTTTTTTCTAAGAAAGATGAAAGTGACATATTAAGTCTAACTCACTATAGGATATATAATTCAATTCAGAAGATTTGTGTATTACAATAAGTGTCAAAATGTATCTATACACATAAAAGCGACAAGCCTGCTCATAAGAATACAGGCTTAAATTCAGGATATATTTAATATTTAATATGTGTAATCAAGTGATCATCGAAAAAATGGGCTTATCGGCTTTTATGTACTTATGTACTTTTATCTATGACAGTGATAGCTTCTTAAGTTTCGATTTGGATTATTGGAATTTCATATTTCATAAGACCTAGCGCATATTCTACATTTATCTTACAAGGAAAGTACCCGAACTGTCAAATTCAAAACAATTCCAAACCCATATTAAAAATTAGACCTCCATGCGAGATTCACGAAACCATTTTTTTTATCGACTGAGAAGCGCTTTATAAGGGTTAAAATCACCCCTAAAGTTTACCCCCAAGAAAAGTTTTTTTGATATATCTCGGCTTCTACTCAACTTTTTTTAACGAAACAAAATGGAAAGAGTTTCTTATTAAAAAGCCAAGAAATCCGTGGTAGTATGAACATTAAGGGTTGCATCCCTTATTTTTTAGAGGGTGAAATTGTGTTTTTTCAAGAATAATTTTTGTTGTGAGAATTCATAAAATAATTAAAAATAGGTCAAAACATTATTTTTACCAACTACAATAAATAACAGTTGGTGTGTTTGGGCATTCTTCGCGAAACAACCCCTTAAGAGGTGGTAAACCACCCCTAACACAAATGAATTAGGTATATTTTTTTGGCAATTATTTTTTTCCTTAAAATGAGTTCTTGAAGTCGTTAATCGGAATCCACAGTTAGATCCACAATAAAAATTTGAAAATAGTGAATTCAATATGGCGAAAAATTTTTTAGAAATATTTTAAATTCCACGAAAAATAGTATGTAGACCCCCTAGCGGAAATTATATTATGTAAATAAATGTATAATAATGTAACAATGTTTTGTTATGTTATTCTATTATTTATTATTTTTTTATCATACACTTGTTTATCGTACGATAAACAATAAGTGTATAATAATGTAGTTGTTTGTAAGAAACTGTAAGAAAACGTAACAAATTGTACTTTTCTACTGGATTTCGGACGCTTTTACATTTTACCACAGTTTATACCATTTTTTAATAATTTCTTACTTTTCCTTCCATTTGTCTACGTTTTATTATTTTTTAATTTGTACTCTTAATTCAAATTTTATAGGTATTCTTACACTTTCGTACACCTTTTTACACTTTATTATATATTTGTACTTTTAATTACATCTTTTTACGTTTATATACAAATTTTGATACACATTTTACATCGTATCACATATTTGTACACTTTTTTCAAATAGTTCATAATTATACTTTTATAATAATTTATAATTGTACTTTTATTTAAATAAAGCTATAAATAAAATATTTTCAAAGATGTAAAGAAAAAATACTAAAACGTAATAAAATGTAAATTATTATGTATTAGAAATATAATTAATATATGTTACAAAATGTAAGTTACTGTATAAAAGTTTAAATTTTTACAAATTCTTACAGAGTTTTCTAACAAATACTTCCTTATAATTTCATAAAAATAAGCTACACAAGGAAATATTTAGAAAACGTAAGGAATTGAAAGAAAATGTAAGAAACTTTAACAACTTGTTAAATATGCCCGAAATCCAGTATCGTATGATTTCTTACATTTTTCGACAATTTATTCCATTTTATAAGTATTTTCTTATTTTCTTTCATATTTTATAATTTCAGCTAGGAGAGATTTTCATGCTTGTTGAAATTATGATAGGTTTTAATAAGAAAAGTTTATTTATTATTTATTAATATAAATTAATATGAACAAAATTTTTAATATAATGATAATTATAGCAATTCATGGTTATTGCGCAATATACAAGATTACGTACACTTGCATTGATATGGTTTATCTCCCGATTCCTCCTCTTTTATTCATAAATAAGTGAAACATCGGTCAGTCGAAAACAAATATACGTTACTGAACGTTTTTCTACGCTCGTGTTAAATTAATATTCAATGTCAACATTATTTTATGGGTATTAATTGAAAATATAAGTGTCTGGAGGTACTTGCATCATATTTTTTAATGGCAAGTAAACATTTTACGAGTACGAAATCCTATTTGAATTGAATGATAACAACAATAATAATAGTCGTAAGTAACCATATAATTGAAATTTCTTTCTTCTACATAATTATTCAAAATAATTCTAATAGAAGGATATAATAGATATAATATTGAAAAGTTAAATAAAATGCAGCATTTTTAAATATAAAACTCGTCAAAATATACAATAAATTCTGAACAAATGGCCGAAGTTAAGAAAGTCAAATTCAGTAAAAATCTATTATAGAATCTTTATTGTACCAATTGTAAATATTTTGATAGTGAAACTTTACTCTTAATACATGCATTAAATTATTTTATGATAGTAAAAATTATGTTTTGATTTTAATTTTTAGAATTACTGTTACATTACTGTTATTCTAATATATAAAATATGACATACTGACGATTTAATCAGTTAAGTGTAAAAAAATATTCATACGAGTGAATAGAAGTAGTACTTTATTTATAATAATAACGTTTAGCAACTATTTAATGCTAATAAAATAGTGTATCTTGTAGACAAAACATTGACAAACAATAATGAATTCCCATGCACTTACAAAGGAATTTAGTAAAATGTTTTCCTCAAAAGTTTTGGATGTCTGAATACTTTTTACACTTACTGTACATTCATACTATTGTACATTCCTATACTGTTATGGTTATAAAAAGGCTATAATAACTAAAACTTTTACAGGTTTACACTGCGACTCAACGTATCTAAAAGAAGAAAGAAAATATTTTCCATAAATATGAATTTGGTAAATGCGATGAATGTTTTATTTATTTTAAACAGTATGTTTCAAGATCAAGAAAAGAAATTACCTGTTAATGACGCTGAAAGAAATGTTGCTAATATAGTGTATAATATTATAATATCAAGTATAAATGATCGTAGTATTTACGAAGAAACGGAAGAATTTCTATATTATGATGATACCTACGAACCTTACGATGACATACCTGCAGATGATTTACATGAAGATACCGATGCAGAAGATATGATAACACCCGAAACTGAAAATCAATGTAGGACCGAATCAGAGAGTATTAATTTTGACTACAAAAAGCAAGCTGTGGAGTATTGGTTAAGTAGTAAAAACAAGTTAAAACAGTCCAAAATCGATTCAAAAAATTAAAAACAGCACGTCAGCTGTATAGATGGAGAGATCAAGTGGCAATAGGAGGAAGTAGGATCGATAAATTGAAAAAAATTGAGGAATATTGTTTACAAAAATTTAACGTAGCCAGATCGAATAGAATACCCATTCATGACATTGATGTAAGACGTATGGCAAAAGAAAAAGCATTAGAGTTAAACTTCAATGAATTTAAAGCTTCTAGACACTGGTTAAATGAATTTAAACGGCGATTTAATATCGTTTCTCGAAAAATAACAAAAATTATCACTAAAAAATCTATAGATGATTCAGAAGAATGGTCAGCACAAAAACAGGAATTTCGCAATAGAGTAAAAAATGCCATCATAAAATATGATGCAAAACGTGTTTATAACTCCGACCAAAGTGGTTTTAATTACGAAATACACAGTGGTCGAACCCTCAATCTTAGAGGAAATAAAAGTGTAGAGAGTATAGTGCAATCAGTGCATTCGACAACTCATTCTTATACTATCCAACCTACTGTATCTGCTGAAGGAAAACTTCTATCACCCTTCTTTTTAGTCAAGCAAGAACCAAAAGGAGAGTTTGGACCTGTAGTCAGAAAAATTTATTTGCAGCAGAAAATGTTTATGTAATGGCATCGAAATCAGGTAAATTGACTAAAGAACATGTTGAAACTTGGGCGCAAGATGTATATTTTCCATCAACTACCATAACAAGTACCCTATTGCTTGATTCATGGAGAGGTCACTGCCTAGATATAATTTATAAAGTAAAACCGGAACATAAAACCTTAACGATTCTACAAATTCCACAAAGAACAACAAGTGAACTTCAACCGCTTGATATTTACGGTTTTCGAATGTGGAAGAACTTCGTTCGAACGTTTTCGGATATGATATTTCTAACAAATGAGGATCTCAACTTACACGATAGAAATAATATAATCAAAATGCATTCATTAGTACATAATCAATTATCAAGTCCCAGGTTTCAAAATTTATTTAAATATGCTTGGTACGCCGCCGGTTACTTTTATGAAAGGCCAGAAAAAATTGAAAACCCAAAAAAATTTTGCTTCAATTCTAATTTTATTACATGCGATATTTGTGGTAAACGAGCGATTATAACATGTTCATGGTGCAAAAAATCGCTATGTTTACAACATTTTTTTCATGAATATCATTATTATAAAACATATAATCCATGATCGTCAGAATAATTAGCTAGTTTGCCGTCTGCTGTTGGCTAACCCGTAGGATTTAAAATTGGTCGTTGTGCTGCTTAGAAATTGGTAGAATTGTATAAGAATTTGTATTAAAAGATAATAAATTGTAAAAATCTGTAAGAATTTGTAAAAATTTAAACTTTTATACAGTAACTTACATTTTGTAACATATATTAATTATATTTCTAATACATAATAATTTACATTTTATTACGTTTTAGTATTTTGTCTTTACATCTTTGAAAATATTTTATTTATAGCTTTATTTAAATAAAAGTACAATTATAAATTATTATAAAAGTATAATTATGAACTATTTGAAAAAAGTGTACAAATATGTGATACGATGTAAAATGTGTATCAAAATTTGTATATAAACGTAAAAAGATGTAATTAAAAGTACAAATATATAATAAAATGTAAAAAGGTGTACGAAAGTGTAAGAATGCCTATAAAATTTGAATTAAGAGTACAAATTAAAAAGTAATAAAACGTAGACAAATGGAAGGAAAAGTAAGAAATTATTAAAAAATAGTAT
This sequence comes from Torymus aiolomorphi, assembly GCA_036365515.1. Lineage (NCBI taxonomy): Eukaryota > Metazoa > Arthropoda > Insecta > Hymenoptera > Torymidae > Torymus > Torymus aiolomorphi. The sequence goes on along the minus strand of CM070877.1, from coordinate 79,518,602 downwards.
AAACTGTGGTAAAATGTAAAAGCGTCCGAAATCCAGTAGAAAAGTAAAATTTGTTACGTTTTCTTACACTTTTTTACAAACAACTACATTATCATACACTTGTTTATCGTACGATAAACAAGTGTATGATAAAAAAATAATAAATAATAGAATAACATAACAAAACATTGTTACATTATTATACACTTATTTACATAATATAATTTCCGCTAGGGGGTCTACATACTATTTTTCGTGGAATTTAAAATATTTCTAAAAAATTTTTCGCCATATTGAATTCACTATTTTCAAATTTTTATTGTGGATCTAACTGTGGATTCCGATTAGCGACTTCAAGAACCCATTTTAAGGAAAAAAATAATTGCCAAGAAAATATACCTAATTCATTTGTGTTAGGGGTGGTTTACCACCTCTTAAGGGGTTGTTTCGCGAGAATGCCCAAAAACACCAACTGTTATTTATTGTAGTTGGTAAAAATAATGTTTTGACCTATTTTTAATTATTTTATGAATTCTCACAACAAAAATTATTCTTAAAAAAACACAATTTCACCCTCTAAAAAATAAGGGATGCAACCCTTAATGTTCATACTACCACGGATTTCTTGACTTTTCAATAAGAAACTCTTTCCATTTTGTTTCGTTAAAAAAAGTTAAGTAGAAGCCGAGATATATCAAAAAAACGTTTCTTGGGGGTAAACTTTAGGGGTGATTTTAACCCTTATAAAGCGCTTCTCAGCCGATAAAAAAAATGGTTTCGTGAATCTCGCATGGAGGTCTACTTTTTAATATGGGTTTGGAATTTTTTTTAATTTGACAATTCGGGTACTTTCCTTCTTAGTATTATAAATAATAATCTAATTCATAACAGTGTGTTAAAAAATGATTCAACAGTGGATGAATCAAAAGTACAAAAGGACAGATTGAGCAGTAACTTTTAATGGAATGAATGCTACTAGCTTAGCAATAACTTGTAATGGAACGGATGTATGCAAGGTGCCATAGCTTCTGTTTTAACCTATATTATATGGGAGAACATATAACAGATATACGAGAAAGTGAGTTTCAAGAAGGAAAAGAATGGGGATCAAATGGCTGATTATTTTTGGAGTTTTATGGTATTTTTCTTTGCAGGCTTATTTCTCAAAATGTCATTTTTTAAAGTTTGTCGTAACTTTTCTCTGAGACCGATCGATGAATTTTTATGAGACAAAGTGCAAATTGTACCTAATTTATGTAGTTATGGGCGTAAGAGTTGCAATTTTAAGGTTTTCACGTATAAGTATTTTTTTCATGGCAATAACCCTAAAAATTCAAAAAAATGCAAAAAATTATTGCAAAAAATCAGTTTTTGCCATAAAAAAAAACTTATACATAAAAACCTTAAAATTACAACTCTTACGCCCATAACTACATAAATTAGGAACAATTTGCACTTTGTCCCATGAAAATCCATCATGTAGTCTCAGAGAAAAGTTACGACAAACTTTTTTTCTTGAAAATGCTATAACTGAGGATAAAATGAGGTTAAGACCCTCTGCATCGGCTCATTTTATTCAAAATAAGTTATATTTACAATATATTTTAATTATTTTATTATAATAATAATTTTTATCATTTTTTAGGTAATTTTGGCCAGAAAGGTGTATAGGTGTAAGACTGCCTTAAAAAAAAACAATATTTTCCGAGACAAAATATTTTAAAAAATTTAATTTTGCATTCGAAATTGTTAATAAAAAGTAATTTACAATTTTAGAAAAATGTTACAAAATATTTGTGGGGGCATGTCCAAATAAATATATTAAAAAATAAAATTTCCGTCTATAGACCACGAGTTCCGAACCAACAACGAGAAATCCGGATGATTGCGCGGAAGCGTGCGTGGGACTCACCGTTTGCATGGCGGTACAAGGTGCAAAAGTGCCTCGAGAATTCCAGTGCTGACCAGCATCAACTATAGCGGTGCACCAGTGTTGGGCCAGCGATTATTTCAATCTGCACCACGCGGCTAACTTCAGAGCGCACCGACGTTCTCGACGCTATCGCCCCCGGTTCAGAGAACGGCGCGGCGACGAAACTCGCTGCCGCGGCGGTGCGGCCGTCTGCAGCGCCAGGGGCGTATGGGGCAAATCGGGATCGCAGTCTCAGAGCGGGCGTGAGCAGGTTAAGTTTTTTTTATACTCCAATTTAAAGAAATTGCAGTGATGATGTTTTGACATTATCAATGTGGAAAAATACGTTTTAGCAACGACGGAGAGAACATTAGATAAGTATTACTTATTATTTAAATTATTTTGTGTATTTGAATAATAATTCTGAAAGCAATATAATACTTTTGCATAATTATTCAAATAATCAAAACATTCTTCAACCGATATAAATAATTTTTAGAATAGATGCTTTGTGTGTATATCTTTTCTTTTATTTCAGAAGATTGTACATTTGTAACGCATATGGACAAAAAAGTATATAAACTGAATGAAGAAGATAATACGGATGTGCATTGAGTTTACAGCTGTGCTCAACCATCAAGATTGTTAATCAGTTATAAAAAATATTTTTGTGGATAGTGAAGAAAACATTAGAAACAAGAAGATCAGTACGTAAATCAAATCAATCACCAAGTGCAGTTGCAATGTCTACAAATTACAGTGAAAAGTATAATTTATTTATATCCTGTGCTGTGTTAAAGCAACCTCTATAAAAGAATTTTAGAAACTCATAAATGATGTAGCTGACTCGTCCAAAACATCAGTCTTAGATTAAACTTTAACATACAAGAGTTTTTGTCTTTACTTTTTGTTTAAAATGGAGGAACGTAAATCACATGTACAATATGTACTGTGTGCGCTACACATTATGGCATATGTTGAATACTAAATATGTTACAATGGTATCCAAACGGATAATGAAAGGTACATCTAAAGTGATTAAAAAATAACTTTTATAAAATCTGACTAACTAAAACAAAACACTAGAAGAAGATATTTTCATTGTATTAAATATCTATCAAACTTGGAAATGTGTTTGTGCGTGCTTCTAATGATCCACTGAAATCCTTTAAATGCAAAGAATAAGCTTATTTGATTACTTTTTTATTTATTGAAGACGCAACTGGCTTACTTAGGTGATTAAAACTTATTATTCATATAATGAAGACTCGTTTACAACTACTGGCTTGGATTAAGCTTTAGATGTCAAGAGTTTGTCAAAAATGTAGAACCATAAATCAGTTAAATTGAAATGGCCAACGCCAAAGGAAGTTGTATAGTGTATTAATATTTGACGTATTCTCAATGAAAAAAATAAAACAGATTAAGTATTTTCATTTTAAATTACAGGAATAGTATTAAAAAGGTGTAGTACATATAATACTATGTTGGGCAAATGGATGATGGATTTCTCGCATACTATTTCTGAAGTAAGTTTAAAAAATAAATTAAATAAAATCTATGAATTATAATTTTACAAACAATAAGAGACTAATTTTAAAACAAAATACCAGAAGAAGATATTTTAACTGTATTAAATATCTTCAATCTATCAAATTTAGAAATGTGTTTTTGCTTTCAACTTGCTCTGGAATCATTTAATTAAAAATTTATTCAAATCACAACTGGCTCACATAGTTGATTTTAAACTTATGGTTGATAAAAGAGACCCGTCTACAACTGTGGCTTGGATTACAAGAGTTTATTTCTTTACATTTTGTCGCAGAAGTGGAACTATAAATCAGTTTAATTGAAATTAAAATTATGAACATTATTTTCAAAAGTGCAAAGTGAAGTCATCAATGTACGCATGCTTATGAGCCTCGCATTGTTGTTTGGCAAAAATACCATTATTGTTTTAGTGACTCAGTTATGGCATATTAAAATAAAAGTATTTTCAACAAACAATTATGTTGAATTATGTTGAATTACAAAACTAGCATAAGAACTGTATATATATGTAATAAATATAGAACAATCATGTGTAAGCCGATGATGAATTTCTTGCATTGTATTTCTAAAGTAAGTTTCAAAAATATAATTTCATAAAATATATTAGTAATTTTTTTCTTATACCTTCTTCCAAACATCATTTTACAAACAAAAAGTTAATTTGATTGTTAATTGTTATTAAAAATCTTTAATCAATTAAAAAAAATGATTATTCAATCACTTCTCATTTATTCGAGTCCAACTCGTTTAGTTGTTCAAACTAAATTTCAATGAAATATTCTATCATCAAGGGAGGTCATAGACCTATAGGCCTTTGATGCCAAAACCACCTAAAAAAATAAAATATAATTAGTCACATATACTAATAGGTACTATATCATAAGTAGGCACAATTTCTGATAAAATGGCCCGAGATATTATTATTTGTAGACCAATTTTACTCAGAGATATTGCATTGTTAAGATTTTTCCTTTGGTGTTACTTTTAAAAGCAAGTACTCGACAAATTTTCATGGGACAAGGCCTAAAACCCTCTAAATCCATCCAGTTTTCTATCTAAGAGATGGAAAGATCAAAGTTCCTGAAAGAAATATTTTTTTAATAGAAAAAACTACGTATAAATCATGAATTTTATGAATTTTCATGTTTTTTTATGGATTTTAAAATTACAAAAATTTTAGTTTCCAGAAATGTTACATTTCCAACTTTTAGATAGAAAACTGGATGGATTTAGAGTGTTTTAGGCATTGTCCCGTGAAAATTTGTCGAGTACTTACATTTAAAAGTAACAACAAAGGAAACATCTTGACAATGCAATATCTCTGAGTAGAATTGGTCTACAAATAATATCTCGGGCCATTTTACCAGAAATTGTGCCTACTTATGATATACTATTAGTATATGTGACTAATTATATTTTATTTTATTTTTTCAGGATAATACTCCAGAATCAATTTTTAAAAATCATTAACATAATCCACGAATTTTTACAATTATTTTCAAGCACAAAAACTAGTAAAGTCTATTATTTCTATGCAAGTTCTACGCAAGAAAGTGAAAACACGCAGACATGCTATCCATAAAATTAATAATCTGATAATTTCTGAACCAAAATAGACAGAAAAAGCGAGTTCTACACACAAAAGTGGAGGCACGTAGACGAGCTCATAATAAAATTATGAATCAAATATTTACTAAACCTAAGTGGGCTGCGAGTTCCACGCAGAAAAGTGGAGACGCGCAGACAGGCTATCTATAAAATGAATAATCAAACAATGTCTAAACCAAAATAGGCGGCGGAGCGAATTACACCCACAGAATCGCCTACTTAAATTTACAAATTATTTTATTGATAATTTAATTACTAGCCCATCTGCGCGACTCCACTTTTGTGCATGGAACTCGCTTCCCTTGCCTACTTTAATTATAGAATTATTAATTATTTATTATAGAAGATCATTTTCGCCTGGGTAGCTAATCCGTCTGCGTGCCATCATTCTGGAGCAATAAATTCTATCGAAATTATTTGATAATCAGTTTAATATGAAGCTCGTCGGCACGCCTTTATTTTAGAGCAAAGGACTCGCTACCCTTGCCTAGTTAGGACTAAAAATTCTTCGATTATTAATTTTCAAGGTAGCCAGTCAGAATGCCTTCATTTTGGAGCAAAGAACTCTCTTCCCCGCCTATTTAGGTCTAGAAATTCTTTAATAAGAAATTCTATTACTATAGCCTTTCTGCCCCGTCTGCCCACTTCTACTATTCGAAGTGGAAATTCTTTCACCCTGCCAACTTAGGATAAAAAATTATTTGATAATTAGTTTTATAGGAAGCACGTTTTTATGCTAGTAAATAATTGTAAAAAGTCGTAGATTATGTGCCTACATTGGCGAATACAGGCGAAACCGAGGGGCTATTCAGTCTGAAAAATCAGCTAACCTTACCATTCGTAATCAGTTTGAAATCATGAAATCACAGTGAAATCAGTGAAATCACCCGAAATTAATGAAATCATCTAAAATTTCTTTTGCAAAAAGTTTGATTGAATACATACGCAATCATATATTAATTTATATGAAATCATTTGAAATCATTGAAATCACTGAAATCAATCGAAATCCTTAAATCGAAACCAAAACAAATATTGCGCATCCGTCGGTGCATACAACACGGGTTGTGGCATCTCGCGGCGCGTGAAAGTCTTTTGTATGTCATTTGTTTATAGAGGTTTGGACGTGTCGAAGCCGGCACCCTTAGCACACGCATTACTTCGAGAGCTCGTCATTTATTCGCAGCTTCTCAAGCAGTGCGGAAGTTTTTTGAAAAACGTACATACATAAACTAACCTAGATCAATTTTGCAATACGTAAGTACATCGACATATATTTTTGCATGAATATAGATATAGTTATTGCTTATGTATTCTAAAAATAATACATTTCGACACTAGTGTAAAGAAGTGACGTATGGACGTTTGCGCCCGAGCGAAGCAAGAGTGAAATGGTCACACGAGCTTGCACACGAGGTTAGAATCATCATCTCACTCACGTATGGAACCGTATCTTTTATATGAAGTTTCATTCTTATTGCACGCTTTTTTATTGAACTCCGCGCGAAATCGAGCTTTGCATACGGAATATTAAAAAAATACATAAAGTTAGTTTCGAGAAGAGACAGACAGAAACGAGGACAGAAACTAGAGTTATGTGACTTTTACGCTCGTAGGTTATGGTAATTTCTATACGACCGATATCTTAACTTATTTTTTGTCAGTGTAACTTCGCTAAGGGCCCGTCTACACGGCTTAGCGCGCGGATATGTATTTTTGTACACCTTATATCTATATATAATACATATATACGATGTGCACAAACGTATCTGTGCGCGTACTCGCATGTGAATGCTATTCAGCGTGGGTGTGCGCGTCCTTTCAGTGCGCTGCATATAGTGCCCCGGTCTTTTTGTGTAATTAAAAGATATGAAATACTAAACAGACAACTAGATTGTTGTAACTGTTTATTAAAAAATAACATCAAAGCTAGAAATTTCAATTATTATACGTAATTGGGCATTTATTATATACGAACTTTCATTTATAAAAGAATATTTTCCATAAGATTGTGTATTTGTAAACCATGTTTATTTCTATTAAATTATCTAAAAATATCTACATTTTTGATTGTTTAGGTATTTTGTAACATATTAAGAAAATGGAAGGCACTTCAAAAACCGAATCGAAAACTGAAAGAATGAATTCAACTTCTATCAATTTTTGGAATATTTTAGGAGCTAAGGAAAATTTAATAGTGCCCATTTATGTGAAAAATATTTTAAAAATGGCAAACCTTGATAATCACACAGCATTTAAATGTGTGACCGACAAAGCTTTAAAGGAACTAGAAATTTATGTTCGAGAAGAAATGAAAGATATTTTAGATGAGGATGAAAATCTTAAAGATTATTATGGACCGTATTATAAGAAGCCAGAAAAATTTTCTTTTGCGATGGGTGACAAATTTGTGATTCGAAAATTAGTTCTATTTGCTCAAAGTGCAGGAGACGAATTATGGAATTTGAAAACGGGGTCAGAAAAAACTAAAATAAATGAACAAGCAACATCGACAACAAATTCCAAAGAGAAGTTATTAACAAATATCAAACCAAATTTAGATATCATCGAAGAACGTAAAAACCTACTTAAAGCCGTAAAAACTGTAGTTGAAAAATCTATTTTAATGGAAGCTGATACTAAAGAGAAAAGAAATGTGCTTGACAAAGTTGAAGTTACGATTTCTGTAGCTGAAATTTATGAAAGTGAAGGTTTGCCAAAATCTTATACCTATAACGCTAAAATAAAATGCCCTTGTTGTTTAGAAGTATCAACATTAAAAAAATGTGGCGATGTCGATACTAAAGGCTCAAGATGGGTAATTTCAAATTTTAAAAGGCATTTACATAAAAATGTTAGTCGCAAGAAAGATCAGTCTAATTCTGCGAAATCAAAATTGATGAAATACTCGTATGTAAATGATGAAAATGTTGCAAAAACAACTACAACAAATGACCTTTTCGAGAAGTCTCTTTCGGATATTGAAACAGAAGTATCATCTTTAATAAATAACGATACTGTCGATTATACGACTTCTAACTCTCTCGATGTTACCAGTTCTACAGGAGACGCATATTCTTCGAGTTTACCTTTAAAAGAAATTTCATAAAATGTGTTAAGCGATCCTGGAAATCATGATAACACCTCAAGTTTAATTTCAACACCCACATTGCAATCGTCATTTAATGATGATACTCCAAGTTTAACTATTACTTCCACATTAATGCAATCATCATTAGACATTATTCAAGATAATCAGGGGGAATACTAAAGCGGAAGGATTATAATCGAACGAACCCTTCCGTGAGTAGCAATTTGAAAAATGTTCGACCTACTTCAGAAAATTTTGTCAAGACTGAACGTCGTATGAAAAAAATGTACTCATCTGTCGTTTCAAATCAACCCCGTATTACCGCTTATTTTCCTATTCTTGACGAATTGCAAAAACAAATTAACGATAATAAAGACTTAAGAGAAAAATTAAAATATTTTTTGGAGCATAACTTTAACGAGCAAATAAACATAGATAACAATGATAATTTTAAACTGTTTTTAAAAAAATTACACGAAAGTGCAATCGTGAATTCTAATAGGAAAAGAAGTGGTAATAGATATGATAATGCATTAAAACTTTTTGCGACTTACCTATATACTATAGGAGGTAGGATGTTATACGAAACATTGTATGCCAATTTGCCACTTCCATTTTTAACAACTGTAAGTCGCACTATCAATCAATATAATTATTTTATTAGAGAAGGACAATGTAGAGCAAAAGAGCTCAAGGAATTTTTAATATCTCGAAATTTGCCGTTAATTGTATGGCTTAGTGAAGATGCTACTCGCATAACTGGTCGTGTTCAATACGACAAGGAAACAAACCAACTTATTGGGTTTGTTCTCCCGTTTGATTCGAATGGAATGCCTATTGCTAACATCTATAGTGCGACCTCAGTAAACAAAATGGAAGAAAGTTTCAAGAATGGTACTATAACTAAATTAATTTATGTTATCATTGCGCAACCTTTAGTTGAAAGAGGACCTCCATTTTGTCTATGTCTGTTTGGTACTGATAACAAATTTACGCATATAGATGTGACTAAACGTTGGACATACATATTAAATTGTTTAAAATCTGAAGGAATAAGTGTACTAGGTATTTCTTCCGATGGAGATACGCGACTTTTAAAATCAATGCGTTTACATGCAAAATTGCAAACTCGGGTAGATGACAAAAATATACATATACGATATTTTTGTGCTGATTGCAAGTCCGACAATTTTATAGTTATACAAGATATTATACATGTGGGGGCTAAATTAAGAACGCGTTTTCTCAAAACATCTATTGTTTTACCTTTTGGTAATTATTTAGCATCGGCAAATCATTTACAGACAATCATAGACACAGTATCAAAAGACAAACATTGTCTTAATTTAAAAGATTTATCTTTAAAGGACAAAATGAACTACGCGTCCGATGAAAAAATCAGCGACAACAAAATCATTGATTTACTTATCCAAAAAATTCCTGGAAGTAAAGGAACGGTACTTTACTTAAAAATTATAAATTTATTTACAGATGCTTTTCTGAGTAAAGATCTTGAACCGTTATTACGCATATACAAAGCATGGTTTTGTATTTTCGTGTTAAGACTTTGGCGAGCTTGGTTAAAAAATCTAATTATTCATTAACCAATAATTTTATTACTTTAAATGCATATGTTTGCATGGAAATAAATGCACATGGACTGATAAATGTCATTTTAAAGTTAAAAAGAGAAGAATCCGAACATTTATTTCTACCGTGGCTGTATTCTAGTCAAGCTTGCGAAAGTTTTTTCGGAGATTAAGATCGATGAGTACTACTTACTCGACTGTCGTTAATTCTAGTCTCTTAGAAACAATTCATCGTATCCAAAGAATACAGTTGCAAAGTGACATTTCAAGTAGTAGTTTTGAAGACTCTACCAAAGTATTCCGTTTTCCTCGATTTGAATCTAGCAATACCGATAGAAAAAAATGTTTATCTAATTCTCCACTACCTGATTGCAATAATATTATAAAAATACTTGATAAAGCAAAAAACGATGCGTTTTCGGAAATCACTTCTGTTGGAATTGAAATTGACATAACATCGTGTGAAAATATTTTAATTGAGTCGAATGATATAAATGTTGCTGAAGATATAGACGATACTGACATGGATAATGATCTCTTAACCTCCCCAGATGAATCCTCAATGAATTCACGTGATATTTCGCCAAATATTGATACGCGTGATCAAAATGAAACTAATGATTTAGTTAAAGATTTGAACATTTTATCTAATGTGACTGATAGTTTGGAATTGAAAAATTATGAAAAAAATAAAACAGAACTTAGTCCTACTAGCGAATTCGTACTTGTAAGAGATAAAATGAATAAGGAGTCAATCGTTAGAAAATCTTCGATCTGTTGGTTATTAAGCCAAAACGATTTTAATCTCAGTAGCGATAGATTACAGAGAGTACGAGACTGCGAGTTAAATAAATCTAATAAAAATAAATGTAAAAATAACAGTACTAACCAAATAGTATTTAAAAAGAAATGCGACGAAATTGCTGTAGGCGATTGGTGCCTTTTCCAAAGACTAGACTGTAAGAAATGCTATTTAGGGCACGTTCTTAGCTTCGGGTATTTAAGTGGCCCTACGAATAAAAGTTTAGAATATTCAAGCAACTATGCCAGGATTTCTAATAATAATAAGGAAAAATATCTTTAATATGGTACCTATGGATCGGCATGGTTTTATAAATATAAAAAATTATATATGTACGATTTCGCAATCCGAATTCGTTGATAATGGAATTGTATTAGATTTAATTATTTTTAAGCAAATAAAGTATTTATTTAACTAAATTTCTCTTTTCTACATTTTAACCCTTCAAAATAAGAAAAATATATCGTATAGTATGGCCATAAATGAATTATTGAATTGCATATATAATCGTTTTTATTAAAAAAAAAAAAGAAAAAAGGGCATGAGATTTGAACCCTCAACTGGGAGTTTAAAATTCATGATTGATTTCATCTTGATTTCGGAATCATTGGAAATCATTTGAATTATTTGAAATCATTATTATCCTTAGAAAGATTACAAAGCTTTGTTTTAAATAATTCAACTTTGCAATCACTGAAACTATGGAATGAAATCATCTGAAATCCGTAATCACCTGTACCCTAGGTTTTTATATGAATAGCCCCTCGGGACAGGCACACTAATACGAACCACTACCCTATACAAAATAGTCTATAAATTTCAAACTGATACGTTAAGTCGTCATTGAGAAATTACGATTTTGAAAAAAACTGTAAAAAAATTTTAACCTTAAAAATTTCTAAAAATCATGAGACAATTCTTTTACCGAAAGGACTGATACGATAAACATATAAACTCTACACCTCCACAAAATTTCAACATGATTAGATCAATTTTTTTATATTATCTATATCACACCCAAAATTATCTATAAATTTGGAGCTGATTTATCGAACCGTTCTCGAGAAATTACGATTTGAAAAAAATTTTTTTAAATTTTAATCTCAAATATCTCTGAAATTTATTGACCAATTATTTAGACCAAAGAACTTAGCCGAGAGCTTTCCAAAATCTACCTCTATAAGAAATTTCAAAGCTACTAAGTCACTTTTAAAAAGTAAGCATGCTTCATACAAAATGCCTTTTTTCATTTTTTCATTTTTTTTCTCAAAAACTAGTCGACAGAGTGGATTCAAATTTTTACAGATTATGGCTATTTATATTCTGCATTATCATGATTTTTTCAAAAAAATTGACTGTTTATTTTTGGAGTTATAAGGTTTAAAAGAAAAACATGTTTTTGTTAATAACAAAAGAACCGTCATAGCTAATATAATTTATTTTGTTTGGAAAATATATGTTTTGTTATACTCTTTCGAATGATATCTGTGCGATTCAAATATCTTAATGTTATCATAAAAAACGCAAAAATGAATTTTGCGAAAATCGAAAATTCGAAATAAAACAAAAACGCATCGGCGAATCAAAAAGAGGATTTCCTTCCCCCATTCACACAAAAAAAAAACAAAAAAAAAATGAGATCTCCGGTTAAAATCGCTCTGTATGTAGATGAAATCTATACACAGAGCGATCATCGTGCCATAACTTGGAGAGTCCGATGGCAGCTAAGGCTCAAGAATCGACAATCAAAATCACAGAAGAACCATACCAGCATAGAGGGGAGCTGCGCTGAGAGGCTAACAGCCTAGGAGAAAATTAAAGACGTCATGTAGAAGGTGGCAAATGCTTGCGATGCCGCTATGCCAAGAAAAGAAAAAGGAAACCCGTACACGCCTATCCATTGGTGGAGCGACAAAATCGCGCAGCTCCGTGGGGAGTACCACGAGACCAGGAGATTATCACAGCGGGCTAAAGGAAAATCCACCTTCCCTGAATTGGAGGAAACGTTCAATTTGACACGGAATTTGCACTCAAAAATGCATGTTTAGAACGATTTTACCCAATTTTTCAATTTTTACAAATTTGGTACATGAGATCTCACCTCAGATCTCACCTCAGATCTCACCTGAGATCTCACCTGAGATCTCATATGAATTCTCAGATTCAGATTTTAGGTGAGATCTCAGGTGAGATCCCAGGTGAGATCTGAGGTGAAATCTCATGTACCAAATTTGTAAAAATTGAAAAATTGTGTAAAATCATTCTAAACATGCATTTTTGAGTTCATCTAGGGGGTAAAACATCCTAACAGGCGATTTCCAATACTGAAGAACCTGATTTTCTATTTACGTAGGTTTTCCGTAGCATCTGGAGCAGAATCTCAGGTGAGAAATTGAGACAAGAAATAAGATGAGATCTCACCTGAGAAGTCACCTGAGATCTCATCTGAGACTTTTCAGTAGGGGTCTTATTATCATTTTATATATAAAAGATAATATTATTAGTATTAATTATATATTATGACAAAGGGAAAAAGTTTATTCATATTCGATCGATTTCGGTATAGTTCGTAACAGTTATGACAATCCAGAAACATTCGTAATGGTTCATAAAGGTTTATTGATATTCGATCGATTTTGGAATAGTTCGTAACAGTTATGACAATCCAGAAACTTTCGTAATGGTTCATAAAAGTTTTAAAAAAAATCTAACAAACTGGTATTATACTATACTTGCTTTCTCAATGATTCCTTATGCATTTTTATGTATTTTATTTTGCTATCAGCATCTCTTCTATCTTTATAATAATAGATAAAATTTCATAAAAGATCGTTAAGGATCACATTATAGGTTAATTTTTCAAGGTTCGCATGAAACCGGAAAGGTTCAGAAAATCTATAAATTGTTTATTCTTACTCTAATCAACGTATTTCATTCAAACCTTCGTTATTCTAAAGAGTATATTGAAATTATTTTCATCTTAAACATTTCGGAAAGGAACTTGATTGATCGATAAGTATACAATTTTTTAAATACAGAAATAAATCGTTTAAAAAATCATTGTAGACAAAAGACTTTCGTAATTTGGCGATTTATAGCACTGAAAGTAAAAATCTATTTTAACAAGGTTCGGAAAGGTTCACAATTTTCCGGATATTCCACTCCACATAGGTTTGGAAGCGTTCTTAATGGATCTTAAAGGATCGGAAAAAACTGTTTCGATTCATTACGAACCTTAACGGGCGTTTTAACCAGGGATGCTATTTGGCTATACTATGTTGCACAAAAAGTTTCATGTAAAAAGATGTTCTCATATTAAAGATATTAAATAGTGAAAAATTTTATGTCTGGTTTCCGATTCTAAAGTTTCTCCATTTCTTATCGTCAGACTTCGTTTTCTTCCCACTTCCGGTTTCCTGTTTCAGTTTATATATAGGTGTGTGTATATACATAAATTTTTATATAGGTCGTTCTTGTACTTTTTGGTCATAATCGGTCGCAGGGGGTCAACCGTTTTCCTCGCTGATTTTTCCTGTGAAAGTACATATAAAAAGAAATTAAGAAAGCCCCAATGTTAGCCCCCCATATCCAATATTGAGACAGTTACACTGTACTGAATTTCGAAAAATGGTCAAAACATGGCTATTTTCGAAAAATTCTGTGCGGCTCGTTTTGTGATCTATTTGAATGATACAGGAAGGAACTTTTTATTATTTTGTCAAATTTCAGAAAAAAAATTTGTGGAATAAAAATAACGCAATGAAATTTTTACACAAAGGAAAACGTGAATCTAAATATTTTTGTTTTGAAGGTCATCTTTCTACCTTTGTAGTTCCTCAAGTTTTATAGACATTGAGATCAAGTAGGGCCTATTTTCTTCATCTTAAAAAGTCGTTTCATTTTCACTCGGCCAACGATTGATTTGATTAACTACAAGCAAATATACAGCTCCTTAAACAATGGTCGATTTTCGAAAATCGTAATATTGGCACCCCAGCAACTTTTTTCTATCAAAATCGATTGGGCTTACGAGCACAAAAAAAAAAGTTGGGCGAAAAAAAAGTTTTAACCTTCTAGAAAACGACCCAATTGGTTTCGTCCGGTTTTTTGGGTATTTGCAAAAGTTACGAATTTTCCAATATGGGAGTTTTTCATATACGTATCCATTAAGGGCGTATACACCTAGTGGCTTCTGAGGCCAAAATCAGCTGAATTGATGGCTTTCCATGGGTCTAAGTTACTTGAAATTCATGTATTTATTGCCCGAAGAGTTGAAAATATTAAAAATATTTTATTAAATAATTTTAAAATGCTAAAAACGACAAAAAAAATTACAAAATCTCTTAAAATTAAGCAATTATAAGTGGTTTTTCAATTTTTTAAAATACTTAATCAAATAATGTTAATATTTCCAACTCTTCGGGCCATTACTGCATGAATTATAAGTAATTTAGGACTTGTCTCATGAAAATTCATGCAATACTTTTTTTAAAAAGGCCTTAGAAGCTACTATGTGTAAGACCCCTGCAATACGCAAAACACAAATCATCAGTTTCTTGTTTGAACATTCACAGCAAAATTTATATTGATAGGGTGACTTCATCAGTGAAGGAACGAATAAGGAAATTGTAACTTTTGTTATTTAATTAAGTGGTTTAAAAATGGATTATAAGTGAAACCCTTTTGAAATTTATATTCTAAAATGTTCAAACTTTTCGTCCGTGAACAAATTTTGAAGAAAAAATCAAAGTAAAAAATTTATTTAATGAAAATCTGTAAATGATATCTTCTAAAAACCAGTAAAGGAACACGCAATCTTAGTATCTAAATACGTTTCACCAGTGAAGGAATACATCGCCAGTGAATGAACACTTAATAGCGGCGATTTTATGATTTTATTCTAACAAGATAATTTCTTTGATGCAGAATCTTTATATAAAATGAAATAAAAATTTTCAAGAATTCGAAAATTATCGTCATGTTAGATAAACAATACATAGGAAGCTTGATATTTTCATATATATAAAGAAAATGTTCGTTAAGTGGTAACTGCTCCAATACTGGTTTAGTCACCCTATTTACATTTACATGCATTGAAACAGCCTTATTTTCAATAATTATAAAGTATTCTACAAAAATAAACTACTGAAGAATAAAAAGTAATTTACGATTATTGATCATAATGACACTTTTAATAAAAAATTTATTATAATAATTATTTTTTTCGAATTCTATCTAGCTTATAACAGTTGAAAAATTTTCTTTAAGGCGGTCTTACACCTAAAAATTTTGAAAAAATCAAATTTTTTTTTATTGAATTTTTTGATTATATATGTTATTTCGAACCTAAAAAAACTATAGTTTGGATCAATAATTAAAAAAATTTTAAATAAACCGCTGAAAGAGCTTACTGTCTTTAAAATGACGAGAAAATTGATTTTCTTGTTTTTTGCCTTTTTAATATACTTCTGATAGGAAAACGTTATTTACTTAAATGTGTTATAAAATATCAAAAAACATTATTTATATAAGTATATACTTATATAAATCCTTATATAAGGATAAAAAAAATAATTAAATTCACATACAGTATTTATTATAAAAATTAAATAAACCATATTGTGGAATTCGAAATCCAGTGGAATCGTCTTGTGACCATTTCCCACTTCTGCTTCTAGTAAAGTGACCATTCCGTGACCGAAATTCGACAGCAATTCACTATATTTAGATAAGGTAATATCGATGTTAATGAGTTCAAAATGACGTAGTTTTTATTTGTGCAATGTTTCGGTAGCTGATTCGCTACCCTTATCAAGCACTGAAATTTATTAATACAAAAAATAGATACAAGGTCACAAATAAACAAAAAAAGTGTAACATACAATATTCAAACTGCACATCGAGCTTACCTAAAGATTTCTATTAAATAATTAACACCGTCATATACAAAATGCTACATACATTCTTCGTTCTGAAAAAATAGAGCCAATAATGTGAAATATATAAAACCTTTGCACAGAGATCAGTCTTAAATAAATATAATTGTTACCTGATTTCTTAGGTAAAAACAATCTAAATGTTAACGAAAACATTTCCACCTTCGTAAATCGAATAAATTTAGGACGACACAGTAATTAATTAATAAATATAACACAACAATTTAATAAATTAACACAGAAGAGAAGGAAAGACAGTCAAAGTAAATAAAAGGAACATAAACAAGTAGCTGTCTGATATACTATTTAAAATTATGGCAGCTGATATACTGAAGTCAATAACTAAGTAATAACAAAGCAATTTACACAGTACATTGCAGTCATAATCTATAAAACTTATTTGACTATTAATTAAATAAATAATAGAATAATTTCCTGCTAAAAGTTCTATTTTATTAAAACAAAGGTCAATACTATTATAAAATAATAAAATACATCAAGTCAAACCTTAAAAAATTTTTTTTTTTTTTCCCTTTTTTTACACACGCAGAAACTCATTTCAAATCTCACGGTCCACTGCAGGACACTACACCTCTGCACTCGCACTACTACCCAAAATCATGCGCACGCAGATACGCAGTGCCCCCAGTGACAATATTACAATCATGCTTATAATATATCTAACAAATCAATAGTAACATTCTTCTCTAATAATTTAAAGAAGTATGGCATAAAAACGTTACCACAAATCAACAATAATCTTAGCAAAATAATAGTAAGAGGGAAAGATAAGCAAGATAAAAATGAAAATACTAACATTGTTTACAAGATTTCCTGTAAAGATTGTAATGCGTGTTATATAGGAGAAAGTAAACGTATGCCTGGCACAAGAATTAAAGAACATATTGCAAATACTAAGAAAGATGATGTCAAAAAATTCGTAATTAACAATCATATTAAAAAATGTAAACACGAATTTGATTTTGATAACACAGAAATATTAGATACTGAAAGCTGTTGGAAAAAAAGAATAATCTCAGAAATGGTAAACATAAAATTACAAGATAACCCAATAAATATAAAAGAAGATACACAAAATTTAAGCAGTCACTATTCACAACTTTTATACAAAATAAGGGAAATCAGATAGAAAATGAATATAATTGTTACTATTGATTTGTTAGATATATTATAAGCATGATTGTAATATTGTCACTCGGGGCACTGCGTATCTGCGTGCGCATGATTTTGGGTAGTAGTGCGAGTGCAGAGGTGTAGTGTCCTGCAGTGGACCGTGAGATTTGAAATGAGTTTCCGTGTGTGTAAAAAAAAAAGAAAAAAAAAAAAAATTTTTTTTAAGGTTTGATTTGATGTATTTTATTATTTTATAATAGTATTGACCTTTGTTTTAATAAAATAGGACGTTTAACAGGAAATTCTTCTATTATTTATTTAATTAATAGTCAAATAAGTTTTATAGATTATGACTGCAATGTACTGTGTAAATTGCTTTGTTATTACTTAGTTATTGACATCAGTATATCAGCTGCCATAATTTTAAATAGTATATCAGACAGCTACTTGTTTATGTTCCTTTTATTTACTTTGACTGTCTTTCCTTCTCTTCTGTGTTAATTTATTAAATTGTTGTGTTATATTTATTAATTAATTACTGTGTCGTCCTAAATTTATTCGATTTACGAAGGTGGAAATGTTTTCGTTAACATTTAGATTGTTTTTACCTAAGAAATCAGGTAACAATTATATTTATTTAAGACTGATCTCTGTGCAAAGGTTTTATATATTTCACATTATTGGCTCTATTTTTTCAGAACGAAGAATGTATGTAGTATTTTGTATATGACGGTGTTAATTATTTAATAGAAATCTTTAGGTAAGCTCGATGTGCAGTTTGAATATTGTATGTTACACTTTTTTTGTTTATTTGTGACCTTGTATCTATTTTTTGTATTAATAAATTTCAGTGCTTGATAAGGGTAGCGAATCAGCTACCGAAACGTTGCACAAATAAAAAATACATCATTTTGAACTCATTAACACCGATATTACCTTATCTAAATATTTGGAAAATGAGTGATCAACGAAACAAATTTGAAAATTCACTATATTAATATTCCCTTTTGTACCTATACCTATATATGGGAGCGTCCAGCAGAAACGGGCCACCGAGCGCGCGCGGTGCCTTTTTTTGCGTAAAAGGCGCTCTGTTTAACTCGCTCATAATCGTATGCTGCGTCTTTGAAAAAAAAACCAAGGACCTATATCGATAGATTTTTTTCTGCTCTTTCCAATTGCACCATTGTTTTTATTGCGAAACGTGTTCTTCCGGACGAAAACTCGAGTTGAATATTGAAAGCCATTTTTCTCAAAGTATATCATGTTTTTTTTTTCAAAATAAACTACACCATTGGAAAGTACAACACTTAAGTTTCAAAACCTTATCTTAGAGAAGTTGGAGAAATAAAGGGTTAAAAAGTAACAACATGAAAAAGACAGCGCCGAGGGTCCGCGCGAGCCCCTCGCGCCCGTACGTACGGCACGTTTAAGTGCACGCTCTATTCAATTCGCTAATAATCGTGTACCAAGTGTCTCAAAAAAGAATTAAAGACATATATCGATAGATTTTTTCCTGCTCTTTCCAATGGTGCTATTATTTTTATTCCGAAATGCTTCCTTCTAGTTGAAAATTCCATTTGAATGTTGAAACTCTATTTTTTCAATAAAATATCAGTCTTTTCTTCAAAATGAATTATATTCTTCAAAAGTACAAGTCTTAAACTATAAAATATTATATTTTTAAGTTGAAACATGAAAAGTTCAAAAATAGTAAGATCAAAAAGACAGCAGCTGCCCGAACTTTTTACGCTATGCTCAAGGGCGGATTAATAATTAATCTAGTTGTAACAGTTAGTATAATATTACAATGAACTTTATTCATTTATATAACAAAATTTGAAAAACATAATATATTAAACATAAAAATATCCATGAACGCACTGAAAGCAGTGAAACAGAAATTTAAAATAACCTTTTAGATTGTTTAATCTGGCATAACAATATTACCTTTCGGAAGCATTTTGGAATAAAAATAATAGCACCATTGGAAAGAGCAGGAAAAAATCTATCGATATATGTCCTTAATTCTTTTTTGAGAGACTTGGTACACGATTATTAGCGAATTGAATAGAGCGTGCACTTAAACGTGCCGTACGCACGGGCGCGAGGGGCTCGCGCGGACCCTCAGCGCTGTCTTTTTCATGTTGTTACTTTTAAACCCTTTATTTCTCCAACTTCTCGAAGATAGGGTTTTGAAGCTTAAGAGTTGTACTTTCCAATGCTGTAGTTTATTTTGAAAAAAAGCATGATATACTTTGAGAAAAATGGCTTTCAATATTCAACTCGAGTTTTCGTCCGGAAGAACGCGTTTCGCAATAAAAACAATGGCGCAATTGGAAAGAGCAGGAAAAAATCTATCGATATAGGTCCTTGGTTTTTTTTTCAAAGACGCAGCATACGATTATGAACGAGTTAAACAGAGCGCCTTTTACGCGAAAAAAGGCACCGCGCGCGCTCGGTGGCCCGTTTCTGCTGGACGCTCCCATATATAACTAATGCCAGTGTAAACACAGTGGCACAGCCGCACAGCTGACAGCTCAAAAGCTCAAATGAGCAGAGATACATAACTATGTGATTTCAACAGTTTGTTTTGCAGAGTTTTGGCTTCCTCAAATAGAAAGATTTTTTTCATAATGTTTCATTATTTGTATTCATAAGTGAATTTAGGACTGAAAATTTAATGAATTATATGTGAAGATATATATGTAAAAGTATTTATAATTGTGATTATAATACAAGCGTGCAGTGACAGTTTTGTTTAAATTTGGAAATTATAGCTTCAGTTCAAGATGCATGAGATTGCTTTATGAAAGTTAATACAGAAAAACAAGTGGATTTAGTTAAGTATTCGAAGGAAGAAGCTGTAATAATTCTTTACGGATAAAAATAAATACATCTTCTTTCTAAAAAAGATGAAAGTGAAATAATTGAGTTTAGCTTAATATAGGATATAATTCAATTCAGAAGAGTTGTAAACTACAATAAGTGTCAAGATGTATCTACGCAGAAAAGCGACAAGCCTGCTTAGCACACAAGAAATATATAATACAGATTTGAATTCAAGATATATTTAATATACAATATGCGTAATCAAGTGATCATTGACAAAATGGGCTTATCGGCTTTTATGTATTTATGTACTTTTGGCCATAACAGTGATGGCTTCTTAAGTTGCGATTAGGATTTCATATTTCATAAGACCTGCTGCATATTCTACATTAATCTTAGTATAATAAATAATAATATAACTCAGTACAATGTGTTAAAAAGTGACTCAACAGTGGATGAATCAAAAGTACAAAAGCGAAGGACAGATTGTTAGCAATAACTTTGAATGGAACGCATACTGTTAGATTAGCAATAACTTTTAAAGGAACGGATGCATGCAAGGTGCCAGAGCTTCTGTTTCAACATATTTATATAGAAGAACATATCTTAGGTGTACAGGAAACTGAGGTTCATGAAGGGAAAGAAATTGGGAACCTAATGGCTGGTTATTTTTGAAGTTTTATGGTATTTTTCTTTATCTCAAAATGTCATTTTTTAAAGTTTGGCGTTACTTTAAAAAAAAAACTATTCCATTGATTTTGATGGGAGAGGGCCTGAATTACTTGAAATTTATTCATCTATGGTAGGAAGAGTTGGAAATATGAAAAATATTTTATTAAATAATTTTAAAATGGTAAAATCCACAAAACAACATAAAAATTCATAAAATTCATGAATTTAAAGCAGTTTTTTCCATAAAAAAAATATTAATTTTCAGAAATTTTATTTTTCCAACTCTTCCTGCCATAACTGCATGAATTTCAAGTAATTTAGTTCCTTTCCCATGAAAATCAATGGAATAGTTTTTTTTTTAAGTTACGCCAATTGAAAAAAATTGAAAATGCTATATCTCTGAGTAAAATTGGTCTACAGATTAAGTCTTGGGCCATATTATCAGAAATAGTGTATATTTATAGTATATATATTGTATTTTGTTTAAACTAAATTTTTCTTTTTTTATAGCTCATTTTGACCGCAGAAGCCACTAGGTGTAAGACCGCCTTAAGAAGTATTTAAAACAGTAAAATAAAAAAAATATTCATTGAATCTTTACTATTTTTGATTCATTGTCGAATGATGTAATTTTAATTTCCATTGTTGATTCATCAATATTGGTCCTTCTTATTCTTTTTGTTCCCCATATGTATATAGATATAGGTAGTGACCCGCATTATCGTTTGGATCTGTTCCTCAAAGCTGTGTGAAAGGCTTATAGATCGAACGATATTCATTGCTTAAACTGTTGTTTCAATCTGTAGAAAACATAATCTATGGATATTCGATACCGGATACAACAATCTTTCATGAGATAAGAAACGGGACCGTTACAGACGAACTCTTATAGATATAGAAACAATGTTTTAAAAAATGGAATAGTAAAAATATATATCGAAATATAAATTTTGCTGCGGATGTTCAAACAAGAAACCGATGATTTGGGTTTTACGTATTAAAGGGGGTTTTACAAATAGTGGCTTCTGAGGCCTTTTTAAAAAAAGTATTCCATGAATTTTCATGGGATATGACCTAAATTATTTAAAATTCATGCAGTAATAGCCTGAAGAGTTATAAATATTAAAATTATTTGATTAAGTATTTTAAAAAATTGAAAAACCTCTTTAATTGCTTAATTTTAAGAGTTTTTGTAATTTTTTTGTCGTTTTTAGCATTTTAAAATTATTTAATAAAATATTTTTAATATTTTCAACTCTTTGGGCAATAAATACATGAATATCAAGTAACTTAGATCCATTGAAAGCCATCCATTCAGCTGATTTTAGCCTCAGAAGCCACTAGGTGTACACGCCCTTAATGGATATGTATACGAAAAACCCCCATATTGAAAAATTCGTAACTTTTGCAAATACCCAAAAAACCGAACAAAACCAATTGGGTCGTTTTCTAGAAGGTTAAAACTTTTTTTCCGCCCAATACAAGCCCAATCGATTTTGATAGAAAAAAGTTACAGGGGTGCCAATATTACGATTTTCGAAGATCGACCATGTATGGCGCCCATGTAGGGCTGTATGGCCGAATCCATCTCAAATCAGGTGGTCCGTGTATGCCTATGTCACCGATCATTTTGGAATGAATCTATTCATGTTCTTCTCCAAAAATTATTTGACACGTATTTTATTATTTTTTTGTTGTATCAAAATTTCATGCGTTCAGCGATACCGAAAAATTCCGAGAAAATTCTTACTTAGAAAAAAAATTTTCTAATATAATTTTCAAACGGCTACTGTTTCACCAGTTTTTTATGCTTTTAAGCGTGTAACAGATAATTTTACTCAGTTTTGAGTCCTCTTTCACGTTCTCTATGTTATTTAAAAAAAAATAAAAAATGCACGAGTTATGCACTTTTTACTGAAAAATGCACTTCTTAGAAAAATGCATTTTTCTCGAAAACACCAATTTTTTTTTGCACAATTTTCTTACATCGTGATAGAGGACCTAAATACCTATCTAGATGTATTTGTGAGATTCAGAACATTTGCACTGGGATAACGATCACTAGTGAAATAACACAGAAACAAATTTTTCACGCTTAACGCTTATATATAGTCAATGATATTAGAGTCAATATAAAGGTATTTATCTTTGTGCGTATGTAATATACAGGTACACATAAGTATGTATTTATTTTTTATTTGCGTCTTTTAGATTTTTTATTTTTACACCTTTTTTTTATTTTTATACCTATTTTACTACCTTTGTTTTTCTGCTTCATTGTTCTTAATTCAGTAAACGGACGATCAGCGGTCTTTGCTGTCAAACAATGTACTTTATCATCACATGTTTTTTAAACCATATATGCGTTTTTTGAATTCCAGGATACTTTGGAGTTGTAAGCCAATCAATATTTTTTTCTTTTCTGAATTGTTCTATTTCAACATCTCGTAAATGTATTATTTTAATAGCATCAGTATATTTTTGAACATGTATTACAAAATCATTTGCGTCTTGAACAGCTTCTTCAAGGGGCTCTCGAAGATTATGCGAAGTAGCATAATGCTTTATAAGTCCACCCACGCCATCTACAGCTCCTTTGTCGTGCCCAGTAGCAGAGAACAACCATTTTATATCATACGGTGCTCGTTTTAATTCATCTAATTGAAAGCGATTTTTAAAGTGACTAGCGGCGCCGTCGGATACGATGGTAATTTTTTTAATTGAATCACAACAATTTTCTTTCAAGAATTTTATAATTTTTTGTACTGCTAGCAAAGCATACGCTGAATCATGTTTTCGGTCATTACTTATGACTGCGAAACTTTGTGTCGAATCCCCTTGATAAGGCACTGCTGTGAAAAGAGAAATTTGTTCATTAACCCAATGATTTCCTTGAACAGCTTTATTATGAATCACAGCCCAGTTTTCAGCGAAGTCTATTTGAAGAACTAATTAATGTGGGTCTTTTTTAACATTTTCTCTTTCTGCTTTTATAGCTTTGCGTTGTATATTTTTTACATACATGTGAGTACTAACCTTCATGGTCCAACCCGAAAGTTCATTTTTAAAAGCAGAAATTGACAGTGTTTTTTTAATCAAGTTTCCATTATCCCACAAAGCATATGTAATTTCTTCTGTGCCTTCTATATCTTGGAGTTTTAAAACATGAATAGTAATTCCGTTACTGCCTGGACAAATTTTAGATTCTTGTAAATAACATAAATCAGATGGTTCAGAACACATTGTTGCGTTTATTATTTGTGACCGAATTTCATTCAACTTGGTAACGTTACTCCCTCTGAAATTAAGCTCGTAAGAAATAAATCATAATTTGCGCAGTAGATACGGAGACAAACTTCTTTGATGGGGGAAAGTAAGACATATTTTGGTCGCATACTATAAAACTTTGATTTACCAATTCTCAATTCGGGATAATCATTTTTAAATGCTTTATACGTTGCTTTCAGACTTCGAGTAAGAAAACGTTTAACTTTCTTCTTTTTCTTATCATTTATTTTAACGATAATAACGTCACTCTTATTGGGACTCTGCCTTGAACAATTAAAATCGTCATTTATATAATATTCCATAACAATTTTTTCGGTCCTTTCATCAATTGGATGACCTGTGTATGCTTCTGGTTCGGAATAAACTCCCTTTTCTTGTGCAAGATTTTTCGCTCTTTCTATCACGTACATTGTTTTGTCTGGAAATAAGGATGAAATTTCATTTTTTGTTAAAATTTCAGTTTTTGCAAGGCTAAACCAAGATTTTGTATCCATTCTGTACAATGGCATACAGTTGATTCGTTTGCTGTTATAGAAATGTCATAAACATTGTTCAACTTCACATCAAAGGTATTAGACAATGTTGAAAGTATATTTTTTTTCTTCTTTTTTACGTAATTTTCAAGTGATTTTTCACGTATAAGATTTTTTCTCTTAAGAGGCGATACAGAACCAAGAAAGATGTACTTATTTCATTATTAAATTCTTCGATGCATTCTGGAGTACTTGGTAAAAAATCTTCATCTCTATCAACTACGTTGTCGGTAACTTCATTATCCGTTATAAATTCATTGTCAGTGCTACTCACCAATTTTAAAGCACGATTGTAACAATGTTGACACAGATATGTAGATGGTGTCAAAGGTAAATTAGGATAGAGGTGCTTCAATGGATGAGCAAGATCCTCAAGTTGTTTGAAATGTACGGAACTAGATTTGTAACAGATTTTTTGTGCTTGTGTAAAAAGTCTGCACATTTGATTCTCTCCGTTGAGTAATATTGAGACATCGTAGTTGAGTTGATAAGATGTAAATATGTAATAATTTTCCAAAAGATGATGGTTTTAAATAAGACGAGATGTGTGATATATAGCAGAAACCGAACTTTTCTTTGTAAATGTTAAGCCAAACCATATCCATCTAGCGGACAAATGTACGAGTACATAAAC
Organism: Torymus aiolomorphi; assembly: GCA_036365515.1. Classification (NCBI taxonomy): domain Eukaryota; kingdom Metazoa; phylum Arthropoda; class Insecta; order Hymenoptera; family Torymidae; genus Torymus; species Torymus aiolomorphi. The sequence continues at coordinate 79,493,041 of CM070877.1, read as the reverse complement.
TCATACAAGTAGGCGCACGTACATGTATATGTACGCACAAAGATAAACATCTCTATATTGACTGTAATATCATTGGCTATATATAAGCGTTAAGCGTGAAAAATTTGTTTCTGTGTTATCTCATTAGTGATCGCTATCCCAACGCAAATGTTCTGAATCTTACAAATAAATCTAGATAGGTATTTAGAACCTCTATCACGACATAAGAAAATTGTGCAAAAAAAATTGGGGTTTTCGAGAAAAATGCATTTTTCTAAAAAGTGCATTTTTCAGTAAAAAGTGCATAACTCGTGCATTTTTTATTTTTTTTTAAAATAACATAGAGAACGTGAAAGAAGTCAAAACTGAGTAAAATTATGTGTTATACGCTTAAAAGCATAAAAAACTGGTGAAACAGTAGCCGTTTGAAAATTACATTGAAAAATTTTTTTTCTAAGTAAGAATTTTCTCGAAATTTTTCTGTATCGCTGGACGCATGAAATTTTGATAAAACAAAAAAATAAAAAAATACGTGTCAAATAATTTTTGGAGAAGAACATGAATAGTTTCATTCCAAAATGATCGGTGACATAGGCATACGTGGACCACCTGATTTGAGATGGATTCGGCCGTATATTTGCTTGTAGTTAATCAAATCAATCGTTGACCGAGTGAAAATGAAACGTCTTTTTAAGATGAAGAAAATAGGCCCTACCCGATCTCAATGTCTATAAAACTTGAGAAATTACAAAGGTAGAAAGATAACCTTAACAACGAAAATATTTAGATTTACGTTTTCCTTTGTGTAAAAATTTCATTGCTTTATTTTTATTCCACAATTTTTTTTCTGAAATTTGACAAAATAACGAAAAAGTTCTTTCTTGAAACATTCAAATATATTACAAAACGAGGCGCACAAAATTTTTCGAAAATAGCCATTTTTTGACCATTTTTCGAAATTCAGCACAGTGTAGCTGTCTCAATATTGGATATGGGGGGCTAACATTGGGGCTTTCTCAATTTTTTTATATGTACTTTCACAGGAAAAATCAGCGAGGAAAACGGTTGACCCCCTGCGATCGGTTATGACCGAAAAGTACAAAAACGACCCATATTTATGTACATATATATTATATATATTTCCGTGTCTGGGCGACGACGACCTAACCTTACACATCTTTACACGTATATACACTTCGAGCATGTTAGTATATGCTCAAAGTATACACAGAAAGAAATTTGGACATCGAGTATTCCAATATTTCGTATTCCTTGAACTCCAAAAAGCACTGAAATTATAGATTGCCAATTTGGCAATATTCGAATACCAAATAGCAATGTAAAATTTCAAAGATACTTGGAGTAAGTGTATATTTATATTGGAGTTAGGACAGTTCCAATTTAGCAATCGTACATGACCAAGAGAATTGAAATGCCAGACCTCCACGGTTTGCGTTGCTTGATGTCAACGTTGGAAATCTGGGACTTCCAACGTTGAGATTTGAAATTTTAAATGTTATTGAAACCCGAGACTTCCAGAATGTAAATAAAGCACTCATTTTTTGTACACATGCCGTGTGTGTGTGTGTGTGTGTGTGTGTGTGTGTGTGTGTGTGTGTGTGTGTGTGTGTGTGTGTCTGTGCGTGCGTGTGCGCGTATGTGTGCACGTGGGCATGCGTGGGTCTGTGCGTGTGCGTGTATATGTGTGCGCGTGCACGCAAACGCGCATAGACACACGCACACACACGGCATTTATACAAAAAAATGAGTGCTTTATTTACATTCTGAAAGTCTCGGGTTTCAATAACATTTAAAATTTCAAATCTCAACGTTGGAAGTCCCAGATTTCCAACGTTGCGTTGAACGATGTCTAACTTTGTATTCAGTGGTGTATCTAGAAACATTTCAACATGGCCCCGTTTGGCAATCTCACTAGATTCTAGTGAGTGCCAAGATAATTTAGGGATTTTCTAGAGAGCTGTGCGCCGACGCGGCGGTGCGGCTGTCTGCGGCGCTATGGGTGCACGGGGCAAATTGGGACGAAGCATTCAGAGCCGACGTCTGCAGGTTATGTTTGCTTAACCCAATTTACAGAAATTGCGGTAAAGATGTTTTATCATTAATAATATGCAGAAATACGTTTTAGCAACAACGGAGAAAAAATTAGATAAGTATTACTTATTATTTAAATGTTATTGTCTATTTGAATAATTCTGAAAGGAATCCCGGCTGATAAAACTCATATGAGACTCACTTGAATCTCACGTGATTCTCAGGTGAGTCTCATGCCAAATTCTCATGTGATTCTCATATGAGTCTCATGTGATTCTCATGTAAGTCTTATGTGAGTCTTATGTTTCCACTAACAATTTTAAATGAATTAATACTATTTTTTATTGTAATTAATTGTTTAAATTAATTTAATAGTTTTAATTTATTTACTAATATGAAATTAGAAAAGTAAATAAAACTCAATGAAAAAATAAAACAGTTGTATATATTTTAAAATTTTTTATTTTATAAAAGTATAAAAATATGTATTTCGGTACAAATAGTATTTTCGCCACCCTGAATATGGACAAATATAGCGTATGTCCTATTGAAAAAAATCTTGTGATCAATTACATGATTTTTTCCAAAATCCGGGAATATGCTCTGCTTGACATATAACTCAATTTATTTATTATTTAGCAGTTTAATACTGCTTATGAATGAAGAATAACAGTTTAATGAAACTTTGAACGATAATATATTATCGTGCAAATGTTTCATTAGAATGTTATTATAATTATTTGCAAGTATTACATTTTAAAAAATAATCAATTTAATTGAAAATATAGAATTAACTTTATTATTATAAGAATTGTAATGTACCGACACAACTGAAAGTAAATAATAGAGACATGTAACATACCTGCAACATTAGAATAATGTTATTGATGATATTTTGCTTAATGTGGAAAAAGAAGAAACGAAGTTCAACGAGCCTCGTGCTCGCGCTCTCGACGCCGACCCGTCCCCTATAGCACTGAATATTTGACGAATATTCCCTCAATATTTATTTGCCATTTTCACAATTTTCGCTAATATTACCTCAACGTTTATAAACATGGAAGAAACCCTGAGGGAATATTCCTGCAAACCTTGATGACCGTTTTTCCATTCCTTTTCTAAAATGATCAGGTAGGCTACCTATTATTGTAATATTGCAGCAATATTCGTACAAGATTAATTAATACTAGACGAATATATAATTAAGTTTCACTTTAAGATTCCTCGATTAAGCAGTATTGCAGCAATATTCATACAAGATTCGTCGACATTCAATTAGAGGAGCATTCAATATATTCCCATATAACACTCAATATTGGAGGAATATTGCTTCAATGTTGTTTAGACATATTCGCCATATTCGCTAATGTTTCCTTAACGTTAGTATACAGGTAACGTTAGTATTTAAGTTATTTATTTCACATAGATAAGGCGTAAAATTTTGGGTGCCCATTCCCCCATTGTAAACGGCATATCAAAAACAAGGCAAGCCTTGTAATTCGGACTCTTCGTAAAGAGTCATTTGAACGGTTAAATTACACGGCTTATATATTCTCGGCCATTCAGTGTATCTACAGAAAGCGCTATCGGCGCGCCCCATAGCGGTGATAAAGGGGAACTTGTGATGGATAGCTCTCGATAAGCAAGCTTCGGCTATTTATCCACCACGCGGCGCGTTGGTAGCGCTTTCTGTGGTTACACTGGATGGCTGAGCATATATAAGCTGTATAATTCAACCGTTCAAATGACTCTTTACGAAGAGTCCGAATTACAAGGCTTGCCTTGTTTTTGATATCTCGTTTACAGTGGGGACTTAAAATTTTACGCCTTATCTATGTGAAATAAATAACTTGAATATACTAACGTTACCTGTATACTAACATTCAGGGAACATTAGCGAATATGTCGAAGTAATATGGAAGCAATATTGCTCTAATAATGAGTGTTATAGGGAAATATACATATTGAATGCTCCTCTCGTGTCGATGAATTTTGTACGAATATTGCTGCCATACTGCCTAATCGAGGAAATATTAATGAAACTTAATTATATATATATATATATATATATATATATATATATATATATATATATATTAGTCAATAACCTTAGGGTCATTATTTCTTTAGTCACGCGCTTGTTTATTGGTTGTTTATAACAATGTTTATATTTGTGTCACCACTATTGTACAAATTCTTTATGAAATCCTCAAAATACCGTACAATGATATATATATATATATATATATATATATATATATATATATATATATATATATATATATATATATATATATATATATATATATATATATATATATATATATATATAGTGGTGACACAAATATAAACATTGTTATAAACAACCAATAAACAAGCGCGTGACTAAAGAAATAATGACCCTAAGGTTATTGACTAACACCACGACGCCTGCGGCGCCCGCTTTTACGGAAAAATATCACGGAATTTCCGAAATCGATGTATTAACACACTATTGTGGAAACCGCTGAAAAATCCTCAAAATGCCTCTCGAGTGCTTTGGACTTTTGAGGAGACTCCTCAAAATGCCTACAAAATCCTCAAAATTCGGTATATATGACGTATATAATCCTCAAAATGCGTGCCAGATGTGAATATATATATATATATATATATATATATATATATATATATATATATATATATATATCATTGTACGGTATTTTGAGGATTTCATAAAGAATTTGTACAATAGTGGTGACACAAATATAAACATTGTTATAAACAACCAATAAACAAGCGCGTGACTAAAGAAATAATGACCCTAAGGTTATTGACTAACACCACGACGCCTGCGGCGCCCTCTTTTACGGAAAAATATCACGGAATTTCCGAAATCGATGTATTAACACACTATTGTGGAAACCGCTGAAAAATCCTCAAAATGCCTCTCGAGTGCTTTGGACTTTTGAGGAGCCTCCTCAAAATGCCTACAAAATCCTCAAAATTCGGTATATATGACTTATATAATCCTCAAAATGCGTCCCAGATGTGAATATATATATATATATATATATATATATATATATATATATATATATATATATATATATATATTCGTCTAGTATTAATTAATCTTGTACGAATATTACTGCAATATTACAATAATAGGTAGCCTACTTGATCGTTTTAGAAAAGGAATGGAAAAACGGTCATCAAGGTTTGCAGGGATATTTCCTCAGGGTTTCTTTCATGTTTATTAACGTTGAGGGAATATTAGCGAAAATTGCGAAAATGGCAAATAAATATTGAGCGAATATTCGTCAAATATTCGGTGCTATAGGGGGTGATAGCAAATTCACACGAGGCTGGCGCCGAGCGCGCCCACGTGTACTGATATTAGCGCAGCTACCAAGAACAGTTGCGACGACGACGGCGACGGGACGAGGAGGCGAGATCTTGGCGATGATGTTTCAGATTAAAAGAACACAGAATACTGTAAAATCTCCTGTCATGTCCCATGAAACAAAAAAAGCCAAAACCTCTTATAAAATTTCTAAGTCGTGTCAAGAAAAAATGACTTTCCACGCTAGTTTTTTTTTTTTTTTTTGACTTTAGACAATGTTATTAAAGTCTTGAGTTAAACTAAGCCAAGCTATTCTTTTTAATTTAATATTTATGATTTAAGTGATATGTAAATCAATGCTCCTTAAATATGTTCACATAGCTTTAAATCATCAGATGGTACATTATTAGAGTATTTTACGGAACAAAGACGCGTCGCAAAATATTTTACACCTAAAATGGACACTTACGAGATAAATTATTCTATTATAAAACAAATGCCGTCACGGGCGCGAAAGGTGTTGGCCGTCGTCGACTACTCGAACGGCGAGCGTATTACGCAAGCGCTAATTAGACTCGATTCGGCACGTAAAGAAAGTTTTGATAGCAAGCCCACTAATCAAGCCATACCCCAAAAATCGAACGCGACCATTTACCCAACAAATACATGACCCTACCAAAGATCTGCCATAAATCATGTGCAGGAGACTTATGCGTCAAATCCAACGCATGCAAAAAGACCAAACTACCGCCATAACGGAAATCCCTATCGCGTTACAGAGCGTACGACTCCGGAAAATTGGCGGGAACGAAGTCCGGAAAACGCTGCCGGGTTTACTGTACCCGATATGTCGAAACCGCCACCAAGCATAATACATCCGGTATCTGCACCGACTAACGTGCAAAATCAAGTAGAAAACACGAGTGTGATTCGTGCAATCGAGCGTTCGGAATTTTTAGATAAGTTGTGTTGGGACGTCGAACAAAATCATGGTCCGTCGGATGGATACACAGAAGAAACACGCGTAATAAGTCCGCGAGTGAGAGCCGAGATTTACTCGCATGTATATAGTATGCTTTTAGATTCTGGCAGTGAAGTTACCTGCGTCTCTGAAATAGTATTTAATAATTTAAAGATAAACAACCAGTTGCTTGAACTGCCTGTTAGTAATTTAGCGATATATGTTGCAGCAGGTCCGAAAATGATTAAAGTCACGCGTAAGACTTTGATAAAATTAAGAATTGGGGAATTAGAAATAGAGTATCCTTTTCTGGTAATTCCAGGGTTATCAACGGATGTGATTGCAGGCGCGGATTTCCTGAAGAAGTACGGCGTAATACTACATTTCAAACAGGAAACATTGGAAATGTTAAATAAGATAATCCCACGCAAGCTTGTCACGTTTCAATTGGTCTCTCGAAATACGGCTAATGCATGTTGCTATCTCGAATTAAAAACACTGAAAAAAATTCGGCGCGCCTCCTAACCTTCAAACGGGGTAGCAACAGTACCGCTATTCAGTGTAGTGTGCGCGCCGAATACGCGCAATTGTTGTACTTTCCACACGCTGTCTGCGAGGTTAGGTGGCGCGCCGACAGGCTGGCACTGTGGCTATACCAATAAGAGTAGCTCCTACTCTTACAAGAGTACCAGCTGCTCTTGTAGGAGTAGCAGTTACTCCGATGGAAAGTATAGCCACTAATCCCTAAAATTGGCGCTGCATGTACACCTGAAGAGTAGGTGGCACGCCAAATTTTTTTCAGTGTAGCAGAAACAAATAATCAAGCCGGAAGTGAAATTTGCTATGGAGACGAGTTGACAATGGGAGGTGTATACATAGGTCAAATGGGGCGGAGTCGCGTTTTCGGAGAACAGGCGAACGGGAATGAAGTGGCTCAATTAGAAAAGGAAACCATTGAACAACAAATCGAAAATTATTTAACCGCTATCGACGGAATATCCGCGGATCAAAAAGTAGCGGCCAAACGTCTTTTGATTGAGCATAAAGCTATCTTCTCGGACGAACCCGGTTGCACGCACATTTACAGTCATACAATTATACCCATAGTAGAGAAACCGCATGTGCGAAAGTCGTATCCCTTTCCGCTGTACCAACAGTCTGCCGTTGAACAAGAAATAGAGAATATGTTGCGACTCGATATAATTGAACGTTCGTGCAGTGAGTTTTGTAATCCTATTCGAGTTGTGAGTAAAAAGAGTGGAGAAGTACGAATTTGTCTAGACGCGCGATTTTTGAACAAGGTGATAGCTTCAAACAATGAATCACCTCCGCGGATAGAAGAGCTTTTGCAGAAACATGAGGGCGCATCATATTTCTCTACGGCTGACTTGGTAAAGGGCTATTGGCAAATACCTCTAGGCCCGGAATAAAAAAAATATACGGCATTCCTGTATAAAGGGCTACTGTATCAATTTAAAAGAGTGCCGTTTGGCATTAAAACCGCGGGATCGGATTTTATGCGCACATTGTCACTGGCTCTGCGTAACGTTTCACATTTTGTCACCGCGTACATGGACGACATCTTGATCGCGTCGAAAAACTTCGCGGAACATCTGAATCATTTGAGGGAATTATTCACACATTTAAATATTGCGGGGTTTACCTTGAGTTTGAAAAAATCGCGATTTTTTCAAAAAACGAGTGAGTTTTGTCGAATTTGTATTGGATTCTCGGGGTATAAGTGCAGATCCAGAACACCTGAACAAGATCGAAGAATTCCGGAAGTCCATTAGTCGACAGCAGCTTCAAGCATTTTTAGGTGTTTGTGGTTATCATAGACGGTTTAGCATTCGTCACGCGAATTACGTCGATCCGTTTCGCGACTTGTTGCAAGTTGGGAATCCGTGGCGGTGGACCGACCGACATTCTAGAGCTTTTCTGGAACTTAAATTAAATTTTAAAAATGCCGTTACTCTCAGCCATTATATTATAAATGTTCGGTTTTGTTTACAAACTGACGCGAGTGATGTTGGAATTAGTGGTGTTCTATACCAAATAGATTCGGAAGGCGATCTACGAATTATTTCTCTAGCGAGCAGAGTGCTAGCTCAATATGAAAGTCGGTATACCACCACGGAAAAAGAATTGTTGGCAATAATATATCCGTGCTAAAATTTCGGTACTACTTAATCGGGGCCGAGTTCGATATAGTTACTGACCATAAAGCTCTGACGTTCTTGCTTTCGTCGCCCTTCCATGATGCGCGCTTGATGCGATGGATGCTCGCGCTTCAGGAATATAAATTCGAAATACAACACTGCAAAGGAGCAGATAATATTGTGGTCGACTTCTTTAGTCGCCATTTTCCGGATCAGCCCTGCGAAACGCACCCAAATCAATTAATATGGAATTGCGTCAGAGCACTTCCGGGGGATGACGTATCTGGGGAACGAAGCGTCAATATTGTATATCGGGTCTCTGAAATAACCTTGAAGCGTGAGTTTCTGCGCGAACTTCGCGATCTGGCGATGCACCAGGCGGGGCACGTGGCGATAGCGGCATTAAGAGCGAGGCAGTCAACCAAGTTCAAATTTTTAGAGGAAAACGGTATTATTTATGTACAAATCGCCAATCAAAATATTTGGAAGTTGTTATTGCCGACAACTCTCGCACGAGTTACAATCAAAACCGCTCATGAACAATTTGGTCATGCCGGTGCCTATAAATTATTTACATATCTCAGCGAGTTTTTCTTTTGGAGGAAAATGCGTGGGGATATTAAAAGTTATACTAAATCTTGTGATTTATGCCAACGTGTGAAGTACGTAAATTACAAAATGGAAGGCAATTATCAATTTGTAAAGGCCACAAAGCCTAATGAAATGGTTAGTGTAGACTTCTTTGGGCCCCTTCCTGGATCAACTTGTTCGTGTTACAAGATTTGTTCAGTAAATTGGTCACTATCTATACTATTAAAAAGGCTAATACGCAAACCTGCTTAAAAAAGGTGATTGACCACTATTTTATCCACGTAGGTAAACCGTCCGCGGTTTCTCCCCATTGGAAGTTGAAACTAGAATCAGTCGGTAAAAGAGTTCTATATTCTTCAATCCGGCACCCCCAATCAAATCCCGTTGAAAGGACGATGAGAGAAATTGGTAGAATTCTTCGAACATATTGCTCGGAAAAACATACGAAATGGGCATCGCAGGTAAAATTCGTACAAGATTGTCTTAACTACACCGTTCACCGCAGTACCGGATTTACCCCTCACTATTTACACTATAACGAACACCCAAAGGAGCGAATAATTAATTTATTTCCGCGATTGCAGAGGGATCACGTAGCCCAAGAAATTCAAATACAGGCCGCAAATGGAAAATTCCAGCGCGCGTTTGAACAACGGTGTGCCTCACAGAAAGAAATCAGTCGAGTAAGCTTGAATGTCGGAGATTTAGTGCTTCTGCGTGTGCCTCATTTGCCTAATGCTGCTTTAAACCAAATCCATAAATTTTTTCACGTGTATGAAGGCCCGTATCAAATAAAAAAACAAATTGGGGTCAACGCGTTCGAACTATGCTGCCCTGCTGATGAGAACAAAATTAAAGGTGTGTATAACCGATTGAATCTGTGACCGTATTAAGGTAAAAGTACCCATTATGAAACATCGCTCAAATCGTGACCCCTTTATGGAACAGTTTGAAATATAGTAAAATAAAGTCTATTAATGATACAGATAAACAATATCAAAATTTTATCTCAATAGTAAAGGTTTATTATGTAATATGCAAAGAGATTCACATTTCTACATGATAATTATAATTTTAAAAAAATATATGACTGCGTGTATTCTGAGATCGACTCAAATATGTGGTTATTGACGTCAATGGTGCTGGTTTCATACATTTTATTTTATTAACTGTAACTATGCACTCCAACACTTTTCAAATATCAATCTTTTTATAATATGCAGTTTTTCACTCATAGATTAAAGTTTTTCAGTAGTTTTTCTGCAACAGTAAAGATTTCCAATAAATATTTTATGTTTCATAATTGCCGCATACAAACGAGCGTAGTCCGAGTTTATGGAACAGCCAAAGGTGGCGTTCCAAGTTCGGGGACCTCTATTTCTAAGCATGTCCCCCTCATGGAGCGAGTTTTCACTCAACAGTTTTAAAGTTATTTGTTATTTAACATTATCTTGAGACGTGCGTGAACAATCATTTGAGTTTCCTGCATCATTTTACTAATAAGTAAGTATATATTTGTTTGTGAAATTCAGATTGTGAAACACAAATAACAAACCTAACCTATAAATTTGATAAAACATCAGTTTGTAAGTTATATTCCTTTAGAAATTTGTTTTTTATTTTTTACAGATTTTGAAACTCAAGAAAAATAACAGCGAAGAGAAAAAATGAAGGCACAACATAAGACAAATGAAATGAGACTGTGGAAGATATTAAAGAGATGTTAAAAAAGAATGCTTAGCACAACAAAGTTATTCGCAACAAAGTTCAACCAGACAAAAGGAAACTAAAAATCTAAAGGAGACTGTATTCTGCATTACAATTGCAAAAAAACTTTCAATGCAGTTAATGCTGCCCTGCAAATTGCAGCTAAATTGAATGTCCCATCCACATTTCTCCACAGAGCTGTAAAGATCCACAAGAATCTCTTTCAAGACCTCGCTCCTCTAAAGTTTTAAAACCTCATATAGAAAAGTAGTATAGAACTAAGCAACAGTTTAAATAAGGATAATTGCATACTAAACGAAGAATGGTTACTCGATAACTGTGAAGATCTTACAACAGAAAATTTGATTGAGAAACTAAGTTAATGGGGTTCGTACAATCTAATTGAAAATTATTCATGTAACTATATTAACATTTTTCTTATTTTAATCATGTTGAATTTTTTTAGGAGTTTTTTCTCCATCTGCAATATAGCATACAATGATCAAACACAAGAATCTATCAGTCGAACAGTGAATAATGAGATTTGTCAAGAAAGTGTAATAACTTCTGAAAAAATAAATCTTCACTCGAGTAATCCTGAAAATAACTTAAAAAATAATACGATAGAAAAAGAGACTATGCTCGAAATGAAAATAGTGTAGCAAATAATAAATTCAAACCAAAAAATAAATTAATTGTAATTTCAGATATTTAAAAATAAGTATTAAGTATTCTAAGTTGTATGCAATTATTGTATTAATTTGATACGTTTAAAATTGTATTTTGTATTCATGTTTTTTAATAAAAAAATTATAAAAAATTTAAAATCATCATTTGTATATCATAAGCCACTTATTGTAAGTAAAATAGTACATAAGTTATTAAATTAAAACTGATTTCTATCCTGTTCTAAAATGGGGACATCGATTATGGAACGGGGGGACAATCTGTAAAAATGTCGTTCCATAATACGTACTTGGTGTCGGTTTGGTTTTTTAATTGTAATAATTATAATTCGTATTCAATTTGTTTTTTGAAGGTCTCATTTTAATCTTTGATCTTTACCCCATCGATTGATATCCAAAAATTATAAATATTACTCCTTTACAATAGTTTTAATCTCAATCCAAACTCTAAACTAGCAAAAACTGTTCCATAAAGGGTACTTTTACCTTACTCCGCTCCAGCAAACCTCGATTAAAGATGCAGTTTTATGTCGGTGCTCCAACTCGCGTTTAACTTCGCCATTTATCAAATTGACGCGATGTACTATGTCTTAATCAGTAAATTTTAATATGTAAATATTGTAAATATAGGGTGTGATGAAAAAAAAAATGTAGGGTCAGTTAGGTAGTCAGTTTGCACCATGGGAAATGTATTATTCGACATAAATACATTATGTTCAGCGTACGATTTCTGTAAAATTTGCGTAGACTTCTCCGCTTTTCAGATTATGTAAATATTATACAATGGCGCTGGATGAATGTATGTTTCATTCGATACGTCTGAAAATGCGCATCGAAGGGAGGTGTATTGTAGGAGATTTTATAATCCTTCGAGCGAGAAATATGTGTACAAGAGATTATACATTCCTTCGCTCTGTTATTGTGGAAGGTGTTGATGTGATTGATTGAGTTTGTGTGTGTGTGTGCGTGCGTGTGTGAGTAATCGGCGAATTTCGAAGCGGTGAAATTCGCGGGAGAATATTCGTGCGACAGACCGCTAACAGGAGGCCTGAAGTAAAGAGGCTCCTGCGAGAATAGCTATACAGCGCATCCGTGATCAGAGGCAGTGCCCCCAAGCCCAAAAGCGGTAAGTGTACCGTTAATTGTATTAGTTTGACGTAAGCTAACGGTAGTTATGGGTGCAGTCGCTGGTGAGGGAAACGTCATAGAAGGAAAGCGAGCAGCTAGGCAAGGTGCACGGGCGAGGGTTTTTCACGCCGCATTCAACATCCGTCCGAATAGCCATGTTTGGCTGACGTGATGTAACTGGTGGACCAGAGTTCGGCACTACCCAGTCGCCACCAAGTTGAAGGCACGAGAGAACCAGACAGCCGCTCCTCGCTACAGTTGGTCACGCAGCCGGCATCATCTCGACCCGACGGTGACGACCGTCCGACCGACCGCGGCAGCGGTAACTAATTATTAGTATTTAAGTCCATGGAACGATCCATATCTGTGAAATACGAAATAAGCGATACGGAGTAAAGCGGAAATATTTGTCAATGTGTGTGAATGTTTTATGACGACGTATATCTAATTTAGACGATTCGCAATAGCGACAACTGTAAAACAATCACTTTTTAGTTTACCCTAAATATATAATAAATGTAATACATGAACCATTCTTAAAAACAAATTTATTGTGTCAAAACTGAGAAGAAACCCTTCAAGATAAAATTTAAAAGCTCATAAATGATGCAGCAGACTCGTCCACAACTTCTGACTTGATCAAGCTTTAATGTGCAAGAGTTTTTGTCCTTATATTTTGTTTAAAATAGAAAAAGGTAAATCACATGTACAATATGTATTGTGTGCGCTTCACATTATGGTTTGGTATCAATACCAATATTATTATAGTGACTAGTGTTTTTTAGTATGTTAATATTTGACATATCAAATAAAGTAACTTAGGTATTTATTCAAAATTACAAGAATGGCATTAAAAATGTGTATAGTAAATATAATACAATGGTGTGTAAATAGATAAGGAATTTCTTAAGGGGTATTAAAAAAATAAAATCTCTAAAACAGTTTTACAAACAATAAGAGACTAATCTTTTGACAAATCTGCAGCTTATGGCCAATCTTCTACCAAGGTCAAAGGTATTAATAACAAACACCTTTTTTATGAATTTGATCTTTTATTCAACGTTTCGGACATTTTTGGCTATGTCCCTCTTCAGGAATCTAATGAGAATTCAATACACACGTTTTGTAAACCAATAATTAAACAAATTACAATTGAAAATTAAAAGTTATGTATAAACTTACAAATAATTAAATTATTGTGGTCAACGTTGTTTTGCGGGCAACAATCCGCTCGTCAGTAACGATATATTACAAAATTCACGCTTATATACTAAAATTATTTGTATGTGAAAATCGGTGTATCACACAGTCAACTATACTCAGATTCGGAGTGGAGTAAAACCCATTGGGAACGTCCGAGAGTGGAGAGAGGTAGCAGGAAAGCACGTCTTGAAGGAAGTGGCATCAATAGTCTTGACTAGAAGAACTTGTGTGTGAATAGTGTATATCTATGAGAGATGTTGTTAGACTTTCACCATACGTGCGCTCCTAATACCTCTTCACATCGATACTTTGACATCATATCAAATATAGACCAGAAATTCGCAATTATTTATCAAGGTGTTATATTCATTTGGCAGTTTGTTTATTTCAAATTGTTTATTAATAAAAATTTTTTGAGTATGAATAAATAATGCTTCAGAGAAGAGTTGTTTTCCTCTGTTGCATTCGGTGTCTAATATCTGAATATTCTGAAAATTTATTGTATGATTATTATCAGTAGTGTATATAAATAATGACGAATTTTGGTCTCCATCCGAATATTTTTTTAGATGTTATTTTAATCTTACACTCAGTCTTCTGCTTGTCTGCCCTACATATGACGCATTACAATTGTTACATTTAATTTTGTAAACAACATTCGCATTATTACATTTTTGATTTTTATCCTTCCCTAATATTATAATATTATTTAATTTATTAGTTGTACTAAAAACGACATTTGTATTGTAAGATTTTCAGAATATTCAGATATTAGACACCGAATGCAACAGAGGAAAACGACTCTTCTCTGAAGCATTATTTATTCATACTCAAAAAAATTTTATTAATAAACAATTTGAAATAAACAGACTGCCAAATGAATATAACACCTTGATAAATAATTGCGAATTTCTGGTCTCTATTTGATATGATGTCAAAGTATCGATGTGAAGAGGTATTAGGAGCGCACGTATGGTGAAAGTCTAACAACATCTCTCATAGATATACACTATTCACACACAAGTTCTTCTAGTCAAGACTATTGATGCCACTTCCTTCAAGACGTGCTTTCCTGCTACCTCTCTCCGCTCTCGGACGTTCCCAATGGGTTTTACTCCACTCCGAATCTAAGCATAGTTGTCTGTGTGATACACCGATTTTCACATACAAATAATTTTAGTATATAAGCGTGAATTTTGTAATATATCGTTACTGACGAGCGGATTGTTGCCCGCAAAACAACGTTGACCACAATAATTTAATTATTTGTAAGTTTGTACATAACTTTTAATTTTCAATTGTAATTTGTTTAATTATTGGTTTACAAAACGTGTGTATTGAATTCTCATTAGATTCCTGAAGAGGGACATAGCCAAAAATGTCCGAAACGTTGAATAAAAGATCAAATTCATAAAAAAAGTGTTTGTTATTAATACCTTTGACCTTGGTAGAAGATTGGCCATAAGCTGCAGATTTGTCAAAAAATTAGAAGAAAAATCTACCAGTTGCTGCTATTAACAATTTAATAAGAGACTAACTAAAACAAAATACTAGAAGAAGATATTTTAATTGTATTAAATATCTTCAGTCTATCAATCTTGGAAATGTGTTCGATGTGCTTTTAATGATGTTCTGAAATTCTTTAAATACAAAGAATATGCTTATTTTATTACTTTTTATTCATTCAAGTCGTAACTGCCTCACTTAAGTGATTAATAGTTATTGTTGATAAAGAAGACTCGTTTACAACTATTGGCTTGGATTAAGCTTTAGATGGCAACAGTTTGTCAAAAATTCAGGACCATAAATCAGTTCAATTGAAATTGCCAATGCCAAAGGAGGAAATGTTTTAGCGACTGATTAATGTTTTATAGTATGCTAATATTTGCATATTCTCAATGAAAAAATTAAACAGCTTAGTTATTTTTATTTTAAATTACAAGAATAGCATTAAAAATATGTAATAAATATAATACAATATTGTGCAAATGGATGATGCATTTCTCATATAGTATTTCTAAAGTAACTTTAAAAAATAAATTTAATAAAATCTATCAATCATAATTTAACAAACAATAAGAGACTAACTCTAAAACAAAATACCAGAAGAAGATATTTTAATTGTATTAAATATCTTCTATCTATCAAATTCGGAAATGTGTTTTTGCTTTTAACCGTGCTCTGGAATCCTTTAAATAAAAAAATATGCTTATTCGATTACTTTTTATCTATTCAAGTTGCAACTGGTCCACTTAGTTGATTAAGACTTATTGCTAATAAAACAGACTCGCTTACAACTTCTGGTTTGGATTACAAGAGTTTATCTGTACATTTTATCGAAGAAGTAGGACTATAAATCAGTTTAATTGAAATTGTCAGCGCCAAAAAAAGAAATGTTGTGTGGCTAATTTGAACTATACAACTTGTTCGGAAAATGTATGCCCTTATAAAAATATCCTATAGAAAATCCTGTAGGAGATGCTATAGGAAATCCTGTAGGCATTCCGTAGAAATCCTATAGGAATCCTATAGGATACTCTATAGGCAGTCCTATATGAAATTCTATATAGGAAGTTCTATAGGAAATCCTATGTGAATTTCGCGCTTTTCCTGTAGGAAATCCTATAGAAAATCCTATAGGAAATCCTATAGGAAATCCTATAGGAAATCTTATAGGAAATTCTGTAGGTAATTCTGTAGGTAATTCTGTAGGTAATTCTGTAGGAAAAACTGTAGACAATTTTACATGGAAAATCCTACAGGGAATTCTGGAGTATTTTCGTGAAAACAATTTATAAAGGTTTAGCATCTTATTTAGCGCTGTAACATAGCACAGCAGAATCAGTGGCAAACAGTCCTAGATAAGGAGTTGCACCTAGGGACCGCCGTGCACGACTGCCGGCGCTTACCGATTAAGCCCAATGAGCTCAGATATCAAAATCAAGGTAATCCTTGTCACATTGACTCTCCGTAAAGTCGTTCAAACGGTTGAATCTCATGGCTTTACATACCCTCGCGGTTCCAATGTGTTTATGAGAGTCCCGACCGCTGCGCTGCGCTGCGGCATGCGGTAGAAGCTTGCTTCTCCAGAGCCTCGTTTATGTATGGTCGCTGCTATGCCGCTATGGGGCGCAGCAGTCGGGACTCTCATAAACATATTGGAACCGCGAGGGTATGTAAAGCCATGAGGTTCAACCGTTTGAACGACTTTACGGAGAGTCAATGTGACAAGGATTACCTTGATTTTGATATCTGAGCTCATTGGGCTTAATCGGTAAGCGCCGGCAGTCGTGCACGGCAGTCCCTAGGTGCAACTCCTTACCTAGGACTGTTTGCCACTGATTTTGCTGTGCGATGTTACAGCGCTAAATAAGATGCTAAACCTCTATAAACTGTTTTCACGAAAATACTCCAGAATTCCCTGCAGGATTTTCCATGTAAAATTGTCTACAGTTTTCCTACAGAATTACCTACAGAATTTCCTATAGGATTTCCTATAGGATTTCCTACAGGAAAAGCGCGAAATTCACATAGGATTTCCTATAGAACTTCTTATATAGAATTTCATATAGGACTGCCTATAGAGTATCCTATAGGATTCCTATAGGATTTCTACGGAATACCTACAGGATTTCCTATAGTATTACCTACAGGATTTTCTATAGGATATTTTTATGAGGGTGCGTCTGTAAACATAATCCTGTAGAGCGCAAAATTCTAAAAAAAAAGTTCCTTTACCATTTTTTCATATGACTAGTACTTTTTTAGTAACTGATGTGTTTAAATTCTTTGTTTTTAATAGAAAATGTATACCTATGTTTATAAGATGATATCTATAGATATACAATTCCTATTAAAAACAAACAATTTAAACACATCAGTTACTAAAAAAATACTAGTCATATGAAAAAATAGTAAAGGAACTTTCTTCTTAGAATTTTGCGCTCTACAGGATTATGTTTACAGACGCATACATTTTCCGAACAAGTTGTATAGAAGCATTATAAACTTTATTTTCATTAATGCTAAAGTGAAATCATCAATATGCATGGTTATGTATTTGGTACAAATACCAATATTGTTCTAGTGACTCAGTTATGGTATGTTAAATTAAAAGTATTTTCAACGAACAAAACAAAATAGCTTGTTTATGTTGAATTACAAGATTAGTCTAAGAATATATGTAGTCAATATATATATATGTAGTACCATGATGTGTAAGCTGATGATGAATATCCTGCATTGTATTTCTAAAGTAAGTTTAAAAAATCTAATTTTATAAAATATATTAGTTGTTTTAATTTTTTATCATACCTTTTTCCAAACATAATTTTACAAACAATAAGAAACTAAAAACATGAAATACCGGCAAAAGTGAATTTAATTGTTATTAAATATCTTTAATCCATTAAACTTGATAATGTGTATTTGCTTTGAATGGTGCTCTGGAACCCTTTGAATTAAAAAATATTCTTATTCAATCACTTTTTATTTATTCGAGTCCAACTCGTTTACTTAGTTATCCAAACTATATTTCAATCAAATATTCTGTAATTAATAGAAATTATTCTCAGAAATAACATATCAAAATATTATATGTATTGATAATTAACTTATACATACAGTTTTCAATATAAAGTTTTTATTTTTATTGCGCTACCACATCCTTTTATATACAGGAATTAGTACAAAGAGTCGCATCAGTTTACTCCTAACGGACCGTATCTCCATGCTCCATCGCCAGTTAATCCTTCATTATCGCTTTCCAGAACTAATGCTTCATCAAATAATGAACCAGATACAACAGTAACTCTCTAAATGTAAAATAGTAAAACAGTTACTATTTAAGGCCCAGCGTTGGGTATCGTATCAGACCCCGCGGACGCCTCATTTAACATTTACAGTTTTTCGCAAAATAAAAGCTTTAAATTTAAACCTATATAACTGCAAATGATTTATACGCATATAACTTGTAAAAAAATATCACCAATAATAGAACAGAATGAAAAGGTTCATTTTCGCCCCATGAGAAGCGCTCCCAAAAAGTAAAATTACGTACTTTGACAGTTACTTACTCTCTAAATTGCACGTTGATCTACAATTTTTATTATACCGTCAGAACCGCTGTTTCAAATCCTACAACCAGATACTTTTTTTACTGAAAACACATTTTTTATTACTTTGAATATGCGATTTAACTTTCATTCTCGATCAAATTTCCATAAGCTGCATGTTCAAAATGAACATTTTACGATGCAATTTTCTCGCTAATTTGGATGTTGACCCCACTTTTTCTTTACGGCAATCGAAAGTTGAAGGTTTCAACTATATCTTTCCCAAAGTTCATCTTAATCTATAATTTTAAGTAAATTCGCTGGAGCCACCTTAAGCTAGTCATCAGTCGGGCTCTGCCGAAATATTTAATATGCACTCCGAAATAGTGGGCATCTGTTTAGTAGTGTATATTAACTTTTTTAAAGAGTAAAAATTCACAATTTAAAAAGTTAATATACACTGATAAACAGATGCCCACTATTTCAGAGTGCATATTAACTATTTCGGCAGTGCCCGACTTATCACTCTGAAATAGTGACTGCTTCACTACTTTATGATTGAAGAGTAGGCTATTTAAAATCTATTATGACATTGTATAGAATGCAGGGGCTCTTTATTATCAGCTCAGCCTTTTTAGTAAGCACGCAGAGAATATTTAAAAAAGAAACAAAAGTCCAATAACCGAGTGGCCGGGGGACGCGAGATCCACGCATATAAGGAACTTACGTAGACGTGCAACAGTAAGCAAGACGATTATTCAAACAATTTTTAACCCCTAGTAGCCGGGACACGCGAGGTCCACGCGTATAGGGGACTTACGTAGACGTACGACAGTGAGCGGGACGATTATTTAAATAATTTTTAAAGCCATGTATCTGAGGGATGCGAGGTCCACGCATACAAGGGAGTTACGTAGACGTGCCACACTAAGCAAGAGATTTTATTGAAAAAATTCTTAGACCCAAGTAGCCGGGAATGTGAGGTTCGCGCGTATAAGGGAGTTACGTAAACGAGCGACACGTTTCCGACGTATTTTTTCCTCAGCTTTCTAATGATGTAGGCAGTTTTTCCGAAATTTTCCATTTTCACCTTCAAAAACTACAAAACATCTTATAATTTTTTTTACCATTTAAATCGAAAGCTGAGCATTTTTTACATAGGAAATGATTTTTTTCAAAATTTGCTCAAAGATGTTTTCTTCGAGAAATAGAACCCAAAAGAGTAGACGCAACGTCTTTCCTGCGCCCGATACCGCGCAGTACGTCACGTGGACTAGGCCTGTCTCGCTACTTAATAACCTTTAATCATAATCTTTAAATGTTCTTTCGAATTCTTTATAATGCATTAATAATATTTTATTGGTTATTTTATAAAAAAAATGGAGTTTCCTTACTAACGGTAACATAGTAATTATACCAACGTTTCTTTCTCAGTGCAGATAATTTTTCTTTGTTTTTTCCAACAGTTATTCTCGGGAAGATATGATATACAGAACTTAAAAATGGTTTTTTGAATTTTAATGTATGCTGAGAACAAAATATAGTATATTTTCATATAAAAGTATTATAAAGTATAGTGGTATTTGGCTACATATATATTTTATAGCCATATCAGGCACGTTACAATACAATACTATATTATTCTAATAGATGGAAGTACACTGAGGAAAAAGGCGTTTGTACTGTGAACTATATTGCATAGTAAAACTGAATATTATTATCTTTACTATATATTTTTTTAAATCAACTATAATATGTTAATACTAAATACATTCATATAATTCAAACAACTAAACAGTTATAATAACTCAATTATTGTCATATCCATATAATTCAACCAACTATACAGTTATAGTAACTCAATTATGTTATTTAACTAAATTTCCATTAAAGTTTACTATATTTATTTAGTATAATATAATATTTCCATTCGAAATTGTTAGATTTATGCTTGGAAGAAGGAGTGAATGAAAATATAAAACATACACGCTTTATATAATAAAGAATATTTATTAACACGGTTGTTGAACTATCGCTCTTACAAAAGATACTAAAAGTATAAAAGGATTTAGATTAACACGGATGCTATCAGTAACAGCTCTATCAGAGCACTGACAGTCGCTGGCCGGCGGCAGGCGCCGCTCTCCTAGAACAAAAGAGGACTAGACGAGGGGTAAAGGGAGAGCACTAAGCAACGTACGAAACAGTTGAGCCAGGCCCGTATTTCTAACAGAAATCTTTAGTTATTTTAAATTTTACTATATAACATAATACCCTATAACGACTTTTAGATATCTTTACCATAATTTTGTTTTTATCACTATAAAATGTATATGTAGCCAAATACTACTATACTTTATAATACTTTTATATGAAAATATACTATATTTTGTTCTCGGTATACATTAAAATTCAAAAAACCATTTTTAAGTTCTGAATATCATATCTTCCCGAGAATAACTGTTGCAAAAAACAAACAAAAATTTTCTGCACTGAGAAAGAAGCGTTGGTATAATTACTATGTTACTGTTAGTAATAAAACTCTATTTTTTTTTATAAAATAACCAATAAAATATTATTAATGCATTATAAAGAATTCGAAAGAACATTTAAAGATTATGATTAAAGGTTGCAACGGTCATAAACGCCTTACATTAAGTATATATATATATATATATATATATATATATATATATATATATATATATATATATATATATATATATATATATATATATACGTGTATATATATGTGTGTATCATGACTTATTATCACAAACATAAGGAATTCTGTTTACCGACACAATTTTCTCGCAGTGACTCATATTGTCAAAATACTCAACCCGCCATCTAGGTGATAGAGTAATAACTCAATCCATAAGTGCCTAGATGAGTGTATTCGCACTAATGGTCACGGCGGGAGATTTGAATTACAAATCCTTTTTGTTTATTAACAATTATATGTAACACGCATAATTAACGAGAAATACTCAATGAAATAACGTACAAGCTACGCTTCCATAATATACTCAGCATGACCCCATATCAACATAATCATTATTAACCAATTTTGAATCTCACGCCATACAATTACAGGTGGCAGATAAGTACAACAAGAAGTATGTAACTAGATAGTTACATGCGAGCCCACGTGTTATCTGATGCAATCAGACAAGGATAGCACGATGGGGAGTAGCATGGGTGCGAGTGAGACAGATTGTCTTAATGATTTTATTTAACTCATCCTAGTAAATATACCATATAAAAATGTAAATGAAAGTTATATTCACATAAATTTAAATATCCAGAATCTGATTTTTGTGATATTTTTAATTAACAAATTATCGAAGTACCTAATTATTCTCCAGCAGTATGACAAAGTATCTCGCGAATCAAGCCAATTAAAAGGCGAGGAATTGTCGGAAGGTTGCGCAACTATACCATACCGTATATGTAAATGAGTTAATTGCGCACCCTCCCGTGCAGGTGATCAGATAATCTATCATCTACGATTTTCCAGTATAAATACGGGGCGCACGCCATGAGGAGCTCTCTTAGTCTCCAGCTCCAGCTCCAATTCAGTTCTCTAGTGCAGAGCAGCAAGCGAGTCAAGGTAAGCAAGGTGAGGTAAGGGCATAGGTCAGCGATTACTCCTTCGGGATAAAGCTGACCAAGTCGAGCTGGTTCACCCGACTTGGCGCTCCCCTTACTTGTATAAGTGGTAGTGGCGTAAAGCCAGGGCGTCGTAGCCCCCTTCCTTGGCTCCTAGGAAGGTGACTGCAAGGTCACCCCCCTTTGTTGGCCTGAGGTTGCTTCTATCATCTATACACAATACACTGTACGCGAGGACCAGAGTAGACATACGCGGACGATACTCGTCATACGTTCGGGCATTTAAGGTCTAGATAATTTCTTTGTTTAAATTAATATAAAAGCTTTTACATCTCTTTAGTTGTAATTTTGGCAAATAGATTAAATTCCGTTATATATTTTTCTGAACTATTCTCTTGCGCGAATTGTTTACAATTACGTGATATTTCAGCACCTGTTAGATACGGGAGTTATTGATAAATTTAAGTTAATAAATTTTTCTTTATTGTTAATTATTTTTTTATGATAAAAATATATTATTTTTTTTCTTTTTGTAAATCAATTTATATTGTATGCACTTTTGTAATATTATATCTCAAGGTTTACCACACCCAAATAAGGGTATTTAATAAACTAATTTTGTTACAATTTATTATTATTATTTACCTGGGCGTTTTTCCACCACCTATCCTATCTCCTGACATTTTCACTTGCGCATTAATTATCAATTATCATTATTATTAATAATTTATTTTATTTTTTCTTGCACTTTGCTATTTATTTTGAGTATTTTTGTTAACTATTTTCTGCTTATTAAATAACTTTAATATAATAATTTTTGCTACTATTGAAAATTTTTTTTTCATTACTAAAATTAATATTTGAGATTAATTATATAAATAGAAGACATTTATCTGGCAACCAAGGACATCAGCAGCAGAGTGAGCGGCATTGATATCTTCAACAAATAATCATCGTATATACACCACAGTCACCATTGTACTGAGGTGACTCCTAACATAAATTTCCCTCCCCTATCCTTAGAACCCTTACAAGGTTATTAAGTAGCGAGACAGGCCTAGTCCACGCGACGTACTGCGCGGTACCGGGCGCAGGAAAGATTGTCCCGGTATTGCTCCCAGTTCAACACAGTGTCACGTCCTAAGACACGACACGACTGGGATGTTTAACTCAATTAAGAATTATGCTCTTTTAGGCCTTAGCTGCGTTAGCTAGTAAATCTTGGACGAGCCGAGAAAAGGAGTGTAATATCAAATTCACGGTTAATCACTGAGATTCAAGTTTGACTAATTTTTGGTTTAGGATTTGGCTATCGTAAGGATCAACGGGGAGTAGCACGAACGTCTCGTAAAGATCGTTTGGCCGCACATACCCCCGTATGGACTAGGAATAAGGGCACGATTTCCTTTGGATACCTGGGGTTTGAGATTCTTATAACTTTTCCCGGTCTCAGGTTATTCTCAGATTCGCCCTTCCCTATCAAGAGCAGAGCTCGTATGTGAATTTAATTTTTATTTATGAAACTTATCCTTCTTCGAATTGATATATTATTTTTCTTTTTAATAAATAAATTTTTATCTTAGTAAAGGATAATTTCTTTAGAATTTCCCTTTGATTTTCTTGTTTCTTAAATTTTTTTCAAATATTGTTTTAGAGTTGTAATCTGAAATTTCTTATAAATTAAAATAGTCCTTGTAAACACAATCATTACGGCTTACCCGTAAGGCCGTACAACTGCCGTTATGTTTACTTAATTCTTTTCTAAACCAATAGGAGTATGCTTACCCGTAAAGTCGTAACAACTATGGTTTAGAGAAGTAATTTAGGATATATTTAATTGAAAATTGTTGAATAAAGGACACACAAATTGGATAGAATAAAAGAGTTTATTTAATGAACTTAAGCTAAGATACAGTATGACTACACTCGGCGCGGGCCATTCTCGGTCTGACGACAAGTTTGCAGGAGCGTCGCGCTCGCCCGTCGGCTCTCATACGTTATGGGGTGGGGAGATACACATGTGTACATACGTGTGTCGCGCGCTGTCTGTAGCTCACGTTCCCTTATGGGAACTTGAACTCTCAGGTTCCTTTCGCATGGAACCTGAGCCCTGTACAATATAATATGTATATTTTCAACACGCCTCCTTACATTTATATTGTACATTCTCGTCGTTTTTATTTTACATTCAGTAATCCTCTAAATTTAACAAACTTATCTTTACATAATGCTTTCGTGAATACATCGGTTATATTATTATCTGAATCGATTTTTACAATTTCAATCTCTTTGTTTTTAACGCTGTCGTGTACATAATGGTAATGAATCTCAATGTGTTTTGAATTTTTCGTAAAATTACTGAATTTTGCTATACTTATCGTGCTTGCATTGTCTTCATATATTTTTACTTGTTCATTTAACTTTATGTTAAACGCTTTTAATAATTCTTTGATGTACTTCAGTTCACTCACTACTTCGGATAGTGCAATATACTCTGCATACGTTGACGCTTTTGTGACACATTTTTGTTTCCGCGATTTCCAGTCAATCACATTCCCATACATTATAATCGCATAGCCTGAAGTTGATTTTCTATCAGTACAATCACCTGCCCAATCTGCATCTACATAACATTCCATTAGGTTTATGTTTTCATTTCTTTTATAACACAATTTTAATTCTTTAGTTTGATATAGATATTTTAATACACGTAGAGCATATTTATAATGCGTCTCATTGTAACAATTTTGGTACCTGCTTAAGTAATTCACGCTAAAACTTATGTCTGGTCGCGTACCAGAACTTATGTATAATGTTGCGCCAATTAAATTTCTGTATTTTATATCCGATTTACATTCTTCAACCTTCTCAAGCTTTAAGTTCGTCTCCATAGGAGTATTATACAATTTACTATTTGTTATATTATATTTCTCCGACAGTTCTTCTATATATTTTGTCTGATATAATTTCATTTCATTTTTATTATAATCATAATCTACTTGAATTCCAAGATATTCTTTTATTTCGCCCAAATCTTTCATTTTAAATCTATCTGACAATAATTTTTTAATCTTTTGAATTTTCAACTTATCTTTTCCGCAAATTAACAAATCATCTACATATATTAGTAGGTAAATAATATTGTCTCCTTCATCGAGAACATACTCGTCAAAGCATTCATACCAATCTCTTGGGCTTTCTCTTAATCCATACAAAGCTTTATATAATTTTAACACTCTTTTCGTGCCATCTTCATAACCTTTAGTTTGATTAACATATACCTCTGTAGTCACTTTGCCATTTAGAAATGCAGTTTCAACATCCATTTGCTCTATTATTAATCTATTTTGACAACAGTATGAAAGAAGTATTTTTAATGTTTGACTCTTAGCTACTGGAGCGTATATGTCATCAATTACATCAGTTTGCTGAAAGCCTCTTACAACTAGTCTAGCCTTATATCTATTATCTGATTTCTTAGCGTAAACCCATTTCACATCTAGTACTTTTTTTCTTTCTTTTTTATCAACTAACGACCAAGTTTTATTTTTATTAATACAGTCAATTTCTTTATCCATGGCTTCTTGCCAATTTTTACTCTCTTTACTATTCATCGCCTCCTCAAATGTACAAGGCGTACCTACTCTACAGTATCTTACATAAATATTATAGCTTTCCTTTTCTGAGTATCTTACAGGACTTTTCCTATCACGCGTAGATTTTCGCGGAACTTTCAATATTGCGTTTTCTGTATCTTTACATTTCCCCGAAGGTTGATGTAACGATAAATTATTCTTTTCTTTTACTTTACCTTGTTGCTCTTCGGATTCATTCACGTTTTCAAAGACATTATCCGATAAATCATCGTTTGTACTTGGATCACTTTCTGTACTATCATCTTTATCAATATTATCTTTATAATCAATACCAATGCATTTAACATCTCTTTCTATAATATCCACATGCCTTGCAACAATTATTTTATTATTTATAACTACTCTATAGCCTACATCACTATAACCTAACAATATTCCCATTTCAGCTTTTTGATCCCATTTAGACAATCTTTTTTGTTCCGGTTTTCTTACAAAAACTTTACTCCCGTACAAACGTAAATGTTCAACATTTGGTCTCTTTCTAAAAAATATTTCATAAGGTGTTTTTCGTTCAATCGTATTTGCTAACGTAAGATTTTTCAAATACGTCGCGGCACATATTATTTCTGGCCAGTAGCATTTGTCTACTTTTGCCTCTGATAGTAAACATCGCGCTTTATCCATTATCGTTCTATTAAATCTTTCAGCTGTGCCGTTTAATTCGTGTACATACGTCGGACAATTATTAATAATAATACCCTTTTCTTTGGCAAATTTATAAAACCGATTATTTAAGTATCTTTTCCCGTTATCATATCTCAATATTTTTATTCTTTTTCCGGTTAAATTTTCAGTTTCATTTACAAATTGAAATAAACAATCAAAAACTTCCTCTTTATTCTTTATGCAATAAACTTTAGCTATTTTACTATAATCATCAATAAAAGAAACGAAATATTTTTCTCCGTTAAACCCAGTAGTTTTAAAGGGACCGCATACATCCGTATGTATAATTTCTAATATATCTCTCGCCTTTGTTCTGTTATTAGTAAATGGCAAGTTATGCATCTTATTTTCAATACAAGTTTTACATTTCATAAATTCAGATTTAAGTTCATTTGGAACGCCCGTTAATAACTGCTGTTTACGTATCGTATCCAAATATCTAAAATTTACGTGACCTAACACTCTATGCCATCTTTCCTTTTGACTCATGTTATTATTCTGTTCGGCACTATTTACACAACTTATATTCCTTGCCAATTTACTTTTCATCTTATATGTATCATTAAATTTAAATGCTATTGCAGTTAATTTATTATCACTATCTATAATTTTTGCAACTTTTCCTTTCAAAATTACCGTATTCTTATTATTCGTTAATTTTCCAACACTTATTAAATTAGCATTCATTTCCTTAGCAAAATAAACATTATTAATATTAACTTTATTTTGCTTCCCGAAGGTGACAAAATAAAGAGATAGAGTTCCTATCTTTGTAGCTTTTATAACTCTATTATCATCGAGATAAATATTTACCGGTTCTTTTAAACTAATACATTTTTCAAAATAATTTTCGTTATTTATAATATGATCAGAACATCCGCTATCGAGTATCCACTCTATCTCGCTCATACCTGACCTATTCGTTTCGTTTGTGTACACAACGTGTGTCGACGCTATCCGTGCGTTCGCACCTTCGCTGCTCTGTTCGCTCGTGCTTGCTCCTTGTTGTCCATGGAATTTTCCGCGTCCTCTGCCGTAATGGCCTCTTCCGGCTCTGCCTCAGCTGTGACCACGTGTCGATCCTCTCCATGAGCTGCCGTGCTAACTGCTTGTCCTCCATCTTGGCAATCTCGTGCGAAATGACCAGGTTTTCCACACTTACAGCAGTTTCCCTTTCTTGCAGTAAATACATTCGTACTTCTCTCGTTATGCTCTTTTCGATTCTTCATTTCAGCTAGCTTAATTTTGTTTCTAATGTAATCAGCAGTTTGTTCTTCTTCTTTCAATGTATCAACCAAATCACCTATATAACTGTATGATTCTGGTAACGTGTTGAGCATATAATTCAATTTTTCTTTTTCGCTTATTTTAGCACCCGCGCCTTTTAACTCATTTACCGCTTTTTCAAAATCACTGAAAAATGCCTCAGAATCACTATAGTTTCTTAATCTTAATTTCTCCAGTCTATTCCTGCAGACTATTTGTAGCGCCGTTGATTCTTTTAAATACATACTTTCTAGCTTCTTCATAATTTTGTATGCTGTTTCTTCTTCGCAAACAAATTCTAATTGTTTATCTGATATCGCACTATAAATTATATTTATTGCTCTCAAATCATTCTGTTTCCATTCTTCTACTTTGTCTGTTTCACTCTTTTCTCTTTCTATCACAATTTCACATTTTTTGAGCTTCATGTACATTTGGATCCTCCTTTTCCACATTTCGTCTTCTTGATTATTCTCGAACGTTCTTCGTGTTCGGAATCTTCTTCTTCTTGCTTGACCTTCGGTGTTGTGGCTTCTTCCTTCGACTTGAGCGTTCCTTCGTGCTCGGAGTCTTTTTCTTCCCTTTTGTCAGGCGTCTTGATATAAGCACTCTATCTATTCCCGAAGGTTAAGATAGAGAGCTGAGAAAGAACCACTGACCTGCTACCATTTTGAATAAAGGACACACAAATTGGATAGAATAAAAGAGTTTATTTAATGAACTTAAGCTAAGATACAGTATGACTACACTCGGCGCGGGCCATTCTCGGTCTGACGACAAGTTTGCAGGAGCGTTGCTCTCGCCCGTCAGCTCTCACACGTTATGGGGTGGGGAGACACACATGTGTACATACGTGTTTCGCGCGCTGTCTGTAGCTCACGTTCCCTTATGGGAACTTTAACTCTCAGGTTCCTTTCGCATGGAACCTGAGCACTGTACAATATCATATGTATATTTTCAACAAAAATTTTATTACTTTGTTATTGTAAACTGGAAAATCTTATAAATTAAAATATTCCTTGTAAACACAACCAGTGAGGCTTGCCCGTAAGGTCGTACAACTGTCGTTATGTTTGCTCAATCCTTTTCTAAACCAATAGGAGTATGCTTACCCGTAAGGTCGTAACAACTATGGTTTAGAGAAGTAGTTTCAAATATAATTAATTTTGATAATTTTGAATTTAGTATGTTTTGAATTCTTCTTAGAAGTTTTGAAAAAAAATGAATTTGAAAATTTGATTTTGGAAAAATTTGAATATTTTTATTTGAGAGCTTGAATTTGTGTACAGAGTCTTTAAGCTTGTGAGGCTTGTATCGATCTGCTGTACAGTCAGCAAAGCTTGTGAGGCTTGTGTTGATCTGACTCCTGGAGCAGTCAGCAAAGCTTGTGAGGCTTGTAAACCTGACTGAACGACCAGCAGTGCGCGTTCGGCGTATTTAAATCCATTGCTCCTCCTCTTCTTTGGCAGGAAAAACTCCGGTGTCGAATCGGATAGTTGCGTCATCTTAAGTCATCGAATCATCGATGGTGTTGTTCGGCGGCGGTTGATGCTTTGCATATCCGTAATGTTAAATGGAGTGAGTGGTGCGGGAAAGCGGTGTCCAATGGTGTGAGGGTGGCCTCCCTTCCAAGCGTCAATTTTTGTGAAAGTGGGGAAAATCCTATGTTTTAACACAGAGAGCGGCAGAGAGCGGTAGCTCATCGCTTCTCTAGAGTATTTTCCGGCGGCTCGTATCTTTCTTGAGGAGTGAGAGAGAACGTTAAATATGCGACAGAGAAAGAGAGATGAGAGAGATAAAAGATATATCCTTCTCTTTCTTTTGAGTCAAAAATGACTGGTTTTCTGTTACTTGTTAAAAATTATATAATGTTGGCAGCTCATAAATTATAAAATATGTTATGCTATTACATTTTGTTTTAAAATGAAAATACAAATTTGAACGGAAGTTATCGGTCTATTACAACAGGAGTTAAACGCATTACAAATTTGTTGAACTTAATTATAAATTTATTGATGAGATTTGTTATGCAATTTTTATAAAAAAACTTTAGACTATTCATTCTAGCTAATATATAAATCATATTATTAAGTTATCTTATTAAGTTAATTCATTTTTCTTAGATTTTCTAATATTTATTTAAAATATTTGAAATTCAATTAATTTGTTTTTTTTATCAATTGAAGCTAATGCCCGAATATTTTTATGTTAATTAATAAATGAAGCTAATGGCTTTACGGGCAATCGATAAAGGATAAGGAAGGTGCCTAACTTATCAATCATCGATTTTATTCTTTTTACATGTGTATACTTACACATCTCTAATTATTCTAAGCTATTAGAGTAAAGCAGTCAAGGATATTAATGCACAATTATTTTAATAATTTTAAAGTGCAGTCAAGAATTTTTAAAGGATGAGGAAAGGAAAGGTAAACGTATAGGATGAAAAAATGAGAACGAAAAAATAACGGCCCAGGTCGGGATCGAACCGACAACCTTCTGCATACCGAGCAGCTACGCTACCATTTGCGCCACTGGGATGACGATTCTATCAGGACCCTAACCGATTCTTAATCGTTCTCAATTTTTTATTTCCCCAAACCCCCCTCCCCCCCCCCCCTGTCTGCGTTATTAAGCCAAAGCAGACAATGTTAATTTATCAATTGAAGCTAATGCCCGAATATTTTTATGTTAATTAATAAATTAAGCTAATGGCTATTACGGGCAATCGATAAGGATAAGGAAGGTGCCTAACTTATCAATCATCGATTTTATTCTTTTTACATGTGTATACTTACACATCTCTAATTATTCTAAGCTATTAGAGTAAAACAGACAAGGATATTAAAGGAGTTCTATGGTAAACAGAAATAACGCTAAGACAATTCTGAAATTTCGCACATTGGTTAACTTTTACATGAAAAGCTCTCATATAAATTTTTAGAAGGCTAGGCTACCTAAAAGTCAAGAAATAAATGTTTTAATTTTTCACTTTTTAACATGGGCTCTTATGGGAAATCACGATTTTGTTGTGTTCATTTGCGTATAAGAAAGAAATTAACGCTAAGATATTTTTGAAAATTTATGTAATAGAAAGACAAATATCTTATGAAGATTTATTTTCTTGCAAAAGTATCATTGGATGCCTCTAATTTACGGAAAAAAAGTTTAAAAGTAAAAAACATACATTTAACCTCAAAATATGAGTCAAATCAACTTCTCAATGGAACTTTATATCGATATTTAAGACTATTAAAATAGATATAATTATCTAAAATGAAAATATTATTGGTATTTAGTGTAAGTTTATTAATAACAACATGTGTAATAAAGTAAATAAACAAGAGATAAAATGTGTACGTATTTTGACTAGTGTAGTTACCATAGAACTCCCTTAATGCACAATTATTTTAATAATTTTAAAGTGCAGTCAAGAATTTTTAAAGGATGAGGAAAGGAAAGGTAAACGTATAGGATGAAAAAATACCTTTCCTTTCCTCATCCTTTAAAAATTCTTGACTGCACTTTAAAATTATTAAAATAATTGTGCATTAATATCCTTGACTGCTTTACTCTAATAGCTTAGAATAATTAGAGATGTGTAAGTATACACATGTAAAAAGAATAAAATCGATGATTGATAAGTTAGGCACCTTCCTTATCCTTTATCGATTGCCCGTAATAGCCATTAGCTTCATTTATTAATTATCAATCAATTTGTGTAAATAACAATGTGTTAAAATACAACTGTTGTGTAGTAAAAGGTTTTATCTAATGTGTACAGTTCATAAAATTTGCATTAACCCATTAACGACCAAAAGGCCTGAATTTTTTGTCGATTTTCGACGCGATTTTTTCCGTAGTTATAGACCTTAGAAAAATTTTGCAAACACATGTTTCGACGTGAAATTTAATGCCCTTTCAGAATCTGGCCCCAAAATTATGATTGACTGCGTAATAAAAAAGTTATAGCCAATTAAACAAAAAAAAACGTGAAAATTTTTGCAAAAATTCAAATTTGCGATTTTTTTTAGCAATGTTACCGTGAAGGAATCATGATATAAATATGATCAGGGGTGATCACGACTATCAAAGTATCTCAGGGAATTTTGGTGGAATTTTTGAACCACTCTTTCCAACAAAATGGCGGCCCAATCGAAAAAAGTTCATAAAAAACATAACTCATTTTTTTTCATGGAAACTATTGAGTTTAGAGAAAAAGTTTACGGAATAAAAATGTTTTAAAATTGATCATAGAACACCCTCAAATTTTTTCAGAATTTTTGGAGAAAATTTTTGAGTTTTTGGAAAACTTGAAAAATGCAATTTTCCAAAATCATCTCCAAAAATTCTAAAAAAATTTGAGGGAATTCTATGATTAATTCTAAGACATTTCTGTTGTATAAACTTTTTCTCTAAACTCAATAGTTTTCGAGAAAAAAATGTATTAAGTCATGATCACAAAAGTGTGTAATATTTTTCACACAGAATAAAGAACAGCTAACAATAGTATGGTGATGTTTTGCCTTTTTTCAGTGTGAACAAGTACAATTTGTACAGTGTATAATAATAATATATATACATATCAAAAAGTCAATTTAGAAAATTTTATATAAGCTCATTTTTATTACTTGCTAGTCTCGTGTTATTTTGTGACCATACAATTACGTTCGAATCGAAGTGATTGCTTTCCCTGTCTGAGGTCGAGATATTTCATGCGATCAGTCGATAAGAGGCATTGATATCCATAGTTATTGTTTTCATTACGTATTTTTATTATTTTATATTACAATGTCGCAAAAACGTAAGAGACGTTCCACTCCCTCTCATGAAATGTACGAAATTGATATATCAAAGAACACCTACGATGATATAGTTACCGTTCCAAATCCTGATAATTCTGGTTCTGATGCATCAGATTTCGATACTGATTCGGATGATGAAATTTCTAATATAACTTACAAAGAAGCTTGTAAAACCTACACTGAAGCTCAAACTAAATTAGAAGGAAACCATGTTTTCAATTGGGTGGAAGGAGAAAAAAAATGTATTGATGATATGGAAGACGAAATTTTATTGAAAGGCTCAATAATAAAGAAAATACGAGAAAGTGAGCCAGTAGAACTGTTTGAAACATTTTTCTCTACGGAAATGAAGCAATATATTATAGACGCTTGTAAAGAAAATAATAATTTCGATTTAAATTTACAAGACTTCAATACATTTGTGGGAATAATCATTGTGACTTCATTCAACAAGAGGAAATCTCAGAGAGACTACTGGTCAATAGATCCCTTTTTATCTTGTAACGTTGTTTCCTCTGCAATGCCACGTAATAAGTTTGAAGAGATCAAATCAAAATTAAAATATTCAAAAATAAAAGATAAAAATCCGACTGACTATGGTTGGCGTGTCCGTTCACTACTAAACCTATTTCAAACTAATATTTTGAAGTTCGGTATATGGAGAAGTGCTCTTTCCATCGATGAAATGATGGCTAAGTCTTATGCGAGGACGGTACTAAAACAATTCATTCGAGGAAAACCCATACGATTTGGTCTCAAATTCTGGGGTCTTTGCACTTCCGATGGTTTCGTATTAGGTCTTCACTTATACTGCGGAAAAAATTCTGTAACGGGAAGTAAATTTAGTAAGTGTGCATTAGGTTCTCGCGTTGTCATGAACTTACTACAACAGTTTTTCGGTGTTATACCTCCGGGCAAAATGTCTATGTTCCATGTATATTTTGATAATTTTTTCACAAGCTTAGATCTCGTTGTACATTTGAAGAAGCTAGGGATAAAATGTACAGGTACTATTAGAGAAGATAGAGTCAAAGATAAAAATGTTTTAAATAAGAAAGCTCAAAGAGGTGAGTATGCCGTGAAGCATGATAAGAACAGCGGGATGAATTACATTACTGTGATGGATTCAAAACCGGTTTCGATTGTTTCTACTGCTGCAGGGGTGACTCCATTATCCCTTTCAAAGAGATATAGTAAGCAAGAACGAAAAAAAGTTGAGGTACCTTTTCCGAGGGCTATTAACATCTATAATAGTTTTATGGGTGGCAATGATGTCCACGACGGACATTGTAACAATTTGCTTCCGAGTATTCGTTCAAAAAAGTGGACGTGGGTAGTTTTTTTAAGACTAATCCAAGCTTCGATTGTAAATGCTACTGTAATATTCAATGCTGTCAGTGATGAGGGAAAAAGAGTTGGAACAAAAGATTTTGCACTTTCAATAGCTAAAAATTACATGACGCAAGGGCAACGAAAAAGAGAGAAACACAATATGTCGAAGCAAACGAAACTCAAACTTTGTTCTTATTGTCCCGTAAGAACGAGAATTATCTGCGAAAATTGTGATTTATCGTATTGTGTTGAATGTTTCAAAAAGAAACACTAAAAAATTCGTATTCCAGTGAGAGGCAAGGGGACTCACTCAAATTAAGCACCTCGACAAATGGGAGGCAAGGGGACTTACTCAAATCAAACACCTCGACAAGTGAGAGGCAAGGGGACTCACTCAAATCAAGCACCCCGAAGGAGACAAAATTCTACTACGTCCTCGTCGTTGTCTCTGAGTCATGCAAAGAGTAGAATATGTTTTTTTCTCGAAAACTATTGAGTTTAGAGAAAAAGTTTATAGAACAGAAATGTCTTAGAATTAATCATAGAACTCCCTCAAATTTTTTTTAGAATTTTTGGAGATAATTTTGGAAAATTGCATTTTTCAAGTTTTCCAAAAACTCAAAAATTTTCTCCAAAAATTCTGAAAAAATTTGAGGGTGTTCTATGATCAATTTTGAAACATTTTTATTCCGTAAAGTTTTTCTCTAAACTCAATAGTTTCCATGAAAAAAAATGAGTTCTGTTTTTTATGAACTTTTTTCGATTGGGCCGCCATTTTGTTGGAAAGAGTGGTTCAAAAATTCCACCAAAATTCCCTGAGATACTTTGATAGTCGTGATCACCCCTGATCATATTTATATCATGATTCCTTCACGGTAACATTGCTAAAAAAAATCGCAAATTTGAATTTTTGCAAAAATTTTCACGTTTTTTTTTGTTTAATTGGCTATAACTTTTTTATTACGCAGTCAATCATAATTTTGGGGCCAGATTCTGAAAGGGCATTAAATTTCACGTCGAAACATGTGTTTGCAAAATTTTTCTAAGGTCTATAACTACGGAAAAAATCGCGTCGAAAATCGACAAAAAATTCAGGCCTTTTGGTCGTTAATGGGTTAACAAATGCGAATCTCTTATAAATAGTCGTAATAGTTCATTATTATTAGGGAGTTTATGAATTACAATGTATTCGAAACAGTTTATTATTTAAACTTAAAGTCAAGTTAATTAATCTAGTAGAAATAAACAAATGGATTATTATTACTATAAAAACATGTTATAATAACGGTTTTTATCATCTCCTAGTTTTTACTTAACATAATACAACTTTTATCTTAAACAAAATTATTTTTCCTACTTATAGTTATTGAGATATTTAGTGTTATTCTAAAATAATATTCTTGTGCCATAGTATGTTGAGTCCCAAAAGATGCTGGAAAATGCGTCACCACGCGGAGGGACTTGAGGAAATCTACTTTTATGCATGCCACGTGCATGCGATAGAGGGTACACATAAACTCTCTCTTTGTCTCAGCATTTCCTTATTATTAACAATCCTGAATGTTTTACAAATGTGAAATTTCCTCTTTTATTAGATATTGTGCGTAGCAACTATTAAAATTTTGAACGAAAGTGATATGATTAGTTTAACGATAGTTATTCGCAATATAAAAGTTATTAATACTTAAAAATCTAAATTAAAATGAAATTGTATTCGATAGGTTTATAAAAAAAATAGTCGGTTATAAAAATTAAGCTAATGGTTAACATAACTTGTTGCTTTACATAATATAGTATTTATTATAATAATTATTTATTATTTGTTAGTGATAATCCGTTTCATGCTTAAGAGTTGTAGTTGCAAAAGTGCAGGTGGTTATTTAAACAGTTATATTATTGAGCTTGGTTATTAAATCTTTATATTATTAACGCGGAAATAAACAAAAGCTGTAAATTGCAATGAAACATAGAAATATAGAATTTCTTATTTTTCTTAGTTTTCTTACTGCTATATTCAATATTTGTAGTTGTTAAGACAATTTTATCTTTAACGGTTTGAGAGATATTGTCTAATAATGTAAAATAATATTTTCAGTGTATAATATAAGTCGTATATTCAAAATTCGGAAAAACGCGTCTCTGCGTGGGAAAGCATCGTATCTATATTTAGTTGCGAGCCATGTGTTTTACAGCCCTCAGATAACGTATCCGCTAGGGCGATCGTCTCCTTAAAGCTAATTCCATATTTTGAAGGAATATTTCCAGCTCACATGTAATTGTTTAAAATCCAAAATGTTTATTAAATTTAAGATATGTAAATATAGTATATTACGCACCAAGGGAGGAAAAAACTTGGACAGTCCACAGCTCGTGTAAATTGCCACCCGAGCCGAAGGCGAGGGTGGCAAACACGAGCTGGGGGCTGGCCAATTTTACTTCCGTGGAGCATATACTATTTTTTTGCCTAGCAAGGCCGAAAATACAACCTTCGCGATTGGGCGCCGGGAGCGAAAGTGGTACTTTCGGCCCGCTAGACAAAAAAAAACATTTTATTTATTTACAGCGGAAGAAAAACAGAAAGTTGAATAAGTTTTATTATTTGAGTAGGGAAAATATTCTTTCATGAATGTATCTTAAAGTAATTATTATAATTTTATATTTGTTTGTGATTGTGAATGTTAAACCTTATAAACTCTTACACCTCGCGTTTGGAACGGTTGCTAGTTAAGTCAAACGTATAAAGGAAGAATTACAATTGTGATTATTGCACAAGGGTTTCTTTAACAATTCGCACTAAACTTATTATTCAGAACATAACTTTATAGAAAATTAGCCATATTTTGCAACTAGAGTGTTAATGAATTATTAGTATAATTCACTCAAAGATTTTAAATTTACATATGATAATATTTTATTCGAATTGGTACATAATTTTGAAATATAAAGTTTATTGGAAAAATTGCTATTTCTGACTAACATTTCTATTAAGGAGGGTTACTGTTTATTATATAAAAATGAAACAGTCTTTGATATCAGCTTTTTTGTGTTTATTATACCCGGGGATCGAATATAACTTTTATTTCTTATTTGTTATTCGGCATTCATCAATAAGAAAAGAAAGTTTTAACAATAAGCCGAAGGATGAATTTAAGAAAAGTGACAACTATAAGATTCTAAACTAGAAATTAATATGTACGCCGCGTCGTCGTTTCTATGGCAGCTTGAGAAACTCCCCATAGCGCAGGTCACACCTACAACCCTTGGTGCAGCAGTGTCGGTAGGGTAGTAGCGGTTCAGGGTTATGATCTTGATTCATTGACTACGAAATATTTTTAACTAATCCTCAACAAAAATAACAAAAAAAAAGAATTTGTTTATTAATAATGTAGATGGTTCCGTCACAACAGGGTGTCCAAGTTTAGCAGTCTTCTACATATTTTTTCAAACTTACTTTTTTAATATAAATAAGCATGAAAATGAATTTTTCTGTGAAAAAATTAATTAAATAGATTACAAATAAATATCTAGATTTAAAAGTTTGAAAAAATTCCGCCTATTGGGTTTGAAAACATCGTTTGTTTGTGATTGTGCTCAAAATCTGTTCAGGTATTGGCTACTTTACCTTAATTGTCTTGCTTATTGTCGCATGTACAATCTGTTCTGAAAATGTATGCGTCTGTAAACATAATCGTGTAGAACGCAAAATTCTAAGAAAAAAGTTCCTTTACCATTTTTTCATATGACTAGTACTTTTTTAGTAACTGATGTGTTTAAATTGTTTGTTTTTAATAGGAATTT
Organism: Torymus aiolomorphi; assembly: GCA_036365515.1. Lineage (NCBI taxonomy): Eukaryota > Metazoa > Arthropoda > Insecta > Hymenoptera > Torymidae > Torymus > Torymus aiolomorphi. The sequence continues at coordinate 79,455,061 of CM070877.1, read as the reverse complement.
TATATCTATAGATATCATGTTATAAACATAGTGTAACGCGTGCCTAGCCGCGATTCTAATCTACCGCGCGAAGGTAGTGAGCGCGCGCGCGCAACTCCTGCGCAGCCGAATCGAGGCGCGCCGCGCGTAGCGAATCGGTCTCGCGACGCGTAAAATGCCCGTCATCCGTCGCGAAGCTGCTAACCTGTTCCCGCGAGAAAAGGGAGCCATCTTCGTGTCTGCCGTCGCGCAAGTAGGATCTCCTCCGTGTCTTCGTGAGTTTACTTGTCCGCGCCGTCCTGTCGTTTTTGTGAGACCCCGCGAGGGTAGTGGAGGCGCCGCAAATAGTGGAGGCGCACACAAGAGAGACAGAGAAAGAGCGATACCGCGTAGCGTGTGCCACGAGCAGAACGAGACTGCGAGCGAGGAGCCGGCAGCCAGCCCGCCTGCCGACCCAATACAGCGAGCAAGAGAGAGAGAGAGAGAGAGAGAGCGCAACTGCTGTGCAAACGACAGGGAGCGAGAGAGAGAGTCGAGTGCACCGGCGCTCCTTCCTAACGTAAGTTTTCTACTCTCCTCTCGCGGGTTCATTGTAAAGGCTCCGCGGGAAAACGACTCCGCCGGTCGTTTTCATATCTGAGCATAGCGGCCGCGCGCTTTACTCTTCAAGGGCGCGCTTTTCACTCAGCGATCCAATTAGTTGGAAAGCGAAGTTCGTGTGCGATCTTCGCGTTGTTTTCGGGATTCCAGGAGCAGATCCCCGGGCAAGTCATTTTAGTCTGACACCCGCGGCACCGTGTTCTAGGGCATCGCTGGCCTGTGGCTTGTTGGGATTTTCCCCCACTAGCCATCCCGTTACAATAGGTATACATTTTCTATTAAAAAGAAACAATTTAAACACATCAGTTACTAAAAAAGTACTAGTCATATGAAAAAATGGTAAAGGAACTTTTTTCTTAGAATTTTGCGATCTGCAGGATTATGTTTACAGACGCATATATTTTCAGAACAAGTTGTATACGTATCTCCCTTATACGCGTAAACCTCGCGTCCCCCGGCTACTTGAGTTTAGAAATTATTCAAATAATCGTCTTGCTTAATGTCTTTCGTCTATGTAACTCCTTTATAAGCGTGGACCTTTCGTCTCTTGGCTACTTGGGTTTAAAAATTTTTGTATTAGAATCGGTTGTTTATTGTTGCACGTCTACGTAACTCCCTTATACGCGTGGACCTGGCGTCCCCCGGCTACATGGGTTTAAAAATTATTTAAATCGTCCCGCTTACTGTCGCAAGTCTACGGAACTCCCTTAAATGCGTTGATTTCGCGTCCTCTGGTTACTTGAGTTTTAAATTATTTAAATAATCGTCTTGCTTAGTGTCGCACGTTTACGTCAATCCCTTATACGCATGGATCTAGCGTCTCCCCGCTACTTGAGTTTAAGAATTTTTTTAACAAAATCTCTTGCTTATTGACACACGTCTACGTAACTGCCTTTTATGCGTGGACCTCGCGTCCCCCGGCTTTTAAAATGGGTTTCAAAATTATTTAAATAATCGTCCCGCTCACTGTCGCTCGTCTACATAAGTCCCTTATACATATGCATGGACCTGGCGTCCCTTAACTATTAATTTTTTCTTGTCTAATTAATCTTTTTGGGTGGTAACAAGAAATTTTCTACATTTACAAAGTATAATTTTTCAGCTTATTCTGTTGCAAAAGAGTAAAATCATTTAATTACTTTTTTTGGTTGGTGAACTCTTTTGGAAAAGAATAAAATGCATTTTTTACTCTTTCAAATCATGTATTCTTCTTTTTAAATGTACGATTTCAAAATTTTATCCTTTATAAAAGAGTAAAGTTCTCCATTTATTCTGTACACAGAATAATAATGATATTTTACTATTTTATAGAAGAGTAATCTTCCTAATTTTTACATTTTTCCATCAATTTCCTTTCCCTGCCTATTAATAGTACATTACGCACCAAGGGAGGGAAGTAAGACATCCCAACCCGCGTGTGATATTAATGCCCGAGCCTTCGGCTCGGGCGGTAAACACGCGGGTTGAGATGTTCTACTTCCCTTCCGTGTTGCGTATACTACTTTGTCTCATGTATTCCCTGGAGGAAAGTATATTATTGTCTTTTCACCCTGGTCTCAGGGTCTTAAGTGCCACACAACCTCACTCCTAAAACTACGAGGCTTATGCACGTTTCTAATTTTCTGCCGACTAGCGCCGCCTGTAGGTGATTTGCGGCCCGAGCGGCAGCGAGGGCTGCAACACGCAGGCGGCGCCAGCCGGCCCGAAAATTAGAGAAACGCGCATGCGCGTCGCAGTTTCTAGGCGTGAGGGAATGTGGCACTTTCGGCCGTGAGAGCAGGGTGGGAAGATAACACTTTCCGACAGGGTATGAGACAAAATCAGTTTTCGTTTTGAGTTCGCAGCCTAATCAATATTACACCATTAGTAGATTATAAAATTTAAAATGAATCCTTAATTTCAAACTAATCTAAATTCTGCGAGTTTTCAACTTTTTCAGATGAATTATTTTTAAATATGTCAGGAATTTTGTCTAGTTTTTGGCACAAATCTATGCAATTATCTTATTATTGTTGAAAAACTGAATTGTAATAATTTTTATCAAATGTGATATTCTAAAGAAAATGTTTTATCACATGTAAAAATCAAAGTTTTCACAAGAGTCAGAGTATCATTCTGTTTAATTCTTTAAATAAGTTTTTAAGTTGCTTCTTTTCTTACATTAGAAACAAAATCATAGGGGTTTCAAGTTTGAAAAATGATAATAAATCATTATAAAATTAAGGAATATTTAAACATTTATTAGAAGGAGTTTCAAAGGCAATTTCTGTCATCTATAATAGTTTAATCAAATGGGTTCTTCTACTCGCTACATATCCTATTTAATCAAAATATGCCTTATTTCATTCAAAAAGTATGTCTCTTCTATTAACTGTTACTTTGTAAAATAAAAAACTAAAATTTAAGCTGCATTTCGTTAAAAAATATTTATTTATGAGAATATTAAAAGTAATCAAGTTTACCATAAAGATAACAGTTGAGAATTTTCTTTCTTATTTAATTTGATGGGTGGAATTTTTACCATTTTCTTACAATATTTATAACTGCTTATAGATTTCGCAAAAATTTATATTTTTAAAGAAAACGAAACTGCAATTTTAGAATTTTCTGTATACTTATATATTATTTTTGACCGTTTGCCAAACATAAATATACGTTCGTATTACTAAATTCTGTTACACCACCCATAGTGACAGACAACAGAAGAAACACACTTTTTGAATGAAGTAAAGCATACTATAATTAGATAGCAAACATTCGCAGGCAGGCGGAGACCTTACACTGAAAAAAGGCTACCAAAGCACCGTTATGCTGTAGATTATTGCAAGTATATCGTATAGTTGTCAAATCATCACTTGAATTTATCTCTTTCGGATGAACACTGTTTAGCAGACTGCAGACCGCAGATCTCGCCTTTGGCTCGGGTGGCAACCTACACGTGCTCTGAACTGGCCAACTCTTTACCTCCGTAGTAGCATAATATTCTTATGGATCTTTCCCGGTGGGCGGGCGAAGAATACGTAATAAAAAATTAGCCCCAAAGTAGCCGAGGGACAGGAGACCCAGGCCAAAAGAGGAGCAGCACGCAGGCGGGCGGCCAGAGCATATTTCGAAAAATAGAATTTTAAAACCAAAATAGCCGAGGGTTGCGGGAACAAGGCAGAAGAGTAGCGGCACGAAGACGCAGGCAAAGAATATGTGATTAAAAAAAATGAGCCCAAAAACCATAGTAGATGGGGGACGTGAGATCCAGGCAGAAGAGGAGTCACACGTAGACGGGAAGGCGAAGAATATAGGGTAAAAAATGATCTTCAAAAACAAAGTAGCCGGGATTGCAAGGTCAATACAGAAAGGGAGCGGAACGTAGACGAGTTGGCGAAGGATGTGTCAAATGTGCTGCAAAACCAAAATGACCGAGAGAGGCGAGATTCTTGGAGAGAAGTGGCATACTGATCGCCAGCGGAAGCATATTAAAATAAAATAATTTCCCAAAACGAATGTAGCCGGTGGAGGTGAGATCTACATACGAGAGTTATTGACTAATATATAACCCTCATGGGTTTCCGTGGTGTATGACAATCATATAAAAGATCTTTAACGGAAATAGCTGCATGGTATATGCGAGTTCAACGTTCATGTGTGTAACTTACCAAGATGTTGGTCATGATTATATCTACTATTATATTAAAAAGCCAAAATGTCCGTCCGTCCGTCCGTCCGTCCGGCCATCTGGCCCCACCCCGTATTTTACTCAGTACTAAATAAAGGGTTAAAAAAGGGTTAAAAAGGGTTAAAAAAGGGTTAAAAAGGGTTAAAAGGGTTAAAAAGGGTTATAAGGGGTTAAAAAGGGTTTAAAAAAGGGATAAAAGGGGTTAAAAGGGTTTAAAAAAGGGTTTAAAAAAACGGGTTTAAAAAAAACGTTTTAAAAAAGTGTTGAAAAAAAGAGTTATTACAATTATTATTAGTATATCAATGTTTTGTTTTCAAAAAATTCCTCTTTGCGTTTATACAGAGTTGAGACGGTCACATTGCTCGCGTTAAAATTTTTTTAATTTTCGTTATCATATGCAATGCTTATTTTTATTTTTAAATATGTATTACTTTATGCGCTACTTACTCGCTTTTGCGTGTAGTTGCTGCAATTTTACTTTTAACTATAAAAATTCTTTATTATATGCAATGTTCATTTTTATTTTTAAATATGTATTACTTTATGCGCTACTTACTCGCTTTTGCGTGTAGTTGCTGCAATTTTACTTTTTATTATAAAAATTCTTTATTATATGCAATGCTCATTTTTATTTTTAAATGTGTATTACTTTATGCGCTACTTACTCACTTTTGCGTGTAGTTGCTGCAATTTTACTTTTTATTATAAAAATTCGTTATTATATGCAATGTTCATTTTTGTTTTTAAGTATGTATTACTTTATGCGCTACTTACTCGCTTTTGCGTGTAATTGCTGCAATTTTAGTTTTTATTATAAAAATTCGTTATTATATGCAATGTTCATTTTTATTTTTATATATATATTACTTTATGCGCTACTTGCTCGCTTTTGCATGTAGTTGCTGCAATTTTACTTTTTATTATAAAAATTCGTTATTATATGCGATGTTCATTTTTGTTTTTAACTATGTATTACTTTATGCGCTACTTACTCGCATTTGCGTGTAGTTGCTGCAATTTTACTTTTTATTATAAAAATTCTTTATTATATGCAATGTTCATTTTCATTTTTAAATATGTATTACTTTATGCGCTACTTGCTTTTGCGTGTAGTTGCTGCAATTTTACTTTTTATTATAAAAATTGTTTATTATATGCAATGCTCATTTTTATTTTTAAATGTGTATTACTTTATGCGCTACTTACTCACTTTTGCGTGTAGTTGCTGCAATTTTACTTTTTATTATAAAAATTCGTTATTATATGCAATGTTCATTTTTGTTTTTAAGTATGTATTACTTTATGGGCTACTTACTCGCTTTTGCGTGTAGTTGCTGCAATTTTACTTTTTATTATAAAAATTCTTTATTATATGCAATGTTCATTTTCATTTTTAAATATGTATTACTTTATGCGCTACTTGCTTTTGCGTGTAGTTGCTGCAATTTTACTTTTTATTATAAAAATTGTTTATTATATGCAATGCTCATTTTTATTTTTAAATGTGTATTACTTTATGCGCTACTTACTCACTTTTGCGTGTAGTTGCTGCAATTTTACTTTTTATTATAAAAATTCGTTATTATATGCGATGTTCATTTTTGTTTTTAACTATGTATTACTTTATGCGCTACTTACTCGCATTTGCGTGTAGTTGCTGCAATTTTACTTTTTATTATAAAAATTCTTTATTATATGCAATGTTCATTTTCATTTTTAAATATGTATTACTTTATGCGCTACTTGCTTTTGCGTGTAGTTGCTGCAATTTTACTTTTTATTATAAAAATTGTTTATTATATGCAATGCTCATTTTTATTTTTAAATGTGTATTACTTTATGCGCTACTTACTCACTTTTGCGTGTAGTTGCTGCAATTTTACTTTTTATTATAAAAATTCGTTATTATATGCAATGTTCATTTTTGTTTTTAAGTATGTATTACTTTATGGGCTACTTACTCGCTTTTGCGTGTAATTGCTGCAATTTTAGTTTTTATTATAAAAATTCGTTATTATATGCAATGTTCATTTTTATTTTTATATATATATATTACTTTATGCGCTACTTGCTCGCTTTTGCGTGTAGTTGCTGCAATTTTACTTTTTATTATAAAAATTCGTTATTATATGCAATGTTCATTTTTGTTTTTAACTATGTATTACTTTATGCGCTACTTACTCACTTTTGGGTGTAGTTACTGTAATTTTACTTTTTATTATAAAAATTCGTTATTATATGCCATGTTCATTTTTGTTTTTAAGTATGTATTACTTTATGCGCTACTTACTCGCTTTTGCGTGTAATTGCTGCAATTTTAGTTTTTATTATAAAAATTCGTTATTATATGCAATGTTCATTTTTATTTTTATATATATATATATTACTTTATGCGCTACTTGCTCGCTTTTGCGTGTAGTTGCTGCAATTTTACTTTTTATTATAAAAATTCGTTATTATATGCGATGTTCATTTTTGTTTTTAAGTATGTATTACTTTATGCGCTACTTACTCGCATTTGCGTGTAGTTGCTGCAATTTTACTTTTTATTATAAAAATTCTTTATTACATGCAATGTTCATTTTTATTTTTAAATATGTATTACTTAATGCGCTACTTACTCGCTTTTGCGTGTAGTTGCTGCAATTTTACTTTTTATTATAAAAATTCTTTATTATATGCAATGCTCATTTTTATTTTTAAATGTGTATTACTTTATGCGCTACTTACTCACTTTTGCGTGTAGTTGCTGCAATTTTACTTTTTATTATAAAAATTCGTTATTATATGCAATGTTCATTTTTGTTTTTAAGTATGTATTACTTTATGCGCTACTTACTCGCTTTTGCGTGTAATTGCTGCAATTTTAGTTTTTATTATAAAAATTCGTTATTATATGCAATGTTCATTTTTGTTTTTAAGTATGTATTACTTTATGCGCTACTTACTCGCTTTTGCGTGATATTGCTGCAATTTTAGTTTTTATTATAAAAATTAGTTATTAATGCAATGTTCATTTTTGTTTTTAAGTATGTATTACTTTATGCGTTACTTACTCGCTTTTGCGTGTAATTGCTGCAATTTTAGTTTTTATTATAAAAATTCGTTATTATATGCAATGTTCATTTTTATTTATATATATATATATATATATATATTACTTTTATATATATATACAACTTTCATTTCATTTACATTTTTTCTTAAGAAATCGGCTTTGTTTTTTGTATTTTCAGTATATACTGAGTCTTCAGTCAAAAGAATTTTTAAATTATTTTTAGAAGTTACTCTAGATAAAGCAACATACATTTGCCCGTGGCTAAATGCAGGCGACGGTAAAAAAATACCAACATTTTCAAATGATTGTCCTTGTGATTTATTAATAGTCATTGCAAATCCCAATCTAATAGGAAATTGTCTTCTAATCATATTAAATGGAATTTTTTCTTTTGAGGGGCTCAAAACCTATTCGTGGTATTAAAACAGAAATTCCAACTTTATTTCCAGTAATTATGTCAGCTTTTATTACATATTCACCTAACGATCTCACAATTAATCTCGTTCCATTACAGAGACCATCATCCAAATTTAAATTTCTTAATAAAATTATAATAGCACCTATCTTTAATATTAATTTATGTGGTGGGAGGCCGGTTGGAGTTATCGAATTAACAAATTCTATTGGTATATAGTTTTGCATAAATTCATTTTCATCATCTATAATAGTATCGATACTTAAATATTCTTTGCTGTCACCATTAAGTCGACTTAATATTTCATTATTCATTTTAAGTACATTGTTATTAGTTGGGCATAAAATTTCTTTATTTTTGATAGAAATGTCAAACGGATTAATTTCCAAAAATTTCAGTAATTAAATCACCATTGGATAAAAAATTATGTGGTATTTTCAGAAGACTATTATTTCTTTCAAATTTTGTAGAATATTGTCCTTCTCCAACATTTAAAAGCCATTTGTTAAAAAAAATGTCATCGTTCGATATTCTCATATTCTTCTGTAGCTTTAAATAATGAAATTGTTGCCATATTTTACAATTTTTTACGGAAGCTTCTACTATTTGTGCTCGGCTACCATGACGCACAATTGGTAATGTTTGCCTAAAATCTCCAGAAACAATTATTACTTTACCACCAAATGGTTTGCTATTTTGACATAAATCTTTAAACAATCTATTTACATTATCAAACGCGTATTTGTTAGTTATAGCAATTTCATGCCAGATCAATACATCCATACTTTTAATATAATTTGCATACGTTGAATTTTGTGAAATATTACATGTTGATCGTTCGTTTATATTAACCTTTAGAGGACGGGATGGCCCCTATACGGGCCATGCCCATGATCGACCCTTTACATGTGTTAGTTTTGAGATGTGAGACATCACAAAAACTCGATTTCTATAGAAAAGTGAGAGAAAACAGTAAACCCAAATCCCCGTCCTCTAAAGGTTAAGAGGTAATTTAAATGCAGTATGAGCCGTTTTTCCATTGATTAACAAATTTGCAGCAATACCAGTCCAAGCAACTGCTAATCCTTGATAATTTTTATTATTTAAAAACATGATCAAAGTATTTAATAAATAACTTTTTCCAGTTCCACCAGGACCGTCAATAAAAAATAGTTTTTTTTCATTATCGACAGAAACTGCTGTTGTTATTTCTGTAAATATTTTGTGTTGATAATAAATGATTATCAACACAAAATATTTACGGAAATAACAACAGCAGTTTCTGTCGATAATGAAAAAAAACTATTTTTTATTGACGGTCGACTGAATTGAAAACGAACGATTGAATTTTTTTCACAAGTTCATCGTCACTAATAATAGTATAAGTACATATGTCATCTTCTATGTCATCATTATATTCCATTAATTCATTAGAAATATCTGGTAATCCGAAATCTTGTATCGAAAAACCATGAAGCGATAATGTATTGTTAATTAATTTCTATGCATTCCTTTCAGCAATTATTTCATGTATTTTTGGATTTAGAAAATACATTTTATATTTATCGTATAATTCTCGGGCATTTATAGGATTGTGAACAATCAAAATAAAACTAAAAAGTTGACACAATGCCTTTGGAAATTGAAAATTTACTGCTTCTCGTAAACAATGATCCCATTCATTGTCTGTTTTTATTAATTTTCGAGCGATGGTGGCCTCATAAAACGTCGGTAAAATTTTGTTGTCAACAGTTCTTAAATCTTCAAAACACGTTGCGCCACGAACATGTAACAAATGTAATCTCAAATAAAAACGTTCTCGATCCTTAGAACTGACAAAGTACATTCTACTTAACATTGGTTTCCACACTTTTTTTCTCGGATTCCACGTCTTTGATTTTTTATCGAAAACATAATGCTGAGGTATTTCATTATATAAATATTGTTTTGCAGCATGCTCAGTATTATTTAAGTCAAATCATGCCGTTAATGTTGTACCAAGGTTTTTGTCGATCATTTCTTTCTCAGAACTATGCTTGAAATATACATACTGCTCATCTTTAAGATGAATAGCTAATCTATATATAACATGTGATTGATCGTACAGTTTAAACTTATAAATCCGATACATTGCTTCAGGAGGACATATATACCTCGTAGATATATATTGTTCTATTTCATCATAATTAAGTGTATTGGTCGTATTATCATATTCAGAAGTAATGTTTCTTACAGAAATATCTGCATGATCTTCAACTGTATTTTCTGAATTACTTAAACAAATTATGGCTGTGTCAGGGCCTTTGTAAAAGTATTTGAATAAATATTTTATAGACTTAATAGTATTGCAAACTTCAACATTAATATGGCAGCGAAGTTTAAGTAATAAATACGGGTTATATGGCACAACAAAATGATAGTCTGCAATTTTTTTTGATGAAAATATAATTTTTTACCATCATTCCTTCTTCTGTATACTGGATAACTTCCAATGTTAAGAAAAATTGTCTCCTCATTAAATTGCTTTGGAAAATTTTTTGTACATTTACTTCTATCTTCATTCATGCAGGGCTAATTTAAATTTTGAAAGCCACAAAGCCCATGGATCATATGTTTTTTAACTAATTTGTTCAACTCGGGATACAAATTTTCATCTGGAATTTCAACAGTCACTACGCTATCAATTAATTCAGTATTAAATAATTTATCACTATCCTGTAAATAAAGCAGCATGTGAATATGCGGTAACCCTCGTTTTTGAAACTCGATGACATATATAAAAGCTATAACTTTACCAAAAATATTCTTTTTTAATAATTTATCTTTTAAAATATTAATTTTCTCATGAAAAACGCGAGTAACAATATCAGGTCTATCTATTGCATTTTCATTTTCATTTCAATTTTCTGTTATTTCTTTCCAATGTAGATTGCATGTGATAGTTAAAAATAAATCTGGTTTGTCGAAATTTTGACATATAGTCATCGAGTCTAAAAAATGTTCCTCAAGTAGATTAGTTTTTTTTAATATTTACGTGAAAACAATATTTACGTTACATAACCAGTTAATAAATTTTTGTTAATATAAATAAAAATAAATTTATATTTATCAACAAAAGAATAATTTAGCATGTTGTTTTTTATTTAAGTGCATATGTAGTCACCAATTCAAATACTTATGAATTAAATACAAATTAGACATTTTGTTAATTTATTCTACCAAATAGTTATTTCAAATGAATCGAAATACAAATAAAATAGATTTAAAAATAGGGAACAAAAATACGTTAAGAAATATAAAAATAAATTATTATTATTATTATTATCATTAGTATATCAATGTTTATTAAAATTAAACATCAAGTTTAAATGATGATTTTCTAATACAAATAATGTAGCCCAGCGAGCGGGAGCGAGCGAGGCAATATAGCTAGTAAAAATGTCTGAATAAAATTCGTATAGACTTGTCTACAAGTTATCTTGCAGCATCTTACAAAGTTTGACCCATTCGAAAATTCTGCAGAAATTTCTGCAAAACATATTACATATATTTGTATTTCAAAAGTTATTTAATTTTTTTAAATATTAAAAAGTCAAAGCAGGTAGCTAAAACACCGGGTATACAGTAGTGTATTTCTCGCAGATGGAAATGTTATTGAAATTATTGATAAAGGAAAAATGAAAAAGTGAGGTTTAAGCCAAAATCAGTGTTCAAAGTATATTCGTTTCGTATATGAGGCGTTTCACGTCAGCTCTCCAGGCGCAGCGCGCGAGCGCGAAATCATGCTGTTTTCAGCTTGCGTTTGAAGGGCTAAGATGTGTCTAAAAAAAATAATCCCCAAGTGATTTCGATGTATTTTTTCCTCAGGTTTTCGATGGTGCTATTAGTTTCTCAAAATTTTTCAATTCTAACCTCAAAAAAACATAAAACGTGTTATATCTCAAAAACTATATTTTTAATATTTTTTTTGACCTGCTAGATCGAAAGAGGAGGAAATTTTACATGGATATAGCCTTTTTCTACATAGGAGTTTTTTGATTTTTTCGAGATATTATTCAAGAAATACTTAGAATTGAAAAATTTTGAGAAACTAATAGCCCCATCGGAAAGCTGAGGAAAAAATACATCGAAATCACTTAGGGATTATTTTTTTTAGATACATCTTAGCCCTTCAAACACAAGCTGAAAACAGCATGATTTCGCGCTCGCGCGCCGCGCCTGGAGAGCTGACGTGAAACGCCTCATATATACTCACCAAGCAGAGTGCTACAGCGCCCTTTGATTTTTATTGCGGGATTTATTAAAATATATAAATATATTTTGAATAATGTAAAAATATATAAATATATAAATAAATAGATTTATTAAAATATATAAATAAAAGGATTTATTAAAATATATAAACTATATATCAAAATAATGCCAACATAAATTATATTATGCTTATTTTTTCTTATTTACTTATTCTTACTTATCATTTTTATGCAGCGATTTGAAAGTTGATTTTCATATTTATTGCTATTTCTAAAAAAAATTTTTTTTTTGCTCTTTAATAAACAATACTATTTTATATACAGAAGATCACTGAATGTGATCCGAAAGGCATGTTAATATCGTTTTGCCATGAAAAGTCAATATAATTTTTTTTTAATGTATTGGATACGTGCGTGTGCCTATGTAGGGAATAATTTCGCTGCTGCATCTAACATCAATAAGCATTAACTAATTATTACCACTAGTTTTTATCTGATCTTTCTTTGTGATAAAAGTTAAATAAAGTTTCATGTTTTCGAGAATTGTAATGCTTCCATAACATAATTTATAACATAAAATATCATTACGATATAACATATACATTGCATAACAATAATTTACTATAATTAATATAATACAAATTAATAACAACTTCAGTCTTTAAGGATTGCAATATCTTTGGCATAATTTACATAAATTATCGAAAATTAATTAACCTAGGCAATCATAATGTGAAAATCTCTGACACATCCGACAATAAATTTTGTCAGTATTTTTATTGGTAAAGCATAATTGACAAACTGCACTCATGTCTTCAGAATTTTTTAATAAAATTTGTGCTAATTCTGATCTGTAATCGTCTGGATTAAAATTTTCACTAAATTTTTCATTTATTCCAATAATATTCATGTAATATATTACGTAAATTCCACAATTTACTCCATCATACTAATGGGCGGTTGCTTTGAAACCAAACAAATTTCCATTCCTCTTCTGTAAATATATTTTGAATGTTTCTTGTTCTACACAACGTTACATACCTTTGAATGTGATTTTTTATGCGGATTCCTTCTGGCTGTTTTAGAGTCGGCTGGTAGCGGATCGATAATTGTCATCACTTTAGCACCAATGTCAAGCATAAAAAGGCGCCAGTGAACTCCACTTAAATAGGATATAAAAATTTTTCCTGACATCTGAAACTTTATTTTAAACAATGACCAAGTGTCCCCCGGCATGCTTTTCCAATTATCATGGAATAATGTGAAGCTATCCCTTGTTGAAATAAACATTGCATTATTCCAATTTTTCTCAAAAATAGTGGCGCAGGCATCGATTATCTCACCATCTACCCACATTCCCGGTCTTAGGGTGTCAAATTCCGATGAAAATAATTGTATTTTTCTGAAAATGGCAAGGTCTTCTCGATTTCTGCTGTATTTTGATACAGTGTACATTATTTCTATGGCTTCTCCCTTTTTATTGATATGCATCAGTTTTGTAAAATAGTACTTGAAATCTATTAAGTGGTTATCTTGCTGATTGCTGTTATTTTTGAGATTGTTATTTTCTTGAAGACTATTGTTTTTATGGAATTCGAGACTTTCAATCAATTGTTCCACCTTAATATTAGAATTATTGTCACTTGACTCCGTAACAACATCATTCAAAATTCGGATAGCTTCCTTGAGATTACCTTTCTTTTTAGATCGTAAGTTAACATTATCTTCCTCTTTACATCTTTTCAAATATTCCTTGGTGAATGGTATTCCCTTATAATTGCTGAAATCGAGGATTATTTTGGTATTTTGAATAGCATCATTTAAGTTTCGGATCATTCGAACAAACATTTGGTGATTTGGTTCAAAAAATATAAGGCCTCCGATATCTTTGATGTATTGCGATGATAACAATATTCCCCGTATAGTTTTGAATGCCAAACTGGCTCTAAATCTAGTCATCTCGCGGTTGTAATAACTCCAAATTCATTTAGAGGGAGCGTTTGAATTTGACAAGCATAGTACATTAAGTGCGAATTGAGAAATATTTAGAAATAAAAATGTGCCATCTACGTCTACGCACTTTTTTATTTTACTCCAAAAAGAACTTGCATTTTCTTCACTTATTATTTCTTCAGGAAAGTCGTATGATACTAACAGTTCCCATTCTTCGTTAATGCTTATCATTGTCGTCGGATTACCTGAATCTGTTAATACGGGTAAATGGAGAAAAATTTGATCAAGATTCTTGTGTCGTTCATGAAATGCTGGGTCCAACGTATTTTTGGATGGATGCTTTTGACATGAAGTAGTAGGTCGTCCTTAAAATTGTATCTTAGTTTCATTTTATTACATAATTCTATTAAAAATCTCTTACAATTGTGAAGAAATGAAATTTTGTCACATGAATTAACATATTTTAATTCTTCTTGAATGCATGGGTGTAGTGACATTTCATTAATGTGTTTCCATTTACAACAATCATTTGGATTAATATCATTCAAAGAAACATTATCGATATATTCTTTATCCATATACATTTTCAAAAGTAATGTATACAGTGCTCTGATAATATCATCATCTTCTGTGATTAATGGCGTTTCCGATTGGAGTGATACATTTACTGAGTATAATTCATTGTAAATTGATGCTAGAAAAGCATGATATGTTTTATTTAAAGCGTTTTGGAAATATCCAAACAACACATTCTCAGTGAGTGTTGAATCGCTACTTGCATTATTTTCTAAGCATTCTGCTTAAAAAAAAGTTGTGCTACACTCCACCTTTTGTAGATTCTTTCCATACACAAAAAGTATGAGAGCCACCTTGTCGCTACTGGCCTTAAAATTTTATAGGCGACCACGTGACTTTTCATTTGCACTATTCTCCATTTATGGCATCTCTTCGAACTACATGACAAGTAATTATAAAATAAATTTGGTACCTGCTCAAATATCGTTGGTAACAACTTGATTGCATCTCATGCACACAGATGCTGAATATGACATGCACATTTCACAATTTTTATTCCTTTTATCAGTTTTTTTAATTTTTCAGATACGGAGTTGTGTGCACCCATCATCAGATTACATGTGTCCGAACAAAATGAACAAAATGCCGAAATATTATTAATCGGTACATCTGCTTCTTTAAAAGTCTGAATAACTTTATTAAAAATAGTTTCTGCATCCGCCTTGCAATTCTCATCGCCATCGAATACAGAAACAAGATCCCATAGACTATCGTGCACTTCTTCCCTCTCGTCGTCCCAATATCTAACTACTATACAAATAGACTGTTGCACCGTAATGTTGGTGCTCTCATCTATTAATACTGAAAATGTCTGATTTTTCAGAATATCTCCTAATCTTTCTTTTTGGGTAGGCGCAATCACATTGCTAATTATTAAAAAGACCTTTTGTCTATTCAAATATAAATTTTGCAATATAACAGAGTCAAAGGCTGTCTGTTTCAAAAACGGCGTGAAATGGTCCATTAATAGAAATGCCAAGTTTCTATCAACTACCATAGCGCTCATTTTAATTTCTGTAATAGCTTGTTGGAAGTTGAAATCGTCAAAAATATCATTTAATGCTGAATTCAACCGATGATTCTTGGTTTCCATGTGAGCTTTCAGAACAGTTACATTTGCAGTAAGAAACTGATTACAAACAGTACATCGGCTTAATGAATTATTATTGGGAACTTCCTCTAACCAATCAAAATATTTTTCCCATTCAGCTCTGTACTTATGTGTATACTTTTGCACAATATCTTCGCACACAGTTTTTTGATCTATACATAACTGTGTAGGACAGGCCACGTGATCTATAATTCTTCTTCTGGGCGAAACTGTTGAATAGGGTGCTCTTCAGTCAAAAGTTCATCAGAACATTCGACGTTATTATCTTCGTGAACCCGCTTCAAGGCATGCCTAATTTCAGCGTTATTCTCGCCATTATTAGGTAACCCTTCCAAATTTCGCCTGTGCGATTCACATTTCCCATGACTCTTCAATAAATCCTTTTTGGGTGACAGATCTATATTGCATATTTTGCAGTACGCTCTGAAATTATTATTCAGATCATTGCATAACCATGGTGAAAACAACGGGTCGTTTTCCCATTCTGTTCTGTATTTTCTATTCATTTTTCAAGGAATTACCTATAAAAAAGGTATATAAAAATGATATTACATCATTGACTATTAAAAAAGTGTTTTACGTGTTATTAAAAAAAAAATCTACAATGCTGTAAGTAAAAAATATGCCTATAGCCATTATTAAATATTCGTTATCATAAATAAAAAAAGTGTCATCAATAAATCTTAATACCGTCAAAATAATTGCTACAATTTAAGTCATGTTTGTATTTTATGTGTTATTTAATGAAAACATATATAATGCTATATATTTAAAATTAACAAGTCACAAATACGTTAAAAACTTTTAGTAATATTTTCTTATGATATTTATAAAAAGTACGAATTCGAATATTCTATAAACAATAAAAATGATTGATGTTATAAAAATTCGTAGGTTTGTAACTATTAGATATAAATAATTACAATTAATTATACTTGAAAGTTACCTCAAAATCATTTGATTCACAAAATATAATTATTTTTCTATTTAGAAAATGACATAATAAAATTTAGAAATAGAAATTTTAATGAATAAAATTAAGTATAACTATTAAACTTTTTTAATTAACAGAGCTTAAGAAATAAATTGAATTAATAGACAATTACAAAAGTCAAAACTTATCTGAAATAAGTTAAGTTTCTTTATGAATATTTTTAATTTTTCAATTTTTATTTAATATCATAACATATTACTATTTCATATATAATATGTATGAGTGTGTGTAATTTGAATTCTAAGGTAAACTATCACGAGCAAGGCATATATTTGATACTTATATGTATAGGAGGCGCGCAGTAAAAACAGTAAAATAATAAAAAAAGATTTAACAAATCGAATTACTAAATATGCTTACGTATAATTTAGAAATTATAAAACTTAATACGAAATTCTATCATTGTATAAATCTCTCTTCTACTTTGTACCTAGCTTCGACTGTATTCTAAATACATATTATCTTATTATAAAAAATAAACTAATAATTGTCGTTTAATATTACAGTAAACTTGAAAAAATTATTTTTTAAGAGGTTATACCGTAAGAAAATGATAAAAAGATAATTAAGGGGGACGGACACTTTTAGAATGACGAAAAATCAATTTTTTTTTTATTACATATTTTACTAAAAAAACACTTGTAGAATATATCCCAATTAGTTTTAAAGCATTATCTATTTTTGTTTTAAGAATATACACAAAAAACTGATAAAGCTTTTCATCTGTTTTTTGTTCAAATTACATTTTTCCCCTTGTATACATAATTATATAAGCATATATTATTTCTACTAATTTTTTTTTCATTTCACTGTTCTTAATATATTTAAAATTCTCACTCTAAATATCTGTCTGTATATAGTTTAAAAGATCCAAAAATAATATTTTAAACATATTAATACAAAGATAAAAAATAAATAATATAATTTATGGACGGTATTTTTGACAAAAATAAAAATTTGATTTTAAAACTTATATAGCAGTTAAGTTGGCACCATAACAACCTGACTTATCAACGACAGCCTCTTACAGGCTCAGAGCTCACTCCTTTATTGTAACAGTGAATCCATATTGCATGCCGTATGCCGTATGCCGTCAGAAAAATAGTTGTTGTCCGAAATCTATAATATTTATAATTCTATGGTTACAATTCCTATAGGATCTATAACCATAGAGTTATAAATCCTATAGATTTCAGACAACAACTTTTTTTCTGACGGCATACGGCATACGGCATACGGCATGCAATGTAGATTCACTCTAACAGAGCTGATTTTAACCTATGTAAAAGACCGCCAGCAATGTAAACATGCACAGCTGTCGTTTCATATAAACACTGTGATATCAGCATCAGCACCTTTTCTATACAAAGTGTTGTTCTTAATTTTCATTGTTTCCAACGGATTTTGGAGTAAACATTTAGTGTATTATAATACGCAAAGGTATTTTAAATCAGTTTTTAAAAGTGTTTGAATAATACGTGTGACAGTTGAATTAATGTTTTAGAAATAGCTTTTAGTACTTGAACTTTTATTAGAAACTTTATACTTAAAATGACAGGGATTGATACTAAAGAAAAATTAAGTCTATATTGACTATTACAAAAAACATTTAGTGTACAGATTTAAATCAACTTTTAAAGGAAGCGAAAGATATGCTATTGTGCAGAAAAATGTTATGGAATCTTTGCTTCTGCCAGAAAGCTACCATTATCAGCCATTGCCTGAATCTCACTATGATATAATTGACATTTTATTTTCTGAAGTAAAAACAGTTATGCACTGCAATAAGTATGTATCAGTCGTATTCTCTTTATTAAGTAATAATATTATATGTGAAAAAGAATAATGAAGGACAAGTAAAGAAGTTCACCTTATCAGACATTAAAAGAAGATCAATATAGGAATGTTGCTGCTATAAACATTTTTTTCATAACATGCATGAAGGATTTTGAATTTCTCAACACATTCTTTATTTACCTCAGTATATGTATAAGAATCTAATATATGTGATAAAGATTATGAAAAACATATGGATTTAAAAGCACCAAAGGATCTACATATTAAACCACTTAACAAACTTGACTGACCGATGTGGATATGACTGTTACGCGTGCTCATAGCTTACAAGTCTGATAAATCGTATACTGAGGTACCAGAATATTTGTTCTAAATGTAAAATATTTTAAGCGAAAAACAATATTTTTTTGTATTTCAGGGCAGAGATGGAGTTGAGAAATAAAGAAGAAGAAATAAAGAAGTATTTTAGTAATTTTATCTTTAAAGCTGTTTTCTACATAATGTAAAATTTTGAGCTCTGCCGTCGACTCCAGATTCAAGAACTGCATATATTTTAATGGGAGAGGTTTCAAAATTTTGGTATTTTGTATGTCTATTGAATGAAGAGTTGTATGTATCCAATTTATTTGATTAAATAAGTTTTTACGGTCAAAGATTGCTAAAAAATCTGAATTTCACTTAAATTTAAGATTTTTTAGCAATTTTTGACCGTAAAAAATTATTTAATCAAATAAATTGGATACGTACAACTTTTCAGTCAATAGTCATATAAAATACCAACATTTTAGGACCTCTCCCATTAAAATATATGCAGTTCCTGAATCTGGAGTCGACGGCAGAGCAAAAATTTTGAAATGGCCATATATTTGGCCATATATTTGGTTTTTAAGATATTACTTCTAAATATTTCTAATTATGTAAAGTTGCACCTTATTTCTCCCTGGCAGCAACGTGCTACTTATTTATAAAGCAGGATCCGGAGACTGACGCTCCGACGGCTGCGGAGTCGGTGGGAGGCCGACTCCTGTGCTGAGAGGAATAGTGGAGAAAGGGCGCACAATTACAAAACACTCACCACGAATAATCTCACTTGGCTCTATTTATTCATCACTTTAATTACAATTTACACCCGACAATAAACGGCAACACGAAATACCGCGCGCGCCGGTGCGCGGCCTCTCTATCGCAGTCCTCGTGGACTCCGCTCTCTACAGTGTAGAGTGATCACCGTGCGCTGCCGATTTCTCGGCGCTCACAGCGATACAAATTCTCACCCTCACAATACAAACGCGCGCGGGCCACTATTGGGCCAAGAGAAACCGCTACTCGCCTGTCTTGGAGAGGGACGTTGCCGCAGCACTGAGCTATAACCGCTGCCTTGGCTCCGCTGCCGCACGCCCTGCTGTTGCCTCGTTGTCGGCAGGAGCTGTTGCGTCGGCCTCGCCGGCCGAGATGGTGTATCAGTATCGACGGCTGGAACGATGGCGGCAGGTGAGCTGCTTGGCTGCAATCGCCAGCAGGGATGGCAAGAATGGCGTGAGCTGGTGTTGACTCTCTCTCTCTCTCTCTCTCTCTCTCTCTCTCTCTCTCTCTCTCTCTCTCTCTCTTCTCTCTTTCTCTTATATAGCTGCGTGGCTTGCTATCACTAGCGTTTTGCGCGCGCGTCGGCTATCCAGCCGTGACTGACTGCTCGCGGCAATTAGACGTGCTCTCTCGCGCTCTCCAGCGTCGCTCCCCTCTCCGCTGGTACCACTGCCTGCGTGTGTCCATGTGTGCGCGTACTTCACACCTCTAGGACCGCACTCTCCTTCCCGCTGCGTTGCCGAATCCTCGATACGGGGAAAATCCGTGTAAATATGTAGCAGCAACGCTGCGTACATACACGGGCTCGGACAACACGGGCGCCGAGGAATGCGGCGCGACGAGGGCACCGCTGCTAAGCGTGCTCCTCGTCACAGCTCCTCCCAAGCCACGAATCTATCCGAGATCGACGGCTTCAGCATCCCCAGGCTCGCGAGTGCCCGTCGCCTCGTGTACTCGCAAATTTCTGCTGCTGTGCGCCACCAAAGACGCTCTACGATGCCTCGCTCGTGTGCGCGTGCAACTCAGCTATCCGCGTCAATTAATATTTACTTCAATGTTATTATCTATTTTGTTTTCTATATAGTCCGTACATCCCCATCTCCTCATACATGCAGTCACTAACAACCAAAAGAACACAAAAAAAAAAAAAAAAACACATGCAACAATTTCTCAATGGTCCTATACTCACTTATGTGTCGGTCCGCCTGCTCTCGTCTCTATGCGCCTCGGTGCCTCTCTATCTCGCACCCTGGGCTCCGGGAACAACCCCGGACGAGCTCGCTACTCTTTGTGGGCAGGCTGCTCAGTCAGAAGACTCTGACGAGCAAACCTGCTCCCCCCTCCAAACTCCCTTCAACCGCTTCTGCGTCGCTGGAGGCAACCGGCTCAAGCTCTGGCAAAACCTTTCATAGGTAGTGCCTCGGCTCGAGCACGGCTGTGGCTCCTGAGACACTAGCGGCGGGCGCTCTGTTGAAGGCTGCGGCTTTGGCGGCGGCCCCAGCAGCTCTGACGCAGCCTGCGTCGACTTTTCCTTCTTTTTCGCGCGCCGGCACCTTTTTCCTCCTGCCTGCGGGTGCCTCGGGTACCGTCGCCTCCGCTACCATCACGAAAGACGCCGCCACCTCCACCACCCGCGGTAAGACCGGCGCGACGAAAGATTCAGTCGCCTGCACGGCCGCCACCACCGCCGCCTTCTTCCTTTCAGCCAGAAACGCGGAGTGCGCCGGCCTACATCGCAGGCATGTGCGGATCGTCACCCCCAGCCGCCCGCAATTAAAGCAGACGAACTGATTGCGTGGCTGCCCGCACTCTGCCATGCGATGCCCAGGGAGGCGACAGTTAAAGCATGCGAACAGCTTCGCATCCACACGAGGGTCTACTGGGACGTGGGCCAGTCCTCCAAACTGGACGCCTCTCACCCGGTACCCATCTCGCCCGAGCCATTTTCCACGCCTTAATTTCTTTGTCGGCTCGGGCATCACCTCGTGTGAATTGTTCTGCCGTCGCCTGTCACTGTCGTCTCCCGACGGCCGGCTCTCCTCCTGGCGCTTCTTCCCGCGCCGGGCTGGAATGCACGCTGGGTTCTGAGGTGCGCACAGCGCCTGCCTTTCTACCCGTCGCTCCTCGCCCCGCGCGGCTCGCAACACAGGGCGCTCCAGAGGAAGTGCAGCGGTTGGCACTCTCGAGAGGTTTGCACCACTCTCGAGCCCCTCCCGCGCTCTTTCCTCCGGGCTCACCTGCATCTCTATAGTGTCGGCGCTAAACAGCACCGACACAATGTCTTCCTTCTGGAAGCTTGGGCCTTTCTTTGCCTTCTTCTTCCTCCTCCTTCTCCCAGTGTCAGCTCGCTCCTCGTTCTCCCGGCGACGTTCATCCTCCAAGAACCCGGCCGGCGCGATATTCATGCTAGCGTAAGCGCTCTGCGTACGCTCCGCTCGCTGAACACCGCGCATCTCTGTCGGATCTCGGAGGTGCTCGAACAGCCTCGCCGAGAAGACTGGCGCCTGATCCCATTCCATAAGGAGGACATCGGGCTCCTCTCTCTCAATGCCGACAATTTCAGGGAGCACTGGAGGTTGCGGGTCCGGATCCGACATCTCCAATGTTCCTTCTTGGTCCTTCTGCGTACCTACCACCGTTTGCTGGTCCGCAACACTATCGCTTTGCACATCCGCCGTCGCCTCGCTCTGGACCTGCAGGGTCTCCATAGCGAAAGCGGCGGCGGGACCAGCTTCGTGCGAGGGTTCTCCCAGCAAACGTGCCTCTGTCTCGGTATCAACCAGTCCCTCCCCCAAATTGATCGACAGGCGATCCTCCTCTTCCTCAGGAATCACCAGCAGAGAGACTACCAGCCGAGAAGCGGCTGCTCTCTCCCCTCCGCCGAGAAGGACGTACACGTCCTCCTCAACAGCTCGCCAACAGGGGGCTGCAATGCTAGTCGCAACGGCGGCTATGCCAGCCATCGCAACTTCGCGGCGCTCCCCTGACTCGCTACCCGTCGGGGCTTCCCGGGGCCCCTCCGGCTCTCTACCGGTATCCATGACGCCGGTCTCTTCACCTACAGCAGTTGACCTACACCTGTAATCAAAATAACATTTTCTCTCGCCGCGTCAATTCATTATACAAAGATACACAAAAAAAAATTTGTCATCACCACCACCTATTAACATACATTTAAACGACACACCTATCACTTTCCTATTTCGAATTTCTTGGTGGTAACCATTTTTTAAGCTCCGAAACGTGCGCTTTCGCAGTCTGTTTCTTCGAGCTGGTTTGCAACCTATAAACCTCCGGCGAGAGTACTTCCAAGACCTTGAATGGTCCCGCATATTTGACATCGAGCTTCGCGGAGAAAGCGAAAGAATGTTGCTTCCGCAACACTAGATTACCCACAAAAAAATCTACATGCCGTCTTCCTTTATCATAATATTTTTTCTGCCGCTCTTGCTCGATATCTATGTGCTTCGCCACCAGATCTCGGAGCGCATCTAGCCTCTTTAATTGTTCCTGCCATTCCGCGGGGTCTATCCGTACTACCCCCTCCCTCGATTCAACTTCCCTCCTCAAACTTTTCACTGGATTTGGTTGCCTACCAAAATTCAAAAACGCGGGGGAAACCTTCGTTGTTGCTTGTGTCGCGGTATTAATCGCATGTCTAAATGCGTGTAAATTTTTGTCCCAGCTCTTGTGGTCCGAATCCATGAACGTCGCTATCATCGTTTTGAGTGTGCGGTTCGTACACTCGACCGGGTCGCTCTACGGGTGATACGGAGGCGTCGTAATGTGCTTAATTCCGTACTCTATGAGGACTTTGTCCAGGTGTTTATTCACAAATTCCTTCCCGTTATCCGTCAGGAAGTAGTCTGGAGTTTCCCACCTAAACAAAATCAACTCCTCCATAGCACTTGAAACGGCCGTCGCGTCGGCAGAACGGAGCGGTTTAAGTTCTACCCAACGAGTAAAAAGGTCTTGAAAAACCAACAAGTATTTAAATTGATTTTTACTACGCGGAAGCTTCATCATATCCGCTGCGACAACCGCCCAGGGCCTCTCCACCACGCGCTTTCCCATCAGTCCTTGCGGTGCAGATTGCACAGATTTATACTGCTGGCACTCTGCACAGCGCCGCATAAAATCGTGCACATCATGCCACACGCCGGGCCAATAATACTCACGCGCGACTCTATCATACGTCTTCGTGACACCGAAGTGCCCCGAAGACGCCTCTCTATGAGCATCCCATAGTACTCGCTCTCTATGATCCGCTGGCACCACTAGGCGCCAGCACTCCTCACCATTACTAACAGGATCAAGGAGGCGATCGCTCGTAAATTTATAGAGCATCTCGTCATCCACTCGCCAATTCGGGAATTTTTCTGGTCGCGCGCGTACCTCTGTGATTCGCTTTGCATACCAGGCATCGATTGTGACCGCAAAACTCGCGATTTTGCTCTCCTGTAAGTCGCGCGAGAGCGCGTCGGGGACATGGTTAAGCGCGCCTTTTTTGTGA
The DNA here is from genome assembly GCA_036365515.1 of Torymus aiolomorphi. Lineage (NCBI taxonomy): Eukaryota > Metazoa > Arthropoda > Insecta > Hymenoptera > Torymidae > Torymus > Torymus aiolomorphi. Next base: position 79,431,059 of record CM070877.1, on the reverse strand, counting down.
ATTATCTCGAAATTCCACTGCTGCATTTCCAACACCCAGCGCGCGAGTCTCCCCGTCGGCTCCTTCCTATTTCGCAACCAAGTGAGCGCGCTATGATCAGTAATCGCAACAAATTTATACCCTTCAAGATAAGGTCGGAATTTCCGGATTGCAAACAAGAGAGCTAAACATTCTTTCTCCGTCACCGTATAATTGACTTCGGTCGGGCTCAGCACGCGATTTACGTACGTAATAGAGTGTTCCCCGTCTTCAAAATTCTGGGTCAAAACCGCCCTCACCGCGTGCGAACTTGCGTCCGCCTGTACGCAAAATGTTCAATTAAAATCCGGCTGCGCGAGAACTGGCGCCGAGGCTAATGCTTCTTTTAATTTTTCAAAAGCTTCCTGCTCGCGCTCTCCCCATTCCCACTCCTGTTCCTTGCGGAGCAGCTTCGTTAGCGGCAATTTGATTTCACTTTCGCTCCGAATAAATCGTGCGACCACCCCACCATACCCAAAAACGAGAAGAGCGTCGAGAGGGCGCAAAGTGTGCAGACGTACCTCTGTACGGCTCTGGTTTTTTAGGCCGTATCTTCGGCCCCTCAGCGCGCAAAAATACAAAGATAGAATTTCTGCGAATCTGAGATATAAATTCGTCCATCTGTTAATCCGCCGCGTTGAGGTAATCAACAAAAACTGCAGAACAACGAGAATACTGGCACGGACCACGACGGCTCGCATTCGACAGGCTGTGGAGCTGGCATTCGTGCGAACTGTGGCTACTGCCGTGTAGAGAGGGAACATGCATTAATGAGCACAACACTACACTTGCACGCACGTCACACTTCATCACTTCAGCTGGTGCTTGCATTAAAAACTCAACAAATGCGATTTTTCCAGTAACAGTCAGAGCCAAATTGAATTTAAACGCAGGCACAAGTGATCAAAACAAAACAAACTCGCGATACCTGCTTCGAGTCGGGAAAGCTGTAAACACCTGTGCTGTCACGATGTCAACAAGCATTGATAAAGGCTATAGTAGTAAATGTGTCGTGTGCGATAATATTTGTATACGGCCACTAAATATATGCCCAAAATGCAATAAACCCTGTCACTCTAGATGTGCAGGGAAAAGTTAAATAGCCCGTGCGATTTATGTCGTAATGTGCGGCAGCAGACTCAGCAGAACCAACTGCTGAATGCTTCCAAGCAATCAAAAATAAGCGATACTAAAAGTACAGAGAGGAAAAGACAACCTCTGCTCCCCTATGTACAACGCGTTACACCCACCAAAACAAATGCGTCGAAACATCCAAATGGGATGTCCACTCCTACAGAAAAAAAACTAGAGAATTCCTCCTCGCATAGGAGTGACACTGAATTTTCTTCCTCTTCTGCCTCCGTTTCTGCCTCTGTCTCTATTTCAGGATCTGCCTCGCTAATCGATGTCGCATCTAATTCGCCAAATCAACTGTATGAAAATCTGAAGTCAACAGCCAATGCAGACGTAGAAACAACAATCGAGACAGAGTTTTCGGAGGTGGGAGTAAATGAAAAAGACGAGCTCTCTACTATCCAAGCTGTGGCGCTGCAGACATCTGCACCGCAGCTAGATATCACGGAGAATTTCTCCGTGTCTCCTGCAGCGTTGAAGACTTCTGAAGAAATTATAGCCGATCTGATAGGGGTAACCAATGTGCTAATTCCTGTTAGCACCTTGAGTTTTCTATTTCAGCGTCTTGATATGCTCGAGAAGCAGCTTGACGACTTAAAATCACGTGACACTAGGGATTTCGCGCCGCCAACCGTCTCGGTTGCGCCGGCAAAAACTATCTCTACAAACAATGGAGAACTGATTGCGAGGATTTTAGCCCTTGAAGAAGTTATCGCGCATCAAAATAAAATGTTTATTGAAATGAGTAATACGTGCAAGCTGCTTGTCGAGGATAATACTGTACTGAAAGAAACGTTGATCGGATTTCAGCACACTGCGAAAAATAATAAGGCCGCAGAAAGTAACGATAAGCCTCGTATTGAATTTAGTAGGTCGATTGATCTATCTGACGGAAGCGAGCAGTGTACACCTAGAAATGAAGTAGATAGTGCGGATTACTCGCATGAAATCATCGTCACTAACATTTTTGAAGGTTCTAATAAGCACAATTTAGATGTGGTCCATGTCGTCCTTTCTACCATCCTTCCGACTATTCGGAGGGATGATATCATTTCTATACGCTCTCTTCGGTCAAATAGAAAAAATCCAGTAGGCTCGTCAGAGATTAAACCCGTTAAACGTCGGTGTCCGTGGATAGTCAAACTCCGCGACCATAAGCTCGTTAAAGAATTAATGTATGCTAAGCATAGATTTACACGCTTTAACACAAAGGATGTGAACTTCTCGGAACTTGATCAGGAAACGGTTGACAACATAAGTAACGGGAAAATTTTCATCAACGAAATGCTGAGCAGAGAGAAGTTCGTTCAGTACAGAAGCTTAAAGGCTGTTGCTCGCGGATTACAGTTTAAATATCTCTGGCATAGAGGAGGCCGTTTCCTGGCCAAGATGCGAGATGGTGAAACGTCGCAGCTGATCATGACTGCGGCGGATCTGCAGGCGATCGCAATTTCAACCGGTACTGCAAAATTTAGTGGCTCGGGTAATAAAAATAGTATGGAGAAAGACACATTTGATAATAAATCGAATTTGGGTACAAACGATACGATTACTAACGTTAGCCCATGACTAGATAATGATAGTGCAAAAGAGGTTCGGTATGTTGGATTGAAAGCAGGATTTTTAAATGCGACATCTTTGAAAGCGCACATAACAACATTTCGTCAATTCCTGCTCTCTTATCCCTCTCTTCGGTATTGCAGAGTCGCGACTCGGGCCTAATATAGGAGATGATTTCGTCGAGATTGAAGGCTACTCAATAATCCGGCAGGACAGAAATACGCATGGAGGAGGAGTTCTGCTGTATGTTAGCAATTTATGGAAAGCTAAAATTTTATGTACATCGACTACCATGGTGGACGAAGGAAAGCAGGGAGTTCCAGAGTACATCGTGTGTAGTATACAGCAGGGCTGTTCGCCCCCCGTGTTTGTAGCAGTCATTTACAGGCCCCCAGACGCCGAGCTTATCAACTCTGATTTGGCTGAAGCTCTCGAACAACACTCCGTGGGTTTTGCGCATCGAATAGTAATGGGAGATCTCAACGCGAATATGTTAGTAACGGAGCAGGAGTCGACTTTCGTAAAACACCTAGCATGTCAACTTAACCTAAAACTTATTGAGCATGGCACGACTAATCACCAAAACGGCAAATCTCACACATGGATCGATGTAATCTTCACGGACGACGATGACGTAGTGCTAGATTCTAACAATATGACGGCGACTTATCGCAATAGTCATAATATAATTGATATCGTTATTGACGTTCCCGTATCTCAAAAACCTTCACTTGGAAGGTTTACACACCGTAATTTTAAGGCTATTCGTCAAGAACAGCTGCTTTCTTATTTGAATGATTGCGACTGGTCGACTGTCAATTGTGCAGATGTAGACGTTGACACCCGCTTAGAACATCTTAATGCAAATATCACGAAGGCTTTGGATGAATTAGCCCAGATTAAGGAATTTCGTCCGAATAGAAAACAACAACCGCCGTGGGTTGACGGGGAGCTCAGAGAGTTGTACGCTAACCGTGACGCTTTACGTCGGAGATATCAACGAACGCGAAATCATGATCACTGGGAAGAATGCCAATCGCTAGCGCTATTAGCAGAACAACGCTCAAGAGAAGCGCGAGATACATTTCTTCAGAATAAAATTTTCGAGGCACTTGATAGCGGGAAAGATATCTGGAAAGAGTTGGAAAGTTTAGGTCTTCTTCCACAAAATCGAGCTAGGGAGGAACTTCACGGGTTTTCCCCAAAAGAATTAAACACGGACTTTGCGGGGGTCTCAGTCTCAGCTGAAGAACGCGAGGAAAATATGAATGAAGTTATGACAACGGCTAGTGAAGAAGGCTTCGCCTTCAGTAAAGTTACTTTTTCAGATGTGGTTCTAGCTGTTGCACATTTCTCCTCGCAGGCTAAGGGTGAGGATGGAATACCACAAGGTGTGATAGCAAAAGCTCTTCCAGTTATTGGCTATCACCTAGCTGATATTTTCAATGCTTCCCTCTTGAAGGCAAGTTTTCCCGTATCATGGAAGAAAGCTCATTTGGTGCCACTTAAAAAGACAGCTGTCCCATCGACTGTTACGGACTTTCGTCCAGCGGCACTATTGAGCTTTCTATCCAAAGTTTTTGAGAAGCTTGTACATGATCAGATTTCAGCATTTTTAGCTTCAAAGAAAATTCTCGATCCTTTTCAATCTGGATTTAGACCAGGTCACAGTACGCAGACAACTCTACTAAAATTGACGGAGGATATAAGAGCGGGAATAGACAACGAAAAATAACTACTTACCATTCTCCTATTGTTCGATTTCAGCAAGGCGTTCGACACCATATCGCCAACTAAATTATTGCATAAACTGATCAGAATGGAATTTTCCAGGGGGGTAGTCCTGTGGATAAAGTCGTATATTACAGGTCGTAATCAAAAAGTGATTACGAAGCAAAATGGAGACTCGGATTGGCTCACAAACAATCTCGGCGTATCACAGGGCTCGGTTCTGGGACCCCTTCTGTTCAGTCTCTATATAAATGACCTACAGCACATTTTTTTGGATTTTAATAATAATTCTCAATCGAGTGGTGTCGAGCACCTGCTATATGCAGATGATTTACAAGTTTACACGCAGACAACCATAGACGAGCTGAATGAAGGGATACGACACTTGTCGATTATAGGTAGAGCAGTGGCGGCATGGGCCGTCGACAACGCCCTCAGTCTCAATGTAAGAAAAACTAAGGCTATTATTTTTGGATCTAACCACAATATTAACATACTACGGGGTATGCATTTGTCTGGCATTGAGATTCAGGACAACGTTTTCGTCCCCTTTGTCGACACTGTAACTAATCTCGGTGTTGTAATGGACTCGAAACTAACATGGAAAGCGCAAGTGGATGCAGTTAGCCGAAAAGTTAACAGAGCCCTATACGGACTCAGATGGTTTCGATCCTGCACCACCGAGATCTTACGTAAGCAGCTCGCAAGCTTTCTCGTGTTGTCTCATTTAGATTACTGCTCGCTAGTGTATCTTGACGTGACGCGTGAACTTCAAAAGAAACTACAAATATTGCAAAATTCATGTGTGAGATATGTAAGTGGTGCTAAGAAAGATGAACACATCAGCCCATATAGAAATAAGCTAGAGTGGCTTGACTTAAGGGAGAGAAGGGCATATTTTGCAGCGGTCTTAATGTACAAAGTTATAAATTTGGGTCAGCCAGTGTACCTAGCTCCCTTATTTCAAAAGTGCCAAGATAGAACGTCGAGTAGAACTCACTGCAGAGAACTTATAGTTCCGTCATCACGAACTGACGTAGGGCTGGATTCTTTCTGGTCCCAGGGTACGCGACTGTGGAATTCGATTCCTCGCGATATTAAGAATGTTTCCTCGGCGAGTAAATTCAAAGCGGCGTTTAGGAAGTACTTGATGCAAAGGTCATGCGATGTCGACTGTGTAAATAGAATATAGACTTGTACTGCTATTTTTATAACAGTACTAAAATCGTTTTGTGATTAATCTTCTGACGTACATCGTATGAATAAAGCAATGTGATGAATTCAATCGCTAGATTGAAGAATAACTAAGTTCAATTATGTGATACTTCGTGACTTGGCGATTGCCATTGACTATGTTTGTGATGATTATACGATTGCGATATAATGTACACAAATGTTAATTATGTTCAATACTTTGAACCATCCTGAGGCGGGTTTTCCTAATAGGATTTATCCCACGTGGTTTGCCTATTGGGTTTTCCCCGTCTCACAGACATGAGCCTGGGCGAATGCGGGATGGTAGACTGTAACTTAATTATTTTGTAATTTACAAATAAAAACTATTCTATTCTATTCTATAAAAACCTCCTCAATTATTTGACATTACTCGGCGCAGGATAATTAAGCAAGGGTGCGACACGTTCTGGATTCGGGCGCAACCCCTCCGCGTCTAATAAATAACCTAAATACGCAACCTGCTGGCAGTAAAACTCCGATTTCTCAAAACTAATCGCGAGCCCCGCGTCCACAATACTCCATAATACAAATTCCAGCCAATATAGCTCCTCGAATGTTCTCGTAATAACAATTACGTCATCTAAATACCCAAACACGTGCGGCTGACATTCCGGTCCGAACAGCGCGTGAATTAATCTAGAAAAAGTCGCGGGTCCGTTAATTAAGCCGAACGCCATGCGCCGAAACTGCCAAAGTACCGAACCCTGTACCGCGAAAGCTGTATATTTCTTTCTTGCTTCGTCGAGCAATACTTGGAAGTAGGCTTGGCGCAAATCAATTTTGCTAATATAGTACGCATCGCGAAGCCTATCCAAAATTGCATCGACGCTCGGCATCGGATACGTGTCCGGTCGTGTGACCTTATTTAATTCGCAAAAGTCGACGCAGAATCGGTGCCCGCCGTTGGCTTTTTTCACTATCACCGGCGCGCTGCACCATTCACTTATCGACGGCTCGACCACCCCCTCTGCCAACATCCTTCGCACTTTTCTTGTGCGATCTCTAGCATCTTGGGAGACATGCGCCGCGGCGCACATCTCACCGGACGCGAGCTGTCCACCTCTATATGATGCGTGATCAGAGAGGTGTGTCCGAGCGTCGCATCGGGCAGCGGCACGATGCTCTCTACTAGACGCATTATGCGCTCTCTCTCTAAATCGCTGGTGTACGAAATGCCCGCGCACTCCATGTTAATACATGCGCTGTCAGCCTCTCGACCAGCGAACTCTCTAAATTCTCCCCCGCTCACGCGCCAAATTCGTTCAGCGAATTTAACTTCCAAGTTCCACAATCTACAAAAATCAATCCCCAAAATCATTTGGTGATCGACCCCCTCAATCGCGCGCACCTATAAAGGTTTAGCCTGTCCATCTATCTCGAGCATCAAAATTAATTTTCCTAACACGCGAACGCTCCACCGTTTACGCCGCGCACGACCGTCGATGAAGGTACTATCCTCTCTTTACACAACCGCGCTATCTCCGCGCCTACCAACGACACCATCGTCCCCGAATCCAGCAACGCTTTGAACTTTCGCCCTCTCAAACTTACCTCTGTATTCGCGAGTAACACGCTACGAGATACTCCCTGGCTATTACTTGGTGCGCCCATCGGCTGTCCCGTGCCTACCGCGCCTCGTCCCTGCGTGCACGCGTTCGCATAATGCCCGGGTTGACCGCACGCGTAACACACTGGCACTGAGCATTCGCTTTGTTTGTGCCCTACGTTTTTACACAAGAAGCAACGCCCTTTAAACCCCGCATCCTCGCGATTTCCCGTATTCTTTGGAGCGCTCACCGTTCCCCTGGGAGGCACAGTACGTGCAGCTGGCCGTGCACTACTATCAGGGCAGCCAAGGTCCGCCCCTGTGTGCAACGGCTGCTGTACCTCACTATTGGACGCATTTACGGGTACAAACGCGACCACTCTCACATCCACTGCCGTATTTCCACCGCCGCCTAATGTCGCGCTTCGACTCTCTGCTTTGCGTTTCTTACGGCCTGATTTCGATGAGTGACTATCCGCGTTCTCTACACCGTCTGCACCCGTCGTTGCTGCGCTTACTACACTTTCCTCCCGGCAGAAAGCCGCTGCCGATATACGCGACTTCCCTCTCGGTGGTGGAGGTGCGTATCTGTTATCTAACTCGCGTCTCCGCTCATATTCTACTCCAAATTTCCCTAAATCCTCGAAATTCCTTACCGATTTTCCCTCCAGAAAATGCCTAAACTTCGGATGTAAATTTCTTACTACAATCCGCAACTGCTTAGCCAAGGACGGAGGCCGTTCAAAACGTGCGATGATACATCGAACATCCGCCAAATAATTCGCAACCTTTTCCTCCGGAGCTTGCGTTTGATTCCTTAATTCATCATAAAGGTCTTCCCGATCTAACTTCCGAACGAAACGCTCCCTGAAATGCCGTTTGAACTCGTCTATCGACCTCGCGTCACGGCCGACGGATCGTACCCTCGGTGCTGAGCCCGTCCTGGTCGAGCAACACCATCAATACGCGCGGCATTAATTTAATCACGATCTCCTCCAGTGCCCGCACACCCGCATCGCGACGGAGTCGGCGCATTTTTCGCGTGTGTAACGAGGCTGACATCCCGCACGACTTCCCCCAGAATTTAAATTACCAAAATTAACACTAAACTCCGAACTCCGAATCCAGGTTGTTTCAATAATTTACCCGGCTCCCTGCTCTCCACGCAGATCGCCTTGAGGAAATTAAAATCGAGCTTACAAGGGATTCAGGGCCCCCCTCCCCGGAATAGCAGACTCTGTGTTCGCGTGCGTACGCAACGCACAGCAAACCTCTCGATCGGTACCCTTGCGCGCTGCCGCTCTCTAAACTCGCGCGTGCAATTAAATGCACGGCGCGAGCCACATAAATACTAGCTTTAGCTAGCACGACACAACATGGTATAATAAATTAATTAAAAATCGATACATAAATTACTTAGAATCAATAAATAAATTAATTAACGTTCAATAAATCTCATCAATTACACACAATGCCCCCGTCACACGCAGCGTTGGCCCCGCGAGGTGCAATGATCCCGGTGAAACGGAATCATTTGATTAACTTCAGAGCGAACCAGAACGGAATCATTTGACTAAGTTCAGAGCGCTGCTCCGGCAGACCGCGGCGAAGAGAGCAGATACTATAGCAAAGAATCAAGTGTTCTGTTGAGTTTTCCTTTTTACAAGAGTAAATTTGTGGAAATTATGATGTTAACATACAAGAACATATTTTAGCAGCGATGAAGAGAATTCAGATATGTATTATATACTTATTATATTCTAATAATTTTTTAGTTTTTGCCTTAGCGAAAATATTTTTGTTCTATAAAGTTTTAAAAACTGTTGGTAAGAGTTTACTATAAACTGTTAATTACCAATTATTAATTCATTTTAAATGTCATTAAAAATTATTTGAAAGTGTTTTAAATTCGTATAAACTATTTGAAACTGCGTTCAAAATCCTATATTTCGTAACATTTATAAACAGTTACAAATAGTTTTAAGTAATTGTTGACAATTATTAACTGTTATTGACATTAATAATTTAGTACAAGGTGAATAAAAATTATTCGAATAGATACTTTGTGAGTTTTATTTTTCATTTCAGAAAAACGTGTACATTGCAATGCCAGCCATAGGACTAAATTTTGGAGCTGAGAACTGATTGAAAATGATTAATGGGAATCATATCTGGACTGGTGCGAATAACTTTGATCAAGATAAAAGTTATTATGTTTAAGGGAGGTGAATAATTATGTCTTATCGGGTTCATAAACTTTATGGAACTTTATGTAAAAGCTTTTGGATAGAAGAAAATATTGATGAGTGACCCGTGAGCATAAATAAACAATATAATTTATGATGCTGATTTGACATATTGGTCTGAGCTTTGGTTTGACATCTTCAACGACATTAGTTGATATCAGTGCTGGGCTATTGTCCACATTTACTGAAGCACCCGTTAAAAGATTGTGTTAAATGAATATTGATATACTGAAAAAAGAGAAAATGATGTGTTATTGTGAAAAATGTAGTGAATAAAAGTGTTCAGTTAATCTAATTTATGATTTTGTCAAGGTGGGACACGTCAAAATGTTTCAGAGGAGATCTTTGTAAATATTTTTCTACACAAACTTTAAAAATTCTCAGTGATTCTTAGTTCCTAAACTGGTTGTGATTCTTAATTTTACTAGATTATGTGTGCCAATTATGGGTTATTAATTTAAGTTGATTCGATCAATAATAATTTCATATGTACTCTATAGTGTTTGCAACTGAATAATTTTTTCACGAATTGTGGATTTAGAATGATGTTTTACAAATGGCTATAATATCTGGGCTGTTGTGAATAACTTTGATCAAGATAAAAGTTATTATATTTAAGGGAGGTGAATAATTATGTGTTATGAGGTTCATATACTTTATAATAAGCTTTTGCATAACAGAAAATATTGGTGAGTGACACGTGAGCATAAATATACAATATAATTTATGACGCTGATTTGAAATATTGGTCTGAGACTTGGTTTAAAAAGAATTTGTCATCTTCAACAAAATTAGTTGATATCAGTGCGCTGTGCCATTGTAAATATTTACTCAAGCACCAGTTAAAAGAATATGTTAAATGAATATTGAAATATTTTAAAAAGCGAAAATGATGTGTTATTGTGAAAATTTTAGTGAATAAAAGTGATCAGTTAATCTAATTTATAATTTTATCACAGTGGGAGACGTCAAAATGTTTCAGATGAGTTCTTAGTAAATATTTTTCTACATAAGATTTAGATAATAATTTGAAAAAGTTATATCCATTCAAGAATGTCAAGAAAGCTTTAATAATTCTCAGTGATTCTTAGTTCATAAACTGGTTGTGTTTCTTAATTTTACTAGATTATTTGTGACAATTATGGGTTATTAATTTAAGTTGTTTCAATCCATAATAATTTCAAAAGTTCTTTATAGTATTCACAACTGAATGATTTTCTCAAGAATTGAGGATTTAAAGTGATGTTTTATGTACATAAATGGCAATCATATCTGGACTCTTGGGAATAACTTTGACCAAGATAAAAGTTATCATGTTTAACGGAAGTGAATAATCATGTGTTATGAGGTCCATATACTTTATAATAAGCTTTTGCACACAAGAAAATATTAGTGAGTATAGTGACACGCAAGCATAAATATTATGAGGTACATAAACTTTATAATAAGCTTTTGCATAGAAGAAAATATTGGTGAGTGACACGTGAGCATAAATATACAATATAATTTATCACGCTGATTTGAAATATTGATTTGAGACTTAAATTGGTTTAAAAAGAATTTGTCATCTTCAACAAAATTAGTTGATATCAGTGCGCTGTGCCATTGTAAATATTTACTCAAGCACCAGTTAAAAGAATATGTTAAATGAATATTGAAATATTTTAAAAAGCGAAAATGATGTGTTATGTGAAAATTTTAGTGAATAAAAGTGCTCAGTTAATCTAATTTATAATTTTATCACAGTGGGAGACGTCAAAATGTTTCAGAGGAGTTCTTAGTAAATATTTTTCTACACAAGATTCAGATAATAATTTCAAAAAGTGATATCAATTCAAGAATGTCAAGAAAGCTTTAATACAAATGATAATCATATCTGGACTGGTGCGAATAACTTTGATTAAGATAAAAGTTATTATTAAATATTTTCGATTTAAATTGGTTCCTAGATTGGAGAAATATTAGAAATTTGGAGCAAGGGATTTCTCAATTGAAAATGACCAAAGCTGAGCTTTTTGTCAAAAATAGCTAAATATGAGGCAATTGGAATTGGTGGCTTGGGCTTAAACGAGAAATAAATCGATTACAACACTTAAAAGCTCTGTTAGCATCTAAAGAAGGTCACTTAAGGTCTCAAGTAGAATCAGTTTAAATGTTTAAATAAAATTGGAAGGTATGAAACAACGTCATGAAGAACGAAAAAAGACACTTGCAGATACAAATAACTCGCATGACAGAATATCTAGATTTATAAATAGGCTACAGAAAAAGATGCAACTTGTGACAAGAGAAAGCAACATGTACAGGCAACAACTAGATACATATGAAATAGAAATATCTGGATACCAAAATAATAGTTAAGAACGAAAGCAAGTTAGTAAAGAAAAGCAAGAAAGTTAACTAACGAGAATGGTAAGAATTCTGAATAAATGGTTGACGTGAATGAAGCTCCTTAATATAATACAAAATAAGGAACATTAAAATTTCATTTACTACTTTGATCATGGCACTTGTAAATTAAATATAAATAATTTTAAGTATAAATAAATTTCTACAAAAAGTTGCATAAATTTTTTCCTTTTTTTAATTTTAATTTTTCTATTCTTAGATAGTCTCTTAAAAAGTTGTGGAATCCACAAGTATTCTACGAAAGTCATAACTTATAGACAAGTGTATATTATCATTCCTTGCCAATTCTTTAATTTATTAATAAGAATTAAAAGTTCACGCAATACCTACGTGTTTGGAAAATAAATTATTGTTAATATCTCTCTTAACAACTGCAAAATTTCTTTTCGAAAAACAATAATTACATAAAACATATTTAAATAAGAAAAATGAAAAGTTTATGGAAAACTTATATGTTACCCAAAATAAATTATTTTTATTATCTCTCTAAACCACCGTTAAGTCGCTTGAAAAAAAAAATTCAGCACCCCCGTCCCCTCCTTTTCTCTCATCTTTTCTTACTTAACAACTGTATAACGATACCACGAAAAACTTTCAGAAGAGCCTAAATATTTTGTTGAAACACCCAACAAGACATTCTGTACAAGAATAATATACTAACAAACTTTATTTGGAAATTAGAACTACAGAATGTTTGAAAAATGTTTTTTCTAAAAAGAAAGCATTAACATTTTTTTCTCGAAAATAATTTTTGATATATTCATTTATCTAAATTAAAGTAGAAACAATAAAACTTTCTGCGAAAGTATAAAATAAGGCACGTATAAGGTTTTCCTGGAATCTATAAAAATAAAAAGAAATATATTTTCATATGACTTTACAAATTAATAGTATTGAAAATTTATTATCGTACATAAAATACAGGTTTGATTATATTATTTCAAGAAACGTTACTAATGTAATCATTGTATCGAGCTCCTTATAGAAACATTCAAATTTAAAACTTTTATTGTGACTAACAATACTACTATTTAATAATAATATTAAAAATGTACTATATAATAAACTCTCATAACATTATACAAATGTTTCAACTAAGGCAAGTATTAGTCTCTCTCTCTCTCTCTCTCTCTCTCTCTCTCTCTCTCTCTCTCTCTCTCTCTCTCTCTCTCTCTCTCTCTCTCTCTCTCTGTCTCTCTCTCTCTCTCTCTCTCTCTCTCTCTCTCTCTCTCTGTCTCTCTCTCTCTCTCTCTCTCTCTCTCTCTTTCTCTCCCCCCTCTCTCAACCAACATTCGTCAAACTGAATACTAAAAACTTTAATAAGGGCTTAAATATTTTTTTTTAAACAATCAACACGTTTTTAAGAAGAAGAAATTTTTTAAGTAAGTTTTAACAACACAATTTTTAAGCAGTCCTTTTATTTCTTCGAATCTTATCAAGTCAATAAGCACACTTTGCAAATGGTGATAATTTTTTCATAACTCTTCAAATAATAATATTGTTAATATAAAACTTACTATGAAAGTATAAAATAAGGCAAGTATAGTATATTATCCTACGCCTAAATCGATTTTTCTGCTATAGACGTTTCCGAGAAACGTGCTATCTGCTAGCTTAAAATTAAGCTCGCAGACCGCTTTCTGAGTATTCGAGTGGGCGATTATGGAAAAAGGACATATTTTTGTGCTTATTTTCTGCTGTCAGATAGCCGAAGCTAAAAATCACAAAATCATTTGGGAGTCCCAGTACGAGGCATATAAGGGAGTTACCTAGACGTCGAATAATTAGGAAAGATAATTATTAAAATAATTCTTAAACGCAAGTACCAGGGAAAAGCAAGGTCCCTGCGTATAAGGGAGTTTACGTAGATGAGTCAAATTAGGCTACAAAATTATTTAAATAATTATTAATTCTAAGTCAATTAGTCAAGAAAATTATTTAAATAATCCTAAAATCCAAATAGCCGGGGGAAGCGAGGTCCACGCGTATAAGAAAGTTAGGTAGACGTGCAAAATTAGGCAAGATTATTATATAAATAATTCTTAATCGCAAGTAGCCGGGGGAGGCGAGGTCCACACGTACAAGGGAGTTACCCCTACTGAAAAATCTCAGGTGAGATCTCAGGTGATTTCTCAGGTGAGATCTCAGGTGATTTCTCAGGTGAGATCTCATGTAAAATCTCACGCCAAAATCTCACCTGAGATTCTGCTCCAAATGCTCCAGAAAACTTACGTTAATTAAAAATCAGCTTCTTCAGTATTGGAAATTGCCTTTTGGATGTTTTACCCCCCAGAAGAGCTCAAAAATACATGTTTAAAAGCATTTTATACAATTTTTCAATTTTTAAAAATTGTGTAAAATGCTTTGAAACATGTATTTTTGAGCTCGTCTGGGGGGTAAAATATCCTAAAAGGCAATTTCCAATACTGAAGAAGCTGATTTTTAATTAACGTAAGTTTTCGGCAGCATCTGGAGCAGAATCTCAGGTGAGATTTTGGCGTGAGATTTTACATGAGATCTCACCTGAGAAATCACCTGACATCTCACCTGAGATTTTTCAGTAGGGACGTAGATGTGCCATATTAGGCAAGACAATTATTTAAATAATTCCAAAACCCAAAAAAATGTACTATATAATAAACTCTCATAACATTATACAAATGTTTAAACTAAGGCAAGTATTAGTCTCTCTCTCTTCCTCTCTCTCTCTCTCTCTCTCTCTCTCTCTCTCTCTCTCTCTCTCTCTCTCTCTCTCTCTCTCTCTCTCTCTCTCCCCCTCTCTCAACCAACATTCGTCAAACTGAATACCAAAAACTTTAATAAGAGCTTAAATATTTTTTTTTAAACAATCAACACGTTTTTAAGAAGAAGAAATTTTTTAAGTAAGTTTTAACAACACAATTTTTAAGCAGTCCTTTTATTTCTTCGAATCTTATCAAGTCAATAAGCACACTTTGCAAATGGTGATAATTTTTTCATAACTCTTCAAATAATAATATTGTTAATATAAAACTTTCTATGAAAGTATAAAATGAGGCAAGTATAGTATATTATCCTACGCCTAAATCGATTTTTCTGCTATAGCCGTTTCCGAGAAACGTGCTATCTGCTAGCTTATAAAATTAAGCTAGCAGACCGCTTTCGGGTAACTTTGCGAGTATTCGATTTGGCGATTATGGAAAAAGGACATATTTTTATGCTTATTTTCTGCTGTCAGATAGCCGAAGCTAAAAATCACAAAATCATTTGGGAGTCCTAGTACGAGACATATAAGGGAGTTACGTAGACGTCAAATAATTAGGAAAGATAATTATTAAAATAATTCTTAATCGCAAGTAGCAGGGAAAAGCAAGGTCCCCGCGTATAAGGGAGTTACGTAGATGAGTCAAATTAGGCTCCAAATTATTTAAATAATTATTAATTCTAAGTAGCGGGGGGGGGGGCGTACGTGTGCCCAATTAGTCAAGAAAATTATTTAAATGATCCTAAAATCCAAATAGCCGGGGGAAGTGAGGTCCACGCGTATAATGAAGTTAGGTAGACGTGCAAAATTAGGCAAGATTATTATTTAAATAATTCTTAATCGCAAGTAGCCTGGGGGAACAAGGTCCTCGGGTATAAGGGAGTTACGTACTCGTGCAAAACTAGGCACAATCATTATTAAAAAATTCTCAAACCCAATTAACCGGGGAAGCAAGGTTTACGCATATAAGGAAGTTACCTAGACGTGCTAAATTAGAGAAGACAATTGTTTAAATAGTTTTGAAACCCAAGTTGATGGGGAAAGCAAGGTCCACGCTTATAAGAAAGTTACGTAGACATGCATAATTAGGAAAGACAATTATTTAAATATGTTGAATGTATAACGCCATCCATTTTTATATTAAATAGTTGAGGACGACCTTTGGAGGCAAAATGAAATGATCTTATTTCTTTATGGCAACGTTTCGTTGGCTTATAGTACGCCAACCTCATTGATTCGAGAATAACATCTGATCGACGTATGATATATACGTTTATAATTTCGGCCTGATGAGGTTGGCGTACTAAGCCAACGAAATGTTGCCATAAAGAAATAAGATCATTTCATTTTGCCTCCAAAGATCGTCCTCAACTATTTAAATTATTTAAATAGCTCTAAGACCTAAGTAGTCGGGGGAGGCGAAGTCCACACGTACAAGGGATTTACGTAGATGTGCCATATTTGGCAAGACAATTATTTAAATAATTCCAAAATCCAAGTAGAGGGGAAAGCAAGGTCCGCGCGTATAAGGAAGTTACGTAGACGTGCAAAACTAAGCAACATCATTATTGAAATTATTCTAATACACAAGTAACCGGGGAAGCAAAGGCACCGCGCACAGCAAAGTTACGTAGATGTACCAAATTAGGCAAGGTCATAATTTAAATAATTCTAAAACCCAAGTAGCTGGGAAAGCTGGGAAAGGCCCACGCGTATAAGGAAGTTACCTAGACGAGCTAAATTAGGGAAGACAATTATTTAAACAGTTCCAAAACCCGAGTTGGCGGGGAAAGCAAGGTCCACGCATATAAGGGATTTACGCAGACGTGCATAATTATAGGCAAAACAATTATTTAAATTATTATAAGACCCAAGTTGCCGGGAGAGCAAGGTCCACGTGTATAAGGAAGTTACCTAGACTTGTAAAATTAGGCAAGATCATTACTTAAATAATTCTAAAACTCAAGAAACCGGGGGAAGCGAGGTCGTCCCGTATAAGAAAGTTACCTAGACGTGCTAAATTAGCGAAGACAATTATTTAAATAGTTCCAAAGCCAAGTTTCGGGGAAAACAAGGTCCACGCGTATAAGGGAGTTACGTAGATGTGCATAATTAGGAAAGATTATTATTTAAATAATTCTTAATCGCAAGTAGCCTGGTGAAACAAGATCCTCACGTACAAGGGTGTTACGTAGACGTGCAAACATAAGCAACATCATTAATGAAATTATGCTAATGCACAAGTAACCATGGTAGCAAAGGCAACGCGCACAGCGGAGTTACGTAGACGTGCATAATTATAGGCAAAATAATTATTTAAATTATTCTAAAACCCAAGTTGCCGGGAGAGCAAGGTCCAAGCGTATAAGGAAGTTACCTAGACGTGTAAAATTAGGCAATATCATGACTTAAATAATTCTAAAACTCAAAAAACCGGGGGAAGCGAGGTCGTACCGTATAAGGAAGTTACCTAGACGTGCTAAATTAGCGAAAACAATTATTTAAATAGTTCCAAAGCCAAGTTTCGGTGAAAACAAGGTCCACGCGTATAAGGAAGTTACCTAGACGTGTAAAATTAGGCAAGATCATTGCCTATATAATTCTAAAACTCAAGAAACCGGGGGAACCGAGCTCGTCCCGTATAAGGAAGTTACCTAGACGTGCTAAATTAGCGAAAACAATTATTTAAATAGTTCCAAAGCCAAGTTTCGGGGAAAACAAGGTCCACGCATATAAGGGAGTTACGTAGATGTGCATAATCAGGCAAGATTATTATTTAAATAATTCTTAATCGCAAGTAGCCTGGTGAAACAAGGTCCTCACGTATAAGGGTGTTACATAGACGTGTAAAACTAGGCAACATCATTATTGAAATTATTCTAAAACACAAGTAACCGGGGAAGCAAAGGCATCGCGCACAGCGGAGTTACATAGACGTACTAAATTAGGCAAGGTCATAATTTAGATAATTCAGAAACCCAAGTAGCCGGGAAAGCAAGGCCCAAGCGTATAAGGAAGTTACCTAGACGAGCTAAATTAGGGAAGACAATTATTTAAACAGTTCCAGAACCCAAGTTGGCGGGGAAAACAAGGTCCACGCATATAAGGGAGTTACGTGGACGTGCATAATTAGGCAAGACCATTATTTAAATAATTCTAAAACCCAAGTAGCCAAGGGAAGCCAGCTAGGTACTTGCGTATAAAGAAGTTAGGTGGACATACTCAATTAGGCATGATTATTATTTAAATAATTCTTAGTCGCAAGTAGCAGTGGAAAGCAAGGTCCACGCGTATAAGGAAGTTACGTAGACGTGCAAAACTAAGCAACATCATTATTGAAATTATTCTAATACACAAGTAACCGGGGAAGCAAAGGCACCGCGCACAGGAAAGTTACGTAGATGTACCAAATTAGGCAAGGTCATAATTAAAATAATTCTAAAACCCAAGTAGCCGGGAAAGCTAGGCCCACGCGTATAAGGAAGTTACCTAGACGAGCTAAATTAGGGAAGACAATTATTTAAACAGTTCCAAAACCCAAGTTGGCGGGGAAAGCAAGGTCCACGCATATAAGGGAGTTATGCAGACGTGCATAATTATAGGCAAAACAATTATTTAAATTATTATAAGACGCAAGTTGCCGGGAGAGCAAGGTCCACGCGTATAAGGGAGTTACGTAGATGTGCATAATTAGGCAAGATTATTATTTAAATAATTCTTAATCGCAAGTGGTCTGGTGAAACAAGGTCCTCATGTATAAGGGTGTTACGTAGTCGTGCAAAACTAAGCAACATCATTATTGAAATTATTCTAATACACAAGTAACCGGGGAAGCAAAGGCACCGCGCACAGGAAAGTTACGTAGATGTACCAAATTAGGCAAGGTCATAATTAAAATAATTCTAAAACCCAAGTAGCCGGGAAAGCTAGGCCCACGCGTATAAGGAAGTTACCTAGACGAGCTAAATTAGGGAAGACAATTATTTAAACAGTTCCAAAACCCAAGTTGGCGGGGAAAGCAAGGTCCACGCATATAAGGGAGTTATGCAGACGTGCATAATTATAGGCAAAACAATTATTTAAATTATTATAAGACGCAAGTTGCCGGGAGAGCAAGGTCCACGCGTATAAGGGAGTTACGTAGATGTGCATAATTAGGCAAGATTATTATTTAAATAATTCTTAATCGCAAGTGGCCTGGTGAAACAAGGTCCTCATGTATAAGGGTGTTACATAGTCGTGCAAATCTAAGCAACATCATTATTGAAATTATTCTAATACACAAGTAACCGGGGAAGCAAAGGCACCGCGCAAAGCAAAGTTACGTAGATGTACTAAATTAGGTAAGATCATAATTTAAATAATTCTAAAACCCAAGTAGCCGGGAAAGCTAGGCCCACGCGTATAAGGAAGTTACCTAGACGAGCTAAATTAGGGAAGACAATTATTTAAACAATTCCAAAATCCAAGTTGGCGGGGAAAGCAAGGTCCACGATATAAGGGAGTTACGCAGACGTGCATAATTATAGGCAAAACAATTATTTAAATTATTCTAAGATCCAAGTTGCCGGGAGAGCAAGGTCCACGCGTATAAGGAAGTTACCTAGACTTGTAAAATTAGGCAATATCATTACTTACATAATACTAAAACTCTAGAAACCGAGGGAAGCGAGGTCGTCCCGTATAAGGAAGTTTCCTAGACGTGCTAAATTAGCGAAGACAATTATTTAAATAGTTCCAAAGCCAAGTTTCGGGGAAAACAAGTTCCACGCGTAATAAGGGAGTTACGTAGTTGTGCATAATTAGGCAAGATTATTATTTAAATAATTATTAATCGCAAGTAGCCTGGTGAAACAAGGTCCTCACGTATAAGGGTGTTACGTAGACGTGTAAAACTAGGCAACATCATTATTGAAATTATTCTAAAACACAAGTAACCGGGGAGGCAAAGGCAACGCGCACAGCGGAGTTACGTAGACGTACTAAATTAGGCATGGTCATAATTTAAATAATTCTAAAACCCATGTAGCCGGGAAAGCAAGGCCCAAGCGTATAAGGAAGTTACCTAGACGAGCTAAATTAGGGAAGACAATTATTTAAACAGTTCCAGAACCCAAGTTGGCGGGGAAAACAAGGTCCACGCATATAAGGGAGTTACGTGGACGTGCATAATTAGGCAAGACCATTATTTAAATAATTCTAAAACCCAAGTAGCCAAGGGAAGCCAGCTAGGTACTTGCGTATAAAGAAGTTAGGTGGACATACTCAATTAGGCATGATTATTATTTAAATAATTCTTAGTCGCAAGTAGCAGTGGAAAGCAAGGTCCACGCGTATAAGGAAGTTACGTAGACGTGAATAATGTGGCAAAACAATTATTTAAATAGCTCTATAAAACCCAAATAGCCAGTTGAAGTGAGGTATACTTGCGTATAAGAGAGTACGTATGTGTGTAAAATTAGGCTAGATCATTATTTAAATAGCTCCAAAATCCAAGTTTCCGGGGTAGCAATAGGGCAATGCGTACGGCGTATTTTCGTAGGCGTACTAAATTAGATGAGGTCATTTTTTAAATAATTCTAAAATCCAAGTAGCCAGAAAAAAAAGGTCCACGCGTATAAGGATATTACCTAAACGTGCTAAACTAGGCAAGGTCATTACTTAAATATTTCTAAAGCTCAAGTAACCGGGAGAAGCGAGATCCTCGTGTATAAGAAAGTTACATAGACGTGCAAAATTGTCGCAAGATTATTATTTAAATAATGCTTAATCTTAAGCAGCCGGGGGAAGCAAGGTCCACGCGCATAAGGGAGTTACTTAGACGTTCAAGACTAGGGAAGACAATTATTTAAATAGTTCCAACACCCAAGTTGCCGGGAAAGCAAGGCCCACGCATATAAAGGAGTTACGTGGACGTGCATAATTAGGCAATACCGTTATTTAAATAATTCTAAAACCCAAGTAGCCAGTAGAAGCGAGATACTTGCATATAAAGAAGTTACCTTGACGTGCTGAATTAAGTAACAAAATTATGTAAATAATACTAAAAACATTCTAATGCCCTCCTTTACGTGGACCCGCCGTCCTTCGGCTACTTGGTTTTTAAAATTATCTAAGTAATTTTGCCTGATTTTGCATGAAAACATAAGGGGATTTTGTGCGTGGATCTTGTATCCCCCGAAATATTTAGGTTGTAGAATTATTTAAATAATGATTTTGCCTAATTTTGCACGAATATAAATCCCTTATACGCGTGGACCTTGCTTACCCCAGTTAGTTTAGTTTGTTAGACGTAGAAAATTAAGCAAGATCATTATTTAAATATTTCTAACTTTAAATAAAGTGAAGCGACCTTCATTTGTAATGATGGGGAGTCGGAGAGGTGGCTGCGAGAGGCAGTGCCGTCCGTCAATCTCGGCGTCGTGACTCTGGCGAGGATTGCCGTCCCGGAGGAACTCATCAAGAGAGTCAATGTGACGGCACTGGTACCGCCGCCAAGAAGAGAAGCTTCCCAATTGCTCAAGCTCCTGGTGCCAGAACCCGGTGTTGGATACGTCAAAGTGGAGGATTCTCCAGTGCTTGGAGGGGGGCCCGGCTTGCCTCCTTCGCCTGGGGGTTGACGAGGTCCTTCTGGGTGTTCTAGAGGCCAGGGTTGGCAAGGCCTTCCTGGGGACAAGCGAGATCACCTTTAGCTGGTCTTCGAAGAATCCGGTTGGCGAGGACGCGAAAGGGAAGCAGGATGATGTAGGGGTGGATCAGCATTAAAATGATTGATACGCAAGTGGACATCCTGCAAATTAACTTGCATCACAGTAAAAGCGCCTCAGTGGTATTAACCAGGTGCATGACTGTCAGACACACATGCCCAGCTATTGCGCTGGTGCAAGAACCCTGGCTGGTCAGGAACGAGATAAAGGGACTATCGGTCACGGGGCGTGTCTATGCGAGTGGGGAGCATGTCGGGCAAAGAGCGTGCGTGGTTGTGAAAGGGCTGGAGGCGACGCTCATGCAGGAATTCTCAACGAGAGACCTAGCGGTGGTAAGAATTCGTGGGAAGTACGGCGTCAACAGGGGCAAAGAGTTCATCGTAGCATCTGCTTACTGTGTGCATGAGAGAAAATCTCCCCCAGAGGAGGTTAAAAGGTTAACCAGGTACTGTAGGAAGGAAGGACTCGGGCTCATTGTTGAATGTGATGCCAACGCCCACAATGAGGCGTGGGGTAGCACGGACACAAATGAGCGGGGGGAGGAACTCCTGGAGTACCCGATTGAGAAAAACCTCATGGTTTTAAACACAGGTGCGGAACCGACCTTTGTCACGTCTAACAGAAGCGAGGTACTCGATACCACCTTCTGTTTCGGACTGCTGAAGGGATGGGTTCACGACTGGAGAGTCTCTGAGGAGCCCTCTATGTCGGACCATAGGATTATCAGAGCGCCACCTTGAGGGGCATTGTCCCCAACGTGGTCTGGTATAGGGATCCCAAGCAAACAGACTGGGATGGCTTTAGAGCCTCAATACGGCGATGCACAGTCGGATTCAGGGGCGAGATATGGTACACCGAACGAGCTGGAACGCACCGAAGCCTTTATCAGGACGGTGATCACAATCGTGTTCGAGGAAAATTGTCCCATCACTCAAAAAACCACTGGACGCAGCAGGCGGAGTGGAGTAAAGAGTCGGAGGCAAGGCGGAAGGAAGCAGGTAGGCTCTTTAATAGAGCAAGGAAAAAGAACACGATAGAGATTTGGGAAGCCTACAAGCTTAGTCAAAGACTATAAGAGCCTCATTAGAGAGGAAAACCGTGACTCTTGGAGGAAATGGTGCTCAGAGTGTAGCACAATAAGCGACACGGCTAGACTTTTCAATGTCCTAGCGGGGGCTCCAAATGGGAAACTAAGGCTAATAAGGAAGGCTGATGGGAGTTTTACTAGGACACCGGAAGAGACCTGGCAGTGCTGCTGGAGACCAATATCCCTGACTTCAGGCGGACGGGCGGGGCGGACGAGCCCCCCTCCCTCCCGGAGGGCTGGTAGAAAGGCGGATTGGAGCATAGCAGAGCAGGTAGTCACAGCG
Source organism: Torymus aiolomorphi (assembly GCA_036365515.1). Lineage (NCBI taxonomy): Eukaryota > Metazoa > Arthropoda > Insecta > Hymenoptera > Torymidae > Torymus > Torymus aiolomorphi. The sequence continues at coordinate 79,408,359 of CM070877.1, read as the reverse complement.
CAAAGGGTCAAAGAGGCTATCATGTCCTTTCAGCCATACAAAGCACCATGCCTGCAGGCATGGATAACATCACCCCAGTGCTGCTGCAACAGGACCTGGAGGAGATTACGGGACTGCCGACAGGGGTACTGAGGGGCTGCATAGCCCTTGGGTACACATCCAGGGAGTGGCTTAAAACAAAGGTGAATGTCATCTCCAAGCCAGGGAAGAAGAGTTACACGGATGTGAAAGATTACCGGCCCATTAGCCCACGTCATTTCTTTTGAAGACGCGATTGAAAAGCTTGTGGATGGCTATCTTAAAGAAGGTCCTCTGAAGATCTGTCCGCTTCACGAGGAACAACACGCGTATCGTACGGGCAGGTCAGTGGAAACAGCGCTCCTTTCGGTGGTCAACTACGTTGAAGAACAGCTTGAGCTGAAAGGAGTATGCATAGGAGCCTTTCTGGACGTTGAAGGAGCGTTCAATCGGACCTCTAGAGAGGCGATCCGGTAGGATGCGGTAGAACATGGTATCCCTAAGAGCATCATTGACTGGATCATGAGCTCCTTCATGGTGAGTAGGGAATGGTGAGTAGGGAATCCTGGATGGGACACTCGATCGGTGGGCGAGTATCCGAAGGCTGTCCCCAGGTTTTGTCCCCCCTGCTGTGGAGCCTGGTGGTAGACAGCCTACTACGAGTACTAAACGGGGTGGGAGTCAAGGCGGTAGGATATGTGGACGATATAGCTATCCTAGCGAGGGAAGCTTATGAAGAAGTTCTTAGGGACTTGGTTCAAGGAGCCCTCAAGGCAACGAAGGAGTGGTGCAGTAGCAAAGCATAGCGAATTCATGGGGATAAATCGGTAGCCCTTATCTTCACAAAGCGCTATAAAATTAGAAAGCTGAGGAAGATGAAGGCGGGGAACTTAGAGATTCCTTTCGCGGAGGAAACCAAATATCTGGGAGTTATCCTCGATAGAAAGTTACTCTGGCGCAGGTACCTCGAGGAGAAATGTAGAAAAACAATCTCCACTTTCTGGCAATACAGAGGAGCATTGGGTTCAAGGTGAGGAGTGGATCCGCGGCATATGCACTGGATCTACTCTGCCATTATTGTGCCGAGGTTAACGTTTGCCTCAGTAGTCTGGTGGAGCAGAACACTGCGGAGCACGGATTGCGCGAAGCTGAATCGGGTACAAGCGCTTTTCTTAAGGAGCATAACTGTCACTAGGAGGAGTACGCCCTGTGCCGCTATGAGGACGATGCTGAACCTACCGTCTCTGGCACTGCACATCAAGTCTGAGGCAATGAATACGGCATACCGGTTAGGTTACGTCGGTCTGTGGAAAACGGACAGCAAGAGGCATAAACGGCTGTTCGGGGATTCACTGAGGGAGCTCTGAAAAGAACCGCAGGATATAATACCACCTCAACCGATAAGGAAGGGGAGATGCAAAATCCACATTCCGGAGAGGGTGAGGTGGGAGGAATGTAGACCCAAACACGGCGAAATTTGGTTCACGGACGGGTCTAGGGCAAAGGAAGGGGTGGGAGCTGGCTTCTGTGGACCTAGGCAGCAGGACAGCTTCTGCTTTAAAATGGAAAGCTACAACACGGTTTTCCAGGTCGAGGTACTCGCGATCAAGTCATACGCGGAGGGACTAACAAGGGCTGGCAAGTCGGGCTAGATTATTTGGATCTGCTCGGACAGCCAGACGGCATTGAGAGCCATCGAGAAGACCGTTACTTGCTCTAAGTTAGTAATGGAAACAAAGACCTCGTTGGATGCACTAGGTATGGTTAACCTTCTCAACTTAACCTGGATTCCGGGTCCCATTAGACAACAAGCTGGCATGTCGGCGCAAGAGGGCCGGAGCAGAATAGCTGCTCACATCATGAGCCTATGAGAAATGAAGTGGCTCGCGACTGAGCGTTGCAGCAAATCCAAGGCCATGTGGAGAGTAACGGGTGACCAATGGGGCCGAGAACTTCTCTCCCTCGGCAGGTGGCAACTCAGAAGGGCAGTAAAACTGATAACAGAGCACTGCGACCTGCGGGGTTTCCAACACCCAGGTGCGGGGAAGACTGTGAGGAAACGCCAATCCACGTGATCTGTGAGTGCCCTGCACTGGCGGAATCCAGAAGGAAGTGGTTTGGCAGGGCGGTGTCAATACCAGAAGAGATCAGGGAGCACAGAATTAGGGGGGTCCTTGACTACTGCTCTGCAGTTGGCCTCCCCTAAGGTGGGACCCGAGGTAGGTGGGGAATAGCGTACAATGGCAAGCAAGCTAAGAGCGCTACACCGTTATGGTCCCCGCGAGTTTACAATTTAATCTAATCTAATGAGGGAGTTACGTAGGCGTGCAAAAAATAAGCAATGTCATTATTTAAATAATTCTTAAACCCAAGTTGCCACGGGTAGCGAGGCACTTGCGTATAAGGGAGTACGTAGGCATGAACAATTGGGCAATATCATTATTTAAATTATTCTAAAAATGAAGTAACCGGGGGTGTAAAGACAGTCCGAATAAGGAAGTTACGTAGACGTTCAAAATAAACCAAGATTATTATTTAGATAATTTTTAATCATAAGTTGCCGGGGCAAACGAAGTACACGTGTTTCAGGTAGTAACAGAGACGTGCAAAATTAGGCAAAATCATTATTTAAATAATTCAAATACACAAGTAGCTAGGGAAGGCAACGTCCATGCGTATAAGGGAGTTACGTAGACGTGCAAATTAGGCATGATTATTATTTCAATATTAGAAAACTCCGATTGCCGATGGGAGGGAGGTCCACACGTATAAGGGAGATACGTAGATATGAAAAATTATGCAAGATCATTCTTCAAATAATTTTGAAACCTAACTATCCGTGGGAAGCGAGGTCCACGCGTATAAGGGAGAGATAGGCGTTCAAAATTAGGCAATTATATGATTAAAAAAGTTCTTAAACATAAGTAGCTGGGGGAAGCGAGGTTCTCGTCTATAAAATGGTTACGTTGACATGCACAATCAGGCAAAACAATTACTTAAATAATTTTGAAACCCAAGTTGCGGGAGGATGGGAGGTCCACGTAAACTAGGGCATTAGTTTTCCAAATTATTTACATAATTTTGTTGCTTAATTCAGCGCGTCTGTGTAACTTCCTTATTCGCGAGGACCTGGCTTCCCCCGGCTACTTGGGTTTTAAAACTATTTAAATAATTTACATCCCTAATTTTGCACGTCTAGGTAATTAACCTAATACGCGTCGACCTCGCTGTCTCCGACAACTTGGTTTTCAAAACTATTGAAATAATTGTCTTCGTTAATTTAGCACGTATACGTAACTTATTCCTTATATGCGAGGACCTCGCTTCTCCCGGTTACTTGTTGTAGAATTATTTAAGTAATGATCTTGTCTAATTTTACACGTCTAGGAAACTTCCTTATACGCGTGAAACTTGCTCTCCCCGCAACTTGGATTTGAGAATTATTTAAATAAGTGTTTTGCATATAATTTAGCATGTCTAGGTAACTTCCTTATACGCGTGGACCTTGCTTTCCCGGCTACTTGGGTTTTAGAATTATTTAAATAATAGTCGTACTTGGCTTTGCACGTCTATGTACTCCATTATACGCAAGGACCTCGCTTCCCTCGGCTACTTGGGTTTTAGAATTTATTTACTTTGGTTTATATAATTGTCTTGCCTCATGGTGCACGTCTATCCAACGACGTCATACGCATGGATTTTGTTTTCCCAGGCTACTAGCGATTAAGAATAATTTAAATAATAATCTTTCCTAACTTTGATCGTCTACGTATTTCCCTTATACGCGTGGACCTCCCCACCCCCGTCTACTTGGGTTTTAGATTTATTTAAATAATGATCTTGCCTAATTTTCCACATCTAGGTAACTCCCTTATCTGAAAAATCTCAGGTGAGATCTTAGGTGATTTCTCAGGTGAGATCTCATGTAAAATCTCTCGCCAAAATCTCACCTGAGATTCTGCTCCAGATGCTGCAGAAAACTTACGTTAATTAAAAATCAGCTTCTTCAGTATTGGGAATCGCCTTTTAGGATGTTTTACCCCCCAGATGAGCTCAAAAATACATGTTTAAAAGCATTTTACACAATTTTTCAATTTTTAAAATTGATACATGATATCTCACCTGAGATCTCATGTATCAAATTTTTAAAATTGAAAAATTGTGTAAAATGCTTTTAAACATGTATTTTTGAGCTCATCTGGGGTAAAACATCTTAAAGGCGATTTCCAATACTGAAGAAGCTGATTTTTAATTAACGTAAGTTTTCTGCAGCATCTGGAGCAGAATCTCAGGTGAGATTTTGGCGTGAGATTTTACATGAGATCTCACCTGAGAAATCACCTGAGATCTCACCTGAGATTTTTCAATAGGGGTTGCTTTCCCCGGCTACTTGGGTTTTAGAACTAGTTAAATAATGACCTTGCCTAATTTAGCACGTCGATTAAGAATAATTTAAATAATAATCTAGACTAACTTTCCACGTTTACGTAACTCCCTTATACGCGTGGACGTTCCCTTCCCTGGATACCTGGGTTTTTGAGTTATTAAAATAATTGTCTTGCCCAATTTACGGCGTATACGTATCTCCCTTATATTCGTGCAGTGGACCTCGCCTCCCCCGTCTACTTGGTTTTTAGAATTATTAAAATAATGATCTTGCCTAATTTTCTACGTCTAACAAACTAAAGTAGCTGGGGTAAGCAAGGTCCACGCGTATAAGGGATTTATAGTCGTGCAAAATTAGGCAAAATCATTATTTAAATAATTCTGCAACCTAAATATCCGGGGGATACAAGATCCACGCACAAAATCGCCTTACGTTGACATGCAAAATGAGGCAAAACAATTACTTAGATAACTTTGAAAACCAAGTAGCCGAAGGACGGGGGGTCCACGTAAAGAAAGGTATTAGAATGTTTTTAGTATTATTTACATAATTTTGTTACTTAATTCAGCACGTCCAGGTAACTTCTTTATACGCAAGTATCTCGCTTCCACTGGCTACTTGGGTTTAGAATTATTTAAATAATGGTATTGCCTATTATGCACGTCCACGTAACTCCCTTATATGCGTGAACCTTGTTTTCCCGGCAACTTGGGTTTTGGAACTATTTAAATAATTGTTTTCCATAGTTTTGGACGTCTAAGTAACTCCCTTATGCGCGTGGACCTTGCTTCCCCGGCTACTTGAGATTAAGGATTATTTAAATAATAATCATGCCATAATTTTGCACGTCTACGTAACTTTCTTTTACGCGAGGACCTCGCTTACCCCGGTTACTTGAGTTTTAGAATTATTTAAGTAATTACCTTGCCTAGTTTAGCACATTTAGGAAACGTCCTTATACGCGTGGACCTTTTTTCTGGCTACTTGGATTTTAGAATTATTTAAAAAATGACCTCGCCTAATTTAGTACGCCTACGAAACTACGCCGTACGCGTTGCCATTGCTACCCCAGTAACCTGGGTTTTAGAAGTCTTTAAGTAATGATCTAGCCTAATTCTACATGCCCACCTACTCTCTTATACGCGTGGACATTGCTTTCCCCGGAAACTTGGGTTTTGGAGCTATTTAAATAATTATCTTGCCTAATTTTATACGCATACGTAGTCTCTTGTACGCAAGTATACCTCACTTCCACTGGCTATTTGGGTTTTAGAATCATTTAAAGAATTATCTTGCCTAATATGGCACATAATCTACGAAAGTCCTTTGTACGTGTGAACCTCGCCTCCCCCGGCTACTTAGGTTTTAGAGCTATTTAAATAATTGTTTTGCCAAATTATTCACGTCTACGTAACTTCCTTATACGCGTGGACCTTGCTTTCCACTGCTGCTTGCGACTAAGAATTATTTAAATAATAATCATGCCTAATTGAGCACGTCCACCTAACTTCTTTATACGCAAGTACCTAGCTCGCTTCCACTGACTACTTTGGTTTTAGAATTATTTAAATAATGGTCTTACCTAATTATGCACACCCGCGTGAAAATGTAATATGAGATCTCATATGAGATTGTAATTGAGATCTCATATAGATTTCACATGAGATCTATATGAGTTCTCATATGAGATCTCATATGAGATCCTTATACGAATTTCAGACATTAGATAACTCATGTGAGATCTCATATGAGATCTCATCAGTCATTTTCTATTAAGTAAAAAAATTTGAGACATTAGATCTCATCTGCGATCTCATATGAGACCTCGTCTGCAATTTTCCGTAGTTAATAAATAATTTATTTTTGCAATAAATTTATTTTTTATAATATTTATTTTTTTAATAAATGTTATATTTTATGGAATATTTAGAAATAGAATGAAATAAAATATTAACATTAGTAAAACGTATTGATAAAACTTTATTGCTTTTTTTTTAAGATTCATTAAAATATACTGTTTATTCATACTTTTACATTAACAATAAATTATTTATTAATTAATTAAAATTGCAGAGATCTGAGATCTCATATGAGATCTCATATTAGATTTTACATGAGTTCTAAGGTCTGAAATTTTTTTATTAATTATAAAATTGCAGATGAGATCTCATATGAGATCTCAGATAAGATCTAACGTCTCAAATTGTTTTACTTAATAGAAAATGGCTGATGAGATCTCATATGAGATCTCACATGAGATATAATGTCTGAAATTCGTATAAGGATCTCATATGATATCTCATATGAGAACTCATATAGATCTCATATGAAATCTATATGAGATCTCAATTACAATCTCACATGAGATCTCATATTATATTTTCACGCGGGCGTCCACGTAACTCCCTTATACGCGTGGATCTTGTTTTCCCCGCCAACTTGGATTTTGGAACTATTTAAATAATTGTCTTTCCTAATTTAGCACGTCTAGGTAACTTCCTTATACGCGCAGATCATGCTTTCCCCTCTACTTGGGTTTTGGAATTATTTAAATAATTGTCTTGCCTAATATGGCACATCTACGTCCCTACTGAAAAATCTCAGGTGAGATCTCAGGTGATTTCTCAGGTGAGATCTCATGTAAAATCTCACGCCAAAATCTCACCTGAGATTCTGCTTCAGATGCTGCCGAAAACTTACGTTAATTAAAAATCAGCTTCTTCAGTATTGGAAATTGCCTTTTAGGATATTTTACCCCCCAGACGAGCTCAAAAATACATGTTTCAAAGCATTTTACACAATTTTTCAATTTTTAAAAATTGATACATGATATCTCACCTGAGATCTCACATGATATCTCACCTGAGAAATCACCTGAGATCTCATGTATCAATTTTTAAAAATTGAAAAATTGTATAAAATGCTTTTAAACATGTATTTTTGAGCTCTTCTGGGGGGTAAAACATCCTAAAAGGCAATTTCCAATACTGAAGAAGTTGATTTTTAATTAACGTAAGTTTTCTGGAGCATCTGGAGCAGAATCTCAGGTGAGATTTTGGCGTGAGATTTTACATGAGATCTCACCTGAGAAATCACCTGAGATCTCACCTGAGAAATCACCTGAGATCTCACCTGAGATTTTTCAGTAGGGGTAACTCCCTTGTACGTGTGGACCTCGCCTCCCCCAGCTACTTGCGATTAAGAATTATTTATATAATAATCTTGCCTAATTTTGCACGTCTACCTAACTTTCTTACACGCGTGGACATCGCTTCCCCCGGCTATTTGGATTTTAGGATTATTTAAATAATTTTCTTGACTAATTGGGCACACGTACGCCACCCCCCCCCGCTACTTAGAATTAATAATTATTTAAATAATTTTATAGCCTAATTTGACTCATCTACGTACGGACCTTGCTTTTCCCTGGTACTTGCGTTTAAGAATTATTTTAATAATTATCTTTCCTAATTATTCGACGTCTACGTAACTCCCTTATATGCCTCGTACTGGGTCTCCCAAATGATTTTGTGATTTTTAGCTTCGGCTATCTGACAGCAGAAAATAAGCACAAAAATATGCCCTTTTTCCATAATCGCCAAATCGAATACTGAGAAAGCGGTCTGCTAGCTTAATTTTAAGCTAGCAGATAGCACGTTTCTCGGAAACGTCTATAGCAGAAAAATCGATTTAGGCGTAGGATAATATACTATACTTGCCTTATTTTATACTTTCATAGTAAGTTTTATATTAACAATATTATTATTTGAAGAGTTATGAAAAAATTATCACAAATTGCAAAGTGTGCTTATTGACTTGATAAGATTCGAAGAAATAAAAGGACTAGTTAAAAAAATTGTGTTGTTAAAACTTACTTAAAAAATTACTTCTTCTTAAAAATGTGTTGAGTTTTTAAAAAAAATATTTAAGCTCTTATTAAAGTTTTTGGTACTCAGTTTGACGAATGTTGGGAGAGGGAGAGAGAGAGAGAGAGAGAGAGAGAGAGAGAGAGAGAGAGAGAGAGAGAGGAGAGAGAGGCTAATACTTGCCTTAGTTTAAACATTTGTATAATGTTATAAGAGTTTATTATATAGTACATTTTTAATATTATTATTAAATAGAAGTATTGTTATTCACAATAAAAGATTTAAATTTGAATGTTTCTATACGATAACACATAATTATTCACCTCCCTTAAACATAATAACTTTTATCTTGATCAAAGTTATTCGCACCAGTCCAGATATGATTGCCATTAATCATTTTCAATCAGTTCTCAGCTCCAAAATTTAGTCCTATGGCTGGCATTGCAATGTACACGTTTTTCTGAAATGAAAAATAAAACTCACAAAGTATCTATTCGAATAATTTTTATTCACCTTGTACTAAATTATTAATGTCAATAACAGTTAATAATTGTCAAAAATTACTTAAAACTATTTGTAACTGTTTATAAATGTTACGAAATATATGATTTTGAACGCAGTTTCAAATAGTTTATACGAGTTTGAAACACTTTCAAATAATTTTTAATGACATTTAAAATGAATTAATAATTGGTAATTAACAGTTTATAGTAAACTCTTACCAACAGTTTTTAAAACTTTATAGAACAAAAATATTTCCGCTAAGGCAAAAACTAAAAAATTATTAGAATATAATAAGTATATAATACATATCTGAATTCTCTTCATCGCTGCTAAAATATGTTCTTGTATGTTAACATCATAATTTCCACAAATTTACTTGTAAAAACGAAAATTCAACAGAACACTTGATTCTTTTTAACTTGAAACTTACTTAAAAAATTTCTTCTTCTTAAAAACGTGTTGATTGTTTAAAAAAAAATATTTAAGCTCTTATTAAAGTTTTTGGTATTCAGTTTGACGAATGTTCGTTGAGAGAGGGGGAGAGAGGGAGAGAGAGAGAGAGAGAGAGAGAGAGAGAGAGAGAGGAGAGAGAGAGAGAGAGAGAGAGGGAGAGAGAGAGGCTAATACTTGCCTTAGTTTAAACATTTGTATAATGTTATGAGAGTTTATTATATAGTACATTTTTAATATTATTATTAAATAGAAGTATTGTTATTCACAATAAAAGTTTTAAATTTGAATGTTTCTATAAGGAGCTCGATACAATGATTACATTAGTAACGTTTTTTGAAATAATATAATCAAACCTGTATTTTATGTACGATAATAAATTTTCAATACTATTAATTTGTAAAGTCATATGAAAATATATTTCTTTTTATTTTTATAGATTCCAGGAAAACCTTATACGTGCCTTATTTTATACTTACGCAGAAAGTTTTATTATTTCTACTTTAATTTAGATAAATGAATATATCAAAAATTATTTTCGAGAAAAAAATGTTAATGCTTTCTTTTTAGAGAAAACATTTTTCAAACATTCTGTAGTTCTAATTTCCAAATAAAGTTTGTTAGTATATTATTCTTGTACAGAATGTCTTGTTGGCTGTTTCAAAAAAAATATTTAGGCTCTTCTGAAAGTTTTTCGTGGTGTCGTTATACAGTTGTTAAGTAAGAAAAAATGAGAGAAAAGGAGGGGACGGGGGTGCTGAATTTTTTTTTACAAAGCGACTTAACGGTGGTTTAGAGAGATAATAAAAATAATTTATTTAGGGTAGCATATAAGTTTTCCATAAACTTTTCATTTTTCTTATTTAAATATGTTTTATGTAATTATTGTTTTTCGAAAAGAAACTTTGCAGTTGTTAAGAGAGATAATAACAATAATTTATTTTCCAAACACGTAGGTTTTGCGTGAACTTTTAATTCTTATTAATAAATTAAAGAATTGGCAAGGAATGATAATATACACTTGTCTATAAGTTATGACTTTCGTAGAATACTTGTGGATTCCACAACTTTTTAAGAGACTATGTAAGAATAGAAAAATTAAAATTAGAAAAAGGAAAAAATTTATGCAACTTTTTGTAGAAATTTATTTATACTTAAAATTATTAATATTTAATTTACAAGTGCCATGATCAAAATAGTAAATGAAATTTTAATGTTCCTTATTTTGTATTATATTAAGGAGCTTCATTCACGTCAACCATTTATTCAGAATTCTTACCATTGTCGTTAGTTAACTTTCTTGCTTTTCTTTACTAACTTGCTTTCGTTCTTAACTATCATTTTGGTATCCAGATATTTCTATTTCATATGTATCTAGTTGTTGCCTGTACATGTTGCTTTCTATTGTCACAAGTTGCATCTTTTTCTGTAGCCTATTTATAAATCTAGATATTCTGTCATGCGAGTTATTTGTATCTGCAAGTGTCTTTTTTCGTTCTTCATGACGTTGTTTCATACCTTCCAATTTTATTTAAACATTTAAACTGATTCTACTTGAGACCTTAAGTGACCTTCTTTAGATGCTAACAGAGCTTTTGAGTGTTGTAATCGATTTATTTCTCGTTTAAGCCCAAGCCACCAATTCCAATTGCCTCATATTTAGCTATTTTTGACAAAAAGCTCAGCTTTGGTCATTTTCAATTGAGAAATCCCTTGCTCCAAATTTCTAATATTTCTCCAATCTAGGAACCAATTTAAATCGAAAATATTTAATAATAACTTTTATCTTAATCAAAGTTATTCGCACCAGTCCAGATATGATTGCCATTTGTATTAAAGCTTTCTTGACATTCTTGAATTGATATCACTTTTTGAAATTATTATCTGAATCTTGTGTAGGAAAATATTTACTAAGAACTCCTCTGAAACATTTTGACATCTCCCACTGTGATAAAATTATAAATTAGATTAACTGAGCACTTTTATTCACTAAAATTTTCACAATAACACATCATTTTCGCTTTTTAAAATATTTCAATATTCATTTAACATATTCTTTTAACTGGGGCTTGAGTAAATATGTACAATAGCACAGCGCACTGATATCAACTAATTTTGTTGAAGTTGACAAATTCTTTTTAAACCAAGTCTCAGACCAATATTTCAAATCAGCGTGATAAATTATATTGTATATTTATGCTCACGTGTCACTCACCAATATTTTCTTCTATGCAAAAGCTTATTATAAAGTTTATATACCTCATAATATTTATGCTTGCGTGTCACTATACTCACTAATATTTTCTTGTGTGCAAAAGCTTATTATAAAGTATATGAACCTCATAACACATAATTATTCACTTCCGTTAAACATGATAACTTTTATCTTGGTCAAAGTTATTCGCAAGAGTCCAGATATAATTGCCATTTATGTACCATAAAACATCACTTTAAATCCTCAATTCTTGAGAAAATCATTCAGTTGTGAACACTATAGAGAACTTTTGAAATTATTATGGATTGAAACAACTTAAATTAATAACCCATAATTGTCACAAATAATCTAGTAAAATTAAGAAACACAACCAGTTTATGAACTAAGAATCACTGAGAATTATTAAAGCTTTCTTGACATTCTTGAATGGATATAACTTTTTCAAATTATTATCTAAATCGTATGTAGAAAAATATTTACTAAGAACTCATCTGAAACATTTTGACGTCTCCCACTGTGATAAAATTATAAATTAGATTAACTGAGCATTTTTATTCATCAAAAATTTTCACAATAACACATCATTTTCGCTTTTTAAAATATTTCAATATTCATTTAACATATTCTTTTAACTGGTGCTTGAGTAAATATGTCCAATAGCACAGCGCACTGATATAAACTAATTTTGTTGAAGATGACAAATTCTTTTTAAACCAAGTCTCAGACCAATATTTCAAATCAGCGTCATAAATTATATTGTATATTTATGCTCACGTGTCACTCACCTATATTTTCTGTTATGCAAAAGCTTATTATAAAGTATATGAACCTCATAACACATAATTATTCACCTCCCTTAAACATAATAACTTTTATCTTGATCAAAGTTATTCGCAACAGCCCAGATATTATAGCCATTTGTAAAACATCATTCTAAATCCATAATTCGTGAAAAAATTATTCAGTTGCAAACACTATAGAGTAAATATGAAATTATTATTGATCGAATCAACTTAAATTAATAACCCATAATTGTCACACATAATCTAGTAAAATTAAGAATCACAACCAGTTTAGGAACTAAGAATCACTGAGAATTTTTAAAGTTTGTGTAGAAAAATATTTACAAAGATCTCCTCTGAAACATTTTGACGTGTCCCACCTTGACAAAATCATAAATTAGATTAACTGAATACTTTTATTCACTACATTTTTCACAATAACACATCATTTTCTCTTTTTTCAGTATATCAATATTCATTTAACACAATCTTTTAACGGGTGCTTCAGTAAATGTGGACAATAGCCCAGCACTGATATCAACTAATGTCATTGAAGATGTCAAACCAAAGCTCAGACCAATATGTCAAATCAGCATCATAAATTATATTGTTTATTTATGCTCACGGGTCACTCATCAATATTTTCTTCTATCCAAAAGCTTTTACATAAAGTTCCATAAAGTTTATGAACCCGATAAGACATAATTATTCACCTCCCTTAAACATAATAACTTTTATCTTGATCAAAGTTATTCGCACCAGTCCAGATATGATTCCCATTAATCATTTTCAATCAGTTCTCAGCTCCAAAATTTAGTCCTATGGCTGGCATTGCAATGTACACGTTTTTCTGAAATGAAAAATAAAACTCACAAAGTATCTATTCGAATAATTTTTATTCACCTTGTACTAAATTATTAATGTCAATAACAGTTAATAATTGTCAACAATTACTTAAAACTATTTGTAACTGTTTATAAATGTTACGAAATATAGGATTTTGAACGCAGTTTCAAATAGTTTATACGAGTTTGAAACACTTTCAAATAATTTTTAATGACATTTAAAATGAATTAACAATTGGTAATTAACAGTTTATAGTAAACTCTTACCAACAGTTTTCAAAACTTTATAGAACAAAAATATTTCCGCTAAGGCAAAAACTAAAAAATTATTAGAATATATTAAGTATATAATACATATCTGAATTCTCTTCATCGCTGCTAAAATATGTTCTTGTATGTTAACATCATAATTTCTACAAATTTACTCTTGTAAAAAGGAAAACTCAACAGAACACTTGATTCTTTGCTATAGTATCTGCTCTCTTCGCCGCGGTCTGCCGGAGCAGCGCTCTGAACTTAGTCAAATGATTCCGTTCTGGTTCGCTCTGAAGTTAATCAAATGATTCCGTTTCACCGGGAGAATCCTCGCGGGCCCAACGCTGGTCACACGTAAAACAACACGTCACTCCCCTCCACTAAGTAGCGCTGCCGCCCACTTAGTAGAGTCACACTATGCCCGTGTGTGCACCTGCACACCGCGGACCTCTCTATCGGTACACTTCCACGCCACCACTCTCTACGCTCGCGCGTGAAATTAAACGCACGGCGCAAGCCTCACAACGCTAACTTTAGTTAGCACAATCACACAATTTCATTCACCATCTCATCAAATATCATAAATTACAAATCAATTTCACCCACACACCGAGAGATTCGAAACTCACGATCCGCAGTCTAGTTATTTAAAAAGGACGCCACACACACTCGCACGCAGGACTCTCACTCTTATACCGAACTCAGGCTACACGCCGAACAGACTCGCAGCAATTTCTGTTTCCCCTCGACTCGAGAAATAATATTCAAAAATATCTCACACTGTGTGTAATATTCCTACATCGAGTTCGAGCTACAGCTATGCTCCGAGTCGTTCGCCTGCCCGACTCAATAACACGACGATAATCCGTCGCCGTAAACACTCGGCGGTAGCTGAATGTGCCCGCGCAACAATAACAAGGTCGCCGAATTTTCGGCCGACCTTCTCGCTATGCGAACAAGAGTCTCAGCTCCGTTCGCCTCGCTATTCGCGGCGTCCTTGAAATTTTCCCAAATTTCACAATCGCGGCCGAATTTCTCAACGGCAAATTTTAAAATCTGGACGAGTCCAATTTCAAAAATCCGCCATTTTACGAGAGAATTTCGGCGCGATTAACGGACTCCGCGAGATTTCCACGCGAATTGCCGTTTTCTGTCTCCTTTTTTTCACCACCCTCAGCACAGCCGAAATCCTGGCAGGATCGCCATTTGTAACGTTACACCTTATTTCTCCCTGGCAGCAACGTACAACTTATTTATAAAGCAGGATCCGGAGGCTGACGCTCCGACGGCTGCGGAGTCGGTGGGAGGCCGACTCTTGTGCTGAGAGGAATAGTGGAGAAAGGGCGCACAATTACAAAACAATCACCACGAATAATCTCACTTGGTATTTAGTTCAACTTTCCCTTCATTTCCCAGGATTAAATTTTTGTTTAAATTTCATATTTTGACAAGCTCTATTACACAATAAAATTGGTATTGTAGGTCCCCCTACGTCCCTCTAATTACTACATATCCGTGGGCATTCTTATTTAATTTTGTTGTACAAAAAACTTTTCCATACTACTCCCTTCTATAAATAATTACTTTTACATATTTCTATATATTGTTAAATCTGAGTTCGAAAGAAAGAGGCAATTATAACAGGGCCATATTCGAGTGTAATACCTAAGCCGATCACTTTGCAATGCATTCGGTAGCTATATACCGCAACGTCAACGTCGCGGATGCTTTACCTAGACGCGCACGACTTTTTCCCTGTCAGCTTTCCCATTCTTTCAGCCGGCGGCTAGCTAAAAAGTAGGAAAAGAGAGAATTTGGACGGGAGTCTGGAAAATTTTAATAAAAAAATTAACTTGAAAAGCATTTTCTCTGCATTTTAGAAGGAATAAAGAAAGATTTAAAGAAAGAGTGAGCAATTAACATTGTGATTCTTGTTACGATACTAAATTCTCGTGTAACTTTGTATATTCCGTATTTAAAATATCAGGCACGAAATATGTTGAATAAAATGTTATTTACGTCTAACCATAGTTGTCCAATTGTCATATATCGGCAGATGCAGGAAGTGCGTGGTGACCAGCTTTAGGCACTGGCCATGAGTGTGCAACTCTCCCCTATACCTTGCTAAAAATACATAAAGTACCCTGGTAGAAACGTTAACGACATCTTGGCTAATTGTTGGTTAATTTTGGAGTTAAAAACGTCACACTAACATTATTTCGTTGTTAAAGATAAATATTCAATTTTTGTTGATAAGAACATATTCTATAGTCAATATTTGAACATGTGATTATAATTTTCGATACTTTTAATAAAGATTTAAATATTGATTTTGGTCGAAAATGCTTCCATTTGATTAACACGTTAACGAACAAAAATGGTTAATTTTCTACCAGTGTAAAGTAAAAGTTATATAAATAAATATTAATATTGTATTTTGCTTCCTCAAAGAGAAAGCTTTGTAACAGTGAAAAAATTCTTCGGACAAAAAAGTATTAAAAACATGGTTTAAGAATCGTAGTATAAAAATTTTTTTAATTTGAGAAAATTTTTTTTCGTGTGTGCGTGTGAGTGTGTGTGCGTGTGCGTGCGTGTGTGCGTGTGCTTGCGTGCGTGCGTGTGTGTGTGTGAGTAGTATATGGTCAGGTATAGCGAGACATATCATATTACAAGTGGGGGAGGGGGGCGCCCCCGGGAAGGGTCATTAAGTCAAGTGTTATGTAAACAGTAGCTGCACAGTAGCTGTCCCATGTCAATGGGCCTATTGTTCTCAACCGCAACTGTTGTGTAAACAAAACACCCATTGACATGGTTAATTAGCTACTGTTTTTACATAGCACTTGACTTAATGACCCATACAGAGGCGCGACCCCCCGCCCCACTTGTAATATGATATGCCTCGCTATACCCGACCATATACGAGAGAGAGAGAGAGAGAGAGAGAGAGGAGGTGGAAGGCGGGTGAGGGGGAGGCGGTGGGTGTTGGGTGATGGGGAGGCGGTGGGTGGTGGGTGAGGGGAGGTGGTGGGTGGTGGGGAGAGGGGTGGTGGGAGGTGGGTGAGGGGGCGGGGAGGTGGTGGGCGCCGGTGGGTGAGGGTAGAACTGAAAAATGTTTATAAAAATATTTTATTTTTGTACACACACACACACACACACACACGCACACACACACACATACACACGTACAAATTATGTTGCTTACGCGGACGCATCTCACACACACACACACACACACACACACACGCGCGCGCATACACAAGAGAGAGAGAGAGAGAGAGAGAGAGAGAGAGAGAGAGAGAGAGAGAGAGAGAGATCCTTTATGTGGTGCAGGTATGGGCCTGCATTCCTAGTCCTCCGACGTTCGACGGTCAGCGCAGCGGGTATCCCAAGCGGTCAAAGTATAAGAAATAGATTTGTATACGTAATAATGAGTTTGTGGCCCTGAAAAGGGCCGTTTTTTTTTTTGTATTAAGTTTTAATTATATCGTGAATAACCTTGTTTTTTGGGAAAGGAATTGGTATTGGTTGAAAAAGATTTATATCGCGATGAATCTTTATCCGATGATGAATAATCTTTCTTTTGTTTATCAATGAGAGGCTGTTTATCCTCTGGTGTCTGCTTGCTGAATGGTGGCCCCATGATGTGTACTCCGTGAAGGCTGCAGACCTTTTGCTCTCGCGACTGTGCTACTATTAGCTTATATCTAAGATCGAGTGAGCGATGGTGGGGAAGGGGGCGTAAGAGTAGGATTATGAAATAATGAAGAAGGAGAAGGCAATTCAATTAAAATTTGTATTTATTGATTATTAACGGTTTCGTATACATCTTTTTCTAGTGTCGGTAAATAAAGACATTTTATTTCTACATACAGTCTTTCCACATTCGAACTACCAAAGTTTGAATAAATCATTCGGTTTTTTACATTAGATATTAACACATCTTTGTGATCATTATAAAGATTAGAAAATGTGGAACCGTCGAAACATTTATCAATAGCGCGGCTTTCCTCGAGTACTTTCAAACTGTCTATTATTACATCATACATTACATTAACATACGTGGACATATCCTCTAACTCTCGAAGGCGCAACTCGATACACTCACGCATGCTTTTTAATATTATAAAAGTATTACGCATAATCACAACACTAGGAAGTCTTTCAGCTTTTCTCTTCTTTTGCGCTGGTGCGTTCTCGTCGTCGTCGTCGTCGTTTCCAACCCCTGCGCCACTGGATGTATCGATATGCAAGCCGTCGGTGATGTCCCAAGCCTGCGCCTCATGCCGATACACCCGGCTCCGTAATGACACGGGCTCCGATGTTTTTTTCTTCTGAATGATTCCAAGTACTCTCGAGCTATACGCAGTGGTCAAATCAAGCTCGTGCTCTGTTAGATCTATTTTTACATCCGCCCGCTTGGGCCCGTAGAGATGATACATTATTGCAGAAAAATGTGTGGTGAATTCCTCCCAGGCGCTGCTTTCCATGGTTACGTATTTGCGTGGCGAAGTATCGCCGCCGAATTGAATCACAGCACGGAAATGGCCGGCGTAATATTGCAATCCAAGGTATGCAAACTTCGTGTGAGACTTATTGAGTGCGTAACTTGTATTAAAAAGCAAGTTTTGTGGAAGCTCGTCTTGATTCATCATTATTAAAGCCTGTTGTCGCAAACTTGTTTTTAAAAAAGAAATACTAATTCACGTGACTGAAGCGATGAAGCTGTACTGGCTCACTTTGTGTGTAAAGAAATACTGAGACGTACTTTCTACAGCTGACTTGACTGCTGCTGCTGCTGCTGGTGTAGCGTGTTGCGATGAAGCTGTACTGGCTCACTTTGTGTGTGTGTAAAGAAATACTGAGATGTACTTTCTACAGCTGACTTGACTGCTGCTGCTGCTGCTGCTGGTGTAGCGTGTTCTACTAGACTGACGCAACGTCGACGGCTGCGCTATTCGTTTGGGCGTGCGCGTCGAGATGTGGTAGGGGCTGCCAGCAGTGGGAGGCGGTCGCGCCACCAATGAGAATGCGTGTGACGCAACGTACCCGGTGGTGGGGGTAGACGGCGAGAAAAAAATATTAGGTTTATGACTGTATTAGATAAGTGTTTCCAATAATTGTCGTTATGAATGCGTCCATTGTTTAGCGCTTCCAATCACACACTCACGACAAAGATTTTCGTGAGGGGGAAATGCGCGCTGTGACGTGTAACTATAACAGTACCCGATAACAACGTTAAGTGGTTCTAAACACACTTCACTCTCGTCGTGAATGTGTCAATTGTTCAACGACTTTAACGGTCAGTTTCAAGAATGTGCTCTCAATTTTACGAGGCAAATGCATTCTTTGTTCTATGAGAAGAAAATGAGCGCTGTGATATGTACGCGATAACAGCGTTAAGTGGTTCTAAGAACACTTCACCATCATCATGAATGTGTCAATTGTTTAATAGTTTTAACGGACGGTTTCAAGAGGGCATGAGAAAGAAAAATGTGTAACTGCTTAAAAGTCAAAGCGCATACATTGAACGCACTCTTTGTTCAACGACATTTAAGTGTCGCGGGGTTTAAGTTACACATGCATTTCGTAACAAAACGTTTTAATACTCTCTCTCTCTCTCTCGCGGGAGGAAAATGAATTTAACTGTTTTTTTTTCTTTTTTCAGGAGTGGGAAAATGAAAAGGTCTGTAAATGAAAACATGATTTATGTAATATTTTTTTTTATTCAATCAAACTTACAAACTATGAATACATAAACTTACAAACTATGAATACATAAATTTTGGGAAGAGACAAAAACTTACAATCTACGAATACATATGGTATAACCGAGACAGGCACAATCGATGCTTAAAATTAACTACACTTTTTGAACAGGGGTCTGCTTCATTTCAGTATTAAGTTTTACAAGTAATGAACAATCACGCATACATACATACATACATACATATATTAGCAATGCAAAATATATCTTAAAGTTAGAAAGATTAATAATAATGGTTCAATGGCATACATGCCTGAGTGCACGACCCGTACCCCCGTGAAGTAGCACACGGGAAATTGTACGCGCGGGCATCTTTTTTTTCTTTTAATTTTTTGACCTTTATAATTTTATAAAATTTAGCAGCTATTTTGTCGTTGGATCGAGCATCCGTCGTAAAGATATTACAAAATTTTTGTAAAGTAAAACCACTACACATAAAATGCAAAAACATAACGCAATATTCGCCGCACACTTTAGAATCGAAACTTTGCAACTTCTTCTTGTTCCACCTGAACCACTTGCAATTTCTTCTGAGTCGCTCGAGATGATGTCGCGACGATGGCGGTAGTCCATAGCTGTCGAAATAGGTACCTCGTGCATGACTGTCTATGTAGAAAGCCACCCAATGAGAGCCCGGCTTGTCCGCTGTGTCGAGATTTGCAATGATTGCCGCTGGGTGGCTCAGTCGTCTAGGGATGTGATTGGCTGCGTAAACTCCGATTGAATTAGCAGAGAGTCCTTCAATGACGTGAGTTATTTCATTGGTGTTCATTCTTTCATTCGGTGGATGCGTCGTACTCGGCGGCCGTGACGTATATGTCATTATTATCGCTACTGGTGTCGCTATTTGTATCCCTTCGCGCGTAGGCGTAAATCGCTCTAGTGAACATCTCACTATCCACTTTTTCTTTAGGGAGCGCTTTCCATTCTACAGGAAGTATCGAATAGAGCCACTTTTTTAGCTGGTTAACTTTGTAAAGAGCACAATGCTCTTGTTTGGCCGGTAATGTTTTCGTTGAATGCGCTGTGCACAGTGTATTGGTCGGGAACATTCTCACGAGTTCTTTAAACGATGGTGACTTAAATCTTTCCAAGTTGATGGCGCGGCGTCCGAGAAGCGCTTCGATGTAGCGGGCCTTCTCCTCACCCCGTGTGTAAATCGTTCGCGACACTCGGGCTATGTTGTAAAGGTGACGATGTAGTTGGCGAAGTGTTACTTCCCCGTCAAACCATTGAAGGCCGTGAACTTCGACAGCGAGAAAGGTGTTTGTCTCTTTGAGATCGTCCGGCAATTCGGCAAAGCTATGTGGTGCTTGCACTATCCAATGACCGCTAATTTTCTTTTGTAGGCACGTAACGGCCACTTCCTTGGGTAGAAACTTTCTTTCCGAATCACGGAAACCTTGAATATCAATTACGTAGTCCATTGTGAGTGAGTGAGTGCGTATAGAGAAATGGAAGCAGTTGTGTGCGCGTGCGGTCGCGTGTAAGAGAAAAAGCGAACTGATGCTAGAGAGCGGGACGCGTGAGCAGCGGGGTGCGCGTACCCCCACTTTTTTACGTACGTGGCAACGTCGCACGTGGCAACGTCGCACGTGTGCGTTAGTACTTAGGCGCTGAAATCCGTTAAAATTTGTCGTGTGGAGTCTATTTCGAGAACGTTATCGTACTCGGCGTAAACAATGCAGTTTATTGTAACAGTCGGTGCTGATGCGAACCCCACTTCGATGCGTACACTGCCCGAACGCACGAGGTTCCAATGAGAGTGGCAGTGTGCTGATAAATCAGGCGTGAGATCGAATGCCGTGAGAAAATGACCGATTGAATAGTTGTAGCGGTTTATGCCTAGGCCCTCATTGAGAAAATGTATTCCTGTGCCTGAGTAGAGTGTTTGGAAGGCTTCGATAAATGTTGGGGAGTTGCCCGTAAAGTGCGGTTGTAATGGCTTGCTTGGTATTTGAACGCCATCGATATACAACGAGAGATAATTTATGTCAAAGTGTTGAAAGTTGAATGGGTTTAGCGCACGATTTCCATTGAACGCTTTGTTATCGACGAAGCCGATGATTATACGTTTCGGCAGTTGGCCCAGAATCGCATTATCGATGCTATCACCTAGGATGCCTGTGTGAAGCGTAAATGTTTTCACTTCGACACGCGTAATGGGGTATTTGGCTGTTGCTTTGGCCAATGTATTGGCGTGTGCGATCAAAATACCGGGGTTTATCTTGACGCGGCGAATAATGAGCGTAGCTTCTTTTATTTTTATTCCGAAACGGCCATCGTTTGTGGAATCCATCAGACAAAACGCGTCCTTGCTACGCACTAGACGCACTCTCATTTCGACGCCGTTGATGAGCATTTTATCCTGATTAAACAAGTCGCAGTGCAGATGGCCAATCATATCGAATGCGCGCCCCTCTTTCGTAAAGTATTGTCTCTGAATGAGACCTTTGTTCGACCCGATTCCTTGATTTT
Organism: Torymus aiolomorphi; assembly: GCA_036365515.1. Taxonomy (NCBI): domain Eukaryota; kingdom Metazoa; phylum Arthropoda; class Insecta; order Hymenoptera; family Torymidae; genus Torymus; species Torymus aiolomorphi. The sequence goes on along the minus strand of CM070877.1, from coordinate 79,386,795 downwards.
CCGGAGCACCTTCCATACAGCCGGGTGTATCATCGTACCAGAGGCTTGCTGTGAGATGAGAATCTTTGGCAGCGGGTGAATAGCTCAACAGTGACTCTATGTAAGCTCTGTACGCATACATGTTGTTGGGTGGTGAGGCGAGCTTTTGATTGAGAAAAATATCGATTTGGTTGAACATTGAATGAAGAAGATTGTTTACGGGGCCAACTTTTAGATTTGAGTCGGGGTCGTCGCTGGGAAGTATTTGTGCTTTTACGAAGAGCATGGTGTGTGCGAGGTCGATGTAATGCTCGCTGGCACTGGGTACGACGAATTCGATGGGGACATCACCCTCGTCGCTGATCGAGGAGACAGGCTTATAGTTCAAAAAAGTGCTACCCTCGATGGAGGTTTGAGTAGATGGGAGAGAGAAAAGGTCTAGCTCGCTCGACATACACTCTGACGAGTGAGAGTGCAAGAAAGACATTTTTAAGATTTACTTTGGTCCGAAAATATCGTGAATGTCGCGAAAAGTAGGGCTTTTCCGCTTTCTCTTGCTCGCTTTACGAGTCTTGCGCGCGACTGATGTAATTTTTTCTTACGCTTGCTCCGCGAGGTACGGGTGCTTGTGCGTGTCTTTGTCGACTGCCGCTGTCGTTTGACGCGCCTGGTAGTTTTATACCCCGAACCCTTCATGATCTCGCTAATTTTCTCGGCCGCTTTTCTCTTGAGATGCCTTCCCGATTCTCCGGCTCTCGATTTTATGGCCTCCTTGAAATTGACACCATTGTTTGCGACATCGTCTATGATTTTCATACCTGCGCGCAGGGTCTCTTTCCCCATAGCCTTAGCGCCACTTCTGACGTACGGGAGAATACGGCGAAAGAGGCCTCCTAACCAAGAGCCAATGCCACGCCCTCGCTGAAAGGGCGAGCCCGCGAAAACGTTTCTCACACCGCCACCGCCCCCTATCTGCTCGTCGTAGTATCTAGTGTAATGAGCCATCTCAGCGACTTCGCCTGAAATGGAGTGTCACAATCAGCGTACCGTACTCGAATGGAATGCGACGCCCGTGCTGGTCTCTTATATCGATGATAATATTGTGAAAATTATGATAGAGAAGCGGTATGTAGTGAGTGGATGTGAAACGCTGCACAGCACTGCAGCCGTATTTGAATTTTGAGTTATCCAAGGAAACGATGCGCAAGAGGGCGGCCTATGTGTCCCCCACTGTGTAGGGCTCACAAATATCTGTATAAACGTACAGTTGGTCAGGTATGGCGCGCGAGAGCGAGGCTGGCCTCTCAGCTACAATTTCTCGCAGTGCGCCATGGTTAAAGGTCGTAAACAGAGTTTTTTTCCCGGGTTCGTCATCGAAGCCAAAAATGCGCAGAATTTTGTCATTGAAATGAGTCGTATGTGGCTGTTGACAGTCGCACTTGCGTCTGATGGCATAATAGCCATTGCTCTCCTTTACGGGTTCAAGCATGTGATGCTTATAAGTGTCATTCGAGTTGTTTATGGCATCTGTCAGCTGTTGGAGAGAGTCGTAAATGCCGACTGGAAAACGGCAGAGTGTTTTCTCAGTCTCTTCGTTGTCGTCCTCGCTGTACGAACTAAAAGTGTAAAAGGCGTCATTGTCTTGAAAATGCACGATACTACATGGTATGTGAATTTCCACCAGGCCGACCTGCCACTCTCCGTGTAATTTGATCTCGCGCGGCAAATGCGTGGTGAAACAGCTGGTTGTGTTATCGGGAAAGAAATCCATACTACTGTTGCTAGGCAGTACCATGTAAAAATCTTCGCTCGCATCCATGCCTGCACGTGGTTTTCTACGAAATGCTCTTGAGTTGACTCGCTTTTACCCAAGAATTAAATTTATCGGGATAGCCTAGCCACTTGACGAGAACTTGCTTGTTGACACCGCGGCCTTTCGTACGCACGATACGCTCGATTTTGAAGCTCTGCTCGTCAGCCACGCGATCTTGCCCGACCAATACGAGCTCTTCGTTGTAAAAGAAGCCGTCAATTATTTCACCGTTTAAGTCCGCCAATACGTACGTGTACAGTCCTTGGCGCCGCGATACACGTATTATCTTGAAAATCTCCTCGCTGAAATTTTTTTCGTATCCTCGCTCGAAGGTGTTCTTTGTACGACTGATGCGTACGAGGTCACGCACGGCAAATTTACAGTGAGGCTCAGCAGGCCGCCGATAATTGGACCGTGCGCGTTTGGCCAAGGTTTCGCGCGCACGCGCAGCATTGTAAAGGTTGACCTCTGCGGGGCGCATTCGTGTACCGCTGTGGAGAGAATGATTATATGCGTACACAATTTTTTGTAGAACATCGATGTAGCGCTTAGTGTTACGATGAGAGAAATATCTCCACATGCGCTCGCGCAATGTTCTGTTGAGGCGCTCGACCACGGCCGCCTTGACATCTGGATTTCTAGCGACACGAAAATCGATCTCCAAGCGCTTGAGAAGATTTTGAAATGCGCTGCCGAGGAATTCCTTGCCGCGATCGGATTGTACGCACCGAGGTAAGCGTGGTTTCGCTCTGTCGGTAATTCGTTCGAAAGCGTCGGCAACGTTGCGCGCCGTTTTATCCTTCAACGGTTCAACCCAGGCGAACTTACCGAGTACATCGATGACCACGAGAATATAGCAGTATCCGTCGTTGTAATCCTTTAGTGACGTTAGCTGAAGTAGATCGCACTCCCACACGTCATCGACGTTCGTTACATTGTACGACAGACGGGGAAATCTTCTTTTTATCGGATGATGAAGCGTGTAGGTATCTTGATTGCTCAGCCAGGCGTAAATTTTTTCTTCTCCTTCTTGGCATTCACGCGTAGAAGGTTTCGCGCACCCGCGTAACCAGCCTCATGCTCGAGATCGTAGTATTGTTGGTCGTAAGACATCTCATTTACATATCAAACCGCAGCCATTTTTTCTTGATCTGCGCTTTACTGCGTGTTTGCATGGGCGAAGCTGCGCTATTTTCTTCAGCCGCTATAGCGTCGTGCCGGGGCAGTCGGCGCTTGGCAGTTTTCGCGGGTGCTGTCAATATTCTTCCAATTTTCAAACTTTGGGGTTTTCGATGAGATTAACAGGCGTCTCACTAGTTTTGAGAAATTTCGCAAACTCAAAACGCCCAGCAGGCACGTCCGTCTCCTCGCTCGCAGGCGTGCTCTTTTGTAGTGTGTCAAGAAGTAACTCGATTATGTTCGAACGCGCCACATGACGCCCGTTGATGGTCACAGTGCCTGCATTGTCCCACTTTAACCGCTCGGGAACCGCTGTCCTCCAGTGCCGGAGCAAGAGTCGTGCTTTGGGCACGAGTACTCTGGGTATACCTCGGAGAATGGCGTCCTCACTGAGCGGCGCGAGACTCTCTTCGATTTCGTCTATTTCGTGATTCGTTTCGCGCTCGGCGCTACGTTCGCTGTCGCGGAAAAAAAGATAACGACGTAAAATTTGCAAATAATTCAGACATTTTTCGTAATCATCGCGCGCCGCCTTCGAGCGTAAAACATCGTACATTTCGGTGTCCAAGCGAGAAAAATTATCACCCTGAGTTTGTAAACTTTTTTCCTCGTTATCGGCGGCGGCGGCGGCGGCGGCAGTTGGGGCAGCGGCCATCGAACTTTCGGGCACGAGAATCATTTTACGCGCGCGCTCCATCTTATTGCGTGTCACGCGAGCCAAATATTTTTGAAATAAGAGTACTCACGATTGGAGCTAATAAGATAGGTAGGAATGATCCGCCGTTCTGAACAATCACGCGTTTCTTTGTGCGCCAGTCGTTGTTTCCAACACTCGGGTGTGATAACTTGCGCAACGCGGCTTTATGCTTACTCAAACGCCTTTTCTCGCTGTCGGATAATTTTACGACCCCGTGTAAAACGTTCAGCACGCACTCGCATATACACTTGACGAGGGGTTTGTCAGCCGCTCGGGCTATGACTGTGCGATGTTTCTTATCACCGTGGCAGAGTGCACCGAGTAACGCGAGATTTTTCTTGGAAAAATGTTTACCATGAGGTAACGTAGCGCGACAAGAGGCAGCTCGTCCGTACGGCGCCATAGTTTTTTCCGACTGACGTTCGCTCGCGCAAATCACCGTGATTTAAAGTATTTGGGCACGTATGCGTAATGCGCGCCGTCATCGGGGAATATGTTCGCGCGAAATCTAAACTCGTCGAGGCAATCTTGCGCGAGGTCTATAAAGAGATAAGAGTGCGGGGTTCGCGTGGCGTCTATGTAGGCTTCGCGGAGAAAACCCGAGTCTTCGGGATGAATTTGACGCGCGAGATGCTGTATTTGTGCCTTGTCGCGCGGATTTTTGAAGAGCACAAGGTACTTTGTATTTAAACTTATGTCACGTTGCGCTTTTCCTTTGTGGAAAACATTTTGTGTTATGAATATCACACTGATATTTTTGTGATGACTACCTTTCGTAAATAAGTCTAAAATAACGTCGCTCGAGGATTCTCGCATAAGATCATCGAGAATGAGTAATTTTTTCTTTTCGTTGTCCGAGGAATAGTCGGCCAGATGCGGAAGCCCCTCTCGAAACTCAATGACAGGTTCTTTGGGTTTAAAAGCTGTTCTGTAAGCCTCTTGCCATTCAGCGTAATAAAACAGTATACGGTCGAAGCGTGCGGTACACATGACCGGTAAATGAGCGAGAAAGCGCTGAACAAAGCGTGTTTTTCCACACCCTGTGGGTCCGCACACACAGCACGTAAACGGGTGTTTCAAGCGCGTGTCCATATTTTTTTTGTTACGACGTCTAGGCACCGAATGAGCGCGTCTCACACTTTTCCATGCATTTTATAAGACCCTCTTTTTCAGTCGAGCGAAACATTGACAAAATTGTCTGCAAGACGCGCGCGCGCGGGGGGCGGCGGCGGCGGCGCGTGCGGGCTAGCATCTTTACCGCGGTGATGAGCTGGATGACCGCGGCGACAAGCTGATTCGCGCTGACTAGCATGCCACCGCCCGCGGAAATGAACAGGTCTACCGCGGTGACTAGCATACAGCCGCCCGCGGAAATGAACAGGCCTACCGCGGTGACTAGCATACAGCCGCCCGCTCAAAATTATTAAAATTATTAATTATTATCAGCACATGCTTTTTTTCAATCTACTACTACTACTAATATGAGGAAAGTGATGGGTATAGGTAGAAATAACAACAATAATAATAATAATAATGATAAAACATTTTGCAGGTAAAATTTTATTAAAAATATAAAAAGAACAATTTTTATTTTTTTACATAAATACACGTATTTACAGGTTTTATAAAATATACATACATACATACTATGTGTCAGTCTTGTAACCAAAAGGTAGTGATACAGCGTTGGAAAAGTATCTACGCTTCTTAAGTACAACAGAGCACGATTTTTTTTCATCGCAGGTGATTACTTCATGCTCACGCGTGCGCCTGATCGCTTTATATTTCAAAACGATTGGGTCTCTTTCGTTTTGAAAATACGCTGCGATCAAACGTTCGATACTGTCGAAGTTTATTATACGTGAATTGGTGCTATTGAGGCTAATTCCCTTAATTTTACAGCACTCGACAGTTTCGCCTGTAGAAGGTACGACCACGCGGAAACCATAAAATTTTGGCCCTGCTGAGAGAAACTTTGTAATGTAGGACCCCTCGCCGTAGGCCTTTAGCTCGTCCGTCATGTTGCCGAGTAAAGAACCCAGAGGGGGCGTATACTCAGTAGGGTCGTCTTTCTTACATGTAAAAATACACGAGTCCGTGTCCATGTATAAAACACGCGCTGATGTGAGCTTTTCAATATAAGAATACAACACGAGACGGGCCTGTGCTGTTGTATACGCGGCTATTGCTACATTTGTATTACACGAAAGTTCGATAGCATCATCGCGATAGCGCCAATTTGTATATAAAAGTTGCTCGTTGACCATAAGAACGTCGAATACTTCTTTTTCCGGCGCCGTAAGAAGTTTTAGTAGAGCCTCACGCGTCTTTATAACAGCCGTTCGTTTCAAATTTGAGCGTTGCCCGAATTTTCCCCACAGCGAATTCAAACATAATTTCGCGACAGAACGCAAACCCGGATTTTTTTCTATTTTTTCAGGGTCTAAACTTATTCCCTCATCGCGCTCGTACTCGTAGACATACCGCTTTCTACTCTCGTCGTCTGTACAGTAAGCGGGCCAACCGCTCGCCTGCTGCTTTAGACGGAGAAAAGTATTTACATAGGATGCAAACAGGCCACCCGCACCCGTGACAGAATCAAACTGTGTGGTCTCATACTGCCAAATAACAAATATTTCTGTGACACTGTACCCAAGTTCGATCGCCTTCTGTAACTCGCAAGCAACCCATGTGCCTGTAAATTCACGCTCAGAGGGATGCTCGTGATTACAGTCAAACTCGCGCAATTCCTCACAGCACGAGCGGCAGAGACCGAAAATCAATCGCGAGTGCATTTTTACCGGTAACACAGGCAGTGTCAAATTACGAGGCGGTAAAACTTTGCACTTTATCAGCCCCTCCACGCGCGCGAGATCGTTGTTACAGCCGCCTGTCAACTCACAGCATTCATTGCCAACGTAAATACGCGGATGCCCGATTGGGTAACGTCCCCTCTTGCAAATGTATGGGTAAAGCGAACAAATATCGGTATATTTGATCTCTTCACACGGCGCAGCAGTGCGAGAAGTGACGATATTTTCCGTACGTCCACCGAAAAAAGCGTCGCTAGGGTTTAAAGATATTTTGCTCATGATCGGGTGAGCCGCTAAATATTGATTAATTTCCGGCTGTTGACTTTTTAAGCGCGTGAAATCGCACTCCCACATCTCGCGCACCTCGTATCCGAGACGTTTCATAGCGGCGACTTTTGCACACGTGGCCTCGTACGCCTGTGCGTATGTCTGACCATATTTGTTCTTTTTCACAGTCCGATCGGCGATAAAGCAGCGCGGGCACCATGCGTGTAGCACCCTTGATATTCAAAAACAGTCCCCTTGTCTGTTAAGACAGACTCACCGAGCGGCGAAAGATACCCGTCTACTAGAAAACCCTCGCGTAAACGAAACTCGCGCGAACGCCCTGCGTGTATAATTTCACGGCCGCACTCGCGCTCGCAATAAAGCAACCACTCTACAGAACGTTGCGAGTGCTTATTTCCACGCCTATAGCCGGTTGGTGGTATCAGCCCGATAGTGTTAGGCTGCAAAAAATTTTTTTTAAATATATACATGCAGGTGGACGCTATTGTGCACGCGCAGACGAATGGGTCTGTTTGCGCGACTTCTATGAAAATTTCGCGAAACCGTATGCACGCCCGTCTCAAGATTTCAACGTCCATTTTACAGTATTCGACAATCTCTTTTTGAAAGTCGAATACGTAGTCTGGGGGTGTATTCTCATACCACTCGAGAAAAGCGGCACGCTCAGTCACGGACATGGTGCCAGGGCAATAAAACTGGGGCGAAGGTAGAGGACCCCTGTAGTGCTCATTCTCACGGGTGTTGAAAAGGTGCGGAAAATAACCTTTCTTAGCGCTCTCGGGCAGGCCAAATGTCGCCGGGAAAGCACTCAGTTTCAATTGAAAGTAATTAATACTATCAATAAACTTGGTGCGGCCGTACTTTAGCTGTGTAATATTATGACCGGTTAATATTACACGGGGTGAACAGCGCTCGGAACTTTCCGCAAGTTCTTTCAATATAAATTGAGAATCGAATGCCCGAGCATTGTGCGCTATACATACAATTGCGGAAAAATCCGTCTTTTCGCGCACACAGAATTCCAAGAGCTGTTTAACGGGATCGCGCCTGAAAACGAATTCACGCACACCGCAAGTGGGGCAAGTTATTTGTACATCGTCCACGTCGATGCAGTCCGTGCATACTTGGTGGGCGACGCACAAATTAGGCATATGGACGCGCGCCTTTTCACCATACGGGGTGTCTTGTGTCGTTTCAAAATCATAAAAAATATAAAGATATTTTTTGGTTTTACCCGCCTCGTCAACATTAATCGGGTGCATGAAGCACATGTCATTAAAGCTATGCTGCTTTTGACAGTGTCTACAAAAGCTAATACCGCACTCATGTTTTTGCTTCTGACACATGTTTACAATGCGCATACAATCCTTACACAGCTGCACAGCATCGCACACTTTTTTATTATTTTTTTTGTATGAACCCGCACGCTTGTGATTCGTAAAACAATTGTGGCCGAAAAATTGACGCCCGCAATCCACGCACTCTATCATTTCGACACCGTCGGTACGGCAGGGCGGCGAAACATAGCAGCACGCGCATGTCTGTGTACATTTGTGCTGCTGTACATAACGGTACCCCTTATTGCAATAAGAGCAGAAAAAACGCGATTCGGCCGCTCCGTATAAATTCGTAATTAAATTAAAATGACGCGCACGCTCTTCAAACATCAAATAAATAATACCACTAAGTGCGATATTTAATTCGTGGAGAGTATTTCGACCGTCAAAGAGCGGTGGTTCGCCACTTCCAAAATTTTCTTTCTCGAAAACAACCAATGCTATACCGCTTGCGAGAAAAAATTTTGAAAGCACGTGACCTCGTCAAACCCGCATCCATCATCCGGAATATTTACCCCTGCTACGATCACGAGACTTTCCGCGCGCTCTTTTTGCAATTTTCGGCGGCCGTCCCGAATCGCTTGCCATTCTGCGCGCACCTCATCGCAAGGCTGTGCCTTGAGAGCAATGTATACCCTGCCGACCGCAAGCGCACGCGGTAAACATAAATTATCGTTATTATTAATAACGACGATTGACCGCTTCCGTAAATCGCTCAACTTTAAACCACCGCTCCCACCCGCGCCTACAGGTACTACTACATAACACACTTGTAACACGAGCCCCTCGCCGATACCCAAAATTTCGTTACTCTGACTTATGGAAGCTATTAAATTCCATAAATCAGCGTAATTAAAGTTCGCGACGGGTCTGAACGACAGCCCGCCCGTACCGCGAGTAAAGCGCTCATTACAAATTGTAATACCTATTAGAGCATCACCCGGAACACGCGCGGTTGTATAATCGTGTATATCCCTAATCGCCGCCTCTAACCATAATACCGGATTTACATTCGCACGCGGTTCTATAATTGAAAAGTTTATCCTATGACCCTGCACTCCGAAGCGCCGCAGGTATTGCTGTCCCTCGACCACAGCTGTGAATCGCACACCGGGCGGTCGTACTCTGTCGTAGTCCTCAGTGTCATAAATTTCCTCTTCCACAACTGCACCACTATCACCGACACCGCTGCCTACCTGCAGGGGCGAACGCCTCTCAGCTGTAACAAAACAAATGATACCTTTATTAATATATATCTATATTAAAATAATAATGGTTTTGTGGGATTTACTTTAAGGCTCAGCAGCCCCGCAAAGCTTTCTAATACTCTATCCACCAATTCGCGCAGATTGTTTTCTGTGTACAGAGGAGAGCATTCGTCTTCGGCTTGATCGCGAAACCATCGCTGGAGCCGTGCATTTCGATTGCTTGATACACGCTCGTATACCTCCACTAATCGCGTAAGCTCCGGGAGCGATGGTACAATCTGCGTTACAGAACGATCGCGACTTCGTACAACTGCGCACAGGAAAATATTTTTTAAAGAAACGGGGACATTTAAAAATATAAAAATAAATATTTACTTACACTCATTAACCACACGGTCGAGACGATCAAGTGGATTGTAACCGAAAGACGGCTGATTAGCTGTGGCGCACAACACACTAAGTATGTGCCTCCTTTCTCTGCGTGCATTCTCAGCGGCGGGAGAATCGTCGTCAGCCGCTACAGCAGGTGGGTGACTTGACAGAAGGCGAAACTCCTCATCGGTGAGAGGTGGGCGGTCGTACGGCGCAAGATACTCGCCTATGACTTGCTCTTGAAGCTCGATTTCGTTCGCCACTTCGCGCGCCTCTCTTACGTCATCATCCTCCTCCTCCGCGTCCTCCTCCATGCGAATATTCCCTACAATTAGCGCAGGGCTTTCTACCTCTCGTGGGGGTGGGACAACCTCCTCCTCCTCCTCCCTCTCACCGTCAGCATGCACGTCAGCTATAACAAGAGACGGGCCAGCGCCGTCTTCATCATCGCTTGTATCACTGGCATCGAAATTCAGAGTGCGAGCGACTGGATTAAACACACCCGCGGGGCGCCGCGAGCGCGAGGGTGTGTCGTCCTCAGCACCGGAAAAATACGTAACGTCGCTGTCGTCGTCGTTTAGTAGACTCTCCAGAGCTGAAAATACCAAAATGTCAATGATTATAAATTTTGTTTGAAATTTTGTTTGAAATTTTGTTTTGAAATATTTTAAACTTACCAAGCCGTTCCGATCGTCCGTTGCTTATGTCAGTAAAAATCGGAAGATCGATTAATCCACGATCGAAAACAAACTCCTCGATTACCCGCAAAACATCACCGGCACGCCTAGACGCACGATATAGACGCGCGATCGCGCGCTAACCTGCCGTCCTAAGAGCCCTCTGTAATTGACGAATCAACTCGTCACGCGTCATCTCGCGCAAGCGTTGCAGCCACGAACTGCCTCTACTATATCTCTCTACCACAGAGACGAAGTATGGCTTTTCGCAGCGAAATTTTTATGAACGTATCCATCTCGGAGTTTCGAACAGAGTGAGGTTTGCGCAACGCTGTCAAGAGCTCTTATACAAGCGTGAGCGATAAAAATTCAACATCGTGTCACGTGACATTCATCCAATCGCGCTTTTCCACGGAACGACCAATCGCATTTTCCTAGACGGCCCTCTGCATACATGCATGTATGAAAAACAGTAGGTGTTTGATAAAAAATCGTTATATGACACGAAACAACGCTTTTCCAAAGGAGACCCCGAGATGCTCGTTAAAAACAATGAGCCTTCTATACTCGAAACTTCTCGAAATCAAAACATTCGTGACACAGGCGAGACAAAAATTTACCGCGCATGGCTAATGGCCCCGAAATATTTTTTATAAAGCATAGTTTATTACTTTTGACGGGATGGGTCTACCCCCTGTAGTGCATCGGTGTTGCCGTTCAATCGCATTTTCCTAGACGGGTCTCTGCATGCATGTATGAAAAAACAATAACAGCGGCCCTAACGGGTAGTTGACAAAAAATCGCTATATGACGCGAAACAGCGCTTTTCCAAAGGATACTTGATACAAAACAATGAGCCTTCTATACTCGAAACTTCTCGAAAGCAAAACATTCGTGACACATCTGTGGAATGCTCCAAACCCTCCTGTGGTGCATTGGAGTTGCCGTTATATGCCGCGTTCTCAAGTCGTAAAGATTTTTTTGATAAAAATCGCCGACGGGGTAGTGCTGTAAACACCACTGAAAAATGACATGACAAACGGCCACTAGTCATGAGTATGAAAAAATTTCTCTCGGATTAACAGACCCTGAGGAAAAACATTTCCGACGTGTCCGCGCTTTCTTCCTAATACTTTGGTGGAGAATTCCTCTCGCGTTAAAACCATCTGGGGTCAGTACGGCCGCATACGCATCCCCTACCATACCTACTTCTTTCAAGTACCCGAGGCTATGAGGCTGATCGTGTATACGGGTTACTTCAGTCTTCACCATGGTGTCGAAAAAGGAAGGCGAGCTCATCATACAGATGCTGTGCACGGTCTGCGTCTACGGGCAGCACGTCACCAAGCAGCTAGCGCGAGCAGAGCGCGATGCTGCGTTTATAAGATCGCGGATTGACCGTGACTTCAGCAGTCCGAGGGACCACCGCCTACTTCGAAAGATTGTCGCTTACATAAGCGAAAATTCGAAACTACTGGACAAATGCTGTGAGGACATCCGGCTATTTTTGAATGTTTGGCCCGCGGAGCAGCGCGCCAGTGTGGAGGTCTGGGCCTGTACCCAGGAAGAGGCCGTCCGGAGAATGTTGAGAGCGGATGGCTCCACTCCTGCGGACGACAACGTCAGCGCTGCCACATCCGCCAGCACCGACCCCATAGCCACGGAGATATTGGACCTGCGGATAAGACTGCGAAAGCACCGACGGGCGCTACAACTCCACCGTGCCAACGCATTACAGGCTGCGAAGATGGTGCGGCAGCTAGAGGCCAAACTGAAGCGAGCGAACAAGGCAGCGCAGCAACAGCAGCAGTGGGAGCAGCCGAATATTAAACAGGAGGAAACCCCGCCGTATTGCAACGACTGCGGAATCATGTTCTGTGTCCTCGCCGGCGACCCGGAGGGACGGTCGTGGAATCAGTGCTGGCGGTGCAAGTGTTGGCGATGCGGAGCATGTCGCGAGGGCACATGCCCGTGTGTTATAGGGCTGGACACGCCCGGATCGCCCAGTGCTGGTTAAAAACTCATCAGTGAGTGCGCACGTGTGTGTGTGTGAATGAGGCGTCTGCGCACGCCGTAAAATTTGTACACTTGCGCGTGCGTGTGCGGCATATGCGAGCGCCTTGTAATTTGTATGTGTGTGTGTGTGTGTGTGTGTGTGTGTGTGTGTGTGTGTGTGAATGAGGCGTCTGCGCACGCCGTAAAATTTGTACACTTGCGCGTGCGTGTGCGCGTGCGGCGTATGCGAGCGCCTTGTAATTTGTGTGTAAAAAAGAAAAATAAAATATTTTTATTTTTATAAACAATTTTTTAATTCTACCCACACCCACCACCACCCACCGCCTCCCCTTCCCTCATCACCTCCTCTCTCTCATTCTCTCACACCCCCCCTCACCCACCGTCCCCTCACCCACCTCCTCTCTCTCTCTCTCTCTCTCTCTCTCTCTCTCTCTCTCTCTCTCCTCTCTCTCTCTCTCTCTCTCTCTCTCTCTCTCTCTCTCTCTCTCTCTCTCTCTCCCTCTCTCTCTTGTGTATGCGCGCGCGTGTGTGTGTGTGTGTGTGTGTGTGTGTGCGAGATGCGTCCGCGTAAGCAACATAATTTGTACGTGTGTGTGTGTGTGTGTGTGTGTGTGTGTGTGTGTGTGTGTACAAAAATATTTTTATAAACATTTTTTCAGTTCTACCCTCACCCACCACCCACCGGCGCCCACCACCTCCCCGCCCCCCTCACCCACCCCCCACCACCCCCTCTCCCACCACCCACCACCTCCCTCACCCACCACCCACCGCCTCCCCATCACCCAACACCCACCGCCTCCCCCTCACCCGCCTTCCACCTCTCTCTCTCTCTCTCTCTCTCTCTCTCTCTCGTATATGGTCGGGTATAGCGAGGCATATCATATTACAAGTGGGGCGGGGGGTCGCGCCTCTGTATGGGTCATTAAGTCAAGTGCTATGTAAAAACAGTAGCTAATTAACCATGTCAATGGGTGTTTTGTTTACACAACAGTTGCGGTTGAGAACAATAGGCCCATTGACATGGGACAGCTACTGTGCAGCTACTGTTTACATAACACTTGACTTAATGACCCTTCCCGGGGGCGCCCCCCTCCCCCACTTGTAATATGATATGTCTCGCTATACCTGACCATATACTACTTGTGTGTGTGTGTAAAGAAGAAATCTGGAGAACGAATCGGTCCATTTCGATGGGACAAAGCTTATTCTCTTCGATTTTGATGCCGCTTTAAAATCCACAAACCCAGAAACGATTTTGAAAATTTATCGAATTTCTTTTGTTTTATGATAAAAAAACGATTTCGGAATTTCAATTTTTCTTATTTTTTTATATGATAGGGTAAATTTAAAAAAATTTTTTGAAATGCATTTGAAATGGCATTAAATTACCTACATTTTCTTTTTTTCTTTTAAATTAAATATCTATCGTCCTTCATTTGTTATTAAGATAAATGTGCCATTTTCTTATAATTTTTATCTCAGAAAATATTTCATATTTTTACACGAAATTTTGACCAGTTATTAAGCATAAAAAGTGTTTGTTCCTGTAAAAATTTCAAGAGGTTTTATCGATTTGATAATGAGAAAAAAATTATTGAAGAAAAAAATTGCATTTTCGTTGTCGCACGATAACTGGAGTAAAAATCAATAAATCTTAGTGAAATTTCGTAGAGGGATAGCTCTTTTATACTTCTGAAGCTCTTTCGGTGGCCAAGTAAAAATGTTCATAAAATTCGAAGGTATTTGAGATTAAATTTTTTAAATTAAATTTTCTTAAAAATGATTCGACAAACAAACATTAAATGTATAGGCTATCTAGCTCATGTTATGAAGAGTATATGTATAAAATTTCATTTAGATTGCACAATTATTTTTATGAAGATATTCGTTTTTAGAGATTTGGAATTTTTGTTGTATTTTATGATTTGTTAAAAGTTTACGCAAAAACTAATGTAAAAGATAAAGTACCAATTATTGGCCATCTTAAAAGACTATAGTTATATAATGTACGAAATTTTATCAAAAAACATTATTTATTATAAAGAATATTGTAGTACAATGATTATGAGGTAATAGGAATGTAGGAAAGGGGTTATGGATGGTGCACTGCATGTGTGTTATAGTTGCGCTCCGGGTAGGTAGTTTTTTTTTATTATTAATATATTAAAATAGTAATTTTGTGTTGACATAATATCATTTACACTCGACAATAAACGGCAACACGAAATACCGCGCACGCCGGTGCGCGGCCTCTTTATCGGAGTTCTCGTGGACTCCGCTCTCTACAGTGTAGAGTGATCACCGTGCACTGCCGATTTCTCGGCGCTCACAACGATACAAACTCTCACCCTCACAATACACGCGCGCGCGGACCACTGTTAGGACAAGAGAAACCGCTACTCGCCTGTCTTGGAGAGGGACGCTGCCACAGCACTGAGCTATAGCCGCTGCCTCGGCTCCGCTGGCACACCCTGCTGTTACCTCGTTGTCGGCTGAGATGGTGTATCAGTAGCGGCGGCTGGAACGATGGCGGCAGATGAGCTGCTTGGCTGCAATCGCCAGCAGGGCTAGCAAGAATGGCGTGAGCTGGTGTTGACTCTCTTTCTCTCTCTCTCTCTTTCCGCTGGTACCTCTGCCTGCGTGTGCCCATGTGTGCGCGTACTTCACACCTCTAGGACCGCGCTCTCCTTCCCGCTGCGTTGCCGAATCCTCGAAACAGGAAAAAGCCGTGTAAATATGTAGCAGCAACGCTGCGTACATACACGGGCTCGGACAACACGGGCGCCGAGGAATGCGGCGCGACGAGGACACCGCTGCTAAGCGTGCTCCTCGTCACAATTATGAAAATTAGTTTTTTTCAGGTCATTTTATGAAGAAAATTGTAAAGGTGTCTGACCCCCTTAAATAGATTTCAAGAAATTGTTATAAAAGGGAAGTATTTTGTTTTCGTCGTTTTTACAGTAACAAAAATTGTAAGCTTGTGGCCAACGAAAGAGACCTCATTTGGTTAACAAAGTTACGCATATTAAAAGATAAAAAATGTAACCGTATTATAGAAAGATTGAAATAAATATGACACATTCTGAATTTCAAAATTATTTCATAATTGAAGATTAGAAACAAAAGTCATGGCAATGACTGAATGATAACACAGACCCACAAAAAAAAGAAAAGGTTCTGTACTTTAGATCGGACTATCATATCTCGGTGTATTTTGGCCCTCTAAGCATGATTCCAAGGTTAGAATTCGTCCACCACGTCTGAATTTGGAGATATCATTGGGTATAAGATTTTTGAGATATCTTAAAAAACAAAGTAAAAACAATTTTTTTGTTAATCTTTTCTACAAAACAAAGTAGCATTGTTTGCGCCCTTCAAGACCAACTTTACACCATCCCTCTCCTTTTTTTTTCTCCGAGATCTAAATACCTCAATTTTGTAAACTGGCACACATCTCTTAAAATCAAATTCTTTATTTATATCTTGAAATTTACATATTCAGATCTCCGAGAAAAAAAATTGTAGAGGGATGGTGTAAAGTTGGTCTTGAAGGGCGCAAACAATGCTACATTGTTTTGTAGAAAAGATTAACATATAATTTCTTGTTCTCAGGCCACAAAATGAATTTTTGCGGACTGTATTGAGGTGTATAATGTTTTATGTGAGGTTACAATCGTTCATTTCCACGTCCCTTCTTTATCATCACTTATTTGAGAAAAGATAAGCATTATTATTTTTTACAGGTGATGCCGCCAATATGTTCAGAAGGAAATGAAATGAAGAACTTCGAGAGATGTTAACCTCTTCGTGTACGAATTATTTTAAAGAAAATTACAAATTCTGTTTCTATTTAAATTTTATATTAATAAATAAACTATGCGTTCTTAGTAAATCAAACTGACAAATATTTGTAGTATTTCACCTCAAAACACAATGCATAAAGCATATTTTATTTAGTATATAAGATACTTGAGCTCTATACATATTATTCACTCATTATTACAAATACATTTGTAATGTCTATACGATGATATCTCCAGAACTTTTGACTCCTTCTTTATAATGCAATTTATTGCTGCCATTAAAATAACGTGCAAAGCACATATACGAGATTGGGAGGTAAGTCTTCATTTGCAACCTAGGAAACTAGTGCCATATTGGTGTGCAAGGCACGTTACCGCCCAAGGATGAAATGCCGAAAAAGGTTTACTTTTTGGCTACAATCAAAAAGTATTCCAAATTTTCGCTCACACAAACGTTTTTTTAGAGATTAGAGATATCAAGAACCATGAAAAATTAAACATGGCATCGATCACCTTCGTTATTGTTGACATTTGCCTCGACTGTCAGCTATCACAACTGTTAAAAGAATTAACAACAAAAGCAATTTCACTACTTTTATGAAAGTATTTCAACACTTACCATCGTTGCTGGAAGGATAGAGCTATCTGACGTTAATATACATCTGTGCAACATTAGGTAAGTAAAATTGTAGTACGTACTACAGTCATATAGTGAAGATTACAGTCCGATAGCAGGGATATACTAGGTCACTATAGTTTGAAACTACAGATCTATAGTCATAATTATACTCGACTACAGTAGGTTATAATAATGAATTGTAGTAGGTACTATAGTCATGTAGTTACGATTATAGTCCGATTTCCGGGGTATAGTAGTTGACTAGAGTTCGAACCACAGATCTATAGTCATGATTATACTCGACTATAATAGGTTATAATCACGAATTGTAGTAGGTACTATAGTCATCTAGTGACAATTGTAATCCGATTTCCAGGGTATAGTAGTTGCCTATAGTTTGAAACCACAAATCTATAGTCATGATTATACACGACTATAATAGGTTATAATCACTAATTATAGTAGGTACCACAGTCATGTAGTGACGATTATAGTCGGATTCTGCGAGTATAATACTTGACTACAGTTCGAAACCACAGATCTATAGTCATGATTATACTCGACTATAATGTGTTATAATCACGAATTGTAATAGGTACCATAGTCATGGAGTGACGATTATAGTCGGATTCTGGGAGTATAGCAGTTGAGTATAGTTCGAAACCACAGATCTATAGTCATGATTATACTCGACTATAATAGGTTATAATCACGAACTTTAGTAGGTACTATAGTCATGTAGTGACGATTATAGTCCGATTTCCGGGGTATAGTAGTTGACTATAGTTCGAAACCACAGATCTATAGTCATGATTATACTGGACTATAATAGATTATAAGCATGAATTGTAGTTGGTACTACAGTCGTGTAGTGACGATTGTAGTTCGATTTCAGGGGTATAATAGTTGACTATAGTACACGATTGTCACTATGTAGTAATGATTATATTCGGTAATTTTAGTTCGAGTCATATACTATAGTAGTCACGTATAATACCGTGAAAATACTATCGTTATGATTATAGTTAAACTACAGCCCGACTGTAGTCTGACTATAGCCAAACTATATTCATTATTATATGTAAAACTATAATTCTTTTCTGTAAGGGAGAAAAATTATTTGATGTAATTTATCAATTCTCTTTGAGAAAGCATTTTGCTAAAGTAGTTAGCAGCGGTTTACTTATTTCTAAAGGCAAAATGTAACTTTAAAATCTAATCTTACAGCCAAAATTATATTTAAAAACTTTTTATTCTATATATATAATATTTTTATTCTATATATATAATTACTAAAATAACTAATATCATTATATTTCATAGTTAAGTTGCATTAAATATTCCTTTGAATGAAATGATGTAATAATTTTTTTTAATATTTTATATAATATACTGTACTCTGCAATAATCCTGTAATAAAAAAACAATTGAAATGCATACAAATTTGTAAAAATATATTAAATATCTATACTTCTGTATAATCAAAATATAAAAACTTTTACATACCTACATCATCTCTAATTCATGTTAAACCATATTCTCTCTCCCTCTCCCTCTCTCTCTCTCCCTCTCTCTCATATGTAGGATTATCATATATAGGATTATCAAAAGAAGTTTAATGCATACACCTACCTAAGTGAAAATGGTATATATGTAACGTATGAATTTCAAGTATAACAAATCTATATGAGATCTCATAGGAGATCTCATCTTCAATTTTAATTAATTAATAATTTTAATGTAAAAGCATGAATTAATATTATGTTTCATTGATTATTATATATAGAAGTAGAATGAAATAAAATATTAACATTAGAAAAATTTATTGATAACATTTATTTATGAATATACATTAAAAATAAATTATTTATTAATTAAAATTGCTGATGAGATTTCAGAGGTTAAGCCGAACGTAACAATTTCATGCGAGTAATGGTTTTTTGGGTTTCTCATTACGAATCTGCAATCAGATTTTCAAAATTTAATTTGAACAATCCAATATCCTGGATCTCAATTTGAAAATTTTTCAATTTTATTAAAATTTAGTACAAGTTATCTTAAACAATTTCAATACTAATGCCAAAATTCATAATCAGCGATTTCCAAAACTCCTGGATAACATTATCAAATAAATGTGACAAGTTTTTCATTCAGGCATGAATCTTTTCCATAAAAAACGCAACAATTAATGAAAATAGCATGTAGCCTAGTAATAATTAGCGTACTGACAGGATACAAATGTGGAAAGAACCTAATTAATTGATATTTAAGGGCTCAACAAAGTAAAAAGTTAATAAATAAAATGGGAGTCAAAGGAACATGTAGACTAAGTTTAAGGAAACCATCATACGTACTCATGAATTGACAGCGATTTTTTAAATTTTATTTAATAAAATTGCAAAGGAAATTTCATACGAAAGTTATGAGATCTCACATATCTTCACGGGGGTATATATAGGGGAAGTGTGCCAGTTACTGTGCTCCCTAAGCAGACGACAAGTTTCAGTTACTGGACATTTGAATGCATGTTAAAAGCCAGTAACTGGTGAGGGCACAGGAACTGGCACACTTACCCTAGTTAGTGCCTTACATGGCAAACCGAAAATTCTTTTTATTCTTTATTTTCGATTAACCTAAGCCCCTAAACCCATATACCCTAGTACTTTACACCACAGATGAGAAACCCTTTTCATTTTATATTTTTGATTTCTTTTTTTTAAATACTTAATGTAAGTCCGTAAGGCAGTGTTCAGGTAAAATAAATCATAAACTATATAGTCTACGACTTATTTTATTTGAACACTGCCTCGCGTATTCTAAGGTAAAAGGTCTGATTATGAAACGTTTTAATGAAACTTATGGCAAAAGCGATTTGGAAACATTAAATTTATTTATTTATTTAAAACCAGAGTAGTAAATGTTGTATTACATGTTATTTCTTACTTCAGGACATAGTTACATGTCTGAAGCAGCAAACATCCTATAGAGGTAGACATAGCTACCTGTACATAAGTCGGTGTACTTAAAACTAAAAAAACTTAAGTAACTTACAAACTAGGCATGGAATCAAAGATTCCACTATAAATAATATATTTGGTCCACATTGATTATCTCACCCATACTGGAAAGTTAAATTATTTATTTATTTATTTATTTTATTTTGTTTTTTTTTTTTAAATTCTAGAATATACTAGTACCAATCCAAATGTTTAGCTTTTTCTTATTATAATTTTTTGCGATATCTAGAACCTTAAGATTTTGATTAGATTTCGGAAGACAATTAAATACTTGTATCGCTCTGACATAGTTATCTTTATCACTAACAGTTTTCGAACACTTTGGTGGTATTATAAGTTTATTTCTAGTCTTGCTAGTTGATGTTAAGTATAAATTCTTAAGTTCATTATAATGATACGCTATACATTCGTAAGCAAAAATTTGTTTTAGATTCAAGGGGTTGTCTCGATTGAAAATATTTTTGTTTACAATTTTTAAAATCCTATTTTGGATGTTTTGTAGTAATTTTAAGTTGTTTTTATATGCACCACCCCATGCAATATTTCCATAGCTAATGACATTATGAAAAAATGCATAATATATTGTCTTAAGTGTGTTAAATTGCATATATGTTGATAATTTGTATACAGTATATATATTATATATTTAGTTTTTTTTATTATATATTCAATATGTTTATCCCATTTTAGCCTATAATCAATAATTATACCTAGATATTTACAGTATTCTACCCTGCTCAATTTAGTACCCTGTATGCGTATGTTCATATCTTCGGAAACACTATCACAATAGTTACCAAAAGTTATGTACACAGTTTTCTTTATATTTAATGATAGTTTGTTAAGTGCTAGCCAGATATTTATATCTTCTAAGTACTTGTTCATTTTATTTTCAACTTTCTCCCAGTTATCATCTGTTGAAATAATAGCTGTATCATCCGCATATGAGATGGTACTATCTGTTCTGTTTGTTAGTAAATTGTTTACGTAAATTATGAATAAGAGAGGCCCTAGTATAGTACCTTGCGGCACACCTGTAGTTATCGTTTCATAATAGCTTTCAGTTGTTCCTATTCTTACTTTTTGTTTTCTGTTACTAAGATAGTTAGATATAAGTGCATGCGCTTTACCTCTTATTCCATAATTATATAATTTGTCTAAAAGAATAGCATGGTTGACAGTATCAAAAGCTTTTGCTAGATCTAAAAATGCAATAGCTATTGGTTTACTTTTGTCTAATTTCTTATAGATTATGTTCATTAAGTAACTAAGAGCATCTTTGGTACCTTTCTTTTTTATAAATCCAAATTGATTCTGCGCTAACAAATTATTACTGTCCAAAAATGATTGTAAACGAACATATACAATTTTTTCAAATATCTTTGCTACGTTAGAAATTAGAGATATCGGTCTATAGTTTGATGTATCCATTTTACTGCCCGATTTAAAAATAGGAACTACCTCAGCTGTTTTAAGCGCTTGAGGCCATGTTGATTTTTCAATACAAAGATTAAAGATATGTGTTAGTACATTAACAATTTGATATGATAGTATTTTTAGTGTTTTGGTAGTAATGTTATCTACCCCACCATTTTTTATTTTCATGTTATCAATTATTTGAAGAATTTCCTCGTTATTAGTCGGTTTAATGTAAATTGTATTCATGTTCATTGCTGGTAATTGTAAATGCTTACCCTGGGGTTTTACAATGGTGTTAATTAGATCTTTTCCAATTCTACAAAAGTACGAATTCATATGATTGTCAATTTGCGTCTGATCCTCTGTTGTGCAATTGTTATTTAAAATGATCTTATTTATTGTATTATTCTTTTTCAAGTTGGTTCCCATTTTTTTGTTTATGTATTTCCAAAGTTGCTTGGCATTATTGATATTGTTCTTAATTAAATTTCTTTCATGTTTTATTTTTGCCTCATTAATAACTTTGTCTAGCTTCTTTGTGTAATTCTTATATTCTAATTTTATTAGATTATTATTTGGTTCATTGCGCATTTTAATATATAGTTGTTCTTTCTTTTCACACGAGATCATTATTGCTTTAGATATCCAATCCTTCCTTGGATATCTCTTGTTATTTCTTGTTTTATGCGCTTCTTTAGACTTTTCTAAGCAGTCTAGTATTTCAGTTATCAAGAATGCGGTAGCTTCATCAGGATCATGCATTGCCTCTATACATTCCAATTTTTTGTAATGGCTATACTTGAAAGTCTATAGTAATTATAGTGATACTGGATATTTTCTTGTTTTAATTTTGGTGGCTTATTCAATTTCAAGAAAAGTGGATAATGATCAGTAAAAGGAATCGAGAGTTTAAAAGTTTTAGTATCTATAGATGTAGCTTTTATGTACATCTTGTCAATGCATGTACCGCTTCCGCCACTATCATTTGGTCTAGTTGTATGTATAAAACCCGGGAAGAAACCCTTTTCCATCATATTGTCTAATAATTCTAAGCTATATACATCTTCTTTCATAATATCGATGTTAAAATCACCAATAATCAGGTGGTTTTTTATATTTCTTTTGCTTTTGATAAATGATTTTACATTCAAAATAAATTCAAGGCGCGGTAAATCATCACATCGATATAATGCGGAAATTTCAAGATTACTGTTGTTATTTAGACTTATTCGTGAGTTTAATAGTTTGAGTCTACCAATTTCGATTATTTCAGTAATTTCTGATACACAATCTTTTATATATACAACGACACCATCATTTTGATTTATGTTACCGTTATTGTAATGCAATTTATATCCCTGTATTGCGAAAAAGTGAAATTGAATAAGAAAAATATATATTATATCATGCATTATTTGCCTTTATATATTCATTAATAAAAACCGATGCCCATTCATTACTTACTTAACTAAGTACCTAAAAATGAATTTGTTGTTCATATAGTTATTATACCCTCCATTATTTGAATCACATTAAAAATTGAACGATAGGAAAGGGTCAACCCTCAAAATAAAAACAACTTCACATTCTATCTTCCAACGTTTCGCTGAATGATGTCAGCCTCTTCAGGGAACTGTTTATTAACAATACAAGTAATATATGTACATTAAAAACATACGGTTATCAAAAGCTTTTTCAAAATGAACAAAGAACATAAACTTACTATAATATCCACAACATATTAAAAAAATATTTTTTTATTGTAGTAACAACTACATTGTCAACAATCATACAGTGAGTAACATTGTATGTAAACTAAACGACTAATTAAGGAAAAATTTGACTAGAATGTATAGTCATTGCCACAACTGTTACTGCCCGCACATATTATACACACGTGAGCTTACACGAAAATTTAGAAAATGACAGACGAAGTCCGTAGTCATAATAACAGTAGAATTCTAAAGAGCATTAAAATACCTATATTTTCTAAAAAAAATTCTCTAGCTATCACGGTTCATTTGTTAATAACAAAAACCTCTTTTTTTTTTAAAAAAAGCTTATAACTCCTAAACTAAACGGTCAATTTTCTTGAGAAAAATCATCTTAATGCAGAAAATAGCTGTACTCTGTAAAAATTTAAATTCATTTTGTCGACTAGTTTTTGAGAAAAAAATTGAAATGTGAAAAAAATGAGTTTTGTATGTCCAACGATTGCGGGAGTAAAATTGACATAATCGCTTTGAAATTCTTTGTAGAGGTAGATTTTTAATAGGTCTCGGCCCACATAGCACGAAATATTTCAAGAAAATGTTTCGGAAATATTTAAATATCCGCATCTTTTTTCCTTCAGAAATATTTCAAGAAATATTTCTGTCAAGTTTCTTGAAACTTTGCATGAAAGCTTTCTGCAATATTACCGCAAACTTTCATAAAGTATTTACAGAATACGTAAAACTTTCATGAAATATTTCTCAAATATTTTCAAATTATTTTGTTGTAATATTTTCATAAATATTGCAATAACATTTCCTGATATATTTCAGAAATATTTAAATGTCCGCATCTTTTTCGTTCAGTAATATTTCATGAAATATTTCTGTAAAGTTTCGTGAAAACTGTAAGAAATGTTTCTGAAATGTTGCAGAAAACTTTCACGAATAGTTTGAATAATCTGAAAACTTGACATGAAATATTTCAGAAATGTTGTGGTATTATTTTTCATAATATTACTGTAAAGCTTTCAGAAAGATTTCACAGAAAGATTTCAGAAATGTTTTTATGTCCGCATCATCTTTCTTTCAGCAATATTTCATGAAATATTTCTATAAAGTTTCGTGAAAACTTGTAAGAAATGTTTCTGAAATATTTCAGAAATGTTTCACGAATAGTTTGAATAATCTGCAAACTTGACATGAAATATTTCAGAAATGTTGTGGTATTATTTTTCGTAATATTACTGTAAACCTTTCAGAAATATTTCACAGAAAGATTTCAGAAATGTTTTTATGTCCGCATCGTTTTTCGTTCAGCAATATTTCATGAAATATTTATGTAAAGTTTCGTGAAAACTTGTAAGAAATGTTTCTGAAATATTGCAGAAAAGTTTCACGAATAGTTTGAATAATCTGCAAACCTGACATGAAATATTTCAGAAATGTTGTGGTACGATTTTTCGTAATATTACTGTAAACCTTTCAGAAAGATTTCACACAAAGATTTCTGAAATGTTTTTATGTCCGAATCATTTGCGTTCACCAATGTTTCATGAAATATTAGTGCAAAATTTCTTGAAAACTTATACGAAAAGTTTCTGAAATATTGCAGAAATCTTTCACAAAGTATTTGTATAATCCGTCAACTTGCCATGAAATATTTCAGCAATATTTCATGAAATATTTGTGCCAAGTTTCTTGAAACCTTTTACGAAATGTTTCTGAAATATTGCAGAAAAATTTCAAAAAGAATTGTACATTTTTCACCTTTTATAAAGATTCATAGAAACCTTTCATGAAAGTTTTCTGAAAGATCCAAATGTCTAGATAAATTGCTGGCAGAAAGTTTTCCGAAAAGATTTTAAGTAAATCTTTCAAGAAACCTTTCAGGAATTTTTCAGAAACCTTTCAGGAACCTTTTCTTCAAGTTCTTGAAAGAAGTAACCTTAAAGCTATGATTAATATATAGGAGAAATCTCTATAAGTATCACAATTTTCGCATATTTTACAGAACTTAATTATTCTATATTAGTCGCAATGTTATAATCGCAGAAAATATTTTACATAAAATTTTTTGACCTGACCGGGAATTGAACCCACGATCTTTGGGTTACTACGCACGCACGCTATCCGTTACGCTATCGCTCGCTTGAAGGACTTCGGACATTTTCATCTAAATACGGTGCACTTCTCATGATTATTTAATTGTTATAATTTTGATGATTTTTATTTAAAATAATTATGGTTTTAAAACATTATTTATTTAAATCGTTAAATTAAAGATATGTAGTGTCGGTAAGGTAGAAATTAAACCAGTATACTGAATAGATTTTCCTAAATAAAGAAAATATTAACTTAAATTATTACTCTGAATAAACATGTTTGTATAAAATAATAATAGAATGGTTTTAAAAAAATTTTGAGTATAGTATCTAAATACACGGTGAGTATCAAAATTGTGTTTTTCCAAAAAACTGAAAAATTTTTTAATTCAAAGAAAAATTGTAATGTCGATAAGTAGGGATCTGCGTTTTTGTCATTTTTAAATAAATCTTGCCGTAAAACTTGTCAAAACATTTAGTGAAATTTTTGTGTCCTCTGTGCAGTCTCTACACAAAATATTTCAGAAAAGTTTCAGAAACCTTTCCTGTAATGATAGTGGAAACTTTTAACGCAACATTTCTCGTAATTACGAAAAATTAAATTTAAGATTTAAAATTTAAAATTAAATAAAAATTCTTCAGATTATTTAAATTTTATTTAAAATTTTAAATTTATTTAGAAAATTTTTTAACGGTTTTTTAAATTTTAAATTTATTTTTAAAAATATTAAAATTTTTTTTTAGTTGTAAATTTATTTACAAAGTTCTTTAAATTTTAAATTAAAATTAAGAGATTTTACGGAAAATATTTCTGCAAGGTTATGGAAATATTTGTTCAAAAAGTTTGTGATGGAGATATGAATATTTTGAGAAACTCTTCAGAAAAGTTTTTGCAAGATTTTGTGTAATGTTTTGAGTATCTAAACAAGAAGCTTGCGTGAAATATTTCAATAAATGTTGCCGCAAACTTGCCAAAACATTTCGTGAAATGATTATATCCTCAGTTCAATCCATACAAAAAATATTTCAGAAAAGTTTCCGAAATCTTTTCTGTAATAATAGTGGGAATGTTTACGCAAAATTTTTTGTAATCTTACGGAAAATATTTCTGCAAGTTTGTGGAAATATTCGTTCAAAAAGTTTGTGACCGAGATATGGATATTTCGAGAATCTTTTCAGAAAAGTTTCTGCAAGATTTTGTGTATTGTTTCGAGTAGCTTAACAAGATGCTTGCATGAAATATTTCAATAAATGTTGCCGCAAACTTGCCGAAACATTTCGTAAAATTTTTGTGTCTGCCCAAACCATTCACAAATATTTCAGAAAAGTTTCAGAAATTTTCCCTGTAATAATTGTAGGAATGTTTATGCAACATTTCTCGTAATCTTACAGAAAATATTTCGGCAAGTTTATGGAAATATTGGTTCAAAAAGTTTATGACCGAGATATGAAATTTCGAGAAACTTTGCACAAAAGTTTCTGCAAGATTCTGTGTAATGTTTTAATTATCTCAACAGAAAGCTTGCGTGAAATATTTCAATAAATGTTCCAGAAAACTTGACACAATATTGCTTGAAAAAGTTCCCGATCATCAAAGTATGAAAATTTTGAGAGACTTTTCAGAAAAGATTCTGCAAGATTTGGTGTAATGTTTCGAGTATTTTAACAAGAAGCTTGCGTGAAATATTTCAATAAATGTTACCGCAAAATTCCTGAAACATTTTGTAAAATATCTTCTGTCCAAACCATTCACAAAATATTTTAGAAAAATTTCAGAAACCTTCCCTGTAGTAATTGTGGAAATGTTTACGCAACATTTCTCGTAATCTTACAGAAAATATTTCTGTAAGTTTATCGAAATATTGGTTCAAAAAGTTTAGGACCGAGATATGAATATTTCGAGAAACTTTGCACAAAAGTTTCTGCAAGATTCTGTGTAATGTTTTAACAGGCTCATTACTGACAATGTATAAGCTTTTTCTACCCTCAGGTCCTCGTAAAAAAACGTTAAATTTTTTATATTTTTCAAATTTTACATGAAAAATTAATTAAAACTTTGCAGATTTGGATCCTGTTAGATATTATAATTGATGCTAGTATCATATAGAATAAGAAAGTAATAGTATAAAATAATTTTATTAACTTTTCAAACAGCGCAACCATAAACTGAGAAATATCGCTTGAGTCAAGGATGACTCGTGACGTACCAGTGGAAAGAAATTCACGAGTCGTTTTTGACCCGTGCCGTCCTGAACCTGTTAAGTATTTTAACAGGAAGCTGGCGTGAAATATTTAAATAAATGTTCCAGAAAACTTGCCACAATATTGCTTGAAAAAGTTCCTGACCATCAAAGTATAAATATTTTGAGAAACTTTTCAGAAAAGATTCTGCATGATTTTGTGTACTGTTTCGAGTATCTTTAGAAAAAGTTGGTGTGAAATATTTCAATAAATGTTGCCGCAAACTTGCCAAAACATTTTGTGAAATGTTTGTGTCCTCTGTCCAAAACCCTTCACAAAATATTTGAGAGTAGTTTCAGAAACCTTCTGTGCAATGATAGTTGAAATAATTACGCAATATTTTTTGTAATCTTACGAAAAATATTTCTTCAAGGTTGTGAAAATACTGGTTCAAAAAGTTTTTGATCGAGATTGTTTTGAGTATCTTAACAAGAAGCTTGCGTGAAATATTTCAATAAATGTTGCCGCAAACTTGTCAAAACCTTTCGTGAAATGTTTGTGTCCTCTGTTCAAACCATTCACAAAATATTTCAGAAAAGTTTCAGAAACCTTCCATATCATGATAGTCGGAATGTTTACGCAACATTTCTTGTAATCTTAGTGAAAATATTTCTGTATGGTTGTGGAAATATTGGTTCAAAAAGTTTTTGACCGAGATATGAATATTTCGAGAAACTTTGCACAAAAATTTCTGCAAGATTTGGTGTATTGTTTTGAGTATCTTAATAAGAAGCTTGCGTGAAATATTTAAATAAATATTTCAGAAAACTTGCCACAATATTGCTTGAAAAAGATTCCGATTATCAATGTATGAATATTTTGAGAAACTTTTCAGAAAAGTTTCTGCAAGATTTTGTGTAATCTTTCGAGTATCTTAACAAGGAGCTTGCGTGAAAATTTCAATAAATGTTGCCGCAAACTTGCCGAAACATTTCGTGAAATGTTTGTGTTCTCTGTCCAAACCATTCACAAAATATTTCAGAAACCTTCCATCTAATGATAGTCGGAATGTTTACGCAACATTTATTGTAGTGTTACGGAAAACATTTCTGCATTTTGGTACTTAGATTTCAAATGTCTTGTACCGAAAAGAGAATGTGTAAAAAAAATCAGAAAAGTTCATTTGAATTTAGCCCTTCGGAATTCAGTTATTATTTATATTAGTGACACTGCAATTTAATTTACATAAATGCACGCTTTTACTTATGATTATGAAGTGCTTCCAATTGTGTTAATTGATTTAGAGTTGCGAAAAATGATCTATTTTTTTTTCATATTAGTTTCAAGTATTTATATCAAAATTTGAAACTTTTCTAATTTTTTGTTTAATGGTAATGCTCAAATACAATACATTGTCAAACTTATTTTAAAATTTGTTGTCAGCATTATGATACAAATAAAAGGAATGTGGAGATTAGATTTGTACTTATAATAATCCACTTGCATGCTATCTAATATCTTATTTTTTTTTAATTATACATAAAATTATAAATTTGATTAACTTCTGATATTTACTATTATTTTCGGAATTAGAGTCAGGAGAAATTGAATTTTATTGTAATCAAAAGCAATGTCCTTCGAACATAAACGTTTCACGAAATATTGTGTCAAGTTTTCTCAAACATTTCATGAAATATTTCATGCAAGCTTCTTGTTAAGAACCTAGAAACATTACAGGAAATCTTGCAGAAAGATTTCAGCGAATTTTCTCAAAATATTCATAACTAGTTCTGGAAAAATTTCAACCAATATTTCTGAAACCCTGCAGAAATATTATTCGAAAGTTTTCAAGAAAAACTGGGGAAACATTCCCACTATCACTCTGGAGAATAAGTTTGCGAATCTTTTTTGAAATATTTTATCTTGTCGAAAACAGTTATTAAAATATTTTACGCATGTCTTTTTTTTAGATACTTAAAAAATTATAGAAAATCTTGTAGAAAGTTTTATGCAAAGTTTCTCAAAATATTCATACCTTAATGGTCGGAAATGATTTCAAGCCTAATATTTCTAAAATCTGCAGAAATATTTTCCGTAAGATTACAAAAAATATTGTTGAAACATTCCCACTATCATTTCGGAGATATTTTCTCAAACTTTTCTAAAATATTGTGTTATCGGGAACATTTATTTAATTATTAATTCATAGGTTTGTTTATTTAAGAAATATTCGTTGAAAAATTTCCAGGCCAAATTATGAATATTTCAAGAAACTTTGCTAAATTCTTTCTGCAAGATACCCTGTAATGTTTCTAGTTTCTTAACAAGAAGCTTGCGTAAAATATTTCATGAAATGTTTCAGAAAACTTGCCACAATCTTTCGTGAAATGTTTATGATCTCTGTTCAATCCTTACACAAAATATTGCAGAAAAGTTTCAGAAACTTTTTCTAGAATGATAGTGGGAATCTTTCCACAACTCTTCTTGTAAAATTTCTAGAAGTATTTCTGCAAGGTTGCAGAAATATTCGTTGAAAAATTTCTAGGCCAAGTTATGAATATTTCGAAAAACTTTGCCGAAACCTCTCTGCAAGATTTCCTGTAGTGTTTCTAGTTTCTTAATATGAAGCTTGCATAAAATATTTCATGACATGTTTCAGAAAACTTGCCACAATATTTCGTGAAATGTTCATGACCTCTGTTCAATCCTTACACAAAATATTGCAGAAAAGATTCAGAAACCTTTTCTGGAATGACAGTGGTAATGTTTCTACAACTTTTCTTGCAAAATTTCAAGAAATATTTCTGCAAGGATGCAGAAATTTTCGTTGAGAAATTTCCAGGCCAAGGTATGAATATTTTGAAAATCTTTTCTGAAATCAACAAGAAGCTTGCATGAAATATTTCTTGAAATATTACAGAACACTTGCCACAATATTTCGTGAAACTTTTGCAGTGTATGCACTTTGAATTTTTCAGGAAAGGTTACTCAAATTTTTCTACAATGTTTCTTGAAATATAATACGAAATGTTTTAGAAATGTCTCTGTATTATTGCTGCCATCTTGTAGCAATATGCTGCTAATATGTTAGTAAAAACAACATTTAACAAATATTAGTTACAAAATTTCATTATTAGTAAGAATTTAATATGAACCTTTTATGAAAACTTTTAGAAACCATTTCCGTGATGATGTTCAAAATGTTCCCAAAATTTGTGTTGCAATTTTACGAAAAACGTTTCTGCACTGTTTTATAAATATTATGCAAAACTGTTGGCACTGAGATATGAATATTTCGAAAAACTTTTCAGAAAAATTTGTGCAAGATTTTGTGCCATATTTCAAGTATCTTAACAGGGATTTTGCGCGAAATATTTCACGAAATGTTGCCACAAACTTCTCAAAACATTTCCTGAAATGTTTGAGTCCTCTGTCCGATCCATACACACAATATTTCAGAGAAGTTCCAGAAACCTTCCGTATAATGTTTGCGAGAATGTTTAAGCAACATTCCACGTAATCTTACGGAAAATATTTCTGCAAGGTTGTAGAAATATTGGTTCGAAAAGTTCGTGACCAAGATCTGAATATTTCGAGGAACTTTTCAGAAAGGTTTCAGCAAGATTTTGTGCAATATTTCAAGTATCTTAACAGGTAGCTTGCGTGAAATATTTCAAGAAATATTGCTGCAAACTTGCAAAAACATTGCGTGAAATTTTCATAGTGAGCGCTTCACGAATCTTTCATGAAATGTTTCTAAAAGTTTTCCACAATATTTCTTGTAACATAAAAAGAAATGTTTCAGCATACTTTCTGTCTTATTGTGGCAATGTTTCTTTGAAATATTTCTTGAAATATTTCTGTGCAATATTTTATGCTATGTGGAGAAATAAATGTTTTCAAGAAATCTTTCGCAAACCTTTGCAGAATATTTCATGCAATAGTATCTGATTGTTTGCTCAAACATTGCAGGAAATATTGCTTCAAAGCTTTCGTAAACCTTGCAGGAATATTTCTTGAGTGTTGCCCAACGGCATTGCTATTCGAAAAGCATTTTTCTCAAAATATAGCAGAAATATCACACGCAACGATACAGAAAATATTTCGAAAAGATTTCCCCATAACATTTTGTGAAATATTTCTGTAACATTTATGAAATATATATTGGAAGGAATTTAATAGTGGATATAAATCTTTTCAAGAAACCTTTCGTAAACCTTTCTACAATATTTCATGCAATATTATCTGATTGTTTGCTGAAACATTGCAGGAAATATTGCTTGGAAGCTTCCGTAAATCTTGCAGGAATATTTCTTGAGTGTTGCCCTAACGACATTGCTATCCGAAAAGAAATATTCTCAAAATATTGCAGAAATATTACACGCAATGTTACAGAAAATATTTCGAAAACCTTTCCGCATAACATTTTGTGAAATATTTCTGTAGCATTTATGAAATATATTTTGGAAGGAATTTAATAGTGGAAATATCTCTTTTCAAGAAACCTTTTGTAAACCTTTCCACAATATTTCATGCAATATTATCTGATTGTTTGCTGAAATATTGCAGGAAATATTGCTTGGAAGCTTCAGTAATTCTTGCAGGAATATTCCTTGAGTGTTTCCCTAACGGCATTGCTATCGGAAAGGAAATATTCTCAAAATATTGCAGAAATATTACACGCAATGTTACAGAAAATATTTCGAAAACCTTTCCGCATAACATTTTGTGAAATATTTCTGTAGCATTTATGAAATATATTTTGGAAGGAATTTAATAGTGGAAATATCTCTTTTCAAGAAACCTTTTGTAAACCTTTCCACAATATTTCATGCAATATTATCTGATTGTTTGCTGAAATATTGCAGGAAATATTGCTTGGAAGCTTCAGTAATTCTTGCAGGAATATTCCTTGAGTGTTTCCCTAACGGCATTGCTATCGGAAAGGAAATATTCTCAAAATATTGCAGAAATATTACACGCAATGTTACAGAAAATATTTCGAAAACCTTTCCGCATAACATTTTGTGAAATATTTCTGTAACATTTATGAAATATATTTTGGAAGGAATTTAATAGTGGAAATATCTTTTTTCAAGAAATTTTTCGTAAACCTTTCCACAATATTTCATGCAATATTATCTGATTGTTTGCTGAAACATTGCAGGAAATATTGCTTGGAAGCTTCCGTAAATCTTGCAGAAATATTTCTTGAGTATTTCCCTAACGGCATTGCTGTTAGAAAAAAAATATTCTCAAAATATTGCAGAAATATTACACGCAATGTTACAGAAAATATTTCGAAAACCTTTCGGCATAACATTTTGTGAAATATTTCTGTAACATTTATGAAATATATTTTGGAAGGAATTTAATAGTGGAAATATCTCTTTTCAAGAAATCTTTCGTAAACCTTTCCATAATATTTCATGCAATATTATCTGAATCTTTGCTGACACATTGCAGGAAATATTGCTCGAAAGCGTCCGTAAATCTTGCAGGAATATTTCTTTAGGTTTTCCCCAACGGCATTGCTATCCGAAAAGAAATATTCTCAAAATATTGCAGAAATATCACACGCAACGATACAGAAAATATTTCGAAAACATTTCCCGATAACATTATGTGAAATATTTGTATAGCATTTATGAAATATATTTTGAAAGGAATTTAATAGTGGAAATAAATCTTTTCAAGAAATCTTTCGTAAACCTTTCCACAATATTTCATGCAATATTATGTGATTGTTTACTGAAACATTGCGGGAAATATTGCTTGGCAGCTTCCGTAAATCTTGCAGGAATATTTCTTGAGTATTTCCCTAACGGCATTGCTATTCGAAAAGAAATATTCTCAAAATATTGCAGAAATATTACACGCAATGTTACAGAAAATATTTCGAAAACCTTTCCGCATAACATTTTGTGAAATATTTCTGTAACATTTATGAAATATATTTTGGAAGGAATTTAATAGTGAAAATATCTCTTTTCAAGAAGAATTTCGTAAACCTTTCTACAATATTTCATGCAATATTATGTGATTGTTGGCTGAAATATTGCAGGAAATATTGCTTGAAAGCTTCCGTAAACCTTGTAGGAATATTTCTCTAGTGTTTCACCAACGGCATTGCTATCCGAAAAGAAATATTCTGAAAATATCGCAGAAATATCACAAGCAACGATACAGAAAATATTTCGAAAACATTTCCCTATAACATTATGTGAAATATTTCTGTAACATTTATGAAATATATTTTGGAAGGAATTTAATAGTGAAAATATCTCTTTTCAAGAAAACTTCCGTAAACCTTTCTACAATATTTCATTCAATATTATGTGCTTGTTGGCTGAAACATTGCAGGAAATATTGCTTGAAAGCTTCCGTAAACCTTTTAGGAATATTTCTTGAGTGTTTCACCAACGGCATTGCTATCCGAAAAGAAATATTCTCAAAATATTGCAGAAATATTACACGCAATGATATATAAAATATTTCGAAAACATTTCCGCATAACATTATGTAAAATATTTGTATAACATTTATGAAATATATTTTGAAAGGAATTTAATAGTGGAAATAAATCTTTTCAAGAAATCTTTCGTAAACCTTTCCACAATATTTCATGCATAAATGATTATTATTATTATATTAGATTACCGAAACATAATGCGATAAGCTTAATGGAAAGTTCCGGCGAAATTTCCGAGTAGTGTTACCTTGCAATGTTTCACAAAAACTTTCCGTAAGTTTAACGGAATCATCAAAAAGATTCCAACTATGAGACTCGACAAAATTCCATGAAACCTTTTGAACGGTTCCGGTAATTTTACATGAAACATTCGCAGAATCCGTACTGAAATCTTTTATGAAAGATAACTAGAAATATTACAGTAAGCTTGCTGAAAGATTAAACTGGAACAATGATTGCAAATCTTCCAAAAAACTTTTGAAAAAGATTAATGAATACTTTCAGGGAAGATTCCACTAAAGATAAATGGAATCTTTTATGAAAGATTCGAGTAAGCATAAATAAAAGATTACCGAAAAATAATGCGAAAAGCTTAATGAACGTTCCGGCGAAATTTCCCAGTAGTCTTACCTTGCAATGTTTCACGAAAGCTTCCCATAAGATTCGCGTAATCAACCAATATAATTCCAACTATGAAACGCAGTAGCAGTCCAACAGTCCAAGAAAACTTTTAAAGGGTTTCTGGAGCTTTACATGAAACAGTCTAAGAATCGATACTGGAATCTTTCATGAAAGGTAATCAGACAGGTGACCGTGAGGTTACTGAAAGATTGAACTGTAAATTTATTGTAAATCTTTCGAAAAACTTTTCAAATAGATTTATAAGTACTTCCAGGCAAGATTCCACTAATCATAAATGGAACTTTTCATTAACGTTAGCGGTAAGCATGAACAGAAGATTACAGAAAAACAATGCGTGAAGCTTAAATGAAGGTTTCGGGGAAACCTCTCAATAGCAATACCTTGAAATGGTTTTCGTAAGCTTTCCGTAAAGATTCACGGACTCAACCAAAAATATTCCAACTATGCGATTCAGTAACATTCCATGAATGCTTTTGAAAGGTTTCCGGAACCTTCCATGAAACATTCTAATAATCGATACTGGAATCTTTCATGAAAGATAACTAGAAGAGTTACAGTAAGCTTACAGTAACTTACTGAAAGATTGAACTGGAACATTGATTGTGAATCTTCCGAAAAACTTTTGAAAAGATTTATAAATACTGGAATCTATCATGAAAGGTAACCAGAATGGTTACAGTAAGCTTAGTGAAAGATCAAACTATAACATTGATTGCAAATCTTCCGAAGAACTTTTAAAAAAGATTTATGAATACTCTCAGGGAAGATTCTACTCAACATAAATAGAACCTTTCATAAAAGATTGCAGTGAGAATAAGTCAAAGATTACTGGAAACGTAACATTTTCTGGTAAGGTTCCGCGAAAGCTTGCCGTAAGTTTAATGGAATAAAAAAATTCCACCTATGCGACTGAGCAACATTTCATGAAAGCTTTAGAAAGTTTTCGGGAACCTTAAATAAAATATTCCAAAAATTAATGCTTTAAGGAGATGTTGGATACCGACATCATCTTCCAACGAGTATACTTTATCAAAATTATAATAGAATGGTTATGAAATAATTCTATGTATAGTATTTAAATATAAGGAGGGCGTAAAAATTGTGGTTTTCCAAAAAACTATTTAGAAACTTTTTAATTAAAACATAATTTTAATGTTGATAAGTCGGAATCTGCATTTTTGTCATTTTGATCCAATTTTTCAACGATTATCTCTCATAATAGTGCTCTCATAAGAATCTAAAAGAATTCTGAGTATTGTATTTATATAAAATGAAGACGTGTTTTTCCAAATGAATGTTTAAAAGTAATAATTAAAATTAATATTTTCTTTGTTTAGAAATAACACAGTTTGATACGAAGGCGTACACCTTTTCGCTTGTGTATCGAACAGTGTTTTTTGACAGGACGTGTACAATGCTTGATTTAGCGCATGCTTTTTCATTCAAGCGTGCGCGAAATCGAGCTTTGCGCACGGAGTGTCAAAATAATACAGATACATTTCGATACTAGTGCGTCACAGTGATTTTATCCTAGTATGGACGTTTGCGCCTGAGCGAAGCCAGGGTGAAAAGGTCACACGAGGTTAAAATCACCTTCTCGCTCGCGTATCGCGTATTCTTAAAGAGAAAGCGTTGTAACGGTGAAAATTTTCAAAACAGAGATTTTAATGAATTTCGTTGTTTTTGAGGTTCCTGAGTCAGAATAGGTTTTTAAAAAATGTATGTATGTATGTATGAATTTATGAAACCAAATTTTGTCCCCGGCATAACTCTTGAACGGATAGACGTAATGAGCTGAACTTTTGCATGCATCTTATGTATGCCTTAACTTAGAACTGATTAAATTTTGGAGTCCAATGGATGACTACAAGGTCTTATTTTGATAAAATAACAATTTTGCGAAAATTTTTTGTTTCAGAAATAATTTTTTTTTTAATTGGTTCTTAAGATATAGAAAATGGATACCGATATTCTTAAAGTACATTCAATTTATTTCTAAATTAATTATTTAAAAACTAGTCACGAGTTTTTTTTAGTTAAAAATGCGGATTTGAAAAAGTAGCTACTTTTTAGAGAAATTAACTAATTTTATAAATTATAAAAAACTTTTTCGGCATTATATCTCGAATGGAGCCCGATATTCTTAAAGTACAGTTAATTTCATTCTAAATTATGTATTTTAAAACTACTTACGAGTTACTTTGGTCTCAAAAATGTGATTTAAAAAAGTAACAACTTTAATATTTATATGAATTGTAAATAATCTTTTCATCGTTTCATCTTAAAGATGCATATAATCCATTATAAAAATATCCTATAGAAAATCCTGTAGGAAATGCTGTAGAAAATCCTATAGGCATCCCGTAGAAATCCTATACGAATCCTATAGGATACTTTATAGGCAGTCCTATATGAAATTCTATATAGGAAGTTCTATAGGAAATTCTAGGTGAATTTCGCGCTTTTCCTGCAGGAAACCCTATAGGAAATCCTATAGGAAATTCTGTAGGTAATTCTGTAGGAAAAACAGTAGACAATTTTACATGGAAAATCCTGCAGGGAATTCTAGAGTATTTTCGTGAAAACATTTTATAGAGGTTTAGCATCTTATTTAGCGCTGTAACATCGTACAGCTGAATCAGTGGCAGTCCTAGGTAAGGAGTTACACCCGAGGGCTGCCGTGCACGACTGCCGGCGCCTTGCTGATTAAGCCCAGTGAGCTCAGATATCAAAATCAAGGTAATCCTTGTCACATTGACTCTTCGTAAAGAGTCGTACGAACGGTTGAATGTCATGTCTTTACATACCCTTGTGGTTCCAATGTGTTTATGAGAGTCCCGACTGCTGCAAGTAGTTATTGTGGCACCATGGGGCAGACACAACAAACCTCCACCACCGACTTTGAGGTCATTGACCCTTTCTGGTGGTGGGGGTTTATTATGTCTGCCCCATGGTGCCACAATATTCAAAATTCAAAATTATGATTTAAACTTAACTCTATGATTTCAAAATTTTAAATTATGATTTAAACTTAACTCTATGATTTCAAAATTTAAAATATAACTTGAACTTTTAAAATTTATATAATATTGAACTCTATGATTTAAAATTTAACTTTACAATTTAACTCTATAATATTAACTATTATTGACTTAGTCAATTTATATAAGATAAATATACAATTAAAAACAAAAATTGTTGGTGGTATTATAAGAAAAATTGATGTGTGTTTAAAATACTATCACAAGATTGTTTTCAATTGTTCAATATTTTTCATATATATTTATTATATAAGAGTTGAATTGTAAAAGAAAAATTTTAAATCATAGTTTCATCAAATTTTAAATTATAAAAGTTGAATTGTAAAAGAAAAATTTTAAATCATAGTTTCATCAAATTTTAAATTATTAAGTTGAATTGTAAAAGAAAAATTTTAAATCATAGTTTCAAATTTTGAATATTGTGGCACCATGGGGCAGACATAATAAATCCCCACCACCAGAAAGGGTCAATGTATTATGGCTGCCCCATATTGCCACAATATTCAAATTTGAAACTATAGTTTCATATATGATTTAAAATCATATATGATTTAAAATCACATATGATTTAAAATCACACACACACACACACACACACACACACACACACACACACACACACACACACACGCATACACACACACACACACACACACACAATATTTAAAAGTAAGTATACACATGCACACATTTTTAATAATAATATTTAAATAATTATAAGAATACTTACATCATCATTTTCCGGCCCTTCGGCTATTGTGGTGGTTGTTATTAATTACTATACACTTTGTCACTTTGCCATAGTTTTTACCACTGTCACTTAGAACTAAACAATATGCTAATAACTAAGCACTTTGTCATTCGAGTTAAATTATATTCCAAACACTTTGTCACTTAAGTATACGGTTCACTTTGTCACTATAAACTATTTATAACTCCTCGATGTGTGTGTGTGTGTGCGCCATCATGGCAAAAATTGCCTCTCCTTCTGGCAGTACACTGTGTCTTCATTGCAGGCCGGGCACAACCAGAATCCGCAAGATGCACAACGAATCCAACGACGATGACGCTGGCACCAAAACCGTTTACCACAGCCGTAGCAAATGTCGCGATAGCGACGTGGTGCATCATACACCACGTCTCGGCGACGGCGACTTATACGCTGCTGAATACCACGTAATCGCCGATGCATACGAGACATCTCTTCGTCGCGTTGTAACCGTAATAAATGTTGTACCCCGCGAAAAAATCTTCGTCACACACACATCGCATGTCGCAGTGTCACTTCATCGATATCTAACTCGTTATCATTGTCACTTTCACTTTCACTTTCGATATCTTCCACTTGATCAGGGTGATTATTATCGATGGTTTCGGGGTCGGAATCTATTTCCTCAGCCTCCACCACATCCATTGGCTGGTCATTCTCCTGATCTTCCTCCTCAATACTATCGCTCTCGAAGCCGCTGTCCACCTCCCCAGCTGCAGCCTCATCGAAAGCATCTTGCAACAAATCTGCAAGTGCAGCATCCTCCTCTAATTGTATTTGACGAGCCTGCTCTTCTAACAGAGCCTCCTGGAGTACCAGAGGTTGTACGCCTTCTTGCCGTATATTGTCAGCAATTCTTGGCTCCCCCATATCGATCAAATTATTCACGAAATTCGCCAGCTCTTGTGGCGGCGAAGCGATGTTGTCAACCAGCTCGGGGTCAGCGTTGATATCGACGCGTACTTCCCCAATATTCTGCATAATAGGGTAGAGAGAGAGAGAGAGATCTTGTCGTGTCGAAAACTTGCGGTAGACTGGAGGACAGCACGGTGCTCTAACCATCATTTTTGTAAAAGTTTGTGAAAACTGAAGCATAAGCTACAGTCTTATCACGTCTAGAGTCTGTAGAAACTTGCAGAAAATCGGATTCTGGATTCATATTACACATGACGGAGGAAGTAGAAATTATTTTTCAAATAACTTCTAAAATCATGCGGTAATAAGAGATGGAACAAAACCCTCGGTTTACTCTTATTACGTCTGGCGAATACTCTAAAATTCTTTTCTCACGAAAACATTCAATCTCAGCCGATATCAAAGACATTTGTCTACTATATTATCCAAATAATTTATAAATTATTTGAGAAAAGTTCATATAAGCACTGATTCAGCGCTTGTACAGCGTTTTACCCAAGAAATATTTTAAATTATTAGTTTATGTTTAATTATTGTTTATTTAAGTTTATTTATTACAAAACTATGTTTAGGAAATGTCTATTTATTAATTTTAAATAAAAAGTTAATATTAATATAAAATTAAATCGACCCGAGTTAGCAGAGAAACATCTGAGTGGGTTTATTAAAAAGCTACAAAAATAGAATGATAACAACTGCATTAGGGGCCACCCCACTAGCACATGTTAAGCTACACCTACTTTTTGTGTATCACCTTGAAGATTTTTCGTTGGCTGTCTCTTATCATAAGTGCAACGAATGAGGTGTCGTCGTTTCTATGCCAAGTAGTCCGTCATAATGGCGAACTGACCAGCCGGTATAATGGTTTACTTACGACTATATTCACATGTACCACTTTCTTAACTTATATGTTCCTGATACATACTGCAAAAAACTGTAATAAAAATTCATTTATTATGATTTCCAAGTACACAAACTCCTCTCTACGTAAACTTCAAGGCAGGATGAGAAAATAGAGAGAGTTTAGTACACTGATCAACGTATTGGTACGGTATTGGCACGATTTACTACCGGAAATTACGGTTAGATCGATCCGCGGTATTAGACTTTTATATAAGGTACCATATCTTCTTTTAAATGAAGATGTTTTGGAATCTCAATGCTTGATCGATTTCGTTATCGATACATTGATCAGTCTAATCGATGGTTATATCAGCTCGCAGTATTATACTTTTTTACTACCCACTTTACCCTCTAACAGTACCGCATATTTATAACTTTCATTAACCAATTAATTTTGTTATTGATTCGGTATTAGTAAGGTATTGGTACGGATATCTTGGAAAGTTACATTCACATTAATTCGCGGTATTGTACTTTATTGTTAGGTACAACATTCTCTTTTTATTGGAGGTATTTTGGAACCTCACAGATCGATCGATTTCGTTATCGATATGTCGATTGATCCAATCGATGATCATTACAACTACTTAAACTCTTTTCGCTGTTTGTTTCTTATGACAAGTACAACGGATGAGACGTTATCACTTGTATGGTTAGTAGTCCGTCATAATAATCAACGGATCAGATAGTATAATACCCTACTTATGACTATTACATATGTGACACCTTCTTAGCTTATATGTTCCTGATACATGCTACGAAAAACTACAATAAAAATTAATTTATTGTTATTATCAAGCACGCAAACAACCCTTTACGTAAACCTCAATACAAGATGAGAAAATAGAGAGAGTTTAGTACACTGATCAACATATTGGCTCGATATTGGCATGATTTTCCACTGGAAATTATAGTCAGATCGATTTGCGGCATTAGACTTTTTTATAAGGTGCTATATCTTCTTTTAAATGAAGATGTTTTGGAACCTCATTGGTTGATCGATTTTGTTATCGATACATTGATCAGTCTAATCGATGGTTATATTAGCTAGCGGTATTACACTTTTTTACTACCCACTTTACCCTCTAACAGTTCCGCATATTTATAACTTTCATTAACCAGTTAATTTTGTTATTGATTCGGGATTCGGTATTAGTAAGGTATTGGTACGGATATCTTGGAAAGTTACATTCACATTAATTCGCGGTATTGTACTTTATTGTTAGGTGCAACATTCTCTTTTTATTGGTGGTATTTTGGAACTTCACAGGCCGATCGATGTATTGATCAACCCAATCAATTTTCATATCAGTTCAGAGTAACATAATTTTACTACACATTGTATCCATCTATTTACCGTATTTTATAACTTAGTCGTAGAAATTATTTTATGGAATTTTTTATAATTCTGAGTGTTTTAAAAAGATTTTTGGTGATTTTTCATTATAATATATTAAGCTGCGATTATGTTTTTAGACTTTTTAAATTCAAAAGTGCCTATTCCTTAAAATTTCGCTGCGTTGCTCTGCATTCTTTTATTCCGTCCCCACCGTAAAATCCGTAGTTTCATGCTCTTTGGTGTTTATATAAGCCGTCTTAAACGATATTTACACCACAGTTCAGTTTGTCTGCGCCCCAGAAACTATCAAAGATTAGTTGAATCAGTACGCTGTTACATACTTATAAATTTGGTTTGAGTGATCGTAGAAATACACTTCATCATCCAGACATACTTCTATCGCACATTAAAGTGAGTTCTTCTTAAAGTATTAAATACTACCACTCTCTCTTAAGTTGTTAATATTGTGACAAGGTGAATTTTAAAATGGAAAATAACTTGTTAGATGATACCTGATTTCAACATGGTCTTCGATGAAACTCGTACACATATGGCAATTTTAAATGTCATTGAACGAGTCGAAACTCTCGAAGCATATGACGAAGATCATTGGACCAATGAAAATTCATTATTCAATACTGTTGAATCAATAAATAGAGATTTAAAAAATTTTGATGACTTAGAAAAAAGTAACAAATACATAAAACTTATTCTTGACTGTAATGTGCATCATACAGAAAAATTACTTAGAAAAAAAGATAATCTATGTAAAAATTAAATAAAATTACAAAACAGTTATTATTATTAAATCAAAATTTTGAACGGAAGTTTGAACAGCAACAGAATCAAATTAATGAATTAAAAAGTGAAATTGAAAAATTGAAGCTGAATAAAAACACATCAAAATAAATATCGTATTTTCTTGTAAACCTATGACCTCTTTATCAGTATTTTTAAATATATCTCATTATGATAATAAATACTTTTTAAAATTTTGTAAAATACTTGTCGTTTCTTATTTTAGGAATGATTTTTATATGGTTCATAATGTAAAAAACCGCTGCCAATTCATTGGCACGTAGCTTTCTCAAACTAATTTTTTGATTCCTTTTATTAAATTAAAATTCGAAAAATAAATTTTTCTGTCCTCCGGCCGGAAAGCGCCAACTTCCCGGCCGCTGCGCGAAACGAAGCTGCCGCTTTCCGGCGCTGTCGAGCAGAAAAATAGTATACAGACCTTGGCCAGTAAAAAAGAAAGCCTCAGATCATATGTAATTGTCGGCCGAGGCGAAGCCGAGGTTCATTTCTTATTTTTACTGCCTAGGTGTGTAATATACTATTTCACGAAAAAAATTGGAAAAATTTTATGGAAAATATTAACTTGTAATTTTTTCATGGCTATTCATTGAGGTTTCATTTGCAATTTATTTGTTTGTGATTTTAATTCTTATATGAATGGAAAACAATCTTCTTCAAGTTCTATTCTTCATTAAATTTTTCTTCTTCAAGTCCACTGTCAATGGCTTCTCGTCGTACATTGGTTCAAAATAAAAAAAATATTCTAAAGTTGTTCTTTGATTGTATTTACCTCAAATATTTCTGAAATTTATGAACCAATCATTTTGCCAAAAGAACTCATCCGACAACTATCAATAATATACCTCTACAATGAACTTGAAGCGAATAAGACAATTTTACTCTTGTAATAGTTGAACATATAAAACTCATTTGTTTTTCATTTTTCAATTTTTACTTTTTTCTTAATAACAAAAGAACCGCAATAGCTAGAGAATTAATTTTTTTAGAAAATATAGGTAATTTAATTCTCTTTCGAATGCCACCCACCCCATTTAGATGAATAGAGCCGTTCTCGAGAAATTACGATTTAAAAAAAAATTCAAAAAAATTTTAACCTCAAATATCTCCGAAATTTATGGATCAATCCTTTTGCCCAAAGAACTCACTCAATTGGTATACAAAATCTACCCCTACAAAAAATTTCGAAGTGACTAAGCCAATTTTACTATAGTTATTGAACGACAAAAAAATAATTTTTTTATAAATTATTTTTTTTCTCAAAAAATAATGAATAAAAAAACCTAAAAATTTAGTAAGTTATAGTACTTAATATCCTTTATAACCAAAAAAATATTCATGTTAATATCTTCTTTTAATTTCGAAATATAACCTATTTACAAAAAATTACGTTTTCATCAATAACTTATGACGAAATATAGCTACCGACTTTTTTTTTTCAAATTGTAGATAATTTTATCCTACATACAGAGAATTCATGATATATAAACAATATTTGTTCTAAATATTAAAAAAATCGAAAATAAAAATTTTGAAAATTAAAAAATGGCTATAAAAAAAATTTAATTTTACAAAAATAGAATATTGACCCCAATTGTGGAAGCAAAATCTAAAAAATGATCACTCTCCCGTTAAAATCGGTCGAGTAGATCATGAGATATCAGCGTATACGGACACACACACACACACACACACACACACACACACACACACACACACACACACACACACCCACACACACACACACGCACACACACATCCATACGGACATACACACACACACATCCATACGGACATACACACACACACATCCATACGGACATTTTCTAAAAATAGTGTATTTCTATTCCAAATTTGCTAAATAACATTTCTTACACATTATCTCATAAACTTTTTTTTTACTATCACAAAGCTTCCTCTAGGAGGAAGCAAAAATACTTAAACTTTATAAATCATTATACCTATAATTAATTTAATGGT
Source organism: Torymus aiolomorphi (assembly GCA_036365515.1). NCBI lineage: Eukaryota > Metazoa > Arthropoda > Insecta > Hymenoptera > Torymidae > Torymus > Torymus aiolomorphi. The sequence goes on along the minus strand of CM070877.1, from coordinate 79,342,683 downwards.
TTAGTAACACTCATAACACCATACACTCACACTCACACACACCCACACACATACTCACACGCACACACACACACACGCACCCACGCACGCACGCACACACACACAGACACACACACACACTCAATCTAGAAATGATTACATTCTCAAAGATTAGGAAGGGTTGTTAGAGTGTGAGTGTTTATGGATACTTTATATATAAAGGGGTACTTTAATTATCTGTCATTTTAATCTTGGATCCTACTAAAGCATGATAATACTGAAAAATGTTTGCTCAGAATAGTAATCAAAACTCTAAGTTCCAATGTCGCCAAATACTATCCATACTGTATGGATTAAATAAATCGTACTGTAAGAAACTTACAGTTGGTCTAGAAAGCCATGTTATTGGCTGTGGTGATTTCAAACCTGTTGTTCGTCTAAGTGATCAAAATATTGCGGGTATACCACTTACGCATACCGAGTGGATCTGCTTTGAAGAAAGTTTTCCCAGGATTGACGAATTCTTTGAATCTGAAGGAAACGAAATGGTTGATCAAAAAATATCTTGTGGTACCAGCTTTAGCATAAGGTTCATGATAAGTTTTTCTGATAAAGCTTTTGAGCTGATAGACGAAACACAAGAGAAAAATCATAGCGGTGATCCACCAACAAAGATATGCTTTCAATCAAGATTGGTGTATAATAAAACAATCTATTATCAGCTCAAACACATCTCTAGAAACGTAGACAATAGGATTAAATATCTGTTAAATGCGTGCAAAGATATAAAATATGTCTTTAATGAAATTTGTAGCTATACGAAAGAGAAATTACAAGAAAAAAATCAATTATCACAATATACACAGTTTACATTTTATGATATACATTCTATAACAAGCACATTTTATACCCATAATGTTAATAAGTTACATAAAATCTTGAAAAAAAATAATTTAAGTATGTTAATAGATGATGCCTATATTTTGATGTATGAACTTGCATCTTTACAGTTGAAGGATATTGATCATATTATGAACAAAAATATTAATCAATAAATGTATTAAAATATCAATCTTGTTTTTCCTTACCTTTGACACGATAGGTATATGACCGTAATAAATTAATTATATTTCAATTAAAATTCTGTTTGTTTCTTAATTATCTCTATTTTAAAGTAATAAAGTTAGCATAAATAAATCTGTTGAAAGTGGTAGCGGCAGTGGCGAAAGGCTCAAGAGGTACATTAAATAGTTTGATATAACACATCAAGCTTTTCGATTCACATTAGGCTTATTGATTCACATTAAGCTTTTTGATACTCATTGAGCACATTTATCACAAGTTTTGTAGCTACAAACTAGCTTGTTACTTCAATTACCTTATCACTTCAAATTAGCCTACCACTTCAAATTAGCTTGTCACTTCAAATTAGCTTGTCACTTCAAATTAGCTTGTCGGTTCATCAGCAATCTGATTTCTCAAAAAGCTTGTGACACGCGCGCGCCGCCGTCGCCGCCGCCGCCACAAACCTCGAGACTTATAAAAAATATTATCTCCTTTAACGAAACAGTTTTTGTCATGGATCCACGGTGGAAACATCCTTGGACATCTATGGTTTGTGGTCCCACATCATGTGGGAAAACCGTGTTTGTTAAAAACTTTTTAAAACATATAGATAGTATGAGTAACGTACACTTTGACCAAATAATAGTTTACTATTCCGAATAGCAATCAACGTACAAAGAACTGAGTGATGATGTCGAATTTCACGAGGGTTTACCAACAAATTCAGACTTTGTCGACGATCCTAGACCAAAATTGATAATTATAGACGACTTGATGAGGGAGTCTTCGGGTGGTGGTGGTGGTGGTGGCGTTATTGCCAATCTTTTTACCAAGGGTAGTCATCATAATAATTTAAGCGTAATATTCATCACACAAAACCTTTTCCATAAGGGCCAGCGTGAAATTTCGTTAAATTCTAATTATATAGTTATTTTAAAAAACCCTAGAGATAAATCTCAGATACAGTATCTAGCTCGCCAAGTGTGTCCTGAAAATCCACAATTTCTACAAGAGACTTATCTTGATGCAACTAAACAAGCACACTCCTATTTATTACTTGATTTACGCCAAGATACACCTGATAATCGTCCTTTTCGTAATAATATATTTCCGTTTGATAAATATCACTATGTTTATGTTCCCAAGAAATCTATAAAAGGTAACGAATTTGGGAATAATATACCAGTCATACGATTGTAATGGGTTCGAGTAGACGCAAGCGTCTTGGACAAAAAAATTTAAATACTTAAAAATCTCTGCTTCATTTCGTTCGATAAAAGTCAACGACGTGTTTTATTATGCGAAGCAGATAAAAAACTTGTTATTCTCATTTGCGAATGTGGCTTAAATATTTTACGTGGTAACGTGCCTTTGAACAAAAACTATAAAAATAAATTGAAAAAGTACGTTTTATTCTTAAGAAAATTAACTGATTCTTCGCAAAGTTTGAAAAATAAGAAAAAGTTGATTATCAAATACCAGACTTGTTTACCACTCATCTTGGTACCTGTGATAAAACTATGGAGCATGCAAGAAAAATGATTTTGATCCCTGAAGAAAGTATAAACAATTTACACCATCGCTTATCAGGTGAAAAATTGGTTACTATGCAAACACCGGGTACACCTTCGTCGCGACTAGACAAAGAAATGAGCGAAACTATAAATTCGACATCAATTCAAGATGATCGTGAAAAATATGCGATGTACCAACAAGCATTAGACCGTTTTATGTATTATAAATCAAATGATGGTGCAAAAAAGTTTCACGTGAGCGACGTAACCACCCCTGGAGATATCGATAAAGTAAGCAGAGTAAATAATAACGAAGATGCCAATGAAGATAGCAGAAAAGTAGATGATAACATAATAAACAGTGTATCATCAACGCTTCGATTTAAAGCAAAACAGTTATTACTGCCATTGTCTGCTTCTGGTGATGTCACATGGGATGATCTTGGTAAGATTACCATAGATGGCAGTGTCGTCAAAGGTGGAAATATAGTAGATTTGATTAACGATGCTCTGAGAAATAGAAAACAGCCGTTGTCAAGTGGTTATAGGCAGTTTACCGAAGCGCTTCGCAGAGCAAATATACCACGAGTATTTATTGGTAACAATAAAATTTGGGAACTTGTTTCTTCACCACAACCTGATAGTGACGATGACGACGAAGAAACTCAACAATCTAATAGTGAAGAAACAAATGAAAAACTAGCCAATAGAGCAACACCAAGAAAGTTGAAAAAAAGATTACACCCCCAAGAAACACCTAGACACGTTACAAAAGTTCGTATTCTTCCATGGGATCGCCTAGAGTAAACATTGAAGAAGATTTGATCACACACCCAGAATCAAGTCTTGTAGATAATTTAATCAATTCTTTACCTTTTGAAATACATGCTCCAGGATACCATTTTTGTGGACCTGGTACACGTCTAAACGAGAGGTTAGAGAAAGGTGAGAAAGGTATCAACCCACTTGACTATTATTGTCGTGAACATGATATAGCATATGCAAACAGTAGTGATCGTAGCAAAGCTGATTGTTTGCTGGCTAAACGTGCCTTTGCACGTTTATTGTCTGAAACAGCTACAACTAACGAGAGAGGTGTGGCTTTAGTCACAACTTGTTGTATGATAAGTAAAATAATTTTTGACAAGTTTTCTTTGTACGTTAAAAAAATAATTAAAAGAAACGTAAAAAAGAAACTAAAAAAGTTTAAGAATAAGATAAATGGAAAAAACGTGAAATAATTTTTTCTATCGACCACCGAAATCACCAGCCTATGCTGGTGCGTACAACCTTTTAAAAACAATTGGTAAAAAACACGATCGCAAAAAAATTATCAAATGGCTTGAAAGTCAGGATGCTTATACTCTACATAAACCTGTACGCCGTCATTTTCCGCATAGGTCTTATGACGTTCGTAACCCTTTTGATGTGTGGGAAGGAGATCTCGCTGATTTACGATAGTAGGTAAGCTATAAGAGTTCTAGCTCACTGAGCCAGAACTCTCATAGCATTTTCGATGCTGCGCATCGAATTCTACGAAGCCCGTTAACCCAACTGGGCCAGAACTCTCATAGCCTTTTTGATGTTACGCTGAGAATTGTATGAGGCCCTTTGACCCAACTGCGCCAGAACCCCCATTTGCAGTTGAGCGTAGAATTCTACGAATCCTACTGAGCTCAATGCATCGCGAGCTCCGGTATAGCTCGATGAGCTAGCACATACTTGAGCTTTTATATTATTAATTAATATTTAATAATAATATGTTATTAATATTAGTATAGTTATATTTAATATATAATTATATTAATAATAATTATATTAATATTAGTATAGTTATATTTAGTATATAATTATATTAATTAATTATATATTTACTGTGTTATATTTAACATATCATGCGAGCCTCTTAATGTAATGTTAAGGAGAGCGCGCAATCATTTTTTAATACGCGCAAATGTCAGCGCGCAGCCGATAAGAGCGCGCGCTGAATGTCCGCGCGAAATCATTTTAAATAAGCGCAGCCGATAAGAGCGCGCGCTGAATGTCCGCGCGAAATCATTTTAAATAAGCGCAGCCGATAAGAGCGCGCGCTAAATATCCGCGCGCGCCATTGTTTTGAAATGTATGAGTGCCAGCGTGCGCTGTCGATAAGAGCGCGCGCAGTCAAACCTGCACACATGTGCGCGCGGAGCGGTGGAAGACTATATGCCGAATACCATCATGGCCGCTCGCTGTGTGTCCCGGCATACGTCTGCTCTGCACGTGCGCATGTTTACATGTGCGTAAGCGCGAGCAACTAGAGTCCGTTAACACGGCGGGCTCTTATTTAAAACGAGTGCGAGCGAGCATGGAAACTTCGAGCATGGAAACTTCGAGACGTATTCCGCAGAATCCTACGGCAGTAACGAACCGTCTCGAATGTTGTTGTTATTGCTATACAACAGAACATTCGAGCCGAGCGCTAATTCATCGTGGAATTCTGCGAACTGCTTCCCGAACGTTCGGCGCTCGCGCACGCTCGTAATAAATAACGGCCCGGCGCGCGAGCGGACCGCATTAGTTTCTCTCTCTCTCGTACATACACACGTCCGTACGACAATGGACCCGGCCGCAACATCACTTCTCTTGGAGGACCTCATCAACGGGGATTTTGAGGAGGATATCCTCCAAGAGTCGATGGGGATTGTTTGTGGTGATGGAGCCATACGTCCTCCACCAGAGCAAGTTCCACAGCAGCAGCGCTCGCAACCGGCACCACCTTCACCGCCACCACAGTCCTCTCGAGAGCAGCAGCAGCATCCACCGCGACGACAGCCCTCTCAAGACCCGCAGCAGCAGCAGGACGAGAAGGATGAGGACCACGTCGATGCGAAGCTCCTGGAGGAGCTGCGACGTAGTGCTGGTGCGGCGGATATGCATAAATCGTCCGCTCAACTCCTCCAGGAGTTGCGAGTATTGCTCGGGGAGGAGGAAATGTCCTCGCAACATGTACGAGACTTTATCGAGGCATTTTGCGAGGGTCTGCCACCATCACCAGAGCAGCCCTCCTCCTCGCAGCAGCAGCAGTAGTGCTCGACACCGCCGCCACCTCCGCCGCCGACCTGCCAGGCATCGCCGTCGCCCTCGTGCTCGTGGCAGCAACCGCCACCTCCTCCGCCGCCGAGCTGCCAGGTATCGTCGTCGCCCTCGTGCACGTGGCCGAACCGCCACCGCCGACCTGTAGACCACTGCCATCCTGGGCATGGCAGCAACCGCCACCACCTCCGCCGCCGACCTGTCAGCCGTCGACCTCGTGCTCGTGGCAGCAGCCGCCGCCTCGGAGCCGCCGCTGCCAGCCTCTTCCTCGAAGCTGCCGCTGCCAGCCTCTTCCTCGGAGCCACCGCTGCCACCGATGGAGCACATAATGTGGCTACCATCGCCCGAATTGGACATTGAGGTATGTAATTTTATGCGATGTAATGTGCGGTGTAAAAGTGCGCGTGTTCGTATGTGGGTATCCATGTCAAAGTGCGCGTGTGCGGGCGGGTATATTAGAATACATATGCGCGTATACGTATGCGTGTATGTGGGTAATAGTGCGCGTGTTCGTATGTGGGTATACGTGCAAAAGTGCGCGTATGCGGGCCGGTATATATATAGAATACATATACGCGCGTGCGGGTGTAAAATTGCGCGTATACGTATGCGTGTATATGTGTAAAGGTGCGCGTGTGCGGGCGGATATATATTACAATACGCGATGCATTGTGCGGTGCTTATGCAAAGTGAGTGTAGTATGCGGATGTATATCCTATAATACACGATGCAGTGTGCGGGTGTGAGTGCAAATGCTTGTTGAAAGTGAGTGCAGTGTGTGCGTGTACGTGTGCGGGCGTGTATTATATTTGTACGGTGCAGTGTGTGCGTGTACAAGTGATGGTGTATATATGTTTAAATGTGTAGTGCAGTGTGAGGGCTTATATGCATGGTATAGTGTGGGGATGTAAAAAGTGCAGCGTATATGTGTGTTTAAATGCATAGTGCGAGTACGTGTACGAACGCGAGTGTACAAGTGACGGTGTATATATGTTTATTAAATGTGTAGTGTAGTGTGAGGGCGTTGATATTACAATACGCGATGTATTATGCAGGTGCTTGTTGAAAGCGAGTGCAATGTGTGCGTGTACAAGTGACGGTGTATATGTGTTTAAATGTGTAGTGCAGTGCAGTGTGAGGGCTTATATGTATGGTATAGTGTGGGGATGTAAAAAAGCGCAGCGTATGTGTTTAAATGCATAGTGCGAGTACGTGTACGAACGCGGGTGTAAAGTGCGCGGTGCAGTATGCGTGTACGGATATATATGTCTATAATGCACGTTGCAGTGTGCGTGTGCGGGTAGATGTCTATAATGCATGTTGCAGTGTGCGTATATAAGTGTGCAGATACATACGTGTGTGTTTAATGCATAGTGTAGCATGAGCGTAGGTTTAAAAATGCATGGTAAAGTGTGTGTATGCATACGTGTGCAGGTGTAAAAGTGCGCGTATGCGGACTAGTATAAATCATAATACATATGCGCATGTATACGTGTAAAAGTGCGCGTGTACGTATGCGTGTATATGTGTAAAAGTGCGCGTGTGCGGGCCGGTATATATCATAATACATATGCGCATGTATATGTGTAAAAAGTGCGCGTGTGCGGGCCGGTATATATCATAATACGCGATGTAGTGTGCGGGTGTGCATATGCGGACGTGTATGTATATGTGTGCGTATTTATATAAATGATTTAGTGTATATGTTGATAAATGTGTGGATATGTATATTAAATTAATATTTTTTTTCTTTTCTCTAGGAAAACATTGATACTCTAGACGATCCACTGTATGAGGTTGTCCCAATGCAGGGACCGCACGCCTCGCCACGTCCATTGGCAAGACCTCCATCACCCGCAATGAACGTGACGGAGATGATGCCACCGCCGCGGCTTGTAATTAGGAGGAGGAGACAGTTGATAGAGAGGTGAGATATTTTTTTTATTTTATTCTAATTTTATTCTAATTTATCTCTTTTAATTTATCTCTTTTAATTATATTGTATTATTTCATTTCAGAAACACGCAGCAGAGGAGGAGCTACCCCGAATATTGGAGCTCGTAAAAAGAAAAATAAAATGTTTTAATTATAAGTTTTTTACATTAACTTTTTTATAAGTTTTTTTTTTCATTAACGTAAGTTAATAAGTTTTTATAAGTTTTTTCAGTAACTTTTTTATAAGTTTTTTCATTAACTTTTATAAGTTCTTCATAACTTTTATAAGTTTTCTTTTTATATTCAATAAAATAAAAAAAAAAGTAATGTTTTTGTTTTATAATTATTTTAATCTTAAGATATATGATATGTATGTATATAAATGATCAAGTGTAAATGATAGTGTGAATGTCTATATAAATGAGTGTATGAATGATTGATTTTGTATGTGAATGAGAGAGTATATGAATGATAGATTATATGTATATAAAAATAAATATATGTTTGTATAAATGATTGATTATATGAATATGAGAGTGTGAATGAATGATTATATATGTAAATGAGATTATAAATGAGATTGTAAGAATGAGAGTGTATGGATGAATTTATTTAATAAAGCTTGAGTATAGTTTTGAATGTAGTTGAATGTAGTTTATGAGTGTGTAAGTAGTATAGGTATGAGAATGAGTGTAGGTATATATATATATATATATATATATATATATGTATATATACACATATATATATATATATATATATATATATATATATATATATATATATATATATATATATATATATATATATATATATATATATATATATATATATATATATATATATATATATATATATATATATATATATATATATAAAGAGAAAATGGTGAGAGCCCCAACCAACGCTCCCACCTGTGAGAAACAACCTGTAAACGAATATTTTTTACTTTTCCCCTCCAAAATTTTCTCTCTCTTTCATACATTTATTTATTTATTTCTAATACATATAAATTAATCTTATAATTATGTATACATCGAATGAAATAATTCTTTGGTAAGTATATTCACGCTTTCTGTTCGTGGCATTGGTACAAGATCCAAACAGCACTCTCTTGATGATCGCAAACATCCTTGTCTTCCCAGAATACGTTAGGTAGCTCATCGGGGGTGTAGACATTTTCCAGCAGCCACCATCTCAATGCATCTGCATTCTTTACAGCGCACTTCGGTTTTTCACAGAGCGGGTGTTTCAGACACCTAATTTTCTCATCCATATGAAGTTTTTTTAGCGCCGGACATCCGAAATCCTCAATGTTATTAACTAACCTAAGAAAAAGAATATAATAATAGATAATAATAGAAAATGTAATGATTACAAATTCTGTAAGAATTTTGCTTTTTATACTCACTTTCCAGGAATCATTTCTTCAATCCACTTTCTTTTTTCATACCCTTTTACATGAATGGTCATCGCCTTTTTGAGTCTACTTTGTAAAATCTCTATTAGCCGACTGTATGGATAAATTCCAGACTCCCATGCCATTCCATGATAATTTTTCATAAACCACTCGTTCACCGTCTTTTCTTCGTGCAGAAGACGTTTCCATGGACAAGGTGGCTGGAAATGGTAGACTGATGGAATGGAGTTTTCAGACAGCTCGAGGATGGCTAACTCCTTCACGACGAATAAATTCGACGATCTTCTGAATCCTTGAACGTCTACGATGTACTCCATTCTCTCTGCTGCTGATAAAGATCTATTGCTGGTTCGCCGCGTCGTCCTCGTCTGAGCTAGCAGAGTAGCGAGCGCTCTTTTATAGCCGGGATTCTCCTTTCTCGAAACTTCCTTCCTCGAACCCCTTACTTCCTCAAGTTTCCATCCCTCATCGAAGGTTCTTTTCTTCCTAGAATCCCCCACTATCTCACCATTGAAGGGCTATAAAAGCAGCCACATCGTTACGGAGCCATCAGTCGATTGAATCGAATCAGCGAGTTCACTAAGCCCTACCTCTAAGTGTAAGATAGACTACAAGGATACATCGAGTGTTATATCGCAGTATAAGGGCTACTACGAGGATACATCGTGTTCTACTTCCTAGTGCGTGTGTAAGGTCTCTACTGCAAGGATTCATCGTGTTCTACTACGCCTAGTGTAAGGTCTACTGCCAGGATTCGTCAAGCCAGTATTGTAAAAGAATATAAGCCGTCTAGGACAAAGACAATTGGGTGAGAATGACATCTCCTAAGTATTACTGTTATATAGTTAAATTATTATTGAAATCATTAGAGAGTGCAAACAAAGGAGTTGCAACTTCTACTGATATAAACAACTGGCTTAATTTGAATGGTGATGCTATTAATGCGTTAGAGAAGTTAACTTCTTCGGGAACGCTTACCAGAGCAAAGAAGCAGAAATGTCAAACGTCAATGACTCATTTGCTTACTATTCAAAATAAACTGCGCAGTTTGTTAAAAACTGGTGGCCGCCTATTGCAAAATCCATCACCATCATCACCATTAAGTAAGGAAGATGACCAAAGCGTTAAATGGGATGATGTGTTCTCGGCATTTGAGAGACGTATCAGATCAGGCATAATATCGAATCTGACTCATATGGATATCATCTCGTTTATGAAGGATGCTCAAATCATCTTTGAGTCGAAGATAACGGATGCTCTTAAGGTATACAATGCAATTAAAGTGAATGCCGAACTTGCAGCAGAATACATAATTCAAAAAAGTGACTCAGTAGATGCGGAAGTTAAATACTTTAATACTGAAAACGCAGCGATACATAAAGTTACAGATTTAAAACAATGGTTTGATACAAATGTTAAACAAGCTGTCCAGCGTGAGATGGAAGAATTTCAAGAAAGAGGTTCCGGATGGAGTCTGCATCAAATTTTAAGTTTAACAATAAACATCAATAAGTATGAGCCAATGAAAGGAAGTTCCTATATAGCATTACCAAAGGAAATACTTATAAAGAAGGCTTGTGTGAATGTACAAAATAAAGATGATCAATGTTTCAAGTGGTCCATTTTGGCTGCACTACATCCTCAAGCAAAGAATGCTGAACGAGTTAGTAAGTATACAAAATTTAACGATGAACTAAACTTTAATGGAACAGAGTTCCCTATCTCATTGAAGCAGATGAGTAAATTTGAAAACCAAAATTGCGTTTCTATTAACGTTTACATTTTAAAAATGTATAATGGGAAGTTCAATGTTCACCCGTGCTATCTTACATCTCCAAAGAAAAATTCACATGTTAATTTACTGCTTATACAACTATTATGTAGATGAAAATGAAAAAAAAAGTAATGAGAATGATAGCCTAAATGCTCCAATGCCCAAGTTTCATTACGTTTGGATAAAAAATTTATCACGCTTGGTAACGAGACAATTAACAAAGCATAATGGAAAATGTCATATCTGCGATCGATGCCTACATTACTTTTATTCTGAAGATATTTTGAAAAAACATGAAGTCGACTGCACACAATTGAATAAGTGTAAGATTAAATTACCTATACCACAAGATAATATTCTTTCATTTAAAAATTTTAATCAACAGACAAAAGTACCTTACGTTATTTATGCGGATTTTGAATGTCTCCTAAAACCTGTAGAAGATAACGAAGCATCACGTGCATTTCAAGAACGTGAAGCTTACAGTATTGGGTATTATTTAAAATGTAGTTTTGACGACAGTCGATCAGGCTATCACAGTTATCGGCAGAAAGAAGATGGCGAAATGAGCCCTGCTGTCTGGTTCATTGTAAAACTTCAAGAATTGGCTACTCAACTGGAAGAGATGTATAATGCCCCTAAACCTATGATTTTCACTACTGAAGAGATAGAAGACTTTAAAGCAGCTAAAGTATGCCATATTTGCAGTAAGCAGTTTTCAATCAAGGATAAAAAAGTGCGAGACCACTGCCATATTACTGGAAAGTAAGTAAACTACATTATTTATTTATTATTAATTCATGTTATTTAAACATATATATTAAATTAATTATTTGTATGATTTCAGGTATAGAGGAGCTGCTCATGAGGGATGTAACATCAACTTTAAAGATGCCAGGTTTATCCCAGTGGTGTTTCATAATCTGACAGGTTATGACTCGCATTTTATCATTAAGGAACTTGCAAGTGATGAAATTTTAAAAGAACGTGTATAACTTATTGCTGAAAATAAAGTACGATATATATCTTTCACAAAATATATCGAAGGTAGCGATTTCAATTTTAGATTTATAGATTCCTTCAGGTTCATGGCATCATCCTTGGAGAAATTGGCGTCATATTTGGACGAGAAAAACATTACCAGCAGTGTCTTTATGAAAGATGGATATACAGAAGAACAAATAAAGTTGTTGCTGAGAAAAGGCGTTTTCCCGTATGACTACGTTTCATCACTCGAAAAATTGAAGGAAAAAGAGTTGCCTTCAAAATAAGATTTTTATAGTAAATTAACTGACTCTGGCATTGCTGATACTGAATATAATCATGCGAAGACGGTCTGGAATACTTTCAATATTAGTACGCATGGTGAGTATTCTGACATATATTTGAAAACAGATGTACTTCTATTAGCAGACGTCTTTGAGAATTTTCGAACGACGTGCATTGAGACTTCTGGCTTGGATCCTGCGCATTACTACACTACTCCAGGACTAACGTGGGATGCTATGTTAAAATACACACAAGTCGAACTTCAATTACTTACCGACATAGATATGCTGTTATTCGTTGAAAGAGGGATTAGAGGTGGAGTCAGCCAATGTTCGAACCGTTATGCCAAGGCTAATAACAAATATATGACTGAGGGTTACAATCCAAACGAAGAGGAGAAGTATTTAATGTACTATGATGTTAATAATTTATACGGATGAGCTATGACGCAGTATTTACCAGAAGGAGGTTTTCGCTGGGTTGAATATTTTGATGAGCCTGGATTTTTTGACATTCCAGATGATAGTTCAATTGGCTATATATTAGAGGCGGATTTAGAATACCCAACGAATATTCACGATGATCATAAGGATTTACCATTATGTCCGGAACATATGGCTCCACCAGGCTCTCGGCAAAAGAAGTTACTCACCACTTTATTTAACAAAAGTAAGTATATCATTCATTATCGAGCGTTAAAACAAGCTCTCCAGGATGGTTTAGTTCTAAAGAAGATTCATAGAGTACTACAATTTAAACAAAGTGCATGGCTCAAGCCTTACGTTGATTTGAACACAGAGAAGAGGAAGCAGGCAAAGAATGAATTTGAAAAACTTTTCTTTAAACTTTTAATTAATGCTGTGTATGGTAAGACTATGGAGAATGAACGCAAACGAGTGGATGTAAAACTCGTTAATAAGTGGAAAGGTCGATACGGAGCTGAGGTGATGATTGCTAAGCCGAATTTTCACAGTCGTTCGATTTTTGATGAAAACTTGGTTGCCATACAACTTGCTCGAACGGAAATCGCAATTCAAAAACCTATCTACGTTGGTCTCTCCGTTCTCGACATTTCCAAAACTCTTATATATGATTTCCATTACTCATATATGAGAAAACGTGTTGGAAACAGGAGTAAACTTCTCTACACCGATACAGATAGTCTTATATACAAAATTCAAGGAGTGAATATGTATGATATTATGAAAGAGGATATCCACATATTCGATACATCAGATTATTCAAAAGACAATCAGTTTGGGCTGCCTTTGCAAAACAAGAAAGTTATTGGACTCATGAAGGATGAGTGTAATGGTAATATCATGACTGAATTTATTGGACTACGCAGTAAAATGTATAGCGTTCTCATTCAAACTGAGAAACCTATAAAGAAAGCCAAGGGTGTAAAATCATTAGTTGTGAAAACAACCATCACCTTTGAAAACTATCGAGACTGTCTCTTTAATGAAGAAACGATAAGATGTCAGCAGAATAATATTCGTTACAAGAATCATATTGTTCATACAGAGAACGAAAACAAAGTGGCTCTCAGTCCCCACGATGATAAACGCCATCTGTTAGCAAACAGAGCCAATCAGGAGTGAACGTAATGAAGAGGGGGAAGCCCTAGAAGGGCTACATAAGCAGAGTCGACAGAGCATTCGGTACAGTCCTTCGATTGATGAGAACGGAGAGCCTCCCAGCAAACGACTTAGACTCTGAACAATTCCACACACACTTTAAGGTGAGTATTTCATTTATTGACTTGTAATATATTTTACAAATATTCAGTATTCTCTCTTTCTCTCTCTGTTTCAGAATGGACTTTGCCATGTTAAACCGAAACTGCTCAAATACCTATCTTCCAAAGAAGAATCTATCGGATTTGAAGAAAGGTGAGATGTATATAGTGACAGAGATCAAGCAGGTAAATACTAAATATGGATTGAAAGCGGTTGTCGTCATCGATGGAGAGTTTCAAATCTTCCTTCCCAATCGAGTTTCAAAGGCCCTCGAGAACAATGGGAATTTATTCGATGAGCTTGCCGAGAGGGCTAATAAGTACAAATTATTTTTATTGTATCAAGGTGAACAATATTTTGAATTTCGTAACGATTAAATGTGTAAATTAATATTGTAATTTAATTAATAACTTTGTAATTTAACTTAAAATTAATAAGCATGTAAAATAAATTTAATAAAAAAAATAAATAAAATAAAGAGAAAGTTTATGGAGAGGAAAAATGTTCGGTTGTTCCTCATAGGTAGAGAGCGTTGGATGGGGATCCCACCACTTTCTCTTTATTTAATTATTACTAATGAAATTACATATCTTGTTTATTAATCCAACTATTGTGCGAACTGTCAAACCCAAGCCACTTTACGTAAACTTGATTACCGCGTTTCTTGATAACTTTTTCTACAAGATAGATGCCTGGGTATTTAACTTTTAAAAGTTCTTCATAGAAGCAACGTGAAACTGGATGATCTTGATAATCTTTTAAATGGTAAGTAACAGGATTTGTTTTCGATATTTTAACTATTGTGAATATCTCAGTCGACCAATTAGGTGTATATCCTTTCTTAAATACTTGCTTTAATCTGCTTATACGTAGTCTATCATTAAGTTTAAATTTTTGCTTTTTTACAGGTTGAGACTTGGTGGAATATTGTCTTAGAACCTGCGTTTCATTGGCTTTTGTTACATCTTTTGGTTTCATATGTATAGTTCTATGTTTCCTATTGTTGTAAGCAGTAATCAAATCAGGTAAGATGACAAGCCATTTAAAATTCCCTCGCAAACTAAATTGCATCCACATCTTGTTTTTCAATGTTCGATTGAATCGTTCACAAATAGATGCTTTCAAGTTACTGTATGTGGAGTACAGGTTAATCTTGTACTGCTTCATCAAATTTTGGAAGCTTGAATTATAAAATTCCTTGCCTCTGTCTGTCTGTAGATTCTTCGGTACTCGTCCTTGAACAAGCACATTCTTCATAGCTGTTGTAACATCTATGCCTGATTTACTCTTAACGGGTACAGCCCATGCATACTTGGAAAACACGTCAATAATGGTAAGCAAATACCTATAACCTTTGTTCTCTCGAGCATAAGGCTGCATCTCAACTAAATCAGCTTGCCAAGTTTCATCTATACCTCGCATATCAAACTTACGACGTTGATAGTTTCTTCGAGCAGGTTTATGCAGCTCTTCTACTACCACTTTCTTTCTATGTTCCATGATTCGATGTTGACGCTTTCGTATCCAGTGTATTACTGTTATGTCGCAACTGAAGTATCATGACTTTTATACTCTCTATTTCTCTCTCGAGATTAGCAATTTTTGTATTTAATTCATCTCGGTAAGCTTCGACTATTTCATCTAAATTATTGAAATCATTTCTCAATCTGTTTATAACATTTACAACTTTCGAAACTTCTCCATCCACTATGCGCTGTAATGATTGTACATTAACTGCATCGTGAAGGTTATTCGGAGCTCCTAGATTACATAACCTCTTGTTTTCAAGATTATATTGTCCATCAGATGTAATTTTATATTCTACACCTGGAGGACCTCTGGTGCCCTCTCTTTCTTTTAAATTTCGTCCAAACACGTCAACGCTCATTTTGATACTAAACCTTTCACTAATTCGTCTCAGTATATATAGCCCGCCTCACGGAGCTCTTCAATAATTGAATGAATTTCATTCGTATGACTTTGATTTCCAGCTGACCTTTCTGCAATTAGTAAACGAAGACGATCCACAAGTTCATTTGGATCATCCCAGTATACATAATCCATTATTGAACCCTTTCTTGCAATTTTATATCTTGGTATGATGCCAAAACCACTCTTTTTATTAGGAGTTTTCTTACACTTTTTAGAAGTCTTGAAGAAAAGAGGATGAATGATTTCATCAAATTTCTTACTGTTGTGTTTATGAATAGATTCATCACCTCTGTATCTCTTCTTGTGAACATTACTTATCTCAAGAATACTGCGATAGTTTGCTAAGTCATCTGAACTTACATACTTCTGCTCAGGATTTTTAGTTATTAATAACTCCAAAAGCCCTCGAGTTTTTGGATATTTTTCATCTTCTATAACAACATAATCACTATCAAACTGTATTGGTGTATTACCAATTAACATATGTCCTTGTTCTTTACGTACTCCATAAATTTTATCAATATACTTACTATTCTGACTGAGCATGCGCATGTATTTATCATCTAATGAAGCCTCTTCAATTTCACTGGTTGCTGATTCAAATGAAGTATCTAATTTAAGATTTTCAATAGTATTATTTTTTAAAGTATCATTATTAAAACCAAATGTATTATCATTGAAAGAATCGTCATCTAGAGTATTCTCAAGTTTTCTTTTTTTATTCGTAAAATGACTATTATCTAGAGTATTATTTAACTCCTTATTCTTTGAAGCTTCATTTTTTTGAATATGGTTTTTTGACGTTTCAACAAGTTTCTGAAGTGGATCAACAATTGGTTTGAAAGTATCTTCCATTGCTCTTTCAAACGTATCTTTTCCATACTTTAACAGATTATATTTACGTTTAATTGCATTGCGAGCTTTTACAAGCTCATGGAGTATATCCTTTTTTTCACGAAACTCTGCCATGTTACCGCTTCAACGTTCGGTTGTAGACTGTGAATGATCGGTTAAGTGTCTCCCATATTTATAGCAAAGCAGTCGAAGCCCTTACGATAACTACCTCCATTGATTGGACTATCTTTGTCAATCATTAAAAATCCATATTTCTCATCTCTCCAGCATTTGATGCATAAATCTTTAAACTGTATATAGGTCATATCAGAAATAATATGATCTTCATACAAATGTTTTAAATTTACATCATCTTGACGAAAAATTACCAAAAGATTTACATTATCTCTGACGAGATGCTTAGGAATATGGGCATATGATAGACAAAGATAGAAACAGTCTACGTTTTTATGTCTACCCATGCAGAAAAATGCTTTAACATGATTCTGTTTTTCACAAGCTATATCGTCAAATATAATGATTGAGTTTGGAAGAGCATTTTCAGGAGCTATTACTTCATCGTGTTCACTGTAGGGAAAATACTGTACGCCCTCTAATGGTTCTATGAGTTTCTCAAGAAATTTATACTTTGGTTGATTCAAAGACTTTGGATATACATAAACATTCTCGAACCTAACACCATTGGGGTGTGTAACGAGTGCAAGCAAACTATTAGTTTTCCCACAATTTGATGGTCCACAAAATATATCTCTGATGCTGCTTGGAAGTAAGTCTCCATGTCGTTTTGTCCTCTTTTCTTGTTCAACGATATTGTCAAAATTCAATATCGGAAGCTGAACAGTGTGTTCCTTGAAATTCATGTGTACAGTACAAGGTCTCGATTGCAACTGATCGTTCGACTATAAATAGAGCGCTTTTATACTCACGGGGTTCAGTCTTCATCGAACCTTCGTGGTGTGATGATCGTATACAGACGACGTCGAGGTAGCGTTTTAATCAATAAAATTCTCAACAGTCTTCCAATAGCACTTCATTTACCAGGATATCAGTACTGCGGACTAGGTACTAAGTTAGCAAAACGTTTAGCTCGAGGTGATAAAGGTATCAATCTACTCGATAGAGCTTGTCAAGAGCACGACGTAACTTATTCTCAGAACAGAGAAAACATTGAGTCTAGAAACAACGCAGATAGAGTTTTAGCAGATAAGGCGTGGCAGAGATTTAAGGCTAAAGATTCAAGTATTGGCGAGAAAGTAGCTGCTTACGCAATTACAAATATTATGAAAGCCAAATCAAAACTCGGAATGGGTGTAAAGAGAAAGCAGTCAACACGGTTAAACAAGATTATAAAAGCTGCTTCAAAATCAATGGTTAAAAGTAACTCCGCTCGTAAGGTGATTCTCTCTGCTTTGAAAGGTGCTCGTTCTGCTGTCAAGAAAGCAGGTGGAAAAAGTAAAATTATCATTCCACGCGTTTTACCGGTACCCTCAAAAGTAGGTGCTTTTCTACCGTTTCTTGTACCAATATTTGCTGGCCTGAGTGCTATTGGGGCAGTGGCTGGTGGTGCTGCTGGTATAGCAAAAACGGGTAATGATGCGAGTACAGCTAAAAAGCAATTAGAAGAGAATCAGAGGCATAACATGAAAATGGAAGAAATAGCATTGGGAAAGGGTCTCTTTCTGAAACCGTATAAAATAGGTGCAGGTCTTCGTATAGGTGGTAACAAAAAAAAATTCAGGCTGAAGAAAAAAAAAAAAACCCTGAAGTGAGATTACCACAGAGGACTCTCACAGATCTCGATCTAATTAAGTATGCTAAAATTCTAAAAATCCCATATTTTCGCGGAGTCTTTATGCGAAATGCTTTACCTGCAAGCGGACCTCATAATCGGGAATCAGCCATTGTAAATTTAGATGATAAAAATGGGCCTGGAACACATTGGGTAGCATATCGCAAACGTGGTGAGAATGTACTTTACTTTGATAGTTTTGGAGATCTTCAACCACCTATTGACTTAATGCTATATCTACGTGTAAAAGAGGTTAAATATAATCATGAGAGATATCAAGATTACAATACATTCAACTGTGGTCACCTTTGTCTCAAGTTCTTATGTAATAAGCTCGGTCAGGCTATATAAAGGCTAGCGCAATGATAATTTAATCATTCTACATTGAATAGTCATGGAGAATACATTGACGTTAAGTCTCTCCGGTAATTCATCAGTTCTCGAAGTACAGTATTTTCCACCTATTGAACTTTCAGCAAACAAAAATTACGTTCTCGGTTTAGTTGAACTTTTAACCTTCAATTCCATACCAAATATCGATACAGGCAATAATAAGTTTTACGTAGGTAAAGAAGAGTTATTTTTACCAACTGGTAGTTACGAGATAGAGGATATAGCAAACTTTCTCTGTGAAACTTTAGCACCCAAAGGTATTTCATTCAGTCTGAAGCCAAATAATAATACACTTCGCAGTGTTATTAAGTGTAGTCAGCCTATTGATTTTCGTCCTCAAGATTTTATTGGTCAACTACTTGGCTTCACCAAACGCGTTCTAGAAGCTAATTTAATAGATAATTCAGATTTGCCTGTAACTATCCTCAAGATCAACGCGTTGCGAGTCGAGTGTAATATAACTTCAGGCGCATATATAAACGGCTCTAAGGTTCACACGATACACGAATTCTTTCCGGCAGTACCACCAGGATACAAGATCATCGAAGTACCCTCACAGGTCATTTACCTTCCAGTTACAGTTAAAAGCATAGATCACTTACAAATACGCATAGTCGATCAAGACGGACGTTTAGTCAATTTTCGAGGAGAGGTAATCACAATCAGACTTCACATCAAACAAGTGTGATGGGGATCGTTTACAACAGCAAGGTTGGTAGGGGCTATATAAAGAAGTCAGCATGTCGATAGACCATCAGTCGTCTGCGAGCAAGCAGAGCGCTAACACGGCAAAACATTCAGTTCCTGAAAAGTCTCGGTCTAAGAGTCGTCGCTGGTGGAAAATAACTTGTATTTTTTTCTGTTGTCTACAAAAAGATGGAAGAAATTCTAAACATTCAGTCACCTGTAACATTTGATGAGACAGTGGCTCACTACGAACTTCATGCACATCAACCCTACACCACGTCATCGTTTGGAAACAGCGATGAAATTCGCATCGCCATTCAACATCAAGATTTATGTCTTCTACCATCACGAAGTTCACTACATGTATGTGGTAAATTAGTTAAACCGAACGGTACACCACTCGAACGGTCTATGTTAGTCAACAACGCCATTTGTCATATGTTTGAAGAAATCAGATATGATATAAATGCCATTGAAATTGATAAATGTAAAAATGTAGGGTTAACTACTCTTATGAAAGGTTGAGTTTCTCTCAATCCTAGTCAAAAATTGGTCATCGAGAACGCTGGCTGACTTGATGTAGAAGAAACGCAAAAACTTACCAACGATGATGGTTACTTCGACCTGTCTATACCTCTCTGCATGATTCTTGGATTTGCCGAAGATTATAGAAAAATTTTAGTAAATGTTAAACACGAACTCATACTCACGAGATCGAGAAATGATATCAATGCCATCATACAGACAGCAGGACCAGACAATACTTATGAAGAATTTAAAATTGAGCTCACAAAGATAGAGTGGTTGATGTCATACATATTTCTCTCTCATAAGTGAAAGATTTCTCTATTCAATTATATCGAGAAAAACAGACCTGTGGTTATGAGCTACCGCAGTTGGGAATTCTACGAATATCCCCTCCTTCCATCTTCTCCGAAACACGTATGGACTGTTAAAACATCCAATCAATTGGAAAAACCACGCTTCATTATTCTTGCTTTTCAAACGAATAGAAAATCTCGGAGGCAGGTAAACGCGAGTCAGTTCGATCATTGCCATGTAAGTAATGTTAAACTATTTTTAAATTCACAATACCCGTATGGAAATTTAAATTTAGATATAGATCGTAACCAGTACGCTGTACTGTATGATATGTATGCAAATTTTCAGAGTGCTTATTATGAAAAAAGTCCTGAACCTCTTTTGAATAAAATTGATTTTATAAAATACTTACCTTTGATAGTGATCGATTGTTCCAAACAAAACGAGTCTTTAAAAAACGCTCCCGTGGACGTGCGTTTAGAGTTTGAATCAAGAAATAATTTTCCAGTTGGAACAGCCGCGTATTGTCTCATTCTGCACGACCGTATCGTTCAGTATAGTCCCGTCAGCAGTGACGTGAAGAAACTTGTGTAAAAATGAAATACATCGTTGATATGCAGGGCTTCAAACAGCCTGGTTATGATTTCGTTTTGAAAGAACTGGCAATAGTTCCGTTGGATGATGACGATCAACCTCTAGTCCTTTATTCAAGGAACCTTTTCCTTGGAAACGACTCACCGATAAGTATAAGGGAAAAAATACTTGGCTGAAGACGTTCTATCACGGTATTTCTTGGAAGTCAGGTGACCGTCCCTACACCGACATCGGAAGTGTTCTTCGGGAATGTCTGCATGATGCTAGTCAGATACTCGTTATGGGCTCCATCAAGAAAAAATGGCTCGAACGTTTCAAATTCAACGTCCATGATGTAACGGAGATGGGTTTTCCACCCTTGAACAAGATCAAGCTTGTCACAGTTTGTCCGAACCATGAGGGCGCCTACAAAACCAGCTGTGCTCTTCATAACGTCAAACTTCTGAAAAAATTCTACGAAACTTGTGAGACGTCTATGGATTGGGCGTAGGTGCTTCATTCGTGTCCCCGACGTCGAACAAGATGGGTCAAAACACAAGCTCAAGCGCTTATACTCCTCTCCTTGATTCTAAGCAAGAGAAAAAGGAGGATTCGAAATGGAAAAAATATTCTCAAAAGTATTCCACGAATACGAATTCTCTACCCGAACGTGATAAGTATAAAAGACTAAAGTAGTCATTAATTTTAAATATGCGCTACCTCATCGAGAGCTCGCGATGAGCTCGAAAATGTTGGGAGGATGAGCGTATGAGGTTTGTGGCATAGTAAGGTTCCGAGAATTCTATGCGTAACATTCAAAATGCTATGAGAGTTCTGGCTCAGTTGGGTTAACGGGCTTCGTAGAATTCGATGCGCAGCATCGAAAATGCTATGAGAGTTCTGGCTCAGTTGGGTTAACGGGCTTCGTAGAATTCGATGCGCAGCATCGAAAATGCTATGAGAGTTCTGCCTCAGTGAGCTAGAACTCTCTGAGAATTCTGGCTCACTGAGCCAGAACTCTCATAGCTTACCTACTTACGATCATTAAAAACCTATAACAATGACAACACATATCTACTTGTGGTTATAGACGTTTTATCAAAATTTGCATGGGTTGAACCTATTCGTAACAAAACATCGAAAAGTGTCGCTACAGCATTTGAACGTATTTTAACACGTTGTAAAGGACAACATCCCATGCTCTTTCAAACTGATAAAGGTAAAGAATTTCTCGGCAAAGAGATGCAACAAGTTTTGAAAAAGAACAGTATAAACTATCGTGTAGTTAGAAATCCTAATATTAAAGCAGCTATGGTTGAAAGATTTAACAGAACATTGAAGGGTCGATTATGGCGATATTTTACTCATACAAATACGTACAGATATATTGATATTTTACAAAAAATTGTTGATGCTTACAATAATTCTTGGCTTTCTGGTACTAAAATGACTCCTGCTAAAGTTAATTTGTACAATGCCGTAAAAGCATACCAAAACCTAGCCCAACGATACAATACGACTCGTATTCGATACCCTAAATATAAGGTGGGTGACTTAGTACGTGTCAGTCGCGCCAAACTAGTGTTCAAGAAAGCATATGAAATCGGATGGACTTTGGAATTATTCCGAATTATACGTATATCTACTAAACGCCAACCGCCTGTTTATACTTTGGAAGATCTTGACGGTGAACCAATCGAAGGTTTTTTCTACGAAGAAGAACTTTCTAGAGTACAAAAAGATTTGAATACAGAATCATTTGAAATAGATAAAATTCTTAAAACTAAAGGTAAAGGGAAAAACAAAAAATATTTTCTAACTTGGAAAGGTTATCCCGATAAATTTAATTCCGGGGTTTCAGCAAACAATTTAAAAAAGATATAATGAGAGAACAATTTTACATAGTATTATCTAGTAACAACAGCATGTATGTATTTCCTGAAAATAAAACAACACATTTTACCACACAGCTACGTCAAAATATTTATTTACACGGTGAGTGGTCTGTAGCTCTATGTGAGATTCAGATACCCCACACATTTCAACATATTTCGCTCGATAACTATGAGGGTATGGTCTGTGTAAAAACAACTGAGTCCTTTTCACCAAATGATTTGAGACACGAATCAATAGAAAATGATGTTATTGCACACTTATCTCCAGGAATTTACACAGATATGGAAAATCTTTTACAAGAAATATAAATTTTCCTAACATAAAAAATCACTTACAATTCAAAGCACAACGTGGAGGGTTTATAGAAATTGAACGAACTTGCCAGGATACTTGTGGCACGAGTTTTCATAGTTTAATTTTGTCTGAGAAGCTCTTGAGAATTATTGGCTTTGAAAATCGTAATCTCGAAAAAATTAGAGATACAGTTACCGGTCAAAGACCTGCCGATCTTATTAGCGGTTTACCATCAATAATAAGAGTGTATAGTGATATTTGTGAACCTTACATTACAGGTGATGTACACACACCTCTTTTACGCATAGTTGCTCTTAATATGAACGAGTATAAATATGGTAGCATTGAGATTAAAAACTTGAAATTAATCACACCAATGTATATTCCATTGTTATCTACGTCATTTCAATCGATCACAATAGATATAAAGGACCAAGATGGAAACCCTATAGCATTCGATTACGGTACGTTGACAGTAACACTTCATTTTAAGAGAACAGCATAAGATGGGTTATTTTGAAACAATTTATGATAACCAAAGTGCCCACGATCCATTCAATAATTATATTACAATAGATACATCTATGCAAAAAGGAAAAGGTGTTGGAAGCTTTTTAAAAGGTGTCTATCGTAGTGTTTTACCGTTTGTAAAAAAAGGTGGTAAGGCTCTAGGAAAAGCTGTTGGTAAAGAGGCTTTACGAGCAGGTGTAACTATTTTAGATGACATTACACATGAAAAACCTTTTAAAGAATCTTTTCGCAATAATATTCGAGAATCAGGAAAGAATCTCAAAAGAAAAGCCGAAGAAAAATTGGATAATCTGATAAGTGGCTCAGGATATAAAACTAAGCGTCGGGCCCAGAAACAACAGTTGACTAAGAACTCTGATGCCGTTAACACCAAAAGTAGAAAACGTTCCAAAGTTAAACCAAATAAAAAATTTGGTATTAAAAAAAAACACTGTAAAAATAAAAGGAAAACTTTGAAAGAAAAACATACTGCACGAGATATTTTTGAAGAATAATGGCTTTTCTGCATAGTGGTTCGTGTGCATGTCTTAAATCTGAAGTGAATTTATTTAGTGTACCCCCTACTCAAACAACGATTGAAAATTCAAATTATGTTCAATATAAGCCAATATCTTCGCTAACTGAAGGGTCGCCAATAGAGTTTTCTATACCGGGAACTAGTGAATATATCGACCTTGCACATACTCTGCTTAGTGTTCGTGTAATTATCGCACAAACAGTAACACCTCCTGAAACCATAGATAAAAATACCTTGAAAAATGTTGGTCCTGTAAATAATTTTATGCACTCGATATTTAATCAAGTTGATGTGTTTTTTAATCAAAAACCTGTTTCCCCGCCCAATAACGCCTACGCTTATCGATCGTACATTGAAACTTTATTAAACTATGGGTCTGCAGCTAAAAAATCTCACCAGTGAACTATGGTACACCGACACTCCTGGAAAAATGGATGCTACAGATGACGAAAACGAGGGTCTTACAAACCGCCGAATCCTTATGGGCGATGAGAAAAACATAGATATCATTGGGTATTTACATTGTGATGTTTTCAATCAAGACAAATTATTAATTAATGGTGTCGAAGTACGTGTGCGGCTCGTACGATCACGAGATAGTTTTTGTCTTATGGACCCGACAGGACTCTACACCGTTCGAATCACCGAAGCTGCTCTCTTTGTACGTCGTGTCAGACTTAGTCCAAGTATTATATTGGCTCACGAGAAAGCACTTTCGAAAACAACATCTAAATATCCCCTCACACGTGTAGAAGTAAAAGCTATTACAATGCATAGTGGTATTCATGGAGAAACATTGGATAATGTCATTTTAGGTCAATTACCAAAAAGAATTATTGTTGGCTTTGTAGAAAATAAAGCTTTTAACGGTGATAAGGGTCTCAATCCATTTAATTTTAAAAATTTCAATATAAATTATTTGTGTCTCTACATTGATGGTGCACAAGTACCGTCTAAACCATTACAACCTGATTTTAAAACGAATAATATGTATGTTGATGCATATCATACTTTATTTTCTGGTACAGGTATACATTATTTAAATGAGGGTAATTCCATTTCACGCGAAGCTTATGCCAATGGATATTGTCTTTTCGCTGTCGATTTAACACCTGATTTATCAGCAAATCAAGACACACATTGGAATCTAGTAAAACATGGTAGTGTGAGAATTGATGTTCATTTTGATGATCCGTTAAGCAGTACAGTAAATTGTATAATTTATGCTGAATATGAAAATATACTTGAGATTGATTCGTCACGTCAAATTCTCGTGGACTATAGTGGGTGAGATGATGGGAGAAAGTAGTAGTAGTGGGGGGGTAAAGGTTAATGGTTTGGAAATGTTTCTGATATGTCAGTCGTTGATTGGACATTGATTTGTTCAAAACTATGACGATGGATATCGTCGTAGATATACAGTGTGTCGAAGATTATAAAAACCGTCCGGTACCAAAAGAAGTGGCAGTTCTTTCATTAAATCAAAATTTCACAGGACATTGGCTTGTTTCTCCGAATAGACAAATAACTGCACTATGTCAAGAGACTAGAAAAGAAAACGATTGGTTATCACGAAACCATCACGGCTTGGACTGGCTTGATCAAGGTGTTTCCGAAAAAGTCTTGTTCAAAAACCTAGAAGAAATTTGCAAGAGAGCAAACAATATTTATGTTCGCGGTGGCATGAAAGTGTCGATTTTACGAAAAATCAATACACGACACATTATAAATTTAGAGTTTGAGGAAGATTGTCCACCATTTCACAAACTTACAGCATCTGATAATTACTGCATGCAACATTCTTTAAAATATGGTTTTTCAAAGTTTAGTTATGCTTTGAATAACGTCTCTAAGTTAAAAACGTGGTTGAAAACACGTGGTAAAACTGAAGCTGTTGGTGAAGAGTTTATCTTTGAACCACCTATTAACCTCTGTGATGAACAATATACAAATTCAACGGATTTTATCTCGAATTCCTACTCACGCTGTGGGGGTCTTTGCGGCAGATCAAATTCCTCTGGTCTGGACGAGACCGACAGCTTTTATTTTCAACACCCAAAGGTACGGTAAACCTGGCTTGCATTGGGTAGCAATTTACGTCAATAAAAACGGTGATGCCTGGTACTTTGATAGTTTTGGTGTACCTCCTTACATACCCGATCATATAAGCCGTATTCGAAGAAATGTTAGAAAATTTCGATGAAATTCACGACAATTACAAAGTGAAACTTCAGATACATGTGGCTATTTTTGTCTCATGTTTTTACATTACATGTCTGTGGGCCTTGGAATTGGACATTTTCTCGAAAACTTTTCTTGTAACTTACACAAAAATGATCAAATTGTTAGAAATTATGTTTCAAAATTGTATAGGGGCACATTTCCCCACTACCATTACCAACCCCTCCACTACTAACACATCCCGCTACTATCCTACCCTTCCAATAGAAAACCCCTCCACCATCCGAATGAATAGTATAAAAAAGAGCGTCTACCACAACCTATTCATTAGTTCACACGATCACTCCTGCTGAAAATAATACACAAGAATGGCTGGTCAAGGCAAGCGTAAATACAAGGCAATGGCAGGTCAAGAAAGTGTTTCCAAATATCATTGTCGTCATCAACTGTTGCCAATGGTGTACGGACTAAACAAATCTTATACTAAGAAAATTACAATTGGTCTAGAAAATAAGGAAATTGGTGGTGAATTTCTACCTATCATCCGTCTTGGTGGTGACGACTTTGTTGGTATACCATTTACTGTGTCTGACTGACGTTTATTTGAAGAAATTTTTCCAGTAATTGATAAGTTCTTTGAAACTGAAGATGGTGATATGCTGGATAAAAAGATGCCCTTTAGCCGTTTTAGCATAAGGCTTATTATGAGTTATGGCGATAAGGCAATTGAACTTGTAGAAGAAGAAGATTCACAGACGTCAGGTGATCAAACACCAAAGAAACAGTACCGACGTAGTTTAGTATTTAAAAAAGTTGCTTTTGATAGATTAAAAATATTAAAACATTGTATACGTGTAAGAGTGAGATTTTTATTAGATGTAACATGTAACATAGAATATATTATTAATACACTTTGTCATTATTTCAAAGAAAAATTGCAAGAATCGCAATCATCACAATATACACATTTTTCTAAGGATGATTTATTAACTTATGCGGAAAAATTCGGCATACCTGATTCTGATAAAGTTTATGATGAAATAATGATTAAAAAAAATGATATACCGATATCAATCCCCATTCATGATGTTATGTCTTTAATATATGAGCTTCTATCATTACATTTAGAAAATATTATATTTTTAATGAATAAAAAGATTTAAATGTATCAAACTTGTTTTTACTTACCTTTTATACTCCTATCCTAAAATACCACCTAGTTTTCTTGCAGATAAAGTTTAATATTATAGAGTTAAATTGTAAAGTTAAATTTTAAATCATAGAGTTCAATATTATATAAATTTTAAAAGTTCAAGTTATATTTTAAATTTTGAAATCATAGAGTTAAGTTTAAATCATAATTTTAAATTTTGAAATCATAGAGTTAAGTTTAAATAATAATTTTGAATTTTGAATATTGTGGCACCATGGGGCAGACACAACAAACCCCCACCACCACACCCTGGAGGAAGGGGGAGGGGATGTATAATACCCCCTCCACCAGGGTGTGGTGGTGGAGGTTTGTTGTGTCTTCCCCATGGTCCCACAATAACTACTGCTGCATGAAAAAAATTGTTACCATTTTTAGAGAGTGCTTATTGAATAGATGAGATTAGAATAAATAAAAGGACTATAGACAAATTGTGTTGTTAGAATATATTTAAAAAATTAGTTTTTTAAAGAACGTGTTAATTGTTTTGAAAAAATATTTAAGCTCTCACTAAAGTTTTTGGTACAGAGTTTGACGGAGAGTGAGAGAGGGAGAGAGAGAGGAGAAAGAAAGAGAGGGTTAGAAAATACTTTAAAAAATAGTTTTTAAAAGTGTTTATTATAATTGTTTCAAAAAAGCATTTAAGCTTCCAGTCAAGTTCTTTGTAGAGAGTTGGACAGTTGTTGAGAGAAAGATTGTTTGGATAAAGACATTAAACTTATATTAGTATTTCAACAGAGAATTTTACTTTTATACTATAGAGTAACCCCATCTTGAACATATCTTCTATTATAGAGTAGCACCTTCTATGTCACACAATAACAACTTTTTACACTTTGTGTCATAGAGTGACATCTTTTTTTACGTTATCGAGTCACACCTTTTTTGTCATGGAGTCACACCTTTTTATGTCACAGAGTGACACCTTTTTTATGTTATAGCGTGACACCTTCTTTATGTCACAGAGTAACACGTCTTTATATTATAGAGTAAGACCTTTTTATTGTATAGAGTAACACCTTTTATGATGACGTCTCTCTATCCATAAACTGTTCGTACACAATAAGTGGTGATGATGGCGGTGATGGTGGTGATGGCGTCTCCTTATCCATAAGCTTTTCCTATGTATTAATTAGGTGGAGTACCTCACAGATGTGGACGATGGTTGGGGCCTACATCCCTCGTCTCTTAAAATATCTATATTAACTTTAATTTGTAATATGTTCACTCATAAAATACAAAAAAATACCGCGAGCCGCAGTTGCTCGAGAAATGCCGCTGGTCGCGGGCCGGATCATGCTCGAGAAATTAGAGTGACATCTTTGCCATGTCATAGAGTAACACCTTTTCAAACTTTTATATTATAAAGTAATGCCTTTTTAAGTCATAGAGTGACACCTTTTTTATGCTATAGATTGCCACCTTTTTTATGTTATAGAGTAACACCTTTTTTATGTCATAGTGTAGCACCTTTTTGTCATAGAGTATCACCTTGAGATAAAGAGTGCCATATTTTTATACTTTTATGCTATAGAGTTACACCTTTTTATGCCATAGAGTAAAACCTTTTTTATGTTATAAAGTGACACCTTTTTGTGGTATATAGTAATACCTTTTATTTTTTATGTGATAGCGTAACACCTTTTTTGTGATATAGTATATCACCTTTCTTACGTTATAGTTTAACACCTTTTTATGTTATAGAGTAACACCTTTTTGAACTTTTGTGCTATAGAGTAACACCTTTTTATGCTATACAGTAAAACCTTTTTTATTTCATAAAGTTACACCTTCAATATCATAGAGTAACACCTTTTGAAGCCAAGTAGTCGAATTGGGCAGAGCACCTACTAAGACAAACTTTCGCTTTGAGGATTGGCTTCCATCCCCATCGTAGGCTCACCATCACCACCACCGCCCCCATCATCACTACTTATTATATAGGAAAAGCTCATGGGTAAGGAGACGCCATTACCGCCATCACCGCAAACATCACCACTTATTGTGTACGAACAGTTTATAGGTAGTGAGACGTCATCATTAAAGGTGTTACTCTACACCATAAAAAGTCTTACGCTATAACATAAAGAAGTGTTACTCTATGACATAAAGAAAGTGTGACGATATAAAATAAAAAAGGTGTCACTCTAAGACATAAAAAAGGTGTGACTCTATGACATAAAAAAGGTGTGACTCTATAACATAAAAAAAGATGTTACTCTATGACACGAAGTGTAAAAAGTTGTTATTGTGTGACATAGAAGGTGCTACTCTATAATAGAAGATATGTTCAAGATAGGGTTACTCTATAGTATAAAAGTATAAAAAGGATGTTGGATATATATTTATTCAGATGATGCTAAATAACATAAAAAGGTGTTACTCTATGACATAGAAGTTCAAAAATGCGTTACTCTATACCAATGCAGGTGTAATTCTATGACACAAAAAAGGTGTTACTCTATGATACAAAGTTTAAAAAAGTTGTTACTGTGTGACATAGAAGGTGCTACTCCATAATACCAGATAAGTTCAAGAATGTGTTACTCTATGACATAAAAGTTCAAAAAGGGGTCACGCTATAGCAATGAAGGTGTCATTCTATGACATGAAAAATATGTTACTCTATATTAATTAATAAATGAAGCTAATGGCTATTACGGGCAATCGATAAAGGATAAGGAAGGTACCTAACTTATGAATCATCGATTTTATTCTTTTTACATGTGTATACTTACACATCTCTAATTATTCTAAGCTATTAGAGTAAAGCAGTCAAGGATATTAATGCACAATTATTTTAATAATTTTAAAGTGCAGTCAAGAATGTTTTAAAGAATGAGGAAAGGAAAGGTAAACGTATAGGATGAAAAAATGAGAACGAAAAAAATAACGGCCCAGGTCGGGATCGAACCGACAACCTTCTGCATACCGGGCAGCTACGCTACCATTTGCGCCACTGGGATGACGATTCTATCAGGACCCTAGCCAGTTCTTAATCGTTCTCAATTTTTTATTTCCCCAAACCCCCCCCCCCCCCCCCCCGTCTGCGTTATTAAGCCAAAGCAGACAATGTTAATTTATCAATTGAAGCTAATGCCCGAATATTTTTATGTTAATTAATAAATGAAGCTAATGGCTATTACGGGCAATCGATAAAGGATAAGGAAGGTACCTAACTTATCAATCATCGATTTTATTCTTTTTACATATATATACTTACACATCTCTAATTATTCTAAGCTATTAGAGTAAAGCAGTCAAGGATATTAATGCACAATTATTTTGTTAATAATATAATGCACAATTGTTTTGGGGAAATAAAAAATTGAGAACGATTAAGAACCGGCTAGGGTCCTGATAGAATCGTCATCCCAGTGGCGCAAATGGTAGCGTAGCTGCCCGGTATGCAGAAGGTTGTCGGTTCGATCCCGACCTGGGCCGTTATTTTTTTCGTTCTCATTTTTTCATCCTATACGTTTACCTTTCCTTTCCTCATCCTTTAAAAAATTCTTGACTGCACTTTAAAATTATTAAAATAATTGTGCATTAATATCCTTGATTGCTTTACTCTAATAGCTTAGAATAATTAGAGATGTGTAAGTATATAGATGTAAAAAGAATAAAATCGATGATTGATAAGTTAGGTACCTTCCTTATCCTTTATCAATTGCCCGTAATAGCCATTAGCTTCATTTATTAATTAACATAAAAATATTCGGGCATTAGCTTCAATTGATAAATGTTACTCTATAATAAAAAAAGGTGTCACTCTATGACATAAAACAGGTGTGACTCTATAACATAAAAAGGTGTAACTCTATGACATAAAAAACATGTCACTGTATGACATTGAAAAGGTATTACTCTATGACATAAAAAACATGACACTCTGTGATATAAAAAAGGTGTCACTTTATGAAATAAAAAAGGTGTCACACTATGAAACAAAGTTTAAAAAGTCTTAACTGTATGACAACGAAGGTGTTACTCTATAACATGAAAAAGGTTTAACTCTAAGACATAAAAAAGGTGTTACTCTATACCATACATTGGTAGTAAATTGGCCATTAGCTGCAATATCGAGAACAAACATCTGTATTATTTTAATAAATTTTTTATTTTCATCTTATCTGTTTTTATAATGTTTAAAAACTCGCTCTAAGGCGGTGGGAAAACGATCATACAGGCAGCAATGGCGAGAGAAGTCAATTGACAATTGCGGTAATTTTTTAATAATACAAATTGCTATAAAAGAATTCTGCATTATCGTGATTTTTCTTTAAAAAATTGACCGTTTAGTTTGGGAGTTATAAGAGTTATAAGTTTAAAAAAAACAGGTTTTTTTAATAACAAAAGAAGCGTGATAGCTAGAAAATTTTTTTTATAAAATATAAGTATTATAATTCTCTTTCCAATGCTACTAATCCAATTCAGATAGATAGAGCCGTTTCCGAGAAATTACGATTTCAAAAAAAGGCTAACAAAATTTAAACCTCAAATATCTCTGAATTTTATGGACCAATCATTTTGCCCAAAAACTCTGCCGAGAGCTATCCATAATCTACCTTTACACGGAATTTTAAAGCGATTAAGACAATTTAACTCCCGTAATCGTTGGACATACAAAACTCATTTTTTTCATGTTTTAACTTTTACGTTTTTGTTAATAACAAAAGAACCGTGAAAGCTAGGATATTTTATTTTTAAATATAGGTATTTTAATTCTCTTTCGAATGCTACCCATCTAATTCAGAAAGATAGAGCCGTTCTCGATAAATTAGGATTTTAAAAAAAGGTTAAAAAAATTTTGATCTCAAATATCTCTGAAATTTATAGACCAATAATTTTGCCGAAAAAACTCGACCGAGAACTATCCAAAATCTACCTCTACAAAGAATTTTAAAGCGATTAAGTCAATTTTACTTCCCTAATCGTTGGACATACAAAACTCATTTTTTTCATTTTTCAATTTTTTACTCAAAAACTAACCAACAGAATGAATTCAAATTTTTACAGATTATAGGTATTTATATTCTGCATTATCATGATTTTTCTAAAAAAATATACCGTTTATTTTGAGAGTTGTAAGCTTTAAAAAAAAAACACGTTTTTGTTAATAGCAAAAGAACCGTGATAACTAGTAACATTTTTTTTAGAAAATATAGATATTTTAATTCTGTTTCGAATGCTACTCATCCTATTAAAATATCTCGATTCTATCATTAAAAAAAAGCAAGAATAAATTTTGAGAAATCGAAAATTCGAAATAAAACAAAAACGCATATTTTTTTGACCCGCCATCACATAAAAAAGAAACAAAAAAAAATGAGACGTATCCGGTTAAAATCGGCCAAGTAGAAGCTTAGATCCAGGCGTATACACACACACACACACTCACACACACACACACAGACGCACGCACGCACGCAGGCATGCACGCACGCACACACGCACACCCACAAAATTCATTATGACTGTAAATATTGAATTAGAGATAGACGATTTTTCTGAAGTTAACTTTTCTCGTGAAAAATTTTTTCAACTTCTATAATTACTGTAAACCCCAAAGAGTAAAAATTGGCGCGAAAAAGTTGAAATTTAGTGATTTACCTTTTTGAAAAGAATAAAGTGTAAGTTTCACTCTTTGTAAAGTAGAAATAACTAAAATCGCTATTTTACACAGAGTAAACTTCGAAATTCTGCTTTTGAAATGGAGAAAATGCTTTGTCCTCATTCCCAAAGAGTGAAAAAGTAAATATACTCTTTCCCAAAGAGCAAATTGAAAATTTTATATTTTCTAAAAGTAGAAAATGTAACTCCGAAAGGTTAAAAGTATAAATTCAGTAATTTACTCTTTCCTAAAGAGTAAATTCAGAAATTCTCACTTTGTAAAAGTTGAAATTTTAACCCCAAATTTCTAAAAAAGCAAATTAAGTCATTTACTCTTTTCTAAAGGGCAAATTCGATCATTAATATTTTATAAAAGTAAAAAACGAAATTTCGTAATTTCAAAAAAGTAAAATTCAAAATTCACTTTTTTAGAAAAGTAAACTGAGGAATTTTCATTGTATGAAGGTAAAATAAAAAGTGTGACGCCGAAATTTATTAATAAACTTATTCCTAAAAGGAAACTTTTCAAAAGATAACATTTAGGAAAATAACAATGTTTCTTTTTTGTTATATAAATCAAAAAATATTTCAAACAGCTCAAAAAATACCGAAATGATGTATTTGAATTAAGAAACCTTAAATCATATTTTGGTATAGTTACAAATAATGTTATATAATAATGCGTAAAAATGAAAACCAATACCAAAACCAAATATCCGAACTCCGAAGAGGACAATATGATCATAAACGACCTGACGTTATCAACGGACAGTTGCAACGATATAGCTGGCCTGTCATGTGAAGTGACAGCAGGATATGTGTTTGTCGCTTTTAATAGGTTCAGCGACTTAGGAAGTTCAAAAATAAAAATGAAAATATTTGAGATAATGTAGGTTGAAGTATTTCGAGCTTACATAATGTAAAAGTATTAATAATTATGGAACAAGTTCCTCTTAGTGGAACAGTTAAAAGATCATAACGTATGCAACTGCGTAAAATAACAAAAACTAAAACTAATGTGTATGAGAATAATTTATATTTACTGCATTAACTTATGACGACTTACCTTTAAGTATATTAATTTGTAACATCGGCGCCCGCAAGGATTCAGCTTAACAATAATTTTCACCTAAACGTATATATTAGGGCGATTTAAGAGCGCAAGTATCAGTAATCGAGGTACATTAAACTTGACATAAATATTTAGCAATATATAAGACAGATTAAGAGCGTAAGTTCCGAGAGTGGCGGTGTCCTAGGCTTGGGAGGGAATCTCCCCCATGCGAAAGAAGGACCGGCTACGCCCGCTTTCAGAACGGCAGCGCACTACGCTTTGTAAAGAAACGCCTCTAAAAATCGAGAAAAAAGGATATAATGTATCCGAAAAAAAGAATTATCATCTCCGAAACATTGAAATTATTCACAGCTAAATAATTGGGAATAATACGTTCTCAATTTTTAAAAACTATTACACTTTTCAATAGTATATTATGGTTCTTATTCATTTCATCGTTTATAGATCCCAAAATAGCAATATTTCCAACCCATTTTTTTTATAGTGGCATTAAAAAATACAAAAAATATACAAACAACAAATATCAAATGGTAATAGATGTCTTAATTAATAACAACAAAGAGAAGACAAAAATTTCCTGAGATAATTTATAGGAAACCAAGGATTTCCCAAAATTTGCCAGACACTTCCATTAAGTATTCAAAAAGTTTTCATAACGAATTAATAGGTGTCTAATTTCGTATATGAGTATGAATAACAAATATAAAATAATTTATTTATATAAAAATTTTTTAATTATTCAAAAATGATGAACAATAAATATTACAATCATTTATTTGGATACAAATTTTTTAAGTATTCAAAAGGTGTTCATAAAGAACTAATATCTAATTTTTTAGATGTGTGTGATAATTGTATCTCAAACGAGATTTTCAAAAGAGATAGTTTTCTTCGACTGATTTAATTTGAATTTGCAAAGAGTTCATAATATTATAAAATCACCCAATTATCAAAAAGAATTTTTGATGAACTCTTTAAAATTACTTAATGAACGCTTTTCGGATAAAAGTAATCATAAAGAATTTTTATGGAACGCACTTCTCGATATGTAAGCTTCGGCTATTCATCCGCTACGCGGCGCGATGCTTTCTGTGGATACATTGGAGTGCCGAGAGTATATCGACGCTCCCTACGAAAACTAGCACGATTAAGATTGCCACGAAGACTAGTCCATCTCAGCGTTGGCCACGAAGACTAGCACGCCCCATTGATTTGCGTTGAAGACTAGCCCGATCCGCTTGATTGCGGCGAAGACTAGCACATTCCACTGCCTCTTATGTAAATGAACACGGTGACGCGAAGTGCTAGTTTTCGCGGCAAGCTTGCGAATCGTGTTACTTTTCGTCGCAAATTCGTGAATCGTGTTACTTTCCGTCGCAATCTTACGAATTGTACTATTATTCGGCGCAAACTCGTGAATGATGCTAGTCTTCGCGGCAACCTCGCGAATTGTACTAGTATTCGCGGCAAAGTCGTGAGTTATGCTAGTTTTCGTTGCAGTTTTCTGAAATGTGCTAGTCTTCGTGAGGAGGCCAAAAAAGGTGCTAGTTTTCCTAGGGAGCGTCGATATAAGCCGTGTAATTTAATTCTGTAAATGACTCTTCACGCAGAGTCCGAAATTGCAAGGCTTGCCTTGTTTTTGGTAACCCTTTTACATTAAGGACAAAATATTTTACGACATGTCTGCGTAAAATCAAGGAGCGCGGTAGCGCTCCGAAGACAAGTTATGCGTCACGAAGCCTGAGGATGCACCGCGCTACATATACACGGAAAAATGGCTTTCTAACCTGTGAATCTCGGTTTTTTCTTCTCATCATATGTTCATATATTAATTCACGTTTTTCATGCATTCACAACTAATCGTATTTATCCTAGTTTCCTATCAATGCAAGTTTCACGTTGATCAATACATTGTATCAAAAGTTATTGCGTGCTTTAATATCGGCCTTCCCGTTTTCTGTTCGTTTGTTTACTTTTTTCCATTGCTCTTTTCAGCTAGTTATCACTAGATTCAGCTAGTAACTACTAGATTCTTAGTGACCACTAGATGATGTAGTAATAAATAAATTCTTTATTTTAAAATTTTGCTGCAAAACAACGTCGATTTTTGCAGTCTAAAAATTGCAATGAACTATTTACGAACTCTAAGAGAATACTTTCGCGTACTTGTGAGTTAAAAAAGAATTCGTTGGAATAATTTTGTATTCGAAAAGAGTGTAATAATAGTTCGTTATGAATACATTTTTTAGAAAGATACGAACTCTTTTGCACGAAAAATATCGTTTCCTTAATATGGCTTCATAATAAGCAATTTATGAACTCATTATGAATACGCTTCTGTATATAATATGAACTCTTCCCTGAAAAAATTGCAATGAACTATTTACGAACTCTGAGAGAATACTTTCGAGTACTTGAAAGTTGAAAAAGAATTCGCTAGCATAATTTCGTATTCATAAAGAGTGTAACAATAGTTCATTATGAATACATTTTTTAGAAAGTTACGAAATCTTTTGCGCGAAAAATTTTCGTACCAAAATATGACTTCATAAAATAATCTCTATGAACACTTTATGAGTTGTAACGTGGCAAATTGCCAGTTACATATGAACGCGCGGTTCGAAGGAGATACGTAAGGAAGAGCACGGCGGCCGCGGCGAGATACGCTCGACACCCGAACACACACATGCGCGCGCCCGTCCCTCCCCGCTGCCTTCTCCGCGCACTAGCCCATCCCCTCCCGTATCTAGCAGGCCAGGAGTCGGAGGAACCAGCAGCAGCTACAGCGAGGACAAGTTGTAGCTGGAGCATGAGTGAGCTCGCTCTCCCAGGCGGCTGACAGGAACAGACGACAGCCGAGAGAAGGAGAGAACGAGAGACGCAGTGGCTCAGCGCCGAATCGGCCATCCGTCGGACGGCGCGTGCGAGCATCGGCCATATACGGACCGCTCGCGCGCGCCGCAGTGAAGAAGGCAGCCGATGAACGAACGAGGACAGCGGAGCAGAGCAGCGTGAGCGCACCGGCCGGCATAACCATTCTGTCGCCTACCGCCGTGCCGCGTGCTCGCGAGAGTTGTCGCTGCCGAAATCGTGTGCCTGCCAGTGCGCCCTGCTTATCCTCGCCACCGTCTGGAGGCAGCGTCCTAGGGAGAGCGAGGGAGAGAACGAGAGAGCGAGAGGAAGCAGCAGCAGCGTCCTGGCCGAGGTTTGCCTTTTTTATTCCCGTCCCCATTGTTCCTCGCGTAGTGTGTGTGCGTGTCCGAGTCGGGAGTTGCGAGAGATTACGGACTCGCGGCAGCTGCAGCTCGTGCTGTAACTGTAGTTTAGATTAGGATTTTCTGCTTTCGGCGGAAGCTAGCCGGCGAATAAAGTTAACGGTGCAATTGACGCGTGCACCTGGCGCCCATACCATTGTACTGTACATTAAATAGATAGTAAAAATAAAGTACTTAGACTTTTTACCCGGTTGTTCGGTTGTATTTGAGAATTACCCACGAACCTCTGCCTTGATCCCCAGCAGAGCGTTACAGAGTACTTTATTGAAATTTGAATTCTTTACGAACTTCAGATTAATTCGCAAGACTGGACATACATACAATACTTGGAGAATACTGAATGAATGCTTTGAGAACAAAGCGTGATTATTTTGCGAATGCATGCGAACTCTTTCGAAGTCTTCACGAATTCTTTAAGAATTGTCTGTGCTGTCTGGAATATACTTATTTAATAAGTTTTGTTTATTAAATATTTTATTAATTAGGACTTATTTGATTGAAAGAAATTTTGATTAAAAACAAAATAAATAAATTATACGATCCATCTTATATTATACGGACGCTGCCCTTTTCGTGTTGAATACTTCCTTTCAGGAAGAATTCGTGTAATTATTTTCTCGCTATTTTGTTTCAAAACATTTTATTCTAAAAATATTTTTCAAACGAATTTTAAATTATTTCTTGTATTAAATCACATGACTTTCCCAGAAGATTTCATGAAATAATTCATGAAACGATTTCGAATAGATATTGAATTATTTTTGTGAATGATTAATTTGTATCTTTCTGAAAATATTTCTCAATTATTTAATGATATAATTCTTGAAATGATTTCTGAATTGTTTTATGTTTTCTTTTAAAAAATTAGTTCAAGGTTCTTTCAGAAAGAATTCGTGTAATTATTTTTTTCGCTATTTCATTAAAAAAAATTTTATTCCAAAAATCTTTTTCAAAAGAATTCTAAATTATTTATTATATTAATTCACATGAGTTTCCCGGAAGTTTACATGAAATAATTCATGAAACGATTTTGAATAGATATTGAATTATTTTTGTGAATAATTAATTTGTATCTTTCGGATATTATTTCTGAATTATTTCATGATATAATTCTTGAAATGATTTCTGAATTGTTTTATGTTTTCTTTCAAACTGTTACTTTTCAAACTGTCTAAACATGTTTTTTCCAGATCATCC
Source organism: Torymus aiolomorphi (assembly GCA_036365515.1). NCBI lineage: Eukaryota > Metazoa > Arthropoda > Insecta > Hymenoptera > Torymidae > Torymus > Torymus aiolomorphi. The sequence goes on along the minus strand of CM070877.1, from coordinate 79,304,070 downwards.
ATTACAATGTGGTGTACCCCTGTTTACCAACATTCCGGTTGAATTGGTGTGCGATAGCATAGATAGGCGAGCACACTCTATTGTTCCGAATTGCATGATTCCAGTAGACATAATAAAAAACTGCGTTCATTTTCTGTACGACAACACATATTTTACGTTTAATAATGAATATTATAGACAAACATTCGGTACACCGATGGGTTCTCCGATTTCCCCATTTTTTGCTGACATTGTAATGGATGATCTGGAAAAAACATGTTTAGACAGTTTGAAAAGTAACCATAATTGTACAAAAAAGGAACATATTGATCATGTTATAAAAACATTCAATTCATATCACAATCGTTTACAGTTCACGCATGAATTAGAAAACAATAACAGCATAAACTTTTTAGATCTAACCATCATAAAAAAGAATAATTCGATTATCACTAATTGGTTTCAAAAACCGACCTCTTCTGGCAGAGTCATAAACTATTTCTCACATCATCCAATACAGCAAAAGAGGAACATCATTTATAATTTGGTAGACCGAGCATTATTGTTGTCACAAAAATGTTTCCATAAAGTTAACCTACGTAAGATTAAGACCATGTTACTCACTAATAATTATCCGCTAGAATTCATTAACCGAAACATACGCAATCGTAGAATTTCTCTTAAATATAAACAGAACAATAACAATAAAAAGTTTAAATATCTTCCCAGAGTTCCGTTGCCATTTCTTATTAATAATTACAAAAAATTGTCGGCCATTCTTAAAACACATAATATTATGTCGATTCCACTAGTGAAAAGAACTCTTAACTCGATTATAAAATTGGGAAAAGACGTTACGAATAAATGGGATCGAACGAATATTGTATATAAATTCACATGTAAAGAGTGTCCGGCGATATATATAGGTGAAACCAAAAGAACCTTAAAAAGCGCATTAAGAAGCATAAAAACAACAAAAACTCAGAGTCAGTGGTGGTCTCACACCAAGATGAGTTTAATCACCACTTCGATGGGGAGAATGTTCAAATTTTGGATAACGAGAGCAATTACAAAAAGAGACTCACAGCCGAAATGATACATATTAAATGTCATTTGAATAGCATAAATAAGAAAGAAGATATTTTCACACTGAATAAAACGTACTTTCCGGTATTGAGGAAATTTAAATGCTAGCTGTGACTTGTTATTGTTTTGGTTTCTGTGTGTATACTCAGCTCAACGGGGTATATAAACGGCGGTTCCTATGTGTATTTTGTCGTATTTTTAAAATTCATTATTGACGAAATAAAATTCGATCACTGACTTATTAACATGAGTTAACATTATAACTTTTGAAGGTATTGTTGCGTTAAATTATATTATGTGTTGTATAATTAAGTGTAAAAAAACTAACATCGGTTTTTGTCAATAAAAATTAGCCTGAAGAGGTTGGCAGACCAGCCAATGAAACGTCGCTAAATATTCGCCAGAAATAAAAACTTGTTTTATTTCTAAAAAAACCCCCGCCTGATTGAGAAAAAAATTCTATCAATAAGTACAACCCGCATAGCATGAAAGCTTCCCAGTGAAAGATTCAAGAAATATTCCAATGGAAGCTTTCATCAACCTTTTTAAAAGATAATTGAAACTTTAAGGATAGATTCCATTGTAAGGTTTCTTGTAAGCTTCCCGGAAGGTTAAAGCAATATTACAATCAAGATTGCTAAATGTCCTTTCGACGAATATTACATGAAAGCTTCTAGAAAGCTTACGGGAATCTTACGTGAAATATTCCAAGAATCAATACAGGAATCATTCACGAAAGGAAACAGCAATATTACAGTAAGCTTTTAGAAAGATTACACTGTTATCTTTTTTGAAAGCTTACGCTAAGATTACCAAAGAGATTCCCAAATCCTTGCAGGGATCAATACAGGAATCTTTCACGAAAGGAAAATGCAATATTACAGTAAGCTTTTGGGAATATTACACTGTTATCTTTGTTGAAAGCTAACGCTATGATTGAAAAAGAGCTTCCCAAATCCTTGCAGGGATCAATACAGGAATCTTTCAAAAAAGGAAACAGCAATATTACAGTAAGCTTTTGGGAAGATTATACTGTTATCTTAGTTGAAAGCTTACGCTAAGATTGCAGAAAATATTACCAAATCCTTGCAGGGATCAATACAGGAATCTTTCAAGAAAGGAAACTACAATATTACAGTAAGCTTTCGGGAAGATTAGACTGTTACCTTTGTTGAAAGCTTACTGTAAGTTTGCAAAAGAGATTCCCAAATGCTTGCAGGGATCAATACAGGAATCGTTCACAAAAGAAAACAGCGATATTACGGTAAGTTTTTAGAAAGATTACACTGTTATCTTCTTTGAAAGCTTACGCTAAGATTACCAAAGAGATTCCCAAATCCTTGCAGGGATCAATACAGGAATCTTCACGAAAGGAAACAGCAATATTACGGTAAACTTTTAGAAAGATTACACTGTTATCTTTTTTGAAAGCTTACGCTAAGATTACCAAAGAGATTCCCAAATCCTTGCAGGGATCAATACAGGAATCTTTCACGAAAGGAAAATGCAATATTACAGTAAGCTTTTGGAAATATTACACTGTTATCTTTGTTGAAAGCTAACGCTAAGATTGAAAAAGAGCTTCCCAAATCCTTGCAGGGATCAATACAGGAATCTTTCAAAAAAGGAAACAGCAATATTACAGTAAGCTTTTGGGAAGATTATACTGTTATCTTTGTTGAAAGCTTACGCTAAGATTGCAGAAAAGATTACCAAATCCTTGCAGGGATTGATACAGGAATCTTTCACGAAATGAAACTACAATATTACAGTAAGCTTTTGGGAAGATTAGACTGTTACCTTTGTTGAAAGCCTACTGTAAGATTGCAAAAGAGATTCGCAAATCCTTGCAGGTATCAATACAGGAATCGTTCACAAAAGGAAACAACAACATTACGGTAAGCTTTCGGGAAGATTACACTGTTATCTTTCTTGAAAGTTTAAGCTAAGATTACCAAAGAGATTCCCAAATACTTGCAGGAAAAATTCCACTAAACATAAATAGAACCTTTCATGAAAGATTGCAATAAGCATGAATGCAATATTATCGAAAAATAATGCGAAAAACTTAATGGAAGGTTCCCGTGAAACATTCGAGTAGCGTTAACTTCCAATGCTCCACAAAAGCTTCCCGTAAGTTTAAGCGAACCAACTGAAAAAATTCCAACTATGCGATTCCGTAACATTCCATGAAAGTTTTTGAAAGGTTGCCAACATCGACCATGAACCATTCTAAGAATCGATACTGGAATTTTTCATGAAAGATAACTAGAAAGGTTAAAGTAAGCTTACTGAAAGATTGAACTGGTACATTTCTTGCAAATCTTCCGAAAAACTTTTGAAAAAGATTGATGAATACTTTCAGGAAAGATTGCACTAAACATAAATGGAACCTTTCATGAAAGATTGCAATAAGCATGAATGCAACATTACCTAAAAATAATGCGAAAAACTTAATGGAAGGTTCCCACGAAACATTCCAGTAGCATTACCTAGCAATGTTCTACGAAAGCTTCTGGTACATCTTCGGAAACCAACCAAAAAATTCCAACTATGAGATCCCGTAACATTCCATTAATGTTTTTGAAAGCTTGCTGACACCCACGATGAAAAATTCTATGAATCGATACTGAAATCTTTCTGCACATAGCATGAAAGCTTCCCAGTGAAAGATTCAAGAAATATTCCAATGGAAGCTTTCCTCAACCTTTCTAAAAGATAACTGAAACTTTCAGATAGATTTCATTGTAAGCTTTCTTGTAAGCTTCCCGGAATGTTAAAGCAATATTACAATCAAGATTGCCAAATGTCCTTTCGATGAATATTACACGTAAGCTTCTGGAAAGCCTACGGGAATCTTACGTGAAATATTTCAGGAATCAATTCAGGAATCTTTCACGAAAGGAAACAGCAATATTACAGTAAGTTTTTAGAAAGATTACACTGTTATCTTTGCTGAAAGCTTACGCTAATATTGCAAAAGAGATTCCCAAGATCTTGCAGGGATCAATCCAGGAATCCTTCACGAAAGGAAACAATATTACGGCAAGCTTTTGGGAAGATTACACCGTTATCTTTGTTGAAAGCTTACGCTAAGATTGCAAAGGAGATTCCCAAATCCTTGCAGTAAAGATTCCACTGAACATAAATAGAACCTTTCATGAAAGGTGTCAGTAAGCATGAATGAAAGATTACCGAAAAATAATGCAAAGAGCTTAAAGGAAGGTTCCGGCAAAACTTACCAGTAGCGTTACCTTGCAATGCTCCACGAAAGCTTCCCGTAAGTTTTCGGAAACCAACCAAAAAAATTCCAGCAATGCGATTCCGTAACATGCCATGAAAGTTTTTGAAAGGTTACCGACATCCACCATGAAACATTCTAAGAATCGATACTGGAGTCTTCCATGAAAGATAACTAGAAAGATTACAGTAAGCTTACTGAAAGATTGAACAGGAACATTTCTTGCAAATCTTCCGAAAAACTTTTGAGAAAGATTGATGAATGCGTTCCGGGAACATTCGACTAAACAAAAATGGAACTTCTCATGAAAGATTGCAGTAAGCATGAACAAAAGATTACCGAAAAATAATGCGAAAAGATTAATGGAAGGCTCCAGCTGAAGCTCTCAGTAGCAATACCTGGAAATGTTTCACGAAAGCTTTCCGTAAGTTTGACGGAATCAACAAAAAAGATTCCAATTATAAGATTCGCATAACATTCCATGAAAGGTTTTGAAAGGTGCCCGGATCCTTACATGTAACCTTCTCAGAATCGATACGGGCTCTTTCATGAAAAGTAATGAGAAAGGTTACAGTAAGCTTACTGAAAGATTAGAATGGAACATTTCTTGCAAATCTTCCGAAAAACTTTTGAAAAAGATTCATTAATACTTTCGGGGAAGATTCCACTATACATAAGTGGAACCTTTCATGGAAGATTACAGTAAGCATGAACAAAGTATTACCGAAAAATAATGCGTAAAGCCAGTAGCGTTACGTTGCAATGTTCCACGAAAGCTTCCCGTAAGATTCGCAAAAACAACCAAATGATTCTAACTATTCACCAGAGTAACATTACATGAAAGCTGACAGAATCTTTCATGAAACATTCTAATAATTGATACTGGAATCTTTCATGAAAGAGAACTATAAAGGTTACAGTAAGCTTTCTGAAAGATTAAACTGGAACATTGATTTCAAATTTTCCAAAAACCTTTTGAAAAAGATTTATAAATACTTTCAGGGAAGATTCCATTATACCTAAATGAAATCTGCCATGAAAGATTGCAGTGAGCATGAATAAAAGATTATCGAATAATAATGCGTAAAGCTTAATGAAAGGTTCCCACGGAACTTTCCAGTAACGTTACCTTGCAATGTTACACGGAAGCTTCGCGTAAGTTTAACGGAATCAACAAAAAAGATTCGAACTATAAGACTCGACCATATACAATGAAAGCTTTTGAAAGGGTTCCGGAACCTTACATGAAACATTCTCAGAATTGATACTGGAATCTTTCATGAAAGATAAATAGAAAGGTTACAGTAAGCTTACTGAAAGATTCAACTGGAAAATTGATTAAAAATCTTCCAAAAGCCTTTTGAAAGAGATTACTGAATACTTTCAGGGAAGATTCTACTAAACATCAATAAAATCTTGCATGAAAGATTGCAGTTAGCATGATTACCGAAAAATAATGGAAAAGCCTAATGGAAGGTTCCGGCGAAACTCCCCAGTCGCGTTGCCTTGCAATGTTCATGAAAGCTTCCCGTAAGTTTTGTGGAACCAGACAAAAAAAATTCCAAATGTGCGATTCAGTAACATTCCATGAAAGCTTTTGAAAGGTTTCCAGAATCTTCCATGAAACATTCTAATAACAGATACTTGAATTTTTCATGGAAGATAACTAGAAAGGTAACAGTAAGCTTACTGAAAGATAAACTGGAACATAAATTGCAAATCTTCTGAAAAATTTTTGAGAAAGATTCATGAATACTGGAATCTATCATGAAAGGTAACCAGAAGGGTTACAGTAAGCTTAGTGAAAGATCGAACTATAACATTCATTGCAAATCTTCCGAAAAACTTTTAAAAAAGATTTATGAATACCCCTAAGGAAGATTCTACTCAACATAAATAGAACCTTTCATAAAAGATTGCAGTGACAATAAGTCAAAGATTACTGGAACCGTAACATATTCTGGCAAGGTTCCGCGAAAGCTTGCCGTAAGTTTAATGGAATAACAAAAAATTCCACCTATGCAACTGAGCAACATTTCGTGAAAGCTTTAGAAAGATTTCGGGAACCCTTAATAAAATATTCCAAAAATGAATGCTTTAAGGAGATGTTGGATACCGACATCAACGAGTATACTTTATCAAAATTATAATAGAATGGCTATAAAATAATTCTATGTATAGTATTTAAATATAAGGAGGGCGTTAAAATTGTGGTTTTCCAAAAAACTGTTTAAAAACTTTTTAATTAAAAATAATTTTAATGTTGATAAGTAGGAATCTGCATTTTTGTCATTTTGATCCAATTTTTCAACAATTATCTCTCATAATAGTACTCTCATAAGAATTGCCAAATGAATTCTGAGTATTGTATTTGCATAAAAGGAAGACGTGTTTTTCCAAATGAATGTTTAAAATTAATAATTAAAGTTAATATTTTCTTTGTTTAGAAATAGTACAGTTTAATACTGACGCGTGCAGCTTCTCGCTCGCGTATCGAACCGTATTTTTGTATACGACGTGTACAAAGCTTGATTTAGCATATGCTTTTTTATTTGAGCGTGTGCGAAGTCGAGCTTTGCGCACGGAGTGTTAAAATATATTCAGTATACGAATTTTATTTCTCCCTATTGACACTATATTTATTTCTCAAAGAGAAAGCGTTGTAATAGTGAAAATTTTCAAAACAGAGATTTTGATGAATTTCGATGTTTTTGAGCTTTCTGAGTCAGAATAATAGGTTTTAAAAAAATGTATGTATGTATGAATTTATCAAACGAAATTTTGTCCCCGGCATAACTCTTGAACGGATAGACGTAATGAGCTGAACTTTTGCATGCATCTTACGTATGTCTTAACTCAGAACTGATTAAATTTTGGAGTCAAATGAATGACAATAAGGTCTTATTTTGATAAAATAACAATTTTGCCAAAATTTTTTGTTTCAGAAATAATTTTCTTTTTAATTGGTTCTTCAGGTATAGAAAATGGATACCGATATTCTTAAAGTACAGTTAATTTCATTATAAATTATGTATTTATAACTACTCACGAGTTATTTTGGTCTTAAAAATGTGATTTGAAAAAGTAACAACTTTTTCTAAATACATAATAGTTATATGAATTGTAAATAACTTTTTCGCCATTTCATCTTAAAGATGCATCTAATATAAACACATATTCTTGCAATATGTTTAATTCCCTCTCTTTTCATCTCTTTTGAGACTATTTTGAAGTTATTTTTGAGTTGAAAATATAGATTTGAAGATTTCATCAACTTAGAACAAAATTATGCTTTTTTAATGAATTGAAAAATTTCTTTATCCATTTATATTAAACATATAGAATATAAGCAAATATAAATAAAGTAAATTTGATAATATTTTAATACATTTATAATTGATTTTATAATATTTTAATTGAAACTTGATTTTATAATACCGTTTTAACTTTGAGGCCATGTTCAACTCAAACGTAGATCCCTAACTTATCGGCACCAAAATTTTATTTTTTTTATTACATCTAAACACAAACTTTAGGAAAAAGCGTTGGATTTCCGTAAAAGAGCGCTTTTCTCTGAAATTTTTGTTTAAATACGATAAAAAAAATAAAACTTAGGTGCCGGTAAAAGGTAGGTATCGTTTCGGTATTTTACATGGTCATTTTAAAGCCATTAATATTTTAGATGAATATAATCGAAATAATAACATGTATGTTAGGTATGTATGTATGATATTATTTAATAACAATTGAATAATCGTAGATAGTGCACCTTATTTGGATGAAAATGTTCCAACTCCTTCAAGCGAGCGATAGCGTAACGGATAGCATGCGTGCGTAGTAACCCAAGGGTTGTAGGTTCGATTCCCAGTTAGGTCAAAAAATTTTATGTAAAATTTTTTCTGCGATGAAAAAATTGCGATTAATATAGTAATAAATTCTAAATAATATGCGAGAATTGTAATAGTTATATTTTAGAGTATTGTATGTAATATGTATGGCTTTAAGTTCCAAAGTAATCTTTCAAGAACTTGAAAAAGGTTCGTGAAAGGTTTCTTGAAAGATTTACTAGAATGTTTCGTAGAATCTTTCTGAAAGATTGACAAATCTTTCACAAAGCTTCCAGTTACTCTTTTAAAAACTTGATGAAAGGTCCTGGAAAGTTTTCCGGAAATATTAATAGATTTTTTTTTAAAGCTTTTGCCAGTAAATTGGGCAGAATTTTAAGCTTACAGGAATCTTTTATGTAAGCTTTCTGAAAGATTTCAATAAATCTATCAAAAACCTTACAAGGATCTTTACAGCTACCTTACTAAAGTCTTATTGGAAGATTTCCTGTAAACTTACCGTATCCTTTCGAGAAAGAATTGGGCGGAATTTTAAGCTTACAGGAATCTTTCATGTAAGCTTTCTGAAAGATTTCAATAAATCTATCAAAAACCTTACAAGGATCTTTACAGCTACCTTACTAAAGTCTTGCTGAAAGATTCTCTGTAAACTTACCGTATTCTTTCAAGAAAGCTTCCATAAAGATTGGCAAATCTTTCACAAAGCTACCAGTTATTCTTTTAAAAGTTTGATGAAAGATCCCGGAAAGCTTTCTGGGAAGATTAATAGAATCTTTCCTGAAAGCTTTTTGTGAGAAAAAAGGGCGGACATTTTGAGCTTTCAGGAATCTTCCATGTAAGCTTCCTGTAAGATTCCGAATCTTTCTTGGAAGCTTTCATAAAACTTCCAGGAAGCTTTCATGCTATGTGGGAATAATGGAGGGTGAACAAATCTACAACTCAAATAAATTTGTACTTTAAAATTTAATATGTTCATTAATACTGTCATAAGGATACACACACACACACACACACACACACAGACACACACAATAACGTAATAATTCTTTAATTTTTATAAACGTGATACGCCCCTGCGAAAACGTGTGAGACGCAGTCTGAGCTCACGTCGCGCCGCGCCGCCGACGTTGCTAGCGCGCGTCTTTATTAATAACGCTCTATTTAAGTCATTTATTATTAAATCTATTTGAAACTTTGTCAGAAACTTATTAGACTATTAAGGAACAAATGTCTTGCTGGAAGTTTTTCCTAGCTTCAACTTCCCTCGATACTTTTTTCCGTTAAAGTTAAGAAAACGTAATTACCGATCGCAATATATTTGCAATTAAATAATTATTAACAATTATCGATTTACATCCTTTTATCAATACCATAGGCAACGCTGGAGTATTCTGCACGTCCCTGTCAAATTTCAAAATATTTCGACGATATTTGACCAAGTTTGGACAATTAATGTTTTTGAAAGCTATTAAAAATAGATGAACAAAATTTTCAGTTTTTAATTTTTATATTAAAAAGAAAGTCGAATAAAAATTATTTCTTCTAAGTAAAAATACTTCTTTTCATTCCCTACAAGGTGATATTTTTTAAAAATTAATTTGGCTACATTGAGAATTTAGTCACTTAGACAATACTTTTACGGGTTTTCGAGCGCTAACCCCCTTATTGCATCCGGCCCTTCAATTACTTAATGATATAATTCGTGAAATGATTTCTGAATTGTTTATGTTTTCTTTCAGGAACAATTCATGTAGGTATATTTTTCACTATTTTATTAAAAAAAATTTTATTCTAAAAATCTTTTTCAAAAAATTCTAAATTATTTCTTGTATTAGTTCACATGAGTTTCCCGGAAGATTTGATAAAATAATTCATGAAAGGTTTTTGAATAGATATCGAATTATTTTTGTGAATGATAAATTTGTATCTTTCTGAAATTATTTCCGAATTATTTCATCATATAATTCTTGAAATGATTTCTGAATTGTTTTACATTTCTTTCAAAAAATCTTTTCAAGATTCTTTCAGGAAGAATTCGTGTAATTATTTTTTCCGCTATTTTGTTTTAAAAAATTTTATTCCAAAAGTCTTTTTCAAAAGATTTCTAAATTATTTCTTCAATTAATTCACATGAGTTTACCAGAAGATTTCATGAAATTATTCATGAAAGATTTTTGAATAGATATCGAATTATTTTTGTGAATGATTAATTTGTATCTTTCTGAAATTATTAATCAATTATTTAATGATATAATTCTTGAAATGATTTCTGAATTATTTTATGTTTTCTTTCAAAAAATCTGTTCAAGGTTCTTTCAGAAAGAATTCGTGTAATTATTTTTTTCGCTATTTTATTAAAAAAAATTTTATTCCCAAAATCTTTTTCAAAAGAATTCTAAATTATTTCTTGTATTAATTTACATGAGTTTCCCGGAAGATTTCATGAAATTATTCATGAAAGGTTTTTAAATACATATCGAATTATTTTTGTGAATGATCAATTTGTATCTTTCTAATTATTTCTGAATTATTTCATGATATGATTCTTGTAATGATTTCTGAATTGTTTTACGTTTTTATTCTAAATATCTTTTCATGGTTCTTTCAGGAAGAATTGGTGTAATTATTTATTCGCTATTTTGTTTTAAAAAATTTTATTCAAAAATTTTTTTCAAAAGAATTCTAAATTATTTCTTGTATTAATTCACATGAGTTTCCCGGAAGATTTCATGACATAATTAATGAAACGATTTTGAATAGATTTTGAATTATTTTTGTGAATGATTAATTGGTATCTTTCTGAAATTATTTCTCAATTATTTAATGATATAATTCTTGAAATGATTTCTGAATTGTTTTATGTTTTCTTTCAAAAAATCTGTTCAAGGTTCTTTCAGAAAGAATTCGTGTAATTATTTTTTTCGCTATTTTATTAAAAAAAATTTTATTCCAAAAATCTTTTTCAAAAGAATTCTAAATTATTTCTTGTATTAATTTACATGAATTTCCCGCAAGATTTCATGAAATTATTCATGAAAGGTTTTTGAATACATATCGAATTATTTATGTGAATTAGTAATTTGTATCTTTCTGAAATTATTTCTGAATTATTTCATGATAAAATTCTTGTAATGATTTCTGAATTGTTTTACGTTTTCTGTCAAAATATCTTTTAATGGTTCATTCAGGAAGAATTCGTGTAATTATTTTTTTCGCAATATTATTTAAAAAATTTTATTCCAAAAACCTTTTTCAAAAGAATTGTAAATTATTTTTTTTATTAATTCACATGAGTTTTCCGGAAGATTTCATGAAATAATTCATGAAACGGTCTTGAATAGATATTGAATAATTTTTGTGAATGATTAATTTGTATCTTACGGAAATTATTTTGATTTATTGCATGATATAATTTTTGATATGCTTACTGAATTGTTTTACGTTTTCCGTCAAAAAATCTTTTCGGGGTTCTTTAAGGAAGAATTGGTGTAATTATTTTTTTCGTTAATTTGTTTTAAAAAATTTTATTCCAAAAATTTTATCAAAAGAATTCTAAATTATTTCTTGTATTAATCCACACGAGTTTCCCGGAAGATTTCATGATATAATTCATCAAACTATCTTGAATAGATGTTGAATTATTTTTGTGAATGATTAATTTGTATCTTTCTGAAATTATTACTGAATTATTTCATGATATAATTCTTTAAATGATTTCTGAATTGTTTTATGTTTTCTTTCAAAAAATCTTTTCAAGGTTCTTCCAGAAAGAATTCGTGTATATATTTTTTTCAGTATTTTATTAAAAAAAATTTTATTCCAGAAGTCTGTTTCAAAAGAATTCTATATTATTTCTTGTATTTATTCACATGAGTTTCCCGGAAGATTTCATGATATAATTCATGAAACGATCTTGAATAGATATTGAATTATTTTTATGAATGATTACTTTGTATCTTTCTTAAATTAATTCTGAATTATTTCATGATATAATTTTTGACGTGATTACTGAATTGTTTTACGTTTTCTTTCAAAAAATCTTTTCGGGGTTCTTTAAGGAAGAATTGGTGTAATTATTTTTTTCGCTAATTTGTTTTAAAAATTTTATTCCTAAAATCTTTTTCAAAAGAATTCTAAATTATTTCTTGTATTAATTCACATGAGTGTCCGGGAAGATTTCATGAAATAATTCATGAAAGGTTTTTGAATAGATATTAAATTATTTTGGTGAATGATTCATTTGAATCTTTCTTAAATTAATTCTGTATTATTTCATGATATAATTCTTGGAATGATTTCTGAATTGTTTTATGTTTTCTTTCAAAAAATCTGTTCAAGTTTCTTACAGGAAGAATTCGTGTAATTATTTTTTTCGCTATTTTATTAAACAAAATTTTATTCCAAAAATCATTTTCAAAAGAATTCTAAATTATTTTTCTCATTAATTCACATGAGTTTCCCAGAAGATTTCATGAAATAATTCATGAAAGGTTTTTGAATAGATATTGAATTATTTGTGTGAATGATTAATTTGTATCTTTCTGAAATTATTACTGAATTATCTCATGATATAATTCTTTAAATGATTTCTGAATTGTATTATGTTTTCTTTCAAAAAATCTTGTCAAGGTTCTTTCAGAAAGAATTCGTGTATATATTTTTTTCAGTATTTGATTAAAAAAAATTTTGTTCCAGAAGTCTTTTTCAAAAGAATTCTAAATTATTTCTTGTATTAATTCACATGAGTTTCCCGGAAGATTTCATGATATAATTCATGAAACAATCTTGAATAGATATTGAATTATTTTTATGAATGATTAATTTGTATCTTTCTGAAATTATTTCTCTATTACCTAATGAGGTAAGTCGTGAAATGGTTTCCGAATTGTTTCGTTTTCTTTCAAAAAATCTGTTCAAGGTTCTTTCAGAAAGAATTTGTGTACTTATTTTATTCGCTATTTTGTTTAAAAATTTTATTCCAAAAATCTTTTTCAAAGAATTCTAAATTATTTCTTGTATTAATTCACATGAGTTTCCCGGAAGATTTCATGAAATAATTCATGAAAAGGTCTTGAATAGATATTGAATTATTTTTGTGAATGACTAATTTGTATCTTTCGGAAATTATTTCTGAATTATTTCATGATATAATTTTTTATATGATTACTGAATTGTTTTACATTTTCTGTCAAAAAATCTTTTCGGGATTCTTTAAGGAAGAATTGGTGTAATTATTTTTTTCGCTATTTTATTAAAAAAAATGTATTCCAAAAATCTTTTTCAAATGAATTCTAAATTATTTCTTGTATTAATTCACATGAGTTTCCCGAAAGATTTCATCAAATAATTCATGAAAGGTTTTTGAATAGATATTAAATTGCTTTTGTGAACGATTAATTTGAATCTTTCTGAAATTATTTCTGAATTATTTCATGATATAATTATTGTAATGATTTCTGAATTGTTTTACATTTTCTTTCAAAATATCTTTTAATGGTTTTTTCCGGAAGAATTGGTGTGATTATATTTTCGCTATTCTGTTTTAAAAAATTTTATTCCAAAAATCTTTGTCAAAAGAATTCTAAATTATTTCTTGTATTAATTTACATGAGTTTCCCAGAAGATTTCATAAAATAATTTATGAAAGGTTTTTGAATAGATATTGAATTATTTGTGTGAATGATTAATTTGTATCTTTCTGAAATTATTACTGAATTATTTCATGACATAATTCTTTAAATGATTTCTGAATTGTATTATGTTTTCTTTCAAAAAATCTTGTCAAGGTTCTTTCAGAAAGAATTCGTGTATATATTTTTTTCAGTATTTTATTAAAAAAAATTTTGTTCCAGAAGTCTGTTTCAAAAGAATTCTAAATTATTTCTTGTATTAATTCACATGAGTTTCCCGGAAGATTTCATGATATAATTCATGAAACAATCTTGAATAGATATTGAATTATTTTTATGAATGATTAATTTGTATCTTTCTGAAATTATTTCTCTATTACCTAATGAGGTAAGTCGTGAAATGGTTTCCGAATTGTTTCGTTTTCTTTCAAAAAATCTGTTCAAGGTTCTTTCAGAAAGAATTTGTGTACTTATTTTTTTCGCTATTTTGTTTTAAAAAATTTTATTTCAAAAATCTTTTTCAAAGAATTCTAAATTATTTCTTGTATTAATTCACATGAGTTTCCCGGAAGATTTCAGAAAATAATTCATGAAATGGTCTTGAATAGATATTGAATTATTTTTGTGAATAACTAATTTGTATCTTTCGGAAATTATTTCTGAATTATTTCATGATATAATTTTTGATATGATTACTGAATTGTTTTACATTTTCTGTCAAAAAATCTTTTCGGGGTTCTTTAAGGAAGAATTGGTGTAATTATTTTTTTCGCTATTTTATTAAAAAAAAATGTATTCCAAAAATCTTTTTCAAATGAATTCTAAATTATTTCTTGCATTAATTCACATGAGTTTCCCTGAAGATTTCATCAAATAATTCATGAAAGGTTTTTGAATAGATATTAAATTGCTTTTGTGAACGATTAATTTGAATCTTTCTGAAATTATTTCTGAATTATTTCATGATATAATTATTGTAATGATTTCTGAATTGTTTTACATTTTCTTTCAAAATATCTTTTAATGGTTCTTTCAGGAAGAATTGGTGTGATTATATTTTCGCTATTTTGTTTTAAAAAAATTTATTCCAAAAATCTTTTTCAAAAGAATTCTAAATTATTTCTTGTATTAATTTACATGAGTTTCCCGGAAGATTTCATGAAATTATTCATGAAAGGTTTTTGAATACATATCGAATTATTTATGTGAATTAGTAATTTGTATCTTTCTGAAATTATTTCTGAATTATTTCATGATAAAATTCTTGTAATGATTTCTGAATTGTTTTACGTTTGCTTTCAAAATATCTTTTCATGGTCCTTTCAGGAAGAATTGGTGGAATTATATTTTCGCTATTTTGTTTAAAAAATTTTATTCCAAACATGTTTTTCAAAAGAATTCTAAATTATTTCTTGTATTAATTCACATGAGTTTTTCGGAAGATTTCTTGAAATAATTAATGAAACGATTTTGAATATATATTGAAATATTTTTGCGAACTATTAATTGGTATCTTTCTGAAATTATTTCTGAATTATTTAATGATATAATCCTTGAAATGATTTCTGAACTGTTTTATGTATTCTTTCAAAAAATCTGTTCAAGGTTCTTGCAGAAAAAATTCGTGTAATTATTTTTATCGCTATTTTATTAAAAAAAATGTTATTGCAAAATTCTTTTTCAAAAGAATTCTAAATTATTTCTTGTTAATACATATTTTAATAATTAATATTTACATGAGTTTCCCGGAAGATTTCATGAAATTATTCATGAAAGGTTTTTAAATACATATCGAATTATTTTTGTGAATGATGAATTTGTATCTTTCTGAAATTATTTCTGAATTAATTCATGATATAATTCTTGTAATGATTTCTGAATTGTCTTAGGTTTTCTTTCAAAATATCTTTCAATGGTTCTTTCAGGAAGAATTCGTGTAACTATTTTTTTCACCATTTTATTAAAAAAAAATTTATTCCAAAAATCTTTTTCAAAAGAATTCTAAATTATTTCTTGTATTAATTCACATGAGTTTCCCGGAAGATTTAATGAAATAATTCATGAAAGGTTTTTGAATAGATATTAAATTATTTTGGTGAATTATTCATTTGAATCATTCTGAAATTATTTCTGAATTATTTCATGATATAATTCTTGAAATGATTTCTGAATTATTTTATGTTTTCTTCCAAAAAATCTTTTCAAGTTTCTTTCAGGAAGAATTCGCGTAACTATTTTTTTTGCTATTTTCTTTTAAAAAATTTTATTCCAAAACTCTTTTTCAAAAGAATTCTAAATTATTTCTTCTATTAATTCACATGAGTTTCCCAGAAGATTTCATGAAATTATTCGTGAAAGATTTTTGAATATATATCGAATTATTTTTTTGAATGATTAATTTGTATTTTTCTGAAATTATTTCTCAATTATTTAATGATATAATTCTTGAAATGATTTCTGAATTGTTTTATGTTTTCTTTCGGGAACAATTCATGTAGGTTTTTTTTTGCTATTTTATTAAAATAAATTTTATTCCAAAAATATTTTTCAAAAGAATTCTCAATTATTTCTTGTATTAATTCACATGAGTTTCCCGGAAGATTTGATGAAATAATTCATGAAAGGTTTTTGAATAGATATTAAATTATTTTTGTCAATGATTCATTTGAATCTTTCTGAAATTATTTCTGAATTATTTCATGATATAATTCTTGAAATGATTTCTGAATTGTTTTGTTTTCTTTCAAAAAATCTGTTCAAGGTTCTTTCAGGAAGAATTTGTGTAATTATTTTTTTCCCTATTTTATTAAAAAAAATTTTATTCCAAAAATCATTTTCAAAAGAATTCTAAATTATTTCTTGTATTAATTCACATGAGTTTCCCGGCAGTTTTCATAAAATAATTCATGAACGGTTTTTGAATAGATATCGAATTATTTTTGTGAATGATTAATTTGTATCGTTCTGTAATTATTTCTGAATGATATCATGACATAATACTTGAAATGATTTTATGAATTGTTTTATGTTTTCTGTCAAAATATCTTTTCATGGTTCATTCAGGAAGAATTCGTGTAATTATTTTTTTCGCAGTTTTATTTAAAAAATTTTACTCCAAAAACCTTTTTCAAAAGAATTGTAAATTATTTTTTTTATTATTCACATGAGTTTCCTGGGAGATTTCATGAAATAATTCATGAAATGGTCTTGAATAGATATTGAATTATTTTTGTGCATGATTAATTTGTATCTTTCGGAAATTATTTTGATTTATTGCATGATATAATTTTTGATATGCTTACTGAATTGTTTTACGTTTTCCGATAAAAATCTTTTCGGGGTTCTTTAAGGAAGAATTGGTGTAATTATTTTTTCCGTTAATTTGTTTTAAAAAATTTTATTCCAAAAATTTTATCAAAAGAATTCTAAATTATTTATTGTATTATTCCACACGAGTTTCCCGGAAGATTTCATGATATAATTCATCAAACTATCTTGAATAGATGTTGAATTGCTTTTGTGAACGATTAATTTGAATCTTTCTGAAATTATTTCTGAATTATTTCATGATATAATTATTGTACTGATTTCTGAATTGTTTTAGATTTTATTTCAAAATATCTTTTAATGGTTCTTTCAGGAAGAATTGGTGTGATTATATTTTCGCTATTTTGTTTTAAAAAAATTTATTCCAAAAATCTTTTTCAAAAGAATTCTAAATTATTTCTTGTATTAATTTACATGAGTTTCCCGGAAGATTTCATGAAATTATTCATGAAAGGTTTTTGAATACATATCGAATTATTTATGTGAATTAGTAATTTGTATCTTTCTGAAATTATTTCTGAATTATTTCATGATAAATTTCTTGTAATGATTTCTGAATTGTTTTACGTTTGCTTTCAAAATATCTTTTCATGGTCCTTTCAGGAAGAATTGGTGTAATTATATTTTCGCTATTTTGTTTAAAAAATTTTATTCCAAACATGTTTTTCAAAAGAATTCTAAATTATTTCTTGTATTAATTCACATGAGTTTTTCGGAAGATTTCTTGAAATAATTAATGAAACGATTTTGAATATATATTGAAATATTTTTGCGAACTATTAATTGGTATCTTTCTGAAATTATT
Source organism: Torymus aiolomorphi (assembly GCA_036365515.1). NCBI lineage: Eukaryota > Metazoa > Arthropoda > Insecta > Hymenoptera > Torymidae > Torymus > Torymus aiolomorphi. The sequence goes on along the minus strand of CM070877.1, from coordinate 79,286,157 downwards.
TCTGAATTATTTAATGATATAATCCTTGAAATGATTTCTGAACTGTTTTATGTATTCTTTCAAAAAATCTGTTCAAGGTTCTTGCAGAAAAAATTCGTGTAATTATTTTTATCGCTATTTTATTAAAAAAAATGTTATTGCAAAATTCTTTTTCAAAAGAATTCTAAATTATTTCTTGTTAATACGTATTTTAATAATTAATATTTACATGAGTTTCCCGGAAGATTTCATGAAATTATTCATGAAAGGTTTTTAAATACATATCGAATTATTTTTGTGAATGATGAATTTGTATCTTTCTGAAATTATTTCTGAATTAATTCATGATATAATTCTTGTAATGATTTCTGAATTGTCTTAGGTTTTCTTTCAAAATATCTTTCAATGGTTCTTTCAGGAAGAATTCGTGTAACTATTTTTTTCGCCATTTTATTAAAAAAAAATTTATTCCAAAAATCTTTTTCAAAAGAATTCTAAATTATTTCTTGTATTAATTCACATGAGTTTCCCGGAAGACTTGATGAAATAATTCATGAAAGGTTTTTGAATAGATATTAAATTATTTTGGTGAATTATTCATTTGAATCATTCTGAAATTATTTCTGAATTATTTCATGATATAATTCTTGAAATGATTTCTGAATTATTTTATGTTTTCTTCCAAAAAATCTTTTCAAGTTTCTTTCAGGAAGAATTCGCGTAACTATTTTTTTTGCTATTTTCTTTTAAAAAATTTTATTCCAAAACTCTTTTTCAAAAGAATTCTAAATTATTTCTTCTATTAATTCACATGAGTTTCCCAGAAGATTTCATGAAATTATTCGTGAAAGATTTTTGAATATATATCGAATTATTTTTTTGAATGATTAATTTGTATTTTTCTGAAATTATTTCTCAATTATTTAATGATATAATTCTTGAAATGATTTCTGAATTGTTTTATGTTTTCTTTCGGGAACAATTCATGTAGGTTTTTTTTGCTATTTTATTAAAATAAATTTTATTCCAAAAATATTTTTCAAAAGAATTCTAAATTATTTCTTGTATTAATTCACATGAGTTTCCCGGAAGATTTGATGAAATAATTCATGAAAGGTTTTTGAATAGATATTAAATTATTTCTGTCAATGATGCATTTGAATCTTTCTGAAATTATTTCTGAATTATTTCATGATATAATTCTTGAAATGATTTCTGAATTGTTTTGTTTTCTTTCAAAAAATCTTTTCATGTTTCTTTCAGGAACAATTCGTGTAATTATTTTTTTCGTTATTTTATTTAAAAAAATTTTATTCCAAAAACTTTTTTCAAAAGAATTGTAAATTATTTATTGTATTAATTCACATGAGTTTCCCAGAAGATTTCATGAAATAATTCATGAAAGGTTTTTGAATAGATATTGAATTATTTGTGTGAATGATTAATTTGTATCTTTCTGAAATTATTACTGAATTATTTCATGATATAATTCTTTAAATGATTTCTGAATTGTTTTATGTTTTCTTTCAAAAAATCTTGTCAAGGTTCTTTGAGAAAGAATTCGTGTATATATTTTTTTCAGTATTTTATTAAAAAAAATTTTGTTCCAGAAGCCTTTTACAAAAGAATTCTAAATTATTTCTTGTATTAATTCACATGAGTTTCCCGGAAGATTTCATGTTATAATTCATGAAACAATCTTGAATAGATATTGAATTATTTTTATGAATGATTAATTTGTATCTTTCTGAAATTATTTCTCTATTACCTAATGAGGTAAGTCGTGAAATGGTTTCGGGATTGTTTCGTTTTCTTTCAAAAAATCTGTTCAAGGTTCTTTCAGAAAGAATTTGTGTAATTATTTTTTTCGCTATTTTGTTTTAAAAAATTTTATTCCAAAAATCTTTTTCAAAGAATTCTAAATTATTTCTTGTATTAATTCATATGAGCTTCCCGGCAGATTTCGTGAAATAATTCATGAAATGGTCTTGAATAGATATTGAATTATTTTTGTGAATGACTAATTTGTATCTTTCGGAAATTATTTCTGAATTATTTCATGATATAATTTTTTATATGATTACTGAATTGTTTTACGTTTTCTGTCAAAAAATCTTTTGAGGTTCTTTAAGGAAGAATTGGTGTAATTATTTTTTTCGTTATTTTATTTTAAAAAATTTTATTCCAAAAATCTTTTTCTAAAGAATTCTAAATTATTTCCATTTATAATTCACATGAGTTTCTCTGAAGATTTCATGAAATATTTCATGAATGGTTTTTGAATAGATATTGAATTGTTTTTGTGAGTAATTAATTTGTATCTTTCTGGAATGATTACTGAATTATTTCATGATATAATTCTTTAAATGATTTCTGAATTGTTTTGTTTTCTTTCAAAAAATCATTTCAAGGTTCTTTCAGAAAGAATTCGTGTAATTATTTTTTTCGCTATTTTATTTAAAAAAATTTTATTCTAAAAATCCTTTTCAAAAGAATTATAAATTATTTCTTGTATTAATTCACACGAGTTTCGCGGAAGATTTCATAAAATAATTCATGAAAGGTTTTTGAATAGATATCGAATTATTTTTTTAAAATAATAATTTGTATCTTTTTGAAATTATTTGTGAATTATTTCATGAAAGAATACTTGCAATAATTTCTGAACTATTTTATGTCTTCTTTCAAAAAATCTTTTGAAAGTCCTTTCAGAATTAATTCGTGTAATTATTTTTTTGTTAAGTTTTTTGGAAGACTTTTGAATGTATTTTGTAAGGATTTGATATATTATTTTAAAAATTAATTTAAAATTAATTTTTTTTCCTTTTAAAATCCTTTCTAAATCATTTCAATGTATTAATTCATGAATTATTTCATGTTATTGTTTCAGTTTTCTTTCATTCTGTGTGGATTAAGCACTTTGGTTTTTAAAAAGATCCATTAACATCCATTATTTTCTAAGTAAATAGTTTCTTAATCAAAGTTAAGATTTCCTCAAATAGAATAAGCAAAAATTATTTGGTTGTTTTAAATAAATCACTTTGTAAAATTAAAAAATCTTATATATTGGAATATAGTTTCAAATTTTTACAAAATCATTTGATTTAAATAAATAATAAGATTGAGTCCATAAAATGCTTTTTTAGTCCCACAAAATATGTATTTGATCGTAGTAACTAAATTAATAAAATTTCTCACCACGAAATTAGTAGATTGGAACAATTAATTTATTTAAAGTAACTAAATTACTATTTAGTACACACAAATGTTTTTAAATCACAATACTCACATGCTAATAAATATATAATTGTTTTAAATAATTAGAAAATTGTAGATACGAAATATTTTTTTAATCCTAAAAAATATCTATTTTATAGTAGTAAATAATTTAATTAAATGTTTTCACCACAAAATTAATAAATTTGAACAATTAGTTTATTTAAATTAACTAAATTATTATTTAGTACACACAAATATGTTTTTAAATCACAACGTAATCAAACTAATAAATATATATTTATTTTGAATAAGGAAGAAAGTTGGGGCCACAAAAAGCTTTTTTAGTCCCACAAAATATATGGATTTGTTCGCAGTAACTATATTAATAAAATTTCTCACCACGAAATTAGTAGATTGGAACAATTAGTTTATTTCATGTAACTAAATTACTATTTAGTACACACAAATGTTTTTAAATCACAATACTCGCATGTTATTAAATATATAATTGCTTTAAATAATTAGAAAATTGTATATACGAAATATTTTTTTAATCCTAAAAAATATCTATTTGATAGTACCCGAATGGAAATAATAATCGTAAAACTATGTTACAATCTAGTACACTATTGTAAATTCTCGCACCATTTGGTACGTTTCGGTACCTTTTGATTAAGATTCGGACATTTGTACGGGATCGTACCTAAACGTACCGAATCGTACGGAAATGTATGTTAGGGTACTCGCAGGTACAGCCTCGTACAGAAACCTACAGCAACTTACATATACTGAAAAAATTATTTTTTGCCTCAAAAAATTTCTTGCCTAAACGTACACCGAAACGTACCAAAACATGCGGAAACGTGCCCAAGCGTACAAAAACGTTCGGAAACGTGCGTCAATGTACGTAAATATACAGTGCTGTAAAGAAAATTATAAGAACTTGAAATATGTTGAAAAATGTATTTGTTATTTCAAAAGTTTTTATAGTATAAAATTTTTCTTAAAATATTATATTTTACTATTCCGTGCGTGTACGTATGTTATCGCATGTTTCTGTAAGGGCACGTATGTTGTTGTACATTGCTTTACGTTTTCGTACGGTTTGGTACGTTTCAGTACGTTTCGGGATGTATCCTTATGTTTCGGTACGTTTCGGTGCGTTTCGGTACGTCTCAGAACGTTTCGGTACTTTTCGCGACAAAAATATTTGCATATTGATACACTCATTTGGTACATATAAGTATGTTTTCGTTCATTTCGTACGTACATGTCGACGCCTCCTATCAATAAGGCGCTATCTCGTGCACCAAAGTAAGAAGGAGCTAATTCAGGGTTCCGTGCAATAAGGCGCTATCGCAATCATAATTCAATAAAGCGCTATTTCAAAGCTCGATGCAAGAAGGCGCTAACTCTGCGGTGAGTGCAAGAAGGTGCTAACTCGGCCATGGGGTCAAGAAGGTGCTAACTCGCATAAAGTTTTTATTGAGGAGTTAAGCTGTCGATAAAATTAATTTTGAAAATGCAACCAAAGCTATTATATGAAAAATAATTTAAATCCTGCATTTCAGCATCAATTATAACTAAAATGATTCAGATTAAAATCATTACAGAGCAAAAAGTAAAACTCACTACATGCGCTCGTACTACTTAGACGCCAAAGCTGTGATAAAGAAACGTTGAATACAACTATGACATAGTAACTATATATATTATGCTTATTTGAGGTAAGATGCCGCTTGTTGGCCATAAGTTAATCGTTAATATACAATATTTGAATATACTTCACACATATTTCACTCAAATGAGATATGTTAACTGTTGTTATATTATTAAAAATATTACTTATGTCGACTGCAACTTACTATCAACTGATGAGAATTTTTCCATCGGTCTTACAGTCTTATAAATTAAATTAAAATAATTCATATTTATGGCAGTCAGATTGCCCTTGTTTATAATCACCCCCGCAGAATCTGAAAAAAAAACTTAATTAAAACCTAAAAAAAACAACTTTATTAGCAAAGGACTATCTGACTGCCCCCCACCACCAAATTGCCCAATTGCCCAACGTTTCGAGCCCGCTCCGGCTCCCCGTCAGGGTCCCTGAGGATGTATGTCACTGTACGTCACCGTACGTTTACGCAAGTTTACGTACGATTCGATACGATTCGGTACGTTTTGGTACGTTTTCCTATAAGATGTCCGAATCCTAATCAAAACGTACCGAAACGTACCGAATCGTACGGAAACGTACAGAAACATAGCGACACGTAAAGGAACGTGCCGAAACATACGATAATTTCATTGTAGTACCGTTTACTTTTTCCATTCGGGTAGTAAATAATTTCATTACATGTTTCACCACGAAATTAATAAATTTGAATAATTAGTTTATTTAAAGTAACTAAATTACTATTTAGTACACACAAATATGTTTTTAAATCACAACGTAATCTAATAAATATATTTATTTTGAATAAGGAAGAAAATTGGGGCCACAAAATGCTTTTTTAGTCCCACAAAATATATGGGTCGTTCTTGTACTTTTCGGTCATAACCGGTCGCGGGGGTCAACTGTTTTCCTCGCTGATTTTTCCTGTGAAAGTACATATAAAAAAGGTGAGAAAGCCCCAATTTTAGCTCCCCATATCTAATATTGAGACAGCTACACCGCGCTGAATTTCGAAAAATTGTCAAAAATGTCTATTTTCGAAAAATTCTGTACGGCTCGTTTTTTGATCGATTTGAATGATTCAAGAAGAAATTTTTTTGCTATTTTGTCAAATTTTAGAAAAAAAATTTGTGGAATATAAATAATGCAATGAAATTTTTACACAAAGGAAAACGTGAATCTAAATATTTTTGTTTTTAAGGTTACCTTTCAACCTTTGTAGTTCCTCGAGTTTTATAGATATTAAGATCGGATACAACCTATTTTCTTCCTCTTAAAAAGACGTTTCATTTTCACTCGGCCAACGACTGATTTGATTAACTGTAAGCAAACATACAGCTCTTTCAAAATGGTCGATTTTCGTAAATCGCAATGTTGGCACCCCTGTAACTTTTTTCTATCAAAATCGATTGCGCTTGTATTGAGCGGAAAAAAATGTTTTAACCTTCTAGAAAACGACCCAATTGGTTTCGTTCGGTTTTTTGGATATTTACAAAAGTTACGAATTTTTCAAAATAGGTGTTTTTCGTATACGTATCCATTAAGGGAGTATTACACCTAGTGGCTTCTGAGCCCAAAATCAGCTGAATCGATGGCTTTTCATGGGTCTAAATTACTTGAAATTCACGTATTTATTGCCCGAAGAGTTGAAAATATTAAAAATATTTTATTAAATAATTGTAAAATGCTAAAAACGACAAAGAGAATTTCAAAACCTCTTAAAATTAAGCAATTAAAAGTGGTTTTTAAGTATTTTTAAAAATACTTAATCAAATAATTTTAATATTTCCAACTCTTCGGGCCATTACTGCATGAATTTTAAGTAATTTAGGACTTGTCCCATAAAAATTTATTGAATACTTTTTTTTTTTAATTTCTCAGAAACCACTATGTGTAAGACCCCCTTTAAGGAGGTTCGATACTGAAATGAAAAAGGTTACGCCATTCCAAAAACTAAATATTGTTGTTCTTCGATTGATTTTCTATTAGTTTGTGAAATTTCAGATTATTTGTCAACTCGGTTATGAAATTATTCAACTTCAAAGTTCAACTCTTATACACGGGCTCTTATGGAAGTACCTTGGTAAAACACAAAACACTTAGGACGCGAGTCTTTAAAGAAGGTTAGAGCGAATCAAAAAACTACAGGCAATATAGCAAATATACAGAAGAATGTTTAAACGCAATCTGATCGCGATTGACAACGCTGATTCCGAGTACTGCGGCAAAACGTAAACATACGATTGAGTTCGTTCGCTGCGGGAGGTGGTACGCGGTGAGCCCCACGCCCCGCGAGCGGTGAGCTATCGAACCACCTTAAGGTGGTTCCCTGGGTAAGAGAGAGACAGACAGCTTTGAACGAGAGAGATAGAGAGTGCACGCTGGCGCGCTGAGTGTACATAACCCTCGAAACATATCAAATTCTGCGAAAGCGATATATTTAAGAAGCTCTATTTTAATAATGAAACGATGAATCAACTTCATTCTTGCGCGAAAACATTCCTTATTATATATTCAATGAGTACATGAAATTCCAAGGCTGACTTGAATCTCGTTGCTTAGATATTGTTGTAAACAGATACATAACGCGACAGTTCGATATATATAGATATATCTCCCATGTAATCCGTGTAACTTTACACAGCAATTACTCAGAAGCTAAAAGATAAAATGCTCTGAAATTTGGATATGACATTCGTTATGTCTTTATTCACCTACGTGTGTAATTTCAAGTATGTGTTGAATCAATTCTGATGTCCAGGGAACCACCTTAATACGTAAAATACAATACACAAATCATCAGTTTCTTGTTTGAGCATCCGCAGCAAAATTTATATTTCGATACATATTTTTACCATCCCACTTTTTAAAACATTGTTTCTATATCTACAAAAGCTCGTCTGTAATGGTCCTGTCTCTTTTTCCATGAAAGATTCTTGTATCCGGGATCGTATATCCATAGATTATGTTTTCTATAGATTCATTTTGTTTATTTGAAACAACACTTTAAGCAATGAATATAGTTCGATCTATCAGCCTTTTACACATCTTTGAGGAACAGATACAACGAGGAACAGATCCAAACGATGATGCGGTCACTACAATATTTTAAGAAATGGGATAGTAAAAATATGTATCGAAATATAAATTTTGCTGCGGATGCTCAAACAAGAAACTGAGGATTTGTGTTTTACGTATTAAAGGGGGTCTTAGACACAGTGGCTTCTGAGGCCTTTTTAAAAAAAGTATTCAATGAATTTTCATGGGAAAAGTCCTAAATTACTTAAAATTCATGCAGTAATGGCTTGAAGTGTTGGAAATATTAAAATTATTTGTTTAAGTATTTTTAAAAATTGAAAAATCACTTTTAATTGCTTAATTTTAAGAGTTTTTGTAATTTTTTTGTCGTTGTTAGCATTTTAAAATTATTTAATTAAATATTTTTAATATTTTCAACTCTTTGAGCAATAAATACATGAATATCGAGTAATTTAGACCCATGCAAAGCCATCGATTCAGCTGATTTTGGCCTCAGAAGCCACTAGGTGTAACACGCCCTTAATGGATACTTATACGAAAAACCCCCATTTTGAAAAATTCTTAACTTTTGCAAATATCCAAAAAACCGAACGAAACCAATTGGGTCGTTTTCTAGAAGGTTAAAACTTTTTTTTCCGCCGAATACGAGCCCAATCGATTTTGATAGAAAAAAGTTACAGGGGTGCCAACATTGCGATTTACGAAAATCGACCATTTTGAAAAAGCTGCATGTTTGCTTGCAGTTAATCAAATCAATCGTTGGCCCAGTGAAAATGAAACGTCTTTTTAAGAGGAAGAAAATAGGTTGTGTCCGATCTCAATATCTATAAAACTCGAGGAACTACGAAGGTTGAAAGGTAACCTTAAAAACAAAAATATTTAGACTCAGGTTTTCCTTTGTGTAAAAATTTCATTGCATTGCTTATATTCCACAAATTTTTTTCTAAAATTTGACAAAATAGCAAAAAAATTCCTTCTTGAATCATTCAAATCGATCAAAAAACGAGCCGTACAGAATTTTTCGAAAATAGCCATTTTTTGACAATTTTTCGAAATTCAGAACGGTTTAGCTGTCTCAATATTGGATATGGGAAGCTAATATTGGGGCTTTCTCACTTTTTTTATATGTAGTTTCACAGGAAAAATCAGCGAGGGAAACGGTTGACCCCCTGCGACCTGTTATGACCGAAAAGTACAAGAACGAACCATATCCATTTGATCGTAGTAACTAAATTAATAACATTTCTCACCACGAGATTAGTAGATTGGAACAATTAGTTTATTTAAAGTAACTAAATTACTATTTAGTACACACAATTGTTTTTAAATCACAATACTCGCATGCTAATAAATATATAATTGCTTTAAATAATTAGAAAATTGTATATAAGAAATATTTTTTAATCCTAAAAAATATCTATTTGGTAGCAGTAAATAATTTCATTACATGTTTCACCACGAAATTAATAAATTTGAATAATTAGTTTATTTAAAGTAACTAAATTACTATTTAGTACACACAAATATGTTTTTAAATCACAACGTAATCTAATAAATATATATTTATTCTGAATAAGGAAGAAAATTGAGTATACAAACTACTTTTTTAGATCCACAAAATATGTATTTCATCCAAGTAACTAAATTAATTCAATTTCTTACGATGAAATTAGTAGATTTGAACAATTAGTTTATTTATAGTAACCAAATGACTACTTAGTACATACACTGAAAAAAATTTGCTAATCAATTAAATAATTGGTTGAATAAAAAAAAATTTAGAATTTTAAACGACTTAAGCTAAAAATTATTGATTTAGTTTCATGAAATAATTATTTGTATCCAAAAAGTACTTGTTTATCCTACAAAATATTTGTTTGTACATAGTAAATAATTTGATTAAATGTTTTTCGACACGAAATCAGTGGATTTGGAAAATTGTTTTATTTAAACTAACTAAATTACTATAAAGTTTAAAGAAATATGTTTTTGAATCACACTCTAATCAAACTAATAAATATACATTTGATTTAAATAAGTAAGAAGGTTGGGTGTACAAAATACTTTTATAGTCTTAAAAATATGTATTGGGTAGTAGTAACTAATTTAATTAAATGTTTTAAGTTGTTGATCTCAGCTAATGGTAGAGTATTGTAAATTATTTTATGAAGCTAATGGCCATATCTACCAGTGAAAGGTGATTTTTTTAAAAAATTAAAAAATAAAAAACACCATAATCTTCGACGTTTCGGAGACTTTATTCATATCTCCCTCTTCAGGAATCTATAATTAATAATTTAAGAAATTTAACACACTGTTTTTTTAAAAAATAACACAAATATACGACGACTTACAATCCTTAATTACATATCGTAATGTCAAGTAGTTTATGCGGGCAACAATCCGCTCGTCAGTGATTTTAGAAAACAATTTTCTCGCTTTATATATTCAAGTAACATTTAAATGTGTAAGTGCGTATCTAATTCACCACTACAACATAAACAATGAAAGAGTGGGAGAAAGGCAAACCGTAAGAGTCGAAGAGAGCGAAGAGAGGTACCAGGGCGACACGTATTGGCGAAAGTAACCCTAATAACCTTAGTCTCTATAATACAAGACTATGGATACTTCCATTATACATGAGTTCCTAGTAACCTTTTAGCTAACGTACATGGATGTTATATTTCTTTAGAGACCAAAAATTCACAATTATTTATCAGAGTATTATATACATACGGTAGTCTACTAATTTCAAATTGTTTATTAATAAAGTTATTTTGTGTATGAATAAATAGAGCTTCGGAGAATAATCTTTTTTCTTTATTGCTTTCGATATCTAGTATCTTTACGTTTTGAAAATTAATTGTGTGACTATTATCTTGTGTGTGAATAAATAATGATGAATTTTGATCTCTATCACAGTACTTTTTTGATGTTCTTTTATTCTAACATTCAGACGCCTACTAGTCTGCCCTACGTATGACGCGTTACAATTGTTACAATTTATCTTATAAACTACGTTTGCATTATTATATTTTACATTTTTGTCCTTACCTAATTTTATAATATTATTTAGTTTATTAATCGTACTAAAAATTACATTAGTGTTACATTTATTAAAAAAGTTTTTTATCGAACATTCCATTTCTTTGACAAATGGTAGAACAATAAATTTTTTCTTATTTACATTATTGAAAATTAGTGTGGTATTCTGTGAAGTGTTATTATTAAATTTTATCTTTTTTAACCTTTTTTTAATATGATAATCTATTATGTCTTGTGGATAATCATTGTTTTTTAATAATAATTTTATGAACGAAATATTTTTTTCCTGAAAACTACTATGTGATAATTTTATTGCTCGATCAATTAAACAATAAATAATAGCAATTTTATTACTTTGGGGATGGTGAGAATTGTAATTTAGATTTATAAACATTATATACACAAAATAACTTTATTAATAAACAATTTGAAATTAGTAGACTACCGTATGTATATAATACTCTGATAAATAATTGTGAATTTTTGGTCTCTAAAGAAATATAACATCCATGTACGTTAGCTAAAAGGTTACTAGGAACTCATGTATAATGGAAGTATCCATAGTCTTGTATTATAGAGACTAAGGTTATTAGGGTTACTTTCGCCAATACGTGTCGCCCTGGTACCTCTCTTCGCTCTCTTCGACTCTTACGGTTTGCCTTTCTCCCACTCTTTCATTGTTTATGTTGTAGTGGTGAATTAGATACGCACTTACACATTTAAATGTTACTTGAATATATAAAGCGAGAAAATTGGTTTCTAAAATCACTGACGAGCGGATTGTTGCCCGCATAAACTACTTGACATTACGATATATAATTAAGGATTGTAAGTCGTCGTATATTTGTGTTATTTTTTAAAAAAACAGTGTGTTAAATTTCTTAAATTATTAATTATAGATTCCTGAAGAGGGAGATATGAATAAAGTCTCCGAAACGTCGAAGATTATGGTGTTTTTTATTTTTTAATTTTTTTAAAAAATCACCTTTCACTGGTAGATATGGCCATTAGCTTCATAAAATAATAAATAATAATTAAATGTTTATCTACCAAATTACTGGATTCGAAAAATTAGTTTACTTTAAGTTACTAAATTATTATTCGGATCAAAGAAATACATTATGTTTTTGAATCACAAGGTAAGAAATATATATTTGTTTTAAATAAGTAAGAAAATTAAAAATTTAATTGTTTAATAATTTTTTAATTTAAATATTTTATTATTGTTACCCATTATTCTCGTGTAATAATAGTGCAAAATAGATAAGCTTAAAAAAAAAAACTTCAGTATACCGGAATAGAACCCGGGCCGTCCCAGTCAAAAAGGACTTCATGGACGAGCGCGCGCCTTAGTCCCCGCGACTACCGTAGGGTACAAAGACTACAATACGAGATCGTTTATGATTATTTTCTACCCTTCGGGGTTTGAATTTTGATACTTATTCAATTTTGCTGTTGGTTTTGGGTTAGTTTGGTATTCCGATAAATAAAATATATTATTTTATGTATAAAAAAATATAATTTAGCAGATCATTTTATTGATTTTAATAATTATTCAAAATAGTATACAATTTAAGTAAATGGTTTACTAAAACTTAATTTTATTAATAAATAATAATGTTTTGACCCGAGTAAATAAATATTTATAGCATAAGAATTCTTCATTAAATATGAAATTATAATTATTTTAATAAATGTAAATTAAAATGAAGTAAACGTTATTTTAATTTAATGAATGAATACTTTTGATGCTTTGATATTAGAAAATACTTTTAAATAAATATTTATTTGAATCTAACAAGCATATTTACGTGAAAAACATATTTAATAAATCTAATTAAATATTTTTTTATGAAATATAATAACATATATTGACATAAATAAATATTTACTTACTACTACACAATAACAAGGATATGAAGTACTGTCGCGATACCTGTCTTACCGACACGACATTTTTAATTTATTTAATTTCTTAACATTTATTCGGAAAGTTCGATCTTCCGGCCTTCCGGCGTCGGTATACGCGAAAGCAATTTTCAAAAATTTTGGAGCATCTTTGTTAGTATCTTCTATATAAGAGGGTTGAGTTATAAATAATGAATAACGCATTTTAATATGATTTTTCAACGAAAATATGTTATAGAAGATTTGAACCGAATAGCTTTGATATATATATATATAATATTAAATGAACGGAGGCTCTGAACATAGTATTTTTTCAAATAAATTCTTACAATTTCGGTAAATAAATAACAAAAACGTAGCGTCAATAAGGCAGGAGTCGCATCATTAATAATCATCCACTTAAACTATATTTGCTGCAATTAAATAAGCCTTCTTTGAAATAAGTATATTTCATTTTTTTTTTATTTTTTCACATAATTAGAAATTGATCAATAAAAATAAATATAAAAACATAAATAGTAATATTGTGAAATAAAATTGCATAATTGAATAATTGGAGATACACGCCATAAAGGAAAAAATCTCATGATCTAACAAGCGAGCAATAGCGTAGCAACCCGGGTTCGAATCTCCATCACATCGAACAATTTTTTCTGCGATAAAACATTTTTTTCTGCGATAAAAATACTGTACAATCAATAATAATGTATTATCTTGCGAATATAATATGTAAAGTGTAAAAATTGTTGTAAAAAAAATCGTTAAAATAGTCTTTTTCAATTCTTACATTCAGGTAATGTAACGGGATTACAGATTTCGGAGAAACCTGCCCAATATATGCGTGATTTCCCGGAATGCCGGTATCACAGGGCTCTACTATGCGCCGACTAGCGCCGAATCTGTGATCTCCGTTATAGTAAGTAAAACATATAATTATTAGATCAAGCAAATATTTCTTTAAGTTTTTACTTCAATTAATAAATTTTATTACTTTCAAGTAAATATTTATTTGAATAAAAAAAATAACGATTGATGTCAAAAAAATATTTAATTGAGCTAAATAGGTGTTTAATATCACCAACTATCATAATCATAGTTGATTAAAAACTTGAAAGATTTAATCGATTTAAACAAACATTTATTTAATTCAATAGTATAGGGTGTAACGGGATGACTTCTGGGGTAAGATCCCAAAAAGCCACAGGCCAGCGATGCCCTAGAATACGGTGCCGCGGGTGTCAGACTAAAATGACTTGCCCGGGAATCTGCTCCTGGAATCCCGAAAACAACGCGAAGATCGCACGCGAACTTCGCTTTCCAACTAATTGGATCGCTGAGTTAAAAGCGCGCGCTCAAAGAGTAAAGCGTGCGGCCGCTACGCTCAGATATGAAAACGACCAGCGGAGTCGTTTTCCCGCGGAGGCGGCGGTATCCGTTAGAAGGTTAGGTTAAGGTCAATAAATGAAGAATAGCCTCAATTATTTCACAGCACAATAACAAGGTCTATTCTAATTAATCATTTACATCAAAAACTCGTCGCGTTGCGCGCCAACAAGAAGACGAGATCCGCCGCTCGGCGCGGGCGGATCAAGGTATCTATTTTCGCTGGGCCGGTGAACGCACCACCGGCCACTCGCCGCTGCGTGTCGAAGATACACAAATAAATCATTGCGCGGGAAGTACAAAGAGGCTTACCAGGAGAGGAGTGCACTCCTCTCGTCGCTCGCTCACGAATCCGCTCCTGCGTCAGGCCTTATCCTCCGGTCGACTTCGGAGTGTTCAGGCCGAGTCCTAACGTCCAGCGTTCACCTACAGACGCTTCGAACCACAGGAGTGGCTCGGATTGCTCACGTGCGCTGCTCTTTGTGGTCGGTACGTGTACGGGCGCTACTCTGCACCGGTGAGGGCGCACGATACCGTTTTCTTCGCGGACGATCAAATTAACTCGCGTACGCGCGGTTTGACAGCCCGAGAGAATCTGATTCAAAAATGAATCGAGCGCGACTTTGCAACCGCCAAAGTCGCGCAGCCCCCTGCGTAGATCGCGAATACATCGTTCGAGCGATGTCAAGAAACGCTCGAGATGCGTGAATTCGCGGGAACGAGAGTCAAACGAGTTCGATAGAATACGGAGAACCGAGATTCTTATTTTCTCCGTATTTTATCCTGGACTCCGTTATAAGGGGCAACCTTCAGTACAATTAAATAATTCGTTTATATAAAGAAATATTTACTTCATAGGAGTAAATATTCAATACTTTCAAACAAATAATTTTTTTTTAAAAGAAAATGTTTATACATTTAAAGAAATATTTGTTTCGATTAAGCAAATATTTATTTAAAATAACCATTGAACATCAACAGAATGAAAAATTAATTTAAATAAAGAAATATTCATTTGATAGGAATAAATATTTAATAATTCTGAAAAACAATTTATTTGAATTGAGAAAATTTGTTAGTCTTTGAGAAACATATGTTTCGATAAGTAAAATGTATTATTTAATGATAAAATATATTTAATTGAGTTAAAAAAATGTTTAATATCATCAAATATTGTCTAGTTTAAAATATTGAAACATTTAATCGAGTTGAACAAATATTTATTTAAATTAAGGAAAGCAAACTTTGACACAAGGAAATAATTTATTTTGTTTGACGCAATAAAAGTTCTATTGTTTGAACGTAATAAATGTTTTATAAATGCAAGTTAACATTTACTAAAATATATTCCATGATTCGTTTTTCATTTCATGAATTCGTTTTCTGTAGTAAACATTCGTCTATTTTCTAGTAAATGTGTCTCTTTTTTTAAGAAAATATTTTTTAAATTGTAAACTACGTAATCTTGAACCAAAGTTGGCTTTTTTTAATATAATAAATGTTTTCTAAAACTTAGTAAATATTTTTTGTAATATAATTCAAGATTTTCATTAATTCGTTTTCCATAGTAAATATTTTGTTGTGTTTTGGTAAATATATTTTTGTCTTTAACAAATGTATATTTAACTTAGGTTAAAATTTATTTAAAATACTATTTTTGTTAGTTAATTTCTAAAAAATATTAACTTTAGTTAAACATTTATTTATTTGATTCTAGTACAAAATCGTATTTAGATTCAAGTACATATTCTCTAAGTACACTGGAAGTAAATGATTTACTAGAACCAAACAAAGTTTGTTTAATTTTAGTAAATTTTTTTTTCAGTGTAGTAATACACTCAATAGCCTGCAAAACTGACACTTTATGCCACCATGGGCGCTTAGATCGATTCTCTTATCCCCTCCAACCGGACGCACGGAGCGAATATGCGTGGAACTCGTGTCCCCCGGCTACTTGAGCTTAAAAATTATTTAAGTAATAGTCTTGCTTATTAATGCATGTCTACGTAATTCCCTAATATGCGTGGATCTCATATCCCCCGCCTACTTGGATTTAAAAATCATTTAAATAATCGTTTTGCTTATTTTTTCATGTCTACATGACTTCCTTACATGCGTGAACATCATATCCCCACCTACTTGGATTTAAAAATTATTTAAATAATCGTTTTGCTTATTGTTTCATGTCTTCATGACTCCCTTATATTCTTGGACCTCGCGTCCCCCACCTACTTGGGTTTAAAAATTGTTTAAATAACTGCAAAATTTGTAATTGTCCATTGCCTGACACATATTATTAGATATTTTAAGGGCCGCAGGCGGGCTACTGATAAAAGTTTCAATAAAATATTTTTTAAACCTAAATAGATCGAGTAAGCGGGATCCACGCAAAAAAGTTGAGTACGCAGATAGGCTATTATAAATTTATGAATAAAATAATTTCGAAACCCAATATAGGTGGGGGAAGCACTGCAACATTTATGAGGAAGTACACAAAATTGAATGTACAATGTTGTAAATTTAATGTACGTTATTTGAACTATTTCATTCATTGCGTGTAATGAAATTTCATGTAAATTATATTAAATTCCATTACCCTAACATTAATTTTCATGTTCCTGTGTTGCAATATTTACCCTGGTTAAAATGCCCGTTAAAGTTCGGAATGAATCGGAACGGGTTTTTTCCGATCCTTTCAGATCCATTAAGGACGCTTCCAAACCTATGTGGAGTGGAATATCCGGAAAATGGTGAACCTTTACGAACCTTGTTAAAAATAGATTTTTACTTTCAGTGCTATGAATCGCCAAATTACGAAAGTCTTTTGTCTACAATAATTTTTAAACGATTTATTTCTCTATTTAAAAAATTGTAAACTTATCCGATCCATCCAGTTCCTTTCCGAAATATTTAAGATGAAAATAATTTCAATATACTCTTAAGAATGACAAAGATTTGAATGAAATACGTTGATTAGAGCAAGAATAAACAATTTATAGATTCGTGATCAACAATGTGATCCTTAACGATCTTTTATGAAATTTTATCTATTATTATAAAGATAGAAGAGATACTGATAGAAAAATAAAATACATAAAAATGCATAAGGAATCATTGAGAAAGCAGGTATAATATAATATCAGTTTGTTAGATTTTTTTAAACCTTTATGAACCATTACGAAAGTTTCTGGATTGTTATGAACCTATACAAACTATACCGAAATCGATCGAATATCAATAAAGGTTTTCCCTTTGTCATAATATATAATTAATTCTAATAAGATTATAGTTTATATACAAAATGATAATAACACATGAATTATTTTTTTTATTTAAAACTTTATTATTGAACTTCAAAATTATTTGGAATAACACGAACATACTTTACGATTCTTAATAAATATTGGAATAAATCAAGGAGCGCGGGAGCGCTCCGAAGGCAAGTATAGAATAAGCCTGAGGGTCGACCGCCCCCTATAGCACTGAATATTTGAGGAATATTCCCTCAATATTCATTTGCCATTTTCGCAATTTTCACTAATATTCCCTCAACGTTAATGAACATGAAAGAAACCCCTAGGGAATATTCCTGCAAACCTTGATGACCGTTTTTCCATTCCTTTTCTAAAATGATCAGGTTGGCTACCTATTATTGTAATATTGCAGGAATATTCCTACAAGATTAATTAATACTAGACGAATATATAATTAAGTTTCTTTTCCTCGATTAAGCAGTATTGCAGCAATATTCGTACAAGATTCATCGACACGAGAGGACCATTCAATATATTCCCCTATAACACTTAATATTGGAGCGATATTGCTTCAATGTTGCTGCGACATATTCGCCATATTCGCTAATATTCCCTTAACGTATACAGGTAACGTTAGTATTTAAGTTGTTTATTTCACATAGATAAGGCGTAAAATTTTGAGTCCTCATCCCCCATTGCAAACGGGATATCAAAAACAAGGCAAACCTTGTAATTCGGACTCTTCGTAAAGAGTCATTTGAACGGTTGAATTATACGGCTTATATACTCTCGGCCATCCAGTGTAACCACAGAAAGCGCTACCGGTACGCCGCATGGCGGATAAATAGCCGAAGCTTGCATATCGAAAGCCGCCCATCACAAGTTTCCCTTTATCACCGCTATGCGGAGCACCGATAGCGCTTTCTGTAGATACACTGAATGGCCGAGAGTATATCAGCCGGGAAATTCAACCGATCAAATGACTCTTTACGAAGAGTCCGATTTACAAGGCTTACCTTGTTTTTTATATCCCGTTTGCAATGGGGGATGAGGACTCAAAATTTTACGCCTTATCTATGTGAAATAAACAACTTAAATACTAACGTTACCTGTATACGTTAAGGGAATATTAGCGAATATGGCGAATATGTCGCAGCAACATTGAAGCAATATTGCTCCAATATTAAGTGTTATAGGGGAATATATTGAATGCTCCTCTCGTGTCGATGAATCTTGTACGAATATTGCTGCAATACTGCTTAATCGAGGAAAAATTGGTGAAACTTAATTATATATTCGTCTAGTATTAATTAATCTTGTAGGAATATTCCTGCAATATTACAATAATAGGTAGCCTACCTGATCATTTTAGAAAAGGAATGGAAAAACGGTCATCAAGGTTTGCAGGAATATTCCCTAAGGGTTTCTTTCATGTTCATTAACGTTGAGGGAATATTAGCGAAAATTGCGAAAATGGCAAATAAATATTGAGGGAATATTCCTCAAATATTCAGTGCTATAGGGGGCGCTACATATACATTGAAATGGGTGCTCGAGATTTTGAAATATTCACTGCGTTTTTTAAATCGCATTTATATTATTCCATTAAGTACAAACGATATCTATTTTTGGTATACAATGTATAAAAAAAGTTTCATGCAAATAGATGCTCTCATATTAAAGTTATCAAGCAATGAAAAATTTTATGTCCCGTTTCTGATTTTCACATTTTCTCCATGTTTCGTCAGACTTCCGGTTTCATCCGACTTCCGCCTTTGTGTGTGTGTGTGTGTGTGTGAGAGAGAGAGAGAGAGAGAGAGAGACAGAGAGAGAGAGAGAGAGAGAGAGAGAGAGAGAGAGAGAGAGAGAGAGAGAGAGAGAGAGACAGAGAGAGAGAGAGTTATAAATACGCGAAGGTAAGTTAGGTTTACCCTTTAGTAGCAATAACTTCATGTTCGGATCAAAATACATTGGATTTTTGTGCGTATGCAGTTTAAAATTCCACATGAACTGGGATCTTTGCTTAAGGCGATGTGAACCTCAAAATCAACCCAATTTCATTATTTAATTAATAAACATTCGAACGTTTATTTGGAAAAACAATTCTGTCAGGCGCTCCGTGTATGTAAATACTATGCTCAGATTTTTTTTTGTGCGATTCTATCAGCATTTCCATGAGATACGCTCGTTTTAAAACTGGCAAAATTCGAAGTATTACAGATCCCTACTTATCGACATTGCGGCTTTTATTTAATTAAATAAATTCTGAGTAGATTTTTGGAAAAATAGCTCTGTCAGGCGCTCCGTATATATAAATACTATACTCAATTTTTTTTTTTAGTAATTCTATTATTATTTGCAAAAGATATATATGTTCTAAAATTTGTCGGTAAGTACACATTACCTTAAAGTTGGAAATAAAGTGGATACATTATATATATTTTATTATATAACACGCAAAAGAGAAAGAGAAATAGAGATTATTATATGGTTTATTTTTATAAAATACGCGAATATCGGTTAGATTATATATGGAGAAATTATTAATTAACCAGGACATGGATTTAGACAAGCCGGGAGCTGCTCAACATTACTGTATTCATGCACGTAAGTTCTAAATACCAAATTTCTTTTAGAGCCTAATATTTTTGTATAGCTTTAGCAATAAGATCTTTATGTTCGGAGCAAGAGACATTGGATTCGTGTGTCCTCATAAGAGCTACTCGTAATGCATCTGTCCTTTCAAATTTTTCCAGATGTCTCTTGCTGGTCAAAGAATTACCTAATTCTGATGTAGATGGCAAAGATGACTTCTCCAGTTTACTCCAGTAAGTGAATTAAAATAAATTTTTTTTTTTATAAAATACAATCATTTATTAAAAATATTTTACAATAAATATCGTCAATATGGGCGTGAACCACTTGTATTTGTAAGTACAGAGACGGGTAATTCGAAATTGATGACAACATTAAATTCTCAAAGTAATCGAGATGTATATGGAATTGACGTGATGCTGGTAATACTTGGAAATTTGTTCACAATCCAGATGATTTAGCTACACTGAGAGAAGGATTTCATAACAGTTAACATATATATGTAAGTTGTTTATATGAATATAAAAGAGTATGTATTGTATATTACAACAAGATATAGACTATATCAAAGAAGTCAATCATCAAGTGCATTTTCGATACATAATAAAAGTGTTAAGTAAAAGTGAAAGGAATTTTATACTCTGTACAGTGTTATACCGAAATCTATAAATGAAATTCAGAAGCTCATAAGTGATGTAGCAGGCTCGTCTACATGTTCAGGCTTAGACTCAGTTCTCATATGTAAGAGTTTGTATTGCATATTTCAATAAGATATATGAGAGTGTAACGTTCGTGTTACAATGTCGCGAAAACGATAAAGTTAACGCGATAAATGTTCCAGTTTCGGTTCACGCCTACACGTAATAACCACGGGAGTAGGAACGCGTGAAAATAGTTAATCGGACAGGTAAATTAAACAATGATAATTCGCGATACTAATTAAGCGGCAAGCGACAGCGTCAGCGAACAATTAGAGTGACAGAGAAAGAGAAAGGATAGCGATCTACAGAGTTACTTACTTTGGGGCGGTTGCGGTTGTCTCGTTCTCTCAGTTAGCCCTCGGCAGTCTCAGGACCCAAACGCAGCGGGCGATTCAAATGGCAGAAGGACAGGATTGTGTAAATAAAGTAACACTCAAAAATGCAATTATGTGATATTTATTAATTGCATAAAGTTACGTTAAAACTGTTACACACTGATTATAGTCGAGATATAATATCAACAATTATTCGCGAGACTACAATCAGAGAAGCTTGACAAATATTTTAAGTTAATTCCACACGAAAATATTCTAAGTCAATTATACTCGAAATTATTCTAAGTAAATTCTGCTCGAAATTATTCTAAGTTAATTCTGCTCGAAAATATTCTAAGTCAGAATACAAAATGTCGGAAATTATTCTAAGTCCAATTGTTACAATTAAATAGTCGTCGGTCAAGGGCTTCGCCCTTCGAAACAAAAAGAACAAAAGCTTCTGCCTCGAGTGGAGGCGCGTCGCGGCTTTTATACCCGCGCATGTATCTAGGGCAGATGCAAAGGTAAGGGAGTGTAGGGTATCTCATCTTTTGCATGGGGTGGCAAGGACGCGGGTGGGGAACTCGGGTTCGAATGTGGCGCTGCCAAGGACAAGGGTTGGATCGATAGGCGGTATGAATACGGGTAAGGTAGAATTCGTTACCATGCGAACTGTGGCTCACGTAGGTAACCCAGTTGCTACCATGTGGCGCCACTGACAGGAAAGAGGACTCATGGTAACATGAAGGAAAAAAAGGTTGTAGGGTGGTAAGGATAGATGGTAGCATGGGTGTCCAAAGTAGCGGTCAGTCGTGCTCGACGTGACACGTCCCCCCCCGAAGACGTGCGCTGCGGGGCGGCGCTTGCTGGTCCCTCCGTCCAAGTGTCGCAATTTTAACATACGCTGTATGTCTGATTGTCTTCGAAGCCTTCCTTTCCAAACTTTAGGTGCACGATGTAACCTCTTCCTGTTCGCTCTGCCTTAGCCTGCTTAGTAGCGGGCGAAGTAAGTAGTCGTCGTTTTCCACTCCACGACTTCCTCGTCCTCGGCAAATTTGAAAGCGTATCCATGATTATTAAGCTCGTTTAGTCAACGCATATTCCCTCTCTTGCCATGCCGATGGACCGGTCGTCAGTATTGGACAGTAGCTTCCAGGCATCTCCTCCCTTGAACAAATTAACAGTTGCCTTATTATGATGCAGTTGCCTCCTGTTCATCGCCGCGCCTTGGTTCTCCTTCACTGTAGCCATACATGAGTCGTACCACAGCGAACCACAGAAAAATAATTCGCAGCAGCCTAAACTGCAGACGGTTGCCTCTGGTTATTCCCTTTGGTTCCCGCTCGTCGACTTCAATGTTTGCCTTTGGAGTGCATCTACCTTGCTCTATTAGATTTGTGTTACTTCCACATACCTCATAACAACGGCAGTTCGTCAGATAAAGTGAATCCGTAAGGCTATGCGTATTCCCTTTGGTCGTTGACGTCCAAGGTCGTTACATTGCTTGAAGTTCACGATGAGACTCCACCATAGCTGAGCGACGGCATCAAGTCGTACGAGCTTCGCTGTGTCGGTGATTACTAAGTATTGGCAGGCAAAGTGTAGTGTCGTAAGGTTGCAATGGGGACGCTGTGGCTGGCACAATAGGTGGCGAATGAACACTCCCTCGACCGCTTGGTTTCAATTTGGATGGGATAGGAATATTAGTTAAAAAAAAGGAAAATTGGAAGGAAAGTATCGTACCCTAATCGACTTTTTCTTTACTGACAAATTTCCTCTACCCAAGTTTACAAATTCCTTATTGATAATTTTTATACTAAAATTCATAATTTTTATACCATATAACAATAACATATTTATTTTCTTCCCCCCTATACTGGCGTTGGAGATGTGTTCGCCTCGCTTAATTCTGAGTAATACGATACCCTTACAAAATTCCAACGCAAAGTAGAGTAATACAGTACTCCTATACGGAATTGCGATCCAAAACTTAATTTTAATCTTTATTTTCAAGTAAGCGAAAGACTAAAGAGATAAATATTTCTACAAAGCTAACAATAATCAGAATAAGAAATACAGAAAGTACTATGTATAACAAATCTTTTGTTGAAATCTCATTTCGAAAGTTAATCACGTGAACACTATGCTAATTTTCGAAGTTTTATTTAATAGATAATTCTATGTGCAAGTTTCATTTCACATTAGGTAAGTACCACAATGTCCCAGTCGTTATAGACATCGTTGAATTCCACACATTCGTCAATTCGCATTCTACAATTCTTTGGAAATTTAATTATTTGACAATCCGAAATCGGAATTTTATAAACTTTCCGGAATAAGCAACTTCTAACCTAAATTCGCTTACAGTCGAAATAAGCCATAATATTCTTTTGAAAATAACGCTCTTTTCTTTGTGAAAACTATATGTTACCTATATGGTAAATTATCGTAATTAGTTTTTGATAAGAACATTTTCTCACAAGACATAAGATTTTTAACATAACACTGATTTTCACAAAAAAAGCATTTCTTTCATTAGATATTCTTTCATTGATTTAAGCATAAATAACAGTTGCCCATATCAGCCACTATCATAAGTATAGTCCGCTTGCAGTTATATAATAAACTCAATTAGTGTTTTGTTATCCGGATTTAGTCTGAAAAACTAGAAAAGATTGCATTGCGTACACAAAAAGAAGTGTCCCTATTTGTAAAAGGTACAACCAGTTCAATACATAATTCACTACTTACACTATATTTACTTTCACAACCCGATCGAATAAAATAGATCGAACTTTTGACAGAAAAAACTACAAAGCTAAACTTTTCGTATCTCTTGTGCTTAGCAAAGATTTATTTAATTCCGTCGATGTAAACGAACAGCACCTTTGGCGATCCAGTAAATCGCATAAGTTCGATACGAGCTGTTTAGTTTTGAATACAATATCCATTAACGCGTATAAATTTTTCAAGCTAAAGTCAAGATTGACTTCTGTTTTTGTATTTTCCAATCAGAAATTCTTTTACTTTATTATCCAACCTTTCAAACTATTTTGCCATAGCCGTTCTCTCGCTTGCGTGATCACTCTCTATTATATAAATATAGGTTCTTTTTCACCCGTCATAATTTTTACCTTGTCGTCTCGCGATGTCCACATTGCCCTATTAATTTCTTTACAATTTTCTAACAAATAGCTAGTAGGTGGTACATTGTACTCCTCCCCCTTGAGACAACGGCAAGGTCATAAAATAACTCACTCTTTTTCAAATTATTAGTTAGTGCGCCTAAACTATGCAAATTTACCTATATCTAAGATTTTTATTACGTAAGTTATCGTGTTATCGGATTCATCTAATTGCTGATACGCGTCTTGTAAAGTAATTGTTCTTCATCCAATTTCGCTGGTTTAAATTACATACTGGTACAAATTCGCATTTTCAAATGCCAGTCCTGGATTGGTGTCGATTGCATAATAGTAAAGTAGCCCATCCCTTGCGCGGATGCTAGAAAGGACAGCAGAAATCTGGTGACTTCGATTAATAGTTTGACGTCCACTGCTGCTCGCTTTAAATTACCATTTGTTCTAAAAAATTTCAAAAGAACTAAGTTAAAACTGCTAAGAATTAAAAACCCATTGTGTGTACAATTTTGAAGAATCTTTATCTGCAAACATGAAAGTAATATGTTATCTTTATTAGTCCAAAAACTGGTTTCAATTTCAAAGTTGTTGCAAGAATGAACAGCAACGTCCTCATCTGTAAACATGAATAAAAATGTTAACTTTCTAACTTACGTTAAACTTAACTTTTTATTCTTACAAGCTTTCGGAATCTGCGTGCGGATTAATATGTGACAAGCGTAAGCGATTACTATGCACGACTTTGGTCTTATTTTCCTTAATTTGAATTTTTACATTGCCATTTTCCCAGATTTCAATTATTAAGTAAGGGCCTGAATATTGATTTTCAAATTTATGCGGTTTTGGCCCGCTCTGCAACCACACAAAATCGCCTATTTTGAAATTCTTATAATTTGATTTTTTATCATAATATTCTTTAGCTCTTTGTTTAGCCGATAATAGTTTTTCTTGTGCGGTTCTTTGGAGAAAACTCAATCTTTCGACCAAAGTTGTCATGTACCCCGCGTAAGTAGGCAATAAATCTTCCGGCTCTAAGGGGTCGCTCGAGGGCACTCTCGCCAGGCATCCGAACACTAACTCGAACGGAGTATGCTGGGTTCCTTCATGTTTGCCCGTGTTGAAATTAAACATTGCTAACTCAATCCACTCGTCCCAATCTAAATGTTTCGTGGCAAACATTTTCAAAAATTCACTAAGTGGCGAGTGCGAGCGCTCTAAAGAGCCGTTAGATTGAGGGTGAAAAGCGGTAGTTTTTACTTGCTTAATTTTAAATCGTTTTGCAACGCGCTTAACTAATTTGCTAAGAAAATTGGTGCCTTGATCGGTAAGCATAGCTTGCGGCGCGCCAAAAGTGCAAATAAATCGTTTGATAAAATCATCTGCTACAGTAATGGCAGTCTGGTCTTTTAAAGGGACTCCCACCGAGAATTTTGTAAATTGATCCTGCATAGTTAAAATGTACTCGGATTCGTCTTTAGTTCTCGGTAACGGTCCTACGATGTCCAAACTAACCGTGAAAAATGGAATACAAGGGTGGTCCGTTATAATCATTTTCTGTTTTGTTTTGACCCGCACTAATTTTTTAAGCTGGCAAGGAACGCATTTTTGAATGAAGGCTTGTATGTCCACCTTTAAATGCTCCCACTGATATTTATATTTTATTCTATTCAAAGTTTTAGTTACTCCTTTGTGTCCACCCGCCGCCGAACAATGAGCTTCGTGAATTATATCCGCTCTTTTAGTCGGCTCCGGGTGCTGTATGAGTCCACGGCAAATAATTATTTTAACACTATTATTACTTAATTCACGTCTTAAAGAGGCCAAAATATCTTTAAACTCAACATTTTCGATATTACTGCTCCTAGCCATACTAAAAGAAGCAATTTGATTAATATCTAAAAATTTTGCTAACTTCCTAAGTAACTGGGCCAAAATTTCTAAGGTATCCCATAAACTATTTTTACCTTTGCCCCTAAGTGGTAATACAAAATGCATTTTTTTATTGGCCTTAATGATTTTAGGCTCTCCCGTTACTAAATTCTCGAAATGCGGAAGCTTCCCTAAATCCTTTAATTGCCTAGACCCCTCATCGAGCGGTTCTCCGTCCGTGCTCACAAAATAAAGGTAACTATCCTTCCTCATAAACAATTTCTCTCTACAATAGATTATATTGTCTTGAGGACCGACCGCTTTCAGCGCGACACTTTTTTCATTGACCGCGTCCTCGTCCCCGAAAGTCATGTCGGAAAAGGGACCTTTAAACACCGAGATGTTGTCGCGTCCGGATGCTTCCCGGTACGCGACCTCTCCTGACATAACCGTTTGCTCACTTTCCTCGGGCGCGAACGCAGAGACAGATGGCGAGATTGGTCTGTGCAGCGTTTCGTTTTTATTGCTATCCGCAGCTTGCGGTACGAGAGACGCAGACGTCTCCTTATCTTCGACAAAGGACGCGCATTCCTGAACCTCTTCGACCGCGGGGGCTTCCTTTCTTTTACGCGGCGCGAGAGCTTTAATGGCTTGCTTATACTTTTCAGTGGCTTGGTGGCCCGCACGCTTACGCGTGGCCATTGCATGCAAGGTGGGCGCGCCGTCCCCCTGCTGGGTTTGCCGTTCCTGGGGCGGCTCTACTGTCTGTTCGCCAGCGACAGCATGGCGCCCCTCTCCCCCTATGCTGACTTGTGTAGCTACGCATACTTTTTCTATAATCGTGTTGCGCGACAGTGCGTCCGCATTCAGATTTAATTCGCCTTTCTTATAGAGTACATCGAATTGATAGTCTAAAAGTTTTAAACGCCAACGCGTGACTCTAGATCCTGGATCATTATGATTGTTCAACCAAACTAGCGGCCTGTGATCAGTAATTAAAGTGAATTTATTCCCGTATAAGTAAGGTCTGAATTGCGTAATAGCGTACACGATTGCTAATGCTTCTTTTGAAAACGTACAATAATTCTTTTCTGCTTGATTCATCGCGCACGACACAAAGGCTATGGGACGATCTTTTCCAATTTCTCCTTGCGATAAAACTGCCCCGATTGCGTACCCGCTAGCGTCGGTAGTTACTGAAAACGTTTCTTCGAAATGCGGATGCTTTAAAACCGGTGGTTCGCATAATTTATCACGGAGAGTCTCAAATGCCGTTTGCGCGTTCTCATCCCAAACAAAAAGTTGTTCTTTTCTAAGAAGGTCAGCTAAAGGCTTGGCTATTCGTGCAAAGCCATTAATAAATCGCCTATAATAACCAGCTAGTCCTAAAAATTGTTTAATATTTCTCTGATTTCTAGGCACTGGAAATTCTTTAACTGCTTTTAGTTTTTCCGGGTCCGGGCGTAAACCGTCACCGTTAATTATATGTCCCAAATAATTAATTTCCGGTTTAAGAAATTCACATTTTTCCGGTTGCAAAACTAAATTAGCATGGCGCAGTTTTTCAAACAACTTCTCGATTGTTTCTATGTCCTCGTTAAAAGTTTTAGAGTAGACGCAAATGTCATCAAAAAAATGAACCACGTTTTTCATACCAGCAATTACTTTGAGAACGAGTGACAAAAATACCGGAGCGCTTGTCTTTAATCCAAAAGGCGATCTAACAAAATGAAATAAACCGAGCTCACAAGAAAAAGCTGTTTTTTCTCTGTCCTCAGCTTTAATTTTAATTTGATGATAATCCGCGTATAAATCGAAAACTGAAAAAAATTTGGCATCACCAAGCTGATCCAAAATATCCGCTATGTTCGGAACCGGATGATTGTAATCGGGTATAACGGCGTTTAACTTTCTAAAGTCTACCCGAAATTTTTTCTTGCCGTCGGGTCCCGGTTTTTTGTCAACACAGAACACGCGCGCCGAGTAGGCACTTGTTGAAGGTTCGACGATGTCTTTCTCTAACATTTCTTTTACCTG
The DNA here is from genome assembly GCA_036365515.1 of Torymus aiolomorphi. Classification (NCBI taxonomy): domain Eukaryota; kingdom Metazoa; phylum Arthropoda; class Insecta; order Hymenoptera; family Torymidae; genus Torymus; species Torymus aiolomorphi. Next base: position 79,257,999 of record CM070877.1, on the reverse strand, counting down.
CCTATTGATCTCTTCTTTTAGAATAGGTGGGTATCTAAATTGTTTAATTCTAATTGGAATATTCGTTGTTGTGGGTATTTCGTGTTCAATTACATTTGTCGCGGGCATAATATCTCCCGCTAAATAAAATCGATCCGAAAATTTTGACAAGTAGTGACTCAATTTCGGCTAATTGATTAGGTGACAAATGCTTAAGACGTGAAAGCTCTCTTAATTTAGTCACCCTCTCATTTCCTAAAAGGAAAACCGTGTCTGACATGCACAAAATTTGATGGTCGCGTGGCTCCCCTATTTTATGGCTCCGCCTTTCTACCCTAATTTGGCTACTTAAGTGCGGAGGGTGCGGCCTATGCTTCCATACTGACTAGACTACTCCATTTATATTTCTTTTAATTTGATGTAGCATTTGGCGTAAAGTGTATAACATGTCAGAGGTCACCTCGCCCTCCGACACACGATACTCTCTCATTTTCTTAAAAATAGGAATGGCGGTGAAACAAGTAACATTTAAAGCGCAAGAGTATAAGCGTAATAATGAACTACTTTTCCATGCTTGCAAAAAGGTTAACTTCTCTAGCTTGACACGCAACCCCTCAAAAAGGTGCGCCAGCTGAAAGTCTTCTCGAACTAAAGCATAAGACAATGCGTTGGTTAATTTATTACTTCCGCCCTTCTCAATATTGCCGGACAACGACAACTTTTGCTTCCTCAATAATTTACTAATTTTGCTAAAACTATTCCTTTTAATTTTAGTTCTTTTATGAGTTTCATGCTTGTATTTAATACACGTAAAATTCCTTATTTTATTACAAACAAAATTTACTTTTCTCCTATTTTTATTCAATACCGTTTTTGCTCTATAATTTTTTATATTCAATACAACATTTCCCCCTTGAGTGCTAACACTCATACTATTTTTACAAGCTAAAATTTCCGAATTTTTCTTATTTTTTACCACAATACATTTATTAACTTTACTTTCAAATTTAGCCCAATTTTTTACAAGAAGATCTTCACTAACTCTATTTTTCTAATTTTTATTTAACAAGTCCAAATACTGTTGAGATACGCTATTTTTTAACGTTTGCTCTCTAAATAAATTATTTCCGAATATAATCCTGTTCACTTTTTCTTTCAAACTTTTATTTTTACAAAACTTAGTTCTCAAATTTTGCTTTTTAGCTATTTTAACTAACCGGTTTTTAGTTTCACAATGCTTAACTTTCAAATCTTTATTTTTATCAATTTTTAAGTTTAAGCTTTTATTTTTACAAATTTCATTTTTCAATTTTCTAGTTTTTTCAAATTTCAAATTCAAATTTTTGTTTTTACAAATTTTATTTTTCAAATGACTAGCTTCTTCAAAGTTCAAATACAAGTTTTTGCTTTTATCAATTTTATTTTCCGAATCGCTAGCTTTTTCAAAGTTCAAATTCAAAATTTTGCTTTTACAATTTTTACTTTCCAAATTACTAATTTTTTCAAATTTCAAATTCAAATTTTTATTTTCATCAATTCCATTTTTTAAATCAATTTTTTCCAAAACGTGCACGGTACAAATTTCAAATGGGGCGATACTTTTAAGCGAAGAAAGACAAATATGTGAAATAATTTTCTCATGCGAAGCAGGTAAATCGCTATAAACGTTCTGAGTGCTACACTCGCCTAAAACAACACTGGATTTGTGCGACCGAGCAGTTGCAACGGGATTTTTCGCGTATCCGCGTTCGGAATTGCGCTCATCCCCCCACATCGTACCCTGCGTTACTTCCTTATGTTGTTCGGCTCGTGCCAAACTTACACTCTCTTTGTTTATTGGCCGCGCGATATCTACACTACTCGTGCACCGTAAACTGATTACGTGAGAAGCTATTTCCAAAAAATTTTCTTCATAATTAATTTTTGCCCCATATTTTCTTAACATTTCGCTGCCGATTAACCCGTCCTCTTCAATAGGGAAATCGTCAGAAACCAAATGAAAATACAATGTTAAATCGCGGAAAATCAAGGGTATTTTCCCGCGCGAGTTAATCGATTCCTTAGTAATACCTTTAAGTTCAAGAATTTCGTTTTCAAAAACAATGGCCTTACTAGGTTTTTTACTAATTTTAAGCAACGACGGGCCTGCCCCCGTATCTAACATTAATTTGAGCGAAACCTGATAATTTTCAAATGGCAATTCTATTACGGGTGACTTACTATTAATACTCAACAAAATGGACTTTCGCGCAAATTTTAATTCTGATTTGTGTTTGATTGGTGTGGGCGCGTGCTTTCTGATTGCCCCCAGGTCGCGCCCTGTGCCGCGGGGCTGTTCGCGTTTCCCGCTTCACGTTGCAATTTTTCTCTACTTTTTCTTTCCAATATTTGGCATTCATTCTTCCAGTGACCCTCTTTTTTACAATAATTGCAAATTTTAACAAAATTATTGATTTGATTCGATTGTGCCACTGCGGGACTGTGCGATCGCGGTCTATATTGATTTTGTGAGACTTGGAGCGTGGCTGGCCGCGCGCTAGCCAATGGGTTCGCGGCTGGTGCCGAGACGCGCGCTTGCGTAGCTACGGGCTGCGCCCATGTAGTCGGCTGTGTCGCGGGTTGCTGTGTACCCGGGGGTAATAATGATTTTAAAGTCCAACAGTTTTTCGCGATGTGATTTCTTTTGCCACAATATTGACAAATTTCTGTCGGTTTATTTTGAACAATTTTAACTTCAGCTAATTCTGCCTTCAATTTGTTATTTTCTTGATTTAATTTACTTTTACGCGTTGGTTCGGTTTTCTCTAAATCTGTAACCTCACGCTCTATTTCTATTGCTTTTTCTACGGCTTCCTGAAAAGTTTCGGCCACCCCCATGCGCCTCTTAATTTCCCAATCCATACCGCGTACAAAAAATTTTAATTTATCGGCTTCTACATTTTGTATGAACCCCGCATCATCCCTTTTTTCTCTTTTTGCGGCCTCTTTTAATTCTATTGCGATACGCCTAACTCTGTTTGCAAATGTTATAATGTTTTCTTTTTCTCTTTGTCTGGCCGCGGCTAATTCCCCCATCAAGGTGTGATGTGTTTTATACGATCCGAAATTTGCCTCAAAATATTTAACTAGATCCGTCATAATAAAAAAAACTATTTCCTCCATTGACTTTGCTGCATCACCCGTTAGCCGTCGTCTAATTAATTTTACCAAGTCGGCTTCGTTTGCTGCCGGAATCATGCTAATGGCTTCTCTTAAACCGAATAAAAAGGTACTAAGTGGAATATTGCTACCGTCAAATTTTGGTATGCAGTCTAGTGCATTTTTAATCGACAAATTTTTTAACGGAGTTAAAGTTGCATTTGGACGAAAAGAATTCATTGTTGTTGGCAGTGTTGTTCTAACATTCGTAACTAAAGGCGTACTGTGCCCCCTTCCCCCTGCTATGTGCGGAGTATAATTTGCCGAGTTTAATAAGTTTGTATCAAAATTCACTTTATTTTGTGTATTATCCCCGTCTATTGTGTTTATTACCGTTTTATACTGCGTAACTTCACCGTCTTCAGTTAATTCTTGGTCGGATTTGACTAGAGCTGGAAGTTTTTCAGTAATCAAATGTTTATCCACGCTCGAGATTGCTTCCATAATTTCAATAACACTAATATTGTGATGCATAAATTCACGTAAAATGTCTATCATAATTTCGTCTTGACAAATTTTTTCAACTAATGCCCTATCCACGGTTTCTGCGAGAGACAACTGCAACTTCTTAACATCCCGAATTCTTTCCGGCTTTATTTCCGATGCCGACTGATATCTAGCCCTGAGCACTGCTACTAACTCGTTCAGCGTAGCCGTTATTAATGTAGGTTCCTATACACTAAGGTATTTCCGCAAAATCTCAGTTGCTTCTGAATTTCTAGCGACCGCACCGTTTGAAGCTGCCATTTTAATAATTTATTTATATTTTTCTTTTGAACGCAAGAAACGAAGAGAAAAAGAAAATTTTTATAACTGTGGTATGTATGTATATATAAAAAAAAAATTTTCACTATTTTCACTTTTATCCCGGAGGTGGGCCCCCAATTGTAACGTCCGTGTTACAATGTCGCGAAAACGATAAAGTTAACGCAATAAATGTTCCAGTTTCGGTTTACGTCTACACGTAATAACCACGGGAGTAGGAACGCGCGAAAATAGTTAATCGGACAGGTAAATTAAACAATGATAATTCGCGATACTAATTAAGCGGCAAGCGACAGCGTCAGCGAACAATTAGAGTGACAGAGAAAGAGAAAGGATAGCGATCTACAGAGTTACTTACTTTGGGGCGGTTGCGGTTGTCTCGTTCTCTCAGTTAGCCCTCGGCAGTCTCAGGACCCAAACGCAGCGGGCGATTCAAATGGCAGAAGGACAGGATTGTGTAAATAAAGTAACACTCAAAAATGCAATTATGTGATATTTATTAATTGCATAAAGTTACGTTAAAACTGTTACACACTGATTGTAGTCGAGATATAATATCAACAATTATTCGCGAGACTACAATCAGAGAAGCTTGACAAATATTTTAAGTTAATTCCACACGAAAATATTCTAAGTCAATTATACTCGAAATTATTCTAAGTAAATTCTGCTCGAAAATATTCTAAGTCAGATTACAAAATGTCGGAAATTATTCTAAGTCCAATTGTTACAATTAAATAGTCGTCGGTCAAGGGCTTCGCCCTTCGAAACAAAAAGAACAAAAGCTTCTGCCTCGAGTGGAGGCGCGTCGCGGCTTTTATACCCGCGCATGTATCTAGGGTAGATGCAAAGGTAAGGGAGTGTAGGGTATCTCATCTTTTGCATGGGGTGGCAAGGACGCGGGTGGGGAACTCGGGTTCGAATGTGGCGCTGCCAAGGACAAGGCTTGGATCGATAGGCGGTACGAATACGGGTAAGGTAGAATTCGTTACCATGCGAACTGTGGCTCACGTAGGTAATCCAGTTGCTACCATGTGGCGCCACTGACAGGAAAGAGGACTCATGGTAACATGAAGGAAAAAAAGGTTGTAGGGTGGTAAGGATAGATGGTAGCATGGGTGTCCAAAGTAGCGGTCAGTCGTGCTCGACGTGACAAGAGCGTCCGCCAGAAACCAGCCAGCGGGCGCGCGGGACGCATTTTTCATGCAAAACGCGCTCTGTTCAACTCGCTCGTAATCGTATTCTGAGTCTCTCAGAAAAAAACAAAAGATATATATCGATAGATTTTTTCCTGCTCTTTCCAATGGTGCTATTCTTTTTACTCCCAAACACTTCTGGTCGGAAATTCGAGTGGAAAGTTCAGAACCATTTTTCTTAAAGAATAACAGGTTGTTCTTCAAAATGCATAGCACCATTCGAAAGTACAAGTTATAAGCTACAAAATCCTACATTTTCAAGTTGGAGAAACGTAGAGCTCAAAAGTAATAAGATTAAAAAGACAACGGCGAGCGGCTGCGCAAACTTTTTGCGCTGGACCCGAGTGTGCTTTTATAAACGTAGTGCATATTTTCGTTGTTTCCTATTTAAAAGCATTACACAATGTTTTATCAGTGCATCATATATTACGTTTTAAATATATTAATTTTTTATTTAAACCTTAATTCTTTTATTTTTATTTGCGATTATTTTTATTGGTCTTTTCACGATACTCATGTTTTTCTTAATTCGAGTTTTAGAGGGTTCGGCTTTTTTAACTGGTGGATATAATTGAGAATCTTTGGATGTTGCAAATCGTTTTAGTTCTAACTTTTTAGTGTTTGCTAATAATCTAACACAGTGAAACGATTGAGTTCCAGGCACTGTTTTCGCTGAATCTAGCCTTTGTCTTAATTTATCTGTAGCCTTAGCATATTAATCTTTTGATGAAAAAAAGCACAACATATTTTCAAAGTATTTAGTCGCCGACTAGTAAAGATCTTGCGGCGTCAATATATAATTATCGGATACTTTCCGCAAACTTGCTCGCCTAGCATTACTTTTTATAGAAGCACCGATTCCATCGCATGCATTTTTTCCGTGAGCAGTCGCATGAAAGTGCCATTCAGCTTCAACGGAAAAATCTTCATAATGATGAAAAAGATTCTGAAAATTATGTTTATTTTTAAAATGTGCAGCTCCATCAGTAAAGTAAATGATTTTTTTAACGAAATAAAAAGATTTTTTAAGGTAATCGATTATAATTTCTTGAATTAGGTAAACTGCCACAGTATCATGAATTAAGTTGTCTGAAAAAACCGCCATACTTTTGTGTTCAATTTTAGAATCTGAACCTTTGTAGTAAATAACTATTGTTGCCAAACTACATTGATTATTATTATTATAGTGGAACGATTGTGCCGCATCTTGTGCAATGAACGCATAGTTTTCCGAAAAATCTAGGGAAATTAAAAATTCTCCTTTGCTTAAGGATTCTTGTAATATTTGAAAATAAGATGCCTGCTGTTTGGAAATGAAAGAATGAGTTTTGAGTTTATGTAAAAGAGGAAAAAAGATATCAGTAAATAAAGAACTAGAAACAATTTCAGTTTGCAATGTTGATCTATCAGTAGTTTTCCAGATTTGAAATTTTATTTCATTAACCCCAGACCTTTCAAGAAATAGTTCAAGTTCCGTTTTTAGAGGTTCAATACCAGGACAATTTTGACACATATTTAAGTAACATTTCGCTGTTGGTGTTTTACAAACTATTTCAGCTATACAATCTTTGTAAGTATCCATTTTATCAAAAGAAACTCCTGAATTTCTTAAACCAGCTAAGAGGAGTTTGACGTTTTGATGATAAATGCACACACACACTGAATGCGTACCACTAGCACCAGCTAAAACACAATATTTAGGGCGACATTCGACAAATTTAGTAAATCCTATTATTGATTCGGGATACTGTTGTTTATACTTTAAATATAACTCTCTAAGATTGTACAAAACAAGTCGTTTCTGAACATAGGTCTTTGTGCCATCATCATTTCGTATACACTTATTATCTTTATAACCTGGCATGATTCTACTATTATCGTCATTTTGATAGAAAAGTTTTACTTCGTTTACAGTATCACATGATATTTTTCGGTTTCCCCTTTTATCAACTAAAAGGGATTGACTATCTGACAAACATTTTGTTACAAGCCAACGGGATGAATTAGAAAAATTAGCAACTTTACGAGAACTCCAGTTTTTTGGGAGTAATTTTAAAAGCAACATTTTTTCATTTTTCGACAAATTATCATCGTTAAACAATTTTTGTAATGTAGGGTTTTGTAGCTTATACCTTGTACTTTCGAATGGTGCTATGCATTTTGAAGAACAACATGTTATACTTTAAGAAAAATGGTTCTGAACTTTCGACTCGAATTTCCGACCAGAAGAAAGTGTTTGGGAGTAAAAAGAATAGCACCGTTGGAAAGAGCAGGAAAAAATCTATCGATATGTGTCTTTTGTTTTTTTCTCAGAGACTCAAAATACGATTACGAGCTCGAGCGATACCAAGCCCGAGCGTGCGGCGCGTCCGAGCGCAGCGCGAAGAGCACGCGCAGCCACTCACCGCTGTCTTTTTAATCTTGTTACTTTTGAGCCCTTCATTTCTCCAATTTGAAAATTTAGGGTTTTGTAGCTTAAGACTTCTACTTTCGAATGGTCATATGCATTTTGAAAGAAAACATGATATACTTCGAGAAAAATATCTCTGAACGTTCAACTTGAATTTTCGACCAGAAGAAAAAGTTTCAGAGTAAAAACAATAGCACCATTGGAAAGAGCAGGAAAAAATCTATCGATATATATCTTTTGTTTTTTTCTGAGAGACTCAGAGTACGATTACGAGTGAGTTGAACAGAGCGTGTTTTGCATGAAAAAAGCGTCCCGCGCGTCCACTGGCTGGTTTCTGGCGGACGCTCTCACATACTATATGAAACAAATTAATCATCAAGCGCAGTTGCTATACATAATAAAAGTGTAGAGTAAAAGTGAAAAGAATTTTATACTCTGTGCAGTGTTACAGCAAAAGGAATAAACAATATTCAAAAGCCCACAAGTCATGTAGCAAGCTCGTCGACAAGATCACGTTTGGACTAAACTTTAACGTCCAAGTGTGTTTCTTTCCATTTTGTTTTTTATAAATGAAAATTAATATAGTAAAATCATTATGCACATATGTGTGAGTATAATACGTACTGTTGTGCACTTTACATTATAATCTTAGCACTAATATTCTTTTAGTGACATTTTTATAGTTCACAGTACGTTAATACATAAAACAATACACTAAATAGAATAGCTTGTTTGCATTACGGTAATAGGATAAAAATTTGCAATAAATATAAATTTATGATGTCTAAACAAATAATGAATTTCCTGTATCCAATTACTAAATAGTTCATTATTTATTTTGAACTCTAGCATCAGAAAAATATTATTTTTTATTACTCCTATCGTACAAGATATATATATACAGTCTATAAGCTACGACTGTCAAAGCAATTCTCTTTAATTACTTAATAATAATAAATAATTTGCTGTAAATAATACTTTTTATTCATTTGAGTCCAAATGACCTACATAGTTCATGAATCTGTGATTTAGCGAAACAGAAATATTTATTTCCCATGTCACATTCGATATTTCTATTACGACCAAAATAAATTAACTCGCATAAAATTACAAAAATTAGCTGCAAAAGCGATTTATTTTTATTTATTTTTATTATATTTTATTTATTTTTATTTGTATCAATTTTTGACCGTAAAAAATAATTTACTCAAATAAATTTGATACATGAGCAAAGCCCAGAAACTTTTCAAATTTTATGTAACTCAAATTTTATATTTAAAAGGCTATAATTCAAGTTCTTTACGAAGCACATGACTGAACACCAAAATAATGTTCATTTTTCAATAGAGTAATAAAAAAAGAATTTTAGAGCTTTTTCTTTATAACAAAAGCTTTAATTTAAGACCTGGTAGACCGATTTGCCTTGAAAAATAGCCCAGATATAAGAGATTTTATGTTAGGGTGACAACACCAGTATTGGGACAGTCACCAGTGACTGAACATTTTTATATAATATTTAAAATTTTAAAATTTGTTTTATACTTATTCGTTGACGATTCGACATTATTTTTAAGGAAAAAGTTAATTATTTAAATATAATTTACGTGTTCCAACTTTGGTTCGGCAACCCAGTGAACGAACGTTTTTCGCACCTCATGCTGTACTGTATGAAAAATCAATAATATTTAATATTTAATGTTTATAAGTTTTAATACATAAAGTGTATCATTATCATTCTGGTGTCAACTTTCAACATTCAGATTCTAAAATTACTGTTACTAAACTTACATAAGTACTCTAGTGGTAATGAAAAATGTATATAAATTGAAATAAGTGTATATTTCTGTAAAAACCGTATATAAATGTAAATAAGTGTATATAAATGTTGTAATTGGAACACGCATTTACGTTTATTTCCATTTATATACGTTTTTTTACATAAATTTATACTTATTTACGAAACTATATTTTTTTTTACACATTAAACATCACAATTTTTTAAAAATATATATATATTTTTTTACATTTATATACATTTATATACACTTCCATTAAACTTTTAAAAATAGTCTTGTATAGCAAAAATAAAAAAAAAAAACATATAAATGTATATAAATGTATACAAATGTATGAATCTGTAAGTAACCGTAAATAAGTGTATTTACAGAAATAAAATTTTTCAATACAACGTATTATACAAAATGTAAGAAAAAAATATATAAATGTAAATAAGTGTAAATATCTGTAAAAAAACGTATATAAATGTATATAAACGTATATAAATGTAAAAAATGTTTCAATTACAACTTTTACATACACTTATTTACATTTATTACATTTACATACATTTTCCATTTCCATCGGGGTACATTCAAAGTAAGTGTTCATTCACTGGTTTCAAAGTGTTCAGTCACTAGCACACGTATTCATTTGCTGGATTTTGGGAGATAAATGTACGTATATAAAAGTATATAGACGTATATAAATGAAAAAAATGTTCCAATTACAACTTTTACATACACTTATTTACATTTATATACAGTTTTTTACATTTATATATATTTTCCATTTCCATCGGGGTACCCTAGTGGAAAAAATCCGGTGTTTTAAACTTGTTGAAATAATAGGTGAGGATGGATGGGACACAGGGCTTGTTCAAATAAGCCATTCTGGATTAACTATAACAACCTTTATTGTGCAGCTCTCTCCATAATACATCTGCTCTCGGCAGAGGACGGCGAACGAGTGAGTGCCCGCTTCGGCCGCTCGCTCTCGCTAGCTCTTCAGCTATGCTCGCGTGATGGCGCCACGCATGCGCTCTCTATTTCGCACGCTGACATAAATGTACACGTATTCTAACACGCCTCCTTACATTTATGTTAATAAATAAAGGAGGAATTTATGTTAATAAATAAAGTAAATCAAATTCAATAAACTTCTCAAGTTTTCAAACCTTACTCGTCCAAGAGCCTTTGTCAAAATATCTGCAACATTTTACTCTGTACTGACCTTAACAATATCAATTAATCCATTAACATAATTCTCATTTACAAAATGATAATGTACTTCTATGTACTTTGATTTCTTTGTAAAATTACCAAATTTCGCAATGCTCACAGTGCCAGAATTGTCTTCATAAATATTTACAGGTTTCTTAATTTCTACTTTAAAGTCACTTAACAAGTCTTTTAGTAATATTACTTCACTTACTGCTTCAGACAGTGCGACATATTCAGCAGCTGTCGAAGACTTAGTTACACTTCCTTGTTTCCTCGATTTCCAATATATTACATTTCCATACAACTTAACAATATATCCAGTTGTCGACTTTCTGTCTACACAGTCTCCTGCCCAATCGGCATCTACATGACATTCAAGAATATCTACATTATTGTTTTTCTTAAATCTTAATTTTAAACTTTTAGTTAAATATAAATATTTTAAAATTCTTAAAGCATATTTATAATGTGTCTCATCATAACAATTCTGAAATCTACTCAAATAATTTACGCTATAACTTATATCTAGTCTTGTTCCTGAGCTAATATACAAAAGTGCTCCTATCAAATTTCTATACTTTATTTTCTCATCTATCTCTTCAGCGGGTTCTAACTTTAAATTTTGTTCCATTGGAGTCTCATACAATTTTGCTTGTTCAATCTGATATTTTCTAGCTAACGATTCAATATACTTTTCCTGATCTAAGGACATCTCATTTTTGTTTTCATCATATTCAATATTAATACCTAAATACATACTCACTTTATCTAAATCTTTCATCTGAAATCTTTCTTCTAACATTCCTTTTATGTAATTCAAATTTTGTCTTTTCTTACAACATATTAACAAATCATCCACAAATATAATTAAATATATAATCTCATCTCTTTCTCTTAAAGTATACAAACAATAATCATGTTCGCTTCTTACAAATCCTAAAGAACTTAAATAATTATCAAGACACTCATACCAAGCTCTTGGGCTTTCTCGCAAACCATACAACGCTTTATTTAATTTACAAACCCTTTCTGTTCCATCCTCATAACCTTCAGGCTGTTTAACAAATACTTTTGATTTAACTTTACCATTTAAAAACGCTGTTTCTACATCCATTTGCTCAATTAACAATCCGTTTTGGCAGCAATACGATAACAATACTTTCAAAGTTTGTGTTTTCGCAACAGGTGAATAAATGTCATCCAATACATCTGTTTGTTGGTAACCTCTTACCACTATTCTCGCTTTATATATATTTTCACCTTTTTTAGTATAAATCCATTTTAAATCTAATATCTTTTCATTCTTTGGTTTTTCAACTAATACCCATGTTTTATTTTTCTCTAAACTATTCATTTCTTTGTTCATAGCTTCTACCCAAAAACTAGACTCATTACTATCTATAGCTTCTTTAAAGCTTACAGGACTATCTGCACTACAATAATTTACATAAATACATCCGCTATATACATAATTATCATCAAATCTACTAGGCTTTTTACTCGTTCTTTGTGACCTTCTTAAATCAGTTACTTCTTTAGCTTCATTTTCAGCATTTTCTATATTATTCAAATTTTCATTTATATTTTCTACATGTTCATTTTCTTTATCAACATTTTTATTTAAACTCTCATTTTCTAAATCACTATCATCTAAGCCAATACATATTACATCTTCCTCAACGACATCAACGTGTCTTGCAACAATGACTCTATTGTTTATCAAAACTCTATACCCTGTTACATCATAACCTATCAACGTTCCTAACTCAGCCTTCCTATCCCATTTCGAATTTCTTTTGTTTTCCGGTACTCTAACAAATACTTTACTTCCGTATAATTTTAAATGCTTCATGTCTGGTTTTTCATTTAAAAATATCTCATAAGGAGATTTATTTCTAACTAAGGTGTTAGCAATAGTTCTATTTTTTAAATAGGCTGCGGCGCAGACTACTTCTGGCCAAAATCTTCTTTCGATCTTAGACTCAGCTAACAAACACCTTGTACTATCCATAACCGTCCTATTGTACCTTTCTGCTGTACCGTTAAGCTCATGTACATAAGGTGGACATGTTTCTATTTCAATTCCCTTTTCTCTACATAATTTATACATGTCTTTATTCAAATATTCAGTACCATTATCACACCTTAATTTCTTAATTTTCTTTCCAGTCTTATTTTCAACTAAATTTATATATTCAATAAATTTATCATATACTTCGTCTTTAGACTTAATTGCATAAATTTTTGTTAATTTACTAAAATCATCAATAAAAGTTATGAAATACTTTTCTCCTTTATAACCTACTGTATTGTGTGGTCCATTCAAATCTGTATGTACTATTTCTAATATATCTTTCGCTCTTTTCCTATTATTCTCAAACGGGATATTGTGCATTTTGTTTTCAATACACGTAGCACATTTATAGTAATCTGATTCTATTTCGTTAGGCAAACCTTTCAAAACATGATTTTTACACATTGTTTTTAAATAGTTAAAATTAACGTGCCCTAGAGTTCTATGCCATTTTTCCTTTAAAGTCATTTTCTCATTTTTAACTGTCAAATTTGATTCTCTTGTTCTTTTTCAATAAAACTAGTCATTTTATACATTCTATCTTTTTTCCAAGCTATCGCAATTAATTTATTATTTTTATTATAAATTTTAGCACTATCACCGATACATACCACTTTACATTTATCAGTTACTTTAGCAAAACTCATTAAATTTCTGTCCATATCTTTTACGTAAAATACATTTTCTAATTCTATATCTATCTCTTCATTAAACGTTTTGAATTTACTTTTTACATGACCTACTTTTGTTGCTTTCAAAATTCTACCGTCTCCTACTTTTACATTAATCGGTTCTTTCAATACAATTGCATCATTAAAATAATTTTCGTTATTTATCACGTGGTCTGTACAACCGCTATCTAAAATCCAATCTATCTTATTTTCGTTTACTTTACCGTTACTTATATTCGCAGACATTATTTCTACTGAAGTGCTCAACACTTCGCTCTTCTCGGTATTTTGATGACCGCTGCCGTTGTTGTCACTGCCTCTCGCGCCTCGGCCATGCTGTCGGTATCCGCTCCTTCCACGCCAGTTGGAACTCGTTCCTCGCTGCTGTGTGTAGCCTCTGCCGTTGCCCCCTCCTCTCTGTGGCGCACGGCTTCCTCTGCCGCCTCCTTGCTGTGGCGCGCGATTTCCGGAATTGTTTTTCGTCGGGCAATCGTATTGTATGTGTCCTACACCACCACATACATAACATGTTCTTTTCTTCTCTTCTTTCTTAAACACAAAAGCGTTGGACTTTGAATTTCCATTTTCACTCTTCTCTTTTAGTTCAGCCATTTTAATCTTATTTTTCACATATTCCACGTTTTGTTCTTCTTCTTTTAACACATCGATTAAGTCTCCTATATGGCTCATCGAGTCCGGCAATGTCCTTAACATATAATTCATTTTTTCTTTCTCCGTCACTTTTGCACCAGCTTCTTTTAAATCGTTCACTGATTTTTCAAATTCGTTAAAGAATTCTGTTGAACTATCAAAGTCTTTTAGTTTCAAATTTTCTAATTTATTTCTACACAGTATCTGGAGAGCTGTTGATTCTTTCAAATATGTGCTATCGAATTTCTTCATAATATCAAACGCCGTTTCTTTATCACTTATCAATTCCATTTGTTTGTTTGAGATCGCACTATAAATATAATTTATAGCTTGCACGTCTTTTTCGTCCCAATCAACTTTGTCCGCATCCACTTTTGCACGTGTAACTACAATATCACACTTTTTCATTTTTAAATACATTAGTATGCGTTTCTTCCAATTGCTGTATTCTTGCCCATCAAAAATCGGTATTTTTACTTCCTGCATGTTTTCTTCCTTTTTATCTTCTTTAATTTCAATATCAAACAACTCTTCTTCACTATCAGTTCCACTTGACTTTTCACTTTTTACTTCCCGAGGCTCTGTCTTTACACTCATGCGTTTTTCTTTGTTCTTGCGCTTACCATGCGCTAAACTTAAAATCACTTTTCCTTGTCGTGGAATTTAAAGTGTGTTACTGCTCTCACAAGGAGAAACAGTACCGCAACTAAAAATAACGACAACAACCACGCTCTGCTACCATGTTGAAATAATAGGTGAGGATGGATGGGACACAGGGCTTGTTCAAATAAGCCACTCTGGATTAACTATAACAACCTTTATTGTGCAGCTCTCTCCATAATACATCTGCTCTCGGCAGAAGACGGCGAACGAGTGAGTGCCCGCTTCGGCCGCTCGCTCTCGCTAGCTCTCCAGCTATGCTCGCGTGATGGCGCCACGCATGCGCTCTCTATTTCGCACGCTGACATAAATGTACACGTATTCTAACAAAACTATGCCAAACATGTACCTTTGTATTCTAAAAGTGTTCCAAACTGTTTGAAATCTGTGTCTAAGCTGTACATAAATGACAGATTTCGGACATTTGGAACCCTTTTGGCACACTTAAGAGGGTGTGGTATTCATGTACTCTGTTTTACCGACAGAATACGGTAAATTCTATATTATTAAAATAAATATATCGAATTACGTCTTATAAAGAGATAGTTGCCCTACGCAATGTAATAATCTACCAGCCTACGCAGTTTTGAGCTCAAATATCAACGGCATCCTAAAAAATTTTGCGAACAAAAATAACCGAAATTTCGTTCGCAAAATTTTTTAGGGTGCAGTTGATATTTGGGCTCAAAACTGCGCAAGCTGGTAGATTATTACATTGCACAGAGCAACTATCTCTTTATAAGACGTAATTCGATATATTTATTTTAATAATATAGAATTTACCGAGTTCTTCCGGTAAAACAGAGTGCATGAGTACCACACCCCCTTAAGGACACAGTCTGGAACATTTATGACCGTTTTAGACTCAAAAATTTCTAATAGGGTGAAATCGATTATATATTATTTTTACTCGGAATACTTTTGATAGTAAGCGGAACACTTTTGGGATACTTTTGAGAATGATTCGTATACTTTTTGAATAAATTGGAACACTTTTTAATTTTCTTCTGTAAAAAATATAAAAATTTTTCGTATTTTTTAAAACAATTTCGAACACTTTTTGGAACTATTTGGAACATTTTTTATCTATAATGGATTAAAAGAAAAAGTTGTCCGTGCTTTTGGAATATTTAAGAACACTTTCTGAATACTTCTGGGGCATTTAGGAACATAAAGAAATCTAAAATTTAAAAATGTTTTTAAAATATTTAAGAAATGTTAACAAAAATGGTTTAAACAAATTTAATAAATTTTCGAAAAATGTTCTAAGAATGATCAATGGTGTTTAAAAAATGTTCCAATGATGTTTAAAAGTGTTCCAAAAAGACGTAATAACTACAAATTTAGGTGAAAAATGTATCTATAGTTTGGAACATATTTTATGTATCAACGAACATTTTGTTTTACTTGACTAAAAATGGGCCCTGTAAATGAAAATTTTAAAAAATATTCCAAACTGTTCCAAAAGTGTGCCGGGTCATATAAAAAGTATTCCACTAAAATATGAAAAATTAATTCAGTCTATTTTCTAAGAAATGTTTCGAAGTGGTTATTAAGTGTATCATATCGTGGTAATAAGTGTTCCAAATTGTTCCAATAGTGTTTGAAATTTCCGAAATCTATCTTTTCAAAACACCATGGGAACACTTTCTATATATCATGGAACACTTTTGGCACATTTTTTGGCTCGAATACATTTCCACTAGGGTACATACAAAGTAAGTGTTCACTCACTGTTTTCAAAGTGTTCAGTGACTATCACCACGTATTCATTTACTGTTTTTTAGGAGATATTTACAGATTTATTATGAACAAAATTTCTACTTTTATTCTTTATCTACAATTCTGTCACTGTCGTAAAGTTTGAAGATTTTAAAATACTAATTGAAAAAGATTTTTACTTTTAATCCATTTTTAAGACTCTTAATTGAAAAACAAAAATTACTGTTTCCTTATTTCTTCATTCACTGGTGAAGTCACCAGTAATAAGAATAACCAAGAAGTAATAAGTACTTCTTGAATATTGGAAAATAAAAACTCTTATATCTGGAATATTTTTCAAGGTAAATCGATCTACCAGGTCTTAAATTAAAGCTTTTGTTAAAAAGAAAAAGCTCTAAAAATTTTACAATGATAGTAATTCCCACATAGCATGAAAGATTGCTGAAAGCTTTCTGCAAGCTTGCAAGAAAGTTTCGCAGTCTTTCAGGAAGCTTTCATGAAATCTTAGCGAAATCTTTGCTTTTACTTGTTCGCGTATTATTTCACGCATCCTACTTTCAATTTCCTATTCGGTGGCACGGTAAAGAATACCGCCGGCCTCCGCGGTCGCGAGTACGTAGTACTCACGTGATACTGAGTAGCTGGGGCAGCACGCTCGAGAGAGAGAGCGCGACGATGTAGTCGCGCGTTGCAACGGGTCGAAAAGGCGCGGCTGCTGCTGAAAGTAGCCGACGGCGAGCAACAGCACGGAGCTGACGGGCCGCTAATCGTCGAGAGTTGGCACGAGTAAGTGCTCGCGCCTGTCAATTGCTGCGCCGTTCATCGGCAAGTCCGCGTTGAGATATAGCGCACCGAGGACAGCTTTTAGCCCGTTACAACTGGCGCCCATAACGTGTGGATACACGGACACCTGCCACCGAAGAGCGTGCGGGGAAATTGATTCTTTTTCCTACGGATTGAAGGAAAAACGGGTGGTGAAGATAACCGCGACGCGTCGCGTACCAAATTTCGCGAACGCGCGGTAACTTACGTATGTAAGCGTGTGTGTGGGGACTCTGCCGGTACGAGAGACCGACAGGGAGAAATAAACAATTTTTTTCTCGACCGGAAAGTTGCATGTAATATCTTGGAAACGGTTTGACGAAAATTTTTGTGTTTTTTTTTTGTTTTGACTTTTTGAGATAAAAGTAGTGATTTAGCCTCTCCCAGCTGAAGGTACAAAATTGTAAGACCTCAACTGGGAGTCGAACCGAAACACACACACACACGCACTCAAAGGGAGTGTACCTGGTTAGGCGGGAAAATTAAATTGTATTTATTTTTTACTTTTTGTAGTTTTGGTGCGCCAACCAGATACGTGCGTGCGATCGATTAGCCGCGCATAGGTACACTCCGATAGAGATTAGAACTTGTTGAGAGCGAGTTTCGTGCGGCTAATAACCCGTAAACGACATGCGCTGAATAGATTTTGACAGCGATTAGTCAAATAAGCGATGGCGGGTTCGGTAAGAAAAGCCGTCGAGGATTGGTGTAGGTGCCTCAGCGATAAAGAGATACAGCAATACATGCAAGTCCTCGGTTTAAGAATAGATGGCAGACTGTTCACGAGATTGATCCGCCTCAGCCGGTGGCTATCCAGCGACTATGATCTCAGGGATTTTGCGGGGTTAGTCGCCGATGATGAGGATTCGACACTGTTGGAGTGCATGAACGCACGTGAAGCATTCGTGAATCACGTGATCTCCACCAGTGACAAGCCACATCCACTTGAGATACTGAAGTCGGACGCGACAGAAGCACAATGCCTCGAGCGAAGCATTGTACGGGCAGCGGATGCCCCAGGTGCACAAGTTGAGGGCAACTCGACCGAGGCCGAGGAGAGTACCGGACGTCAATTGGAAAATGGCACAACGCACACGATTACGATGGCGGACGGTACGACGGTTCAAGTCCCGAACGAGTGGGCAGCATATGTCGAAGGAATGGAAGCCAGATTGCGGAGGATAGAAGAGACCCTTCGGACATTGACTGGCAACTCGTCCGACGAGTGACACGACAGAGCTCGTAGGGACAGGTGGAAAGGCCAATCACGACGATTCGGCAAACTCGACGCCCACTTGTCTGCCGCAGGAAGAAGAAACCGCAGTGAGGAACTCCGGACAAGATGGAAGACCGATAAGAAGAGTCAGCATACAGCAACCATCCCCCGGTGATAGAATATCACCGTCGCCACCCATCCCGCTCCCGCGCCGAACGAGACTCGGCGATGCCTGGAGAGGGGGGGGGGGGAGAACTCAGAATCAAGTGTGGAACACTTCCGATTCTGAGCAACGGCGCGATTCGCGGGATGCGACGTTGCAGACGACGAAACACAACGTCAAAGATACGACCGGCGGAACACCAAGGGATGTCGGTTAAATAGTTCGAAGTTGGGGAATGAGGTTCGCCGGAGATCGAGAGGAAAATATCGTGTTGTTCCTCGATAGAGTCGAAGAGAAATGGGCCTTGGCGAAGCTCCCGGAAGACGAGAAATTAAGTGCTTTGCCCGAACTCTTCGTCGGTGTGGCAGGGCTGTGGGTCCGTTCCCATAGACAGGGTTGGTCCACGTATAATGAATTTCGCCGGAAAATTCATCGATGGGTCGGCGTGAAAGACCGGTTCCACCAGCGCTTAGCCCAACATTAGCAGCAGTCGATAACCCAAATCTACCTTACCAACAGAGCAAATACTATATCGGCTGTTAACCCAATTTAAAAAATTTGAATTTCCCGTCGCTCCGCCGAGAGTGTATTTCCGCGATAATCCGAATCTACCTTACCAACAGAGCAGAGTACTATATAGGCTGTTAACCCAATTTAAAAAATTTGAATTTCGCCACATTGTGTGAGGGCAGGTTGTATTTTGTTGAATAATTAATTAATTATTATTAATTATTATTATTAATTAATTATTATTATTTTTTTATTTTTTTATCATTTTTTTAATTTTTTTCCTTTTTTTCACTTTTTTTCTAATAAAGTCGTACCATAACTCATAAAATTTTGTCCGTTTCGCCGTTTGATTTTTCCCTTTACAGTAGCATGAATTCTGAAAATTCTGAGGTTATGTTGTCATTTTGAGGTTATGTCTCCATTGATACTCACTCTTTCGTAGTGCCATCTATAGATGGATCACGCATCTCTACCTTTCCGACAGAGCAATATGCAATACCCAACTCTGCCTTGTAAACATTTTGAGGTTATGTTTCCATTGATACCCACTCTTTCGTAGCGCCATATGGAGATGAGTCAACCATCAGATAGGCTATCCAACTTTACAAACAGAGCTGTATGAGGTAGCTCCAATCTCACCAATAATTCTGATACTTGTTAGATGACATACACGACATGCACTATACTATATGCTGCGCGCTCCATTAGGCGGCGAGCTGGAGTCGTCGCGCTGCCCACTGCTGCGTAGGCGCACTGCCAGCTATAAGTCAGGTTGTGCACACCATCAACAAGCACCACCTACACTCACACATCGTGTGAAGGTGGGTGGTGGTTTGTGAAATAATTAATTAATTTATTTATTTTTTTATTTTTTTTTCATTTTTTTTCATTTTTTCTCCTCTTTTTTCTCCTGTTCACCAAGATGAGCATGCGCGCTTGAGTTTTGATTCATATGATGTTAGGGACACAACCATATCCTCCCAATCCATATATAGATAACACACGAAGCATGCATACTATATCCCACCACCGCTCAATGGGGTTCGCATCTTCAAACCTTCACAGAATTCTTGGAAAAACGTTCTGGACAGGTTGAGACGGAGCTCGCTGATGCAAGTTCAAACCTGCATAGAATTCTTGGAAAAATGGTATGGAGCTCTCTGATTGGTAGAGCGTCGCCATCATTATAGAGGCGAGGTCCGAAATTCTTCGAAATTTAGACAAGTTTCTTCACGTCACAGCCCACTATATTACATACGAACTCTACGGCATTTCTACCTTATTGACAGAGCTGATTACCTCCATCGGTATTGTAATACATTAACTTTTAAGATCACATACAATGAATGCATTATATACTATGTGTACTACATGTACTATATATACTGAATATACTATGTGTACTAAATATACTATGTGTACTACATATACTATGTATACTATACATACTAGCACTCTACCCCGATCGCTCTACCCCCACCATAATATCATTACCAACGATTGATAAGGTAGGAATCTATTTTAGCGACAGAGTGGGTGGGAAATACAAAATGGTAAGAAATTTAAAAATGGCGGGTAATTTGAAAGGGCGGGAAATTTAAGAGGCTGGACAAAATTTTCGCCATTCCGGCGGGAATTCGTGGAGCATCGAACGGTAAATTTTTTTTTAATGTTGAAAGCCCTAACCATCACCTGTGAGGTACATTCATTACCTCTCCATCATTTATTAATAGAGTTTATTCATAATCCATATGTATGTATTTGAAGTAAAAATTTTTCCTTACACGATGTGTGAGTGTAGGTGGTGCTTCTTGATGGTTTGCACAACCTGACTTATAGCTGGCAGTGCGCCTACGCAGCAATGGGGAGCGCGACGACTCCGGCTCGCCGCCTAGTGGAGCGCGCAGCATATATAGTGCACGTCGTGTATGTCATCTAACAAGTATCAGAATTATTGGTGAGATTGGAGCTACCTCATACGGCTCTGTTTGTAAAGTTGGATAGCCTATCTGATGGTGCATACTGCTTTGTCGGTAAGGTAGAGATGGTTGATTCATCTGCATATGGCGCTACGAAAGAGTGGGTATCAATGAAAACATAACCTCAAAATGTTTACAAAGCAGAGTTGGGTATTGCATATTGCTCTGTCGGAAAGGTAGAGATGCGTGATCCATCTATAGATGGCGCTACGAAAGAGTGAGTATCAATGGAGACATAACCTCAAAATGACAACATAACCTCAAACGTACACGAATTTCCAGAAGTCATGCTACTGTAAAGGGAAAAATCGAACGGCGAAACGGACAAAATTTTATGAGTTGTGGTATGACTTTATTAGAAAAAAATGAAAAAAAGGAAAAAAAGAAAAAAAAAATGAAAAAAAAAAATAATAATTTATTTATTTATTTATTTATTTTCCAGAAAACATTTCCATTACATTATTATATACGAAATATACATAAGTAAATCCTACTGAGGCAAATATTATTGCCTGTGTGTAGATCTGGTACATAGAAAACTTACAAACTAAAAAAAATATTACAAACTACAAAATTCTTAAAAACTATATAATGGTATGTGCGTAATAATAATAATTAATAATAATTAATTCATTATTTAACAAAATACAACCTGCCCCCACATGATGTGGCGAAATTCAAATTTTTTAAATTGGGTTAAGAACCTATATAGTATTCTGCTCTGTTGGTAAGGTAGATTTGGATTATCGTGGAAATACACACTCGGCGGAGCGACCGGAAATTGAATTTTTTAAATTGGGTTAACAGCCGATATAGTATTCTGCTCTGTTGGTAAGGTTGATTTTGGTTATCAACTGCTGCTAATGTTGGATTATCAACCACCCTGCCGGTAATTACCGGCCGCCAGCAAGCTAGCACTCTACCTTGCCCACCGAGGCCAGTTCCGATGATAAGTGGCCCCGAACTGTCCTAGCTCACCTACTTTTACATAACAAGCTTACGGAAAGCTACCAAAATACCTTCGAACATCCTTCCAGTGAGATATTCCATTAAACCTTGGAGTAACCTTTCTAGCAAGAATTTGGAAAGCATTCTAAAACAATTTTTGATGTATGACAGAATACCTTCACGAATGTCATAACGAAAGTTTGTTTGAGTACTCCAAATCAATGTTTTAAGAAAGCTTCCTGACAGATTTGCGAAAGAATAATATGAAACCTTTAGGGAAGATTGTAGGAATCTCATGAGTAATATCAAAATAATCATCGTATTGACACCTTTTTTCTTACATCGTCATTTTTTATTATTTTTGGAGTGGCGTAGAGAGACTCATGAAGAGCTTCCATCATAAATATTATTTTTAGATCACAATTTTTGCGATATTCATAAAGTTGAGTCGGAGATCGTCCTTAAGGAGATGTGAGATACCGACATCATATTCCAACAAGTATACTTTATCAAAATATTAATACGATTGCTTTAAAGAAATTCTTTGCATAGTATTTACATATCAGGCGTTTCACGTCAACTGTCCCAGCGCGCGGCGCGCGAGCTCCAAAACCTGCTATTTCTAAATCATGTTTATGATACTAAAAAGTACTTAAAAAAATTGTTTGATATGCGTTTTCGACGTACTTTTTCCTCAGCTTTCCAATGATGTTGGTAGTTTTTTCAAAATTTTCTATTTTCATCTTCAAAAACTCTTTTGCATTCTATTTCTCGCAAAAAACATCTTGGGCACTCTTTGGAAAATATCCTTTCCTACGTAAAAAATGCTCAGCTTTCGATCTAGAAGGTCAAAAAAAATATTAAAAATATACTTTTTGAGATATAACATGTTTTGCACTTTTTGAAGGTGAAAATTGAAAATTTCGGAAAAACTGCTTACGCCATTGGAAAGCTGAGGAAAAAATACGTCGAAAACGCTTATCAAACAATTTCTTTAAGTATATTTTAGTATCATAAACGTGAGTTAGAAATAGCACGATGTGGTGCTCCAGCGGCGCGCGCTGGGACAGTTGACGTGAAACGCCTCATATACGGAGGGCGTGTAAAATTGAGTTTTTCCAAAACACTGTTCAGAAATTTTTTAATTAATAAATCGTTGTAATATGGATAAGTAGGAATCTGCATTTTTGTCATTTTGATTCAATTTTTCAACGAGTATATTTCATGATAGTACTAATAGAATCGTTAAAAAAAATCTGAATACTTATTGTATTTACATATAGGAGGCGTTTCACGTCAGCTTTCCAGGCGCGGCGCGCGAGCGCGAAATCATGCTGTTTTCAGCTTGTGTTTGAAGGGCTAAGATGTATCTAAAAAAAATATTCCCCCAGTGATTTCGATGCATTTTTTCCTCAGCTTTCCGATGGTGCTATTAGTTTCTCAAAATTTTTCAATTCTAAGTATTTCTTGAATAATATCTCGAAAAAATCAAAAAACCCCTATGTAGAAAAAGGCTATATCCATGTAAAATTTCCTCCTCTTCCGATCTAGCAGGTCAAAAAAATATTAAAAATATAGTTTTTGAGATATAACACGTTTTATGTTTTTTTGTGGTTAGAATTGAAAAATTTTGAAAAACTAATAGCACCATCGGAAAGCTGAGGAAAAAATACATCGAAATCACTTGGGGATTATTTTTTTTAGATACATCTTACCCCTTCAAACACAAGCTGAAAACAGCATGATTTCGCGCTCGCGCGCCGCGCCTGGAGAGCTGACGTGAAACGCCTCATAGGTAGGACGTGTGTTTTTCAAAATAAATGTTTAAAAGTTAATTTATTAAATAATAAAATTGGGTGGATTTTGGACTAGAGAAGGTCAACCTTGCAAGTCGAAAACTTGATAAGCTATATTAAAAAAAAAAATTATACTTGATATTTCTTATAAAATTACTTTAATAATAATGAAATGCCAAGTTTAAAAAAATGTTTATTCGAAGTAATAATAATTAAAGTTAATATTTTCTTTATTTCGTAAAATATATTCAATACACTGATTTTATTTCTACCTTACCGACATTATATTTTTTTAATTTATGGAATTATATAAGTAAATTTTAAATGCCATTAATATATAAGATACAGTAATCAAAATAATAACATTTGAATTATCGTGGAAACTGCACCTTATACCTTATTTACATGAAAATATCTAAACTCCTTTAAGCGAGCGATAGCGTAACGGATAGCATGCGTTCGTAGTAACCCAAAGGTCGTGGGTTCGATTGCCGGTCAGGTCAAAAAATTTTATGTACAATTTTTTATGCGATAATAAAATTGCGATTAATATAGAAATAAGTTCAAAATAATATGCGAGAATTGTAATACTTCTAGAGAATTGTTAATATTATTTATAGCTCTATGTTACTCTTTCAAGATATTGAGAAAAGATTTCTGGAAAGATTACTAGAATCTTTCATGGAAGCTTTCTGCTAATGAGTTGCCCCAGAAATTTCGATCTTCCAGGAATCTTTCATGAAAGCTTTCTGAAAGATTTGAATAAATCTTTCTGAAAAGTTTCAAAAATTCGTTCACCTACGTTACGGAAGTCTTGCTGAAACATTTTCTGAAAGCTTATGGTTCTCATTTGTGAAAGCTTCTCGTAATATTCCCACGTCATTTACGAATCTTTCAACAACTTTTTCGAAAACTTGAAAAAAGGTCCTTGAAAGGTTTCCTAAAAGAGTATTAGAATCTTTCATGTAAGCTTTCTGAAAAATTACGAATCTTTCTTGTAGGCTTTCAGAAAGCTTCTAATTATCTTTCTACAAACCTTAAAGATATCTTCCTGAAAGGTTTCCTGACAGGTGACTGCAATCATTCAAGGTATCTTTATATGAATCAATTGTCCCAGACATTTTGAACTTCCTCGAATATTCCGTGAAAGCTTCCTAAAAGATTCTTGAAGGTTGCTGCATTCTTTTACGGAGGCTTGCTGAAAGATTTCCTCTTCCTTCAGAAAGCTTTCAGTTACCTTTTCAAAAACTTTAAAGAAACCTTCCTGAAAGGTTTTCTGAAAGGTTGCTGCAATTTTTAAAGGAATCTTACTGCCATTGATTTGTCCCAGACATTCTGAACTTTCGTGGAGATTTCATGAAAGCTTCCTGAAAGACTGCGAAACTTTCTTGCAAGCTTGCAGAAAGCTTTCAACAATCTTTCATGCTATGTGGAAATTACTATCATTGTAAAATTTTTAGAGCTTTTTCTTTTTAACAAAAGCTTTAATTTAAAACCTGGTAGATCGATTTGCCTTGAAAAATATTCCAGTTATAAGAGTTTTTATTTTCCAATATTCAAGAAGTAATAAGGTGACTTCACCAGTAAATGAAGAAATAAGGAAATAGTAATTTTTGTTTTTCAATTAAGGGGACAAGCCATGGTTAGGGGGTCGAAAAATCGATTTTTTTTTATGTACTATTTTGATAGAAAATTTTCCGCTGAATACTATGCTTCCAACCGCATTTCCAAATTCGATTTCGTTTAGAAAATACAGCTAAAACCGTGAAGTCACTTTTTTGCATATTTAGTGATTTTTCTTAAATTATCCATTTTAGATATACTATTGTTAATCTTATATTATTTTATGCTTCACAGCATACAATACTGAATTTAGAACGTAAATGTACATTGACATAGTAGGCAAACTTAACTCGAGGTATAAACCTCGTGTATTTTACTTTTACTCTACTTATACAAAAGTATAATACGTACAATACATATAGATGGTTTAAAATCTCATCTGTTTACGTTCTGTCAGCGCCATAGTCGTTGGGATTTAAACTAAAAGTGTTTTGAATATAATTGAATCTGCATTTTTCAATGCAATTTATTCAGTATTGACAAAAAATTTTTTTGTAAATAAAGTGCTGTGTAGAACTCTTTTAATTGAGAGTGTAGAAGACAGCGATTTTAGGTTAACTGCACTGTGCAAAGTGTTGTTAATATTTTTAATTTAGTGAGTTCAGTGAGTGACTTTTATTTGTGTTTTTTAATAACTAACATTATAGAGGATTAGATATTAGCCACTATGGATTCTGACAAGAGAAATAGAACATCAGGAGCTCCAGGAAAGAAGAGAAAATTTGGAAGAAAAAAAAAACATAAAGGATTTAACAAAAATTCAGAGAATGTTCAATAAAAAATCACGAACAAAATGAAAAGAAGTGCAACTTCAGGGAAAATAAAAGATATATCTGTAGAAGCGTCACAAACAAGAAACAGAATAATAGATATAAACATTCTGTTCTTACAGCTGGAGAAATTTCTTGTATGTGCAACATGTAAAGGACAAGTTAAAATTATAGAAGAAGATATTCGAGGACTTGGCTCCAAATTTAACATTATGTGCAAAAATTGTTCAGAGAGAAGAATTATAAGCACGAGCAAGCAAGTTGGATCTCAAAGCAATGCTTATGAAACCAACAGACGCAGTCTTCAAGGAATTTCAAGTTTGATTGGCTTGCGTTCTCAATAAGTTCTTGACATATTTATCAAGAACAGTTTTTGTAAAGCATGTTTAAAGTGGGAAAATAGAAAAGGCACAGAAGAATATGAAGACTGGTTCAGTGATCATCAAGATAAATGTGCAGCAAACCATGAAGGAAGTGCTGGAAAGATGGAAGTCGATGGAGTTGTGGAAATGTTTAGAAGATCTCAAGAAAAGTATAATGTAAAATACCATCATTACATTGGAGATGGAGATTCGAAAGTGTACAGTGCTTTGTGCCAGGCCAAACCGTATGGAGATGAAGTTAAAGTTGAGAAGAAGGAGTGTGTGGGACACGTCCAGAAACGAATGGGAACCAGACTCAGGAATTTAAAGAAAAATTTTGGAAAAAAGTTATTAGACGATGGAAAAACCATTGGAGGCCAAGGACGATTAACAGCAAAAGTAATTGATCAGCTCACCACATATTATGGTAATGCCATCAGAAACAACACGGACTCTGTAGAAAAAATGCTGAATGCTATATGGGCTACGTACTACCACAAGATTTCCACAGACCAGAATCCTCAACATCATTTATGCCCACCAGGACAGAGCAGTTGGTGCAAGTGGCAAAAAGCGAAGGCTCAAAAAAAACTAAAAGATTTTCATCATAAAGACAGTATTCCTTCAGTGATTATGGAGCAGTTGAAACCAATTTACAAAGATCTGTCTGAAAAGGAGCTGCTTCACAGATGTTTAGGCGGTTACACCCAAAATAGTAATGAGAGTTTTAATAATTCAGTTTGGAAGATTGTAACCAAGACCTCCTTCAGTGGCGTACATGTGCTCACAGCAGGTGCTTGTATTGCTGTCACTTGCTTCAACGATGGAAGAGTTGGTTTTCTGAATATTATGGAAGCCTTTGTTGTGAAACCTGGAGTAGCTGCAATTGAGTGGGCACAGAAAAGCAATGACATCAGATTATTTCATGCTGAGAGGAATGCCGAAGAAAACACTTTAGAAAATAGGAGAAAACGAAGGAGACTGCAATTGAATTTACCTGAAGAGTCATATGCACCAGGTTCTTACTAGAGTAGGTAAAAAGTTATTTTTATGCGATAATAGCTAATATAATATTTATTAATTTTTTTCTTTTTACAGGTGTGTTATTGGCTCTCATAAAAGGATTAATTTATTTTGAGGTTATTTTTACTGTCAATAACATTTATGACTAACAATGTTTTCAGCCTAGAACGAAAAAAAAAATAAGTACAACATTTATGTATTAATCTAAAAAATTTAAAAATATTGTTGAATTAATGAAATTCTTTTTTATAGGTTTATTCAACAGTTAAAATGATTTAGCCAGGACTACTTTCATCTAATTGGCATCTGTTTTATTTTTCCACTAAAGTATATCATACAGAATGAAAAAAAAATTTTTGGTAAGTAGTTTTGAAACTTATATAAAGTTATAGAAAACCAAAACTTTGAATTGAATTTCTGAATAACTTGTTTTTTGTATTTACAGGGACTTTGCCGCAGGATTTCTTTTAAATAAAGCAAGCTAGAGGTTTGGAAATTTAGGAGTATCTTTAAAATTGTATTGGTTATAGAAAATGTGAGGTACTTTTTTGAAAAAGGCTTTAGAAAAAAAATTATAAAATAAAATTACAAAAAATATTGAAATTTTAATAAAAAAAACATAAAAAAATTAGATTTTTCATTAAAAAACAATTTAAAAAATTTTTTTAAAAAAAAGTAGCTCACATTTTCTATAACTGGTATAACTACAAAGGTACTCCTAAGTAACCAGACCCCTCCCTTGCTTTGTTCAAAAAATTTCCTGCGGCAATGACATGCCAGTTTCTAATTCAGAAGGGTTTCTTAATCTAATGGACTGCAAGACCAAAATCTTAAACACCTGGATGATGTAGTCTTAAATTATAGGTAATTGTATAACTTAATAATAAAAAAAAGTTTGAACTCTTAAAATTATATATTGGCTTTGTTATTAAAGAATTAATACAATAGCTTTTTTTTCAGGTTCAACCATGGCTTGTCCCCTTAAGAGTCTTAAAAATGGATTATAAGTAAAAATCTTTTTCAATTAGTATTTTAAAATCTTCAAACTTTACTACAGTGACAATATTGTAGATAAAGAATAAAAGTAGAAATTTTGTATAAATCTGTAAATATCTCCTAAAAACCAGTAAATGAATACGTGGTGATAGTTACTGAAAACTTTGAAAACAGTGAGTGAACACTTACTTTGTATGTACCCTAGTGGAAATGCATTCGAGCCAACAAATGTGCCAAAAGTGTTCCATGATATATAGAAAGTGTTCCCATGGTGTTCTTAAAAGATAGATTTCGAACATTTCAAACACTATTGGAACAATTTCGAACACTTCCTTTTAATCCATTATAGATAAAAAATGTTCCAAATAGTTCCAAAAAGTGTTCGAAATTGTTTTAAAAAATACGAAAAATTTTTGTATTTGTTACAGAAGAAAATTAAAAAGTGTTCCAATTTATTCAAAAAGTATGCTAATCATTCTCAAAAGTATCCCAAAAGTGTTCCGCTTACTACCAAAAGTATTCCGAGTAAAAATAATATATAATCGATTTCACCCTATTAGAAATTTTTGAGTCTAAAACGGTCATAAATGTTCCAGACTGTATCCTTAAGTGTGCCAAAAGGGTTCCAAATGTCCGAAATCTGTCATTTATGTACAGCTTAGACACAGATTTCAAACAGTTTGGAACACTTTTAGAATAGAAAGGTACATGTTTGGCATAGTTTAAAACACCGGATTTTTTCCACTAGGGTACCCCGATGGAAATGGAAAATATATATAAATGTAAAAAACTGTATATAAATGTAAATAAGTGTATGTAAAAGTTGTAATTGGAACATTTTTTTCATTTATATACGTCTATATACTTTTATATACGTACATTTATCTCCTAAAATCCAGCAAATTAATACGTGGTGCTAGTGACTGAAAACTTTGAGACCAGTGAATGAACACTTACTTTGTATGTACCCCGATGGAAATGGAAAATGTATGTAAATGTAAAAAACTGTATATAAATGTATGTAAATGTAAAAAACTGTATATAAATGTATGTAAATGTAAAAAACTGTATATAAATGTAAATAAGTGTATGTAAAAATTGTAATTGAAACATTTTTTACATTTATATACGTTAGTAGTATAGCTAGGCCGGTTCTACGACCCCCCACCACTCGCCCACCAGCCAACCTGTGCAGCGCTCTGATTGGTTGAGATGGGGAGGCGAGGCTCCGCCCACTTTCGAGAAGCTCCTACCCTTCTATTTGTAATGACGTCATCGAATAAAAATTGTTAGTATTTTATTGTCATATTTTTGTATGACGGTCAAATGTTTATTTACGAGCGACTCCCGACGGCGGGCGGCGGGCGGCGGGCGGCGGTGGCCGCGGCGCGCACGCGGGGCCTAGCATCTTAGCGCGATGGTTAGCTGATTTCCGTGGTCATTAGCATACACCGCCCGCGTGTAAGTATATTTCCCGCGTTGATGAGCTGACTTTCGCGGGTATTAGTCTATCGTCGCTGGTAAGATATTTACCGCGCTGATCAGCTATCACCGCTGCGCGCTCATCGTGTGATGCCGCGTGCGCATCGGTCGCGCGGACAAGCTTATACGTCGCATGCTATAAGCGAATACTTCGTGCTAGCAATTTTATTCGATGATTTCCAAAGATCTATGGGTAAAAAAATTAAAATAGTAATATATGATATTCATGAAGTTTATTAAACATAATTTTTTACAAGTGTTGTATAAGTTTTCATATTATATTAGCATTAAAGTGTACATTAAATACAATCTCTTCTTAAATACAATCTCTTCTTAACCTCTAGGCTGCCGGAAAGCCTAAATATAGGCTCTACCTGTGATCGGAACATTGTATAAGTTATATCTAAGATATAGTGACATAGTTTGGGCATTTTCTAAGGGGATTAAAGCCCTTAAAATCCCGGCAGTCTAAAGGTTAAAGGTGGCACCAAAATCTCTAGACTAATTTCTTAATATCCCCACTTATGGGATTATATTCGATAATACGGTCGTGTAAAATCAAGCAGTTGGCTGATGTATGTGCTGGATAATTTTCTTTAGCTTCAAATTCAAGACGAACATCAACTGCTTCAACGACTCGATCTGTTTTGAGCAGTCAATGCCAACTAAAGGAGCATTCTGTATATAGTCCCCTTTCTTGAGCATAGGTTCAATTTCTTTTCCGTAATACGCATTTTGAAAGTTAATATACATATCGTATAATAAAGCATATTGATTTTGTTCAACATTTAGATTGAGATTTCCGTACCCCTAGAACAATTGGTGGAAAATATTGAGTCTCTAGTACAGATGACGTTCCAGATAAACTTTGCATCAATGATTCGCTCATGATTGCTCAAGTAATACTGACTATGTATAACATATATATTGTTTTATATAGCCTTATACAAAAATTTTAAACAAAGATGCCCAGAGTTATATGCACTGTAATCTTGATATCTCTCGAGGTTATACTTTACAGTGTTAACTCCTAGGTAATTCATAAGTTCTAACGGTGGCTGCAGGTCTCCAAAACTATCAAAATACACAACACTTTTACCTCTTTTCCGATAGGCTACCCAATGTGTACCAGGTCCGCGTTTCTCATCGAGATTAACGATTGCTGACTCGTAGTGTCGTGGACCACTAACTGGTAATGTATATCGCATGAATACACCTCGAAAGTATGGAATTTGTAAAATACGAGCATACTTTAGCAAGTCAGCGTCAGTCACTGCTCTGTGGGGCAATTTTACATCGAAGTTTTTTTTTTTGCTTTTTTTATTAAGTTCATGTCCACTATAGGGTTTTAGATAGATGCCATAGCCTGTTTTATGGGGTTTAAGGTAGAAACCTTTACCAAGTGCAACAGCTTTCATCGTTTTGTTATGTCTTTGACTTTCTTCAAGTTGACGTTTAGCATTTCTTGCATCATTTATTGCTTTAGCTATACCCGCAGCGCCACCTGCTAGTGCACCTATTGCACTTAGGCCTGCAAATAATGGAATCAGAAATGGTAGGAATCCTCCAATATTCGATGGAACTGCTAGTACGCGAGAAATGTGTACTTTTGCTTTGCCGCCAGCCTTCTTCACAACATTTCGAGCACTTTTCAATGCAGCTTGAATAACTTTGCGCGAATTTTTACTAAAAATGCTCGGTTTTGAGGCTGCTTTAACTACTTTAGCTAGTGTGGTATTTGGCTTCTTTTTCAACCCCATTCCAAATTTTGATTTTAAATTCATAGTATTTGTTACAGTATAAGCTGTTGCTTTCTCATCAATACTAGCGTCTTTAGCAAAAACACGTTTCCAGGCTTTATCTGCTAATACTCTATCAGCAGCGTTCCTAGCCTCAACGTTCTCTCGATTCCGAGAGTAGGTCATCATATCGTGTTCTTTACAAGCTTGGTTTAAAGGATTAATGCCAGGGTCACCTCGAGCAAGACGCTTTGTAAGTTTAGTTCCTGGTCCGCAGTATTGATAACCAGGCAGATGTAATTCAAATGGAAGCTTATTAATGATTGTATTTGCTAAGCCTCGACCTTTACGAGTATTGCGTTTACGTTGCTTATGCTCAATCATGATGTTAACGTCTCGGAGGATAAATACATACTAAGCTAAAATGTGTATAAGTAAGCTGTATATATGCACTCAAAGTCAGTTGTATTTGAGACGTCAAAGATAAAGTATGGAGTTCGAGGAGTAAAACGTCAAGCTGCCAGTTATAAACTTTGACAGCTTAGTAGTGCAGCAAAAATCAAAAAAGCGTCATGGAGAATTACTTCCCAATAATATTAGAAGTATATTTTGTGTACCCTCAAACTGTGGCAAAACTAATGCACTACTCTCTCTTATTACTCATCCAAGCGGATTAAAATTTGAAAATGTATATGTTTACTCAAAATCACTGGAACAACCCAAATACCAATTTCTTAAATTTCTCTTGGAGCCCATAAATGAAATTCAGTACTTTCCATTCAAAGATCATGATGAAGTAATATCAGCAGAAGATGTATTGCCAAAATCAGTTATGATATTTGATGATGTAGCCTGTGAAAAACAAGATAACATCAAGAATTTCTTTTGTATGGGACATCACAAAAATGTGGACTGTTTCTATCTATGGCAATCTTATGCACGCATTCCCAAACATCTAGTACGAGATACTGTTAATTTATTAGTATTATTTCGCCAAGATGATATGAATTTAAAGCATGTATATAATTATCACGTAAATACAGATATGTCATATAGTCAATTTAGAGATTTGTGTTCAATCTGCTGGAATGATGATAAGTATGGCTTTCTTGTTATCGACAAAGATAGGACACTTGATACTGGTCTATATAGAAAGGGCTTCGATCACTTTCTTATAAATATAGCTACCTTGAAATAAAATAGGTTAGTATGATTTCAATCTTTCATCAGTCAGCATGGCACATTTTCAGAAAGAGCAAAACGTTCTCAATGAAATTATAAAATCGAGAGAAGCAATTATGCGAAAGTACAAGGAGTTGAGGCAAACCCAAACTGACGTGGAAAAAGTTTTAAATGAAACATTTAAGCCTATTGTAAGTCCGCTTGAAAAACTTGTCGATGCTGCAAAAAAGAGAAAAGTTATTAAAATAGCATCAGAAGAGCAAAAACCAAGAAATGTTATAGAATTCAGTACAAATAACGATAGAGAAGAGGAAGAAAAGGAGCAGAAGGAGGTGCGAGAGGAGTCACAAAGTGATCTCGAAGAATCTATAAGAATCGGAGCAGCGGATACATCATTTGAAACAGCTGAAAGCGAAGTGGATGATGAAATATCAGAATCGTTTACACAAGACGAGGATGAAACAGAGTCATTTAAACAAGCTTATTTACAGACTTTTAAAAAACGTACCAAGTCGCTTGATAATACATGTGGAGTACGAATAGAAAATGAATTATTGAAAATCGGCAATTCACCAATACATTTTACAAAACATTATGTAAAAGTACAAAATGTAAGTTATCCAAAAACAGCTGGTCTACTCCAATTGCTCTTTCAGAAGCAACCTGATTCGAAGCATATAAGTTCGAATGATATACGAAATTATCGAAAAATCATAGAAGTGACGAATGCTTTTAGGAAGAATTACAGTGAGACAGAACCTCTACGTAAGTCTACTAGTAAAAAATATAAAGATTGTATAGCTCTCTACTTCAATAAATCACCAAAGAGAAAACCTATTGAAGGCTCAGGCCTCTTACCTAAATATAAGATTGCAAGAAAAGATATGTTTATGGATTATGTATACTGGGATGATCCTAATGAATTAGTTGATCGTCTTCGCTTACTCTGGGCTGAACTGGGAGCTGGCAATCAGAGCCACACAAATGAGATTCATTCGATCATTGAAGAACTCAAAGAAACAGGTTACATACATTAAGATGTCTTCGAAGAGAGTTTACTTTGATGCTAAACCAGTTATTCATGTGATGCATGTGTGGTGCTATGCCAGTCGAGCTGCACGTCACGGAGAATGGGAACAGATAGCACGTGATCGAGAGCGTTTTCGAATGCGAATTCAGAGACTATCAGAAATTATCAAACCTGTGCTCATACATAAATATAATACATATTTGTGCAACAGTATAAATTGATTGAACTTGTTGTTATTGCAATCAGTTGTAACATGAGTGTTGATGTATTCGGACGTAACCTCGAACGAGTTGGAGGCAGTCGAGGTCCACCAGGTGTTGGATTCAAAGTCACTTCTGACGGACAATACGACATTGATAACAGGAGGTTATGTAACATTGCCGAGCCTACTCAAGCAGGCGATGCTGTTAATCTGGAAACCCTGCAGCGTATAGTTGGAATGGAAATTAAGAACTTGCGTGAACTTATTGCTAAAATAAGAAAAGATTTGGATACCTTGGATCTTATTGTTGAGGCTGATCGAGATGAGCTGGATGCGAAATTATTAGGAATACAGTATGTAATTCGGAGTAAAGAAAATGCAGCAGCAAGTAGTTAAGGAGCTTGATAAGCCTGCACATCGAAATTATCATCGACGCAAGTTTATCGTACGTGGTTTAGATGAGACGTGGCAAGCTGATCTATTGGAGATGCAGCCTTATGCTCAAGAAAACAACGGCTATAAGTATATGCTTACTGTCATCGATGCATTTTCCAAATATGCATGGGCTGTTCCTGTAAAGCAAAAGACTGGTACTGATGTCACAGCAACAATGGAGTCTATCTTGCAGCAGGGTCGCAAACCAAAAAATTTACAAACCGATCGAGGCAAAGAATTTTACAATGCTACATTTCAAAGTCTCATGCAAAGTTATAGAATTAATCTGCATTCGACATACAGTAATCTTAAAGCATCTATTTGTGAGCGTTTAAATCGTACACTTAAGCAGAAAATGTGGATGCAATTCAGCTTGCGTGGAAAGTATAAGTGGCTTGATATTTTACCTAATTTGCTAAAAGTGTATAATAACAGCAAACATCGCACAACCGGAATGAAACCAAAAGAACGAAGGGTTCCGGATTGGTTTTGGTCTCGGCAATTTTTTTATGGGTCTCCAGTAAGCTGTCGAAGAAATTCTTGTGTAAAATTTTTAGGAATCGCATAGTCACTAGAGACCGAATTTTTTAAAGTTATTTTTCATATATTTGTATCCGTTTTGCCCCACTTGCATCCCCTGAAGGAAGGTTTCCGCATTGATTTTGGGGACGGCAATTTTTTTTATGGGTCTCTGGTAAGCTCTCAAAGAAATTCCCGTGAAAAAATTGTTAGGAATCGCATAGTCGCTAGAGACAGAATTTTTTAAAGTTATTTTTCATGTATTTTTAGCCGATTTGCCGCACTTGCATCCCCTGAAGCAACGGTTCCGGATCGATTTTGGTGCTGCAATTTTTTTATGGGTCTTTGGTAAGCTCTCAAAGAAATTGCTGTGAAAAAATTTTTAGGAATCCCATAGTCGCTAGACACAGAATTTTTTAAAGTTATGTTTCATTTATTTTTAGCCGATTTGCCACACTTGCATCCACTGAACGGAGGGTTCCGGACCGATTTTGGTGTCGGCAATTTTTTTATCGGTCTCTGGTAAGCTCTCGACGTAATTCTCGTGATAAAATTTTTAGGAATCGCATAGTCGCTAGAGACCGCATTTTTTAAAGGTATTTTTCATGTGTTTTTAGCCGTTTTGCCCCAGTTGTACCACGGATGGAAGGATTTGGGATCGATTTTGGTGTCGGAAATTTCTTTATCGGTCTCTGATAGGCTTTCGATGAAATTCCCGTGATAAAATTTTTAGGAACCTCATTGTCGCTAGAGATAGAATTTTTTAAAGGTATTTTTCATGTATTTTTAGTCGTTTTGCTTCACTTGCATCCCCTGATGGAAGGGTTCGAGATCGATTTTGGTCTGGACAATTTCTTTATAAGTATTTGTTAAGCTCTCGAAGAAATTGCTGTGAAAAAATTTTTAGCAATAGCACAGTCGCTAGAGACAGAATTTTTTAAAGTTATGTTTCATTTATTTTTAGCCGATTTGCCACACTTGCATCCACTGAACGGAGGGTTCCGGACCGATTTTGGTGTCGGCAATTTTTTTATCGGTCTCTAGTAAGCTCTCGACGTAATTCTCGTGATAAAATTTTTAGGAATCGCATAGTCGCTAGAGACCGCATTTTTTAAAGGTATTTTTCATGTGTTTTTAGCCGTTTTGCCCCAGTTGTACCACGGATGGAAGGATTTGGGATCGATTTTGGTGTGAGAAATTTCTTTATCGGTCTCTGATAGGCTTTCGATGAAATTCCCGTGATAAAATTTTTAGGAACCTCATTGTCGCTAGAGATAGAATTTTTTAAAGGTATTTTTCATGTATTTTTAGTCGTTTTGCTTCACTTGCATCCCCTGATGGAAGGGTTCGAGATCGATTTTGGTCTGGACAATTTCTTTATAAGTATTTGTTAAGCTCTCGAAGAAATTGCTGTGAAAAAATTTTTAGCAATAGCATAGTCGCTAGAGACAGAATTTTTTAAAGTTATTTTTCATGTATTTTTAGCCGTTTTGCCGCACTTGCATCCCCTGAACGAAGGGTTCCGTATCGATTTTGGTGTCGGCAATTTTTTTATGGGACTCTGGTAAGTTCTCGAAAAAATCCTCGTGATCACATTTTTTAGGAATCGCATAGTCGCTAGAGGCAGAATTTTTTACCGTATTTTTTATGTGTTTTTAGCCGTTTTCCCCCACTTGCATCCCCTGAAGGAAGGGTTCCGGATCGATTTTGGTCTCGGCAATTTTTTTATTTGGTAAGCTCTCGAAGATATTCCCGTGATAAAATTTTTAGGAATCGCATAGTCCCTAGAGACAGAATTTGTTAAAGCTATTTTTCATGTATTTTTAGCCGTTTTGCCCCACTTGCATCCCCTGATCGAATGGTTCAGGATCGATTTTGGTCTCGGCAATTTTTTTGTAAGTATTGGGTAAGCTCTCGAAGAAATACGCGTGATAAAATTTTTAGGAATCGCTAAGTCGCTAGAAACAGAATTTTTTAAAGGTATTTTTCATGTATTTATAGCCGATTTGCCACACTTGCATCCACTGAACGGAGGGTTCCGCACCAATTTTGGTGCCGGCAATTTTTTTATCGGTCTCTGGTAGGCTCTCGACGAAATTCCCGTGATAAAATCTTTAGGAATCGCATAGTCACTAGAGACCGAATTTTTTAAAGGTATTTTTCATGTGTTTTTGGCCGTTTTGCCACAATTGCATCCCCCTGAAGGAAGGGTTCCGGATCGATTTTGGTCTCGGAAATCTTTTTATACGTATTTGCTAAGCTCTAGAAGAAATGCCCGTGATAAAATTTTTAGGAATCGCATAGTCGCTAGAGATCGAATTTTTTATAGGTACTTTTCATGTACTTTTAGCCGTTTTGCCCCACTTGAACCACTGATGGAAGGGTTCCGGATCGATTTTGCTGTCGGCTGCTTTTTATGGGTCTCTGGTAAGCTCCCGAAGAAATTCCCCTTAAAAAATATTTAGGAATAGCATAGTCGCTAGAGTCAGAATTTTTTAAAGTTATTTTTCATGTATTTTTAGCCGATTTGCCACACTTGCATCCCGTGATGGAAGGGTTCCGGATCGATTTTGGTCTTGGCAATTTCTTTATAAGTATTTGGTAAGCTCTAGAAGAAATTCCCGTTATAAAATTGTTAGGAATTGCCTAGTCACTAGAGACAGAATTTTTTAAATGTATTTTTCATGTGTTTTTCGCCGTTTTGCCTAACTTTCATCCCCTGAACGAAGGGTTCCGGATCGATTTTGGTGTCGACAATTTTTGTATGGGTCGCTGGTAAATTCTCCAAGAAATCCCCGTGATAAAATTTTTAGGAAGCACATACTCGCTGGAGACAGCATTTTTTAAAGGTATTTTTGATGTGTTTTTAGCCGTTTTGCCCCACTTGCATCCCCTGAACGAAGGGTTCCGGATCGATTTTGGTGTAGGCAATTATTTTGTGAGTCTCTGGTAAGCTCTCTAAGAAATCCCCGTGGTAGAATTTTTAGTAATCATATAGTCGCTAGAGACCGAATTTTTTAAACGTATTTTTCATGTGTTTTTAGTCGTTTTGCCCCAATTGCATCCCCCTGAAGGAAGGGTTCCGGATCGATTTTCGTGTCGGCAATTTTTTTATGGGTCTCTGGTAAGCTCTCTAAGAAATCCCCGTGGTAGAATTTTTAGTAATCGTATAGTCGCTAGAGACCGAATTTTTTAAACGAATTTTTCATATGTTTTTAGTCGTTTTGCCCCAATTGCATCCCCCTGAAGGAAGGGTTCCGGATCGATTTTCGTGTCGGAAATTTTTTTATAAGTAGGTAGTAAGCTCTCGAAGAAATTTCCGTGTTAAAATGTTTAGGAATCGCATAGTTGTTAGAGACAGAATTTTTTAAAAGTATTATTCATGTATTTTTAGCCGTTTTGCCCCACTTGCATCCCCTGAACGAAGGGTTCCGGATCGATTTTGGTCTCGGCAATTTTTTTATAAGTATTTTGTCAGCTCTCGAAGAAATTTCCGTGATAAAATTTTAAGGAAATTCATAAGCTGTTAAAATATAAATTTTTTTATCATGTATTGTCTTGTGAGGGTGGTTTAGGGGCTGATTTTGGGGAATGATCACTTCGGAAATAACTTATATCGCTGTTTCTATTGGTTTTATACATATATCTAACTGATAATAAATAAAAACCGATTTTGGAAATATTCTATATTTCGTTGTCGATGAACGTTCAGAACTTCGAACACTTTTTTTTCTAATGAAAATAAGGGGAATGTCTGTACACCGTACTTAGGCTGGTGAAACATCTTCGCCGTTGTCGGATTCACCTGCGTCGTAAGTACTCAAGATAGATCTGCCACTGTGCACTTCGCCTGGTGAGTAAGTGGAAAAAACTCGTGAAAATGTAAACACCAGTCGTTCTAGCGTTCCAAACGCGATTCGTTCGACTTCATACGCCTGAACTTAGCTGCTCGGTATTATTTCGGCTGGATCGATCTGAAGTTAGCCATTCGGTGATACATAGAATAATCGAGGTCCCAACCTTGGCCTGTGCCTCTAAGGGACAATGTACATAAGAGCCGTGTCCAGCTGTGTCGTGCTGTGCCTTGCCGTGCCGTGCCTTGCTCTTGCCGTGCCTTGCCGTTTCGTTCCTATTTCTGTCGTTTATAAACATGTATTTTATATCTCTGTAGGAACGAAACGGCGCCTCATCTACTGAATAGATGTCGGACTCTGGGAATTACTCTGGGCTCTGGTTTATCTCAAATCGCTTTTAATTTTTCGAATCTTTATCAAGATATATCTAATTTCATTATAAAAAGCAATAGACGAATATAATTTATTCCCCTGGTTCCTATATTTCCATTTCCTCTCCCACTTCCATGGATCATGTTATAAAATTATTTTCTCCATACTCATGAAACTCAAGTCATTTCTGCAGTTCCAGCGAGTAGTTATGCCACGGACTACGTGAAGATCCAGATTGGCACATTTGAACAACAGATGGTGCCACTATAGATACAAAAGTTGTTCATAGATGATATATAGATGAGAATTCAACACATTCCCTAGAATCGACGCAGTAGGAACCAGGGTACATGCCCACAGTGTCGGAATAACTCTTCAATGAAAAAAAAAAGGAACGAATGGCAAGGCACGGCAAGAGCAAGACACGACACGGCAAGGGCAAGGCAAGGCACAGCACGACACAGTACGACATGGCTCTTAGGTTTCCGCTACATAAGAGCGTTTGCACGTGGGCGCACGCGTATGCAACTAGGGAATATGTAGTAATTTTCGATGCAGCCAACGTGGAAAATTTAGTGCCTCCAAAAAGCTCTGCTTCGCTCTGCTCTGCTCTGTTCTGCTCAAACCCGGTCCAATTTCAGTTCAGTTCCGTTTATAAGTGATTTTCCCTTCTCTTGATTCAGAATTCGGGAACGTAATAGAGCGGAACGGAACGGAGCAGAGCGGAGCAGAGCAGAGCGGAGCAGAGAGGAACGGCGCCTATGTACATTGTCCCTTACACGTGCATACGCGTACGCCCGCGTGCTAACGCTCTTATGTACCGGGGGCCTTATGTACATTGTCCCCAATGTGGACTCGCTCTTAGGCCCTGGCGACATATGTGAATACGCTTGCGTATGAATGCGTACGGCGCAGCGGAATTACTAGTGCCTTGTCTACAACCACCGATTTTTTTTTGCGCATGCGCAAAAATCACCAGAGAGGGTTAGTGATGTAAGAAGAGCCAATCGTAAAAAAATTAACCCTAAATATTGAGTTTGCGTTGAATACACCTAAAAATCAAAGAATACGAGTTTCTGCTTTCTAAACTGAAACCTAGTCTGGAATGATTTGGTAAATAGTTGAAACATCAATTGCATAAAACAATGCATTTTTTTGTACACAATCGCCATGTGCTAAATAGCTGTAAAAATATATGTAAATTAACATTCAATCTAAACTTGCATTTATTATATTTACTTACTTTAGCGTTATACACAGTCTTAACTCTGGAGAGGTATTGGTACTCTCCGACTATATTTTGTTATTCTATCTTTAACTAAATTACATAAATACATAAATGCTTGTACATTCATTCTAGTAAAATTCATGAACTCTTCTTCGTCATTCATCTTAAAATATGTAAAAACTCTCTCATAAGCACCATATCCTGTTAAGTAATTATTTCTAATTAATGGTTTGCACCACCATCTTCTGAATTTTTTTTCGATTTCTTAGTAATTGTATTAATCGAAGGTAATTAATGCTTATTTCCAGTACTTCAACAACCAGATTATGATCATCCATTTTACATTAATTGAAAAATCTTCTTATAATAAAATCTCTAAATCACTAATCTTCTTCCAACACTTGACTCTTGTAGTCTTGTAGAAACTCATGTAGTCATGTTTTGATCTTTTTAGGTGTGTTCAGCGAAAACAATATTTAGGGTTAATTTTTTACAGTTGGCTCTTCATACATCCCTAACCCCCTCTGGTGATTTTTACGCATGCGCCAAAAAAAAATCGGTGGTTGTAGGCAGCCCGTAGACGGCCTGAGCGAACCTCGCTCGTGTCAACTGTAGAGAAAAGTCAGTATGACTTCGTGAACCCTCTCAACAAAAGAAGTTCTTCACGAAACCATAGTAACTTTCCTGCAAAGTTGGTTTTACAAAGTTTTCCTAGTGACTCTACTGCGTTTACGCAAGCGTATTCACATATGTGGCCATTAGGGACTGTCCATATAACGTCTCGTATGCCTTGTCTCATGTCAAGCGCGAAAAAAATCGTTGTCCGAATTCTACACATTTATAGTTTATGGCAATAGAAAATTATACAGAAAAAATGACCGTAGATTAAAAATTATTAAGATTGCGGACAACGATTTTTGTTGCGCTTGAGACATGAGACAAGAGACAAGGCACAGGAGACGCTATGTGGACAGTCCCTTAGGCCCTGGACACATATGTGAATACGCTTGCGCATGAAGGCCCTTCCCACATAAGCGCGTGCGCCTGCGTATGCCTGTGTTCGACTGTATGGCGCTGGCGCGTACTACAGGACGAAAACTTGAAGAAAATAACTATTGCCAACATCTGTTCTGCAGAATGCCGATTTTGGCAATAGCTAATTTCTTCAAGTTTTTGTCCTGTAGTACCCGCCAGCGCCACGCGGTCGAACACAGGCATACGCAGGCGCACGCGCTTATGTGGAAAGGGCCGAATGCGTACGGCGCAGCGGAATCACTAGACGGCCTAAGCGAAACTCGGTAGTGCCAACTGTAGAGAAAAGCCAGTATGACTTCGTGAACCCTCTCAACAATAGAAGTTCCTCACGAAACCATAGTGACTTTCCTGCAATGTTGGCATTACAAAGTTTTCCTAGTGACTCCACTGCGCGTACGCAAGCGTATTTACATAACCAAACGTGCGTATGGCCTTTCCCACATAAACGCGTGCGTCTGCGTTCGGCGGCCGGCGCGTGGCGCTGGCGTACAACAGGACGACAACTTAGAGAAATTTAGTTATGCCAACATTGACGATGTTCAAACAAATAAATACTAATAATAGCAATAACAAATAATATCATCATTATGAGAAAATGATGCCATTGGTACCTTAGCATTGTTTTTATTTGGATCTGCCGGTACTTTTTTACTTAATGATTTATAAACAATGTCTTCGTATCCATCCAATATGTTCAAATCTTCTGTATTCAACCATGAAACTGTGTTTACGTAGTTAAATCGCTTAATATTCTTAAATATTTAACTTCTCTTTAATTTATTAAATATGACCAGCACTGCTCCGATATCGATGCACTGTGTAAGTAGGTCTGAACATCGTCGATGTTGGCAATAACTAAATTTCTTTAAGTTGTCGTCCTGTTGTACGCGCCAGCGTCAGCGCCACCAGTGGTGGATAAATGACGCGTATAAGGCCCCTGCCACATAAGCACGTATGCATCCGTATGCACGCGTATGTATCCGTACGCACATGCACACATCTCGTGCGGGCGCGCGCGCTCGCTTCTCTCATTGGTTGAGAACGAGCTCAAGCCTTCGACGACCAATGAGAGAAGCGAGCGTGCGCGTCCGCACGAGATGTGTGCACGTGCGTACGGATGCATACGCATGCATACGTATGGATACGTGCTTATGTGGCAGGGGCCTAAACAATTTGCGACATCATACGCGTATGAATCATTGCGACGCGTATAATATGTCGCAATGATGTCGCAGATGTCGCAAACGTCGTAATCAATTAAAAACGCGCGAAATTTAAAAATTAAATAAGTAAATATTTTAATAGAGTCCTTTGCGATATAGATTTATTGAAAAATAAATATAAAAAATTAAAATGACAAATCAACTGTAATTAATTTGCTTTTTTCCCTAATGTTACACATTTTTCTATGAGTCTGAAGTTTGCAACGTTGGAATGAAACGAAAGAAGTTTTTAAATTAATAGTAATTAATATAACCTTGAAGTAAGGGACAAAATGAATGTAAGCGCCGTTCCTTGCTGCTCAGCTCTGGTCCATAATCCTGCTCCGTTCCTAAAACCTAAAACCTAAATAGGCGGGGGAGCGAGATCCGAGTAGAAAAGTAGAGTCGTGCAAAAAAGTGGAGGCGCGCAGACAGGCCACATATAAACTTATTAATCAAATAATTTCTATAAGGCCAAAATAGGCGGGGGAAGCCAGTTTAGTCCAGGAAAGTGAAGGTACGACGGCGGACAACAGATAGAGCTTTTAATAAGATATTTCTTAAACCCCAAATAGGCCGGGAATGCGAGATCTAGGCAGAAAAGTGGTGGTGCGTAAACAGGCTACATATAAAATTATCAATTAAATAATTTCGAAATCAAAATAGGCAGAGGAAGCGAGATCCACGCAGGAAAATATTGAAAGTGTCTCCTACTTTAAAAACTAACCACCAACTCGTGCTCTTTGTCTCTGGTTCACCCTTGCGCTTGTCCCCGAAAATTCTTTGGGTTTTGGGTTACATTATATAAAGGATTTATTTTTCTAGATTGTGTGTTCCCACGTTCTTGCATAGAACTCTCTTCTCCTGCCTACCTAGAATCAGAAATTATTTGATTAATAATTTTATATGTGGCCTGCCTGCGTACCTCCGCTTTTCTGCGTGAATCTCGTTTCCCCTGCCTATTTGGGGCTTAAGAAATATCTTATTAAAAACTCTACCTGTTGTCCGCCAACGTACCTTCACTTTTCTTGGTGAAACTGGCTTTCCCTGCCTATTTTGGTTTAGAATTTATTTAATTGATAATTTCATATATAACCTGTCTATGCGCCTCTACTTTTCTGCCTGGATTTCGCTTCCTCCGCCTATTTTGGTTTAGACTTATTTCATACCCCCCCCCCCCACCCCCACCCCCACCCAACGAAAGCTCTGGATCTGCGCCTGATGCTGTCGAACATTAGATTAATTTGTCAAGCATTGTCAATAAGCTGAATTGTAAAACAATAATGGAAGAAAGAAACTCTTACGAGAGTTTTCAATCCTATAGCAATAATAGCTGCAAATGTTGTTCATCCAACGTACAGAGGAAGAAATGCATTACCAATTCTTGATTTTGGAGATAAATGGATCCCTTTCGTTATTGATAGATTGGATGAAGATGAAATGATAAGTTTTTTTGACTATCAAGATAACAGTGACATAATTGAAATAT
The DNA here is from genome assembly GCA_036365515.1 of Torymus aiolomorphi. Classification (NCBI taxonomy): domain Eukaryota; kingdom Metazoa; phylum Arthropoda; class Insecta; order Hymenoptera; family Torymidae; genus Torymus; species Torymus aiolomorphi. Next base: position 79,213,697 of record CM070877.1, on the reverse strand, counting down.
GGTCAAAAAAAATTATTCTTCTTATCAAACGTTTTAGAAGGCAACTGGAAAAAAGCACGCAAAACTACCTACTTACATTTGCCGTAAAATTATTGAGGATTCCAGCTTTTTTTGTAGATAAAAAAGTTAATATTGAGAGTAATTCAGAAAATACAAAAAATTTGAAACTTTTTTATTTATTAAAAATTAATGAATAAGTTTATTTAACATTATAATTTTATTACTTATTATTAAATAACAATATGTAATTTAGTATAACGAATTACTTAATAAAAGTAGTTTTAATAGAATATTTCGAATTTTTCATTCATATGCGTATTATACGCGCGTATCAAATTCAACTGCGTTTGCGACGTTTGCGACACTGATTTGCGACGTGTCGTAAATACAATTTACGACACCGCGTATTAGGGCCTTTGCACGCTAAAAGCATAACGCGAAGGAATAAGGAATAAGAGGGCATAAGGTGGACATAAGGTACTTATGCTCCGCTTATTCCTATTATGCCCATGTTGTGTACGCAACGAAACGTGCATAACCTCTTGATTTTTTTGGAGTAAAGTTTTCGAAATGAAATAGCTTACTGTAATTATTAATTGACTCTAATTGGTTACAATGTAAAAAGTCGACAAAATAATAAAACTTGAGGAGCTTCTGTATTTTATCATTTCAACGTGCAGAAGTGAGAAAAGTTTTCTTCTTAATCATTTAGTGATTATTTTTATAATAATTTATAGTGTAGACATTTTTGAACAATGGATGAAGAAGTAAATGTTTACTTGCAATTTATTATTAAAAAACTTACTCCAAAACAAGCAATTTAGGGGTTATGCACGATCCGTTGCGTACACAACACGGGCATAAGAGGAATAAGCGGAGCATAAGTACCTTATGTCCACCTTATACCCTCTTATTCCTTATTCCTTTGCGTTATGCTTTTAGCGTGCAAAGGCCCTTATACTTACCCACCACTGAGCGCCACACGTCGAACGTAGGCATAATGCAGACGCACTCACGCACGCGTTTATGTAGAAAGGGCCTATGGTTCTGGCGCTTGGCGACTCGGCCAGGAGAGGCAGCAGCGCGCCTTGTGTACAAGCCAGCTTCATGAAGTTAGACCCCATGTATAAAATATCCAAAAACAAAAAATATAGATGGATTACGCATTAAAAAATATAAAAAAATGTTTCTTAGAACTTTTTTGCGCGAGCTGTCGTTTTTGAGATAAAAAATAAAATTGTTTGGGGGCTAGTGGTTTAGCCCCCATAATTAAATTTTGTATTACTCATAATAGAAAATAATTTTTGCAATTATTTACTACGGTATTCGATTGCGCGACATGTGCGCGTATCGCCCCCAAATTCCAAATTCGGAAAAACCTATTAATAATAATATTAAATTATAAAAAAAGAATCAGATCAAATTAAACGTTTTTGGAGCAGCGCGCGCATGCGCAGACGTCTAGTAAACGTCTATCAGACTATCAGAGCCCGCGTCTTTTTCACACTCTCGCAGATTCCAATTCCTAAACCAATAGTATCGGTATCCGCGAAGAGGGTGGGCACCAGGTACTAGGGTGCGACAAACATCTGGTACCTGGTGCCATGATTTAATACACTGGATTCAGTAATTCAAGATGATTGAAATATCACTTTAATAAACAAGTAAGTATATAACATCTGATTGCTGCAAAAATTTTACATAACTTATACATGTCTGTTTGCTTTTTTTTGACAAGCTCATTGATATAGGTAGAGATTTCGATAGAAAAATTTTGGTTGTACCTGCTTCTGGTTTTGATTCTACGTTTTTTAGACAATGTCAATTTTAGAAAACCCAGGACTCAGAAAAATAAAGGTAATGTAAAAAAATAGGTTAGGTCTAGATAGAAAATGTAAATTTTATTAATTTCTATATTATATTAACTTGGGGATTGATAAATATTACTAGTGGAACATCTCAACAAACTCTATGTTGATAATTGCCCTTTTACGTACTATAATAATGGGAATGTACAAGAACAGGCGATATGGGCAACATAGCAGGAAATGTATCAGAGTTCAGAGATCATGTTTTGACCAATGTCATCTTATGTGAGTAATTTTTATTAAATAATTCTATATTTTTGGAGTATGAAGCAGATTTTTAGTACATTTTGATACTAGTTTGGGGGAGATTATTCTCCCACGAGTTTATGTAAGACAATCATACTTTTTGTCGATTTATACATTTTATAATTAATGTAACTTCATGAATATCATGCGATATCCCTGCACCTATTTTAGTACATTTCTTAAATCAATCATCATGTTAATGTTACATATTGTAAGTATTAGCATGCTAATTTTGAAACTGTTTTTGCAGCAACAATCTCCAGGTATAAATCCTAAGATGGTTCAATGGGCATCTTGTTATCGAACTTTTCTATATCAATATAGACTATAGCCTTGGGATGTTATTATGTCAAAGTATCATGTTAGCCAGTTAGGGCATAATTTATTGCAGTGATAACAACAGTGCATTCGATTGTATCTTATGCATATGACAATCTCTGCTTTTTAAATTGGAGAATGATGTAAGTTATCAATGTAGATAGCTCAAATGATCATCTACTTAGGTAATGGAAAGTTTTTTGATTTTACATCTTGCTTCCTTTTTTTTCAGGCCTCATACGTTGTAGAGAGTGGAGAAAACTGAATAAAGATATCTCATCTCACTTCCAAAACATTATCAGAAACTGTTAAGTAAATACAGAGAACATTGGCAAGAGGTTAAAAAATACATTGAAAACAACGATAATCATAAAATGATAGATAACCGTTCAGAAAGAAAATCAAAAATGATGAGATCGCCAAGAGGGGCTACACTTGTCAAGACAATGAGTTCTCACTCTTCATCCTCTTTGCAGCTCATTTTGTCTTAAATAAGTAAGTATTCTATTAAATGTTTTGTTTAGAAAATAGTCAAAACAACCATTGATTATTTATTATTCATTTATTAGTTGTTAATTGTTGATTGTTTTTAGTAATGCTGGACATTTAAATTTTATTTAAAATTAAATAAGGTATACATACAAAGTTCACCCATGGGTTCATCAGTATGTATGTATGAATAATCTACAGCCAGAACATCAAACTCAAGAGGTATTTTTCCCAGATCTAAATCATAGTGATCTGATCCCAGGAAATGCACAATTTTCTACGGCAGATGAGGATTTTCTTGAGGTGACTAGTTAATAACTACTTTTAATATATTTTTATGAAACAAAATATTTTATAATTTAAAAAAATCAATCTAATATGCTTGTTTTGTATAGGTGTATACAGAGGAGAATTATTGGGGCTGTAGAAACAGTATATAAAATACTAAAACCAGGTCCCTTATTGATCAATTTAGGTCCACTTTTTTATGTGATTAAAAAGGATTTCGATTTCAAATGCTGGTTTGTATTATAATATATATATACACATTATATAATATGATTTATAGTTACAGTAATAATATTAAATGATTATTAAACTATTGCAGAAAGAGAAGACGCACTTCAAAATGCGATAGATATCCTCAAAATGTGAATAGTATGTTGCAGCACGAATATAAAAGGTCATTATCAGAAATTGATACAAATGACTAGCCAATAATATAGAAACTAATGGACTGTATGAGTAAAAAAAATTAATATACGGTTGCTACATTTACTTGGGATTATTAAAGAAGTTACTCGGGTAAGAAAATATTTCTTTAATTATATAATATATTATGTGAAAAGTTAGAGTGCACATTGTAACGGAACAATCTGTAGAATCTAATATTATGAATGAAAATATTTTTTTAATAATAGCATTTACTTATTTATTTCATGCAGGGTAAAGGTGTAGATGGATTTGTATCAGAGTAAACTGTTTATTGCCTCTGGTATTATCAAAACCAACTTTTCATCATCAGTGTCCATTCAAAACTCAATTCTCATTGGCTCGTCTCCTGGATTCATAAAGTTTGCTCGCGATTATCGCGAAAGACCTGCGCACACTGCTCGCGGCTGCTCTCGAGGACGAAGAGCCGGCCACCACCTTAGCCGTTCTCGCAAGTTATAACCGGCTGTCTGCGCGCAGGCTCCACGCGGTCGATCGTCTTTTCATCTCGCCGACGAGTTCAACTCATTCCCAACGACAGGATGAGCGCAATCACAAGGAACGCCCTACTGAGGTTGCCAAGCCTTAAGAACCTGGTGGGTGCCACGACCGCGGCGCCGGTCAAGTTCGCCGGACGGCTCAACGTGCAGACGGGCAGCAGCAGAACTCTGTGGACCACGTTTCAGCAGCCTATAAGTCTCGCTACCTCTTCGTCGGTGACGAGTCTCAGCAAGGACAACCACAGGAATCCCTGTGGATGCGCCTCCTGCAGATTTGCTCATACCAAGGGTGAGAGTTCTTTTTTCTTAAATTTCATTGAGTCGGCGCGATATTACGTTGCTTTTTCGCGATGACGAAACACGTGATTAGAAGGGACAACTCTATAATGGGATACAACTATAAGTACATAATCAAGTTATTGCATGAGGATTAATATATTATATATTTTAACACTGTAGCCGAGAAGGAACTCGTGGAATTTCTGGCAGAGGAGATCGTTGCTGAAAAGAAAGCACTCAAGTTGAAGACTATCCCCACAGACTTCGAAGGCTTCAAAGTTTCTCTCAATGGAGCTAAAGTCACACTCACCAAAGTCAGCGGCGGTGATGAGAAGTAAGAATCTGAAAGATGATTTGGAAGCTTTATGCAAAATTGACGATCAATAGAGATGTTTTTATTTAAGAATCACGATATCCTTTAATGTTAACCACACAGTTGATTTAGACGCAGAGCTAGAGCTGGACCAGAGGGATGATAAACCTGACACAGGCGAGATGAAGAGCAAACCAAATTTTGAACTTGAGATTAAGAGGGGAAACCAGACCCTGTCGTTTTCTTGCTTCTTCAATAATGAACCTGGTGCTCCTGGAGATGAGGATGCTCACAGTATGTATCTTATACGTAATGTTTGTATGTGAGTCACAAAGTTTGAGTGCAGAATGATTTGTCGATATTCATTCTGATAATTTACCTTTGTGAAAGTAATACATTTTTATGTAAAGATTTATTTTTCATTGATGGAAAATAAATTTGAATAGAACTGTTACATTCAAGTTTTATACTACTTGATTTTATCTCACACAAACATTATTTTATTAAATATTATTAATTTCTTTTTACAGATGACATTTTTGGTGTTGATGAAATTTCGCTCCATGAGGGAGAACACACAGAAAATGTGTACGCAGTTGGAGGTGAAATCATTGATGGGATAAGTTTAATAAAACTTTTTCTCTCACTTATATCACTCATGTTCCTATTATTATAATTAACCATATACACTTTCTTACAGTATTTGTATGATCTCCTCATGAACTACTTGGAAGAGAAAGGTATTTCCAATCAACATAGTCAGGTTCTGATAAAACTGGATCCAGACATTTTATTCAGTCCAATCCAAAATAAAATGTAAGTAAATCATTATATTTCAGTATTTAGTTAGTTCAAGCTTTTTCCTATAGTAATAATATATTTCCTTTTAGTAAGATTTGCATTTATATAAATATTCTGTTTATTTTTAACGTAAATCGGAACAATCCAGATGCCGTTTAGCCGTTTATTAAGTAGTTGTGAAAAAGAAATAAATTAGAATAGCCGTAAATTTAATGTAGATTTCATTATCACATATAATTAAATCTAAAAATTACTAAGTTTGAAATATGAATTTATTATATTTCGCGGTTCTTAAAGCTACATTTGGTAACCCTGCACACATGTGGCGCCACACACTAAAGTTTCAAATCAGATGCTGCGAGCTTCATTTGTTTTTCATTCTAATGAAAGTCGTTTACTAAATAATAGTAGTCTTGTTCAGAAACTTTTTATATTTTCATTGTATGGTATTTTTTTATGTACTAAACGCAGAAGGTGACAAAGTTAGTGATGATGATTAATTAAAGGCATTTATTCATTTTTAATTCTTAATAAATATTTTAATGAAAGAATAACCACTATATCATTCAGTAAACTTTAAATAAAAATTATAAAAATGTGTTACTATTCATACTAATAAATCTTTTTTTTTTGTTATACAGGTAATTAATTTAGATTAAGAAGTTTCATCGAGATAGTTTGCGAAATGTTTGGTAAACAAATGAATGGAATTTAATTAAAAGTAAGTAGTCAAAAGTGGGTTTAGTTTATTTTCAATCGACTAAATGTCTACCCTATACTGAAAAATCTCACGTGAGATCTCACGTGAAATTTTCCGGTAAGTTAATGATGCCAATATTATTAAAATAATAAAAATATTATTAAAAAATTACTTTTTTCAGATATCATGAGCAATAAAAAAAGAAGATTAGAACACATTAAGTTTAGCATAAGTATCGATGGAGATGAATGGAGGGAGATTCAACCTACTGAAAAATATGATAAAGATAGGATTGATTTACGAATGAAAGATCCTTGGACAAATATTGTTACTTCAAAAATTTAGGAAATACGTAAACTCCCATGTGCATTCGTTTTTAAACGACAAAAGTTTTACAAGTTGGATAATTACCCTTATTTTACCTTTTATGGTAAATGTAACAGCAATGACTGTACAAATGAAATTTATGGAAAATGTTTGCAGCCAAATACAGATGGTGTCAGTATTGAAATTGAATGTTTCGACACGTCAGGCATTCCACATAAAAAGAAGAGACCATTATCTAAAAGCGCCAGAGCGATGGCTAAAAAAGATTTACTTATTACAAAGCCAACAAAATATAAACAAAAGAAGGCGGATAAGTTATTAAATGATTCCGGAGGATCGTGTCCATTACTACATAATACACAAGTTTTTTGCTCAGCTAGACAAGAGGCCAAAGATGAAGTTCTTGAAGTTAAACGTTATCAAGGAGATCCGATCACTTCTATAATGGCCATGACAGAAGATATGGTTTGCATAAGGGAAATTTCAACTTATCCGTTTTATATCTTGTATTGGACTGAAAATCAGATTACATTATGGACAGAGGCACATGAAGTGTTAAAGTCATCTGTATCCATAGATGCCTCAGGATGTTTTGTCAAAGCTGTAAAACTATTCGGTGACAACAAAAGTTCCGAAATTTTTCTTTACAATGCCGTTATTCGCATTAACAAAAAAATATATACACTAACGCAAGCCTTATCAGGTATTCACGACACAAACTTTATATTTTTATGGTTATTTTCTTGGTTACGAAGCGGAGCCCCTGTTCCACCTCAAGTCGTTGTAGATTGCTCTGGTGCCTTGTTAAATGCAATTTCACTGGCTTTTAATCATATGTATTATGATGATTATTTACAAAGATGCTTTGACATACTCAATGATAAAAATATCAAATTACCTCAATCTTTAATAAAACGAGATCGAGCTCATTTAATTAAAGCAATGTGTAAGTGGAAATGTTTTGAAGGAGATAACTGGATTAAAAAAGACTTCTTGATACGTTGTATAGCATACTCGTTGGAAGTAGACAATATCCAACTTTTGATAAAAGTAGTAACAGCTATTTTTATTGTGATAGAAAGTAAGTTTTGTGATAAAAATACTGAATGTTTTAAGAAAAAAATGTGGTTAATAGATGCTATTGCTACTTTTGACTACGACAAGCATTATAAAGATGAACATGATCAAAAAGAAGAATTACAGAAGGATTATAGTTATATGAATCAAGAATTAGAATCACCTGATGTAGAAAAGATTTCAAATTTTATCTACAATATATATAATGAATGTCTGCGAGTATGCTCTATCGAAGAAAAAAATTGCAGCGATCCAAATAATTATTACTTACCAAGTGCTAGTCAAAACTTATTAGCTTTATATTCCCAATTCCCCGCTTGGAGTAATGTAATGAACAAATACTATCAATTTTCTAGTGAGGTTGCAACTAGTACAGCATCTGAATGTTATTTTCGCATAATGAGAAGAGACTATAACATGAGCTGCCCGGTTACTCTAAATAGATTTTTGTTGGATCATATTGGCAATATAAATGGTGCTACGAAATTAGGTCGAACAGATATTAAAATACTAAAAGCTCAAGCCCAAACCAATAAAACTATTAATCAAATACCTTCGCTCAAAAAGAGTAATAACATTGACGAATCTTATTTAATTGACAAGGTAAATGATACTATAAAACTAGAGGAAAATGATAAAATACTGAAAAATCTCCATTCAAATGATTTCAAAACTTTTAGTAGAAGGCAGGCAAGTGGGAAAAGAAATTTTCTATATAAATCTGGGACAACTGATGATGTTACTCAAAAGGAAAATGTGTTATGTGACATAAGATACATAAAAAACCAGTATATGAAAAAATCAAGTATCGAATACACCGTCGCTCATTTATATTGCAAAAACATTCCCGAAAATATATTTAGCTATCGAAATATCAAAGACCATTTTGTGCTGTGGAGTGATAGCATGCAAACATTGGAAGTCCCTCATTTCATTGAAGGAAACGTAATTGATTATTTCATGATAATCAAAACTATAAGAGTCTGGAAAAATGTTTCATTTATTCCTTCATCGCATACAAATTATATCTTGGGATATTCTATGGAAAAAGAGAAACCAAGTACCTGGATTATGTATAATCTAGATTTTACGTTTTCTAATTTAGTGTTTTTACCTTATTGTTTTTCGAATCACTGGTGTCTTTTAATACTTAATTTAAATAATCAAACTATTTTGCACTTAGATCCCCTAAGTGATAACGACGTTACTGGCGATCTCGCTGTGGAAGGTTTCTTAAAATATCTAAAAGAATGTAATAACACCAACAATAATTTACGTCAAATTCCTTGGCGGAGGATAAAATTTAATCAAGAAAGATCTCTTCAGAAGGATTTTTATAATTGTGGGGCATTTGTGATGTTTTACATGGACCGCATGGCACGAAATGAATCTTTAAAAGATGTTTATTTGGATGAAGATGTATATCGGAACGAAATACTTGAAGACATTCTCATTTACTCCGAAAGTATGGACGAAATATGTTTATACTGTACGCATGGAAGGATTTGTAATATAAATAGTTATCGTACTTGTAAGATTTGTCAGCGCTGGGCGCATGTAGTTTGCATTTTAAAAAAGGTTAATACCTTAGGAAAAGACCCTTTGCATACGAAAGAAATTTGTTTCTTATGTGATTTTTGATGCAAACTTTCCATCACAATATTAAATATAAAATGTTAAATTCTCCATTTAATTTTTTTTATTTACCCTAACATTTTTGAACAATTCTAAAATTTAAAATAAGATTTTATTGAATCTATTACGACCAGTGCATAGCAGATAGCTATCAGTATTATGCCAAAATGTAAGAAAATTACATTCCCCAGGCGGGAATAAAACTTTGCAAATAATTATTAAAAACAATACATCATTTTTTTATAATTAAAAAAAAAGTTTATAACTGTTGATAGTATTGTAAAATTAAAGTCTACTGTAACAAATTCCAAAAGAATATCATATTATTAATATAAAACTTTCTACGAAAGTATAAAATAAGGCAAATGCAAAATTTTGATGCTGTCTTTTCATTAGGTGGCCAGGAATTTTTTTAAAATAATTGTGGTACAAAATGTCTTATAATTGGAATTACCAGTTCAGGCATACCAAATCTCAAAAGTGTTTTTAGATTGCATGATTTAAAAAATGGTTGGTCCATTTAGTTTAGCAAGAAGACTTGGGACACTATAGTAAGACATGAATCCACCATTATAGAGTACATGGACAATGGTGTTGAAGAGGATATTTTTGTTTTTTTTTTAAATATATTTTTTTATTTATTTTGTATTATACTTCAAATAAAAATGAAAATCTGACTTTTATCATATGTTGAAATTCGTATTTTTTACAAAAAATATAAATCGTTATTTTACATTACTAGTATTTTTATTTTAGTACAAAGTATTAATAAAAATTCATTAACAATAAAATATTTCACACAATAAAGCTATTTATGATGATAATTTCTCGATCTTTTTGGCTTAAACTTCTGTCTTATCTGGTCATTAAAACCTTCACGATTTCTTGCTAATTCAATAGCATAAAATTGGATTATTGATGTCAATATGCTGTTCTCTGGTGAATAATCACCACTACAGTCACCTCTTATTAAGGTTCCAAAACTATAATCTTCAACAATATCTTTAAATTGTTCACAAAAAAGCCTCAACATTTGTTTGCCTTCCTCTGACTTTAATTCATCTTCATTCAATACTTCTACTTTAAAGTCAGGAAATCTTTCTCTGAAATTTTTCTAGATAGTATCATCATGAGGTGTCAGTTTTAAAATTTTTGGATCGACAGAACATAAAATCTGTAAAATAACAATAATGAATACAAATAAACATAAATCTTAAGTTTAAAAAATGATATAATCTTACATTGAAGTATATTTCAGCATGTTCCATTGCTTTTATTGCCCACATAGCTTCAATGGTTGATGCCTACAAAACATTAAATAAAATATTTTGAAGTATAGTAAAAAATTATCAAAAGTAAAACTATAAAACTAACTTACATCATTTTCAAATTCCTCTGCTGGTCTTGATAATATACTAGATCCAGCAATAAGTTGATCTGCTGACTTTAAAGAAAATTAAATATGATTATTTCTGTGTAAAATTCAATTTACATATATTTTGAACATAATTTTTATTTTAGTTTACAAAATTTTCAACATAAAATTTTTAATGGAAACATTTGATAACAAAACTAATCTCTAAGTTGGATTTTAATTCTAAGATGTACCTTTTTCGATCATAAAAAAAATAACTTAGTATTTTTAGTATTTATCATTAGATTTAAAAAGTCATGTCTTAAAATAGTTTCAGGTTAATCATTTTCATACTAAAAAAATATGTTGTTTAAATACGTGATAGAAAGAAATTGTTGAATAACTTACGACGTCTCCAATTTGGGCCATGATTCAAGATGTTTTTATAACTTATTTTTATAATTATTTTCATAATTTTATACTTCTTAGAATAAAATAAACACGTGAAAATAGTCCGCACTCCGCAACCCGAAGGGTACACGTAAAATAAGGTAGGTAAAGTATTTAAATATTCTAACCTAATCCGAAGTATGGGATCATTACATTAGTATATCACAGTCTCACAGATGCAGCTTAAATTCTCGCTAAACAGATTGAAAAATTTATTTTTATTAATAGTAAAAAAGTAAATTTCAAGTTATGCAGTAAAAATGGTTTCATCTCAAGGTAAAATTCACGAGAAAGAAAGTCTCGAATCTTGCGAAAAGTATAAACTATGGGTAAGTTTGTAAACAAATGTTCACATAATCATTTTAATAGCAATATGTAACTAGCAATAAAAGATTATTAATTATTCATTCTATTTAGTGATATCAAAGGCACTTACGAAATCGTGTTGGCTACAGTTGAAGCTCTAAAGGAAATCATAACAAGTACAGAATGGACCACAGCAAAGTTAGTATTCTACCTATGCGTTAAAAATTAGTTTCTAACTAAACATTACTGATAAATGTATTATTATTGATGTTTAGAGAGTTAATGGATACTGTAACATTAAATGGAAAACATTTAATCGAAGTTGCACCAATAGAATCATCAACAGGAAACATTGTTCGTATAGGATACTTCACATTATACGTGAAGAATATTCTTCAGAATTGAAAAACAAAACAGATGAAACAGATCCTCAAGAATCGTTACACAAAATTGTTATATCAGAAGATGACAAAGATATTGATTTTAACCAAGCTGTGCCTTCCCTGAAATCAGCTTTATTAAAACATATTAGTGAATTCGAAGCTGAACTTGAAACATGGTAATAAATTACATCATTGTTTGTAACTTCCAAGTGTTGTTTTATATAATAATTACACTTATATTTTGTTTATAATGCAGAAAACATAACAGAACATGCATCAGAACACATACATGCGAATGAAATTGTGATGACAATAGGTAGATCTAGATTAGTAGAACAATTTTTCAAAAAAGCAGCAGAATCTCGTTCCTTTGAAGTTATTATAGCTGAAGGAGCTCCGTTTCTGGATGTATGATACATCTTTATATTTGCTTTTTATAGAAGTTTTGAAATTTAATAATGTTCTTATTTTTAAATGTTAAAATTTTATTCCAGGGTCATGAATTGGCTGCAAATTTAGCAAAAGCACACATTAAAACTACCTTAATATCGGACGCAGCATTTTTTGCTATGATGTCTCGTGTAAATAAGATCATTATTGGTACACATACAGTTATGGCTAATGGTGGTCTTCGAGCACTTACTGGATCACATGCGGTAGCTCAAGCTGCCAAGCGTTATTCTGTACCTGTAATGGTTCTTCTACCTCTGTATAAATTATCTGCATTATATTTATGTTCTTATGAACAACCTGCCTTCAACAAACACGTTTCACCTCTTGATGGAGTAATTAATGGAAATAATGCAGCGTTACTGGAAAAGTGTACATCATTCAATCCAGTATTCGATTATGTACCACCTTGTCTTGTTACTTTATTTATTTCAAATACGTAAGTAATCTTTGTTGTAAGAATCCAAATTAATCAAATTTACATATCAAACAGATCTATAATTAATTATTTCATTTTTGCAGAGGAGGAAATATACCATCTTATATTTATAGATTGATAAGTGAACTCTATCATCCAGATGATTACGGATTGTAAATGTATAAAAAGTTTCTTAAAAGATTATTGGAGATCTTAAACATTTAACCTTTAGAGGACGGGATGGCCCCTATACGGGCCATGTCCATGATCAACCCTTTACATGTGTTAGTTTTGAGATATGAGACATCACAAAAACTCGATTTCTATAGAAAAGTGAGAGAAAACAGTAAACCCAAATCCCCGTCCTCTAAAGGTTAATAAAATATTTGTTATTGTATCATAACACTGTCGATTTTATTCTAAAAAATTCTGGCTAAAAAAATTAAAATAATTAGGGTGAACCTTATTATATATTAGAAATTCTTTTATTTACATCTTTAGAATTATCTAGTCGATACATGTTTATTAAAATATCACAACTGTTTATTTACATAAAAATTGAAGTTTCTTAAAATTCTATTCAGGATTTTTAAAAATATTCTTCAGTATAATGTACAAAATGTTCAATGAAGAATATCAAATGCTTTCATCATAGTTGTAGCAGCACAATTACAATTCTTTTTGTAAACCTGTACTGTGAAATGAAATTTGACTGTCACTCAAAAAACTGCTTTCTGCACGACAAAGATATTTTGCTGCTTCAGACATATGGATTCCAATTGCTTCCACCCTCAGGCTGCAGCGAATTTGTCACAAGCAGGATGTCACAACAACATCTACAACCCACCAGACCCCAATGCCACCAAGAGTCAATAACTTTCCAACTGCTGTCCCTGTTTGTCCTAAGCAGAAGCGATCCATTCCTAAGAAGCCCAGTAGAATACTGTAGAGCAGAGTTGTAGTAAAATAATGTCCACTGTATTTTACACATGGCACACTTTCTCTCAGAAATGTTCTACAACCATGGCATTCAATCTCAGGAAGAATTGTACAGAATACTTTTGTCTTCTCTACATCTTCATACTTGGATCTACCGAACTGCAAAAAATAAATTCACTATAATATTTGAGCGAACAAAATTCAGTTAAGTGCTCCAAAAATCCTAAAACTGTACCTTAACACAGCCACCTCCTCTTTTGCCGTCTTATTGCCCTTGTGATCAATTGGATCATCGCACTCTATAAACTCCTTGGGACTGCAATATACACATTCATAAATAAAAGCCAATTCACCCTCGATAAATTAAAGATAAAGCAAGCTCTTCATCCCTACTTACAGAAACTTGCAGAGCACGAGCGGTCCCTCAGGCTCTTGCTGGGACTCGTTGCTCTTGTTTACCGCGGTAAGGACGAGGCAGTCGTGCTGAGCCGTCATCTGGAACAGCAGCAGACTGCCAAACAGTGACAGCATTTCCCTTTTTCTTCAAGTGTAAGTAGGTAGGTACTCGACAGTGCGCTCGTAGTGCTCGTACTCTGGTCTTGCGTTGTGCATTTTGCTCCGAGGCTCTAACGAACCTAATTGACAGGCAGAGCCAAGATCTATGTACTTTACATATATCTATATTTTGTCCTAATAATTCTTTTGCTAACTCTTCAAGACTATACTTTTTCAAAAGATACACTGAAAACCATAGTTTTATGTTGAATCTCTTTGTTGTGATTAAAATTGTTCTAGAATCATAAATAAATAAGAAAATAAAAAACAGATCGTTTTAAAAAATATTATCAAAGCATTTAAAAAATTAGAGAATTCAAACCTTTTTAATTATTTCTGGATGGGGTGTGTGAGAAATATACTTAAATGTTGAAAATCCAGCAAAACTAGGATCAAAGCAAACTTAATTAACTGTAATTAACTTATTTTTCGTCAAAAGCATGTTTTCTGGTTTTATAAATTCAAGTTGAGCATGATTAATAAATGGATTAAAAGCTGTATCTACAGAATATTGATCCAAACTTGTATTAGTATATGTAAAAGTACAAGAAAAGCCATTTATATTACGTTTACGTTTTTTCATATTTAATATTGGTAAAAATGGTTGCATTGCTGAAATAAATTTAATTCATGATTATATAATCTACTTAAATATCACACTATTTTAAAACAGTAATAAAAAACACTTTTATACTTTACCATTAACCAATTTTTGTTCATCAATAAAAGTTATTAGAACTATGGTTTCCCAGTCATAAGTTTTCCATTTAAATCAGTTTCAAAATTTTTAGGATAGAATTCGATAATTGGTGACTTTGGATCTGTCAAAACAAATTGCAAACATACTGGTAATAAGTGACTATTTGCGGGAGGCAAAACAGCTACTAAATGGTGTAATGGTAGTAGTGGCTTTGACATGTCAAATTTTATACCAATCTTCTTTGACTTCTTTATATCAGAAATGAATGGTGCGTAATGATATGGATAAAACCACGACCAACTACAGCATCCATGATAATAATAACTTAATGTTCACTGAATAGCCCTAATATATTCATCTACTATGGTACAGACAAGCAATCTATAATAAAAAATTTGAATTATTGTTTGCGTAATTACAACTTATATTAAATAGTATCTATTATATCTACGTTATGTAAGTGATCGTACTCATCATATGCTAGAATTTCAGCTTATTTGTATAATATTTTAGTCTTTGAAATTCAAAGTATGTTTGAACTTTAACCAGCACTTTTTTTTTTGTCCATTGGTTTGACAACTTCTCCAACATAAGAATCTTGCTCTTGAAGGAGCTGAAGTTCTTCACGAAGCATACACACTAAAAATAATATCCAAGTTAAAGGTGCTACTATTTTCCATGAAGAAATGGATTGTAAAAGTCACCATGTCCTGGAGGATACCAAGCTTCTATGTTGTCGTGTACAACGTTGTTGTGTATGTATTGTATTGTTGTAGCAATAGGCAAAAGAGATTCTTTACTGATGCAAGGATAGCAACTTTGGTTGAACGTATAAGTCTCAATCGATATCAATATTCTTGTATTTCTTTATATAATCTTTTGCGTATTATCTTATTAAATGAGTTCATTAAAACTAGTGGCATGTTCGATCCATATAAGTTTTATTCAAATTCTCTATTTTGTGCATACCTCCCTTAAAAAGTTAGTACTTTTCCCTGTGCCTAAGATTTTTTTAACTTGTGACCTACTGATAAATGATGGCACCATAGAATCTTTTTGTATTTTTGATGCCACATTCTATCACCAACAACATCAGCACATGATTCAATAAAAAATTCCTTAATACGGATCATCTAGTAAGTAAAAAAAAGGTTAGGTCCCGAACTAGAGGATATATGAGAAAGATAAAAATCTTCTCGTCAGTTGACTTTCTGACATGTGTAGTTATAATATATAAAAAATTACTTTATAAATAAATACTAATGAATTAGCAGATCATGATGATATTTTCATCATTCAGGTTAAGTATATATATATATACATACGTACGTATACGAGATAATAACAAACTAACTCGAGCGCCACGCATGTGCATATGTGTGTGTGTGTGTGTGTGTGTGTGTGTGTGTGTGTGTGTGTGTGTGTGTGTGTGTGTGTGTGTGTGTGTGTGTGTGTGTGTGTGTGTGTGTGTGTGTGTATATATATATATATAATATAGGTGTATTTTTTCGAAATTTCTATTAGAATTTTTATAAGATTAAAAATTGAATTTATTTGTAAATATTCAAAAACTCATTTTAAATGCATGCTAAATAAGGCAAATTCAGAATAAGACAAAAGTAATCAAGAGATGAATGATCACCTAATAAAAAAAATAGTTACATACGAACAGAAATAAATATTTATAGTTATTTAGACAATTATTACACAATTATTAATAAATCACTGTCAAAGAACTTAATATAGGTAAGCAAAAAAAAGAACTCGATGCACTATTACCATCATACATATCATTTATTTTTCGACATCATTAATGAAACAGATTATAATTCTTAATCGCTTTTGAATAGAATGAAATAAACATTGAATAATACATTAAATAGTACTACAATGGAAACAATAGTAATTATTGTACTAAATTAGATACATCTTTTGTCTACCAAAGAATCAACAATTTATTCAGTATTTTATGTTATACACTAATTTTATGTAAAGTTTGTTTAAACCTTTATTTTCACATATATTAATATTGTAATATTAACTTTTGGTATTTTTGTCACCTCCACAGGCTTTTTTTAATACTGTTGTACATTGTCCAACTGTTTTTTATTCTTCGTGTGTACGCTACGAATAATTTTTCAGTAGTATTTTCAAATCCTATCAAACCAACCAAAATAAACTGACTTTTTTTTATCTCAATAGACACTGGGATACAATTTAAAAAAGTGTGGACATTCATATTTTCTATATTAATTGTAACGTAACCTCCTATATCACAATATATAGATGTATTTCTTTTACATCTTGCACAGATAATATTTTTGGAAAAATAATTGTTTATTTCCTTTTGTAAGTCTTTTATGTTTAATGAAGATTTGTCACATAAATTTATTACAACATTTTTATATTTTTCTATAAAATTACAGTTATTACAAATTACAAATTTTTCATAAGAAAAATGACCATTCATAAGATTAGTCATTAAGTTAGTTACATTTAAATTGTTGGTAAAAATTCTATCATTCTTTACTTCAGCGTATTTAAATAAAAATAAACCTCTTGACTTATACATTACGTCGAGTCTTCCTACTTTGCAAAACTGTATTATTAATTTAAAAAAACAATAATTTGTATCACACATACAATTTTCTTCATTACAAAAAGTAGAAAAATTTTTAAAATTTTTATAAGAAAATATAAATACAGTTGCTAAACTGTCAAAGAAAGAAGTGTCTTCCAAAACATACTTTTTCTTATCTATAGTTCTTGGAGCTAAACCTTTACCATTCCTGATAAAAGGTTCCTTCGGTCCTTTTTGTCCCTTGCGTGTAGCTTGTTCATGATGCAACTTCATTTCAGGACACGGCGACAAATAATATCTGCGGTGTTTAATGATTGTCTTTTTATTGTCATCATTCTTTATAGAATAATTATGTTCTATGCTAATGTTTTTATTTAAAAAGTTATCTGCTTCAGTTCTAGAATCAGGAAATACATTTAATATTAAATCTGTCTTATTTGGTTCATTATGTTTACCCTTCTCTAAATTATCTTCCATTTCATAATTTTTCAAAATTAATGGAAGATCATGATCCAGTAATGATTTCATACTTCCATTAGATAAGTCTTGAACATTTGTAATTTCAAAAGTATCTTCAATTACTTCTTCGTGTGAAAAATAAAGTATGTCATCTTTGATTGTACTGGATAAAATATCAAATGATTGGATGTTATTTGCTTTATGATGATTAATTTCATTATTTTTACCATATTTACAATCTTCTAAATTATCTTCCATTTCATAATTTTTCAAAATTAATGAAAGGTCATGATTCAGTAATGATTTCATACTTCCATTCGATAAGTCTTGAACATTTGTAATTTCAGAAGTATCTTCAATTACTTCTTTGTGTGGAAAATAAACGAAGTCATCTTTGATTGTACTGGATAAAATATCAAATGATGATTTGATGATGTTGTTTGCTTTATGATGATTAATTTCAACTTCATTTCCGATCAATGAATAGTCATTAAAAAGTAATTTTTCTTTGAAGTTTGGTAACAACTTATGGTCATTTCTAACTTTAGAATGAATATTTTCTACATTTTTGTCATCATAAATTTTTGTGATAGTTTTAATATCCATTGGCAACTTTTTTTGCAAAACTTCACTTTCTGTACATTTTAAATTAATTGTTTTGTTTGCACCCGAGAACTTGTTTAAAATTTGTGAATTTTCATTCATTGTGTCATAGTTTTCCAAGCTATGTTGCATCTTTTTATCTGATTCTGAGTGTTTATTTTCACTTTCATTATCATCACTAACATCTATCACTTGTTCTACAAATTTGTTTCTACCTTTCCAGTTTTCTTGAAGATTCAAAGACATAAACTTACTTTTACAGTAAATTTTATTATGTTGCTGTTTACTGTGCTTTAATTCATTAATCAATGATCGTCCCTTTTCTGCTAAGTTTTTAGATTTTTCTATGTGGTATTCTAAAAACGTAGATACTGTAATTGGTTCTTTTACTTCAGTTAAAAATCTTAAATGATCTGTTGCGCAAAAAGTGACATGGTCATTAAATTTTTTTTTTCCGAGTAATTGAGTCCATGATGGAAATGTGGATAACAATAGTTGTAATCGTTCACTGTATAATGCAGAACAATAGTATGCGTTAGCTTCATTTATAGAAGTAGCAGATTCTATCATTTGAATAGCTTTCGTATAAAATTTATCTATATGCAAAAATAGTGCATTTGAAGAAAAGGATATGTTTTCAACAATGTATAGGTAAGAAAATACTTTATCAGCTTCTTCTAATTCATACATCTTATAATACTCATATTTCTCACTAATATAGTTTGATTTGATCTTTATAGCTAAATTTGATTTATAATCACTTGTTAAATTATTTTCATACGCACTGCAAGCTAGAACTAAAATCTGTTTTACTGTTTCTTCGAATTCCACAATATTCTCAATCGTGCTTAAATAAATGATGCATTTGAGATAAAATGTTTTAACCACATCTAATTTATTTTTAAAGCAATCTAAACTGTCAAAAACTTTAATAATACTGAAAATGTCCACTTCTATCAATGTGTTTGGCAAATCAATCATTTTTCCTAATATGTAATTGTAACAATGAAAATTGTAATCATCAAAATAGCAATTGTTGAAAGCAAATGCAGTTGCATTCAGTAAAATATCTGAGTATCCGACAACCAGTTTCTCTGGTGCTTCATTACTTTTCAAATATTCATGAAAAAAACTTATGAAAAAATGAAAATTAATTTTTTCGCTGAGTGCCTGATACAAATTTATAGTTATTCCATCAAATCTTATAACTAAAACAATAAAAAAAATATTTGAACTCCTGTAGTTTTTTATTATCACGTTGCTAACAAGTTTGTCAATCACTATCACACTTACTGGTAAATTTGTTAGTTTAAGAATGATCTTCAATAAATTTAGTTGTTCCGGTAGAGCATAAAGAACATGAAATTTATGTAGGCATAAATTTAGAATAATTCCATGGTGCTTAATGCCATAAAGCATTTCATGTAATTTTTCATATTCATCTTGACCATCTAGACAATTTTCTTCAACTTCTAAATTTAAATTCTTTTTATTTTCCAATTTATGTGAACACTTATTGTGCGTACATCCAAGTTTTGTACATTTTAAAAACTGAAGGATCCCTTTTCGATTCTGTAATATATAAATGTACAAATTATGACGCTTTATTCTTCTTTCTAAAATATAACAAGCTTTTTCCCAAACTTCATCGTTCTCTTTTTTTAATTTATTATCACAGTCAAAAATGAGTAGTCCTTTAACAACTGCAACTATTTCTTCATAGGAAACAACAGGTTTTGAAGGCATTTTTTAAAAAAACTTCTTAATCTAAATTAATTACCTGTATAACAAAAAAAAAAGATTTATTAGTATGAATAGTAACACATTTTTATAATTTTTATTTAAAGTTTACTGAATGATATAGTGGTTATTCTTTCATTAAAATATTTATTAAGAATTAAAAATGAATAAATGCCTTTAATTAATCATCATCACTAACTTTGTCACCTTCTGCGTTTAGTACATAAAAAAATACCATACAATGAAAATATAAAAAGTTTCTGAACAAGACTACTATTATTTAGTAAACGACTTTCATTAGAATGAAAAACAAATGAAGCTCGCAGCATCTGATTTGAAACTTTAGTGTGTGGCGCCACATGTGTGCAGGGTTACCAAATGTAGCTTTAAGAACCGCGAAATATAATAAATTCATATTTCAAACTTAGTAATTTTTAGATTTAATTATATGTGATAATGAAATCTACATTAAATTTACGGCTATTCTAATTTATTTTTTTTTTCACAACTACTTAATAAACGGCTAAACGGCATCTGGATTGTTCCGATTTACGTTAAAAATAAACAGAATATTTATATAAATGCAAATCTTACTAAAAGGAAATATATTATTACTATAGGAAAAAGCTTGAACTAACTAAATACTGAAATATAATGATTTACTTACATTTTATTTTGGATTGGACTGAATAAAATGTCTGGATCCAGTTTTATCAGAACCTGACTATGTTGATTGGAAATACCTTTCTCTTCCAATTAGTTCATGAGGAGATCATACAAATACTGTAAGAAAGTGTATATGGTTAATTATAATAATAGGAACATGAGTGATATAAGTGAGAGAAAAAGTTTTATTAAACTTATCCCATCAATGATTTCACCTCCAACTGCGTACACATTTTCTGTGTGTTCTCCCTCATGGAGCGAAATTTCATCAACACCAAAAATGTCATCTGTAAAAAGAAATTAATAATATTTAATAAAATAATGTTTGTGTGAGATAAAATCAAGTAGTATAAAACTTGAATGTAACAGTTCTATTCAAATTTATTTTCCATCAATGAAAAATAAATCTTTACATAAAAATGTATTACTTTCACAAAGGTAAATTATCAGAATGAATATCGACAAATCATTCTGCACTCAAACTTTGTGACTCACATACAAACATTACGTATAAGATACATACTGTGACCATCCTCATCTCCAGGAGCACCAGGTTCATTATTGAAGAAGCAAGAAAACGACAGGGTCTGGTTTCCCCTCTTAATCTCAAGTTCAAAATTTGGTTTGCTCTTCATCTCGCCTGTGTCAGGTTTATCATCCCTCTGGTCCAGCTCTGGCTCTGCGTCTAAATCAACTCTGTGGTTAACATTAAAGGATATCGTGATTCTTAAATAAAAACATCTCTATTGATCGTCAATTTTGCATAAAGCTTCCAAATCATCTTTCAGATTCTTACTTCTCATCACCGCCGCTGACTTTGGTGAGTGTGACTTTAGCTCCATTGAGAGAAACTTTGAAGCCTTCGAAGTCTGTGGGGATAGTCTTCAACTTGAGTGCTTTCTTTTCAGCAACGATCTCCTCTGCCAGAAATTCCACGAGTTCCTTCTCGGCTACAGTGTTAAAATATATAATATATTAATCCTCATGCAATAACTTGATTATGTACTTATAGTTGTATCCCATTATAGAGTTGTCCCTTCTAATCACGTGTTTCGTCATCGCGAAAAAGCAACGTAATATCGCGCCGACTCAATGAAATTTAAGAAAAAAGAACTCTCACCCTTGGTATGAGCAAATCTGCAGGAGGCGCATCCACAGGGATTCCTGTGGTTGTTCTTGCTGAGACTCGTCGCCGACGAAGAGGTAGCGAGACTTATAGGCTGCTGAAACGTGGTCCACAGAGTTCTGCTGCTGCCCGTCTGCACGTTGAGCCGTCCGGCGAACTTGACCGGCGCCGCGGTCGTGGCACCCACCAGGTTCTTAAGGCTTGGCAACCACAGTAGGGCGTTCCTTGTGATTGCGCTCATCCTGTCGTTGGGAATGAGTTGAACTCGTCGGCGAGATGAAAAGACGATCGACCGCGTGGAGCCTGCGCGCAGACAGCCGGTTATAACTTGCGAGAACGGCTAAGGTGGTGGCCGGCTCTTCGTCCTCGAGAGCAGCCGCGAGCAGTGTGCGCAGGTCTTTCGCGAT
This sequence comes from Torymus aiolomorphi, assembly GCA_036365515.1. Classification (NCBI taxonomy): domain Eukaryota; kingdom Metazoa; phylum Arthropoda; class Insecta; order Hymenoptera; family Torymidae; genus Torymus; species Torymus aiolomorphi. The sequence goes on along the minus strand of CM070877.1, from coordinate 79,191,296 downwards.
AATCGCGAGCAAACTTTATGAATCCAGGAGACGAGCCAATGAGAATTGAGTTTTGAATGGACACTGATGATGAAAAGTTGGTTTTGATAATACCAGAGACAATAAACAGTTTACTCTGATACAAATCCATCTACACCTTTACCCTGCATGAAATAAATAAGTAAATGCTATTATTAAAAAAATATTTTCATTCATAATATTAGATTCTACAGATTGTTCGGTTACAATGTGCACTCTAACTTTTCACATAATATATTATATAATTAAAGAAATATTTTCTTACCCGAGTAACTCCTTTAATAATCCCAAGTAAATGTAGCAACCGTATATTAATTTTTTTTACTCATACAGTCCATTAGTTTCTATATTATTGGCTAGTCATTTGTATCAATTTCTGATGATGACCTTTTATATTCGTGCTGCAACATACTATTCACATTTTGAGGATATCTATCGCATTTTGAAGTGCGTCTTCTCTTTCTGCAATAGTTTAATAATCATTTAATATTATTACTGTAACTATAAATCATATTATATAATGTGTATATATATATTATAATACAAACCAGCATTTGAAATCGAAATCCTTTTTAATCACATAAAAAAGTGGACCTAAATTGATTAATAAGGGACCTGGTTTTAGTATTTTATATACTGTTTCTACAGCCCCAATAATTCTCCTCTGTATACACCTATACAAAACAAGCATATTAGATTGATTTTTTAAAATTATAAAATATTTTGTTTCATAAAAATATATTAAAAGTAGTTATTAAGTAGTCACCTCAAGAAAATCCTCATCTGCCGTAGAAAATTGTGCATTTCCTGGGATCAGATCACTATGATTTAGATCTGGGAAAAATACTTCTTGAGTTTGATGTTCTGGCTGTAGATTATTCATACATACATACTGATGAACCCATGGGTGAACTTTGTATGTATACCTTATTTAATTTTAAATAAAATTTAAATGTCCAGCATTACTAAAAACAATCAACAATTAACAACTAATAAATGAATAATAAATAATCAATGGTTGTTTTGACTATTTTCTAAACAAAACATTTAATAGAATACTTACTTATTTAAGACAAAATGAGCTGCAAAGAGGATGAAGAGTGAGAACTCATTGTCTTGACAAGTGTAGCCCCTCTTGGCGATCTCATCATTTTTGATTTTCATTCTGAACGGTTATCTATCATTTTATGATTATCGTTGTTTTCAATGTATTTTTTAACCTCTTGCCAATGTTCTCTGTATTTACTTAACAGTTTCTGATAATGTTTTGGAAGTGAGATGAGATATCTTTATTCAGTTTTCTCCACTCTCTACAACGAATGAGGCCTGAAAAAAAAGGAAGCAAGATGTAAAATCAAAAAACTTTCCATTACCTAAGTAGATGATCATTTGAGCTATCTACATTGATAACTTACATCATTCTCCAATTTAAAAAGCAGAGATTGTCATATGCATAAGATACAATCGAATGCACTGTTGTTATCACTGCAATAAATTATGCCCTAACTGGCTAACATGATACTTTGACATAATAACATCCCAAGGCTATAGTCTATATTGATATAGAAAAGTTCGATAACAAGATGCCCATTGAACCATCTTAGGATTTATACCTGGAGATTGTTGCTGCAAAAACAGTTTCAAAATTAGCATGCTAATACTTACAATATGTAACATTAACATGATGATTGATTTAAGAAATGTACTAAAATAGGTGCAGGAATATCGCATGATATTCATGAAGTTACATTAATTATAAAATGTATAAATCGACAAAAAGTATGATTGTCTTACATAAACTCGTGGGAGAATAATCTCCCCCAAACTAGTATCAAAATGTACTAAAAATCTGCTTCATACTCCAAAAATATAGAATTATTTAATAAAAATTACTCACATAAGATGACATTGGTCAAAACATGATCTCTGAACTCTGATACATTTCCTGCTATGTTGCCCATATCGCCTGTTCTTGTACATTCCCATTATTATAGTACGTAAAAGGGCAATTATCAACATAGAGTTTGTTGAGATGTTCCACTAGTAATATTTATCAATGCCCAAGCTAATATAATATAGAAATTAATAAAATTTACATTTTCTATCTAGACCTAACCTATTTTTTTACATTACCTTTATTTTTCTGAGTCCTGGGTTTTCTAAAATTGACATTGTCTAAAAAACGTAGAATCAAAACCAGAAGCAGGTACAACCAAAATTTTTCTATCGAAATCTCTACCTATATCAATGAGCTTGTCAAAAAAAAGCAAACAGACATGTATAAGTTATGTAAAATTTTTGCAGCAATCAGATGTTATATACTTACTTGTTTATTAAAGTGATATTTCAATCATCTTGAATTACTGAATCCAGTGTATTAAATCATGGCACCAGGTACCAGATGTTTGTCGCACCCTGGTACCTGGTGCCCACCCTCTTCGCGGATACCGATACTATTGGTATAGGAATTGGAATCTGCGAGAGTGTGAAAAAGACGCGGGCTCTGATAGTCTGATAGACGTTTACTGTAAGGAACTGGCGTTCCTTGGAATACAAAATGGAAGCAGACCGACCTTTAAGCCCCGTTTGCAATGGGAGCAATCGATCAAACCCTTTTACACTACTCATTCACGCGTATTGCTAACATGAGAATAAACCTTATGATTCGTGGAAATGATTGGAAATAATAATAATAGGTTAAAAATTATAACAAATACGGAGATTATTATTAATAATACTACAAATGCTATTAAAATCTTGGGAATAATTGATGTTCTGATAATCATTTAAATAACAGAAGCAACGCTGTCATAATTTCAGGTTAAGAAACAACCATATAATAATAATTAACAAATCATGAGCATCACCGTCGCTGATAATTAACTGTTAAAATATAAAGCTTATAATTATTTAAGAATGCGCGGTATTGTATAGCAAACTTTGCGCGACGTATAATCGGAGGATAATAACGTTGTGCAACGTTGTGTAAATAAACAAATATAATAACTAAAAATAGTTAAGGAGTTGATTAGCAACAATCATCATAACCGACTAAGGATATTAATAATATTAATAACAATAATTTATCACAAGAGCTAAAGATAAACAATAAAACGCAATTATAGATAATTAACAACAAATTTAAGAACAATCTCGAGTTATCCGGATAATTGGCTATTCTTGGAGGTACTGACGTGTAATAACAACAATTGTTTATAATTAAGTAGTTTTCCGGGACAATAGTAACCAAACGTTGCTCAACGCAAATTGAAGGTTAATAATATCATGCAACGTTATAAAGTTAACGAACTACGACCAATCCGAGAATGATTAATATCAATTGCAATAAATAAATAAAGCCATTATTATGCAATTATCAACGGTATTTACTAGAAAATTAGGAGTTGTGTAATAAAACGTAATTTGAACATACAATTAATTAATAATATCATAACTATTGGTTTATTGATTAATAATGTTAATAGTACTGATAAATAATACTAAAAATAATTGCAATTTGATAGACAATTAAGACAACATGCAACAATGTTATGCAACGTATAGTTAATAATGATAACATATAAACCTAACTTGAGAGGTTAATAAAGATTAATTAAAACAATTAAACTGAGTAATTAATAAAGTTATTAGCGATAGTTTATCAGTTAGTTAACAATTTATTGTTTTAAGCACTTTTCAATAATAAATTGAGATCATTATGATTAATAAGGAAGAGACCGGATAAATAAATAAAGTAACAATAAATTACCGGTGATACAAGTTGCATAATATGTTGATTAATATTATTATTAATAATACGTCATTAAACGTAATCTAACATACATGACAATCTGTTGCAGAGTATTCTAACGGACATTTTATTCCAAGAACCCCTAGGTAGTAAACAATTCCATGAAATTACGTAATAGGTAACCGGCCAAAAGGGGAACCAATAAGAGAAGCAGTATCTCCTACCACAGAAGAAGGGGGCGGAGCCTCCTTTCAGATTTTGACGTCCTACAGCACTTCCACAGGCTATAGATGTATTTCAAGTTTTTACCACCAGAGGGAGAGGGATCATCCTCAACGGCTTTCAGGTCCGCGCTCACCATATAAAAGGGAGCCCAGTACACCGACGGGCAGTCTCGCTTAGAGAAATAATCCAATCTTGTACCTATCAGCATCCACGTATCTTCAAGGATTACGCTGAATATATATAGTTATATCAAGATCAACGCATTTTCAACGATTTTATATCAAGTTTCAACGGTTTTCATCAAGTGTTAACTGTTAACAAGTATTAACAAGTTTCAACAATCTTCAACGAGTTTCAACAAGTTTGAACGAGCTTTAACCAGTTTCAACGAGTTTGGACGAGTTTCGAGAAGTTTCAACGAGTTTTCAACAAGTTTTAATTACTTCGACGATCTTTCAATGAGTCAACTACATTCAACAACAACAAGTTAACAACAACGAAAGGATCAACAACCTCACCAATCGGAGGAGGGAGAGCTGTCCTGCCCAAGGTTTTTGAGGCTGTGGTTTTCCTTGGGACTTCAGGGTGAATACCAGGACAACGGGTGATTGAAATTGGGTCCACGGCCGTCCATATCGAAGGAAGAACCCCAATCAACACCGAATCCGACGGATAAATCAGATAACATATAAATATATATATATATATATATATATATATTTGCAAATCGTCTCGTCTTTAAGGTCGATTAAGAGATTCGAGTCATAATAGCCAATTTAAGGATCGATAATTTACAACTTAATACACTCTTTATATTTAACTCTGTGTTAAAGAATAACGAATTAGATAAGATTTTAAGAAGTTAAGATTATTAAGATAATTAAGATCATTTAATATAAATTAGACTTTATTTTTAAATATTTCAAATCATAATAACTAAATTCAAGGATAAATAATTTACGATTTAAAGTATATATCAATTAACTGTTTATAATTAATTCTACATTTTAAAAGTATAATAAGGTAGATAAGTCTCTAAGAATTTAAGATATAAGATTAGTAAGGTTACTTAATACAAATACGTAATAAATTCTCTTTATTAATTTCAATTAAGGATTTTGAATTGCAATAACAAATTCAATTCATTCAATTAACTTTTATATTAATTTTCGTACTTTTTACATAGCATCTAGTAAAGATAGATAAGATTTCTAAGTTAACCAGTTAATAATTAATAATTTTATGTAATAACTAATACCATCCACGAATGTAACATCAATTATATCTTTGATTAATTTTATTTAAATTTATATTTGTGCATAAGACGATAGCGTAGTCTTTAAATCAAAATTCAAACTATAAAATAACAATTTATGTCACTTAATTTATAATTTGAGAAAGTGTAATAAATTTATTTCTTGTGCTATTTGTACTTTTGTACTTAATTGGACGACGATCCCACTGCCTATATAAAACCCTAGGGCCATTCTAGAATTTCATTTGTCAAATATTACATTCGCTTGCCGCTCTATATTAAAGACTTTAGTTTATGGCCACTGGGTTCGTAACATTACTAGACGTCTGCGCATGCGCGCGCTGCTCCAAAAACGTTTAATTTGATCTAATTCTTTTTTTATAATTTAATATTATTATTAATAGGTTTTTCCGAATTTGGAATTTGGGGGCGATACGCGCACATGTCGCGCAATCGAATACCGTAGTAAATAATTGCAAAAATTATTTTCTATTATGAGTAATACAAAATTTAATTATGGGGGTTAAACCACTAGCCCCCAAACAATTTTATTTTTTATCTCAAAAACGACAGCTCGCGCAAAAAAGTTCTAAGAAACATTTTTTTATATTTTTTAATGCGCAATCGATCTATATTTTTTGTTTTTGGATATTTTATACATGGGATCTAACTTCATGAAGCTGGATGGGGCCAGCCTAACTAGTCTGTCCTGACTCTGAAATACACGTTGCAACGTCGCGCTTACACTCGGTCACTCACTAAAGCAAATTCTCTGCCTTGAACTTAACACTGATCGAAAATAACTACATCTAGTTATTATTTCCTGTTTCCGAACTCCGGGGACCATCACTGGGCGCTTGCAATCTTTCTATTCATCTCTGGTTTGAGCAGCGTTGGTTTATCCAATAGTCTACGCTCAAAGTTCATGACTGTAGACGAGTGGCGCCATGACGTCATATCATTGAAACTCATGCGCGAATATGAATAAAATTTGAAATTTTGTCGAATGAGCTTACGTTTAATTCATAAATAATTTTTTTTTTATTTTTGCCTTTTTATTATATTAAAAAAGGATTATTTATGAATAGCTTATTCGACAAAATTTCAAATTTTATTCATACTCGCGCATGAGGTGCAATGATATGACCATGTGGCGCCACTTGTCTACAGTCATGAACTATGAACGTAGACTTTTGGATAAACCAGCGCTGGGTTTGAGTCAAATTTCAATTGGTTTTTGGTTCTGGTTGACATTTTTAGATATTGCACTAAAGGAAATATTAATATACGGAAGCAAGTTCATGTTATTTGTTTCTATGTTCATATAAAGTAAAATATAAAACTAACGAATAGCTTATTGTTCTTATTATATGCACATCCACAGTAAACTAAGTACACTGTATTATATTTGAATAAAAATATTTAATTAAAAAGTTTTTACTACTTAAATGGAAATGGAAATCGAGATATATAAGAGAGATTTGAGAAATAGATTAACACCAATTCAATGGTATGTTACGCAAGAAAAAGGAACTGAAAGGTAATCGATAAATTGATAACTAGAAATAATTTTAATTATATCGTTGATTCTCTACGTAAAATATAAAGTAAAGTTTTTTAAATGATAAAAAATTTTGAATCAACAAGTTTATATTTAAAATAAAAATTATTATTAGTATTTTCACTGTTGATCCTGTTTGATCTTAAATTTTAATATTGATTAATAATAAAACTGATAATTAATTTTAATTTTAAATATAAATTGTTTCTAAATATAACTCATGTGAAGGTTATATCATTGATTTGTCAACAAGGTAAAAGAAATAAATCTTTTCTCTATTTATAAAATATATATGAATTCTATGCATAATGAAATATATTTATTTTTTCAAATTTAAAATTACATTGGCAATTTAAATATATCTCGTTTTGGTAAATTATAGAAAAGAAACACTTAACCATTGTAATTGAATAATTCTATTCGTCCTGATAATTAATAAAATGTTTTACACGGGAACTTATTTTACTCTGTTTTAAAGATTGAATGTGTTTTATCAATCATATTCTTTTAACTGATAATGGGATTTTTTAAATACGATTATTGGCCAGAGTTGCTAGATGGAAATTTTTTGCCTTACTCAAAGAATGTGATGTCATTTACACGTGAGTGAAAAGGGTAGAGGATCGCCATGTGGTAACTCTGTCATCGGCCATTACCTTATACCTATATTTGTGTTATATTTGTTTCAAATTTCAAATAATATATATATTTGTCAATTGTTTCACAATCTATAGATATTTAGGACAAAATTACAATTTATTAAGAACCCATGTGCATCAATAGCTAAAAATCAATTCTTTAATATCTTCTTAAGTAAATCCAACTCCCAAAAAGTTAACTAAGCCATATTGTTATGAACTATATTTATAACAATACAATAAGAAAGTGTTTTGATAAATAGCTTTACATTACAAAGATAAATTACTTATTTAAGGGGATATCGGAGCTTATACAAAGTTACTTAGTTACCAATATTTTAGTATTTTACGTTACATTTTCAAATTTTGGTTTCTATGAATTGTATGAGATCCATTGTTCTTCGCATCATTGCAAACAGTGGATGACTGCAATCATTTGACAAAATTTGAAAAAAAATAATAATAAATTCAGTGTAGGGACCTGTCATTAGTTCCGACATCTCTTTAAGAATATTATATTTATTAAATTATATTATTGTTTGTAATTCATATTACAGAACATGATGTAATTCCCTGTTGATCAAAGAGCAACTCAACTTGTGTTGTTCTTTGGTTACTGACTGATATTCACAAAAGTAATGAATTGCGCAATGAAAACAATTTGGAAAATGAATATTAGTTATTATTAATCTAATTACATTCAAAAAGATCTACATATTATATGCAAAAGTGAAAATACATCATGCAAGGCATATTTCTAGTGATGATATATATATATATATATATATATATATATATATATATATATATATATATATATATATATATATATATATATATATATATATATATATATATATATATATATATATATATATATATATATATATATATATATATATATATATATATATATATATATATATATATATATATATATATATATATGAAATAAACTACACCATTGGAAAGTACAACTCTTAAGCTTTATATATATATATATATATATATACACGTTTTTGGAGAGGTTCTTTTTCTCAGAGTTGCCTATGTTAACGTGACTAAAGAAATAATGACCCCGGGGTTATAGACTCTAGAAAATGGCCGACAACTCTCCAAAACCGATCATATATATCTTTGCCGGTGTGAAGAGGCTCTTCAAAACCGGAGAAACTCTTTAAAACCGGTATATGATATCTCGAAAAGCTCGTCAAAACCGCGAAACGACATATAATATTGAAAGCCATTTTTCTCAAAGTATATCATGTTTTTTTTTTCAAAATAAACTACACCATTGGAAAGTACAACTCTTAAGCTTCAAAACCCTATCTTAGAGAAGTTGGAGAAATAAAGGGTTTAAAAGTAACAACATGAAAAAGACAGCGCCGAGGGTCCACGCGAGCCCCTCGCGCCCGTGCGTACGGCACGTTTAAGTGCACGCTCTGTCCAATTCGCTAATAATCGTGTACCAAGTCTCTCAAAAAAGAACTAAGGACATATATCGATAGATTTTTTCCTGCTCTTTCCAATGGTGCTATTATTTTTATTCCGAAATGCTTCCTTCTAGTTGAAAATTCCATTTGAATGTTTAAACTCTATTTTTTCAATAAAATATCAGTCTTTTCTTCCAAATGAATTATATTCTTCAAAAGTACAAGTCTTAAACTATAAAATATTATATTTTTAAGTTGAAACATGAAAAGTTCAAAAATAGTAAGATCAAAAAGACAGCGGCTGCCCGAACTTTTTACGCTATGCTCAAGGGCGGATTAATACACGCGATGTGCTATTTCGCCCTTTCTTTTTTGTAAATATAAAATGTTTTGTAACTTACAATGCCAGTGCGTGGACATAATTTTGTGGATCTAGTTGTAACAGTTAGTATAATATTACAATGAACATTGTTCATTTATATAACAAACTTCGGGTACTAATCCCGAACAGAAGCATTTCGGAATAAAAATAATAGCACCATTGGAAAGAGCAGGAAAAAATCTATCGATATATGTCCTTAGTTCTTTTTTCAGAGACTTGGTACACGATTATTAGCGAATTGAATAGAGCGTCCACTTAAACGTGCCGTACGCACGGGCGCGAGGGGCTCGCGCGGACCCTTGGCGCTGTCTTTTTCATGTTGTTACTTTTAAACCCTTTGTTTTCCCAACTTCTCCAAGATAGGGTTTTGAAGCTTAAGAGTGTACTTTCCAATGGTGTAGTTTATTTTGAAAAAAAAACATGATATACTTTGAGAAAAATGGCTTTCCATATTCAACTCGAGTTTTCGTCCGGAAGGAAGCGTTTCGCAATAAAAACAATGGCACCATTGGAAAGAGCAGGAAAAAATATATCGATATAGGTCCTTGGTTTTTTTTTTCAAAGACGCAGCATACGATTATGAACGAGTTAAACAGAGCGCCTTTTACGCGAAAAAAGGCACCGCGCGCGCTCGGTGGCCCGTTTCTGCTGGACGCTCCCATATATATATATATATATATATATATATAACCTACAGCAGATGTGATCAGTGACTGACTTTCGAAGAGGCACGGATTTTAAAATTGTACATGGAAATGTAATAAACGTAAATAATAAAAAATAGTGGATTTTTGTTAAAATGTGTTACATACTAAATTCTTTTAATAAGAAGTGACACAATTAAAAATCGATTACCAGTTTTATAACGCACACATTTTCTGATAAAAACAAGCTCTGTTTTACAAGCAACATGCAGTTACATGCAAGAAGTGTAAAAAAAATGAATTCTATATATATCCCCTGCTAGAAAAATGTAATAGAAATCGATAACGATAATTCAATCGGTTTTGAGTCTGAATCTTTCACCCGATTTTTACAGTAGAAGTCGATAACGGGAGAGAAGTGAATGAAAGCATATAGAAAGTAATAGAAAACACAAAAATTAAAACTCATTGAAACCGATATCTTTATTTTTCATCGGTATCGACTTTAATTGTTTTTTAACCGATAGGATATAATCGATTTTCATTTAAAACTAGGTAGTATAGATAATAATCGGGTTTAATGGACAAAGTAGGGTGAAAGATTTAGTATCAAAAGATATAGAAAATTGGGTTCAAATGCATTCTATTGTTTTTAATAATTAATAATAATAAGCTTTATTATTATTAATTATTATTATTATAGTGGTCGACAACATACGTATCTTAAGCTCGGTTATAAAACTAATTGGCACCGAAACTGTAAGAATCTCAGCGATCTATAGATCACACAATATAAAAAAGTATGAATTTGTTCATAGCCTGAAAAAATTCCTAAGAGACCAATTAAATACTAAGAACCATTGTATAATCGGGGATTTTAACATTGATATATTAGACGAAAATTTTAGTAAGACTGACTCAACAGATAACCTTATAACACAAGAATTTTTAAATGATCTCTTGGAACATAAATTTACGCCATGCTTTACTGGAATAACAAGGCCTTCATCTGATAATAAAAGACGTACCTGCATCGACAATTTCTATATAAAAACTAGAAATATAAATATTAATTCATTTAAAATAACGAATCCATTTAATGATCACTACCCATTATTTATAACTATAGATAAATTAGAACTAAATGAGCCGAACAAATTCAATATGAAATCAATTAATTACAACAAGTTAAAACATGTTGCAAATAATTCAAACTGGTACTCAATATTGTCTATGCAGGATCCTAATCTTGCAGTTAACGCATTAATTGACATGATAAATAATTGTATTGATGCGTCCACTACCAAAAAACAATTTAAAAATAAACTTCCGAGAAAAAATTGGATTACTAGTGCTATTATAGTCTCGTGTACTACTAAAGAGACACTGTATATCTTATGGAAAAACAATCCCACTTCTGAAGCCCTAAAAAAAGAGTATAAAAATTACACTAAGATATTGAACAAAGTTATTAAAGAAGCAAAATTTAAATATGAAAAGGAAATGGTAAAACGAAATAGCGGAAACTCTAGGGAATTATGGAACATAATTAAAACTAAATTAGGGAAAAATAGTGTGCATGATAATCCAATAAAATATATATACGAAAACAATCAAAAAATCGAAAATAAAACTGATATAGCAAATGCTATGAACATCTATTTTTGCAAAATAGGACCAAATTTGAGTGCTCAATTTGCTAATATAAATAATAATAACCTGAAAGTTCCAGATAGGAATCCTGAATCCATTTTCTTTCGTCCGACAGATTTTGCTGAGATATACAAAATAATCAATACATTGAAAAATAAATCTGGAGGTGTAGACAATATTAACGCTAAATCTTTGAAAATTCTCTCTGAATATATATGTGTGCCCTTAGAATATATCTTCAATTTATGTATTGTGAAATCTATCTGGCCTGACGCGCTCAAAAATGCTGAGGTAGTCCCTATTTACAAGGCTGGTTAAAAATCTAATATCAGTAAGTACAGACCAATCTCTTTAATATCGAACATTGCAAAAATTTTTGAAAAAATAATTTATAATAGATTATACCACTTTTTTGAAAAACATAACATAATATCAGAAAAACAATACGGTTTCGTTAAAAATAGGGGAACTACTGACGCATTAAATTATATATCAAATATCATATACGAAAACTTAGATAAAAGTAAACCAATAATTGTTGCTTTTCTAGACTTAGCCAAAGCATTTGACACTGTTAATCATAGAGTTCTTTTAGATAAGCTTGAACGATACGGAGTAAGGGGTAGTGCCTTAAAACTGATGGCTAGCTATCTCACAGATAGGCGGCGAAGAGTAAAAATTCAAGACTGTAAAAGTGAATATAAAGAATTTACTACGGGTGTTCCCCAAGGAACTATATTAGGACCATTACTTTTTATACTTTATGTCAATGACTTACTAGGAAGTATGCAAAATGACACAATCATGTCCTATGCTGATGACACGGTTATCATATCAAGTGACAACATATGGTCCTCAGCTCAGGAAAAAATGTGTGCTTACCTTAATCATGTGGCCAAATGGCTTGCACAAAATAAACTGTCACTAAATATAGATAAAACGGTCTATATGACTCTCGGAAACTACTGTGACAGTGTGCCTGGCACACTAAACATCAAAATAGGAACGCAATTAATAAAAAGAGTTGATAAATACTTAGGGCTGTATTTCGACTACAATATGAAATGGGATAAGAATATAAGATATATCATTAAAAAAACCAAATACCTAATTTTTGTCTTTGCCAAGATAAAAAATATGATGGATACAAAAACATTAATGATAATATACTATGCTTTCTTTCATAGTCTAATCAATTATGGGGTAATTGCCTGGGGTGGTGCGTACGATAATAATATGAAATTAATACAATCAACACAAAACAAAATATTGAAAATCATAAATAAAAATAAATTCTCTCAAACTAATCCACCTCTTGAAATAAAAAAATTATTCCAGTTAGAGTCAATATCCTTACATTATTCTACATTAAGAAATAAATATATAAACAGTGCGAGCAAGACCAGAAACAAAACAATTCAATTACCTAAATATGATAAAAGAATTAGTGATAAAAATAGCTACTATGAAGCTATAAGGGTCTTTAATGGGCTATCTAAGGATCTCAAAGTTATGAATTTAAGTAGACAATTAATGAAGAAAAAATTAAAAATGTTTATAGTAAAAGATGCAATATAATTTCAAAATAATAATTAAATCTTAACCAATATATCTAACAAATTATTTAACTCTTATTTATGTACTACAATGGATTTTATCGATGTTAACAAACACTACGCACATACCATTATATAGTTTTTAAGAATTTTGTAGTTTGTAATATTTTTTTTAGTTTGTAAGTTTTCTATGTACCAGATCTACACACAGGCAATAATATTTGCCTCAGTAGGATTTACTTATGTATATTTCGTATATAATAATGTAATGTAAATGTATTCTGAAAATAAATAAATAAATAAATAAATAAATTTATTAACATGATAGTTAAATTTTTACATTGTATTTTCATTATAAATTCTTCTAATCGCCTTGGTACCTTGCTGTGAAGTGTTTGCGCCAGTGTGTCTGTTCGTGTTGTCTTACTCAACTAAACTAACTTTTCTTATATATAACCTAACAAAGATATTGGTATCAAAAATACAAAAATATAAATCTATAAACCTCTCTTAGTGTGTGTGTGTATGTTTTTGTGTTTTTGTCAGTATACTTCTCTTCCCTTCTTTGGTAGTCTATTCTTCTTCTTCGCTCTCCTGCTGCTTTTCTTCTATCTTACTCTCCTCCTCCTTCTTTTCCTCTTTCTCTCCTGTTTTTCTTTGTACTTCCTCCCTTCTCCTTCCTATTGTTTTTAATATATTTCGATTACTTTGGGATGGATTGCTTCCTATCGAAATGATCTATCGGTTTTTGTCGAGTTCAAATGCATTCTATTGTTTTTAATATATTTCTATTACTTTGGGATGGATCGTTTCCTATCGAAATGATCTATCGGTTTCTGTCGAGTTCAAATGCATTCTATTGTTTGTAATATATTTCTATTACTCTGGAATGGATTGCTTCCTATCGATATAATCTATCGGTTTCGGTCGAGTTCAAATGCATTCTATTGTTTTTAATATATTTATATTACTTTAGGATGGATTGCTTCCTATCGAAATTATCTATCGGTTTCGGTCGAGTTCTATCCTTTTCATGACAAAAATACGTTTATTAAAATCGATAAAAAAACAATTATATTTTACGATTCGTATATCATCCCAGTGAATAGAATTGAATCGATTATTACAAGATATATTTTATTTACTGGGATATTGACCAATCGACTTCACCTATAAACTTAAACATTTTCACGAATCGTTTTTTATAAGTTTTAATATTATCTTATCATTTTTAATTTAATTTCATGACACAATTATGGAGGACTTTAATCAATTGGTTATAATGATAATTTGAAGCTTCCTTTTTCGATGGAAATGGAAAATGTATTAAAATGTAAAAAAAGTACAAAAATGTAAATAAGTATATGAGGCGTTTCACGTCAACTGCCCTAGATCGGCACGCGAGTACCAAATCGTGCTATTTCCAACTCATGTTTATGATACTAAAATGTACTTACAAAAATTGTTTGATAAGCGTTTTCAACGTGTCTTTTCATCAGCTTTCCAATGATATAGGACGTTTTCCCGAAATTTTTCATTTTCACCTTCAAAAACTGCAAAACATCTTATATCTCAAAAACCGTGCTGGGGCAGTTGACGTGAAACGCCTCACATATGAAAGTGTATATGTTATTTTCCAGAAATATGTGTGTGTGTGTGTGTGTGTGTGTGTGTGTGTGTGTGTGTGTGTGTGTGTGTGTGTGTGTGTGTGTGTGTGTGTGTGTGTGTGTGTGTGTGTGTGTGTGTGTGTGTGTGTGTGTGTGTGTGTGTGTGTGTGTGTGTGTGTGTGTGTGTGTGTGTGTGCGCGCGCGCGTGTGAATCATAATTGTGATATCTTTACGCATGCTAGGTAAAAAAATCTTGGGTGTAATTGGAAGTTTTGCGATACTGTACACATTGTAGGTATATTACGTAAGTAATTTATTATTTAATAATAATAATAATATTTATTATTGAAATCTAACTCCTAACTAGGGCGGAGTCATTACGTAAATTTTTTTTTGTTTAAAAATTATATTTTAAAGTCCGCTTCATTTAATTGAAGTGGGTCTTTATAATCTTCTTCGTCTTCAACAGAGGAATAATCATCTGTTGTTAATGAATCCTTCTCGTCTTCATCAACGTAGGCCTGGGCAAAACCATGAGATTCTTCACTTTCAATAGTTCTCGAGCAATCCGGTTGCTCATTCTGAATCTCTTGGGAGCAATGAGATTCCTTATTTCGAATATCTTTAAAGCAATGAGGTAATGCACCATCCCCTGGTTTAGTTTGAGGTTCATTATTTTGAATATTTTTAGAGCAGTGGGGTAATTGATTATCCTCTGAGTTTGTTTGACCTGGTGTCAAGCAACTAGTGCGATGGTGTACTTAAGCGACGAATCACCGAGCCCGAACACCCGTAAATAAAAATAATTGTTAACCTCCTCCCTCTTCCTCTCGCTTTCTCGCGACACTTACCGTCCAAAAGGAGATTCCGCTGTGATGTCGTACGTTTGGGCGAGCTACGATGCTGAAAAAGGTTGGGAAGGGTACTGCGCTAAATAAATATTCCAAACACCAACTTCAAGTAAACTCTTATTTTATTCAAATCGAAAATCCCTACTACAAGTAGCTAATTCCACTCTTACGCACACACTCACTCTTCTCACTCTCGTGAAACTCGTCGACACCGCTCGGAAACTCGCTGATAAACTGAAACCTGCCGCGACGCGATTCGGAGAATCGCTGCCACACGTATCTCTCTCTCTCTCTCTCTCCACTCTCCACGCTCTAAATCGCCGCGAAAATCGTGTACATGAACTTAAGGGATCGCCGCAGTGCGATTCCCGAAAAAAAACGCCACTCGCAAATTTTCTTTCTCTCCTGCTCTCTCTACGAATTTTCTACACGCACACTCGCCCGGATCGCCGCGAGGCGAGCCCCCAACCGACTCACGCTATCTCTCTCTCTCTCTCTCTCTCTCTCTCTCTCTCTCTCTCTCTCTCTCTCTCTCTCTCTCTCTCTCTCTCTCTCTCTCTCTCTCTCTCTCTCTCTCTCTCTCTCTCTCTCTCCACCGGTGTCAGACGCCCGTCTGAACAAAAGGCATCGCCGCGCGATGTTCGACTATTACACACGACTATCTCTCTCTTTCTCTCTCCCTCTCCTTCCAACGGCGTTAGACACGCGCACCCTCAGAAAGCATCACCGGGCGATGCTCGATTGTTAACCGCTCTCTCTCTCTCTCTCTCTCTCTCTCTCTCTCTCTCTCTCTCTCTCTCTCTCTCTCTCTCTCTCTCTCTCTCTCTCTCTCTCTCTCTCTCTCTCTCTCTCTCTCTCTCTCTCTCTCTCTCCCTCGATCCCGCTGTTCGTCTTCGCCGTCCCCCACGCTCACTCTCTCGAACTCTCCACTCGAAAAACCGCCGAACTTCTTCCTTACACGCGCTCGTGGTCACCACTCTCTTGGTACTGCCGATCTTCTCCGCTCGCACCGTACAGCCTCCCTCCGCGCACGCGCAGCAGAACGGCGGGTTGCATCAGCCCGGCACGAGGGGCCTGATTGCGACTACGCCACTGCCGCCCGCGAGGTGCTGCCATCTCGCACCTCGCCGCTGCACCGCTCACGCGCGCGCGAGGTGCTGCCATCTCGCACCTCGCCGCTGCACCGCTCACACGCGCGCGAGATTCAAACTCGCCTCATGCTCCACTCTACCTCTCTACACTCTCTCCCTCTCTCTCTCTCTCTCTCTCTCTCTCTCTCTCTCTCTCTCTCTCTCTCTCTCTCTCTCTCTCTCTCTCTCTCTCTCTCTCTCTCTCTCTCTCTCTCTCTCTTTCTCTCTCTATTAACTGCCTGCCGCATGCGGGAACGTACTATCTCATCAGCAGTTGAGCCGCACTAAGCACATCAAGCGAAGTATGTTTACGTTTCCATCTTATGGTAATAGACGCGATGTATTACGTACGTAAAATCACCAACTGAATGAGTCAGGGTCTGTCACTTTGCATACAATTAGCTTAGTTGCTATATTATTTATTTGTTTATTTATATCGCTCCACATTCACTTAATATTACTAATCCAGCCTAATTTCAGTATTTAATTATTCTAAACAATAAATATTTTGGCATACAAGTAGTTTAAGTTGCAACCAGTATTATTTATCTAATTATTATCAGAATTTAAATTTATATTTATTTATTTATTTTCACCTATTGTTTATTTATATCTTTATAAATTTTTTTTTTTAGTAGCTTTTTAATCGCTCCGCATTCACTCAATATTATTAATTCAGCCTAATTTCAGTATTTAATTATTCTAAACATAAATTTTTTGGCATACAAGTAGCTTAAGTTGCAATCAGTATTACTCATCTAATTAACCTAATTTATTATCAGAATTTATATTCATTTATTTTCACCAAGTCAACCTCGATTTATATCTAGTCTGATTAGTTTGTTCCGTTGTGAATTTTGTAAATTGCGTTTTATATTTTGTATGGCTGACCGTTTTCTCTTCGAACTACTTGTAAACGGGTGTAAAAGGTCTCTACTTGCCAACCGGTCTGACTTAGTTAACGTGCGCACTACTTACTCTCAGTATCATAGATAGTAAGACATTTTAACTCATTTTAACACATTTTAGAGCCGTTCTTTTCTTCATTTTCATCTCATTTACGCCTTTTCACCTCATTTTCATCTCATTTACGCTTTTAGGGTTCCTACTAGCTTCTTAATCTCTAAGATGGATATCACATGTTATAATTGCAGTAAATCAATTAAAACTAAATATGTCACATGTGATCATTGTAAAAATAATTATCATCCATCCTGTACTTTGCTTAAACAAGTCCGTAATAAGAGCAACAAACTCATCAACTGCTGTCGAAGTTGTATCACTGCAGCAAATACAACCAGACAGAGGAGTGATTCACTTAATGAAAGCAATGCTAATAGTAGTTCTGCTGCAATTTCAATATTACCATCTCTTTCCACTTCTTCTTTGAACCTACCGCCACAACCAAATGACCCTCTACAGCAGATACTCGATAAATTAACCACGCTAGATACTCTTAACGCAAGATTGAGCACTCTAAGCTCTTCTCTTGACGTACGTTTTGAGGAAGTGCAAACTACTCTGAACACGCGGCTGGAGGAAGTTTCCACACGAATGACCAACATGGAAGAAAAACTATCACTTCTAGATGATCTGCCCCACCTCGCGACTCGTCTTTCTGCTGCTGAAGAGGCCATATCTCAAGTGCAGACTGAACAAGGTAATCTTCGTCGCCTGTTCGATGACCTCTGCACATCAAATACTGCCACTGCTCCAAATGAACCTACTGTCAGACGACTGGAAAAACTCGAGCATGACTTTCAACATCTCAGTAATACGCAACGAAACCTCTCCAGCGAGCTGGTGATCACTGGACTCTCTATCCCCGATACAACATCCTTGAAAGGCGCTGTTTACGCTGCTCTGAAGTTCCTTGACGGTGAGCTTCATGACCGCGATATACTACATGTGCGGAAAATGCGCCTGAAACCATCCTCGGAGTCACTGAAGCAGTCCTCACTCGCTACTCATGCAGAAGAACCACCAACTACTTCATCTCAGTCAACCAATGGTGATGCTGGATTAAGGGTCACACCACTCATCGTTACTTTATCGTCACGTGCACTAGCTCAGTCGCTCTTAAGCGCAAAAATAAAAATTGGAAAAATGCATACGTCTCAACTCAGCACCGATTTGTTGGTACATGCTAATGCCAATCCTCCGCTGCCTCACTCTCTGATTAATATAAACGAGCTTCTTCCTACTGAACTCTACCGCCTCCGTATATCTGCTCGCGCAGAAGCTAAAAAGAGAGGTTTCGTCAGCTACGTGCGCAATGGCAAAATTTACTTAAAGAAGAAGAAAGAAGACCACGCGACAATCATTTCTACTGCTGAGGAACTAAAATCTTTTTTAGCATAGGCTCATCACATCCTCATCGCTCTCTCAACGCCATTCATCTCATTCCTACATGTCCACCCCGCTCACGCACATCTCGCATCTCAGTGTCTCAGAACCATGGCCTCAGAATCTGTTACTTTAACGCTAATTCACTCAAAAAACGTATAGAAATGCTGAAATTTTTTCTCTCAACTCGTTCCTTTTTTCACATCATAGCGGTCACAGAGACTAAGCTTGACCCTAATCTAGATGCTAGTTCAATAGTGCACCTTGATAACTATGAACTCCTACGTCGTGACCGTAACAAAAATGGTGGTGGGGTTGCTTTATTCATTCACAATTCTATCTCTGCCACTATCCTCTGCTCATCTGATGGCATCTGGACTGGTAAGCCCGGCAAACCAGAGTATCTGCTCTGTGAGATAAATATCGTAGGCCACCCTCCATGTTTTGCTGCGGTAGTATATCGTCCACCGCACGCTCCCTTCATTCAAGGAACAGACTTCATTGATAAAATCACGACATTCATGCACGACTATAGCACAAAAATAATAGTAGGTGATTTTAATGCAGATCAGCTCTGCTCGTCTGCAGATGCAACTTTCGTTCACCGGTTTATAGACGATAATGGGCTACACAACATTCCTTATGGCGCGACGTATCATAGGGATACCTCCGATACCTGGCTCGACCTCTGTCTTGTGGACAACCAGGACAAAGTCGTTGATTTCTGGAAATCTGAGTCACCCTTTGCAGATGGTCACGACTTGCTCACTGCCACTTTAGGTCTGCACATGCCTAATCCTCCTCAACCCTCGTTCTCTTATCGTGATTACAAGGCCATCTGTGCAACTACACTTATAGAATATCTTAAAGGCTTGGACTGGACTGCGGTCGAGTCAGCCCCACTTGAAGAGTGTGTCTCTGTCCTTCAAACGCACATCAAAGGGGCAATCGAGAGTCTAGCTCCTATAAAAACCATTTCACCACGTAAAAAACGCCATCCATGGTTTAACACCGAACATCACTCTATGATTCAAGAGCGCGATCGCCTTTACAAACGTTTTCGTAGGACTAGACTACCACTGGACCTCTTAGCTTACAGACAGGCACGCGATGTAGCTCATCGTACCATTGAAGAGGCGAGACTAAACTACCATCACGCTCGGCTCTCCTCGCTTACAGACCCCAAGGATATATGGCGTGAGCTCGAACATCTTGGCATCTCTAGCTCCAAAAAGAAGTCGTCCGCCCAGCCTTTCACTACCACTGAGCTCAATGCTCATTTTAGGGGTGTCTCATTCGATCAAGACACTCCACCTGTCGCAGACTTCTTGGACTCTTTGGCCACCTCTACTCATAATGAGCAATTTTCATTTGATGAGATTCAAGTTTCTGATGTTGTAGCCGCAGTAGCACATTTTAAAACCCAGGCCAGAGGGCCAGATGGTATTCCACAACATGTAATAAAACTTACTCTTCCTTTTTTAGCGCCTATCATCTGCAGGATTTTCAATCGATCTCTGCGAGAAGCACTCTTCCCATGTGATTGGAAGAAATCTATCGTGATTGCTTTGAGTAAGGTAAGCTCTCCTTCGTGCCTAAGTGATTTTCGCCCTATATCACTCTTATGCTTTTTGTCTAAAGCCCTCGAATGGCTAGTACAACGGCAATTATCTGCTTACCTAGAAGCACGATTATACCTAGATCCGCTCCAGACTGGTTTTCGCTCGGGACATAGCACACAGTCATGCCTGCTTAAGCTGACTGATGACATCAGACTTGGAATCGAAAAACAACATGTAACCTTACTACTTCTTTTCGATTTTAGTAAGGCTTTCGATTCAGTCTGTCATGTAAGACTCCTTAAAAAGTTGCTTGACTACGGTCTCTCCAGACTTGCCATCCGTTGGTTAGCATCCTACTTAACAGGTAGAGAGCAGGCGGTTATTGATGGCATTGGAAACTGTTCCACCTACCTAAAACTCAATACAGGAGTCCCGCAGGGCTCTGTGCTAGGTCCCTTACTTTTCTCAATTTATGTCAACGATATATCTTTGTGCCTGGATCACGATATCTCTCACCTCATGTACGCGGACGAGCTCCAAGTTTATATTCGCTGCCCTCTAGGCGAGCTTGATCGCGTTTCCGCTATAATGAGTGCAAACGCCATCCGAATCATGTGCTGGGCCACTCAAAACCACCTTAGACTAAACGTTGGAAAAACAAAAGCAATGGTTATTGGCTCGCCATACTATATAAACAGACTATCGGCAGTGGCCAGAAACTACCTTGATATAGGTGGTGACCGTATCGTCTTCGAATCGTCGCTACGGATCCTGGGAGTGATATTGGACTCCAAGCTCTCTTGGAAAGACCACATCGCACAGACGAGCCGACGTGTGCGTTCCCTCATGTACAGGCTATACTTCTTTAGAAAAAGCACAAATCTCAGGCTACGTAAGCACTTAATATTAATGCTCCTCTTTCCAATCATAGACTACTGTTGTCTTGCTTACTGTGACCTGACATTGGATCTAGATGATAAACTCCAAAAGCTTGTCAACACTGGGATTAGATACATCTATGGTGTGCGAAGAAGTGAGCACATCACACCCTACAGACGCGAACTGGGCTGGCTAACCACATCTGGACGTAGAAAATATTTTGCAGCAAACCTACTGTGCAGGCTATTCAACACTGCTACTCCATCATATCTGCTAGCATTTTTCAACTTCCGTCTCACTACTCGTCCAATTAGGGGTAATGCGGCAGCCTTAGACATCTCAAGCTGTCAAACAGAGACACTGAAAAGGTCATTTCACATCAGCTCGGCATATCTGTGGAACTCCTTACCATCTCACCTTCGCAATATCACCTCCATCCCTCACTTCAAATCACTACTTCATCATCATCTCCTTGAATCCGTATAATACAATTATATTCTGTCTGAGCAATTAACTGTATTTAGCTTCTCTCACACTGATTATGCTTCTTTAACTTCATACTTAGCTCCTTTAAAACTATTTTTTGTCTTGCGTAACTTATTTATATATTGTAAAATTTTTGCTCCATGTACTCTGTATTTTTGCTTGCGTTAACTTAAAACTTGTAAACTTATATATATGTATATTATAATTCTTTATTTAACTTGTACAACATAATGTACAGATAATAAAACTATATAATCTAATCTAATCTCTCTCTCTCTCTCTCTCTCTCGCTATCGAGTTCTCTTTCTCTGTCGACTCGTGTTCGCGGGCTGCTTCGTAGTGCAATCTCCCTGCAGGGGCCTTTTCTCTTGTATGGATACAAGCCTTTCACTGCAAGGTTCAACTGGACTAAAAAATCTTTGATGTGGAGGGCGTATTCACGTAATTATCTGTGATTCTTGATTGCTGTCTCCTTGGAGGTTAGGCATTCAACGACAATTTTTGCAGTCATCATTGGCCATCAACGGATTTCATCGGTGACCAGTATTTCGTCGTCAGAATTGTCAGAATCGTCACCTTCAGCTATATCACCAGTATTTAAGTATTGTCAATCTAATGTCATTCCGTAATTGTAGCGTCCCTAGCCTTAAGTCTGTATGTTATGCGTAAGTCGTACGTAGGTCGTTGCGTAAGTCGTGCGTTATTTGTAAAAAATCACTAGTATCTAAGAATCCTAACACAAAGAAACCCGAGATTGTTCTCTGCGGGGGCTGCAATAAACGCTACCATCTAAAGTGCTGCGATTCCAGCTGGATAATTAACAGTGTGACGGTTCGTTGCTGCGCAGTTGACATTTGCCGTCATTTATTTGTCCGCTCGAGATCTAGTGATTGTATAAACGAACCAACTTGCGCGGAGAACAATTGGTGTAGCGATACTCGCGAAATTTCATTTGCGCCCCCCACCTCTCATAGCTCACGAAAACGTCCGGCGTCCCCGCCATCGCCGTCCAGTGCGCAGTGGGTGAAGATCCCGTGTCGTGCCGTGCCTGTTTACCAACAAAGGCCCGGCGAGCTTTCCGGCTCTTGCTCAGCTGTAGTATCGTCTGTAATGTCTTTTAATTCTTACTCAGCTGTAAATATAGCCGACGACGAAGTCGGCAATCACGCTCTTGACCCGAGTTTTATTTCTGCACAAACACCATGCGCCATGGCGATATCGCATACTGACATGGAGGTGGACGGCGACAAAGACAAAGACAAATACAAAGACGCCCCTGCATGGTTCGTGAGTTATGTTAATGACTTTCGCAACTTTATCACTGAACGTCGCACCGATAAAGCGAAGCTGTACGAGGATATCAAATCCCTCTCTGATCGGCTTGAAGTAGTTGAAGCAAAACACAGCAAACAGTTGAAAAATCACGATGCGGAATTATCTGGACTTAAATCAGATATCAGCACTCTTGTGAACCAGCATCGAACTTCAGAAAACTGTGAGTTAGTCATTACTGGTATCGCCTCGGATGTTGCTCTCAGCGACTCCGATGTAATGAAGAAAGTTCTTGAAGTCATTCAACTTCCGCACCTTCATCAGCATCTTCTTGTCACTAGACCATGGACACCTGCCTCTTCTTCTTCAACTGCATTAGATTCAGGAAACCAGGCTAGCAACGAATATCGCAGTTTCGTTTGCAAGTTCAGCTCCGAATCTGTTCGAGATATCATCATAGAGAATAGCAAGAGGCTTGGTACTTTCGACTGTCACATGCTTTTTGGCTCTCGTGCGCGCCTACACATTTTTCTGAGACCCCTATGGCCTAAGCAAATCTATAGTTTATGGCGGAAATCTTGTGTAAAAGCTAAAACCTTAAACTATATGAGACCTTATGTGCAGTTTATGCAGGTGTACGTGCGACCGACCCGGGACAGCGCCCCTATCAGAATAAATAGCGAAGCCGATCTTGCCTCACTGGCGCCCCTAAACCCCCCGCGCAGTTGAAATAATATCAACCGGACCGTGCGTGTTCGTCCAGGTGAAACTCTCTCGGTCATGCATGCCAACGTGGATCGTCTCACGCCACACTTTCACCTGCTTGAAGCACATGTTGAGGATAATCACTATGATGTTATAGCGGTGACCGAGACATTTCTCACCCCGGACGAGTCTCATGCTGTCTTTTCCCTAGAAGAATTTAATTTTCATCGTTTAGATAGAATTGGTTGTAGAGGAGGTGGCATAGGTGTATACGTACGAGACTGCATCTCTGTAAATACTTTAGCGCATTCGGACCCTGTGTATGATAATACACCCGAATATCTTATTTTGGAATTAGCCTCAGGCGTGAACAAAACACTCTTTGCTGTTGTTTATCGGCGTCCGCATGCAGCGTATACTTTCGAATTTTTTGATTCTGTTGCTCATCTTCTCCCTTCCTACACTAATATCATTATTACGGGTGACTTCAATGTCAACATGGCCAAGAATTATGGAGCCTCTAAATCTCTCAACATATGCATCAACAACAATCTTCTGTATCTCGTACCATCTCAGCCAACACATCATCGCATTATTGAAAATTGCGTTTCCCATACATGGATTGATCTCTTCATCATTCGCGATGCTGCGGATCTAATATCTTATAAGAAGTCAGACGCTCCATTTATAAATGACCATGATCTAATAGAAATTAAGTTGCGCTTTCATAAACAACCACATTCTGTCAAAAAGATCTTCACCCGTAAGCTTCTCAACATCGACCGCGAGTGCCTACATGCTACTCTCGATCTAAAATTAAATTCTTTTTATCAAGCGTTTTCGCGAGTACAGCCACTGTCCGGTTCCTCGGAAAGTTACCTCTCATTTCAACTCGGCTCGAATTCAGAGTCTGAGAATAACATCCCATTAACGAACTCGTCGACGGATTATCTGACTGGCGTCGTCTCTGCAGCGATTATTGATACATACAATTCTCTAGCTCCAAAGCGAGAAATTATTGTATCGTGTCGTCGAAAGCCTTGGGTGAGTCAAGAAGCACGGCTGCTCATGAAAGAGCGTGATCGTGCGTATAAACATGCCTCAGCCTCGGGAGTGACTGATCACTTCCTACGCTATAAGCAACTTCGCGGTCAGGTCTCCAACCTGCTGGATACTGCTAAAAATAGGCATATTTCATCAAAATTGGCCAATGCCTCGGATGCTCGGACAAAATGGAAGGAGCTAAGAAAATTTGGAGTAGTCGGTAAGGGGCTTCCTTCGCCCTTTTCGCGCTTTTCAGTGGATGACCTCTCTAGGCACTACGCGGCTGTCGTCTCCAGTGCGCAAGCGCGCCCTCTTACTGCAGTTGATCTCAGGAGCGCCGCGAGTGAACACTCACTAACGGCGGATATTATGAATTTCAACAGCGTGACAGCCGACGAAATTTCAGCGGTTGTCAATAAATCATCGTCCGCGGCCTCAGGCACTGACGATATTTCTACACCAATGCTCAAGCTTCTCCTACCTATGTTGCTTAATCCGCTCGTGACTATTTTTAACCAGTCTCTCGCATCCGGTTGTTTTCCTGCGATGTGGAAGAATTCGATTCTTCTTCCGCTTGCAAAAAAGAAGTCGATTCAATCGCCCTCAGACACAAGACCGATCGCCAACTTATGCGAAGTTTCCAAGGTTCTCGAACGATTGGTTCATAATCAATTTTCTGATTTTCTAGAGCGAAACCGGCTACTCAATCCGCGGCAGGCAGGCTTTCGTAGAGGTCACAGTACCCAGACTGCTCTCCTTGGGGTCACTGAAGATGTACGCCTAGCCATCGAGCAAGGGAAACTTACCGCTCTTGTGTTATTTGATTTTTCTAAAGCATTCGACACGGTTCCGCACGATTTGCTTCTGCGTAAGCTACGTCGCCTTGGCTGTTCTATGGAAGTACTAAATTGGTTTTATTCGTATCTTAGTGGGCGCTTCCAGGTAGTTCGTGACGACGTCGGAAACATTTCTGCGTGGACGCATGTTACCGTCGGAGTACCACAAGGGAGTGTTCTGGGCCCGCTACTCTTCTCCATTTTCATCAATGATCTGCCACTGTGTCTCCAAAACTCACAGCACATGATTTTCGCCGATGATACCCAGATTTACCATTCATTCTTCCCCACTGATCTCAGTGAGGGAATTGCGAGAATAAGTCGTGATGCGACTGCTGTGGTCGATTGGGCTACTGCAAACGGACTTCAGCTCAATGTCGAGAAAACGAAGGTTATTATCCTGGGTAGCCAGATCTTCACCTCACGTCTAGACCTCAACTCGATTCCAAAGGTAAAGGTCAACGACGTAGAACTTCTCTATGAAACGGAAATAAAAAGCTTAGGTGTCCATATCACTCCAACTCTCAATTGGGCCACCCACGTTAATCATTGCGTGCGAAAAATCTATCGCTCATTATACACGCTTAAATTTTACAAGCACGCTCAACGCGAGATTTCCGTAAGAATCTTGTAGAGAGTTTAGTCATGCCTCATTTTGACTATGCATGTGTCGTTTACCACGATCTCGATAAAGAGCGAGAAAATAAATTAAAGGTTGCTCTTCATGCGTGCGTTCGATTTGTTTATGGTAACATACCGCGTCGAGCACATGTTACACCGTATCGCCTTGAGCTTGGCTGGCTATCTTCGCCTAGTCGACGAGATTATTTCACGGGTGCTCTCGCATATAATGTTATTGCTTACGAATCGCCTTCATATCTTGCGTCCAAATTCTCCGTAATTAATACAGATATTGCCATCAGAAGCTCGAGCCGTCTTCGCCCTCCATCTCTCTACTTTAAACCTTCTCGCACTGAAGCCCTCAATTCTTCCTTCAAGTTCACTGCCTCAAGGCTCATTAACTGTCTTCCCCGAACTCCGTTTTCTCCTCGCCTCATCAATACCTTTAAATCCTCACTTTTCAATTTTCTCCTTGACAGAGATCGTAGAGATTGGCAAGAGCGAATAGTGCTAGAAGGTATCACGCGCTATTATAAACCATGTGAATGAGCGTTAAAATGAATCCTTACTTATATTTATATTTTTTGGCCATCCCTGAAGAGCAATATCCATGATGCGATATGGGCATGTTGTCCTATGTGATGCGCCAATGCGAGCGAAAGTTTTTGTAAATATATTTTGTAATATTAACTAGTAAGTTTTTCTTGTTCTATTAGTATTTGCAACTCTGTACTTATGTGCCAACTCTCGTTTCTGATTGCAATTACATTATTTGTTACTCATAAGTCATTCATGTTCTTATTCTTTTGCTAAATTTGTAATCAATTTGTAATTTTAAATCATATTGTATTTCATATTGTTATTTTTTTGTAATATATATATTTGTGTATTTGCATTGTATATAATTTAGTGCCATATTGGGTTATACCCAGAGGCCAATTCAATAAATCTAATATCTCTCTCTCTCTCTCTCTCTCTCTCTCTCTCTCTCTCTCTCTCTCTCTCTCTCTCTCTCTCTCTCTCTCTCTCTCTCTCTCTCTCTCTCTCTCTCTCTCTCTCTCTCTCTCTCTCTCTCTCTCTCTCTCTCTCTCTCTCTCTCTCTCTCTCTCTCTCTCTCTCTCTCTCTCTCTCTCTCTCTCTCTCTGTCTCTCTCCACTTACCTTCTTCTGCACCAGGGAGCATTCCGCTATCGTTGTCATCTCTCTTGGTCTCGCCAGTTGTCAAAACCCGGGAACAAATAAAGAATATTCCCCCCGTTAGCTTTCGAATTATTCAAGTACCATTCGGCGATCTGAATCGGTGCGCTACGAGTCCAGCGAGAAGAAGAGGTATTGGGGCGAAAATACATCGTCACAAACTCCTCCTCCCTAAGGCAGAATACTCCCCGAGATTCCGTTTCTTTAATCTCGTCTGTCTTGCTTCTCTCGCAGCGCTCCGGTCCAAACAGCTTCGCGTATGGAGTTTTTGACTTACCGGAGGGACTGCACCCCTCGCTTGATCTCCACCTTGGGCTCTGCCGGGTCGGCCTGGTATAGCT
This sequence comes from Torymus aiolomorphi, assembly GCA_036365515.1. Taxonomy (NCBI): domain Eukaryota; kingdom Metazoa; phylum Arthropoda; class Insecta; order Hymenoptera; family Torymidae; genus Torymus; species Torymus aiolomorphi. The sequence goes on along the minus strand of CM070877.1, from coordinate 79,163,304 downwards.
CTCTCACGCCTCTCCTCCTCTGGTGGCATGGCCGCCCCTACCCTTCCCTCAGTACCAGCCCCGGCTCTCTCTCCACTCTCCACTCTCTCTCCACTCTCTCTCTACTCTCCACTCTCGTCACTCTCTACTCTCCACCCTCCCTCTCTCTCTCTACTCCCCTACCCCCTTTTGTCCTCGGGCTCCGGGACAGGGCCCCGGCCAATAACTCCCAGGAGTACGGCGCTCCGGACTTCTAGGGGAAGGTCGCGCAGGCGATCCACCAGCTGCAGCGCCTGTGCTACTGGGTGGTTCGCCGGCTGCACCGCCTCCGCTCGCTCCCCCGAACTCTCGGGGCACCGCTCCTGGGGGTGTCGGTCCCCCGGTCCCGTCTCCCTCGGACTCGGTGGTCGTGGCACTTCCACCACTGACGCCACCGACGGGACCCGTGGCTCCACCCCCGCGGGCTGCCGGCGTGGAGGGGAAGCGCTCCTCCTCCGGAGCCTCTCCACAGGCCCGGGGGATGAAACGGCGGCTGCCGCTGTAGCCCGGGTTCCCTGCCGTGGGAGGCCGAGAGTCGTGGGCTCTCCCGCCCGTACCGCTCTTTAATATAAGCGCGATGGGCCACCCAGCAACGGGGACACACCGTCAGGTCCGCGCCCCGCCGACCGCAATTGTGGCAATACACACTCGGGGACGCGGGCACTGGATACATGAATGGCCCACCCGCCAACAATTATAGCAGGCCTTGGGAGGCGGATCGAGCGCCGGGTCAGTGGGGATAGGGAGGAGCTCCCCGAACATGATCCCCCGGGTTTTCACGGGTAGCGCTCGTCTCCGGCTTCCCCCCGACCCAGCGCTCGCCCTTGACCCACTTCTCGGCCTCTCTCTCTCCACTCGCGACGAAGAGGGAGGCCGCCGCGGGGGACCCGGAGGAGGCGACAGTGACCTTGGTGGCGTTGGCACCCCCGAGACATAGTCGCCTATCTCCAGGTGCCGCCACGGGTTATACGGCCTCGTTTTCTTCTTTCTCCTTCTCCTTCTTCTCTCTCCTAGCCCTCGCTCTCCTCTTTCCGCCGGCGGCTCCTCGGCGATGCTTGCCCCCACGGGGGTAGACGGAATCTCCTCCCGATCCCATTCCATGGGCCCCGGAGAGGCCGTGAGGGTCGGCACTGGCAGGAATCGGAGTAGATACTCAGCGGGAACACCAGGTTCCCTATACTCCAACTCCTGCTCCTGGCCATCCGGTCCCGGCCTCCCCGGGCGCCCTAGAGGGGACTGACGAGTGGAGGCCCCGTCCCTTCGCCCGTCATCGCCGGGTGCAGCGCCCCGATCGGCCGCCAGGTAAGCAGCGAGCTCCAGCTCAGCCGCGCGGCTGAGTTGCTCCTCGGGGCTCCCCTCGGCCGCCGGCTCTACCGAGTCGGCTCTAGTCGGCGACAGAGGGGAGCCTCGTTCAGCGCCACGGGAGGCGAGTATCCGCTGGGGAATGGCCCCCCGGAGGCGGCACGCCTCCAGCTCGTCACTCACCCCGACGGCCGTCTCCTCCTCTTCTTCTCTCTCCGTCTCCACCGCCTCTCTTACTCTTCTCTCCACTCTCTCTCTCTCTCTCTAGCGACGTTCTCTCCACTCTCATCCTTTTCATTCTCTCTCTTTCCTGCTCTTCCCATTCCATTCTTTTTAACTCTTCCTCTTTCTCTCTCGCTATTCTCTCTTTCTCCCTCCCCTCTTTCTCCACTCTGACTCTCTCCACCCGCTCTGCCCCAACCGCATTCTTTCATCTCCTTCCCTCTTCCTCCTCTCACTTTCAGCTCGCTCACTCTCTCGTCTTTCATCCTCAATCCTTTCTCTCTCCCTGCTCTCATTCTCCTTTCTCTCCTTCTCCCGCTCCTCCTTCTCAACTCTTTCTCTCTCCTTCCTCTCATTCTCTCTCCTTTCATTCTCTCTCCTCTCGCTCTCCACTCTCGGTCTCTCTCTCTCCGCTAATTCCCTTTCCACTTTCTCTCTCTCCACTTCCTCAGCCCAGTCCAAGCGGGGCAAAAGCCGGGGCGGTACAAAAGACTGCACTCGACCCGTCCCGATGTCCACGATCTCCCCGGTGGGCGTCGCTCGTGACGTCTCCGGGAGCTCGTGGAATTCCGGGTAAGGGGAGCGCAGCGCTCCCAACCCACCCCTCTTCGGCCACCCCCTCCTGGCTCTCATCTGAAACAACACCAAGGGATTAGTCTTTCAGTTGCGCCGGGACCCCAGCAGTTCGTCTCGGAACATAACGCTTTAGTTCGGAAACATGCACTTTCGCGATCCGGCGGTTCGCTGCTTCCCCTTGTCCTAACACATAAACGGTAGGGGAAAGTATCTCGACCACTTCAAACGGGCCTTCATATTTCGGCGCTAGCTTCGCGTTGAATTTCTTCGCCGCGTCAGATAAATGATGCGCCTTCCTCAACACCCTATCTCCGACTACGAACTGCACCTCTTTCCTTCCCTTATTATAATGTTTCTCCTGTTCTTCTCTAGCGCTATCGATGTAGCGGCCTACTAAATCTCTCAACGTATCCAAACGCTTCATTCTATCCTCCCATACTCCCGGGTCGATTCTCTCCACTAATCTCTCACTCTCCACCTCTCGTCGCAGACTCTTAACCGGGCGCGGGTGTCGTCCGAAGTTCAGGAACGCGGGCGACACCTTGGTGCTCGACTGCACCGCCGTATTTACCGCGTGCCTGAACTCATGGACGTGCTGGTCGCAGTTCCGATGGTCCGCTCCCACGAATGCTGAGATCATGGCTTTAAGGGTTCGGTTGTTACGCTCCACAGGGTTCGCCTGAGGGCGGTACCGGGGCGTGGTCACATGCTTTACCCCATACTCCTCCAGCATCCCCTTAAAGAACTTATTGTCGAACTCTTTGCCATTGCCACTCAGCAAGTAATCGGGAGTTTCCCAGCGGAACAGGATCAGCTCCTCGGTGGCTCTTGCTACAGACCTTCCGTCTGCCTTGCGGAGAGGTTTCACCTCGATCCAGCGAGTGAACAAGTCCTGGAAAACCAAAAGATAACGATGCTGGCTCTTGCTCGGCGGAAACTCCATTGTGTCCACCGCGACCACCGCCCACGGTTTCTCCACGATTCGCGTGCCCATTAGACCTTGAGGTCCCGTTTGGAGACCCTTGAACTTCTGACAGGACTCACATTCCCTGACGAAGGTCCGCACGTCATGATAGACTCCTTTCCAGTAATATTCCCGGGCCACCCGATCATACGTCTTTTCAACGCCAAGATGGCCCGAGGATGGGGCGCAATGAGCATCTTCCATCACTCTCGCTCGGTGCTCCACCGGCACAACCAATCTCCATCTCTCTTCTCGGAACTCCACGAGATCCAGTAATGGATCCGTCCTAAATCTAAACAAACACCCGTTCTCCACTCTCCACTGCTGATATTTGGCGGGAAATTTCTCCACTTCTTCCATCATTTTGAGATACCAGGGGTCTTTAATCTCATCGAACCCTGCTATCTCCGCCTCATCTGGCTCTTGCGCTCATGATAGAGCATCTGGCACCTGGTGAAGCGTACCCTTGCGGTGAACTATGTCAAAATCCCATTGTTGCAGCTGCAATACCCAGCGTGCCAACCTTCCTGTCGGCTCTTTGAGGTTACACAGCCACTTCAATGCACTATGATCCGTCACCACGGTAAACTTGTAGCCCTCCAGATACGGTCTCAGCTTCTTAATTGCCCACACCATGGCCAGGCACTCCTTCTCGATCGTGGTATAATTCTTCTCGGTCGGGGTCAGTACGCGACTAACGTAGACGATGGGATGCTCTCCGTCTTCACTTTCCTGGGTTAGAACAGCCCCTAATGCGTAACCACTGGCATCACACTGCACCTTGAAAGGTTTACTGAAATCTGGTCGCGCCAAGACCGGAGCCGACACAAGCGCTCTCTTCAGTCGCTCAAACGCCTCTTCTTGCTCATCTCCCCAACTCCACTCTCTCCCCTTTCTCAACAACTTCACCAGCGGTATTTTTAACCCCGATCATCCTTGATAAAGCGAGAATACCACCCCAGCATCCCCAAAAACCGGCGCAATTGCCTGACGTTCTTGGGGGCAGGGTAGTCAGCCACCGGTGCCACCTTTTCGGGATCCGGTCTCAAACCCTCTCGGTCGAACAGAAACCCCAAGTAGGTGACTTGCGAGGAACAAAACTCACACTTCTCCCGGTTAACCTCTAACCCTGCTCCCACTAACTCCTTCAGCACCACTTCAACCCAGTAGAGATGATCCTCAAACGATTCAGTGGCTATGATTATGTCGTTTGATACGTAGCTTGATAGTTCTGAACCACCTGCCAGCTCTCTTACTTAAGATACAGGGCAAGGCACCGAGCAGCTCTCGATCACGTAACCCTGCTCCCTCGTGGCAGTCTTCTAACTGCTCTAAAAACTCCTCGGGGTCCTCCTTCTCGTCTCCACTGAATTTGATGCCCCAACTCTTCAATAGCTTGACTGCGCGAGCCTTTTGCTCCGCTGCAGGTGTCGCTCTCCACCGTCTTCTCGGCTCCACTTCGCCGTCATCCTCCGTCTCGCTGAGGTCTCGACGTCTGCGGTGGGCCAGGCTGCTCCTCTCTGAGTTTCCTCCACCCTCACTACTGCTTGATATCGTGATGCTGCGTACCGCCGACTTCCTTTCTCTTGCGAATCTCCCAGTCCGCTTCGGTTCTTGCACTCCCTTATCGGGTGTACCAGGCCTCTTCGATATGTTTTTCTGGCGATTTTCTATTTTTTCCTCATCGCTTAACCGCTCCATGAGGGAAGGATCGATTGGTCTCCGACGAGGACGCCCTGATGTCTTCCTTCTCAGTAGTGGCTTGCTTCCCTCGTGGTCCGAAGTACAGGTCGGCTGAGGATTCTTCACAGGCCGGTAAGTTGTGCCGCTGCCTCTTCTCTCCGAGTATGATGAGCGAAGGCTTCGCTTCTTCTCCTTCTTCAACTCTATCCCTTCCTCTACGTCACTCTCCTCTCCACTACTCGTCTCCCCGTCATACATCCGTTGTATCTCGTCCCAATTCTGGCCTGGAGTGTACCACTCCCTTTGGGGCAACCCCTTTTTCCTCGCTGGAGTCTCCCTTTGAACGAGAGCTGGCGGTGCTCTAAGCGGTGTCCGAGCCGGCAGGGCTGAAGGCGGCGGCAACGGTTCAGTAGGCGGTAGCCCCCGATATAATCGAGCTGAATAGTATTCCCACGTCGATGCCACGGGAGGTACGAATCGGCTACTATCAAACGTGGCTGTCACCCTGGGCGCACCAGAACTGAGACCGAAGTAGTCATGGCCGGTTGTGCCCCTGTTGTCCGCAGGACCGAACCCGCGTTACTCCTAGTGGCTCTCGGCAAGCTAGTGACAGTCACCGTCACTGGCGTAGGCCCCTCCTGCTGGTGCACCATCACCACCAGCTGCTCTCTTCCGCTCTCCACATCCTCGTCGCTCGCCCGCAATGAGCCTTCACTACTCGTTCTAGCCCGAGACCGGGCCGCTTCTTTCTTCTTCAAAGTCTTCATCCGTTGAATTTTCTCACCTTTATTCTCGCCTCTCTCCACATCCACCCCCATAATCTCTTCAATGGCTTCAGACTCTGCCTCGTCGCAGGTGTACCAGGGGACCTCAACCCCCTGCACTTCCTCGCGCAAGATCGCACGCAATAAGCAATCTCGCAAACTCTCCAAGATGCCGCGGCTATTCGCCCTCCGTTCCTCGAGTTCCGCAACCAATTCTGCCGGCTGCAACTGGGCCACAGTTCGGGTCCAGCGCCTGGCCGCACGAGATTGCGCCAGCTCCTTCATTCTCGCAGCGTGCTCGCCCATGGCTCGCGTCCGCTTCTCCACGACCATTACTCGCTTACGAAAGCCGAGTAGTCCAACTCTCTCTCACTCTTTACTCCGTCTACACTCTCTCTGACTCCACAAATTACCTCTGAACGCACGGCTTTCACCTGTGCGACTAGCAATTACGCCGCCAACTCTCCACAATAAATATACAAAATCAAGTATTATATATAATATCAGGGAGAACAAATAATTTAAATATTCAATATATATATTTATTATTCGCACGCTTTACTATCGCTACGCCGCAATTACCGCTAACTCGCCACGACTCTGTCGCAACACTCACACTTACTCTCACTCTATTTCTCTACACTACACGCACTTCCCAACCTTTATCATAGCAGATCTCCCCACAAGGGATGCCAATTTGCGATGGTGTACTTAAGCGACGAATCGCCGAGCCCGAACACCCGCAAATAAAAATAATTGTTAACCTCCTCCCTCTTCCTCTCGCTTTCTCGCGACACTTACCGTCCAAAAGGAGATTCCGCTGTGATGTCGTACGCTTGGGCGAGCTACGATGCTGAAAAAGGTTGGAAAGGGTACTGCGCTAAATAAATATTCCAAACACCAACTTCAAGTAAACTCTTATTTTATTCAAATCGAAAATCCCTACTACAAGTAGCTAATTCCACTCTCACGCACACACTCACTCTTCTCACTCTCGTGAAACTCGTCGACACCGCTCGGAAACTCGCTGATAAACTGAAACCTGCCGCGACGCGATTCGGAGAATCGCTGCGCACCCGAATCTCTCTCTCTCCACTCTCCACGCTCTAAATCGCCGCGAAAATCGTGTACACAAACTTAAGGGATCGCCGCAGTGCGATTCCCGAAAAAAAAACGCCACTCGCGAATTTTCTTTCTCTCATGCTCTCTCTACGAATTTTCTACACGCACACTCGCCCGGATCGCCGCGAGGCGAGCCCCCAACCGACTCACGCTATCTCTCTCTCTCTCTCTCTCTCTCTCTCTCTCTCTCTCTCTCCACCGGTGTTAGACGCCCGTCTGAACAAAAGGCATCGCCGCGCGATGTTCGACTATTACACACGACTATCTCTCTCTTTCTCTCTCCCTCTCCTTCCAACGGCGTTAGACATGTGCACCCTCAGAAAGCATCACCGGGCGATGCTCGATTGTTAACCGCGACTCTCTCTCTCTCTCTCTCTCTCTCTCTCTCTCTCTCTCTCTCTCTCTCTCTCTCTCTCTCTCTCTCTCTCTCTCTCTCTCTCTCTCTCTCTCTCTCCCTCTCTCTCTCTCTCTCTCTCTCTCTCTCTCTCTCCCTCTCTCTCCCTCTGTCTCTACTCTCTTTCTCCACGCGAAATCGAAAATTCTCGCGGCGCGATTCCGAGCATCGCCGCGTCCGCGAACCTCTCTCTCTCTCTCCACTCTCGCCACGCTCCACTATCCGCTCTCGGGCCCGCTGCCCACGTACCTTCTGTCGCAGCGAAGCCTTGACCTTCTGGTGGGGCTGGACCGCCGATTTCCCGGCTGCTCAATCTCGCGCTGCTACGATGCACTCTCTCCCTCGAGTCGCCGCGGCTCCCTCGTCCTCTCGTACCAACTCTCTTCTCTCTCTCTCTCTCTCCCTCGATCCCGCTGTTCGTCGTCGCCGTCCCCCACGCTCACTCTCTCGAACTCTCCACTCGAAAAACCGCCGAACTTCTTCCTTACACGCGCTCGTGGTCACCGCTCTCTTGGTACTGCCGATCTTCTCCGCTCGCGCCGTACAGCCTCCCTCCGCGCACGCGCAGCAGAACGGCGGGTTGCATCAGCCCGGCACGAGGGGCCTGATTGCGACTACGCCACTGCCGCCCGCGAGGTGCTGCCATCTCACACCTCGCCGCTGCACCGCTCACGCGCGCGCGAGATTCAAACTCGCCTCATGCTCCACTCTACCTCTCTACACTTTCTCTCTCTCTCTCTCTCTCTCTCTCTCTCTCTCTCTCTCTCTCTCTCTCTCTCTCTCTCTCTCTCTCTCTCTCTCTCTCTCTCTCTCTCTCCACTTACCTTCGTCTGCACCACGGAGCATTCCGCTATCGTTGTCATCTCTCATGGTCTCGCCAGTTGTCAAAACCCGGGAACAAATAAAGAATATTCCCCCCCGTTAGCTTTCGAATTATTCAAGTACCATTCGGCCGTCTGAATCGGTGCGCCGCGAGTCCAGCGAGAAGAAGAGGCATTGGGGCGAAAATACATCGTCACACTAGGCTTGCCAGAACATTGCCTACTTCGATTCTTTTTTGCTAAAAATTTATATTGATATTATTATTCAATACAGTTAATACTTTTTAGTGTTAAGAAAAAAGGTTATAAATCTAAATTAAAATGACAAAGCATCTAACAAGAAGAAATAAAGCGAGTGAAGCACACATGAATCTAGATTTTTAAAATACTATCAAAATCAAACGCGCTGTGCGCGTACAATTTTGTTTTTGAGATTAAGAATATATTTTTTTTATTATGATTTTACTTTAATTAGTTTAAATTATAGGATGATCAGATAATTGTTCAAAGCATGAAAAAATTAATCTTTTTATTCTATTTTCGTTTTAATTATTTAGTTTTAAAATGTTTTAAGAATAAAAATTCATTTCCAAAAATTCATATGTAGCGGAAGTACCGAATCTTCGTGCCTATTCCTTACAGACCAATCAGATCATTCTTTAAATGCTTCACAACATCCAGCTATCATGTTTTTAAGAAGGGAAAACTTACATATAGATGATTTTGCTGGTCTCTTTAAATAAGAGATCTTTTTTCAAGCAGTACTCATTGAAATTGCCCATTTCTATCAAATAATTATAACCCTCTTTTTCTTCATCAGTTAAACTTGGCTCATAAATTGTCTTCAGCCAATGGCTGAACAGATCTGGAAAATAGTTTTTATTAGAATTTTTCTTATTTGTATCAAATCGTTTATCTAATAGTCATCTCTAAGCGCGCTTCGCGCGTAGTAATTTTAGAAACACTTCGCGCCACTTTTGTTTTTGTAACCAGCAACCCATTAAGTACTCCCACAAACTAAATCACGAATAAATTGATATTATAACAAATCCATAATTTTTTTAAGATAGGAAATGATACATAAAGAGCGCCAGAAAAATTCCCTGCTAAAAATCTCTTATTGAAATTACCTTAATGACAATTTAATTTTATATAAATAAATGTCTTCGATCCTCTTATGCCAAAAATAAATAAATTATCGTCAAAATAAATAATAATTTTAAAAATTAGGTACCTTTGCACGCCAGAAGTACGGTAGGGTTAAGTTGATAAACTTTTTCCTTTCCTTTGCCACTTTTATTGGATTGCCTCCCTGTTAGAGTGCTTTTCATCAACGTTTCTTCTCCAAACACTGCTTTAATAGTATTACCTGCAGTAAGGCCCGGAGACTTAGTAATGACCATTATACTGCTGTATTTATCTTGATCAATCCATATTTTACGGCCTATGTGAACCTGAAAGGTGTGCATGATAGTAAAAGTGTTATTGTAACTATGTTTTTATAAAATAAATTAATGCAGTATGATAATGATCAATATAATTTAAACAATTGTAAATTATAGTAATCCAAATATTGTTAAGTAAACAATATTTTTAAGCGTATTTTACTACCTAATTTAATATTTACTTTTTAGTTGATGTTGTAATTTAAATGTTTCTAAATGATATAGCATATTTATTTATTTGTTTGTATATTATTTGACTGTGAACTTAAACTGTAGTAAAATAAACCTATATTATTTAGTACTTTAGTTCTGTATATAATACATTTATTTCAATGCAAGAAGACTTATTATTTACGAAAATTCATAGGCACTAGGAGAATGCCCATGGGTGCCGTAAATATCAATAAGAAATGCATAAAACTGTACATCTCGGGAAATATTTAAAAAGTTATTTTTTACAATTTTTACTACTGAATGTCGCATCAAATCTCGATTTTTCTACTTATTTTAGCAAACATCACCCTTATTTATTTCAACTTTCCCTTCATTTTCCCGGATTAAATTTTTTTTTCATTTTCATGTTTTGACCAGCTCTACACAATAACATTGGTTTTATACGTTTCCCTGCGTTCCTCTATTTACGACATACCTCTGGGCATCCTTTATTTATTTCAGTACCTTTTTATCGGAGTCTCTTTGTCTACCGATTTGGACGAAGTTCATTCTGTGATCCATTTGAATTTCCTCCGCAACATCTTTTATTTGTTTTTCTATGACTGTATGCAAGAAAGTAATGTTAGTTTTTTATGTATAAATCAATAATATAACAATAAAAAGATGTAAGCATATGAGAATATAACAAATTTGATTCGCATTTGATGCTGCTATTCATTCTCTAGTTCTAAATTCATTGAGAAAACAACATGCAGTAAAACTTAGCATAATTAATAAGTACGGAAAAATAACTGTTACCACTGCTACCTTTATAAAGAAACATGAATTTTAAATGTGAAACTCAGTACTATTAATGGATGTAGTTTAGTGTAATTTAAGAATATTTTCATTTGATAATACCTAGGATAAACTATAAGATAACTCTACCCTAAAAATGGTCGTTTAAATTCGACTTCTATTATATTTATTTTTATTGAAATTGCATTTCATTTAATATAAAATTGCGTTTTAATTTAATATAAATGAGTGTTAAATAAATCGAATTTAATAGACCTTACTAGATCAAACGCGCGCTGTGCGCGCGGAGATGAACTGTGCTTTGAATACAATATTCAAAAATGGGAAAACTGTCGGAAAAAAATGGGGAGACTGTCGAATGTGTTGTGCAATCTGTTTCATCGACAACACATAGTTACACAATATTACCTACAATTAATGCTGCTGGAAATTTGCTCTCTCCATTATTTTTAGTCTTAAAAGAGATTAAAGATGAATTCGGACCAATAATACAACAAAATTTATTTCAGCCAGATAACGTATATTTGATGGCTTCTAAATTTGGCAAAATGACACCAGGTGAGTGAAATTAAATAAAGTGTACTTATATTCGTAAACTAGTAGCTTATATCTATTTTAACTCATTAAGTGGCAAACGTCCATGGTTGCAACGCTTCGATTTGACATTATGTCATTCGTCCAATTCTCAATGAATTTTGATGAAACTTGGTTTCCTTATGTTTTAGGGTATGCTCTTTCTAAAAATCACCAAGTTTTTTTTTTTAAATGTACAGAAAAAAATATATGGCCGATTTTTTTGGAAAAAATCGAAATTTTTTTCAATTTTTTTTCAAATTTCGCTGTGCCAAAAAGAAAGGGACCTTAAAGTATACTCCCTAAACAATTTTTTTCGCGACATGAGACGATAATCTTTCAAATACACTTGATTTTATTAAAAAATGTTGATTAGAAAAAAAAAATATTGCGGTTTTTGTATCGTAGTGTAATATAAAACTTCATGATTTTTTTACTCAAAAAATATCAAATATTGGAAAAAATTTTGTAGAACAAAAAGTGCTCAAAATTGATGAAGGAACAAGTGTAAATTTTTCCGGATCGATTTGGAAAATTTCGGGAAATTTGAAAATTCGAATTTTCCGAAAAATTAAAAAAATTTCAATTTCTTTCTGAAAATGTTTTTTGGCCAATCCCAAGTAAAATGTTCTATAATATTTTTTCAATAAGTATTTTTTATAATTTTTTAGCAGAAGAGTTTTAAAATTGTTTATTTTGAAATAAATTTGTTTACTTCAATATTATTAATTGAACATTACCAACACAAGTAAGCAAGATATAATTTAAAAAAATTATAATAATTTTCAGTTTTTAATTTATTAAAATCAGTTACGACGAAATCATATTTCGGATCGGATATTTCTGGTAGCATTTGCTATTTTAAAAAATATAATTCAAGTTACTACTGTAACTTTACCATAACGATTTTTTAAAAGTCTTTTAGAAGGTATTTATTCCGAACAAAATTTCTGTTTGTTTAAAAAAAATACTTATTGAAAAAATATTATAAAACATTTTACTTGGGATTGGCCAAAAAACATTTTCCGAAAGAAATTGATTTTTTTTTTATTTTTCGGAAAAATCGAATTTTCAAATTTCCCGAAATTTTCCAAATCGATCCGGAAAAGTTCACACGTGTTCCTTGATCAATTTTGAGCACTTTTTGTTCTATAAAATTTTTTCCAATATTTGATATTTTTTGAGTAAAAAAATTATGAAGTTTTATATTACACTACGATACAAAAACCGCCATATTTTTTTTTCTAATCAACATTTTTGAATAAAATCAAGTGTATTTGAAAGATTATCGTCTCATGTCGCGAAAAAAATTGTTTAGGGAGTATACTTTAAGGTCCCTTTCTTTTTGGCAGAGCGAAATTTGAAAAAAAATTGAAAAAAATTTCGATTTTTTCCAAAAAAATCGGCCATATATTTTTTTCTGTACATTTAAAAAAAAAACTTGGTGATTTTTAGAAAGAGCATACCCTAAAACATAAGGAAACCAAGTTTCATTAAAATTCATTGAGAATTGGACGAATGACATAATGTCAAATCGAAGCGTTGCAACCACGGACGTTTGCCACTTAATGGGTTAAAATAGATATAAGCTACTAGTTTACGAATATAAGTACACTTTATTTAATTTCACTCACCTGGTGTCATTTTGCCAAATTTAGAAGCCATCAAATATACGTTATCTGGCTGAAATAAATTTTAAGTTATAAAAAAGTTTTTGTAAATTATTAATAAATTTCATTATTATTTATTTTTGTTAATTTGATTTCATGTAATAAATCGTTATCAAAATTAGTGATGTAATACAAATAGCAATAGTTTACTGTAATGATCTGCGAAATTTATTTGTTTACAATTTATTTTCAGATCATTTCCGAAAATGGTTAAAGGATGTATTGTTTCCAAATGTTGGAAAAAATAGTTTGTTATTGCTAGATTCTTGGAGTGGACATTGTGCAGAAGCAGTCGAAAGAGAAAAACCTGATGATAAAAACATTAAACTTTTCAAAATTCGTAAAGGTACAACTGGAAAAATATAACCGCTGGATGTATTTGGTTTTCGTATATGGGAGCGTCCGCCAGAAACTACACAGAGGGCGCGCGGGACACATTTTTCATGCAAAACACGCTCTGTTCAACTCGCTCGTAATCGTATTCTGAGTCTCTCAGAAAAAAACAAAAGATATATATCGATAGATTTTTTCCTGCTCTTTCCAATGGTGCTATTGTTTTTACTCCGAAACTTTTTCTTCTAGTCGAAAATTCAAGTTGAAAGTTCAGAGACATTTTTCTCCAAGTATATCATGTTGTTCTTCAAAATGCATAGCACCATTCGAAAGTACGAGTTATAAGCTACAAACCCCTACATTTTAAAGTTGGAGAAACGTAGAGCTCAAAAGTAATAAGATTAAGAAGACAGCGGCGAGCGACTGCGCAAACTTTTTGCGTTGGACCCGTGTGTGCTTTTATAAACGTAGTGCATATTTTCGTTGTTTCCCATTAAAAGCATTACACAATGTTTTATCAGTGCATCATATATTACGTTTTAAATATATTAATTTTTTATTTAAACCTTAATTCTTTTATTTTTATTTGCGATTATTTTTATTGGTCTTTTCACGATACTCATGTTTTTCTTAATTCGAGTTTTAGAGGGTTCGGCTTTTTTAACTGGTAGATATAATTGAGAATCTTTGGATGTTGAAAATCGTTTTAGTTCTAACTTTTTAGTGTTAGCTAATAATCTAACACAGTGAAACGATTGAGTTCCAGGCACTGTTTTCGCTGAATCTAGCCTTTGTCTTAATTTATCTGTAGCCTTAGTATATTCATCTTTTGATGAAAAAAAGCACAAAATATTTTCAAAGTATTTAGTCGCCCACTGGTAAAGATCTTGCGGCGTCAATATATAATTATCGGATACTTTCCGCAAACTTGCTCGCCTAGCATTACTTTTTATAGAAGCACCGATTCCATCGCATGCATTTTTTCCGTGAGCAGTCGCATGAAAGTGCTATTCAGCTTCAACGGAAAAATCTTCATAATGATGAAAAAGATTCTGAAAATTATGTTTATTTTTAAAATGTTGTGCAGCTCCATCAGTAAAGTAAATGATTTTTTTAATGAAATCAAAAGATTTTTTAAGGTAATGGATTATAATTTCTTGAATTAGGTAAACTGCCACAGTATCATGAATTAAGTTGTCTGAAAAAACCGCCATACTTTTGTGTTCAATTTTAGAATCTGAACCTTTGTAGTAAATAACTATTGTTGCCAAACTACATTGATTATTATTATAGTGGAATGATTGTGCCGCATCTTGTGCAATGAACGCATAGTTTTCCGAAAAATCTAGGGAAATTAAAAATTCTCCTTTGCTTAATGATTTTCGTAAGATTTGAAAATAAGATGACTGCTGTTTGGAAATGAAAGAATGAGTTTTGAGTTTATGTAAAAGAGGAAAAAAGATATCAGTAAATAAAGACCTAGAAACAATTTCAGTTTGCAATGTTGATCTATCAGTAGTTTTCCACATTTGAAATTTTATTTCATTAACCCCAGACCTTTCAAGAAATAGTTCAAGTTCCGTTTTTAGAGGTTCAATACCAGGACAATTTTGACACATATTTTAGTAACATTTCGCTGTTGGTGTTTTACAAACTATTTCAGCTATACAATCTTTGTAAGTATCCATTTTATCAAAGGAAACTCCTGAATTTCTTAAACCAGCTAAGAGGAGTTTGACGTTTTGATGATAAATGCACACTCACACTGAATGCGTACCACTAGCACCAGCTAAAACACAATATTTAGGGCGACATTCGGCAAATTTAGTGAATCCTATTTTTGATTCGGGATACTGTTGTTTATACTTTAAATATAACTCTCTAAGATTGTACAAAACAAGTCGTTTCTGAACATAGGTCTTTGTGCCATCATCATTTCGTATACACTTATTATCTGGCATGATTCTACTATTATTGTCATTTTGATAGAAAAGTTTTACTTCGTTTACAATATCACATGATATTTTTCGGTTTTTCCTTTTATCAACTAAAAGGGATTGACTATCTGACAAACATTTTGTTACAAGCCAACGGGATGAATTAGAAAAATTAGCAACTTTACGAGAACTCCAGTTTTTTGGGAGTAATTTTAAAAGCAACATTTTTTCATTTTTGGACAAATTATCATCGTTAAACAATTTTTGTAAATTAGAAATAATTTCTCTAGATTCTTCCATTGACACTACATTTTCTTCCTCAATTTTCGCATCAAATTTTAATCGACAAGAATCACATATTTTATCTCTATCTTGTAAGTTCGGAAAACGAGCTTTCATTTTTTCAGAAACAAATCTCAGTTTAGATGAATGCTTTGCTTCATCAAAAGGGTTACAACAGCGATTGAAAATCTTTGACATTTTAAAGTTTTTTTTTATTATGAAAATAATAAATATTGAGAAAGAAAACATTTTCAGTGGGTGATAAATACCTTCCAAGGAGCTTTTTTAAGTATTGGGAACGACTCTGTGGTCCCTCTAGTGGCAGAAATGATAACAAGTGAAAATGATGCAACGATTAAAGTATAATAGATATATACGCATACAGAGGCGCGTCCAAGAGCAGAACAGATTTCACGCGGCCGCTCGCCGCTGTCTTTTCAATCTTATTACTTTTGAGCTCTACGTTTCTCCAACTTGAAAATGTAGGGTTTTGTAGCTTATAACTTTTACTTTCGAATGGTGCTATGCATTTTGAAGAACAACATGTTATACTTTAAGAAAAATGGTTCTGAACTTTCCACTCGAATTTCCGACCAGAAGAAAATGTTTGAGAGTAAAAAGAATAGCACCATTGGAAAGAGCAGGAAAAAATCTATCGATACATGTCTTTTGTTTTTTTCTCAGAGACTCAAAATACGATTACGAGCTCATTATACCAAGCCCGAGCGTGCGGCGCGTCCGAGCGCAGCGCGAAGAGCACGCGCGGCCACTCACCGCTGTCTTTTTAATCTTGTTACTTTTGAGCCCTTCATTTCTCCAATTTGAAAATTTAGGGTTTTGTAGCAAGACTTGTACTTTCGAATGGTCATATGCATTTTGAAAAAAAAACATGATATACTTTGAGAAAAATGTCTCTGAACTTTCAACTTGAATTTTCGACCAGAAGAATAAGTTTGGGAGTAAAAACAATAGCACCATTGGAAAGAGCAGGAAAAAATCTATCGATATATATCTTTTGTTTTTTCCTGAGAGACTCAGAATACGATTACGAGCGGGTTGAACAGTGCGTGTTTTGCATGAAAAATGCGTCCCGCGCGCCCGCTGGCTGGTTTCTGGCGGACGCTCCCATATGGAAAAATTTTGTAAGACACTTTTCCTATAGTGTAATTTTGTTGGATAAAGATGTAAGTTTGCACGTACGAAATAATGTAATTAAATTACAATCTCTGGTGTACAATCAGTTATCTTCTCCTCGATACGTAAATCTGTTTGAATACTCTCGGTATAAAAGCGGTTATATCGATAATAAACCAAATGAATTTTTAAATCCGGTGCCCTTTAGCTTTGGTGGATCCCAAGCTCATTGTGAGGTATGGGGATGTAAAAATACTGCTATTATAAAATGTTCATGGTGTCAGAAATCACTGTGCTTGTAACATTTTTTTGAAGATTTTCATTATTGTTCAACCTATAATACTTAAACAAAATTAATTGTGGTAAGGAACAAACTATAAGTTCGTTTGTATAGTTTCTTCGAATCTTTTTTGACAATTTGTGAAAATATACCTATATTTTACTTTTAATAAAAAGTAATTACATAATAACAATTAATATTTTATAATAATATCAATTAGTTTCTATTCATTAGATCAGTCAATCATTTAACTCACCCATTCTTTTCCCAGTTCCATCCTTTTTATTTACCTGTTAATACGAGCAAAATATTCGAATGTAAGTTGCACAATAAGTATAAGAGTTTATAAGCGACTTCATTAATTATGCTATTTCGGAAAAAAAACTAACACGAATATAAACTAAATATATATTTGTGACGCTGCAAATTTTCCACCGCCCCCTTTTTCAACGTTATTTCCTCGCCCTGAGTGCTTTAGAGTCACGACTGAGTGTCGCGCCTCTCTCACCTTCCCACAAAAGACTTTAGTTTCCCGGACGGCAACGCGTGGACGCGGTCAAATTTATTTTAGGGGCGCCAGACCACGGCGGTGACGTGTTCCCTCTCTCAACCACTTTGCCTGGCAGTGGACTCTTCCTCTCTCCCTTGGGCGTGGGCGGTGTTGCGACGGCCTGGTACGACCGATACCCTCGGCGACTTCAGGAAAATTAGTGGCCGTCGCGCAGCCCGTACGAGCTTCCGCGGCTCGCGTGTGTTAGTGCCGGTGTCGTGATGTGCGTGCAGTGTAGTGGGTGGCGCGTGTGTGTGCGGCGGTGGCTGGCATGACTCCTCGGCTGCTGCTGTGGAGCATCATGGCGGTCGAGCGCACGTGGGCACGCTCGCATTCGGCGCACAGTGCTAGTACCGTGTGCGTCGTCTGCGACCGTGCGAACAGGTGGCTCGGTGCTCATCACGCCTCATCTTTCCCCGTCTTTCTCTCTCACCGCTGCTGCTCTTCGCCGTCGGTGCTGACTCCAGGGCGGTGCGACTGCTGTACGTTGTCGTCATCTGCTCGCCTCATGAGTGTGTTTGTGTACCTCGACAGAAGCAAAACCCCAGGATTAGCTATGTGTACAACCGTGTACACATAGCTCAGTGTCGAGGTCTCGCGTGTCACCCTCCGCCACATAGCTTGTTAAAGGACTCATCGTGTCGCGACTTTGATCACGGAGGTGCAGAAAACGCGCATCGTTACATATTATACACCTCAAAATATTTATTTCAATGGTACTAATTGTAAGTATTCCGCGCCCAAGGGGCTGCTAACACCCGATAATGCTGTCATTAGAAAAATCCTGAAACAAGTCAACTTTCATTTTTAATTTTAACAATAATTATTTAATTTTATTGCAAATACTATATACAAAAATAATTAAAAAAAATAAAGTTTTTCCGAAATAAAATATAAGGGTAGCTACCCACACTAATTGGGCATTTCAAAGAGAAATATTTTCCATTTTGTTTCATTATAAATTTTAATCTGAACTTCGAATATCTAGAAAAAACCTATTTTAGCGGCGAGTTTTGGGATGCGTTTTACCCCTTTAATAATAGGAAGTTGGGCCCATAAAAAAAAATTAGCCGAAATAAAAATAAATTATGCATTACATAACATCAAATATTTATTTTAACGGTTCGAAAGTATTTTGCGCCTAAGGGGTTGTTTCCCCCGACAACGCTTGTATTTGCAAAAATCCTGAAACACGTCAACTTTAATTTTTTTATTTTAAGCCCAAAAATGATTTTTATAATAATCAATTAATTTTATTGCAAATATTATATAAAAATAGTTTAAAAAATAAGGTTTTTCTGAAATAAAAAGTAGGGGTTGCCACCCCCGGGGACCAAACTGTACTTGCTAGTTTCGTCATTCAAAGAGAAGGATTTTCCAATTTGTTTGATTTCAAAACATTAATTAGAACTAAAGATAACCCCTTAACTAGTGCGACTTTTACAACTTTTCGTGTCAAAACTGGTAGTCGTAAATAATAATTCTGATGTCAGATTCAGATTCAGTGACCTCAAAAACAGTTGTATACCAACTTTTGTCCAAATCCGTTGAGAATTACAAAAGTTATTCAAATATGTACATTGTGACGTGGTTAGTCGTCACCATTGCCTTTTTTCTCTCTCTCAAGCTGCGTGGCCGGGGCATGTGCCGTCAATGTTGCGGCGCGAGTTCAAATCTCGCGCCAAGACGTCCACCCCCCCGTCGGACTCAATTCGGAGAATTAACTCCGCAGGGATCCGCCGGGATGTCGCGGGGGCGCAAAGCCGCCCTGGGAAATAAAACCCGCTCGCGCTTTTCCGCTCTGCACGCGGCGCCTGTCTGGGGCAGCTACGATTATACACGCAAGTATTTTTTGTCCACGCGGTCTTCAATTCCTTTTCACACACTCAACCTCATTTATGTACACAGTTTTAATTTATTTTAATAACATCTGGTTCTGATAAAATAAAGCGCCAAGTTGTTTAAATTTAACTGTGATTTTTATTCACCAAGCCTCTCACCTAAACCGATCCCTTTCGGTAACACGTCGCGAGTACGCCGCGCAGAAATAGAGTTACTTAACTTTTGCTCCGGTTTTAATTATTTACAGAGAAGCCCTCGCGCGCGTGAACATTTGGTCCTTCGAGCCGGATACTTCTCCGGACTTTACAGGGAGAGTGTAGGTGAAGGGGGAATGTTCTTCGCCCCTCTGAGTGTGTGGAAAGTACGCGTATCCCAAACTTTGCTTTCGCTCCCTTTTTGGAATTTAAAGGGACTTCTGTAAAGGGCGCGTGACCGCTCTTTACGCCCCTTGTGATGGTTACGCCTGACCGCCTCGTGGTCGCGGCACCTACGACGCGCGGTGGACTTGTTGCGCCTGCGTGCTACGACGCACCCTACCTTACCTTACCTCAGTGAACACGCATCGGGCAGCGCGCCGGCCAGCAGAGCCTTCCCGTCGATCGCATTTTTCACCCGGGTTAACGTGTTGCCACTGAGGAGGCATGGTTTGCAATGACTGCGGTGAGTCGCAGGGGTTCGGTGTCGTGTAAGCTGCTCCAGGTCTTCAAAGCAGGCGCCCGTCAGCGTAACGTGAGTACGCTCCAAGCTAGCTACATAATCTCAAATTCGCTATATGGCATGCATGATAAGGCTGACTACTTCACAGCCACTACATTTCTGCTGCTCATTACTACTGTAGTTGCTGGTATAGCTCTAGCCTTTCTTTAGCGCTAACCTTTTATTTCTAATTACAGAACTTGCTATAATTGGGCTTGTCGCTCCTCAGTAAAATAAAAATCTACTGTTTTCAAAGGCTTTTTAAAATATCCTGCCCCAGTTTTATAGCAGCTTAGCTTCAGCTTAGCTTTGCGCTGGTTCGGTTGCTTGCCTTTATTCTGCTTACAGCAACGCTATGGACCCACAGGAGCTGCTTAGGAATCAACAGACAGATGGGAAAAATCTGCTGAACTTCCTCGTCAACTGTGATAAGAGGGGACAGCAGAACCAGACAGAAGCCTACCTCAAGAGCAGGCTTGCTCTGCTGGAAAGCTACTGGGCGAACATATTCCAGACCCACAGACTGCTGTGCCAGCTTGAAGAAACGCTGGGGAAGGAGAAGTACTTCGTAGAGACTCAGTACGAGCACTACGAAGAGACTTATGCTGAAGTCAAGGGCACGCTCCTGGACAGAATCGCTGCCAAGTCAGCTCCAAATCTACCAGCCTCATCTGCAGTCACCACACCATCGCAGCTAGTGACGACACGCTTCAGCCTATCTAAGTTGGTGCTTCCTCGCTTCTCTGGGGAACAGATAGAGTGGGAGACATTCAAGGAGCGTTTCAGTGCAATGGTGAGGAACGACACTTCTCTCAGCTCTGTAGTCAAACTACAGAACCTTATCTCCTGCTTGGATGGAGAGGCAGCACGGCGGTTGGAGAGTCTTCAGCTCATCGGCTCCAACTTCTCTGTGGCCTGGGAGACGCTAACTATAAGGTATGATAACTCTCGTGTCAGGCTCTCTGCGCACATGCATAAGCTCTTAAGCATGCCACCAGCCGCGAGCAGGAAGAAGGCGTATATAGGCGAATCAAGAACCTGCAGAAACTGCCTGCGTGTTGGCCACTTTGCCAATGGATGCCCATCACAGAGTCGCTGCAGGGCTCCGAACTGCCAAGCTCAGCATCACACGCAGCTACACGACTGCTACAGAGAGAAGAACAGCACACCTGTGACAACTCAGTCGACGAAGAACCCTGTCAACACCTATGCTACTAGTATCAACGAGGAAAAGAGGTTAAATGTATCCCCTCGTACAGGTTATGACGGAGTCACAGGCACTCGTGAGCGCTACCTTGTTGTTGTTGTCGTCGCTAAGGACGCCGAGCGGGCAGCGCACACGCTCGCGTCCGCACACAAGCATAACACCGGGTCGAGAATGTAGAGAGCGCTGGTCGAGGAGGGGGGTCACGAGCACTGGAGAGTCGCGCAACGTAGAGCACGGCTGCGAGAACGGCACGGAGAGGGGGAGAGAGAGAGAGAGAGCGAGAGAGAGCGAGAGAGAGCGAGAGAGAGAGCGAGAGAGAGAGAGCGAGAGAGAGAGAGGGGGGGGGAGACGTAACGTACGTGAGAGCGAGCGATGGCTTACGGGGCGCTGGCGGTATATATAGTAGCTATAGTAGCCAGAGAGAGCCGGAGTAGGGGGAAAGAGCAAGTATAGAGTAGTGCGGCGAGTTAGAGGGAATTGATAGGGCGCGGCGCATAGTGAGGTAGAGTAGAGTAGGAGAGAGGGAAAGAGTATGGTAGAGCGCGCGCACAGTCGGTAAGGTTAGGTAGTATAGTAGCGGTAGAGAAAGAGAGAGAGAGTGAGAGAGAGAAGCATAATATCTAGCGGGTAAATATTTTGAGAGTTGGATTTCGCGCGCGCCCCGTAGCCAATTAGCGCGCATTAATCGGACAAATGACTAACTGATCAAAGAGCCGGGTGATGATTAGCGAATGTTGATAGGAGCAAGGGAGGGGTCGCGACCAGTTAGGGTAGATGAGGTCGCTGCAGATCTTTCTTCCCGAGGGGATGAGCTCGGGAAAGAAGAAGCCGATCGCTCTCTCGATCATCGTCTTTCGCTCCGAGCAGTCGGGCCGAGCAAGGAATAGTTTGAATTAAAGTGTGTGTTGTAGGAGCCAGTAAAGTAGCCATTTTGAGTATTGTGTAAGTGACAATAGTAAGTGAGTCCTCAACAGGAAAATTAGGTCTCGAGGAAGTGAATTATCGAAGCATTGGGTCGTGTTTGACATTCGAGTGGTGTTTCCGAGTTTTATCCCAATTATAGGAGTACGCAGTTAATTCGAGCCTTTTCCTTAGTGAGGTTTTCAGTTATCCGTCAACACCGGTAGTGAGAGCGGAGGACCAGGACTGATGAAACTTCATCACCTTATAATTCGTTATTGAATAAAGTCTTAATTATAATTGCAATTATTACGCGCATTGTGGTCATTTAGTAAGTGTTATCCCTCTACGTGATTGTCTTTCGAGGATTAATTTCAGGAAAAGTCGAGTATTATTTTCAGGAAATTACGTTCGCCGACGGTGTCCAGTACGATTACTGTCTCGTCGAAGGTTATTTCAGGTATTGTTGTTGCTGGGGTTTTGACCCCCCTGTTCGAGAGCGGAGTTTCTAGCCGCGGCAGAGTGCCGCTATTGGTAATGAAGTAGTGGAAATAGTGGCCGTTGCATTAGTTCGAGTCACTTACAAAATTATCGTGATTCAATCAAAAGTATAACTAAACACAACGTCACAAATGGCGCCCAACTAATGCACAAACACCAGCAACAACAGAGAGGGTCGAGTCGAGAGTAGTTGAGTCGAGACGAGTGTATTTGTGCCGAGTCGAGTATAGTCGTGTGGAGTTTTATGTTATAGGTTGGTGGAAGAGAAATAGTTGGTGATGGTAGTGGGTCGAGAAAAACTTATAGTCGTGAAAACTTAAGTACAGGAAGTACTTACTTCAATCAACAGCAGTGAAAAATTTTTCGGAAGAGTAAGTTGTTAAATTTGTATTTTCTTTTCCCATCTTCTGCTTTGGTGTTTCGAGTTTTTCTTTTCCAGACTAAAACTCTACAGAAAAAAACTCACACAATTGAGAAAATAAAACAACCGATAGAATTCTGGGTCGAGAAAAATTTTTTTTCCCAGGTTGATCGTCAGAGTGTGAAAAATAAATACAAATTTAGTGTGGGGGAGACGCTATTCGGGAGAATAGCGAGAAACAGCAACTTTGAGTGCGACCAAGTAGAGTCGTGAACTAAGAGTGATGTACCGGTGTGAAGAGAAGCAGTCGGGATAATTCGAGGAAGTTAAGGAAGTACGTGGGTTGAGTTTCTTTTCAGCGATCGGACGAAATCCTGCTTGGATAATTATTTCAGTATTTCCTCTTGGATTATTAGTTAGAAATTATTCGAGTAAGTGGGTCAAGTTACTGTTTATTTACAAAGCAACGGTTAATATGCTCTCGACTGAACGGATACAAAATCGTCAGCTAAAGGGTCGAGTTCTCTCTTTTGTAGGAAGATCGAAGAAGATTCAGTCGCCTTTCTTGTGGAATTTAGAGATATAATGAATTATTGAGAAATAGCCAGTCGCGTGGATCGAGAGCACAGAGAAGAGGAATCATATTCATGATGTCTCGGATTACACGTGCCCTAGATAGAGGCAAAAACCTCGTGAGAAGAGTCGAGTCGACTTAAGAGAGACTTCAGAGACCTAAGTTCCACCGATCCGAGCTCTTCGGATAGAGATAGCTCAACTTCACGTTACTGAAGGTGTCGAGAGGAGTGACAGTCCCGTATCGGCAGAAGCTCCTGGCGAGGAGATTCGAACCGACTAAAAAGAGATTTTAGAGATATGAGTTCCACCGATCCAAGCTTTTCGGATAGGGATAGCTCAACCTCACGTTGCCGAAGGTGTCGAGAAAAGCGACAGTCTCATATCGGCAGAAGCTCCTGGCGGGGAGATTCGAACCAACTGCAATGAGATTTTAGAGATCTTAGCCCCAGTAGCTCATGCTCTTCGGGTCGAGATAGCTTAACATCGCGTGGCCAGAGACCGGGAGGGACGAGGATATCTCCTTCGAGGGAGATGGTATCAAGAGAATTCGAGTCAACTTAGAAGAGACCTTAGAGATCTCAGTTCCAGTAGCTCAGATTCTTCAGGTCGAGAAGACAGCCGAGAGAACTGCTACGGTCTTAATGATAGCTGACCCAGCGCCATTGAAGCCTTTGGGTACTGGGACAGTCGAAATCCTCGAGTGTTGCGCGGAGTCACGCTGGAAGAAGAAGAGGGGCAACCACGGATAAAGATGAAAACAAAGAAGCGACAATTATATTGTGAGAAGGAAGTTGCAGCCATAATGGCCTACGGTGGAGTCGTGGCCACGAAACGATGTATTATCTACCTGTCCGAAGACCATCGAGCGACGGAATGTCCACGGTGCGTTTGCTATGTCTGCCAACAACCGGGCCATCTGTTTACACGATGCCCAACCCGTCAGGAGGGTGTTACGGCTCAGGTGGAGGGGGGTGCAGAGGATACGTCAGAAGCCGTGAAGGAGAAGAAGTTATGGGTCAGTTGGCAGCCTTCCAGCAGCGAAGATGACGGCGAGTTCGAAAGTGAGAGCGAAGCTGAGTTATCTCTGGAGGATTGGAGTTTACCAGATTTAATAGAGCAAGAAGCCCATACCATAGTGTCAGAAATCGAACAACGTGTTGATATCTTGCTTGGAGAAGCAACAGAATCAGCAACGGTAGCAGCTACCCCAATACCAAATACCTTAACATCATTGTCACCTGTAGAAGGGCTTCAGAAGTCGAGTGGGGTTATTGGAGGTCTAAGCGTGGGGGAGGACGCTCTCCCAGGGAATAACGTAAGGCTTGAATGTGCAGAAGTAACCGAAGCCCAGAGCGAGGAAGAGAAGCCAAAATCGAGCGTTGCCAACATCGAGTCTGGGTCGAGAGGGTGGGCAAGTCGAGTTGAAAATGATCAAAACCTATGCCTGACAGATTCAACCAAAGAGGAATCTTGTGCAACAACAGTTATTAATCAGAAACCATGGGTTACAGTTTCGAGTGGGAGCGAATTTTATGTTATGGCTCGAGGTGAAAACGATCAAAAACCTCGTGCGACAGAATTGATCGAACTGAAACCTGATGTAACTGTAGAGAGTACAAGTAGATTAGACAGTAATGGTAGTGTAAAGTGTAAGGGTAGCTTAAAGAGTAAGAGTAGCGTAGAGAGTAAGAGTAGCGTAGAGAGTAAGAGTAGTGTAGATAGTAAGAGTGTAAAGCGTAAGGGTAGTATAAAGAGTAAGAGTAGTGTAGAGAGTAAGAGTAGTGTAAAGAGTAAGAGTAGTGTAAAGAGTAAGAGTAGTGTAGAGAGTAAGAGTAGCGCAAGGGGTAAGAGTAGTGTAAAGTGTAAGATTAGTGTAGAGAGTAATCAGATGCCCTGTGTGACAGGTTCAAACAATGAGAAACCTTATGCAACAGGTGATAATGATAAAAATGAGCTTTGTGTGACGGCTCGAGTAGAGGATAAAATGAAGTCTGATCTGACGACTTCAAGAGTAAGAGTGTTGAAGTCTTGTGACAGGACTTCGAGAGGAAGAGTGTTGAAGTATTGTGTGATGACTTCGAGAAAGAGGGAGCGCGAGTCTTATGCAACGATTCAGAAAGGAAGCGAGTCTAGAGTAACAACTTTAGGAAAGTACAAGTTATCGGATATCTATTTTGAGGGATGTGGTGCTTCCGAATCGTCCGCAGAGAAAAATTCGAGTTCGAGAATCAGTATTAGAATTATCAAGAACATCAGGGATTTAGGGGGAGGATCCGTGGAGTAAATGTAAAGCCGTTAACTACCGTGTAGTTAACTAAAGGATAGTTAACTACAAGATAGTTACCGTCTTAGTGTGGGAGTATTGTGACGGAGTCACAGGCAGCTACTCGTGAGCGCTGCCTTGTTATTGTTGTCGTCGCTGAGGACGCCGAGCGGGCAGCGCACACGCTCGCGTACGCACACAAGCATAACCCCGGGTCGAGAATGTAGAGAGAGCGCGGGTCGAGGACGGGGGTCACGAGCACTGGAGAGTCGCGCAACGTAGAGCCGGCTGCGAGAACGGCGCGGAGAGGGAGCGAGAGAGTGAGAGAGGGAAAGAGGGAAAGAGAGACGTAACGTACGTGAGAGCGAGCGATGGCCTACGGGGCACGGGCGGTATACACTAGCTATAGTAGCCAGAGAGAGCAGGAGTAGGGGGAAAGAGCAAGTATAGAGTGGCGCAGTGAGTTAGAGGGAATTGATAGAGGCGCGGCGCATAGTGAGGTAGGGTAGAGTAGGAGAGAGGGAAAGAGTATGGTAGAGCGCGCGCGCAGTCGGTAAGGTTAGGTACTATAGTAGCGGTAGAGAAAGAGAGAGAGAGAGAGAGAGAGTGAGAGAGAGAAGCATAATATCTAGCGGGTAAATATTTTGAGAGTTGGATTTCGCGCGCGCCCCGGAGCCAATTAACACGCATTAATCGGACAAATGACTAACTGATCAAAGAGCAGGGTGATGATTATCGAATATTGATAGGAGCAAGGGAACGGGTCGCGGCCAGTTAGGATAGATGAGGTCGCTGCAGATCTTTCTTCCCGAGGGGATGAGCTCGGGAAAGAAGAAGCCGATCGCTCTCTCGAACGTCGCCCTTCGCTCCGAGCAGTCGTGCCGAGCAAGGAATAGTTTGAATTAAAGTGTGTGTTGTAGGAGCCGGTAAAGTAGCCATTTTCAGTATTGTGTAAGTGACAAGAGTAAGTGAGTCGTCCTCAACAGGAAAATTAGGGCTCGAGGAAGTGAATTGTCGAGGCATTGGGTCGTGTTTGACATTCGAGTGGTGTTTCCGAGTTTTATCCCAATTATAGGAGTACGCAGTTAATTCGAGCCTTTTCCTTAGTGAGGTTTTCAGTTATCCGTCAACACCGGTAGCAAGAGCGGAGGACCAGGACTGATGAAACTTCATCACCTTATAATTCGTTATTGAATAAAGTCTTAATTATAATTGTAATTATTACGCGCATTGTGGTCATTTAGTAAGTGTTATCCCTCTACGTGATTGTCTTTCGAGGATTAATTTCAGGAAAAGTCGAGTATTATTTTCAGGAAATTACGTTCGCCGAGGGTGTCCAGTTCGATTACTGTCTCGTCGAAGGTTATTCCAGGTATTGTTGTTGCTGGGGTTTTGACCCCCCTGTTCGAGAGCGGAGTTTCTAGCCGCGGCAGAGTGCCGATATTGGTAATGAACTAGTGGAAATAGTGGCCGTTGGATTAGTTCGAGTCACTTACAAAATTATCGTGATTCAATCAAAAGTATAACTAAACACAACGTCACAAGGTAGTATGGTGTTTTTGACTACTGCCACAATTATTTTAGTCTCCGCTAAGTGCTCAGCTCACTGTGCGAGCCCTAGTAGACCCTGCATCTGAGGGTTCATTTGTCACCGAGCATGTGGTCCAATTCTTAGCCCTCGCTAAGAAAAGGGAATCTACACCCATATGTGGGATCGGTGACAGCATAAACCTAACAACTCAGTATACAACTGAGTTGATTCTGCGATCCAGGATAAATTTTGACTTTTCCATAAACCTTTCAGCTTTCGTCTTGGGAAAGTTAACCTTCATGCTGCCCAAGAGAGATTGTGCTGTCACCGCATGGGATCATCTGCGAAGCCTACAACTAGCTGACGTAAACTTTTGTCAGCCAGCACGCATAGACTGCATTATGGGTGCAGATGTCTATCCTGCGATTATTCTCCCAGGACTGCGAAAAGGACCTCTTCGACAATCAGTGTCGCAGAACACGACCTTGGGGTGGATCGTCACTGGCTGCGCATCTACCAGGCCTGCCTTAACGCCAGCTCAGTGCCGCCGCCACTACACTTCAGCTGCCTCTCTCGGCGACGTCCTTTCACGCTTTTGGGAGATAGAGGAAGTGGCGGCTACTAAGCCAAGTCTCTCCCAAGAAGAGAAGGAGTGCGAGGAGGGCTTTTCCCGCACACACACTCGGGACGGAGAAGGACGATACGTCCTTCGCCTACCGTTCTCGCAGGTGCCCAATCTACGGGGGTCACTGTCTATAGCGACCGCCCGACTACTGCAGACGGAGAGACGCCTGCAAAATAACCCGCAACTACGCACCTCTTATGCCACATTCATGGAGGAAATTCTCCAGCTTCACCACATGGGGCTGGTGCCAGAATACGAGAGGACGGCTGCCGACGCGTACTACATGCCACATCACGTAGTGCTGAAGCATGATGGATCTGGCAAGATACGCGTCGTCTTCAATGCGTCACAGAGCACCAGGAGTGGTCAGTCGCTAAACGACTGTCTTCACGTCGGCCCCAAGCTGCATGCCGACATATCCGCCATCTTGATGCGATGGCGAAACTACAGGATCATTTTGTCGGCGGACATTGTGAAGATGTTCCGCCAATTCAAAATGAATGAAGATGACGTGAACTGGCTGCGCATTCTTTGGCGCAAGGACCCCAGCGAGGAGCTGAAGCACTACCGCATGACGACGGTGGTCTATGGTACAGCGTGCGCGCCATATCAGGCCAACAGAGCTCTGCTACAGCTAGCCGAGGATGAGCGTGAGCTCTTTCCAAAGTGAGCTCACGTCTTGGAGAACCACGTGTACGTAGACGACGCCTTGTCTGGAGGCGACACGCTGGAGGAGGCGCTGGACGTCCGTGACCAGCTAATCTACATCCTCAACGCCGCCGGCATGAAGCTCGATAAATGGACGAGCAATCACGCTGCCCTACTGCCAGTCGACTTACCGGCTGCCACGTCTCGCCTCTTCTCCGAGACAACCGCTGTTTCAGCTCTAGATCTACTTTGGAACCCAGCGCACGACTACTTCACTTTCAGAGTCAACATGGGTCCACTACCCAAAACCTTCACGAAGAGATCCGTGCTATCTGAGGTGGCACGCCTCTTCGATCTACTTGGATGGCTCGTTCCGGTCGTCGTCGTGGGAAAGATGCTGATCCAGCAGTTGTGGCTCACCAAGAGAGGCTGGGACGAAGAGCTCATTCCCACTACTGCGCATTAGTGCGCGAGGAGGGAACGGCGCATGGCCTCTCCGCGCGTTTTTTATATCTGCGCGCTCCCCTCTCCTTGACTCTCTCACTTCCCCTCTTCCAGCGCGGCACTGATGTACTGTGCAAGCTTGGCGACGGCACTCTCGTTCTGGCAGCCTTCCAATTCAGACGTCTCAGCGATCCGCGTCCGCATGGACGCAATGACAACGATTGAGGCTATCACATGCTATCCTTCTGCTAGACTACTCAGCTATCGCTCCCCTCTCCTTGACTCTCTCACTTCCCCTCTTCCATATCCAGCGCGGCACTGATGTACTGTGCGAGCTTGGCAACGGCACTCTCGTTCTGGCAGCCTTCCAATTCAGACGTCTCAGCGATCCGCGTCCGCATGGACGCAATGACAACGATTGAGGCTATCACATGCTATCCTTCTGCTAGACTTGAGGCATTAGGAGGAATTCAGCCCCGCCGGTGCACAACGTAAGGTGTGTAACGAAAGCACAGAATCTGTAAGAAACATCTAATTTTCCCACTTCCTAACCCCTACTTGGTTGAGTCCGCGCCGTGAGGTGCATGGCGCACTAGCGATCAATGACGACGCCGGGAGCGTTCTCCTGACAGATCCGCAAACGACTCAGCCCGACAAAAATCAACACGACATCACGGACGGACGTATGAAACAGGACGCCGATACGACCGAGATAAAGATGTCATGTTACAAAATGTGTCTGTGTCGAATCATGGCTGACTGAAAACGATCAAGTGAATTTCCCCAGTTCTTTTATGTAGAGAAGAGACCGAAAAGACTCAATAGCAGGTGAAATCATCATCCTAATCCGTAAGAATCTGGCTTTCACTGAAATCAACAATATACAGGCACCAGAGATTTCCATCGAAATGTGCGGCATTCACTGAAACAATATCACTCCCGCGACCGACCTTATTGATTGTTACAGAACTCCAGCTTTTTCACTCTCTCAAGAGCAATGTTACCAAATTGTAAGCAATATTAGCCAAAATAGTCACACCATATTTCCCGGTGATTTTAATGCACATAATACTTTTTGACACTGCAAATATATAGACTGTACCAGATCAAAATTCTTTAATTCAATTGAAAGCAGTGACCTTTGTATCCAAAATTGTAATACTTTCACTCACTTAGACTCATACAGAAATTCCAGATCTAACATCGATGGTGTCCTCACTACTTTTCACTTTTCGATAAAATAAATGCTGATGCTTGTGATGAAATGCGAAGGACTGATCAGTTTCCGCTATTCTCAGAATTTACTGTAGAAAAAAATTCCACCCCCTCTTACATAAATTCTAAGAAAAAAATATTCAAACCATAACCCTAATTTTAAAAACAGAAACCCTGTGTCCTAGTGGGACGCTGAACTTGACATCATCAAAAGACGTCGCCGAGCAGAGTTTAAAAAATGGCAATTTTTGCTCAGCCTAACAGACCTAATTGAATATAAAAGACTATGCGCGCTTCTTAAACGATCTATTAAAAGGAGAAAAAATAAAAATTTTGTAAAATTTGCCGAACCCATTGACATTTGCACAGACCCCAATTACGTTTAGGACAGATGCAGGGTATTGAAATATAAATGGACCAAAATTACAAAACTCTCTATGGCCCAACATCTCCAAACTCAAACACAATTTGAAATGCCCTTTGACAAAATCTTCCCCCTGGGTACAATCTAATTCCTTCAATCATTCTCACTGCCATGACAATGACTTCCTTAGTTCATACTTTACTTCTGCGGAAATCAATAATACATTCGACACTAAAAATCCGTACTCGGATCCTGGTATTGACGGTACAGATTTTGAAATATTGCAAAAACTACCCATTAAATTCAAATTAATATTTCTCGTCATTTTTAACGAGATGTATGCAAAAAACAGTTATCCCGAAGACTACCTATATTCTCACATACTCTTTATTATCAAGTCAGACGGCTGCATTTTGCATCCTATCGCCCTAACTTCATGTGCCTGCACGCTATTTGAAACTCTCATTAAAAATAGGCTGCAGTGGTGGGTAAAACATAACAATCTTCTTACCGAGAGTGAGTATGAATTTCGCAAAGGAAAATCCTGTGCAAACAGTTTAACAAACATCACCTTACTAATCAAAGAATCATTACGAGATACAGCCGGAGTTATCGCTTCCTTTCTGGATGTACAAGGTGCATTCTTGTACAAAAGTCCCGATCTGGCAGAACCTACTTTAGCCCGTTTTACAAAGACTCCAGCACACCTTGGTTGAAACGCAAAACACTCTCTTGGCAGTTTATCGTAACTTTCAACAGAATTAGAGAAAATGACTACAATATTGCTTCTTCTTTGGCTAGAGTAAATATAATAAGCGATTTAAATGCAAATGTAACAATAATTATGTTGAAGAAATCAATCATGTAATATGGCAATAAGGGCTATATACAAACCATAGAAAGAAATCGCTAAAGAATCATATCGCCCTCAACCTATACTCCCCACATAATATCGAATCACTAATCGCACAACCAAACTTTAAAGCCTCTAAATGTATAGTGTTTTGCCTAAGCCTTTGTAATCTAAAAATCTAATTTGTCGTGTACTTAAATTTTGCAATAATTTCTACATTACTAAGCCTGTGAAAATTCATGCATAATGTATGTAATTAGCAAGGCTGAAATAAACCTATAGAAAGGTTTGAAAGGCCTAAATAAATAAAAAAAAGACATGATTAGAGGTACTAGGAGTTTGAATCACATTATTTTAGCAAATATATGTACGCATATGTGTGTGTGCGTGCGCGTGTGCGTGTGCGTGTGGGTGTGTGTGTGTGAGTGTATGTGTGTGCGCATGTGTGCGTGCGTGCGTGCGTGTGTGTGTGTGTGCGCGCGCGTGTGTGTGTGTGAGCGTGTGTGTGTGTGTGCGTGTGTGTGTGTGTGTGCGCGCGCGCGTGTGTGTGTGAGCGTGTGTGTGTGTACCGCTTTATCTCAGGATCTACTCGATCGATTTTAACAGCACAGAGTTCATTCCTGTTATTTTTTGTCCGAATTGGGGAAAATCCAATTTTTTAATTTGGCGATGCATTATTGTTTTATGGTAAATTTTCGATTTTCGAAAACTTGATTTTTGCGTTTTTTTAATGATAGGACTGAGATATTTGAATCGGACAAGTAACAGTCCAAAGAGTATAAAAATATCTATGTTTTCCCAAAAACTTTATGTTAGCTATTGCGGTTCTTTTGTTTTTAACAAAAATTTGTTTTTTTGTTTTTTAAAGTTTGCCCAAACTAAAGGGTCGACTGTTTTGATAAAAATCATGATAATGCAGAATATAAGTAGCTATAATCTGTAAAGATTTTAATCCATTCTGTCGACTAGCTTTAGAGTAATAAATGGCAATCTAAAAAAATGAGTTTTCTATGTCCAATGATTACGGGAGTAAAATTATATCAATCGCTTTGAAATTTTTGTAGATGCAGATTTTGGATATCTTTCGACTTAATTTCTTGGACAAAAGGATTGATCCATAATTTTAAGAGATATTTAAGGCTAAAACTTTTTTAACGTTTTTTTCAAATCGTTATTTCTTCAGAATAGCTCGATGAGTTTAAAAATTATAGACCATTTTTGTATGTGATATAGGCAATATGTGTACAAATTCTTTCAAGATAATAGTATTACTTTTGAAGATATTTAATATTTAAAATTTTTGTATTTTACAATGTAATTTTCGTCGTCGCATGATAAGTAGAGTAAAATTGGTTTAATAGCTTTCAATGTTTGTGGGCAAGTAGCATTTAGATATGTTTCTGCTGAATTCTTTGGGCTGTGACGTCCATTCAAGGCCGTCAATACTATTAACCACTTTGCACTTTTTAGCCTGGAGTAAACCAAGAGCTAAGGATGGCCAAGTCTTCCAAACGTTTTATTTGAACTTATCATTGAAGGAGGGAAGCACAAAAACGGTTAATATGTTTGAGGAGACAAGCGATTCCAGCTCTGCCCATTCGGCACAGAACGATCTGAACGCTCCTCGGAAGTGGGTATATATGAAGGAGTAAGTTGAGAAAAGATTGGAGAGAAGAAATGAAATTCGAAGACAACTTTTTCACTTACACTTAGGTTTATTCAGAGTTTCCCTCCCTGGGTTACAAGTGGTGTGCTGGTGGCTGGTCGAGTGCGATGGTGGCGAGGAACTTGTCTGTTCAACTCTGATGGTAGCGAGGAACTGACTGACGGCGGAGGGACGAGGGAAAAGCTTAGTTCGGTTTTCTCCCTCTTCCCTCCCTCGCCAAGTACGGTTTGGGAGTACTCTCCGTGGGGGAGTTTACAAAGATTTTTGGGGACAGTTGACTGGTCGCACAAGTATGGGTGGAAAAATAAGGGTGGGCCTCTAAGGCCCTTTGACGCGGCTAATTGGCTGTGTGGGGGAAAGGAGCATCCCCCAGCTTTCGGCTGTAATTTCGACCGTTTCACAGAGATGACGTTACATGTGGTGTTTCTGCGCCTATTTTCATTAATGTTAAATACATCGTTTACATAAAAATTCGGTTAACTATTTATTATATAGTGTTAATTATTGTATAAGAACTTAACAAATGACTTATTTTCTAATTAAATCTAATTTTGTTGTACAAATTTGCACACTTAATATTTTAATACTTCCAAAATACATGGTTTAAAATCTAATTAACTATCGAGTAGAAAATACATATTATTTGTATATTTGTAAGCTTAAAACTAACTTAAAAATTAATAATAGTGTCAAAAATATAACGAAGTGACAATTTTTATTCATTCCTTTATATAGGAACAGATTTTATAAGTTAAACTAAATTATTCTGGCGAGATGCTTGTATAAGAATTGTTATTTATAACTAAATTTTTATGTACCGTTGCAATATATTATTGTAAATGATTACACTTTACGAGTTACAGAACCTATTATTTATTATTGTTGTCAGTTATCCTCATTGTATAGTAAAAGAAAGTAAAGAACCTGCTTCATTTTTGCAATACTCTATGTGTTTATATATATGTAAGAGATGCAGTTAATACATATGTATCAGAATAAATTCGCGAATACATCTTGCATTACAATATATATATATATATATATATATATATATATATATATATATATATATATATATATATATATATATATATATATATACATATGCCTATAATTTAGCAAACTTTTATAAATAGTATATGTAAAAGAGTGTGTAACGTGGTTTTACAAAGATTTTAATTAAAGTACACATATATCATTATATTCTTATTTTCCATTTTATTTATGAGTTTGTTTATTATTTATTACTAAAATGAAGTTGTTGTGAGGTGTTTTATTTAATTATCTTTACTTCTACTAGGCCTATTTTCGTAAAATTTAGATCAGCGTAATTAGAAAAATTTAATTAACATAAGTTAATAACTACAAGTTAAAATGTAAAAATAAAATTAGCTATATGTAAAGTCGAAGGAAGTTGTAACGGTCGAAATTTTATGCCTTTTCGGCAACGCGTAGGCGCGCATGTGCACAGCTCGGGTGGCCTGCCTTTCGGGGTAAGGTCGTAAAATCTTTCCCTTTTTTTTCACGTAGGAGGAAATGCTTTCGCTCTTGATGAAAGTTTCCACTTGCATGGTGTTCTGTTTTTTTTTTATCTTATTTCATGGGAAAGGATCGGAATGCAGTGTCTTGCATCTGCATAACATAAAATCTGACCGTTCCTT
The DNA here is from genome assembly GCA_036365515.1 of Torymus aiolomorphi. Lineage (NCBI taxonomy): Eukaryota > Metazoa > Arthropoda > Insecta > Hymenoptera > Torymidae > Torymus > Torymus aiolomorphi. The sequence continues at coordinate 79,128,909 of CM070877.1, read as the reverse complement.
TGTGCGGACCAATGTTTCGAATACGAGAATTCTTTTGGACTGTTTGGAAGAAAGGTATATTTTCCCCCCCTTTTTTTTTTTTTAAAGCAGATGTTAAGAGGATTCAACGTAGGTGGTCGAGAAGACCATCAGACGTTACACCCCCACCCTAAAAGGATTACTAGGAGTTGTAAAAAGCAACTCTAGTAATCTACACTCTCGAATTGCTCTCCGACTCCTGATCAATACTGCAGTAAATTTAAAATGCGAATCGGACAGGTTCTCTGTTGTTTTGTATCTCCACAGCATGTGAATTTTCATCAACCACCACGTAAGTAGCTTTGGGTACTACGTTAGGATGTGGTGCACTGGGAGTATGCGATGGTCTAACTGGAAAGGATGGTGTTGGAGCATGGACGTATCTCTCTTCCTGATATGTTGGAGGCACTTCTTCGTCGTGGTTGTTTGCTTGTGCCTGTTGGTACCTATCTTGTCCGAGAGATATGAACAATGTAGCGAGGGATCCCCAGAGGGCAGACAACAGATGGGCTGACCATCGATAAATGCGGTGAAGTGCATATCCTTTTAGGAAAACTCCAAAAATCATTAATTCCTTGGATGGCTATTATGACGGTGAAGATTCCAGCGCTTATGGATCCGAAAGTTGTGAATTTCGTGAACAGGTTGTTCCACGTGTTTGATATTATCTTCTCCATTGTGTTCTCGTTAATTAATCTAGAGATAACTCCTTCATTGTCAGTGATAACATGTCCATGTATTTCTCGAGCCACATCGTTGAGCAAGGCTGGCTGATCCATAGGGAACATTATTCGATCCCTAAGTTGATCTAAATCTTTTTCTGTATAAATCCCACTAGTTGCTAGAGATGCTGGGTCATTGTACTTCCAGGTAGCTTGAGTGATGGGACGTAAAACTGTTGGGTTCTTTGCTTCCGTCAATTTGGGCAAAACCTTATACCAGTTCTCATTTATTTGATAATAGGTTGATAATAGCCCATTGCATTCTATCTGGGTTCCTCTTGATTTTAGGATATGGGTTTTCGGAGTGAGGAACATAGTTTTATTATTCCACGTAACTGCTAATTCTTCATAACATTTTTCTCCGTGGGCTACTTTCACTTCCACGGGGAGACACTTGATTACATGCACTACTTCCCCAGCAGTGATTGCCATATAGCCTGGTCCTTTCATTAAATTATATGCAAATTGATCAGGTGACTGAGATGCAATTGCTAGAGCGTTCTCTAGGATACGGCGTTCCTCTTTGTATCTTTGGGTCAAAATGTCTTCATACAGACGTTTAATTTGAGTTTTTATATGTTTTTCTACAAATACGAACTTCGAATTTACATACGCGAGTATGTCTAGGTTTTCGACTGATACCTTACTTTTTCTGATGAAGAATATCCCTTTCCCTGTTTCGAAAACTAATAATTTTGGGTGTTCTGTTTTTGTTAACTCGTAACCACAAACATTAGTTGTCATATGAATAGTAAATTAGAAAATGCGTTTAAGTTCAATTTGGAAAAAAAAATAAAACAATTCTATTTATTTTCGTTGTGACTTACTTAACTGGGAAGTATGTCGTTAAACAAATTTGTAATTAAATGTTCATAAATATATTATTTTTAAATTACTCAAAAATAATAAAAAAAAAAAAAATATATATATATATATATATATATATATATATAGATATATATATATATATATATATATATATATTTAAAGTGCACTAGAAGTGATTTTTTTTCCTTTTAACTTGAACAAGTAACTGCATTTATTTTAACCTACATTTATGTATATAGATTTATATAAATATCGCACGCAATTTTTAAGAGCTATGTACAATATTAGATGATTTTATGTAAACGCATTTTTATTTTGTAGAACTTGCAGAAATTGTATGTATGGTTGAGTAACTTTGAGCTGTTGGTCGAAATTCTAACATTCTTCGGAGTCTGCGTGGTAGATTGATGATGTTAATTAAAAGTTGCTGTTAAATTTTATAAGTATACATAAATATTTCTTTTCTTTATTAATCTGTGAACAGAGAAAATACTATTAAAATTTTGATGGACTTGTTTTGAAAATAAAAACAAATAAAAATAAAATTGAAAATAAATTTGAAAAGAAAATTATAGGGTTAAATAGCCATTACTGGGACAACGCAAAAAGTGCGCTCTATACCGGGGCAGTAACAAATATTAATAATAATTTAATATATATGAACTTAAATTATAAAAGTAAAAATTCTAAAATAATTTTTAAAATCTAAGTTATTCAATTACATGATTTGTTTTGATTTAAAAAGTTATGAATTTGGAAGAACTAAAAAAATAATAAACATATCTCTGTGAAAACAGTGTATCTACTAGAATCCTAAATTGGCCCACTATTGGCTGTTTCATCTTAGTCTGTATTACTTGCTGATTCTTATGTTCATTGGACAATTTGAAGAAGAAAAACAATTTCTTGTATTAAATTGATAATAATTTTAAATTAAAGTTGATCTCTGTATTGAACTCATTCTTTAATAAATTTTGTAATATGTCATTAATTATAACATTGCAATGTACAAAATTTCTATTTTGAAAATGGTTTAATTTGGTAGAATTATGATTAATTAACTTGACATTAGGGTTTTTTAGATTAAAATCAAACATAAATTTGGAAATGAATATCTTAATATTAGAATAAATATTGAACTGCGATTTGAGATTTCTAAATTTTAAATTAACCGAAAATCTATTTTGGGTTTTGAAATTTTTGAAATAGTTTAGAGCTTGAATTAGAATAGTTGATTTGGAATATAATTTCTTATTAGTATTACTCTTAATTTGTGGTTTTACAATTAAACTATCAGCTATATTTAAATTTTGTTTAAGTTCTATTTTATTACATTTAATTAGTTTTAAAGTATTATCATTGTCTGAGTTACCGTTATTTTCTACATAAAGTATTATATTGTCTTTTCCAGGATGATTTGAACTTTCTGTCATTTGACATTTATGATTTGAATTATTGGATTTTAATTCGACCTCCGAGGGTTCGGATTTAATATTTGAAGATGATGATTCAAAAATTTTAGAAATATTATCATTGTTTAAATCTTTGATTCTAGTTTTGATGTAATTTGCTAATATGCAATTTGATTGAAACTTAGGTTCATCGAAACTTTGTCTTGGAATAACGTCAAACTTAGGAAGTCTATAAATATCCTTTGTAATATGATCAGTAATTAAATCAGAATTTAAGTTTTTAGAATTTTTCGTTTTCAATGAAGTAGCATCTGCTTTCTTTCTACTCCCTTTACATAAATTAGAGACTTCAACCGATGTAGATTTTAGTTTAGGAATGATGGGGTTAACAAATTCTTGATTTTTGTTAATACTTAAATCTTCTGGTAATTCCAATGGATCATTATTTATAGTCTTTTTATCTTCTGGAAGTAAAATAATTTCGTCTGGTAAATTATTTGATAAATAATTTACTTCTGGTAAATCATTTAAATTATTTGATTTTTCATAATTAGGTTTGGGTTCCTTAATAATACGTTTTGATACGCTTTTTGTAATAATTTTATGAATATCTTCAGATTTTTCATTTGTTTCATAGTTATCTTTATTATAGTTAGCTTTCGAATTATCTGCAATTTTATGAATTAATGTATGATTAATTGTTCGATTTGTGGATATATTTATATAACCTATTTTTCTATCATTTTTATATTCAATTTCATTTGGCAATTGATTTTCAATATTTAAATCTGAAACTTTTGCCGATTTTCCTAAAGTAACTGATCTTAGTTCTGAAGATATGCATTGATCTTTTATTATATTAGATCTTGAATTGTCATTACTATATGATTGGATTTTCTCAATGGAAACAACATTCCGAATTGTTTCGCGCAAGGTTGCACATGGACTAACATGCGGCAATAAATTAAATTCTAATCCTTTTAGAAAATGTTTAATAAGAAAAGTCTGAATTGTTTTATTAAATTTAATATTATTGGTTAATATAATTTCTATATTACATTCTTTCATTACTTCATTAGCTGTAGTTATAAATTTATTCGAATACTGAATTGTACCTTCGTTAGGAAGTTGATAAATGTACTGTAGAGATTTATTTAATTGAGTTAATAAATTGTTTTCTGAAACTAATTGAAATAAATCAGAATCTAATTTATTTAAAGGTTTATTGTTATTATTTAAGGTATTTGATGACGTAGTTTTAGATTGAGTCGGACGACTATGACAAGTAGCCGCGGTATGATTTACTCCAGAGCAAAGTTGGCATCTGACCAATTTGTGACATTGTAAAGCTATATGTCCAAACTTATAGCACAATTGGCACTTTTTATTTTTATGACATTGGAGTGCAATGTGTCCGCGTTCATGACACAATTGGCACACAAAACCCATTTTATAAAAATTTTTTTGTTCAGCTTCAGCTTCTACATATGAACATTCGTCCATACGTGCTGAATTAATTATTTGTTCTTCTTCCTCTCTCCCTCAAGAGAGAAAGACAATCAATTATGGTTTTTATACCGCTTAAACTGATCATGATTTTCCAAATACGGAACATCAGCTACGGTTTTTATGTATTATTAATTTATTTATGCATTATTTATTATTTATTTAATTATTTATTAATAATTATTATTTAGTTATTATTATTTATTTATTAACAATTGTTATGTATCTATTTATTATTAATTATTTATTAATAATTATTAATGTTTATTTTAATATTATTATTTATTATTCTAATTTTAAATTCCTTAAAACCTTTTCCAATTTAAGAACTTCAGTATCTTCAACAAAGTGTTGCTTATTTATTTGCTGAAAACTCGTATGAACTGATTTGGTGAGGCTAATCTCTAATCCGTGATACTTGTTCACTCTCTTTTCCAATTGCAAGAATCTTCCCTTATTATCCTGACCGGCATCTAAAATTGCATTGATTATTTCGTGTAATTTCGCGATTACTGCGAATAAATAATTTTATTTATAGTTAATGTTTGATCTAAATTTTCCAAATGAACCCTCGCAAGGGATTCTTCTAGATTTTGAATCCTCGCGGCAGCATAGAAGGAATTTAATCCTTCTGTGTACTGGGGAATCATTGGTCCTTAATTATGCCACAATAATTTCGTAAACGTACAATGTTATATTAAGATAATTTCTTACATAAACCTTATTCGATTTTATTTTTAATGAAACTTATTATAAAACTTTAACGACCAATTATTAATTAAAATAACAAAATGACTTGCTTAATTTTATTAATTATTCACGAGGGTAATTACTTACTTCATTTTTAATATCAACAAATTACTTTAAGATTTATTGATTAATCAATGTATTTATAATTAATTATTTATTATTAATTTATTTATTTATAATTAACTATTTATTATTAATTAATTCATTTATTTATAATTAATTATTTATTATTAATTAATTAATTTATTATTTATTTATAATTATTTATTAATAGTTATTTTATTATTATTATTTTTATTATTTATTAGCAATTATTATCAATAAACTTAACCTATATGTAAAGGTATTTTGCACCACTATAGGATGTTAGCTAGATCGGAAGTAATTGTTTAAAATCCGGGTACTAACGGCATTGTTTATCAATTTGTACCACTTCGAAATAATTATTCATTTATTTATTATTTATTTATTAATAATAATATTTGTTTATTTATTTATTTATTAATAATAATTATTCGTTTGTCTAATTATTTATTTATTTTCATCTACGGTATTTGACCGCATTCGCCGTTTTTGTTCCTTTTGTTTTTAGTTCGAGTTCCTTTTCCTTACCACCACCACTTTATTTTATTTTAGTTTTTAAATCGATTTATTTAGTTTTAAATTTATGTTTTATTTAATTTATTCTTTTTTTGGTTTTACTAAGCTTGCAGCACCCGTTTTGATTTAGTAAAAATAGAAGTGTAAAAAAAACTTCTCTTCCTTAACTTTGTAGAGGATTCATAAATTTTGAATTAATAAAAATAGAACTATAATAATGCTTCTCTTCCCTAACTTTGTAGAGGATTCATAAATTTTGAATTAATAAATTTTAGTTACAATTTTTAGTTTCCTTTGTTAGTTTTAGATTAGTCGAGAGGCCGTTGCGCGTGGTCAACCTTTTGTGACACAGAGGGTTTGGGGCGTAGACTTAAACTTTGAAAAATTAATTAATTTTTTTTTGAAATACAATTATTCGCGCACTCACTGTTTCACATCACATTTCTTTTTTTTCTTTAGAATAGATATGTTATAAAAAGAAATAGAGAAAGAGAGATAAAGTTTTTATAAAACGTTTGTTGTGGTGACTTATGATCCCGGACGAACCCCCAAAAATTAAGTATGTGACGTGCAGTCAAGGCCGTCAATACTATTAACCACTTTGCACTTTTTAGCCTGGAGTAAACCAAGAGCTAAGGATGGCCAAGTCTTCCAAACGTTTTATTTGAACTTATCATTGAAGGAGGGAGGCACAAAAAAGGTTAATATGTTTGAGGAGACAAGCGATTCCAGCTCTGCCCATTCGGCACAGAACGATCTGAACGCTCCTCGGAAGTGGGTATATGTGAAGGAGTAAGTTGAGAAAAGATTGGAGAGAAGAAATGAAATTCGAAGACAACTTTTTCACTTACACTTAGGTTTATTCAGAGTTTCCCTCCCTGGGTTACAAGTGGTGTGCTGGTGGCTGGTCGAGTGCGATGGTGGCGAGGAACTTGTCTGTTCAACTCTGATGGTAGCGAGGAACTGACTGACGGCGGAGGGACGAGGGAAAAGCTTAGTTCGGTTTTCTCCCTCTTCCCTCCCTCGCCAAGTACGGTTTGGGAGTACTCTCCGTGGGGGAGTTTACAAAGATTTTTGGGGACAGTTGACTGGTCGCACAAGTATGGGTGGAAAAATAAGGGTGGGCCTCTAAGGCCCTTTGACGCGGCTAATTGGCTGTGTGGGGGAAAGGAGCATCCCCCAGCTTTCGGCTGTAGTTTCGACCGTTTCACAGAGATGACGTTACATGTGGTGTTTCTGCGCCTATTTTCATTAATGTTAAATACATCGTTTACATAAAAATTCGGTTAACTATTTATTATATAGTGTTAATTATTATATAAGAACTTAACAAATGACTTATTTTCTAATTAAATCTAATTTTGTTGTACAAATTTGCACACTTAATATTTTAATACTTCCAAAATACATGGTTTAAAATCTAATTAACTATGGAGTAGAAAATACATATTATTTGTACATTTGTAAGCTTAAAGCTAACTTAAAAATTAATAATAGTGTCAAAAATATAACGAAGTGACAATTTTTATTCATTCCTTTATATAGGAACAGATTTTATAAGTTAAACTAAATTATTCTGGCGAGATGCTTGTATAAGAATTGTTATTTATGCAGTGGCAACCACTGCATCAACAGATGGCCCCGCTGCCGGCCGCCTGAGTCACAACATCGAGGCCCTTCGCCTCGACGGGCCTGGACTACGCCGGGCCATTCTACCCCAGGGTGGGGGTCACCCTGATACCTGAACATCATCTACAGGGAGTTTCCGGTATTCTCGATAATTCTAATCGACCGCCGGGTGCCCTTCATCGTAGACAATGTCTTGTCAGCTTGGAGGTCACCTTGACACTTGGACATCGTCTACAGGGAGTTTCCGGAATTTTCGATAATACTGGAAGTTATTATTATTGTACATGATGCATTTTGTTCCATATCTGTTATTTGGACTCTTCAGTAAGACTTTCAATATAAAAACAGATCCTATCTTAGACGTAATAGCTACCTTTTCTATCTACAGCGCATTTTATTTTGTAACTGCTGCCGATTTTTTTTAACTTACAGCGCATTTTATTTTTTAATTACTGCCGCTTTTTTTTTAATTTACAGCCCATTATATATTTTATATCCTGCCGCATTTATTTCAATTTACAGCGCATTTTATTTTGTAATTGCTGCCGCGTATATTAAAATTTACAGCGCTTTTTATTTTGTAATTGCTGCCGCGCTTTTTTTTTTTAATTTACAACTCATTTGTTACTTGTTGTCGCATTTAATTTTCTATTATAAAATTGCATGAAAAACAATGTTCTTTGTATAAATACTTTTTTATTTACTTTTTTCACGCTCATTATAAATGTTGAATTATCTGTAAGCAAAACTTTTATCACGTTTACTAATAAGGTAGTGGAAGCAGTTTTCGATAGAGTAAGACGTAAGGTAACGTTTTGTTCCAAAAGACAATATTTTTATTGAAGAAAATAATTACTTTTTTTTGTAAAGTTATAGAACAAGTTCAAATGAAGTAAATGAAATGAAAGTTCAGATTTCATAAATATTAATGGAGAAAATAATTTTTAAAAATATAATGTTGCGAGAGTAGTTCTCGATAACCAATTTCGGCGCGAGAGCAGTCTTCGATACGTAGGTGACCTGGTTGTCGATAGGTTGTGAAATGTGAACACAAAATTGAGGTTGGAAACTAAAAGTTACAATTGTTTTACTTTTCTAAAATAATAAAACAGTAAATTTATAAGTCTTTCATGTTACCTATTTATAAATAGAACTGGCCATAATATAAATAAATTAATACCATAATTTATTCTGAAAGATCCACATTTATAAGTACTTAATATATGCTGGGTGACTTTATCGCAAGACATATTTGGACCCGATGGATCAAATGACTCATCATATCATATTTGATATGATTCTTTGTGACTATAATGGTTATAATAAGTATGTTTTTGAAAAGAAATTATTGTAAAATAAAAGAAAATGTATGTTCTTATAAAAATATCATATTAAATATAAATTTTACTTGGAAAAGTAATACGTACATACCATAACTATTATAGTCAGAAGGAATAATATCAAATATGAATCGTCATTTTGTCCATATGGTCCCAACATTTCCTGCGATAAAGTCGCCCAGCCCATAAGTGAGTTATTGAGTAATGAAAGTTGTAACTAAAGGCACTATCTATTAGTACACAAAATATTCTATATAATAAGATAGAAAATTTGGTACGCTTATAGGTAGTGTATTTAGCTACAATTTATACACAATGAAAGATGATTTTGGTCCTCTCGTATAAGAGCTCTACAATATTATTTAGTTCATTGTGTTTAAATATTTCCTGAGCTACAGACACCCATGTCTTAAATCTGTCAACGAGCAACTGAATTATGGATTTCCTATTCATAGGGACCAAAATCAACTTTCAAGATGTGAAAATTGTAGCTAAAGACTATACCTATAAGTATACAATATTTACTATAAAACAAAATAAATAAAGATATCTAAAAAATTTTCAAATAGTATAATATACATTACACTACAACAGTAAGTGCACGGAGAGAAATTCCCTGATTAAAATTACTAGAGTCTATTGTAATCTTGTCACAGACTGCCCAAAAGTTTTTACGAGATTTTTAACAAATTTTACCATGTACTGTTGTAATTTTTATGATTCACATACGAAAATTTGATAGATTTTTATAAAAAATTACAATAGTACCTTGTAAAAGATCTACTTTGGGCTGTCTGTGAGAATATTACAACAGACGCTAGTAATTTTAACTACGGAAATTCTCTCCTTATGGTGTACAAAAAATTTCAATTATAATAAATAATAATGAATGTAGATACAATTTATTTAAATATCTATTAAAATTAATAAACTAATAATAAATTTAAAATCTACCGAAGGTTTACAGTAAACAAATTGACTATCGAAAGTTGAGTTACGCATGTCTATTCGGGAGGAGTCTTCGATAACTCAATTAAAATGGTTAACAGTAAATAAATTACATTTTAACTTTTTGATCTTAGACATGATATCCTTCTTTTGCTTTTTAGGGGTTGAAGCGACCTAAAAAACGCATTAATTGTATAATAAACTCATCTTTTGCAAATTCGTGTTCTTAACAGCACGATCAAGAGAGTCAAGGAAGTGGCGTCGAATGTGAAGTTAACATATGATATTTCGATTTTCTAATAGATAGCGTTATGTAAGTGAACGTAATATACAATAATAACATTTAACAATGTTTAATAAATATTAGAAATTTGTTTTCAGTGCTAATATTTGTCGAAAATTAATTTAAATTGATATTGAAACGAAAACTACCGAAAATTGGGGGTGTCTATCGAAAACTGGTTCCACTTCATTATAAGGTATACTTGTTGATTTATTATATTTTGAGTATATGCATATATTTCGATCTTCTGGGGGTTGGCCTTCTTTAGCAACAAATACTACAGTAACTTCATTGCATCATGCTTCGTTATAAACATGTTTGTTAAGATGTTAATTGCGAGTTATAAACATTCTGATCTCATTAGAATTAATTGCGGTCTCGTTATGTCGCAAACGATTTTGTTCTTCTTTTTCTGTTTCATGCATCATTTTATAAGAAATGGCGTAAATGTTAATATTTCGAAAATAACTGTCCAATTCTTTTAATAAATTTAACGAACATGAAATTCTATTATGCAATTGCAATTGTGTTGCCATTTCATTATCAAGAATATATAATTGACCATATTTTCTAGCATCATTTTCATTAGCATGTAAAGAATAGACATTATGATAAACTTGTCCACAAATGCGAATAACCTGAGGGCCTCTACCAAATAAAGCATGAAATTTTGCTCCAAAACTGGTGAAATCAAGTGCATTATTATATTGTCTTATATGTTGTCCAAAATACACATATCTCATTAATCTCTCCTAAATTATTTTCAGTAATAGCATTTTGGACTACGTGCCTGTCTTTTCATCTTTTGTTTAATTGCTTTTGTGATTTTCGATTCTTCAATTTGTCTTTTGTAAATATTTGTTTTTTTAAATTTTCTTCTTTTCTCCTCATTTTATTTATCTCAGCTTTTTCTTCTTCACTACGTGTCTGTCTCTTCATCTTTTGTTTTAATGCTATAATTTTGTTAGCATCTTCAATTCAAAAGTCTTAACAACAGCATCCATCAAGTTTAAATGATGAAGATTGAATTATAAAAGCTTAAATATAGAACATGCTTTTATCTTAATTAAATGAAGTATTGACTCTTTGGTAAAAACGATAGGTAAATATAACACATTAAACTTAAAATTTTTTAGAAATATTATTTAAGGAAAAAAAGAAACGAATATTAACCGAGCGAGCGTCAGCAAGCGGTGTGAACCTTGCTAGCTAAACATTATTGTTTTATTTTCAAGATATTTTCAAGATTTGCACTGCAATTGCATTTCTCAGTTCAAGTCAACTGTTGAAATTATTATTATTATTTTGTTGATGACTTCAAGTCAACTGTTGGATTTATTTAACGAAGCTACAGCCTAGATAAACTGTCAAATTAATATGGTTATTTTTTTCGTGATTCTAACATTAAAAGAAAATAAGTAAACCATTGTCAGTATAAATGTATTTCATTTTGTAGACTTCAAGTACTGTCAGCGTATGTATACTTATCTTTATACTTGTGTGCATAAGTGCCTTGAGTACTTATGCAGACATACGCCTATGAATTATGCTTACATGTCAACTTAATACAGCATATACTTTGGCATTCTGAAAATCATTATAATTCCGTTATAGACGGGATTAGAGCAGTTTGCGACGGTCCCTACCATACTGGCCGAATTCACCAGCATATATGGGCAAATCCCCCAAACTTTTAATATTCGATATTGAAGAAATAAAATAAATTTTTTGTAAAGAACACTCATAAGACACAGCCTACCCTATTCAAAATGTTTCGAAATGGTAAAAAAATAGCGTTACTTGTTTTATCGAAAAAGCCCTTTAACCCATTAACGCGCAAATGCACATTTTTTGTGCACACATTTTCAAGTACAGAATTCTATTGGAAAAACAAAGTCATTTTTATCCAAAATCCTATATAGGGGGTTTTCGAGGGTGCTCTTTCAGAATCTGCAACTTATTTTGTAAAAAAAAGTCAGTAAGTGTATTATTTTTGAGTTTCTTTAAAAAAAAAGTAAAAAAATTCAATAAAATTTTTTTTTCAAATCAATTTTTGTTACTGTTTCTGTTTTTGGATAATCATATTACCGCCAGAAATCGCGGTCCGAATGTCTGGCGTTTCCAAAACACTGGTTGTGAATCTTTTTTCCCCTTTTAGCTTTTCCAAAATGGCGGATTTTGTGAAACAGCGTAATGTTAAATTTCATGATTTTTTTTCTCGAAATGTATGAACTTAACGAAAAAATGTTATTGAACAAAAAATGCTTAGAATCACTCAAAAAATACGTATGAATTTTTTCAGAAGTTTTTGAATCAATTTTGAATTTGTTAATTTTTAACATTTTTGAAAAATCAAAAAATGTCTCAAAAACTTCTGAAAAAAATCATACGTATTCTTCGAATGATTCTTAGCACTTTTTATTCTATAAAATTTTTTCGTAAAGTGTATTTTTTTCGAGAAGAAAAATTTTGAAATTATGCGTTACATAAACACACAAAACGTTGAATGGATTGAAGACTGTATAATCGTCATTCTGCCACTATAAATATGTAGTAAAATATAGCGTTGCCCAGTTTTCACCACGGGGAGGTAGACGATGCAAGAGAACCTTCTTCTTTTTTTTTATATATTTTTTTTATGTTTTATATTTTTTATATTTTTTATATTTTATTCTATTATTTTGAATGTATAGAGAGAAAACAGTTTTTACAAACATGTAAACCACACATCTTGGAGAGCTTTCTAGTTCTTAGAGAACATTGTTTGTTAGAACAGTTTCTTTGACTTGCGGACTGAACGGTATTACTGAATTTGTCATTACATGCTTTTTTTCCAAATAGCATTTAGCAATAGCCATACAATCAGTGCGTCACTTGGGTCATTTTTATCAGAGGTATCCAAATAGCAATTACCAACGCCACTGTCTTGTACAATGTTGCAACAGCAGGTAAGAGCAAAAAAATAGGTACTAAAGATGTTTGTATGGCTATTGCTAAAAGCTATTTGGAAAAAGAAAAACATGTAAAGCCCAAATTCAGTAATGCAGTTCAATCCGCAAGTCAAAGAAACTGTTCTAACAAACTAATGTTCTCTAAGAACTAGAAAGCTCTGCAAGATGTGTGGTTTACATTTTTGTAAAAACTGTTTTCTCTCTATACATTTAAAAGAATAGAATAAAATATAAAAAATATAAAAAATATAAAAAATAAAAAAAATATATAAAAGAAAAGAAGAAGGTTCTCTTGCATCGTCTACCTCCCCATGGTTAGAACTGGGCAACGCTATATTTTACTACATATTTATAGTGGCAGAGTGATGATTATACAGTCTTCAATCCATTCAACGTTTTGTGTGTTTATGTAACGCATAATTTCAAAATTTTTCTTCTCGAAAAAAATACCTTTACGAAAAAATTTTATAGAATAAAAAGTGCTAAGAATCATTCGAAGAATACGTATGATTTTTTTCAGAAGTTTTTGAGACATTTTTTGATTTTTCAAAAATGTTAAAAATTAACAAATTCAAAATTGGTTCAAAAACTTCTGAAAAAATTCATACGTATTTTTTGAGTGATTCTAAGCATTTTCTGTTCAATAACATTTTTTCGTTAAGTTCATACATTTTGAGAAAAAAATCATGAAATTTAACATTACGCTGTTTCACAAAATCCGCCATTTTGGAAAAGCTAAAAGGGGAAAAAAGTTTCACAACCAGTGTTTTGGAAACGCCAGACATTCGGACCGCGATTTCTGGCGGTAATATGATTATCCAAAAACAGAAACAGTAACAAAAATTGATTTGAAAAAAAAATTTTATTACATTTTTTTACTTTTTTTTTAAAGAAACTCAAAAATAATACACTTACTGACTTTTTTTTACAAAATAAGTTGCAGATTCTGAAAGAGCACCCTCGAAAACCCCCTATATAGGATTTTGGATAAAAATGACTTTGTTTTTCCAATAGAATTCTGTACTTGAAAATGTGTGCACAAAAATGTGCATTTGCGCGTTAATGGGTTAAATAATCAAAAAAAAAGATAAATAAAAATTGACAATAAATTAAATTCCCGAATAGTATGAATAGGGAATTTGGAAGAAATGGGATCATATTGGACATTTTTCAAAACACAAAACTTCAGACGGCATTCCTTTACAATAAGACCGCTATGTGTCCTTTATCTCTTATAAATCGTTAGAGTAAGAGAGATAGATAGCGACTTTATTGCGAATGAATACTGTATAAGATTTTAAACCCTTCTGACGATATTTACGTATTCGCTCATTATTACATATAATTTATTCCTTATAGATTTAATAATAACATTCGTATAATATTTTAAATTGAATTAGATAAAAATTAGTTGCAATTGATTAATATTATATTGCGCTATGTTTCAAAAGTTTATGTATCGTACATTTTTTGAGTGTACATACTTATTTCTTTTATGTAGAAATGAATATCAAAGCTCACTCCCAGTTTTATGTGTTGTATAATAGTTGATCGATCTGACGGAGGCGATGAAAGGGAAATCAAAAACATAAGATTTCCTTGTTACTTGAAGCAACGTTTCGTTGGCTCGGTCTGCCAACCTCTTCAGGCTCTTCCTAGTGTTCGATGGTACACTAATCGTCAACGTTGGCCAACCCCCGCGCCCCCACACACACCTGCTCCTCGCTTCGCTCATCGCCCGCCCCCTTCCTATGTAAAAACGAAGTTTTTACATAATGGGCACGCCCGCAATGCTCAGAAAAACCTTATAATTTTATTATTGCATTAATTGTAATACCTATTTTCATTGTTATTATCATTAGAATACACATAAAAATATCTCTGCAGTACAATTTAAATGAAAATTATGCATTTACTATTACATATTAATTATTTTTTGTAGAAAATTTGCCTTTTAATTCTACACATATAGATATATGTAGATAACTTTTCAAATAGTCTATGATTCATATAAATTAATTAAGTATTATTAATTGATATGATTAAAGTACACATAGGAATATTAAATGTATAAGTACTATGATTGCCATTATATTTAAAATTAAAAACATTTTTTTCATAGTTTCTATTTGAATTATAATGATAGTTTTTATTTTTATTTATGCAAATGTTGAATAGAAAAAAAGTTTTATTTCAATGTTATCCACAACTTTGGTACTTGAAATTTTTGTGTTAAGTAAAATGCTTTTGAATAATATAAGAAAAAATACCATTTCATTACTCTCGATTAATACAAAAATATAAAGTTAAGTTTTACAGTTTTAACGAAAACTGTAGACTAATCGCTCACTGGTATTCGTATAACTTATACATATACCGTATACAATCTCAATTACGAAAAAATACTCGAGGCACATGCACACATACACTAATACCGCGAATAGGAGAAAAACAAAAAAAGAAAATCCAACACTGGTGCATCCGGCAATGGTAATCTATCTTGGTGCTGCGTGCGCTAGAGTCTCGGCTGTAGGCTGCGTATACTTAGTGCGTTCGCACCAGTGGAAAAACGCATGCGACCCACGTAACCGTGAGAGCTCCCTGTATATAAGATATGGTGTATATATATATATATATATACGCGCGCTTTCTGCTACTAGACCTAGTGAGTCTGTGTTGACTGCGGCCCTATACGGCGGCGTGCGCGCGCATATGTCCATGGTGTGTGATATCAACAATCGCCGGCTCCGGCATTCTCAGTGATGACGGTGGTTGCTGCAATATGCCGCCCTGGAGAATGTCGTCCCTTTCATCGTGTTACTGGTTAATGATGTTATTCGTCAGAGACAGGAAGGCAGCGTGTCGACGGCGAAAGCAAATTTCGTAAGCCCTTTCTCGTTCCTAACCTCTCTGATAGGTAAGCTGATGGTACTTTCTCTTGTTGCAGGTATCTGGCGACGAGAGTAGTGTAAACGATTGGCACTGCTGCAGAATCTTTCTTGAGTATGGTGATGTTGCTTGGCTCATTTATTTATTAGTCATATGTGGTTTTCAGATATTCAATTTTCCATGTGTGTGTTTGACTCTTATACTAGTGGCTCTGTGTATAGTTAATCTACTGCTGGTGCCTTCAGCGACTCTCAGGCTGGAGGTGTATTCAGCAATGAAACAACCAATGAGGCTCCACCAGTCTTTTCCCTCTAATTGTTACAGGTAGCTGGTGCAGCGAGAATAGTGAACAACAACCAAACTTTTCTTTTATATGGTAATGTTTTTTTGTGTCATCTATTCATTAGTCATATGTGGTTTCTAGGTGCTCAACTCTCCTCGTTTGTCTCTCATATCAGTGGCTGATCTGTTTATGTGTTTTGTTCATCCCTACTGTGAGGCAGTCCTTGAGATTGGGACACACGACAGTCTCTATCAGTATTTTCCTACCAGATGGCTATTATATAATTCTGAGCAGACTGTCATTCTAGGAGTAGTGCCCGGCTTGGGCCATCTAGCCTCATTTTGCAGTTTCTCCAGCTCTATCAGTGATCTTCAAGTGTTAGTGCTTTAGAATGTGAGGGGATAGATAATTAGGAATTGGGATATCATAAAAGTGCTGTGTGTGTGGTAAGATGCGATACGGGTAGTCAGTTGTCGCTGATCATACTAACTCATCTAGTTAATTTCTGAGTTCAGTCAGGGTATACGAACTCATTTCAGGATATCTGTTGTTCTAAAATACATCCTTATGTATTTCGCAGACTTTTATTAAGTGAGACTTGCCTATTTAATAGCTTTCCAGCACACTGTAAGACTGATAAAGTCAACATTGCATTCTTTATACATTGAACTTTACTATATTACAAAATCTATAAGACATACATTACACTATTTTTTTTGCGCAATATAATATTACTTTAACGTGTACTTTTTTATTATATTAAACAATTTTGATTCTCTTAGTTCAATCGGATAGGTTCTGTGAACATAAATAACGAGTTAAGCTGTGTAATTTTATATGAAATTTCTATTTGTTATCAAAACAGTAAGACAACATAATTATAGATTTTTAACAACCGAATTTTTAAACATTTTTCCAATTTTGATTTTATTACATACTAAGTTCTCCAGATCATTGACAGCAAATTGTAAGTTTTGACAGCTTTTATGCAACAGTTTTTGTTAGTTATTGTTTTAATTTTTTTATAGGTATTTAAACGATATCTATATCCTTTGTATTCAAAAGTTCTATTGGAAATCAATTCTTTGTACGTCTTTGGGAAATATCAATGTTTGAATTTCCCGCGGTTGCGCGACTGAGGGATAACTCAGCAGGCGGCCGCGCGACGGCAGCACTCATCAGCTGCTCTCTGCGGAACAGCTAAATCGCTACACTGATTAGCCGAGTATGGCAAAAATCATACTGTCTCTCTCACGTTTACATATGTAAATGAGAGAGACGCTGATTTGACTCACTCCTCGGTAACAACGAGGCGAGGAAGAAGACGGAAGTGCTCACTCACTCTCTCTAGTCCAACTCTCTCTCTCTCTAAAACGGTCGGCCTCGTGGAGAGTTCTCGGTGTGCACGTTCGGCAGCTCTCACATCGGATGGATTCAAGTGTGGTTTTTCTCACTCTACTCAACCTCTCTTTCTTCGTCTGGACGGCATGCTCGCCACGAGGTCGCATGGCCGACTCACACGGCATTCTCACTCTACTCAAAATCCATCCATGTTACGGTCTGCCACGTGAAGAAACTCATACTTTCGGCAATTCTCATGGTGGATCAACTCAAGTGGTCGCTCTCTCTTTCAGCATGGAGATCTCATACGGCGTCGTTTCGCACGGCATGTTCTCACGCAGCAGTGTCTCTCACACGGTATAGCCGACAACATGGAAACTTCTCGTACGATAGAGCTACTCAAACGGCATCTTCTCACCGGCGCTCGATGCCTCGAGCATACCACAAGACAACATCTCACGCGGCTTCTGATGTATTTTGGCGGCGGTTCTCAGTGAGGAAACTTCACTGGCTCTCCTCAAATGGATCTGATCACTGGCTTTTCTCATCTGGCGCAACTCACCTGCTTCTGTGCATCGCAATCGACTTTTTGTCACACCTTCCGGATTAATATAATCGCTGCGAAGCCAGGTAACCTCTCACACACGCACAGCCATTTTGATACATGTAAGCAGTGATGCAATGTGAATGTACTCTGCACATGCGATGTTCGGTAACTTTCAGATCAAATTAATCAATAATATTAACTGTGATCATTTTTGCAAGCAGTGCCTTCACTGGACGGGAATTTCTCAGCATAACTCAAGTTTCTCTGCAAAACTCATCCACACTCACACCGAAAAACTCATACACTCAAATCGTACAACTCACATACACTTCTACAGAATTTGTAACACTCATACACTCAACCAATTATGTAACAGGCATACACTCAACCTATTTATTGTAACATTTTCACACATTTAATATCAACCTTGTACCATCAACTGTTCAATCAATTTTAATGCCTCATGTAAATTTGTAATAGTTATTTAATTTAATTGACATTTTCAATATATTATAATTTAATTTACAACTTCTTATAAGTAATTATAATTATTTATTTGTAAATTAAATTATAATTATTATAATATATAATCGTACAACTCACATACACTTCTACAGAATTTGTAACACTCATACACTCAACCAATTATGTAACAGGCATACACTCAACCTATTTATTGTAACATTTTCACACATTTAATATCAACCTTGTACCATCAACTGTTCAATCAATTTTAATGCCTCATGTAAATTTGTAATAGTTATTTAATTTAATTGACATTTTCAATATATTATAATTTAATTTACTTTATATTATTCGTTATTATTATTTATATTATTCGTTTTCCATTTATTTGGAATAATAAATGGATTAATTTTTCCTTCACCCAATTCTAACAATAGTGAATCAAATTCTTTATTTTCCGAACGAATATTTTGATTTAATTTTAAAACTTTAAAAAGAGACCATAACGCAGAAAATTTAATTGTTTCTTCAATTATTGTTCACGACTCAGCGAGAGCGCCCCCCTATTCCGGCCACAGACACACACGCGAGAGAGTCGCGCCACTCGGCGCTCTCCACGTGTCTCTCTCTACCGCCCCTCCATCTACCAAGACGCCTGCCGACGGTGCCTCGCCGCGCCGGCCGGCTCATTCAGACAGTATCACGCGCGACGGCCGAGAGAGAGAGAAGCAACATCAATGTACGCCGCGAGGCACGACGGACAGCTTTAATAAAGCCACCAGATCTCTCTCCACACGAAACGCTGTCAATTATTGAACCAGCCCACTCCACGATCCATCCACATTCATTCAACACAAAACATTTGGTCCTTCGAGCCGGATCGTGGGAGGAAATCTGCAGCAATGGCCACATCAAGGAGGAAAAGTCTCTCTTTCTTCTATGTCTACTCTCGAGTGGCATAGGGAAAGCTACCTTTCTCCCATACAGGTACGCATCAAAAGTGTTCGTGGTCGTGAGTGCCGAATAAGTCGCATGTGCCCGCATGCCGACTTCGCGCGTATGTTGCTGTCTCTCTCTCTCGTTATCACGCCGTCGCGCGCGAGTAAGCCTATTACTAAGGCTTACTTGGGGAAATAGCATTCTCAATTGCTATTCTCCCCATCTCTAAAAACGCCTTGGAGTGCGTCGCTAACGACTCCAAGACATTGCCAAGAGCGTGCGCTGTAAAGCCAGCTCTCGAGTCACCGCGTTCGTACGGTGACCGGCAGCCATCTTGTCTTGTAGCCAAGAGCGTGCGCTGTAAAGCCAGCTCTCGAGTCACCGCGCTCGTACGGTGACCGGCAGACCACAAGACTCGGACAACCAGCGTGCATTGTACACGCTCGGGGTCCACAGCATTTCTCTACGGAGTACCCGCGTGCAGCGTACACGCTACGGGGCTCACATAAGCCAAGTCACGTAGTACCCGCGTGCAGCGTACACGCTACGGGGTTTACACACATCAAGTCAGGGTCTACCCACGTGGAGCCTGCTCGCTGCCTCTCCATCAAGCTGCGCGGTGCTTGCCGTGCATATAGCGAGCTTTCCACGAGGGAAGAAGAGACGTATACAAGAAGACGAAGAACAGGGCGCGCTACGTCCAGGACATCGAATACGTCTTCACCAAGAGGATTAGGAGGAGGACGAGTCCAACTTCGCCACAGGGGTCGCGCACATCAACGGATCAGAGCTGTTCTCGGACGAGTCCATCTTCTTCGCATCTATCGTCGATCCGATTGCGCTTGGATACTTCGTCCTAATACTTGGACACACGTATCGTTCCAATTTGTTTATTTAAAAATACTTTTCAACTATTGTCTAGTCAAATTAGTGCTTTTTTTTTCATTTAATGAAAATTTAAATTTAATTGAGATTAGTACAATTTGATTGAGTTTAAGTTTATTATAAAATTTATTGTAATATCTAACTAGTCTTGAGAAATTGAATGCAATTTCGACCTAGCAAATACTTATTTTACTTGCACCTTGCAGTTATACTGCTGCCTGTTGATTCAAATTTGGACTGCAACTTCGACTGTTGACCCGCACCTGGACGCATCTTCAACAGCTGATTACGTTGCGGAGCTAGCTGCGATCACAACGTCTGCAGTAACTTCACTTCAAGTTCTTCACATCAACGTTACGGATCATCAGCTGATTCATCGTGGGAACGAAAGCAGACGCAGTCAACGTCGCGTCGTCAAGCGCATCTCAACTTTCACTGTAGCATAAGTATTATAACCTAGGTTAAGACTTAGATGTAATTACTCTCACTACTTCTTACTTTACTCTCGAGTGGGTAAGAGTAGTTTACTTAAACCTAAGCTCAAATAGTCAAATTCGTTACTAGTCTAATTAACTTGATCTCAAAATGGAGGGACTACATATTAGACAGTTGTTACTCCAAGCTAAAATTACAAACTCCTTTAAAAATTTCAAATCTAAGGGTAAAGATAACATGACGGAAGGTTACGCGGAATCATGTCTCGCCGGCCTTGAAGCGAATTATGCGACTTTTCAGTTACATAATGAGTCCATTCTAAAGCTTGAGGTTCTTGATAAAGATCATGTCTATTTTACTTCTAATATCTGTGATTTGGTTGAGGATAGTTTTTATGTCCGTCGAGGAGAATTTCTTGATTACTTAAAGGCTATTAGAACTAGAGATACCAATCAAGGCTCCTCCAATTCTAATGATGCCCCAGTTGCTACTAGTCCTGCTCATGTAACTAACGTTTCGTTTCAATCTTTACCGAAGGTAGATTTACCTAAGTTTTCGGGAAAATTCTCGGATTGGGAAAATTTCAGAGACGTCTTTCGTTCAGTCATACATCGTCGCGAAGACTTAACGCCTGTTTTAAAATTGCATTATCTTCGCACTCACCTTACGGGTGAGGCACTGGAAAAAATCAAATCTCTCCCCATTTCTGGTGACAATTATGAACGCTCATGGACAACTCTAACCGAGTATTACGAAAATCAACGTCGTATTGTTAGTTCTCATATCTCGGAAATCTTCGCAGTCAAATCTATGAAGTCAGATATTTCATCAGAAATCAGAAAAAATTTATAGGGAAATTTTCAATCCCATCGCTAGTCTGACCTCTCTAAATAGAGCGGCTTCGTTAGGTAATGATTTAATTGTTCATTTTACGTTGAATCGGCTTGATTTAAATACAAGAAAGGAATGGGAAAGACACTTAGGGGATAGCGTCGATCCACCCACAATAGAACAACTTCAAGCCTTTCTTCGAAGTCAAACCCTCACCTTAGAGGCCATCGAAGCAGGTACTAGATCGTCTTCTAATACTAACCCCAAAGCTCAAACCTCTAATTCAAAACCTCGCAAATCAGAGCATGACAATGCTCAGTCGGTTTATTCTCATCAGACTTCTCCGACGAATCCCTCAAAAAAGAAATGTTCATTTTGTAATCAATCTCATTTTACAAATCGATGTGAACGGTTTCTCAATAAAACGGTTCCTGAACGAAAGGGATTAATTAAATCTTCAAACCTTTGTTACAATTGTCTAGGGACGCACAACGTTAAAAATTGTACTTCCAACTACCGATGCTTTCTTTGTAAAGCTAAGCATCACACTCTGGTGCACTCTGACAACAATCAAGCAATCAGTTCGTTGCAGACTGATCAGATTGACTCAGCGACCAGCACCCCTAGCCCAAACTGTGGCAATTTCGTCATCACAAAAGTTGATGATAAACCTGCTTCTCAAGCATTCATCACAAAAGTTGATGATAAACCTGCTTCTCAAGCATTCATCACAAAAGTTGATGATAAACCTGCTTCTCAAGCAGTCTCCCTCAATAGTGGAGACAGTACTAATTGTACAGGAGTACTTTTAGCTACCGCTAGGGTTAACGCCCTTGGTCCTAACGGAACCAAAATTCAACTTCGTACGCTGATTGACCCTGGATCTCAAATCTCACTTGTTACACAAGCTATGTGTAACTTGCTATCTCTAAATTGTAGAACCAGTCACACGCACATTCAAGGTATAGGTGAAAAGACAGCTGCTGTTTCTTCTAAAGTTGCTCGTCTTACTATACAACCGCATTTCGATTCAACTTTCTCCTTGGAAGTTGATGGCATTGTTTTGCCAAAACTCTCGTCGTATAAGCCTCCCGTCGTAAGGGGTAATACAAATTTCGAATACTTAAGAGGGCTGCAACTAGCAGACCCCAAGTATCTCGAACCTTCACGTATCGATATTCTACTCGGTGCTAGCGCTTATGCGCAAATCATTGAAAATCAAATTGTTAAGGGCCAAAGTCTTCAGCCGATAGCACTTAGTTCCAAACTTGGATGGCTCTTGACAGGTAATCTCGCATCCACAACTCCAGAAATAGGGCTAGATTCAATATCCCTTCATTGCTCAAATACCTGCGAGCAAGAAGCCAAACTATTGGAGCTCGTACAAAATTTTTGGAGGGCGGAGGAGATAGTCAATGACAAAAAATCTTACTCGCCAGACGAACAAGTCTGCGAGGAATTTTATCAAAAATCAACTCGTCAAGATGAAACAGGGCAATATATTGTAAGCCTACCCTGGAAAAATCGTGACCAGTTGAGCTCTGCTCATCTCGAGAAATCTCATTCAGCCGCATTACGCGCACTCACTCGTCTAGAATCAAACTTCGCTAAAGACGAGAAACTCAAAATAGCTTATACAGAATTCATGAAGGAATACATTGACTTAGGTCACATGTCTCTCTCTTCAAATTCTGATTCATTTTCGAACAACTCTCAAGCCTTCTTACCACATCATGGTGTTTGGAAGGAAACTAGTACGACTACCAAATTACGTACTGTGTTTAATGGCTCGAGTAAAACCAAGTCAGGTGTCTCGGTCAACGATCTTCTACACGTTGGACCAAATCTACTTCAAAATCCCGTCACTTTGATCTGTGCCTGGCGTAGGTATAAGATCGCTCTATCAGCTGACGTGGAGAAAATGTTCAGGCAGATTGGTGTCGAGCAATGTGATCAACCCTTTCAGTCGATTTTATGGCGTTTTGACAAGAGTGAACCCATTCAAACTTATCGATTGACAACAGTGACGTATGGCTTGGCATGTTCGCCTTTTCTAGCCATACGCACGCTATTGACATTAGCCGAAGATTATGGCAAAAATCACCCGATCGCAGCTGAAGCTGTTCGTTCAGAAATGTATTCTGATAATGTGTTGTCTGGAGCACACTCTCTTGAAGAAGCACTGCAGAAACAAGATGAGCTGGTTCAACTCTTTAAGCAGGGTCATCTTAATCTACGAAAGTGGACTTCGAATAACTCTGAAGTGCTTTCCTTCCTACCCTCGAATATGTTAGCTGCAGATACGATCTCTTTATTTGCTTCAGAAACATCTGTACCTATTCTAGGTATAGATTGGCAACCTAACACAGACTATTTTAGTTTTCACATCGAGAATTCCCCCTTGGAACTACCATTTACTAAACGTTCAGTTCTTTCGAGAATTGCTCGGATCTTTGATCCTTTGGGATGGTTAGCGCCTGTAGTGATCACTGCAAAAATTATTATGCAATCGCTATGGATTCTAAAGGTTAGTTGGGATGAGGATCTTCCTTCGGAAACTTCTAATCGTTGGCAAAACTGGTTACAAGATCTTCCTTCGATCTCAGAGATCAAAATCTCTCGCTGGAGTGGATACACACTTCAGTGTGAACTTCTCGAAATACACGGATTCGCAGACGCATCCAAATTTGCGTATGGTGCAGTAGTCTACCTGCGCTTAATTCAAGACCAAAAGGTACTTGTCACCCTTCAAGTGGCTAAAACGCGAGTAGCCCCGCTTAAAACTCTAAGCATACCTCGCTTAGAACTGTGCGCTGCGTTGCTACTTGCTCGTTTGGTGCAAACTTTCATCGAATCATTCCCTATTAAGATCGCAAGTATTCATCTATGGTCAGACTCGGCAGATGTCCTCTTTTGGTTAAAGGATCACCCATCTAGATGGGGTGTTTTTGTAGCTAACAGGTGTTCGGAAATTCACACTCTATTACCTGAAGCCTATTGGCACCATGTGCGATCAGCCGATAACCCCGCTGACGTTATATCACGAGGTATTGAGCCTTCAAAACTAGCTTCACATCGCTTATGGTGGCAAGGCCCCTCCTGGCTCTCTGATAATCATGAACCTTGGTCGAGCTCTCATGACGAGCTCAACTTTACCGTAAATAGTTTTAATTTTCAACCTAATTACACTCTAGTCGCAAGTAAGAGCACTCCAAATTCTGTTGAGACCACTCTAGAAATTTGGAGCCTTATTAATAATTACTCTTCGTTAGATAAATTGTTACGGATGGCTTCGTATTGCTTTCGTTTCATTAATCGAGTCTGCTCGAAAATGGAGCGTGCGCCATCTTCAAATTTAGGTGTTAGCTTTATCTCTGTTCTTCAATCCCTACTATGTCAAGACTCTTCGAGTTCAAAAGAGGTCAGCGCTAGTGAGATTGAGAACAGCAAACTTTGTTTGATCTACCTAATTCAGAAAGCCTATTTTAAGTTTGATATTTATCAGTTAGCAAGGACAGGTAAACTTTCGGCTAAAAGCCCTCTGTCACCGCTAAACCCCATGATAAAAAATCATTTGCTCAGGGTGGGCGGTCGACTCTCTCACTCTCTTCTCGAAGAAGATGCTAAGCATCCTCTTATTTTACCTGCTAAGTGTCACTTTACTACTTTATTAATCAGGGACGCTCACCAACGTACGCTTCATGGTGGTGTTCAGTTAACCCTTGCTACACTCAGACGACGATACTGGATTGTTAAGGGACGAGCTGAAGTTAAAAGAGTCATCAGAGCATGTACTACTTGCTCTCGCTATGCTGCGCGAGTGCCCTCCCAATTAATGGGCGAATTACCCAAAGCTCGTGTTTGTCAGTCGTCACCTTTCGAACGCTCTGGCGTCGATTACGCCGGGCCTATTCATCTGCGTCTCACTAAATCTAGAGGTAAAGGCACGATGAAAGGTTATATTGCCATCTTCATTTGTATGGCCACCAGAGCCGTTCATATTGAGGTAGTTGAGGATTATTCAAGTGAGGCGTTCATCGCCGCTTTTCATCGTTTCACGGCTCGTGGAGGTCATTACAAGGAGTTATACTCTGACCAAGGTACTAACTTCGTCGGGGCAGATGTTCAACTAAGACAGATGGTAGATGCTTCGTCAGAATTCTCTTCTCGAGTTGTTCGGTCTCTTACAAAAGAAGGAACCTCCTGGATTTTCAATCCTCCCAGTGCTCCCCATTTTGGAGGCATTTGGGAAGCAGCCGTTAAATCGGCTAAACATCACATGCGCCGAGTCATTGGGGATCAAGTTCTCACTTTCTCTGAACTTGCTACTCTTATGTGTCGCATTGAAGCATGCCTTAACTCCAGACCTTTAACCGCTCTCACTGACGATCCTTCTGACCTTGACTTCCTATCACCGTCACACTTTCTCATACAAAGATCTTCATTTATAGTTCCTGAAGGAGATGTCACCAGCGACAACGTTCCAGCAGGAAAGCGCTGGCTCTTGATCAGTTAGCTGGCCCAGCACTTCTGGAAGAGATGGTCAACGGACTACCTGACGTCCCTGCAATCCCGTCAGAAGTGGAAACATCCTCAGTCCTCCGTCGCAATTGGGGATTTAGTGCTCATTCGCAATGAGCTCACGCCACCAGCAAAGTGGCCCATCGCACAAATCACAGCCATCCACCCGGGGAGCGATGGCCACGTCCGTGTGGTTGATCTCCGCACGGCCACCACAACGCTACGACGCCTCATCGCCAAAGTCATACGTCTCCAACCTTCGGATTAGGGACCGTTCGCCAATCTGGCGAAGGTGGGCGGAATGTTCACGACTCAGCGAGAGCGCCCCCCTATTCCGGCCACAGACACACACGCGAGAGAGTCGCGCCACTCGGTGCCTCGCCGCGCCGGCCGGCTCATTCAGACAGTATCACGCGCGACGGCCGAGAGAGAGAGAGAGAGAAGCAACATCAATGTACGCCGCGAGGCACGACGGACAGCTTTAATAAAGCCACCAGATCTCTCTCCACACGAAACGCTGTCAATTATTGAACCAGCCCACTCCACGATCCATCCACATTCATTCTACACAAAACAATTATACTATTTTTGTGACCACATTTCATAACTGGAAGAATTTGTAAATTAAATTATAATATATTATAACTGTTTATAAATAATTTTTAAATTATTTATAAGTGCTTGGCCCTCAATTTATTTTGTAAACACCCACAGCATGTCCTCATTATAATTTATAGCATTCTCAAACATTTGGTCCTTCGAGCCGGATAAAGCATGCTGTGGTGTGTATTAGAGTCAGTGCATTTTACTCATTGCTAAACTGTTTACATGCATTGGATCATGGCTGAGGATGCTGAGGCCACGGAGATTGACAGACTCATGGATGCGATTCTCACCAGTCAACTCTCAACTTTCAAACGGACAACCTCAATGAAACTCATCACTATATGTGGATCACTGTGTGGACGTACAAATTCAGCGCTGCCTTAGCAGTTAACTCAGAAAGGAGCCTCACATAAATTCTACAAGAACATCTCAATCAAACGTGATACATTTAATATGCATTACTCATCACAGTTGCACCTATTGGAAGTGAACTCATCACTCTATTGTGGCGTTGATATTATTCGATTCAACGAGATACAGAGATGCAATTACATTCTTCCTACTCATTTTACAATAGTGCTGTGCTTCAGAGTTTGGATGTATGCGTCAATAACCGCACGTCACACATAGGTGCAAGACCAAGGAATTTTCACTCAAAATTTATCACTTGGATAAAAAATACTCAACAATTGGATTTTGGCGCAACCATCAACACTTAAGGTCAACTCAGCTGCAACACTCATTTACTCAATTTTCGTAATTGCAACTGCATTGGAATGATATGACACCCCGGTAACATCTTATAAACTTGGATCATGAGTCTATTTAATATCAGAATTATGATTTATCTCAAAAGATGCTATCTGAGGACTCAACACTCTACGGCAACGCTCATCTATCCCAATCATTGAAATTGGAGGTACGCAATCAACTCATACATTAGGAAAGGTTCAAATAGACTAACAGCCCATCCACAAAAATCTCAAGGCTAGGATCACTGCTCACATTGTACGCCAAATTTCATCAACTCTGACATCAGAGAAATGTGTGCAGCTTATGTGGAACCATATGCAGAAATTACGTTTGGCAGATCATACCTTTTGGTCACCTCAACCTGTGGATGTACTCATTGGTGCTGACTATAATGGCTAATTTATCGATCTAACCTCATCAAGAGCAGTATCATAGAACCTATCGCAGAATCATTCATTTTGGCTGGTCATTACTAAAATCACTCAAATCATCTGTTCAACGGAAAACAGTACATCAAGATCGGATTGCACTTAACGAAGAAGAATTGAAGAAATTACTCACACGTTTCTGGGTTAAGAAGAATCACCCTCAACAACTACAAGTAAAATCAAGAAGGAACAAGTATTGTGTGAACAACACTTTGTTCACACAATGAAATCATCAAGTAAGGTTATCTCAAACTTCAGCTGATGTACTGAACAACTCATTTGGCAAAGCTCAAGCGTACCTCAAGCAGTTACTGTCAATTGCACTCATGATAGCATCTATAAAAAATGATATTACGCTTATCATAGATAAATGAACCGGATCAACTCACGCACATCGTTTTAGCAAATTCACATATAGAGTTGTGAATATTGATTAGGCCTGGCGAAATTGATTAGGTCCTGCACAGGCACCTATGTAGGCCCTGTAGAGGTTTGTCACGAGGTAGCAGTCAGGCCCTCTATTTTGACCTGATGTCACTAAAGCCTGTATAGTTACATACGGTTATAAGACAGGCCCTGTAAAGGCTCCCCTGAAGTTCTACATTGAAGTAGACGCTCCGTATAAAATAGGGACTAAACAGGGCCTGATATTCAAACCATACATGCGTAAATATCAGGGCCCGTTCAGGCCCTGTTTTATCGATCTCGTAATCAATTACTGTTAAATTAAATAAAAAGACTAATGAATAAAATATAATAAAAGTTTATTTAATTTCTGAAAACGTTTTTTACAAACTAATCTAATTACAAACGTTATATAATAATAATACTCAAAGTAACTATAATGCAGTATAATAGTTACAAACTCGACTTATAAAATTAAATTAGACATTGTAATATATGTTTTGAATAAATTTAATATTAACTATCGGCTGCTTTTACTCTCTTCTGTCGCTGTCCATCCCAGTCTATCGAATTATTTAAAACTTGGGCAACGCAGTGAAGCCACTCTTTCTCTTGGAAAACATATTTTTTTGCAAAGGCATGCAGGAACGCTTCTGAAAATACAATAAAAACGTTATTGTTTTAAAACAATATTAAAGGATATAAATTTTCATAAATACCTTTCAAGGCTCTAAAATAGTTTGTATCTTTCATAATAATTTCCTTATTATAGGAGTTTTCCTCTGGGCAGTACACTTCATTAAAAATTCTTTTGTAAAAAAGTTTTTAAAAATGCATGTGCATATTTTCATTGGTAATAAGTGAAGATATAAAGTGAGTTTTCTGAAATAATATACTACTTAGTAAAAAATAAAGAAATAATATTCATATATGGGAGCGTCCAGCAGAAACGGGCCACCGAGCGCGCGCGGTGCCTTTTTTCACGTAAAAGGCGCTCTGTTTAACTCGTTCATAATCGTATGCTGCGTCTTTAAAAAAAAAACCAAGGATCTATATCGATAGATTTTTTCCTGCTCTTTCCAATGGTGCCATTGTTTTTATTGCGAAACGCTTTCCTCCGGACGAAAACTCGAGTTGAATATTGAAAGCCATTTTTCTCAAAGTATATCATGTTTTTTTTCAAAATAAACTACACCATTGGAAAGTACAACTCCTAAGCTTCAAAACCCTATCTTGGAGAAGTTGGAGAAATAAAGGGTTTAAAAGTAACAACATGAAAAAGATAGCGCCGAGGGTCCGCGCGAGCCCCTCGCGCCCGTGCGTACGGCACGTTTAAGTGCACGCTCTATTCAATTCGCTAATAATCGTGTACCAAGCCTCTGAAAAAAGAACTAAGGACATATATCGATAGATTTTTTCCTGCTCTTTCCAATGGTGCTATTATTTTTATTCCGAAATGCTTCTGTTCGGGATTAGTACCCGAAGTGCCCGCTAGATAGCAAGCACCAAGCGCGCTACCTTCAATCAAAAACATCACCCAGCGGGCTTAAATAGAGGCCTGCGTCGCCCACTAGCCAGGTGCTTTATGCACATGCCTTATTACTTTGCCCCTTTGTCTTATTGCCTTAATAAAAAAAAGCATAATAAAATGTCTAACATTTTAAATCGTTGCTGTAATCCATTTGATGAAATAAAGCATTCATCGAAACTTAGGTTTGTTTCCGATAAACTTAGAGCTTGTTATCCGCATTTAACTGATAGAGACAAAATATGCGATTCTTGTCGAATAAAATCTAATGCTCAGATTGAAGAAGAGAGTGAGATTTCAATAGAAGATTCTAAAATTGAACACAAAAGCATGGTAGTTTTCTCAGATAGTTTAATTCATGACGTTGTTGCAGTTTATCTAATACAAGAAATTATAATTAATTTCCTTAAAAGGTCTTTCGATTTAATTAGAAAAGTTATTTATTTTACTGATGGAGCTGCGCAACATTTTAAAAATAAATGCAATTTCCAAAATCTTCTTCATCATTATGATGATTTTGCTGTTGATGCTGAGTGGCATTTTCATGCAACAGCCCACGGAAAAAATGCATGTGATGGAATAGGTGCTTCCGTGAAAAGCAATGCCAGACGAGAAAGTTTACGGAAAGTATCCAACAATTATATATTGACGCCCCAAGATTTATACAAATGGGCAACTGAGTATTTCAAAAATATTGAGTGCTTTTTTTCATCAAAAGACGATTACTTAAAGGCTACAGAAAAGCTACAAAACAAGCTAGCCTCAGCTAAGACAATACCTGGAACTCAATTGTTTCATTGTATTAAATTATTAAATGATGCCAAAAAGTTAGAACTTAAAAGATTTTCAGTGTCAGAAGATTCTCAATTATATCCACCGATCAAAAAAGAAAAAGTACTTAAAACTCAAACAAAGAAAGAAGCGGATGTCGCAAAAAGGACAATTCTTATAAAATCAAAAAAATGTAAAAAACTTAAAATTTAAAGGAAAAGGTAATATTGTTATGCCAGATTAAACAATCTATAAGGTTATTTTAAATTTCTGTTTCACTGCTTTCATTGCGTTCATGGATATTTTTATGTTTAATATATTATGTTTTTCAAATTTTGTTATATAAATGAACAAAGTTCATTGTAATATTATACTAACTGTTACAACTAGATCCACAAAATTATGTCCACGCATTGGCATTGTAAGTTACAAAACATTTTATATTTAAAAAAAGGAAAGGGCGAAATAGCTCATCGCGTGTATTAATCCGCCCTTGAGCGTAGCGTAAAAAGTTCGGGCAGCCGCTGTCTTTTTGATCTTACTATTTTTGAACTTTCTTTTTCATGTTTCAACTTAAAAATATAATATTTTATAGTTTAAGACTTGTACTTTTGAAGAATATAATTCATTTTGAAGAAAAGACTGATATTTTATTGAAAAAATAGAGTTTAAACATTCAAATGGAATTTTCAACTAGAAGGAAGCATTTCGGAATAAAAATAATAGCACCATTGGAAAGAGCAGGAAAAAATCTATCGATATATGTCCTTAATTCTTTTTTCAGAGACTTGGTACACGATTATTAGCGAATTGAATAGAGCGTGCACTTAAACGTGCCGTACGCACGGGCGCGAGGGGCTCGCGCGGACCCTCGGCGCTGTCTTTTTCATGTTGTTACTTTTAAACCCTTTATTTCTCCAACTTCTCCAAGATAAGGTTTTGAAGCTTAAGAGTTGTACTTTCCAATGGTGTAGTTTATTTTGAAAAAAACATGATATACTTTGAGAAAAATGGCTTTCAATATTCAACTCGAGTTTTCGTCCGGAAGAACGCGTTTCGCAATAAAAACAATGGCGCAATTGGAAAGAGCAGAAAAAAGTCTATCGATATAGGTCCTTGGTTTTTTTTCAAAGACGCAGCATACGATTATGAGCGAGTTAAACAGAGCGCCTTTTACGAGAAAAAAGGCACCGCGTGCGCTCGGTGGCCCGTTTCTGCTGGACGCTCTCATATATGTATATATATATTTGTAAACAGCTTACAAGGTCTGAATAACATTCATCAACAAGGGCTCCATCAAAATTATTGAATTGTTCTGTTGTTTTGACTGGTAAAATTATTTGGTGGGTCTCAGTAAACTCATTAAAAGTAATAACAGTTTCGTTACGTTGTAACGCTCTATTCTCCATTACGTACAATTTAAGTTCATCGATATCTTTCTGCATATTGAAGAGTTTAGTATTTATTTCTGTAAGTCACAATAATATAGTATAAGTAAATATTATAAAAAACAGAAACAATATATAAAATAAATTCTAACCTTGATTACTTTTGCAGATTTTTTTCAATATCGGTTTTTCCATCTCTGTATTAATATAAATTTACCATAAACATAAATTTATTTAATCAATATTTATATTTCACTATAAAAATTACAAGAATATTTTATTACCTTTTATATTTATTGCCATAATTTCACTCAAACTGTTCTTAATTTCTGTAAAAGAATATAATAAATATAATACTTGTATCAAAGATCAAAGGTTCTATCCGATTAATCCATTACCAGTAATCAGATTTTCAGTCGTTATCATATTGTTATTTAATACGGATTTTACTTCCACATGCTGATTTGGCTGATTTCCATTTTGATCGGATACAACAGTTTCTTCAAAACTCATTTCCTGCACATTGTCAAGAGCCGAACTTTCATCAATTTCTGAAAATATAAACAATAATTACTATTAATACACAACAGGCATTAACATCTACATCTTATAATAATTAGTATGTTTAATTTACCTATTAATTTATCAATTGAAGCTAATGCCCGAATATTTTTATGTTATTTAATAAATGAAGCTAATGGCTATTACGGGCAATCGATAAAGGATAAGGAAGGTGCCTAACTTATCAATCATCGATTTTCCTTTCCTCATCCTTTAAAAATTCTTGACTGCACTTTATAATTATTAAAATAATTGTGCATTAATATCCTTGACTGCTTTACTCTAATAGCTGAGAATAATTAGAGATGTGTAAGTATACACATGTAAAAAGAATAAAATTGATGATTGATAAGTTAGGCACCTTCCTTATCCTTTATCGATTGCCCGCAATAGCCATTAGCTTCATTTATTAATTAACATAATTTACCTATTACTTTGGACGTGTTCTTGTTTATGCACATACTGATTGTGCACATATTAATTGTGCACACTTTAACATTGGTATATATCTATATATATAGATCTGTATCAATGCTATCTGTGCACAATAAATATGTGCACAATCCTTATGTGCATAAACAAGAACATGCCTTACTTTGTCATCTACTATTTGATCCTTTAGAGATGGTATATCCAATTCAGTGCCTGGCCTATTTCCCTCATCTCGTACCATCGAGGATAAAAGTGATTGTAAATATTTTACTGCTTCTGCATACGAAGCTAAAAAATGTATATTATTGTAAAAAGAAATTTTTTTTATAATTAACTATATGTAAGATATTTAGATTTCAATCTCCAATACTAAGAGAAGTACTCGTGGAACTCCTACTTATGCAAAAATTATAAAATAAGACTACTTACTATTGAAATAATGAACCGTGCAATGCAAGGATGACCATGATTCTGGAACTAGAGCTTTAGTTTTTACCATACCCTCTACAAAATCCAAATCATTGTTTGTGAACGGAGGCTCTGGATATTTAACATACACTTGATCATCTTCGAAAAGTAAATATGAAGTTGGTACAATAAACATTCCATTGTTCTTAAAACCCTCTGTCTCTTGTACTTGGACTATAGCATAGTGATATTTAGCTTCAGAAGCCATCATCTCTAAAAGAAATAAAGTACCATAAATTTAATATTTACAAGATATACGCTTAACCTTACTTTTTTAATGTATTTCGTAAACATATTGCGTGAACAAAATTAATTAAACAAAATAAATAATAACATTTCTTACTGGACAATTTACGGATGTAATATTGTAATTAGTAACAAAAAATCTATAAACAAGAAAATATCCGGCTCATCGACGCAGAAAAAAATTAACTGTAACGTTTTAGAACTTTTCCATGAACGTGGAAACATCATTTCAAGCCCAGAATATTGCCGGCCTATTGCCTGTATAATACACAGGCTGCGTGCGCATAGCGTTCGTGTTTAGGTATTTATACAGGGCCTTAACAGGGCCTGTCTTCTCTTCAATCAAAAATTCTTTTACTGTACTATTTTTACTGTAAAAAAATGAAAAAAGCACAAATAATTGTATTACATAACTTTGAAATATAAATTAAATAGTAATTATTAAGTATATGAAATTACATACCTTTTATGAGTTTAGAAAAACTGTTGCTTTTTCAGTTTATATACTATTTACAATTAGTAATCCACATGAAGTAACGGCACCACCCAAGATTCCTTGGTATCACCCATTACTTCAAAAATACTCAAAAGAACCATTTTATTGACAATTTGCAGAAGTGAGGTCGGTATTTTTTCTACAGCAGCATTTAAATTTACTTTAAATATTCCTAAATCAGATAGTTCACAAGGAAAATTGAAATCTGATTCAATGATTTCAAGTTTGTTTGCATCTATATGAATATTATTTACTTTACATACTTCTTCTAAGCAATAAATTTTAGAAATTTGCAAAATATTTCCATTTTTTAATAAAACAATATTATTCGGAGGTTTATGACTGAGTGTAAAGTTTTTATATTGTAATTTTCTTATCAGTACCTCATCCTTAAATTTTCTTTTCTGCAAAACTTGAAATTTATACAACTCCATAGGTTTTGTATAACTGTGTGAGAAATCCTCTTCCAACCGTCTACGTAATTGTGCTAATGGTTTATTGCCAGAATGTAATCTTTTTTTTATAGTGCCTAATAAATTTTCAAAGGGGAAACCTGTCGTTTCACTTAATGTGCACCCCAAATTGTTCACATCAGCAGTCAGATGGTCTAATGAATACATATTTAAAACCTGAGACTCTTCTCCATAGAATTTTACCGATAACTCAACAAATTTATTCAAATAAGTTCTGGCATGTTTTGAATATTTAGTTGCTAAATGTTTACAAGAAAGTATTCGGTATGAAACACTTAATAGTGAAAACTGTTGGTATAAATCTGCCGACAAAATTTCTTTTAAAACAAACATGCCTGAATAAAGGAGGAATAAACGAAATTCTGTGGCTTTCCACTTACTAATTTCTGCCAGTGCTCTAGTCGTTCTTTGAAATTCACTAGGAATTTGATTAGACAAATTTACTAACCTTGCTGATAATCTCAATGTATTATTTTTATTTAATTTAGATTTATTTCCTACTTTTAACCAATAATCTGTAAATAATTTCTTCATTATGCCTAAAAAACATAAGTGCATAAAGTCTAGGGAAAAACTAGAAATCATATTAATTGGCGGTGTTATCAAAGTAAGAGGACATTTGCCAGTGTGATCTTCGATGTTTGTTTCACTTCAAAATGACAAATCATCTCTCTCTTTACCTCCATGCAGTGGAAACAAAGTACGATTACTAAATCTCTAACCTCGAATATCACAACGTTCACACGAATAAAATCCTGTGTGATTCTTGATGCATTTTATTAGAGAGCGAGCTGGCCTATCACAAATAAAACACATAATCTCAATAATAAAGCTTTTTCCATCAACATCAATCCCGTTATCTAGTAGGTAATTCAATTCTTCCACAAATTTTGATAGGAATGCTGTAATATTACTTGGTTTACTATTTCCACAGTAGATAGCTATTACAAAAGGAATATATACATTATTTTCTGTATATAATTTTCCCAAAATTGGCCAAAATTGTATGGAGCTAGAATGGAACAGTGGTACACCATCAATGTTGAATTATAAACGTAAAGTATTGTTTTTATGCAAATTTATATTAACTATCCTTTGTAATTGTATTGCAAGTCCACAATACAAAAATTGAGAGTTATCATCTACATTATCTGGGTCAAATTTCTCAATTTCAAACTTAGTTTTTATTCCACTTCTAAACAGGGTTTTTGATGAAAGAGGAAGCTCAGGATGGTAAGGCTTTAGTATTTTTAAAAGACCATCAACATGCCTATGAGAAATGTCGTAATCTCTAGCCCATTTTCTCAAATCACTCGCAATCGCAACTGTTTCAGTGTCTGGATTTTCCATAACAAAGTGGCCCTCATTATCACTTTCATTACATGTATCACTATTGCTACCGTCACTATCTGAAGAAAATCTATCCAATAAATCTTCTTTTTCACAATTACTATTTGCAGAGTTTTGAGGTCTAACCGATACATTTTTTTCTAAATCTTGGTAGTCTTCTTCTATGGCAATATTTTTGTCATTTTCTCTACAAAATTCTTTAATTTTTGCATCTGCATTTACTTCTATCTTTCCTTTTTTTACATCACATTTTTCCTCACTATCACTTATATCGCTACAACGAGTTTTTTGTTCTGCATATTTTGTACGATGATTTTTGGTGCGTAACCTAATTGCCCGACGTTTATCTTCAAATGTCCTATCACTCATTATATATGTTTTTTGTTTTTTATTGATTATATATGACTAATTCTTCTAGGCTGATCCCAATCACTCACTATAAGTAACTTTAAACACAATTATTAGTTTTTATTGTGTACTACACTCTACAGACATCACTTATACTCTATCTGCTATATATTCTCCGACTTAACCTCACTTGGAGCCAAAACAGTTAACACATTTTAAGGCGGCCTGTACCGGCCCTGAAGCTAACCATATGACGCGCCTGTGAAGTACCTGAAATGGTTCTTCAGGCAACCCTGTACAGGGCCTATACATCAGTTCAGGCACGCCGGAGTGAATTTCTGATCGGGTACAAGCGCGCCTCTTCGCGCCTATCCCGTGGTCTCTCTTCATCAATTTCAAAAATTGGTTAAGAGACAGCTGTGGCCCCGAATGAAAATTCGTGCACGCGGTCGGTAACTCATAATTTGAGACGAAGACAGAGTTTTGAAGAAATTATTTAAAAGAAAATCTCTAATTATTTATGTATATATATGTGTGTATAAAAGTAAATTTCAATACGAACGGATTTACAAATTGGTTTCGTAACAGGCATAATATAATAAAGGCAAAGGAAGAGCCCGCGCAGCGCGCCTGAATTTTCTCGATTTTCAAAATAAGATGATTATCAGACGATCTATGAATCTATGAAGCTTCCAAGTTGGAACCTTCCGCGAAACTTCCAGTGCTGATCTTCTGTAAACTTTTATGTAAGCTTTCTAAAAGCTTCCCTGTAAATTTCAAGTAGCATTTTACCGCAGCACTTTTGGAACCTACTTCTCAGCCTTCCCTAAAACTTGCTAATAGCTTCTCAGGAGTGTTACTTTGGAACCCTTTTGAAAGCTTCCATTATATCCTTAAGCCAGCTATTTTTTATATTATGTTAGGAACCCTGCTTGAAATACTTCCTGGAGTCTTCCATCAAAATTTTCCTCAAGGTTGAATTGGAACTTCAATAGGAAGCTTCCCGGACTGTATTTCAAAAATTTCGCTCAAAGAGTTAAGCGCGCGGCCGTTACGCTCAGCTATGAAAACGACCGGTGTAGTCCTTTTCCCGCGGAGACGGCGGTATTCGGGAGAAGGACAGGTTGCAATGAACAACGCGACGAGTAACTAGATATCACAGTATATTAAAAACACTAATATATACAGGCACAACGCACGTGCTGATTAAAATAATAAGTTAGTTCGCGCGTGACAGTTAATATTCAAACGCGCGAACGATACGGCGCGCGGTGTTAAAGTACGGCGGGCTGACACACACCCGCACGTACACGGTACAGAAAGTTTGCATGGGGCGATTTCCGTGCAAACCTTTACATTTAACGCGAGAGATGAGAGAATAAGACTTATTTTTGAAGGAGCAACCGGTGCACTCGGCTCTCTCGCTTTCTCTCGCTCGCGCAGTAGTCGCTCTCTCTCTCCTGTGCGCCAACACCTGCTTGATCTCGACGCCTAGCCTCTCTATAAGGATGCTTAGAGCTGCCAGTGCGGGGACCTTTATCTAGTTTAGTATTAGACTGCGGATTAACTTTGATCTGTGATTTTTTGACTAAGCGGCTGTGATACCTTACTGTGATATTTTATGAAATGGTTAATGTATAACTGTAATTATTTTCCTTTTAGCGTATAGTACCAGCTGTGATATTTTCTCTAGTTTTATTTATTTATTTTGTCTTAATGAAGGGTCCTCGTGATTTTTAATGATTTTTATGTATTTTATTTTTATTTTATCATATGGTTCTTTTTTATTATTTTTTATTATTTTTTTATCGTAATTGAAGGTCCTCGTAGACAAACATATTTTTATGTATAATTTATATATTTGTATCAGGTTGTATTACTTTTATTTTTATATATTTTTATTATATCTTATTTTACTGTATTTTATTTTAAGTTATACACTGTATAAATTCTGTATTAATTATTTTGCCGCGAAGGCAAATAAATCGTATCTATCTATCTATCTCTCTCTCTCTCTCTCTCTCTCTCTCTCTCTCTCCCTCTCTCTCTCTCTCTCTCTCTCTCTCTCTCTCTCCCTCTCTCTCTCTCTCTCTCTCTCTCTCTCTCTCTCTCTCTTACTCGTACGTTAGTATGCGCCTCCACTTCACTCGCGGTAAGGCTATATATAAAAAAGTAGACGGCGCGAACGCAATAAACTTATAAGAGACGCGGGAGAGAAGTTCACGGCGTGATGGCAGACACGAAGATGGCTGCCGTAACTCGCATAAAGCCGTAGCAGCTTCGCGGGTACGCGACGGGCATATTACGCATCGCGAGACCGTTCTAATCCGGTTGGGATGCTCGCGCCCCCAGTGGGCATGCCTGCTCGGCGCGGGTAATTCGAATCCCGAATCACCTACCTTGCGCACGCGTTACAACCTATCTCTGAAATATGGCGTCACCTGGCAACAAGTTGCGGTATTACAAGTAAATATCATCGAACAAGTTACTAATATAATTATGATTGAACTGAATCAAACATTACAGCATCTATGATACTTACAGTTTCGTATAACGACAACAATAAAAAGTTTTTAGATATTATTAAGATTGAAAGTTGATACAAATAATTAAATGTCCAGAGATATTTTATAAGAAAATATTTAGTTTTTCTTTTAGAAAAACTAATAAATATTAAATTTGAGTTTATCAGTGAAAAATAACAAATAATATGGTTATATTTACTTGAAAGTGATATATTTTTGATGTTTTTGTATGATATAGAAGTCAATTAATACATATGAATTATGGATATATATGTTTGAATGCGAACATTAGTGCAAATATACCGTAAATCATAAAATATAGCTAAAATTTCTAACTTCCAACTGCTGACACAACGCCCAATGGCATGAACGGCTCAACACTGCTTCTTTTTATGATCAAGGAAACCTCTCAGACCAGATGTCATGTAAATTGGGGTTCTGGACTCCTTGGTCTCCCCTTGTAAGTGGCGTCTGTTTCTTGAGATGCTTCTTTGTATATTTCTTTTTTTCTTAATATCAAAAACATAAAAATTAATATTTTAATATCGCGGGAAAGTTAGGGTATCGCTCATACCCTACTCTCCCCCTACATCATTATAAACAATGCTTTTTTATTCATATATATGGTTATATACGTACATATATAAGCGCATATATATATATATATATATATATATATATATATATATATATATATATATATATATATATATATATATATATATATATATATATATATATATATAAAACTATGTAACCTAATTATCTTTTTCGTACTTCTTACATATATATGGTTATATTCACATCTGGGACGCATTTTGAGGATTATATAGGTCATATATACCGAATTTTGAGGATTTTGTAGGCATTTTGAGGAGTCTCCTCAAAAGTCCAAAGCACTCGAGAGGCATTTTGAGGATTTTTCAGCGGTTTCCACAATAGTGTATTAATACATCGATTTCGGAAATTCCGTGATATTTTTCCGTAAAAGCGGGCGCCGCAGGCGTCGTGGTGTTAGTCAATAACCTTAGGGTCATTATTTCTTTAGTCACGCGCTTGTTTATTGGTTGTTTATAACAATGTTTATATTTTTGTCACCACTATTGTACAAATTCTTTATGAAATCCTCAAAATACCGTACAATGATATTTATATATACGTACACATATAAGCGCATATATATATATATATAAACAGATGTATAGGTACATATGTAGACTCGTCCGCATAAGTCCCGATCCGTTTACGTATGTTGTCCGCATAAGTATCGTTTCCATTAGACCCGTGTCTGCACAAGTCACGCTTGGCTAAAGAAATAACTCCCTCTCTATGTAGACACTCAAAAATGTCTGCACAAGTCGATGAAAGTCCGCATAAGTATCGTTCCCATTAAGGATGCGTCCGCATAAGTTACCTTTGAGATAAATATATGTATATTCACATCTGGGACGCATTTTGAGGATTATATAAGTCATATATACCGAATTTTGAGGATTTTGAAGGCATTTTGAGGAGTCTACTCAAAAGTCCAAAGCACTCGAGAGGCATTTTGAGGATTTTTCAGCGGTTTCCACAATAGTGTGTTAATACATCGATTTCGGAAATTCCGTGATATTTTTCCGTAAAAGCGGGCGCCGCAGGCGTCGTGGTGTTAGTCAATAACCTTAGGGTCATTATTTCTTTAGTCACGCGCTTGTTTATTGGTTGTTTATAACAATGTTTATATTTGTGTCACCACTATTGTACAAATTCTTTATGAAATCCTCAAAATACCGTCCAATGATATTTATATATATATATATATATATATATATATATATATATATATATATATATATATATATATATATATATATATATATAAATATATATATATATATATATATATATATATATATATATAACTATGTAACCTAATTATCTTTTTCGTACTTCTAATAACATAAAATAAAGAAATAACTGGTTTGCGCCAACATTTTGAGGTAGTTTCTATCAACCTTTTGACTGTTTCGCTGTTTACCCCCCATTTTTTCAGAGGCAGATTTTCAACATGCTTTTAAAATTCACTCAGAGAAAAAATCGTAGATAGTCTACAAAGGTCCGTGCGCGCAGTCCGAAAGCAGCCTCTTGTTAGTCGCCCGCACTTGCGTTTGTTGTTAATATACAAGCTGTAACGGGGCAGGTGTTGCGCGGTTATTCGCTTCCTCTAAGCGGAAATGCCGATGAACGGCGCAGCAAAGAAATGGGGCGCGAGCATTTGCTCGTGCCAACCCTCGGCGAAAACTCCTCGTCCTTGCCTGCGCGCCGTCGCTCGCCGTAAAGTGCGACCGCGTTAGGAAAATAGCAAAAACATTGTATATGTATATACAATTGCATTTATATATTTTTTTTTACAATTTCTCTGATAGCTATATGCATTTACAAGCATATATACTGCAATATATAAGATTATATATATATATAATTTTTATTTCTTTAACATTTTATAATTAATTATGAGTACATAGAACCTATATGACACACATATACACCCACACAGCCACACACACACACACACATACACACACACGCATGTTTAAGCTTTAATTATTATACTTACCTTTTAACTATACAAGATGAAGAAGTGAATAATACTATATATGAATCTACAATTTCTTGCATACATAATTTTATTACAATTTGTGTGGTAATCGCATTCATTAAATATATTGTACAAGCATATATACTGCAATATATCGCAGATATATGCTTCAGTATAAATTTTATCTCTACACAAACCTACATGTATATACGTATACACACACCAACATGCAAGTGATATATGATCATATAGCAATAATATGAAGTTACTAAACAACCTCTTCCTTAGTTTTTTATCATGTGGTATGTTAAATATATATAAAAATATGCTAATATGCTAATATGTGTGTGTGTGTGTGTGTGTGTGTGTGTGTGTGTGTGTGTGTGTGTGTGTATGTGAGTATTTGTGTGTGTGTCATACAGGTTCTATATACTCATAATTAATCATAAAATGTTGAAGAAATACATTCTATAGATATTATCTATATATCTATAGATTTTTGTATATAATCTTATATATTGCAGTATATATGCTTGTAAAATGCATAAAATGCATATAGCTATCAGAGAAATTGTAAAAAATAATATATAAATCCAATTGTATATACATATACAATTTTTTTTGCTATTTTCCTAACGCGATCGCACTTTACATTATTTAATTATATTTATTTTCCCGACAGATCAGAAAAACCCACTCACAATCAGGTTAAAAAATGATAATGCGATTCCGAGGGAAGCGGTGATTCCTAGACAATTTCAAAACGAAGAGAATCCTCTTTACCAGAACATTTTTTATGCAAAATTCGCGTGAAGCCGAATTTAATAGACTTTTCGGCTGTTTTGTCCCACTGTGCGGTGGTATTCTATACCGCCGCGCCACCGACTAGGAAAAGGGATCGGGACCGGGGTATCAAATCACTCGCGTACGCGTTCTTAAAACAAGGACTTTACCTTTATTGCCCCTCGTGCAGAAGAACGGTAATACACGCGGCGCGTATGATCTATACGCGCCGTTACGGGTGGTGCGCCCGCGCACGCTATGTACATGTTCGCGCGGTCGCACACACGTACGCGGAGAGACGACTCCGGCCGACGTAGGCCGATCGCCGCGGATCTCGCTCCCCGGACGTACGTCGTCCGCGGGGGAGAGCACGCCAGCGCCTGGCCAGGACTTACCTCTCGCCGGCTGGTAGTGCAGCTGGGTCGTGGCCGCGGGAAGCCCGTCGCGCGCCGTCTCTCCGTCTCTCGGCTACTGCGTGGCTCGCCGCTACCTTCTCTCTCGCTCCTCCTCTCTACCTCCTTCCGACGCCTCTCTCTCTTCCTCTCTCCCTCGTCGCTCGGGTCTCCTTTGCCTCGCCTGAACTCGTGTGCACTTTATCGGCGCACTCTCGCCCTGCACCGGTGACGCTTTCCGCTCTCTCTCTCTCACTCTCTCGGCACTACTCCAGGTGAATCGCATCTACAGACAGGCTATCACTCGCGAAAATGGCGGAAACGATACTAATCGCCTGTCTCCTCATCGGCACGCGCAAGCATCTCTCGGCCTTGTCCTTTGCGCAAGGTTGAGAGATGTTTACCTCTTC
This sequence comes from Torymus aiolomorphi, assembly GCA_036365515.1. Lineage (NCBI taxonomy): Eukaryota > Metazoa > Arthropoda > Insecta > Hymenoptera > Torymidae > Torymus > Torymus aiolomorphi. Next base: position 79,085,842 of record CM070877.1, on the reverse strand, counting down.
GGTATTCGCGCGTGCCGTCGCGGTGTGCCGAGACACGCCTCATGTCTCCTTAGCGCACACCGATACACACGTACGTGCGCACGCGCGCTGGCCGTTACATCCCCCGTCCAGACGTGGACTATTCCTCGGAGAGTCTGCTCTGCTATCTCGCGTCCAGCATCTTCAACGGCAGTGCGCGTTCTCCTGAAAAAGGATGTGTGTGCAGAATAATATGATAGTTGTATACAAGAAAATGTAACGGGGCTAACCCCTCTCTTTACTCTCCCCGAAGAGGGGGCTTACACCCGGGTTGGCGGGGATTTCGGCCGTGGCTACTTCCGGTTGTGGAACCACGGCCGTGCCTTGTCATGGCGGGCGGCGTTCGGGCATTTCGAGTCCGTTGACACGCCCGGTCGTCCGCAGTAGTAGCAGCGACGACGCGATCCTCCCGCCGCCGGTGCGGCATCTCCTCTCGGTTGCTCGCGATGCGAGTGTGGGGGCATCGCCGGCGCGACCTGCCTTAGCGCCGTGGCCGGCACCATCGCGATCGTCGCTTCCCCGGCTCTGCGGACGGCCTCTCTCCGCCTTTCCTTGGCCGCTTCTCCCCGCTTCCTCGCGAGCAAGGCTTCTCGCTCGGCGGCCCGGATCTCATCGCGGGCACGGGCCGCCGCCTCTTCGGCCTCACGGCGCTCCGTCCGGACGCGCCGGGCCGCGTAAAGGAGGTCCCGCTCCTCTCTCAGGTTCTCAATGCGGGCCGCTCAGGGCCCGGCTAGTTCACGGCCGTACGGTGTCTCGGCGAGGAACCGATCCCAGGCCTGGATCGCCTCGCCTTCCGCCGCCCAGGCCTGGCGACTGGAGGTGCGCGCCCTCTCCAGGAGGCGCTCCAACGACCTCCAGCGGGCCAGCACTTTAAAGGAAAACTATTGACTAAGACCCTATCGTAAGCCAGGCCCTTAAAAAATCACTAAAACTACCATTTTTTTTATTTTTGTTGGTTTTTTGTAGATAGGCCATTTGAAACCATTCACACTATAACAAAAACTTGTCAAAAAGTGGAGTGAAAAACCTTTAATTTTACCTGAAACAAAATTTTTTGGTTCCATTTTTCGCGGAATTATGGTAATGTTAAGCACGTACACACACACACACACACACATATATATATATATATATATATATATATATATATATATATATATATATATATATATATATATATATATATGTGTGTGTGTGTGTGTGTGTGTAAAATAAAACCGGCGTTTTGAATGCGCTACGCCATTTTAGCAGGAAACTATAGCAAAATCCCATGTGTAAGACGAAGACAGACGATCGCGTGACTAAAGAAATAATATCCTTATATATATTGACTTTTTGAATGCCGCATTCAAAACGTCAGTTGATTGCATTTTTAACATGGGAACATATAGAATCTATAGGAAGTTGCGCATTCAAAACACCAGATTCCCATAGTTATATATATATATATATATATATATATATATATATATATATATATATATATATATATATATATATATATATATACATATAATTATATTTATCTCAAAGGTAACTTATGCGGACGTATCCTTAATGAGAACGGTACTTATACGGACTTTCATCGACTTGTGCAGACATTTTTGAGTGTCTACATAGAGAGGGAGTTATTTCTTTAGCCAAGCGTGACTTGTGCAGACACGGGTCTAATGGAAACGATACTTATGCGGACAACATACGTAAACGGATCGGGACTTATGCGGACGAGTCTACATATGTACCTATACATCTGTTTATATATATATATATATATATATACACAAGTATGTTGGTAAACCTATTTGGCGAGCTATAGTTTTTTACCATGATTGAAGTATATGCTTGACTAAAGAAATAATATCCCTCTCTGGGGCTTAGGTATTAATAAAACTCGCCAAAAATGGTCTATAGTATCTTAGCTCTTTTGGCGAGCTCGTCAAAAACGTCCAAAACTCGCCAAAACAGTCGTTCCGTATCTTTTTTACTCGTCAAAACGTGCCAGAAATATAAATATATATATATATATATATATATATATATATATATATATATATATATATATATATATATATATATATATATATATTTGTTTTAACAGATTTATGGAGCCCTTTTATACACGTGAGCATATTTATGGAGCCCGTTTTCTTTTATGGAGCCCGTTGTCCCATAAAATATTTTTCTCGGGCGTTTATGGAGCCCGATCTAGAGTCTATAACCCCAGGGTCCATTATTTCTTTATTCAATTGCCATAGGGATCTCTGCGCTGTAGGTACTAATATACAGGGATGGGCTCCATAAACGGATGGGGGGATAATTATATATATATATATATATATATATATATATATATATATATATATATATATATATATATATATATATATATATATATATATATATATATATATATCTATATATATATATATATATATATATATATATATATATGAGACGTTTCGCCTCAACTGTCCCAGCGCGGCGCGCTAGCGTCAAATCATGCTATTTTCAAGTCGTGTTTACGATATCAATATGCATTTCAAAAAATTATGTAATAAGCGTTTCCGACGTATTTTTTCCTCAGCTTTCCAATGGCGTAGGTGGTTTTTCCGAAATTTTCCACTTTCCCCCCCAACAAGTATAAAACATACTATATCTCGAGAAGTATATTTTTAATATTTTTTTTTACCCCCTAGATCGAAAGCTGAGCATTTTTTACGTCGGAAAGGATTTTTTTCAGAATTTGCTCGAATGTTTTCTTAGAGAAACAGAACGCGAAAGAGCAGACGCAGCGTCTCCTTCGCGCGCGATTTTCGGCGCTGTACACCGCGTGGACTAGATGCATTTCGCTCTCTAACAACGACTTAAAATTTTGATTTCCTTAATAATAGCAACAATAAACTAGTATTTATATTAATAATTCTTTTTTTTTTTAAAGTAGATAATTTTATTTTGTTTTGTTTTACGGGTTTTTTAGGGAAGATTTGATATTCTGAACTCATTGACGTTTTTTTTAGTATTAATGTTGTTTTATTCATTGGTATAACGGCATGGTACTGTAAAGTTCCCGGTATAGATTTAATTTTACTTAACCTTGATTTTAGTTTCAAAACGGCTTTTTCATAGGTCTCTTTATTGCTGTAAAAAAACTTTAGTTTCTTTGCAATTACGTAAAGCCCAGTTGTAAAGGTCTTCTGGTGTTAAAATATGATTACTCGAAGAGAGTTGAAGACTTGCTCTTTTCGCCCCTCTTTTCAAATTTGCGCCTATACCATCGCACGCACCTTTACCGTGCGCTGTTGCATGAAAATGCCATTCAGCAGGAACTCCAAAATCTTTTTGATGAAACAAAAGATTTTGGAAGGTAGACTTGTTCTTAAAATGCTGACCTGCTCCATCAGTTAAGTAATAAATTTTCTTGACTATGAAATTACTTTTTAAATACGATATTATAATTTTTTGATATTCATAAACAGCAACAGTATCGTGATTTAGATTATCAGAAATTATAGCAATGCTTATATGTTTAAGATCTTGATTTTCGTTATAATATACCACTGTTGTAAAAACTGTTGCTTGATTATTGTTCCAGTGGAACGATTGTGTTGAATTTTGCACTATAAACGCATAGTTTTCTGCAAAATCACAACAAACAAGGAATTCTCCTTTTGAAGGTTTTTTTCAAATAGCTTAAGAAAAGATATTGTTCTCTCGCAAAGAAGTCATGAGTTTTAAATTTTATTAATTTTTCTCCCAGTATGTTCATGAATTCATAAACATTTACAGTTGTAGATACTATTGTGCAACGATCTGTCTGAAGCCATGACTCATACTGTATTTGAAAAATATCATTTCTCTCAAAACATTCAAGCAAATGTTTCCGTAATACAGGCATATTGGGGCAATCTAAACAGTCTCCCAAGTAACATTTCGAACTAGCATTACTACATACGATTGCTTGGATGCAATCGTGGTAGTTTTTAAGAAATAGTCGAGTACCTTCAGTTAAACTCTGTAAATTAATAGCATTTAACATCAGCTTGATATTTTCGTGGTGTACACATACGCATACATTATGCGTACCACTGCTTCCCGCTAGAACACAATGCGGCGGCCTCAATTGAGTAAATTTAGTGAAGCCAATATTAACAGATTCATGCTCTTTTTAAATAAACAATAAATTTCACGTAAATTACCAAGTAGTAACCTTTTCTGTACATGTTCTCTTTTACCATTATCCTGCTTAACAGATATACAATCTTTTAATCCGGGCATTACACGACTAATATCGTCCCTCTCATAAAAACGTTTAACTGAATCTACACTTTCAACTGGAAATATTTTGCCCCTTTTCTTTTCAGGTTTTGAAAAAATTCCACTTTCAGTTACTAACTTTTTCGCTTCTCGAGCTTCCCACTCAGTACAACCGAACTCTCTGATTAAGTCTCTGCGAGACCAAAAATCAGGAGCAAGCGTGAGTAGCTGAATTTTATCTTCCTTACCCGGTGATTCTAAAAATTTTTTTTTTAATTGGTTGAGAACTGCCACGCCTGCTTTATGATATTCATCAGTACATTCAATTTTAGCTTTTTTGGCATCGCATGAAGGTAAATCTAACTTATGTTTATAAAGTTGACGTTGACAGTTGGAACAAATTTTCGCGTTTTCTGGTACGAGGGGATACGCACTCCTAAATATTGAAGGAAAATTCGACAAATTTTTACGCACAGAGTGATTAATTTTATTAAAAGGATTTATGCATTTCAGCTTCAAAGCTGGATCCATTTCAGTAGCGAGAAAATAAATGCAATAAATAAACCAAAAATAAATTATGATTTAATCAGCAAACACACGAAGAACACAAATATAACGGAAACAGCGTTAAAATTCTTAAACAATTTCAAGGATAACAAAGATCGAAAATTCATCAGACATATATAATTGGATACAACAAATTACTCTCGGGCAAAAATTTTCTATACGCAAGCCACCTATCGGGTAAAAAGTAAGTGAGAAGCGTTGCGTCTGCTATTTCAAATTGATTGTAATGTTTTTGCTTCCTCAAAGAGGAAGCTTTGTAACGGTGAAAAAAATTTTCGAAAAAAAAGTCTTCAAAAAGATGTTTTATGGTGGTATATGTGTATATTATTTGATTTTGATGATTTTTGATTTCGTGGATGTATGTATGTTTGTGTGTGCATGTGTGTGTGTGTATATTTCAACTCTTAATATCTCCGAAACTAATCAACCGATTTTCGTCGGGTAAAGCTTATTCGCTTCGTCTTGCGGCAAAAGGAAAGTACCCTGATGGATTTGGGATTTTATTGATTTTCTTTTGTTTTATAACCAAAAAACGATTTGAATTTTTAGTTTTTTTGATTTTTTCGTATCTTATAGTAATTATTACATAAAATAATATACTTCTCTTAAAAGGTATTCAAATTACCTACATTTTCTTTTTTTAAAATTTAAAATTTAAAATATCTTCACTCTGTCATTTGTTATTAATGAAAACTTTTTTATATTTAAAAAATTAATATCTCAAAAAATAATTTATTTATCGACTTGAAATTTTAACTGTTACTTATTACACTTGTTGGTGGCAATATTGTGTTGCAATTTTAAGTGATTATCTATATGAATATATATTATACATTTATTTTCGAGAACTATCATTTTAATATTTTTATATAATGTAGTAAATTAAAATATCAAAACGTATTAATAGTGCCATTTTTAGCCCCTTCTTTTATCTCTTTTTAATCTCAATTTTTTTTAAACTTGGTGGTCTGTCAAAGCTTTTTTAAAATAGGTACGTAATATACTATTTTGCAAGAAACTGGTATAAGACGCATCGGTTCAAAGTATTATTGAAATTCTTTAGCATTCCTTTTTATGAAAAATGTATTTTCAGAATTTCAATTTTTAATTAGGAAACGATGAATTAGTTTGAGGAAGCTAAGTGCCAAAGAATTGGCAGCGGTTTTTTTTTTTTGCGAAATAACGTATGAAAATGTCAATCGTGCATATAAGTGAAATTCGAAGTGCAAAAAGATATTCCATAAAGAATTAAAAATGATAAATAAAAATAATAAGGTTACTAGAGAGCGAAATACATCTAGTCCACGCGCTGTACAGCGCGCCGCATACCGCGCACGAAGGAGACGCTGCGTCTGCTCTTTCGCGTTCTGTTTCTCTAAGAAAAACATTCGAGCAAATTTTTGCAAAAAATCCTTTCCGACGTAAAAAATGCTCAGCTTTCGATCTAGATGATCAAAAAAAATATTAAAAATATACTTTCCGAGATATAGTATGTTTTATACTTTTTGAGGGTGAAAATGGAAAATTTCGGAAAAACCACTTACACCATTGGAAAGCTGAGGAAAAAATACGTCGGAAACGCTTATCACATAATTTTTTGAAATTCATATTGATATCGTAAACACGACTTGAAAATAGCATGATTTGACGCTCGCGCGCCGCGCTGGGAGAGTTGAGGCGAAACGCCTCATATATATATATATATATATATATATATATATATATATATATATTATATTTATTATAATTATGATCTGGGCCACATAGTGGAAGGTCAAAACAAAACACCTTGATTGCTTAAAATTACCATAACTCTGCGAAAAATGGAACCAAAAAAATTTTGTTTGGGATAAAATTAAAGATTTTTTACTCAACTTTTTGACAAATATATTTTTTGTTAAAGTGTGAATGGTTTCAAAAGACCTATTTACGAAAAACCAAAAAAAAAAAATAAATAAAAAAATTGGAAGTTTTAGTGATTTTTTAAGAGTCTGGCTTACGATATGGTCTTAGTTAATAGTTTTCCTTTAAAGGACCTCTTGACCTTTAAAATGCCGTTTACCGCATCTTCATATCTTTTGTTGATCTAAAGATATTTGATTTTTTCACAAATTCTTCACGAATAACCCATAGTGCGTCGTCTGCGAAGCACAGGGATTTGCAACCTTCCGTAAGGTTGCGGTCTATACCCTTGGTACAGACAGTGTACAGGGACTCACGCCGCACTCTTGTGGTACGCGCTTGTGGACTGGGTAAGATTCCTGTATTTTCCCTCCGACGCTGCTGTAGACGGATCATTGTGAGATGAGGTTGTATATAAATTTGCAGATGATCTCGGAAAGGCCCATGTCGCTAAGAATGTGGATGAGGGTACCTGGGTCTACGCTGTCGAAGGCGCTCTTGACATCCAGGGCAAGAGCCTATGTGAACGTCTTATTGACAAAGCTGGAATAGATTGTGAATGTGAGAATGGAGATGTTGTCTATGCAGGATCTTTTCTTACGAAAACCGAATTGGGTGGCACGAAGCAGCATGTTGTGTTCCAGCCACCAGTTGATTCCGCATTGTGCCATGCGTTCAAGAACTTTGAAGAGGGATTGGACTAGGGTGGTAGGGCGAAATTGGCCGGTGGAGCCTTTGGGGATAGCAAAGGACCAAAGCGTCGTGCCAGGAGCTTGGAAATTCCTCTGTTATTCTAATTCATTGATTGGATGATCTTCAAGGCAATCTGTAAGATCACCCTGGTGAGAGGCGTCAGATGGAGGTGATTTTGTTTCTTATAGTGTGAGTGATTTAGGTGGATGATTCTGGCATAGATGGGTACTGTATTTGAGGTTAGGCCCCTCGTTCTCGTTGGAAGACGAAGAGTTAGCACTGTGCTTGTGTTTGGAACGAGTTATTTTTAGTGAGTTAGTGTTAAAGTTGCATTTGTGAAGAGAGTTGAGGTTTTCAGAAAGAAAAGCGCTAGCAAGAGAGGGTTGGTGGCCGGCGGCCACCGGGTTGAGGTTAGGTTCGTGGTTCAGTTTATAGAGCGATGCAATAAGAAAGAAAAGTAATTTAAAATAGCTTAGATGGATGAAAAAGAGAGAAAAAGGAAAGCTAAAGTAACGTACGAAGCGAGTGCCTGTAAAAGAAAATAAATTTGCGTGGCTAGGAGTACTCAGCGATCGCTGAGACGTCTGTTCGCGCCAAAATCCCATGCGGAACTTTTCATAATCTTTGTAAAGAAATGTTGAAAAAGTTATTCGATTCATCAGAATCTGCGTTCGCAAAAAATTCAGCATGAAATATGCAGCTTGGAAGAATGATCCAAACTTATTTATAAACTTTAATCAACATTCAAGTTCTCATCAAATTTCATCATCTGACACATCGATCAATAACCTTCTCCAGACATCGATTAATACTTCCGATTCTAAATTATCATTTGAGAATATACCTGTTGACATAATTCAGTTTCTGACAACCACACAAGTTGTTGAAGTAAGTAACATACGTACGTTTTCTTTTTTTTTACAATTGATAGATGATTTTAGTCCATGACTATTTTATTGATACATTTTATAGCTTTCAAAATTAAATATTTACAAACAAATTTCGATTCTTTTTGAACAAAATTTTTAGTTTTAACTACAAAAATAAAGTTTATTAATATCTTTTGTGGAAATAAAGTTATTATTGAAAATATTAAATTTTTATTAATTTATTAATTTTCGTTTAATAAACAGGTCCTAAAAAAATTAAAAAAAAAAAAACGTTAAAGAATGGTTAGAAACAACAGCAAAAGGCAAGATTATTAAACAGATATTTACTTTGACTAATGAAATTAACACTCGACTGATTAGTGACTTAGTTATTGAATATGAAATTGATTACGAAGGGACTTATAGGTATAAAATTTATCATTAATATGTCTAATTGATTCATTTCGTAAACGTATCTTAGCATTGTAGGCGTCCGATGATTTTCATGTTTTGTTGTACTTCATTGAAACATGAAGTACGAGACTTACAAATTATTATCCACTTATTCATGCATTTTTCACTCATTTATATTTTACTTGCTCATTAATTTTAAATCAAAATATTCTCTTAAATTAGCTGTACTATTATTATTAAATTATTAATATTTTTATTCTGTCAAAATTTTGTGTAAAATATAATAATTGCCTATATAATTTTTTTTTTATAGAATAAGCACAGAAAGATTTATTCAACTTGCGAAGGCATTGGGTGCAATTTTTGCAACTGATATCAGAAAGCTACAAAATTCCGCAATGCTGTAAATACTAGTGGTGTTCTGTATGAGAAGTATAATAAACTTTAGACAGAAATTAATTTTTCATAAAATTATTTCTAAAGAAGCGTGTTTAAAAGAAGTTTTGTAACTGATTTTCAAAAACATAAACATATGTAAGTTCTTTAAACATTGAATCTAATGTAAATTACTATATATTTTTTTAGATACTGAATTTACAATACAAAAGAGAGTGATGTATACTGGCTGAAAGAAAATAACGAATCCGAGGATGAAGTGATAAAAAAATGGCAAGATACTTGTACACTCAGAGGTCGTTGTAAGAAGGTTGAAAATTATTTTGTATCTTACAAATGTTTACTATCATCATACGCTCATATTTTAGTCAATTTAAACAATTTTTATATTTATGTATTTTTTTATATTTATATATTGTTTTAATAAGAATCATATACTTTGCATATTCTGTTAACAGTTAGAAATTGATTTTAACCTAACATATCCAGACTCAGTAAATAAATTACTGCAAAAGTGGGATACTGTTGCAAGTGCTATAGTGGATTTGGCCGAAGAAAAAAAAAACTATCTGTATTAGATGAGATTTTGATAAAAGCAGGTAATATATCACTGTAAAACATAAATGCCTTTTTATACAGGGTTATTTAATATTGATGTTTATTATGTAGATAAAACGAATGTTGCAGCATTCTTCTGTCTTGCAAAGTTACTAACGAACAGCTAACAATTTTTCAAAAACGCCGAAAATTACTCAGCACTAATCCTGGTAGCAAGATTGGGCCTTATATAGCAGTTGTCGGAGATCTATCCACAAACTTAGTATCAGACGAGAATGTTGACATTAATAATGAAAGTTGTAACCAAAATATTTTCGTTGATATTAATTCAACGAATTTCAAAAGTTACTTCTAAAAGTATTATAGACCCTGTAAACTATTGGTATAAGCCTTTTTTCTGTGAATGTAGATTTTACATTAGAATGTAAACATTCATGGTCATTCCTTCAAATTTATATTTATGAAAATGATGTTTCTACAGCTAAACAATACACTTGTGTTCAAAAATTCATTGATTTGTTTAAATAAAAAATAGTTTTAAGTTTTTGATGGTACGTTTATTCTGAATACGTTAAACTTGTATTGATTACAGTATTTTCTAGTTATCTAATGCGTTTAGAGAATATTTACTCGTTAAACAAATTGTATTGTTAAATAAAATTTTATACCGCGTTAACTGTGTACGCTTTTTCTGGTCATTATTAAGGGAGCTCTGTTGAAAATAATCACATGATTTAATTACGTGTTTAAATCACGTACCGAAATCATGTAACGAAATCACGTAATTAATCACGTGACGTTTTTGGCCGGTTCGTCACGTGATTTAATCACGTAATAAGAAAAAGAAATTTCTGGATTCGATCAGAGGTTATCAAAAACGAGGCACGCCTCGTTAAATTTGCCTTCCAAAAGTCACATGAATGATAAAGTCTCACTTCCTTATGTATTCTTGCGGTACCTATTCACTTGAGGGAGCTTTTACGGTTTGCCATCTAGCGGTGAACGGCTGTACTACGTTTGACCGTCAGGCCTGTTTGTCGAATGTTGCCGTTGACCGCTATATGACAAACCGTAAAAGCTCCTGTGGGGTTTATGCACCCACTTTCTCCAGGTCCCAGGAAGGAAGGGAGAGAGAATGAAGAGTCGGAGAGTTAACAGGTAACAATAAGGTTTTATTGAAGTACTGGAGGTGTACAGTGGACACACGTCCACACGCTCTTAACTCTGAGCAACGACTGCCGCTCGCAGGCGGCTTCTCGCCGCACGCAACATGGCCGCTTCCACCACTCTCGCAGAGAAAGTGAGAGGGAAGATTGCAGTCCCTGCACACTCCCCCCCGAGTGCCAACGAAGTACATAAATATGAAAATAAATATTAATTTTAACTTAAATACCTATTGTGCTAGATAGCACTTACAAGCTAAATGAATCACTGTACATCACAGTTAAGTCATGCTTTGGTCGCAGGAGCAAAAGCTACCTTTTTTCTAGCATAAGTCTTTAATACTGGATGATCAACGGTGATGGGCTGATCGCCATTTAAGTCACCACCAGTAGGCACCTCGGGAAGACTATATCTGAGATCATGTACGCGGGTTTAAAAAGTTCAACGGATACACTGCGTAACGTACCGTTGACTTCGATATCAAATACGCGGTCGGAGGGACGCTTTAATACTTTGTAAGGACCAGAATAAGGCCTCTCTAATGACTTTTTAGCCATGTTACGCATAAAAGCATGTGTACAAGTGTAAAGATCCTTAAAACAAAACGCACGCTTTTTATAGTTATGTGTGACTGGGACTGGATGGACTTCACGCATATATTCGCGGAATTATTCTATAAAAAAGTTTGGATCCGGAGTGAAATCTTCAGGGAGGAAAAACTCACCTGGAAGACGCAAGGTAGTGCCAAACACAAACTCCGCAGGAGACGCATTCGTGTCCTGCCGAAGGTGACTACGTAATCCTAATAATACTGTGCTTAAGGTACGGATCCAGTCCTTGTCCACGTGACACATAATCGCCGCTTTAAAGATACAGTGCCAGCGTTCGATAAGACCGTTCGTCGCAGGGTGATACGCCGTAGTGCGTACACGTTCACAACCTATAAAGGACAAAATAGCCGTAAATAAGCGCGATTCGAATTGTGAACCCCCTGATCGGAAGTGATGACCTTTGGAGCGCCATAGCGAGAGACCCAGGTGTCAAAAAACGCTCTGGCAACTGTCTGCGCTGACATTTCACGTAGCGAAACCGCTTCGACCCAGCGCGAAAAGCGATCGATTATGGTGAGTATATACTCAAAACCATTACGATTTGGAAGAGGACCGACTAGATCAATGTGCAGGTGGTCAAATCGACTATCGGGAGCGACAAATTTATCAGGTAAAAGTTTTACATGGCGAGATACTTTTGACTGTTGGCAGTCTAAACAATTTTTACACATACGCGGAATATCACGGTCCATATTGGACCATACATAACGTTGCCTTATGAGTCGGTTGGTGGCCTTGGGACCTGGGTGAGTAGGTCTATGGAACATGTTAAACACCGTTTTACAAAGAGACTCAGGAATGTAAGGGCGAATGGCTTCACCAGTGATTTCGCAGTAGATAGTAATATATGTGCAGGACCCCATTGAATACGCTTTAAAGATAGCGGATAGTCCGGAGATTCGCTGAGGGCCTTGAGCTGCTCATCAGCCTCCTGCTTTTGAGCGAGATCGTTCAGGTCAATTTCTACAGGGAGTCTGATGGACTCTACACGAGAGAGTGAATCAGCTACTATATTTTAGTGAGTAGTGTCCTGGGCGATAAGGGACAACTGACGCGTTTGACGCGGTGGCGCCTTATCAGACTTTTGCATGAAAGCATAAATGAGTGGTTTGTGATCTGTTAGAATCTTGAAGTCTCTGCCTTCAACAAGAAACGAGAAGTATTTAACAGCTTCGTATATGGCCGTGAGCTCGCGGTCATAAGCACTGTACTTCTGCTGTGATGGAGAGAACTTCTTCGAGAAGAAAGTTAAAGGTTCCCACATTCCGACGAGGGAAAGCTGTTGAAGGGTAGTGCCCATTCCAGAATCGGAAGCATCAGAAACAATGCGTATTTCCGCACCAATGCGGGGGTGAACAAGCAGAGCTGCTGCTGACAACTCCTTCTTAACACGAACAAAGGCTTCCTCCGCTTCAGGTGTCCACGGAACGGGACGTTTGTCGTTTTTGCGAGAATCGCTAAAAAGAGTGTTGAGAGGAGCCTGGGAAGTCGCAGCACGAGGCATGTTACGGCGGTAAAAATTTACGGTGCCGACAAACCTACGAAGTTCCACTATAGTCTGAGGTTTGGGGAAGTTTGGAATAGCTTCAACCCTACTGAAAATGGGGCGAATGCCTTCACCATTCACCAGATAGCCTAAAAACTCTAACTCTTCAGCAGCAAAGGGACATTTTTATACGTTTAAGCGAAGATGAAACTTCTTAATTCGTTCAAAGATCGTTCGAAGGTGAGCATAATGTTCTTCTTCAGACGAAGATGCAATCAAAATATCGTCAATATACAGATAAACGAAATCGAGGTCACCTAGCGCGCTGTTAATGTAACGCTGAAAGGTTTGGCTCGCGTTGTGAAGCTCGAAGGTCATATACATGAATTCAAAAAGACCGAAAGGGGTTATAATAGCCGTCTTCGGTATGTCCTCGGGAGCAACAGGCATCTGATTGAACGCTTTATGAAAATCAAGCGCCGAAAGATCTTACCATGAAGGTTGTTTGTGCAGTCATGAATATGCGCAGTCGGATATTTATCAGGGACCGTGATGGCGTTTAAGCGCCTACAGTCACCACACGGTCTCCATGAATTGTCCTTTCTTAACTCCATATGGAGAGGGCTTGTCCAAGGCTGCTGGAGGGGCGGCAAATTCCCGCCTCAATCCAAGCATCAAATTCGGCCTTTGCCGCTTTCAGTTTGTCCGGGACAAGTCTATGAGGACGCTCCGAGACTGGAGGACTAGAGGTTAAAATATGATGAAACACATCTGCTGACTGTGGGCTTAGAAACGCCCGTGATTTCCGAAAAATCAGCGAGGATCTCCGCGCATTTTGAGCCGGGAACTACTGTGAGAACGGAGTCAACCGAGACTTCTTTTACCACTGTAAGAGTATAAATATTAGTAGACGAATCGACAAGACGATTCCTTTCAGGTCGACCAGAAGGCCATAATGAGATAGTATTTACAATTCTCAGAATTCAAAAACGCGCCCGCACGTGATTTTCACTAACTCCGCAGGTCACGCACGCATACCTCAAGAATTACGCTGAAGAGCAGCCTCGGAGAAGACTCGACGAGGTTCTACGGCTGCCGTGGCTGACCTCCCGCTGGTCGACGGGTGCGGTAGAAAAAAGGCGCCCGCTTCACGCGCCGCGACCCGGAGATCTGTTTCGAAGAGATGAGCTGGCCAAACGTTGCTCGACGAGTGCGTTAAAAGGCGCCTGTGACGATGGCTTCCCGCGTCAACGCACCCGGAGATCTACTTCAAGTCGTCAAAAGTGTCTCGGAGAAAACTCGACGAGGTACAACGGCCGCGGCGAAGCGGGCGCCTACACGGCTACCCGCGCTGAAGGCTGCAGCTACTTTTAATTTTCTTGGCAGCAAAATGCCGCAATCGTTGCCGAGGTTGGCAATTTACGCGTGTGTGCCGGCGTGCCATCGCGCACACGACGTAAGTCGACAAAAGTCGAGGTTTCCCGTATGCGCCGGTGTGCCAGCACGCATACGGAAAAAAGGCACGAAATCTCCTTAGCGGCGAAGTGCCGCAAACAAAGGCGGTGGCAGAAAAGATACGCCACGACGGGTCCACGCCTGTCGCTCCTCCTCGGCGACTTCTCGTCGAGGTTACCAATGTGGGGTTTATGCACCCACTTTCTCCAGGTCCCAGGAAGGAAGGGAGAGAGAATGAAGAATCGGAGAGTTAACAGGTAACAATGAGGTTTTATTGAAGTACTGGAGGTGTACAGTAGACACACGTCCACGCGCTCTTAACTCTGAGCAACGACTGCCGCTCGCAGGCGGCTTCTCGCCGCATGCAACATGGCCGCTTCCCCCACTCTGTCAGAGAAAGTGAGAAGGAAGATCGCAGTCCCTACACTTCCTCGAGTGAATAGGCACCGCAAGAATACATAAGGAAGTGAGACTTTATCATAAATGTGACTTTTGGAAGACACATTTACGAGGCGTGCCCATAGAGGTATTATAGATAGAGTAGGGGAGACATAGAGCTGCCCGTAAGTGAAAATGTCCGAACGTTAGAAAGAGAGAGAAGATCGCGGGACGTAGCTATCTCTTTCTTCACGCGCGCTGACGCTCCCTTTCTGCGCGTACTGCGCACGCGCAAGTAGAGAGAGACAGCTACTTCCCGCGATCTTCTCTCTCTTTCTAACTCTGTGACGGCTGGAGGCTTGACTTCACTACTCTATCTATAATACCTCTATGGGTGTGCCTCGTTTTTGATAACTTCTGATCAAATCGAGAAATTTCTTTTTCTTATTTTCTATATTCGAGATTTCGAGGTCTTTCAATTTTGCTCAATTAGTAGCTTGAAAAAAACTTTAATACCAAAATTTACATTCCAAGAATAATATATCTTTATTGTTCTAATCACTTAATTAAAAAAATTGCTTGATTTAAAAAAAATCACGTGATTAAATCATGTAATCTATTTTTTATATTAAAAATTCATAGAAACAAAAATTACGTAATTTTTAAAAATTACTGTTTGCAGTTGCTGATCTATTATCTAGTATTTTAAGTAAGTGAAATAAAAATAAAGAATTCGGAATAAGAAAAAAAAGAAGCGTTAGCTTTTAGTATTGTACAAATTGTAATATTTATTTTGATTAAAATATAGTATTACAATTTAAAAATTTGGTATTGAATAACTGCCTATAAATAACTTAATATAATTAAACAATGTCTCCCTCAACACTAAATTTGGAAAATGAGTTTGTAACGGACACAACGCCGTACATTATAAGGTCTAGCTATCAAAGTATAAGATCGGAAGGAATTCTGTTTACCGACGCAATTCCCGTGATGGCCCAAAGTGACAAAACAGTACTCGATGCGCCATCTCGACCTAAGGATGGTAACTCACTATAAAATACTCAGATGAGTGTTTTAGCGCTGACGGTCATGGCGGGAAATTCAAATCCCGAACCTTTATTTGTTATTAACAAATGAATGTTGCATGCACAATTAACAACAAATATCCAAGTGAATAAAATGTAAATTATGCTGTCATATTCCATTCATGACTATCTTGTTTTATCAAATTATCTACCCACCAAATTGAATTTCGCGCCCCCGAATTACAGGTGGCAGATAAGTTTCCAGGAAATTGGCGATGAGATAATTACCTAAAATTCACGTCTTATCTAACGAATCTAGACAGAGAAGGCATGATGGGTGATGGTATGAGTGCGAGTGAGACGGAATCTAATAATCAACTTAATAAATTTTAAGGAATACCGATTGGAAAATAACAAACCAAATATATATTTCAGCTAAGTCGATCATCGCAAACTCAGCTCTTGTGTTGTTTTATGTTAATGTATACTTTTCTTTCCAGGTAAATGCATTAACTAACTGAACTAAAATTTTACTTATTTATCAATTGTTTATTAACCACGAATGACAAAATCAACTAACAAAAGGATGAGAAAGCGTTTTATCATACTTTCATGGCACGACATAAACTGTATGTCCACATTTTTGCATGTTAAAAAAGGAATGTTCTAGATAAAGGTCAGCGGAATTATCTGAAGGACAATCGAGGCCAATTAGGATCCAAGAATCTTAGGAAGGTTGCGCGACTTCGGCCCTACCGTATATGCAAATAGGGTGATTGCGCACACTCCCGAGCGAGCAGTTAGATAATCGATCATCTACAAATCAGGGTATAAATGGGGGTGTGACGCCGAGCGAGGCCTCTTTTGCTTCCAGTCTCCAGCTCCAGCTCTAACTGAGTTCTCCAACCAGGACAACAAGCAAGGTAAAGGCGAAGTAAGGGCATAGGTCGGTGATTACTCCTACGGGATAAAGCCGACCAAGTCGAGTGGTTCGCCCGACTCGGCGCTCCCCTTACTCGTGTGAGTGATAGCGGTGTAAAGCCAGGGCGGTGTAAACCCCCTCCCAGCCCCTGGGTGACCACCAGGTCATCTCCTTGTGTGGGTAGGGTCGTCCCTACTCACTCAGACGGCACGCGCGCACAAGGATCGGAAGGACTATCGCGACCAACGTTCTTGCAATAGAATTTAGATGCATAGATTCACGCGTGCTTGATATAATTTGATTTATATATATATATATATATATTCATATATTTATCTGCAACGGTTCGTTCCGGGACGTTTACACTGTACATCGCTGTTATTTCCGGGACGCGCTGTTTTTTCCGGGACGTTCCGGAAATTTTTCTGTACGTAAGCGTTATTTCTGGGACGCGTCTAGAGTCAATAACCCCAGGGATATTATTTCTTTAGTCACGCGCTTATATAGGGAACTCTGAAGAGATAAACTATAGGACCCTGTAGATTACCAGAAATAACGTGTATAGGTCTTTATATATATATATATACACACACACACACACACACACACACACACACACACACACACACACACACACACACACACACACACACACACACACACACACACACACACACACACGTATATTTGTTTTTCTTTCATTTTATATAACACGGGTATTTATGATGCTATTAGATTCATCGGATAGATAATAAGACTGTTTTCTTATTTCTCACTTAGGCCGCTGTATACATTGTGACGCGAATACATACTTTTCTTTTATTATTTATCTTTTGCAGCGTATCATTCCAATTTTGTCATTTTATTTTGTATTATTTTCTTTTCTTTTTATGCATTGTAAAAGAACATTTTGACCCGAGCAAGGGTCTTCAATAAATGAAATTTAGTATTATTTAACATTATTAATATTATTTACCTGGGCGTTTTCGACCACCAGTCCTATCTCCTAACACATTCAGTTGATTGATAATTCACATACGATTATTCAACCTGCTTAAATAAACGGACTTATAGATTGTGGTATTATTTGATTAATCTTAGTTAATGCTTTAATTATTTATTTGACATTTTTATTGTTCATTCACCGAGTACTTATTAATTAATATTTTCATTGTTTATTTAACATTAATGGTCGTTATTTCGGTATTTTATCTGATTATTTTATTCGCTTTTGACTCTAATAATTCAATTTGAATATATATTGGATAAAGCAAATAATACATGAATTTTGTATAATTTTCTTTTCTTTTTATGCATTGTAAAAGAACATTTTGACCCGAGCAAGGGTCTTCAATAAATGAAATTTAGTATCATTTAATATTATTAATATTATTTACCTGGGAGTTTTCCACCACCAGTCCTATCTCCTAACACATTCAGTTGATTGATAATTCACATACGATTATTCAACCTGCTTAAATAAACGGACTTATAGATTGTGGTATTATTTGATTAATCTTAGTTAATGCTTTAATTATTTATTTGACATTTTTATTGTTCATTCACCGAGTACTTATTAATTAATATTTTCATTGTTTATTTAACATTAATGGTCGTTATTTCGGTATTTTATCTGATTATTTTATTCGCTTTTGACTCTAATAATTCAATTCGAATATATATTGGATAAAGCAAATAATACATGAACTCTACGACCAAGGACCACGGCGAGCAGTATTGACATCGTCAACCGAGGACCAGATCATCCTTCACGACAGTCACCATTGCACTGCGGTGACCTCCAATTCCATTTATCCCTCTCCTATTTAACAAACCCTTACATTGGCATCCCTTGTGGGGATAGGGTGAAGGGATCACGCCCAGTGATATTTGAATAATTAATCTAGTGATAAATAATTGATAAGTAATAAAACAAAGAGACGAGGAAAGGAGATATATTAATTTTCTCTGAGGTAGTTTGTTACTACCACCTAGTGATAGAAAATAATAGAAATGTCTCATTTTTTTTTTGAGCTAGGCTTTCTCAAGTCAGAATATGTTTTTTTTAGAGGGTTAGTGAGGCCATGGTACAGCCAATCTTCTTAGAGGCTAACTTACGCGATCGTATAGGACGTTTGGAGCAGATCTATGATCAACAAGTACAATACGGAAAGTATTTAAAGGGGTTCTGTTATAATAATTTGATCGAAATCCGCAAGATAGATAACAAACAGAGACGAATAGGAAAGCATATGGAGAAATTGACCGCTTTTATTATCGGCAAATATAAAAGTATCGAGCGCCGATTGAATCAAACGGAGCTTGACCTTGATGGGTTGACGGCACGAATGTCAAACTTAAGTTTAGATGGTATGGTTTTCTTTATTTGTAGTATAATCCGAGCCACTTAGTCTAAGAATAATAGCGTTTAACTCTACCCGTGCGGGAATTTCGTAATTGGAATGAAATTTCGTGAAACTTTGATCATTTCTATCTCTATTAAATAACTCATGAATAAATAAAATTATAAATAAATAACAACAAAATTTTTTTTTTAAACAAATCGGGTTTTAAAATAAATAAATTTTATCTATCAATGCATAGGGTCAGGAATAGGAAGTTTTGGTTAGTTTTCATTATTAATTAAATTTAGAAATAAATAAATAAGATATTTTACTTATTCAAAAAAAAAAAAAAATTTTTTCTCTTTCTTATTCGTATCATTTTACGACTGAACGAAGTATCACCTATAATACATGAACTCTACGACCAAAGACCACGGCGAGCAGTATTGACATCGTCAACCGAGGACCGGATCATCGTTCACGACACAGTCACCATTGCACTGCGGTGACCTCCAATTCCATTTATCCCTCTCCTATTTAACGAACCCTTACAAGTTACTAAAGCTTATTTTAAGGAGTAAAAACCGGACTCGAGACGAACCAATTTGTTTTGATGAATTTATTTCGCCAACGTTTCGAAAGTGTTTTTAACTTTCTTCATCAGGGCTGCGAAAGCATAGTTATAAAACATGTAGATTTATAAACAAAAAACAATATTAAATATAATATATAAAAAACATACCATAAAAACAATATTAACACATATTAAGTTCGTCTACGAGGAGTTTAAATTTCTCCTCATGAACGCAACGTCGCCAATTCACTATTAAATACAATTACAGTTTTTAATAACATTAAGGAATTGAAATACAATACGTGTATGAAAGAATATTTGTTTAAAAATGAAGTACTGGTGAGAACTTACAAAGTTTATGACGTTCTGCAAACATAGTCAATTTTGGAAATGCCCAACTGTATTAGGACAACTCCAAAATGGCACTAACGATAAATTAAAATTAAGGAGTAATGAATAACTGTTAGGATAGACAGGAAAGAGGTGGTGGGGGTCGGGAAAGGGAAATAGTGAGGGATACCGGTTGCCTCGGTCACACCGGTGGAACAGGAGCGCAAGCGATGAGGAGTAGTGGACGAGACCCATACGATAAGAATGCGGAGACTCTAGCGTATTAGGTGTGCCGCTTCTCTAATCGCATGCTCACCTAATCCTACAGTACGAAACAAGACAGTAAAGTGATGGAGAAAAGACGTTGTAAACACGTAGAAGGCAATTGTAAATAATATGAATTTAGATGTGTTGCTTCTTGATAGTATCTATTGTCTTTTTATATGCGTTTTTTAAGAAATGGGTATCTTCCATATGGTTGAGTGTATTATTGTAGAAGTGTATGTGTATCATCTCAGAAAAAGTGCGTTTAAAATAGTTTGATTCTTTGTCTAGTATTCTGATCTTATCAAAATTTATGGAATGTCCTGTGTCCTGTGTATGGCCAGCGAGTGCAGAATTTTCAGAGCCTAATTTGACTGCTCTTTTATGTTCGTACACACGTTTCGTTAATTTTCGTTCACTCATACCGATGTATGTGGCAGAGCAGTTATTGCAGTTGATCTTGTAAACGATCCCATTAGTGTTTCATAAATCGAGACGGTCCTTTCCTAGTCTTATCAAATGATTAAACTTGTTAATGGTTTTATATATAGGAATTATATTGTGTGTACGGAGGATATGGTCAATTTTTGGAGTTAAATTCTTTATGTATGGCAGTATCATTTTTGTTTTAGAGACTATTGATTTAGTATTATTGGCTGTGTTGTAAGTTGCGACGTTACTATTGTTTTTACGGATCTGGTCGAGTCTAATGCCAATATATTTTTTAATAATATCTGGAGGGTAATTGTTACATTGAAGGTAATGTGTGGTTGTTTTTAAGTTATCGATATGGAACTGTGGATGAGAGAGTTTTATAAATTTGTCGACAAGATTGTATATAATAGCTATTTTTTGTGACTGTGGGTGGTGGGAAAAATAATTCATGTAACGTCCAGAGGCTGTGTTTTTTCTATACCAATTGGTGATTATTTTGTTATCATCTGTTTTTGTAAGTGTCATATCAAGGAAGTTTATGCTGTTGTTGTGTTCATATTCTATTGTAAATTGCAAATGCCTATTATAACTATTAAATTTAGTGAGGATTTCATTCGTTTTATCTTTCTTAGTAATAAGAATACAGTCATCTACATATCTTTTGTACAGTAAGACTTCACTTTTGTATTTGTTAAGATACGAGGTTTCCAAAAGTTCGAGAGTAATATCGGCGAACCACGGGCTCGTGCAAAAACCCATCGGTGCACCCATAGTCTGTTTGTAATACTTATTATTAAACTGTAAATACGTAGAATCAAGT
Organism: Torymus aiolomorphi; assembly: GCA_036365515.1. NCBI lineage: Eukaryota > Metazoa > Arthropoda > Insecta > Hymenoptera > Torymidae > Torymus > Torymus aiolomorphi. Next base: position 79,064,359 of record CM070877.1, on the reverse strand, counting down.
AGTATTTTAATTCCTTTCAAAAATTCTGTTTTAGATAAGATTATTTTATTATTAAGGTATTTCCATTTTTTTTGAGATTGCAAGAATAATCAGATCCGACGGGATGTTTGTAAACAATGAAACGACGTCAAAAGAGGAAAGCTCAAATTCGTCCGTGATGTCTATGGTATCTACTATTTCTTTTAATTCAGTGCTACTTTTTACTGTTGATTTTGGCCGGGGAAAGTATTTGGTGAAAATTAATGATAAACTTTTATCTAAAGCGTAAGTAGGACTACCAATTGTAGAAACTATAATTCGTATGGGATTGTCTTTCTTATGGATCTTAACAAGGGCATATGCTCTCGCCAGGTTTGTGTTTTTAATATCTGCGTGTAATACATGAGAAAAACATGAGTCTGTGTCGAAAACCCCTTTATTGTTCCAATCTTTGATAAGAGAAGAAATATTGTTCTGTAATTTGCTTAAAGGTGATTTTTTTATGATAGAGTAATAATTTCTATCCGCGAGAGCAGCTTCTACTTTGTTAAGATAATCATTCTTGTTCATGATGACGGTGACGTTCCCTTTATCGGCTTTAGTGATGAATATGTTACTAAAGCTTACTTTGAATTTATATAGTAATCCAGTCATACCGAGTTGTACAAACTGTTATGGATGCAATTCTTAATTTCTTTAACATAACATATTTGAATTATATATAGCAGCAAATAAAATTACAATCTGATAGATTAGATAAAGAAATTGCTATGGATATTTTAAATATTATGCAATCTTCAAAGACTGTATTTGAGAATTTTATGACAGATCATCGTCCATTTTCCATGTATGAACAAAACGGACTTATATTGTTCTAAGCAGCTAATAGCCATCCTACGAAGGTTATTTAAATAAAAAAAAATTTTATCAACGTTTCGGACGTTTATTATGTCCCTCTTCGGGGCCTAAGAATATCTCAAAATTATACAAGGTTATTATATATCACAGTTTGAAACAATTTTTCACAGATTATGACAGGTTGTTTTAATAATATTACTTACAAAAAAACGTGGTTATGTAGCTTGTACGGAAGAATTTTTCGATTGTCAATGATTAAACTTTGAAAGTTTCGGTCTTTTTATACTCAATTCTGAGCATGTGTACGTGTGTGTAATGTATCCTCCCCGACGCTTAAATTGGGTGAGGATACGGCAGACAGTGCAAGACAGAGCAAGAGGAGAGGTACCAGGACCGCACGTATTGGTGGGAGGCCAGAGCCAATGGTGTTACAAGCTAACCGCTACACTGACGTTACGGCTTACGCGGAGCGAGCGTAGCTACTCCTACTCAACGTGTGCTCCTGGTCGATCTGTTTTGTTGCTACTAATCATACTATTATAAGCATATAAATTCGCAATTTTTAATTAAAGATATGTATTCATTGGCTGTCTATTGATTTCAAATTGAGCGTCGCTACCCCAGCCAAGGTGATTTCTTCTGTTTTTACTAAAGAAATAATCAATAGACAAAAAAAATTGTGCTAAATGTCATTTGATTTGCTCATAATTGCTCAAATGTTAAATAGTGCAAACATTGAAAGCAATAACAGTAAAAAAAATAGAACGCCTTATTAGCGTTTTTTGCTTTTAAGACAAAATTTTGATATGTGCAAATGAATGAAGGGCTGAGCAAAAATGAGCAAATTGAAATATTAAAGACGCATATTTTATGATTTGATAAGGATTATTTCTTTATTATAGAAATAAAGAAAAGCTGAATAACACCACCGGCTGGGGTGGCTGCGCTTTCAAATTGTTTGTTCAAGTAATTTTTGTTTGTGTGCGTATTTATTACGGCTTCAGAAAAAAGTCTTTTCCCTCTATCAATTTCCGTATCAAGTATTTTGATATTAGTGAAAATAATATGGTTACTATCGTTTGTGTGTGTGTATAGTGATGAATTCTGATCTTTCATATTATATTGTTTTGTATGTTCCTTAATTCTAACATTTAAACGTCTGCCTGTTTGTCTAACGTATGAAGCACCGCAATCTTTACAATTAATTTTGTAAACAACGTTTACATTATCACAGATTTTGTTTTTGTCTTTGCCTAATTTTATGACGTTATTGAATTTATTTTTGGTACTATATACTATGTTTGTATTGCATTTTTTGAAAAAGTTATTTATGAAACTTTATAGTTCTTTTACAAATGGTAAACTGATAAACATCTTTTTGTTATTATTATTTGGTGCATTGCTGTGTATATTTCTTAATTTTTTCGTAATAGTTTTGCATTAATAGTTCTTTTATGAAAGTTATATTTTTGCTAGGAAACTATTGTGAAATAATTTGAAAACTCTATCGACAAGGCTGTAGATAATGGCTATTTTATTACATTGGGAATGTTGTAAGAAATAATTACGGTATCTTCCAGAGAATATTGGTTTTTCGTACCAATCTATGATAATGTGTTGTTGTTCGTTAACAATTATTTTAACATCTAGAAAATTTATACAATTATTCTGTGGTATTTGTACGGTAAACTGTAAATTTTCGTCGTACGAATTAAAGATATTTATAGCGTGATCGATCATGTTTTTAGGAATACTTAAAATAATATCGTCCACATTGCGGAAATTAAACATTGGTTGTAGTTGAGCTTGGTCCCAGGATGGGACTATTCCGATTCCCAATGGCTGAACCGAAAACTTGTTGGTAAAATTTTCCATTGAATTTGAAATAATTGTTATTCAGTATGTTTTTTATACATTCTTAGACCCTGAAGAGGGACATACTAAATGTCCGAAACGTTGGTAAACATTTGTTTTATTTAAACAACCTTGGTAGGATGGCCATTAGCTGCTTAGAACAATATAAATCATAACTACCACCAGCTTCATTAATTAAATTGACAACTACAACGTCTGGCCAAAAAATATACGTTGTTAGTAGAATACACCATGAATACAACTTGCGACGAAGGATCAACTCGCACCATGGAGACAACTTCAGAATTACGTATGTTTTACACATCACCAAAAGAACTATTATTACATTATCTAATAAGACGCAAAGATATGAATGTCAATCTAATCTTAGACTTGATTTTGGAAATTTTTGACTTTGGCACAAAAAGAGAATTTCAAAGATTAAGTAATATATTATACAAAAAAAAAACTGCTAATCGGAAAGAGTAAAATTTTTAGTAAATTGTAGATTTTTCGGTGTACATCCAAAACATTTAGAATTCATTCTGCAAAATATTAAAAAAAAACATATGTTTTCAAATAACTGTAAAACAAAACAAAATAATTTAATTGACAAAATTAAGATCCAACTTTTAAATTTGAAATCAGCGATATACATGTACGTTTAGCACAATTAAAAAAAGATATTTACCAAAGAAAACAAGTGTTAGAATATAGCGTGGAAAAAGATCTGGTTAATCTCTTTATTGACTACTATAAAACGTAACTGAAATTCATTATGGTTCCGCTAAAAGACAAATTATTTAAGAAATTAAATGCTAGTTACCACAAAAAATCCAATAAGACAATAGACAAAGATAGATCAGAGAATATTTCAACATGACAAACGATCAAACTTCGAACAGGGTCAATATCTCGCATCATAATACACAGGGGATTGAACCTCATAATATCACAAGCGAAAAGTGGTGTGTGAATGTCGTGGACGTTGAGCTCCCTACATTTGTTACTGATTTATTGAAACTTGGGGAAGAATTCAACTTTAATAATCGTTTCGGCAATTCACTTACACTACATTACGTGAAGAATTTTGAAATGTTTTTGAACAATAATATTAAATATGAGCAAACCGAAAAACCAAGAGGAACGTTTCTCAATTATATAAAAAAATTTTACAACAAGGAACTATCTTAACACACGTATTTGGATAAAAAATTTAAAGTAGATTTAAAAAAACGAAGGAATGTATTAAACGCAATCCACAATTATTAATAACCAGAGCATATAAGGGTACCACTACTGTTATAATAAAAAAATCAGATTACATGGAAAACAGAAAACCTTTTCCAAGATAAAAAATATTATAAAGAAATAAAAACGAACCCATTACCTGGCCTAGAAAGAAGAACGAATGAGTTAATAAAATGGTTAAACAAAAATGATTTCTCCAGTTTCGGAAAAAAATTTTATCCAGTTCTACAAAAATATAATATAGCAAAAGCTTATGGTCTCATAAAAATGCACAAAAACGGCTTTCCCATCAGACCAATTATTTCCGCTATTAATTCTCCAGTATATAATGTATTAAAATTATTCACGTAATTCTTAACAACAAATCTGAAAACACCAGCCTCATACATTGGCAATAGCCCAAAATTAAAAGAAAAATTTGAAAATCTCCCATTTCTACCTGACTTTGAAAGAATTAGTTTTGATGTAGTGAGTCTTTTTCTTTTAGAAAAAACGTTCGAAAAAATTAAGAAGTATACACAGCAATGCACCAAATAATAATAACAAAAAGATGTTTATCAGTTTACTATTTGTAAAAGAACTAGAAAGGTACATAAATAACCTTTTCAAAAAATACAATACAAACATAGTATATAGTACCAAAAATAAATTCAATAACATCATAAAATTAGGCAAAGACAAAAACAAAATCTGTGATAATGTAAACGTTGTTTACAAAATTAATTGTAAAGATTGTGATGCTTCATACGTTGGGCAAATAGACAGACGTTTAAATGTTAGAATTAAGGAACGTACAAAAAGATATAATATGAAAGATCAGAATTCATCACTATACACACACACACAAACGATAATAACCATATTATTGATTTCGCTAACGACAAAATGCTTGATACGGAAATTAATAGAGGGAAAAGACTTTTTTCTGAAGTTGTATTTATACACACACACAAAAATTATATGAACAAACAATTTGAAATCAATTGACTAGCCAACGAATATACATCTTTAATTAAAAATTGCGAATCTATGTGCTTATAATAGTATGATCTCCAGCCGTTACAAAACAGATAGACCAGGAGCACAGGTTGTGTAGGAGTAATCACGCCCGCTCCGCGTAAGCCGTAACGTAAGCCTGGCGGTTAGCCTGTAACACCATTGGTTCTGGCCTCCCACCAATACGTGCGGTTCTGGTACCCCTCCTCTTGCTCTGTCTTGCACTGTCTGCCGTATCCCCACCCATTGTAAGCGTCGGGGAGGATACATTACACACACATACAAATGCTCAAAAGTGAGTATAAAAAGTACGAAACTGTCAAAATTTAAACATTGACGCGCGGAAAACTGTTTCGTACAAGTTACACAACGACATCACGTTTCTTGTGAGTTATATTGTTAAAACAACCTGTGATAATCTGTGAAAAATGGTTTAAAACTGTTATATGTAATAACCTTGTATAATTTTTATATATTCTTAGACCCTGAAGATTGGTAAACATTTGTTTTATTTAAACAATCTTGGTAGGATGTCCATTAGCTGCTTAGAACAATATAAATCATAACTACCATCAGCTTCATTAATTAAATTAAAATAAAAAAAGGCCTTATCATAGATCCTATATGTGTATTATAGCTATAGGAAGAAAAGCAATATCTCCTGTAGAATATAAAAACGAATTTTCATCCGAGATAAAAATTGATGATACTTCGAAAAATTATGTTACAGCAGAATATATCCCACTGAAATGGTCTTTGAAAGTGCTTTTAGAATTTCCTAGAATTTTTAAATATGGTACGAAGTTATATGAGTGATTTAGACAGCGATAAAGATTTTATTGTTAACATCATGCAAGGTGATATAAGGAAGGAAAAATACAAAAATTCAAAAGATTTTCTTCTACCTTTATTTATTTATGAAGACGACTTTGAATGTGGAGATGCACTTGGTTCTAACGTAGGAGAAAGTAAATTAGCAGGTATAGATGAGGCGTTTCACGTCAACTGCCCCAGCGCCGCGAGCGCCAAATCGTGCTATTTCTAACTCATGTTTATGATACTAAAATGTAACTAAAAAATTGTTTCATAAGCGTTTCCAACGTATTTTTTCTTCAGCTTTCCAATGGTGTAGACAGTTTTTCCGCAATTTTTCATTTTCACCTTCAAAAAGTACAAACCATCTTATATCTCATTTTTTACATAGGAAATGAAATGCTCAGGTTTCGATTTAAATGGTCAAAAAACGACGCTTTGTACTTTTTGAAGGTGAAAATGAAAAATTTCGGAAAAGCTGCCTACATCATTGAAAAGCTGAAGAAAAAATACGTCGGAAACGCTTATGAAACAATTTTTTAGTTACATTTTAGTATCATAAACATGAGTTAGAAATAGCACGATTTGGCGCTCGCGCGCGGCGCTGGGGCAGTTGACGTGAAACGCCTCATATGCGTCTATGACAGCTTTTCCTCTTCATATTTCGACTCAAAATATTCTTTTGACGTAGCTATATTATGCAAAAGAGCGGAAAATTTTGGAAATCATGAAATCTATCGATCTAAAGAAATGGCCTCTTTATTAATGTTAATAATACGTCTGATAAAGTTTATTTTCAACTGTGTCTTCTATTGGGCGATAATTTTGGATTAAATGAAATGTACGATTTTGTGACTAATTTTGCTTTTGTAAGTCTCTGTAGGATATGCAAGCATTCATAGATCTTATTAAAACACTAACTAGTGAACAAGAAAGTTTATTAAGGCCGTTTTACACCTAAAAATTTTCAAAACATCAAATTTTTTTTATTGAATTTTTGAATGATATATGTTATTCTGAACTTAAGGTAATGTGTACTTACCGACAAATTTTAGAATGTATATTTCTTTTGCAAATAATAATAGAATTACTAACAAAAAAAATTGAGTATAGTATTTACATATACGGAGCGCCTGAAAGAGCTGTTTTTCCAAAAATTTACTCAGAATTTATTTAATTAAATAAAAGCCGCAATGCCGATAAGTAGGGATCTGTATACTTCGAATTTTGCCAGTTTTAAAAAGTGTTTATCTCATGGAAATGCTGATAGAATCGCACAAAAAAAAATTTGAGTATAGTATTTACATACACGGAGCGCCTGAAAGAATTGCTTTTCCAAATAAACGTTCGAATGTTTATTAATTAAATAATGAAATTGGGTTGATTTTGAGGTTCACATCGCCTTAAAAAAATTAGTTTGGATCAAAAATTAAAAATTTTTTAGATGATATGGCTGAAAGAGCTTACTATCTTTAAAGTAATGAAAAAATTGATTTTCTTTTTTTTTGCTTCCTCCTAGAGATAGCTTTGTGATAGTAAATTTTTGAGTTGTTGTAAAAACATGTTATAATTGTGTTCCGAGGTGTTAGGAATCAAAATACATGGTTTTTGAAAAATGTCTGTATTTATGTGTGCGTGCGTGCGTGCGTGCGTGCGTGCGTGCGTGCGTGCGTGCGTGCGTGCGTGCGTGCGTGCGTGCGTGCGTGTGTGTGTGTGTGTGTGTGTGTGTGTGTGTGTGTGTGTGTGTGTGTGTGTGTGTGTGTGCGTGCGTGCGTGCGTGTGTGTACCTGGATATCAGCTTCTACTCAGTCGATTTTGACCGGACATGTCTCATTTTTTTTTGTTTTTTTTTGTGTGATGGCGGGTCAAAAATCCGTTTTTTGATTGGGGCGATGCGTTTTTGTTTTTTTTCAAATTTTCGATTTTCTCAAAACTGTTTTTTGATTTTTTTTAATGATAGGATCGAGTTATTCGAATCTGATGGGTAGCGTTCGAAAGAGAATTAAAATACCTATATTTTCTATAAAAAAAAAAGTTTCTAGCTATCACGGTTCTTTTGTTATTAACAAAAACGTGTTTTTTTTAGAAGCTTATAACTCATAAACTTAACGGTCAATTTTTTGAGAAAAATCATGATAATACAGAATATAAATAGCTATAATCTGTTAAAATTTGAATACATTCTCTAGGCTAGATTTTGAGTAGAAAATTGAAAAATGAAAAAAATCAGTTTTATATGTCCAACGATTACAAGAGTAAAATTGACTTAAAGGTTTCAAAATTCCTTTTAGAGGTAGATTTTTTATAGTTCTCGGTCGAGTTCTTTGGGCAAAATGATTGGTCCATAAATTTCAGAGATATTTGAGGTTAAAAATTTTTTGACATCTTTTTAAAATCGTAATTTCTCGAAAACGGCTCTATGTATCTGAATGGGGTGGGTGGCATTCGAAAGAGAATCAAAATACCTATATTTTCTAAAAAAAAAATAATTTTCTATCTATCACGGTTCTTTAGTTATCATCAAAAACAAAAACGTGTTTTTTTTTTTTAAAACTCATAACTCTAATGATGTTATCATCAGTATATTATAAAAGTATATAGTATTAGAACATATTTTTATGTAGGAAAACGCCGAAAATCATTCATGTGTTACAAAAATTAATTTAATCTCTAAATTAGAAAAGATTTATATTTTATTTTTAAAAAACGCGCAGTGATATCTACCGCTAGGTGATGTGGAATGAGGAAACGTCATTGAGTAGGCATTCGATGATTTTTTTTATTTTTAAAAAACCAACCAACAAAATGAATTAAAATGTTTAAAAATTATATCTATTATAATCTATCATAATTATGAATTATGCATTATGAATGCATTATATTCTGCATTATTATAATTTATTTGTGAGTTATGAACTTTTTAAAAAAAAACACGTTTTTGTTAATAACAAAAGAACAATGATAGCTATAAATTTTTTTTTTCTTAAAAAATATGAATTATGAAATATAAAAAAAACACGTTTTTGTTAATAACAAAACAACCGTGATAGCTATTTGTTTTATTATAAAATATAGATATTTTACTTCTATTTCAAATGATAACTTTATTTATCAGCTCAAAATTTATATAAATTTGATATAAATAAATAATAAATAAATAAATAAATTTAAAAATTAACAATTTTTAATATTCATAAATGAATTTAATTATAATTATGCAATAAATTTGTTAAAAAATTATAAATTTTGTTATTAAAAATTAATTAAAGGAATCAACAAATTACGGTTGAGGAAGCTACGGGCCAATGAATTGGCAGCGGTTTTTTTTACTTTTTTATAGGCTTCTGATAGGAAAACATTTACTTAAATGTGTTTTCAAATATCGAAAAACATTATTTTAGCCATATTAGTATACAGATAAAAACATAATTAAATTTACAAGCGTGATTTATTATAAAAATATAATAAACAATATTGTGGAATTTGAAATCTAGCCGAATCATCTTGTGACAATTTCGCACTTCTGTGCTAGTAAAGTGACCATTCGGTCATCAAAATTTGACAGCAATTTACTATATTAATACTCCCTTTTGTATCTACATATAACTTGTCTGCTAATACCAGTGTAAACGCAGTTGAACAGCTGACAGTTCATATACATGTATACATAACCATGTGATTTCAACAGTTTGTTTTGCAGAGTTTTTGCTTCCTCGTGGAGAAAGATTTTTTCGTAGTATTTTATTTTTTTCATTCGTAAATGAATTTAGAAGTGAAAAAAATTTATTATATGTGAATATATATCTATCTGAAAAATATTTATAAGTGTAATAATGCAAACGTGCAGTGACAATTTTGTTGAAATTTGGGAAGTTGCTTCAGTTTAAGATAGGAATGCTGTATGAAAATTACATACAGATATATGGACCAATAAGGTGCCCATTGGCAAGATTTAGTTAACAGTGGATGGATCAAAAATACAGAAGAACAGATTGTTAGTATTAATTTTTTTGGAACTGATGCTGCTGGGATAAGATTATATATGAACACATGTAAGGTGCTAGATCTTCTGTTTTATATCAGAGAATAGATCTCAGGTATACAGGAAATGAGTTTCAAGATGAAAAAAAAAATGGGGGACCTAATGGCGGATTATTTTATAAGTTTTATAGTATTTTTCATTTCAGGCTTATTTCTCAAAATCTCGTTTTTTTAAGTTTGAAGCAACTTTAAAAAAAGCTATTCCATGGATTTTCATGGGAGAGGGCCTGAATTACTTGAAATTTATCCAGTTATGGCAGGAAGAGTTGCAAATATAGGATTTCTTGAAGCAAATAACTTTAAAATGCTAAAATCCACAAAAAGACATGAAAATTCATAAAATTCATGAATTAAAAGTAGTTTTTTTCTATAAAAGAAATTTTTGCTTCAGGAAATCTTATATTTCCAACTCATGCTACCATAACTGCATGAATTTTAAGTAATTTAGCCCCCATCCCATGAAAATCCATGGAATTGTTTTTTTTTGGGTTTCAACGTCTAGAATGCTCGTGTCCTTGGCTAGGTCGTCTAGCCCGCAAGCCAATCAGCCCTCTCCATGCGACTCTCTTTCCGCCCCTCCGACTGGCGCAGCGTCGGTCTGACGACGCTTCGCCACAGCGGCTCTAGCAGTTCAGCTCGCGACGGCAACGAGACAGCAACGAGCACGCCTTGTAATCTGAAAACACCACAACGACAGTTTAATAAAACTTACTTCTCTCAGAACGAAACCACGTATTAAATTATTGAACCTCGTCAGTTCACTCCACATCCTTATCAACAAAAAACAGGTTTTCTAAAAAAAACTATGCCAATGCAAAAAAATTGAAAATGCTATATCTCTAGTAAAATTGGTCTACAGATTAGGTATTGGGCCATTTTATAATAAATAGTGTATATTTATAGTATGTATATTTTATATTGCTTAAAATACATTTTTTAATTTTTTCGGCTAATTTTGGCCTCATAGACCACTAGGTGTAAGCCCACCTTAAGGGGCCAGACACCTTTAAAATAACGAAAAATCGATTTTTGTTTTTTTAGACATTTCAGTACGAAAACGCTTATAGACTATGTCCCAATTTGTTTCAAAGTATTATCTATTTTTGTTTTGAGAATATGCACAGAACACTGATAAAGCTTTTCATTTGATTTTCGTTCAAATTACTTTTTCCCCTTGTATACATATTTATATGATCGTACATTGATTACTATTAATTTTTTTTTTCAGTTCTCTGTTCTTAATGTATTCAAAATTCTCACTCTACATACCTATACATATACTTTAAAAAATCCAAAAATATTATTTTAACCATTAATATAAAGATAAAAAATAAATAATATAATTTGTGGAGTTTTTGACAAAAATAAAATATTTGAATTTGAAACTTATAGCAGTTAAGCTGGCACCGCAACACCCTGACTTGTCGACAGCCGCTCACTCCTTTATTGTAACGTATATAAAAGTCAGCAAGCATCAGTGTAAACGTGTACAGCTGTCATTTCATATACCTAATCATCTATGATATCAGCACCTTCTTTATACAGTGTTGTTCTTAGTTTTCATTTTTTGCATTCATGAACGGATTTTGGAGTAAACATTTGGTGTATAATATATGAAGGTATATTAGAAAATTTATAAAAGTGTAATACAAGTGTGCAGTGACAGTTGAATTAAAGTTTTAGAAATAGTTTTTTAGTATTTATGGCAGTCAGATTATAATCACCCCCGCAGAATCTGAAATAAAAACTTAATTAAAACCTGGAAAAAAACTTTATTAGCAAAGATATTGTTATTCCGAATGATCATAGGATGATTTCATTGGATGTAGTGTCTTTATTTACAAATATACCTCTAGAGTTGTTGAATGATATTATACAAGATAAATGGTCTGAAATTAAAGTACATACTAGTTTAACAAAAGATGAATTTGTAAAGGCACTTAATTTGGTTTTTAAAAACACAATTTTTTCTTTTGATAATAGTTTATATGAGCAAAGATATGGTTGTCCAATGGGATCACCTTTGTCACCTGTTATAGCGAATTTAGTAATGGAAAAATTGGAAAGTGTTGCTTTGTCTAAGTTGGTTCTTTAGCCAATTATTTTTAAAAGATATGTTGATGACATTTTTGCAGTTGTACCTGAATGTTTTGTGGATGATGAATTCAATTCACAAAAGAGGTCGAGTCAGATAATCAATTGAGTTTTTTAGATATTAAAATTCTCACCACCAATTCGGAAACAAGACAGGTGCAATCAAAGGTGTCATTGACAGATCGATTAAATTGTCACATAAAGATTTTAGGAAAAAGAATTTAAATTTAGTTAGAGAAACATTTATTAAGAATAGTTATCCGGTAAAATTTATTGATAAAATGATTGATGAAAGAGTGTGGGAAATTTATAATGGGGGATTGAAGAAGCGGGCAGATAATCAAACAAGGAATAGGAATGGAAAGAAGGCATATTTTAGTTTACCATATGTTAGGGGGTTGTCGGAAAGGTTTAAAAGGGTTTTTAGTAAACACAATATTCAAGTTTTCTTTAGAAACGATAATAATTTAGAAAGGTTATTCAGTAATTGTAAAGACAAGGATGATAAAGGTTTAAAATCGGGAGTAGTTTATAAAATTAATTGTAGGGATTGTGATGGATGTTATATTGATCAAACGGGTAGATATTTGAAGAAGAGAATATATGAACTCAATATAGTTTACGGAGTACGAATTTTACATCGGGTTTGAAAGAACATTGTTTAAATAGTTTGCATTCTTTCGATTTTGGGAGTGAGGATATTTTGGAACAGGGGATTAAGAATAAATATAAGAGGGAAAGCCTTGAAAGTATTCACATTCTAAGGAATCGAAATAATGTAAATTTAATGGTAGAGTCAAGTAAATTAGATCACCTTTTGGTGCCACCTCTTGGTTGATCGATATCTATAATCCTTTTAAAAAATTTTCTTCGGAAAATTTCTTCGAAGTATGACTCTTGGTATATGGTATATCTTCTTAAAGCCTGACCGCCTGGAGATTAACGAACCTTGTTTAATGTGTACTTTTACTCTTAAAAAGTTGTGAAATCTCCCTCAAAAAATTTTTTCCAAAGGTAAAAACTTAGGCAATTATATACACAATGTAATTATTATCCATCCCTGTCCCTCCCCTCTCTTGCTCGCTCTCACCCTCCTTCTCAGTGCTCCCTCAATATCTGTCACACTCCGTACCAAAAACTTTAATGAGAATCTAAATATTTTTTTTAAACAATCAGGAAAACAAATAGTATAGTTATACAACTTTCTACGAAAGTATAAAATAAGGCAAGTTATAAGTGTTTTCTGTATAATATGTAGAACTCTCCCTCCCTTCATCCCTCCGTCCCTCCCTCTTTCTCCCCCTTTCCCCATCTTCCTCTCTGACTCTTTCTCTCTCTTCCCCCTCTCCCTCTTTCTCTCTTTCTTACCCTCCCCCTCTCTCTCTGCTTCTTTACAAAAGAATATCATAGTTTGAAACAAACACATGAACGAAGTGGAATCAATTAATATGTTGACAAGTACATTTTTGTAACATAACAATTATAGGAATTATGGAGTGATTTTTCTAACATAAAATCGTATAAGAACTTCTAAAAATAAACTCATGAAAGTGGTGGAATCAATTTTATGCAGGCAAGTACATTCTTATACTAAAGAGATCATAATAATTTATAACAAACACATGAAATAAGTGGAATCAATTAAGTACAGTAGGCAAGTCAATTATTATAATAAAAAAAATATTTAAAAATAAAATTTGTTTAATATATTTACTATAAAAATTTGTATAAAAAAATAATTACATCTAACATAAAATATTACAAATACCAAAAAGTATAATTTTATAAATACGATAAACTATAATTCAAACACAAAATGGTGAAACATTTTTGAGTAACCATTTTCTAAGTACAGATCATAAGCATTTTCTGACTAGCGTTAATCAGCGCGCTACGCGTGCCAGTGTTCGTCTTTTGTCTCGCTCTTTCCGAAATTCGAGCTGGACTCAATTATTCGATATCATTCGGGGACAGAATAGATTATCGATTGAATTCTCAAATTATATAAGTGAAATTTTAGCTGTTTTTTTTTTTTTTTTTTATTTAAATACACATACTTGCCGGACGCGTCGTTTCGCAGTTTTTAGGTGAACTGTAAATTGTAAATGTAAATTTGCATGGCATTATTAGTTTTCTAAAACTGTAAACGATTAATTCAAATTCGGTGTAAACGAGAACCTTAGCGGCAATAACTATACATTCGTAAGTTGAGAGGGATGTTAGCGCGTAAACCTTTAATGATTCTGAAATTACGTTGCCACGAGGCTCTATATCTTTGAAACATGAAAATTTATAACATTTCTAACATGAGGCTCTACACCTTTGAAACATGAAAATTCCTAACAGGTACCCGATATTTGACATTTATGGTGTACGTTTTTTATTTTCCGCTAGCGATTCATCGGTGTAAACGAGAACATTAGCGGCAATAACTATTCATTAGTAACTTGAAAGGGATGATAGCGCGTAAACCTTTAATGATTCTGAAATTACGTTGACATGACGCCCTACATCTTTGAAACATGAAAATTTCTAACAGGTACCCGATATTTGACATTTACTGATGTACGTTTTTTATTTTCCGCGAGCGATTATATATTAATGCAGTATATAAACAGCTTGAACCGCGAAACGATGCGTCCGGCAAGTATGTGTATTTAAATAAGATAAAAAAAAAACAGCTAAAATTTCACTTATATAATTTGAGAATTCGATCGATAATCTATTCTGTCCCCGAATGATATCGAATAATTGAGTCCAGCTCGAATTTCGGAAAGAGCGAGCCAAAAGACGAACACTGGCACGCGTAGCGCGCTGATTAACGCTAGTCAGAAAATGCTTATGATCTGTACTTAGAAAATGGTTACTCAAAAATGTTTCACCATTTTGTGTTTGAATTATAGTTTATCGTATTTATAAAATTATACTTTTTGGTATTTGTAATATTTTATGTAAGATGTAATTATTTTTTTATACAAATTTTTATAGTAAATATATTAAACAAATTTTATTTTTAAATATTTTTTTTATTATGATAATTGACTTGCCTACTGTACTTAATTGATTCCACTTATTTCATGTGTTTGTTATAAATTATCATGATCTCTTTAGTATAAGAATGTACTTGCCTGCATAAAATTGATTCCACCACTTTCATGAGTTTATTTTTAGAAGTACTTATACGATTTTATGTTAGAAAAATCACTCCATAATTCCTATAATTGTTATGTTACAAAAATGTACTTGTCAACATATTAATTGATTCCACTTCGTTCATGTGTTTGTTTCAAACTATGATATTCTTTTGTAAAGAAGCAGAGAGAGAGGGGGAGGGTAAGAAAGAGAGAAAGAGGGAGAGGGGGAAGAGAGAGAAAGAGTCAGAGAGGAAGATGGGGAAAGGGGGAGAAAGAGGGAGGGACGGAGGGATGGAGGGAGGGAGAGTTCTACATATTATACAGAAAACACTTATAACTTGCCTTATTTTATACTTTCGTAGAAAGTTGTATAACTATACTATTTGTTTTCCTGATTGTTTAAAAAAAATATTTAGATTCTCATTAAAGTTTTTGGTACGGAGTGTGACAGATATTGAGGGAGCACTGAGAAGGAGGGTGAGAGCGAGCAAGAGAGGGGAGGGACAGGGATGGATAATAATTACATTGTGTATATAATTGCCTAAGTTTTTACCTTTGTAAAAAATTTTTTGAGGGAGATTTCACAACTTTTTAAGAGTAAAAGTACACATTAAACAAGGTTCGTTAATCTCCAGGCGGTCAGGCTTTAAGAAGATATACCATATACCAAGAGTCATACTTCGAAGAAATTTTCCGAAGAAAATTTTTTAAAAGGATCATAGATATCGATCAACCAAGAGGTCGCACCAAAAGGTGACACCCCGGCCGCCTGGAGGTTAAATAGAAAACACAAAAATTTATTATTTATTCGTAGAATCCCTTTTAATAAAATAAAACGTTAATACAATTATTAATCGTGAAAGTATATTTAACAATGTTTGTTAAGTATAAGACTGTACGTTAAGTGATTTTACAATTTCCTTTATATTTGACTTTCAGTATCGCAAGAAAGAAATTGAATTAAAAAACAAAAATTTATTATTCATTCGTAGAATTCCTTTTCATAATAAATAAAACGTAAATCATTTTAAAGCATTGCATAAATGTCGGAAAGTAATTCTTATGGTTTCTGAGAGAAATTTTTACGATTTTCAAAAGTTCTTATAAAAGGACTGTAAAAGTTTTGGAAAATAATTTTTAATTGCTTGCAAAAGTTTTTAAAAGATATAGTGATATAGCGATCATAGACGATATTTGAAGATAAATTATACAGCAATATTAATATTTAATTATAAATAATAATCATTCATATCTGTTATTAATTTTTTTTCAAATAAATTATACAACAATAATATTTAATTATAAATAATAATAATCATTCATATAATCTGTTATTGATTTTTTTTTCAATGAAAATGCATAAATTATACAACAATATTAATATTTAATTATAAATATCATTCATATCTGTTATTAATTTTTTTTTCAATGAAAATGCAAATAATTGCTATACAATTTTTTTTTATTAAAAATGCAAATAACTCTTGTTAGCATGCAAACAACTACAAATAACTGTAAAGAACTGTTTCTAACAGCAAATAATTCTTAAAAACTTATTAAGTATTAGCGTCCCAGAACATGCATTTATAAATTGCAAACAAAAATTATATTTAGTTATTAACATTAACTGCATAATTTATTTCTGTCTGGGTGGATCTGGGTTAGTACATACTATAACAATATTACATTGTAATATTTTTATTAAGATTCTTGTACTTCTATATTACTCGACAGATTGATAAAACCTCCTTATAACTAAACTCACATGTCCTGGGCGGGCCAACTTTCTTAGGTTGAGTCGCTATAGCTTACTTTTAAAGGAATATCTACAACAGTATTTCTCTTGGTTTCCACTTCATGAGGCTGTGTGTGCTTTGACAGACTTAAACATAATCTTTTGGTGGCCTTAAAATTTGTAACGAATTCATATGTACTATATGTTCAGCATTTTATTATAACAATCTAACTTTAATAGCACAATAAGATAAAGTTATGTATGAATAGAAGATACGTCCTAAACAGTTTGCTATATAATAAACTCGTGTTTCAGGTTCAATTGCATTTAGACCCTACATCCACATTATAGATCACACAGTAAACATATTTTTTATTTTATATAAAATGCATTTTTTAAATTGACTTATTTATTCAGTCCTTTTATATTAATTATTTATGCTTTCGACTTTACAAAACTTTTATCAAAATACACAAAATAACGTACATTTCACTGATATATTTTACTAATATAAAAGCCCACAGATTAAGTTCACTGGACAGCATCAAGGTTTTATGTCACAATACTAAGTGATTTCAAGATTACGCGATGTTTCATTTTCACTCACACACTATAAACTTGCTTAGGGATTCTTCTCATATTAATTCTGTATCCATAAATTACTTAAAAATTCACTTATCACACAACTCATTTTGTTTTAATTATTTATGTTCTGTATATTTAAACACTTCTAATAAAAAACCTTCCATCTCACTATTTCCAGCTTTTAGTAAGTGGATATCCTTCTTATTTTAAATGTCGTCAGCTGTCACAAATGATTCACAAATTTTTTTAGATGATCCTTTTTTACAGTTGAAGTATTCTTCCGGAAACATTTTTTAACCAAGATTATTACATCTTCCTTCTTTATTGTGCATAAGTTCACTAACACTGACATTCACCATAAAGTAGAACGATGCTTTGCTAGAGGGATAACTGCCACAGTATTTCTGCCTCTACTTACTACAGGAGGTTGCATACTTTGACAGACTTGAACATAATCTTTTGGTGGCCGTAATGCATAATGATTTGACAAATATCCACAGCAGTGTTTTGCAAATATCGCAAACATGTCCTGTTATGTTGCTTATATTCATGATATTGCACAATCTATTCCTTGCAAAACAAAACCTGTGAAGATATTCATTCACTAATATACTGTTTATATGACACACATGAATTTATTTTAAAATCACTTATTTATCCACTTCTTTTATTTTCTTCATTTAAAATACTCTATATTACTTCTGTAAATTATCAAAAAAAATTAATAATATTCTTCTAAAATTAAATCTGATCATATGAAAAATTTTCATGTTGAGGATACATAGAGAACGACTTGAAAAATATTGTGTTGTAAATAGTATGTATTCTTTGCTCTTTCATAATAATATTAATTTGATTTTTCTTTCTTGAGTAGTGCGATATTCTTACTATCTTCTTTGATATAATTCTATTCCTAAACATCTGTTCTTGTATTAAAATAACGCATCTCTTAGCAATATTTTCTTGTATGCCATAGCTTATTATGAAGTTTATATGAACCTCATAAAATATAGTTATTTATTAATACTCACATTTTCTATCCTCAAAGCATTTGAAACTCATTTTTAATAAAGGTTTAAAATTTTATTACAAGCACTTTAAACACATCACACCAGAACAGTTTTGTATTTACTACGTAAAACACTGATATCACTTTTTAAACACTTATTTTCAATAATATTTGAATGCAGTTCATGCAACGCATCATATTGGTATTTTATTTTATTTAGTACACAAAACACTGATTAGATATTATTTTTTAATTAATAATCACTACATTATTTGTCGCCAATATAATTTGCAACTATAACCAAAAATCACAATTTCCTTTTCCTATTTTTTTAAGAACTTACTTCAATTCAGAACAAAATACTTTTTCGTACTTTTAATCTAATACTGTCTAATAATTATAAACATCTTAGATCTTTGTTTTTCTAAAATTAAATCTGGTCGTATGAAAAATTTTCATGTTGAGGATATCTTGAAGAATATTGTGCTGTAAATAGTAATAATTCTCTGCTCTTTCATAATAATATTGATTAGGTTTTTTTTCTTTCTTGAGTAGTACTATATTCTTGAGTAGTACTACTTATATGATTTCTTACTATTTTCTTTAATATAATTCTATATAACATATATACATCCATATCTTGAAAATACTCCAAATAATCTTCTGGTATAATATCTGTAAAAATAAAAAATCACACAAAGTATCAATTTTTATAAAATGTTTTTAGCTATTTAACATTTAGCCTGTAAGTACTTATCTGATAAAAGTTATTTTCCCCGTTGATTATTTTCCCCATTGATACACGAAGAATAGATTAAAATTCTTTTGAATTCTCATCACTGGCTGCATATTTGAGATCGTTACATACTTATTATTAAATTAACTAACTCACGAAATAACATTTGTTAATGTATAAATATGTCATAAATTAACTTGACGAGTTGATTATAACTTTTTATACTACATGTATATAAGGTCTCATAGGGCTCACAATAACATTCACATAAGGTTAGGCCGGCCAGATGTGTCATGTGTGTGTTTATATATAGATATACAGGCGTAAGGTATAGACGCCAACCGGAAATGTCGTAAGAGCTGTAAACCGGATGCCGGAAGAAAAAGACGAAAATTCTGAAAGGAAAACGAACATAAAATAATTCAGTTGTCTGTATCTTTTGAACGAGATAATATTTTTAAATAAAATCTTTCGATTTGAGTAGAGAAATGAAATGGCTTTCGATTAAGAGGGATATGTTATATAGTTGAAACTAACACAATAGGTATATAGGCGCATTGAATTTTTCGGACACCCATTTCAATGTATATGATAGCGCGGTCGTCCTAAGGCTCTTCTATAACTTGCCTTCGGAGCGCTCCCGCGCTCCTTGATTTATCATTCTTTATTAATTTAAGTGAGAATGGAAAGGTGGATGGTGGTGGAGGTAAGAGGAAATAAGAGGGTATGAGTATATAATGAGGTATATCGCGGGTTTCATTTCAGTCCCTGAGGAGGAGCCGGAGCGGGCTAGAAACGTTGGGCAATTGGGCAGTTTGGTGATGGAGGGCAGTCAGATAGTCAGTTGCTAATAAAGTTTTTTTCCAGGTTTTAATTAAGTTTTTATTTCAGATTCTGCGGGGGTGATTATAAACAAGGGCAATCTGACTGCCATAAATATTATTTTAATTTAATTTATAAGACTGTAAGACCGATGGAAAAATTCTCATCAGTTGATAGTAAATTGCAGTCGACATAAGTAATATTTTTAATGATAGCTTTTTAGTATTGAACTTTTATTGGAATCTTTATTCTTAAAATAGAAGGGAGCTATACTAAAGAAAAATTAAGTATACATACTGATTCTTACAAAAACATTTAGTGTACAGATTGAAATTAATTTTCAAAGGAAGCCAAAGATATGCTATTGTGCAGAAAAACATTATGAAACCTTTGCTTCTGTCAGGAAGCCACCATCAATCATCGTCTGGATCTCACTATCATATAATTGATATTTATATTCTGAAGTTAAAACTGTTATGTACTACAATAAATATACATTAGTCATATTCTTTTTATTAAGTTATAATGTTATATGTGAAAAAAGAATAATGAAGAAAAAGTAAAAAATTCATTCTATCAAACATTAAAAGAATCAAGACATTCTACCATTTACAGTATATAATTACCAAATATGTGTGAAAAAGTTTATTAAAAACATATGGATGCAAAAGCACCAAGGGAACTTTGTGTTTAACCACTAAACAATGCTTGATTGACTGATGTGACTATCGTTGTTGCTGCAACATGTGCTTGGGTACTGAGGTATCAGAATATTTATTCCAAATATAAAAGATTTTAAGCTAAAAACAATACTTTTTTATATTTCAGGCCAGAGAAGGAGTTACAGAAGAAATAAAGATGTATTTTGGTAATTTTATCATTAAAGCTGTGTTTAACGTTCAGCTGAACGTATTGCCAAGTTGTCTATAATCGAGTCGCTTTCGACCGACGCACAGTGGGATAAAATGGTGATTTTAGAGCCAAAAATCTATAATTCCTACAAATTACAACGGATTTGCATGAAAATTTATATACAGGGATTTTGAAGGTCGCTGAATTCAATAAAGGTGCCGAGATTATCCAAATCCTAACAGTGGATGCAGTATAACCAGTATAACAGCTCAGATACCTATGTTGGCCTACAAGAACTTAAAATAAATATAATTCTGTCAACCTACAATAGTGAAAAATAATTTTGAAATCAATTATATGTTTTCAGGTATAAATTTTTTGATTAAAGTAAATAAATTAATGATTAAACATAATTAAATTAATATATAATAATAATGTTATTTTTTAATGAAAAATTTAATAATAAAAATTAATAATTTGTAATAATTACTAAGTAATTTTTAAGTCATAATATACAGATTTTAGAAATTCTTGAGCTATTGAAATTATTTAAAGTACATTAAAAAAATACACACTTCATTGCAAAATAATTTTTATAATAATTTATTTTATACAATGTAATTATCTATTAAATGCATGTTTGTACATTAGTACGTAATTATATGTAAATAATATGTATTTTATAAAGTATGTATTTAACGTGTTTCCATATAGTACTATTTAAAATAATATACATACTTCAATTTATTTACTTTAATCAAAAAATTTATACCTGAAAACATATAATTGATTTCAAAATTATTTTTCACTATTGTAGGTTGACAGATTTATATTTATTTTAAGTTCTTGTAGGCCAACATAGGTATCTGAGCTGTTATACTGGTTATACTGCATCAACTGTTAGGATTTGGAAAATCTCGGGACCTTTATTGAATTCAGCGACCTTCAAAATCCCTGTATATAAATTTTCATGCAAATCCGTTGTAATTTGTAGGAATTATAGATTTTTGGTTCTAAAATCACCATTTTATCCCACTGTGCGACGGAGAGGCTCGCGCCACATTCCCAAGTCACCTGATGTGACGTCACGCTTTTTTTCTCTTGTACTTTCGGGTAGACATGCCTATTCTCTGTAGTGCGAGCTCCCCACTCCAGCTCGGCCGAAGACGCTCGTCTCAGAGCCGCGGCGTCGCACACTGGGGCCATACGGATTTTTTGGTTCAAAACCACCTAGAGGTCGCAATTCTCAACGGAATCTCAAAATTTTTGCTTAGGAACATTCATTATCAAATATCGACGAGCCCTACGAAGCCTGATTTTCCAAAAAATTAACCTATAAATCTAAGGAGTCATATAATCCTATCACATCAACCAATCAATTCAATTTTTGACCTGCAAATCCTAAAAATACGATAAACCTTTAATTTGTAAGCCCTTTACTCGTGAACTCTTGACCTTTGATCCAGTAAGCCATGCACTCATAAACTCTAAACCTATAAGCCCTAACCTCATAAGTCTTAAGGGGGTCTTACACCTAGTGGCTTCTGAGGCCAAAATCAGCTATAAAAAAGAGAAAAATGTTATTTAAACCACATACAATGTATATCCTAAAAATATACATTATTTCTGACAGAATGGACCAAGACTTAATCTGTAGACCAATTTTATGAATCAAGGTTAAGAGAGCATGTGTCAAGGACTTATAAATTGAAGTTTTATAGCATTTTTGGGAATCACAAGTGTAAATTTTGGGGTTATAGGTTATAAATTAGGTTTATAGGTTCATATTTTCAAAATTAGGCTTCGTAGCGGTCTTTGTTATTTTATCACAAAAGTTCCTGTTTTTAAATTTTCAAATTCGATTGAGAATTATGACCTCTAGGTGGTTTTGGACCTTTCGGCCCCAGTGTGCGTCGGCCCCGGCTCGACGCTCGAGCTCGCTCTCTCGTTCGCCGGCTTCCGTGCGAAGCACATTTCGCGGCGCACTGCTCTCGCGAGCGAGCACATTTTCGCTATACGACTTTCGAGCATTTCGGCCCCGAGGCCACGTGGCGAGTGCGCATTTCTTTTTGTTTAAAGATCACGATTACTAATTTTGTTTTTTCGTCGCAATTATCCATCAGACAACAATCAATTTTATATAGAAATTGTTAGTTTATTTTTATTTAAGAACGACGTTATTTTTCAATTTATTAAATTCTAAAACATAAATAATATTTAAGTTTGTTATTACAATTTCACTGGTAATTACTTATTCAAGCCAACTTTCCTATCCAAATTCAAAACGCAAACTTCGCACTAACAAACTTAGCACAAAATAAAAAAACTGTAAAGAATCAATTACGAGTTTAATTTGGCATTTGACCGCGAACGGAAACGGCATAGCTTCTTTCTCGCGTTGCTCCTTTTCGATAATCGAGTGTTTCTCGGTTGAAAAGTCAACAATATTTTGGTGGGAGAGCGTGGTTATTTTCGAACCGTTTTCTCGTCGCATTTAATCCCAAACATCTAGCAAGAAACGGCCATCTCGCAACCCGTAGCCTACGAGTCAGCAGCGGAAGTCGACGAGCACGTGTCGCGGACAACCTGCGCAACCTTGGAGCCCGCTTCCTGCCCACTGAATTCATAGCCGCAGACAGCAGGCTTGCAAAAAATTTCGCTGTGTCTCTCCAGGTACACGTTACGTGAATTGGCGTCATACGCTCGCCCGACGGCAGCACATTTGTAGCAATAAAAGAGTACTATTAATCACTCAATTTTGCTCAAAAATAAAACGAAATTCAATGCTGCATTTTTCACACAATAGATTAAATGCAGTACGAATTAAGTAGAATTCTTTGCTCAAATCAGTCTAAAAGATTTGAAATTCAAGAGCACATTTTGTCACTCAATTGACTAAATGCTGCTCTACTAAATTGTTCATTTTTGTATAACTATGTCGAGTAAGAAATTGTAATCTCGTTATGCACTCAAAAAACAGCGTCATAATTTTATTCGTCAAGCAATTGATTTAAAAAATTAATTATCACATTTTCGTTAATGTTGTTAAATTTTATAACTTGATTTGCAACAAATCAATTCTCGAACACGATATACGACCATTACTACTACTACTCTCCGCAGCATAATTACCTGTCGGAGAAATCGCTTGTAAACTTGTATCGCTATTCCAATTTATTTTTTTTTTGAAAATCGATCAATATAGTAAAACGAAATGGACGCTGACACTCTACTCGCAGTCCAAACTCGCGTAGCAAATAACATAATAAACTTTTTAAAAAATACGAAAACGAAAAAAGGCGCGGCCGTGCAGACCGTTAGTTATTTCGAAGCTCGTGTGAAACTCTTATAAAAATACTTTGACGATTTATATTCTCGACATCAATTGATAATCGAGCATGAAAAATCAAAAAAGGATCACGATTATTTCGTTAAAAACGGCTTTGACGTCGCCGAAACATGCTATATCGACGCTCTTGCGGAAATGTCGACGGATGTCGAACGCCGCGGAAAAAACAGGACGATGCCGCGACCCAAGAACGAATTCAGGCTAGACGCACCGACGATAATGTGAAAGTTCCGCGCGTACCGCTTCCAACCTTTTCCGGCAAACTTACTGATTGGGAATCATTTAAACAGTGCTTCACGTCATTGATCGGTAGTAAACGCGAGTATTCCGTCGTAGATAAACTCCAATATTTAATCGGTACATTAGAAGATAAGGCGGCTCGCCACCTGCAAAATATCGAACTTGTCGGAGAAAACTTCATGGTCGCTTTGGATCTTCTCGAAAAGCGGTACTAGTCGTCGCTTAGATCACCACCTCGAAAATCTCATTCAGTTAAAACCAATTCGTCTTCGCAACTCACAGGACATGTCAGATTTGCTCGATACTGTCGCAGTAACAGTGCGCGCACTTCAAAAATTAGAATGCGATACGAATGGCTACAATCACTGGCTCGTGCACTGCATCGTTCGCACTTTAGATTCGCACACCAAGGAAACTTGGAAAATTTCACAGGAGTCAAAAGATGACTTTTATCTTTACTCCGATTTAACCTCTTTTCTTGAGAATCGAATAGATTCGTTGGATTCCGAAAAGGATAAAAAGGATCCTCGCATGGCGGGCGGTTCCTCGAACAAGCCCAATGTCAAAAATCAAAATAAATCGTCTTCGACTTCGGCGCACACGGCTGAAGGAGTCAGTTCTACGCGCTTTGCCAATTCACTCATTTGCTTAATTCGTGCTATCAGTTTAATGCGATGAATACTCAGCAACGCTTCGGCTTTTGTAAAAAATAGAAATTGTGTTTGAATTGTTTACGCAAGGCACATGTCGTATCAGATTGTAAATCCAACTTCCGATGCTTAACGTGCAAACAAAAGCATCACACTAAACTCCATTTCGGAAGTCAAAATTCGAATTCCTCGCCTACCGACGAAGAAGCAACACCGAGAGATTCAAACTCTCCCTCCGTATCAATTTCGGAAAATTCAACTATTGCACATCTAGCAACGGTCAAACACACCGTTTTGCTTGCTACCGCTAACATACTAATCTCCGATACTTTCGAAAAAACTATTTCGATTCGTGCTTTAATCGATCCAGGAGCGCAGCGGTCATTTATCACTGACCGACTGACCAAGCTACTGACGATTGAACGCAGCCCTACCTGTGTCTCTATTCTCGGCGTTGGTGGACAAGCTTTCAAGCCAAGGGAGAAGCGACAATTTTAATTCGCTCTAAAATAGACAGTTCCTTTAAGTGCTCGTGAAAAGCCTCAGTTCTGCCCGAGTTGACACGCCTTTTACCGTCGCAGAATATTCCTGCACGAAATTGGCCTCATCTCCACGGACTGCCATTGGCAGATCCAACATATGCCTCCTCGAGTAAAATCGACATGAATCTTGGCGCAGAAGTGTACGGGTTAATTCTTCAAGACGGATTTATCTGCGGAGGCTCCGACGCTCCCGTTGCCTAACGTACAGTCTTCGGTTCGATTCTGACCGGAATTGTCGACCCACGAAACCTCGTTTCGTCAAGCGCAGTCACCGCTTATCACACCGTGACTGATCCCTCGCTTACCCAATTACTAACCAAGTTTTGGCAAATTGAGGAACTACCTGCATCACGACATCTCACGCCGCAGGAGGAGTACTGCGAAAATTATTTCGTTTCCACACACTCCCGAAATTCAGAAGGGCGATTGGTAATCTGACTTCCATTTTCGCGGAGTGAGCCTTTCGTCGACTCGCGAGACATCGTAGTAGCATGCCTCCTTCGCTTCGAAAAAATGCAGGCGTCGTGACCCGGAGATTCAAGCAGCGTACTCCGCATTTATGCAGGAATACGTTCAATTAAAGCACATGCAGGTAGCTTCCCCTTCTCCAAACAATTACTACTCTTATTTTTTACCGCATCGTGCTGTTTTTCGTCCCGGATCGACGAAAATACGAGTAGTTTTCAACGCGTCTCAAAAGTGTGCAGCCGGATATTCACTCAACGATTTACTATTTCCGAGCCCGAAACTTCAATCCGATATCACCATCGTAATAACGTTGTGGCGATTTTTTGGTATCGTAATGGTAACGGATATAGTGAAAATGTTTTGCCAATTTCTGGTTCATCCGGATGATCGCGGCTGACTGCGGTTAGTTTGGAAAGAAGACGCAACGTCTCCGATCCAAGATTACCAAGCAACCACGATAACATACGGCACTTCCTGTGCTCCGTTCTTGGCAAACAGATCGATTATTTAACTCGCAACGGACGGAAAAGTATCGTACGCGAAGGCTGCCATTTTACTTTTGCATCTAACTTATATCGATGATGTATTTCTGGGAGACGATGAAGTAGCTGATGTGCAAGCTCTACGAAACGAGCTTATTGAACTTCTAGCCTCTGCTGGCATGAAGCTCAGCAAATGGGCAACCGACGTGCAGGAGCTCCTCGATGACCTCAGCGGAGAAGAAGTCGTCGAGCTGCCTACGTTCTCGAGCGACATTGTGTCCACCTTGGGACTCAAATGGAACACCGGCGCCGATGTCTTCCTATTCGAGGCGACGCTGCCGCCAGTACCATCACTAATTTCGAAGCGCGCCGTGCTATCGGATACGGCTCGGCTCTTTGACCGACTCGGATTCATAGCTCTTGATTCAAGCAAAAATTTTATTGCAGGATCTATGGATTCACTAACTCGACTGGAATGACTCGCTCCCGAGAGAACTGCTTGAGCGATGGCTGTCCTTCCGAGCTTCGCTGCCTCACTTAAAATCGATACGAATACCTCGCTGGACTGGAGTTACTCGCACCACTGACTGGCACCTACACAGCTTCTCTGAGGTATCAAAGCGTGCCTACGTCGCGGTGGTCTACGCCGTCATCTCTGGAGTCTCGGCGACCATACTGATGGCAAAAACCCGAGTCACACCGGTCAGAGTGTAACCATATCACGACTCGAGCTTTGCGGCGCAACCTTACTGGTTTGACTGGCGAAGTATCTAATCAACGGCATGGTTCACCTGCCAGTCTCGACGAATTTTTGGAGTGACTCCAAGGTGGTGCTCGACTGGTTTAAGAGCCACCAGCGGACTGTGCTTTTCGCGGGATGAGTCCTCAGGAACTCTCTCAATTCAAGCTGTGATGGGAAGGACCGAGATGGTTATCTCAATCGACCACCTAGTGGACGACAACCAGCTTCTTCGTAAGAGAGCTATGAAGCATTATTCGCAGTCGAGGCAACAGACAACAATACTACAGTTGAAGATTTACTATAATCTCTTCAAAAATTTTCGAGTTTTACTAAACTAATACGAATACTGGCGTACTGTCTAAAGTGAAAACTTAAGCTTTCTCGCAACCAAACCACAATCACTACCCGATTGTCGGTTTTTGAAATTAATTATGCCAAACAAGCATTGTTCAAATTAATTCAATGTCAATTTTTCGCATCTCAAATTAATTCTATTTCCAGAACAAGACCGTATCTCCAAAGAGCGCGCTTGCTCGCCTGTCACCATTCGTCGATGAGCAGGGTCTCCTTCGAGTCGGAGTGCGGCTGCAAAACTCTCCACTTCAATATACGGAATGTCACCCAATCATCCTGCCAGGACATAGCCCTTCCGTCCGACTCCTGGTGGAGGAAACGCACCGCATCACGTTATATGGTGGAGTACAATTAATGAAAAGTCTCATTAATAGAAGCTGTAACCTGTCACGTTCTGGATGTTTGTCGTTGCGTCCGTGTCCGTGTCCGATTGGGGTTTTTGGGAGGCCCGAGTCTAGTACGCGTATTCTGTCAGGAGGATCCCCAAAGCGTCGTCGTTGCGTATAGGTGCCTTGCACTTATATGCCGCGGGCTTGGCTCCGCGGGCTACACGCCTTGCGTTGTGCACCGGCGGGGCTTCTCTGTTCCTCTTTGGCCTCAAGTCGGCAATAGGATAGGAGAGGAGACGCTTCACCGAAGAAGAAGAGAGTCGAGGAAAGGGGAGCGCTAGCTGAATAGGCTATGCGTGCGGAACGCGCAGAGAAGCCGTACTCCGCCCCCCTCCTCACGCCTTCATGCTGAGTAGTGGGAATGCTGCCAGTCGTTCTGCCTCGTCCTCTCTCTCTCGCTATAGTTGTACGCCTGCTCGCGCGTGATATCCCTTCACGCGTTATATGTACGAGCTGGACTGTTACAAAGCTATTGGATTATCCGAGATAACAGACTCTTTTCGGCAGTCTACCGAAACTGCACTACTTGTATTCGCTTCGGCGCTAGTCCAGTGCACTAACAAATGGCTCCTTTACCAGCTGATCGGCTAGTACAGGGACGACCTTTCTTGATCACTGGTCTAGACTATGCATACCCATTTCCCATCCTATGTTCCAAAGGACGAGGTGCCAAAACCATCAAGGGATATGTGGCTATATTTATTTGTCTCGCAATCAAGGCCATTCACCTAGAGGTAGTTTCCGATTTAACGACCGAAGCATTCATCGACGCATTTTCCAGGTTCACTGCTCGGCGCGGCCTTTGCCTCCACTCCGATAACGGAACTACCTTCAAGGGCGTAAATGCGGAGCTACAACGCCTCTTCGAGCACACTTCAAACTTTGCTCGAGAAGTCTTCACCCAGCTGGCAGCCCGAGGGATGGAGTGGAAATTTATCCCTCCTCAAGCTCCATTCGGCGGGCTCCGGGAAGCGGCCGTAAGGAGCTTCAAGCATCACCTGCGACGAGTAGTCGGCAGTACTAAATTCACCTTCGAGGAATTCGCCACTCTGGCAACGAAGATCGAAGCCTGTCTCAACGTGAGGCTGCTTTGCCCGTTGAGCAGCGAGGTCAATGATCCCGTTGCGCTCACTCCTGGATACTTCCTCTTTGGGACTGCTCCGTTAGCCTACCCAGAGCCATTACTCGACCTGTCTTCAACCAAGCCTCCAGAAGCGATGGCAGTTGATAACTCACCAACGAGACTCATTTTGGGTGCGTTGGAGGAAGTTTTCTGCCAACTTCAATAACGAGCGAAGTGGCTCAAGCCACAACCCAACTTAGCCGTAGGTGACCTTGTGATTTTGAAGGACGACTTGTCGCCACCGGCTATGTGGCCCCTAGCAATCATCACCAAAACTCACCCCGGCAAGGACGGATTGGTCCGTGCCGTCTCTCTACGGACAGCTACGTCACAGCTAGTTCTTCCCGTAGTCAAGGTACTGCGAGTACCGACCGAAAGCATCGCTGATGCTACTCATGCCTACTTCACTGCAACCCATTGTACAGCGACCCCTAATCATCACTGAAGACACTCAAGTACTATTAAATATTCGATTTCGCACGCCATTTATGTTCACGCGACCGTATGTAATTTGTGTGGGAGAATTGCGTAGTATGTCGCATGCTGAATGTGGAGTGCTTATTACTTATAATTTTTTTGTGTAACACGTGGTGTGCACGAATGCTGTGTCTGAGTAATCATGTAAGTATGCAGTATGGAAGTATGCTGTGCCTATAATTGTTGCAATTTCGGCAAGGCCGGCGGTATGTTCAGCGTTCAGCTGAACATATTTCCAAGTTGCCTATAATCGAGTCGATTTCGACCGACGGAGACGCTCGCGCCACACCTAAGTTACCTGATGTTGACGTCACGCTTTTTTCTCTTGTATTTTCGGCTAGTCATGCCTATTTTCTTTGGTGCGGCTTCCGTGCGAAGCAAATCTCGCGGCGCACTGCTCTCGCGCGCGAGCACATTTTCGCTATACGAATTTCGAGCATTTCGGCCACGAGGCCACGCGGCGAGTGCGCATTTCTTTTTGTTTAAAGATCACGATTACTAATTTGGTTTCTTCGTCGCAATCATCCATCAGACAACAATCAATTTTATACAGAAATTGTTAGTTTATTTTTATTTAAGAACGACGTAATTTTTCAACTTTTTAAATTCTACATAATAAATAATATTTAAGTTTGTTAATACAACTTCACTGGTAATTACTTATTCGAGCCAACTTTCCTATCCAAATCCAAAACGCAAACTTCGCACTAACAAACTTAGCACAAAATCAGAAGCTGTGAAGAATCAATTCGAGTTTAATTTGGCATTTGACCGCAAGCGGAAACGGAATAACTTCTTTCTCAAGTTGCTCCTATTCGATAATCGAGTATTTCTCGGTTGAAAAGTCAACAAGCTGTTTTCTAGATAATGTAAAATTTTGGGCTCTGTCGTCGACTCTAGGTCCAGGAACTACATATATTTTAATGAGACAGATCCTAAAATCTTGGTATTTTATATGACTATTGACTGAAGAGTTGTATGTATCCAATTTATTTGAGTAAATAATTTTTGACCATAAAAAATTATTTACTCAAATAAATTGGACACGTACACTGAGAAAAATATTTTAGGGAAATTTAGTATGAACGTAAGAAAAATTACTATATTTTGTAGTAACTGTAACGGGCGCCGAGATAAGTCATGAGAATCACGTATACTGCGTTGCGAGATCTGAATCTCGCGCGCTGACACGTACCGCGATCGGCAGAGCGCCGCGCGGAACAAGCCGCAAGCAGGTGGAGAAGAAGACGAAGCCGCCGCGCCGCTGCCAACGTGAGCGCGCGGCCATGTTGTCGACCGTCGTGACACGCAACAAGTCGCGTTTTGGTGAGCCCCGCATCTCAAGTTTTGTGTGTGTGTATGTACCGCGCCTCCACCACTGCAGCGAATCGCAAGACGGCGTCACCACCCATAGGCGGGGTGAGAGCGGCAGCGACAGAGAGTACGCGTATGCAAGGACGGGCACGAGAGGGAGAGAGAGGCAGCGTTGCGTAGACTGTGTGCGATGGCTTTCCAGCCACGAGTAAGTAGGCTCTACACTGGTAACAGCGTTTCTTGGTGACGGGAGCGCGAGATCATTCCCCCCGTCACCCGCGAATAAGCGGCTCCGCTGTAACCGCGAGCGTGCGTGCGGTAGCTAAAGTCTCGGCCTGTCGGTTATTATTTGTTCTAACATTGTCCCGGTTTCGCGCCCCTTAGGGCGATTAACTTCCAAGAATAAACCTCTTTATCTTGTTTTATCTTAAATAGTCGACTCACGAGTAGTTATTGAGCGCGCCTTAACCTATGCATGATTTCCCGAATACCGCCCTTTGCCCTTTTCAGTTGCTGCAGCTAGTCGCAGGCATTGCCTCCTAGAGGAATATCGGTAGCGGGAGTAAGTATCTCAATAGCCGCTTGAGAGGTTAGACCGAGCGGCGTTGTACGCGGGAAGAACCGGCTGCGCTGGTAACGCTAGGTCATAGCGAGCAGCCCGTAGTTCGCGGATAGCAGTTGGCAGCAGCGGCAGAGCGCACCGACGCTCCTAGTGGAAAGTGGCCTAGGCTTTCTACAATAGAAGCCGGGCTCGCATGTTCGGAACCTGTGTCGAGGCGGTTCTGCCGGACTGCAGGTGATTCTACAACGGTGAGTTGCCCGGGCTTAGAATACACCCGTATATTACCCTGCGAGCTCCTGAGAGGGATTAATACCCTCTCCATAACTGAACCCCGTTACAACTGGCGCCCTTAACGTGTTGGAAAGCATAGGTTAGGGAATAATTCGATTATTTAAACAGGTCGAGACTCGCGTTGCGAATAATTAATTATCGAGAGGGGTAATTAATTAATTAAAACAAAAGTGTATAGTGTGTGCAAGGGTAACGAACTGGTGGTTTATAACCTTGCTTGGAGGGAATAACCCGGCCTGCACGTACTTAGCGAGGACATTGCTTGTGAAGGCCGAGCATTGTTGAAGTACTTAGTAAGGGCAACAAAGAGATTAATTAACAATTATTTATTTATTATTCATTACACTATTTATTAATTTTTTTTTATCAATAATAGGTTTTTAGCATTCGATCTCTTTGTTGGACAACTCACGTGCACGCCGGGGCGTAAAGTAGCAGATTACGCACCCAATTCGCATTTTAAGGGTGATTAGCGGAAATTTCCGCATTTTTGGGGAAATACGCGTGAGCGCGGACGCGGGGGACGGCCTAGAGGTCGCGCGCAGCAACTTTAAGGCCGCGCATGCGCAGAAACCGGAAAAAAAAGTGGAAAATCACTATCGCGGAATCGGTAGCGGATCTCACTGGGAGGTGCGCGCATCCACTAATTTTGAGTTTACGCACGCGCAAAGGGTCGAAAAATTAAAATTTTGATTTAACACGCGGAATCGGTAGCGCATCTCACTGGGAAGTGCCCGCATCACTAATTTTGAGTTTGCGCATGCGCAAAGGGTCGAAAAGTCGAAATTTCGATTTAGCACGCGGAATCGTTTGCGCATGCGCTGGAGGACATTTTGTATATAGTGAATTGAGTTCCGCGCATGCGCAGTACGTGGAAAACGCAAATTTCGATTTTTCGTCGCGGAATCGTTTGCTCGCGTGCCGAATAGATTTGCGCAGATAGTAGAAGTTAAGAAGTCAATTAGTTTACTTGCAATTTGCAATTAAAGGCTTAAAACCCCGCAAAATCGCTTACGCATCCGCGAGATCGCGAGTGCACCGATTTTGACATGTGCGCACACGCGGAATCGTCTGCGCACGCGATAAAAACGTCTGCACACTGCGCAAACAAGCGAATTACGTTTGCGCAATAACCATACATAACCTCCAAGCAAACAGGGTAAAAAGTGAATTACCGTGGTCTAACGATTAGAGAACCACCAGTTGAAAAAATTCGTATTTTCTTTAGCCAGTGGTAATCCAGTAGGTACCTTGTGAAGGATACCACTGGCAGTGCAAAAGCACTTTCAAGTTCCGCGTTATTGAACTGAAAATTCCCTTGCGCACACAAAAATCGCGAACGACTTTGTGATGGCGTATAACATACACGAAGCCTTGGAGGATTGGGGAAATACTCTCACGCGCCGGGAAATCGATAGCTGCCTGGCACAACTAGAGTTAAAGCGCCATGGCATGTCATTTGGAAAGCTGGAGAGATTAACTAAGTGGGTGTTGGGGATGTATTGCCCGGAAGATTTTGAAGAACCAGTGGGGCCGGGAGATGCAATCGCCTGGCGGAAAGCACTGAGGACAAGCCTTCTGAATAAACTCGTAAACTCCTCATGGAAGATGAAGGCACCTTAACACAAACCTCCAGCTGGGAAGTACACCCACTGGAGGTAGTGCTGAAGAGCGAGAAAATAATAAAAATAGTGAGGGAGACGACGGCGGGAGCAGCGTCGCGAGCCCAACACCCACACCCCCATGAACCCACGGCGCGCGACCAGATCGCCAGCGTTGAAGAAATCGCGCAAGTACACATTGAAAACGCAGCAGAAGAAGATGATCCGCAACGAGGCGACCTACACGACGATGAAGAAACCTCGCTAGAGGAAGAACCACTGCCACATTGAGAAGACACGTTACGTCTCCAAACAAGCCACGGGACAGAGTTCCAGGTGCCTAAGGACGTCAGCCTGCTATTAGTGGACCTAATAACGAGAGTAAAGTCGCTGGAGGAGAGGTTAACAGCAGATCACCAGCGACAAGCAGCGTACAATATCCACATAGCGAGGCTGGAGACAAAAGTAAGGTCGCTGGAGGACAAACTAGCCCACCAGCGACAAACAGCGTCCAGCACCCATATAGCGGACACCAGGCCAGGACTGAACGCGCGGTTTGAAGACACGTTCACGATCCCAGAGCAGAACGAAGCCTGGGATCGTAGGCAGCCCTCGCCACCGCCAGCTCGCCCTAGTGACCAGGCTGACTTACGGGGCGTAAACCCAGCCTGGGAGGGGGGTGACCGCCGAAATTCGGCGAGAGGTACGAGCTGGCCCAACTACTCCGCGCCAGGAACGTCGGCCAATTTCTCGAGGTCGGGATTATTCCACTCGAGAGATATCGGCCAAATAGTGCGGAAGTGGCAGATACGCTTCTTTGGCGCGAAGAGCCAGAGCATAGACGTATTCCTGGCGAAGCTCGAGGATTGCAGAGTCCTGGCCAACCTCACGGAAGAAGAGGTGCTGTCGTCGCT
The DNA here is from genome assembly GCA_036365515.1 of Torymus aiolomorphi. Classification (NCBI taxonomy): domain Eukaryota; kingdom Metazoa; phylum Arthropoda; class Insecta; order Hymenoptera; family Torymidae; genus Torymus; species Torymus aiolomorphi. Next base: position 79,030,102 of record CM070877.1, on the reverse strand, counting down.
ATCGGAGCTCTTCACGGACACAGCGGCCACGTGGTACCGCAACGAGAAGGAGAAGGGGTCTACGTGGTAAGACTTCGTATCAGCGGCGAGGCGCTGGTACGGAACGACAAAAGGATTCCAGCAGCGGCTAATAGCGGAGGCTAATAACCGCACCCAGGGGGAAGAGGAGGCCGTGACTACATCACGTGCCTCATAGCGATCAATCGCAAGATATCGCCCCTCCCCCAAGCTGGAGCAACAGATGGATCAACTCCACCGGAACCTCCGACCACAGCTGCAAGCCATGGTTCGGAGGACAGACTTCCAGACAGTAGAGAGTTTGTTAGAGCTGGCGGTGGAGGCGGAGCAGACTCTGGAAAATTCCAGAACTTATAGGCCCCCTGCACAGCCAGCGACGATGCTACTGCCGGAGATGGCTTATAAACCGCCCCCTAAAGCCGACCCGCAGAGGAAGCCCAAGGCAGACGCCAAGGAGGGCAAAGTAGCTGCTGCGGTCGGCGTGACAGAGCCCAAATCGGAGGATTTAGAGGACATGCTTCGGCGGATGCTAAAGCAGAGCCTTGCCTAGCTGGCAAGCCCTCGAGCAGAGCATCCATCGAGGCGCATGCGCCTGGTGGCCCGCGCATCAGCCGCCTGGGCGAACGGGAGCACAGAGGCCCCCGGCGCCAACTCCGGTGGGCAAGGACGCGAGTTCGGGAGGGGACTCCGCGCCGCCTGCTAAACCCGGGGGTCGAACCCCAGGAGAGCTGAGGCCGCCGCTGAGTTGTTACTCATGCGGCAAGATCGGCTACATGGCCAGGTATTGCCCCAATTGTTCGGGAAACGGGAAGGGGGGCGATTAGAGAAAATCGCCCCCGCCCCAAGTCCCCGGGGAGCTCGAGCACTGGTAGTAGACCCACTCGAGCCAACCCCGGTGGCACTCCGAGTGCCAGCCCGAACACGACTCCAGTGTGCGAGGACACTGCGGCCGCGTGCGACCTTCGCCCGGCCTCCGAGGAGTCAGATGCTCACCCGCCTCCCGACCGAGGAGAAGCTTCCGTCGGCCGACCAACCAACGCAGAGACGCGCTGGTGGGTTCGAATTGAGGTGGGTGAGTTCAACCTCCGGGCGCTGTTGGATCCGGGAGCATCCACCACGGTGATGGGCACCGTCGGACTCCAAATAGCCACAGCACTCGAGAAAGATTTCGTAGCTTCCGAGAAACAAGGCGTGAGGCTTGCGGATGGTAGCCGTAGCCCCTTGTTAGGCCACGTGTTCCTTCCACTCACCGTGGGGGGCTTACTCGCGAAATTAGAGTCGCCATTATGCCCCAGCTCGATGCAGACTGCTATTTAGGGGTCAACTTCGTACGTGCGTTCAGGGCTGTACTTGACCCGGATACGGCTCTTCTGTAAGGACTCAGAAGCCTACGTCGAGCTGGAAGTAGCCAGCTTGACGGCCGATCCAAGCGCAGTGTCTGCTATCGGGCTCGAGGACGTTATTACCCCGCGAGCCCCTGAGAGGGATTAATACCCTCTCTATAACTGAATCCCGTTACATAACATCGAGACATACTTTAATTGTATTAATTTTTGCTATCCAACATGGTAATTTTTCCAATCGTGCTCAAATTTAAAAAATTTTTAATTTTCATTTTCATTATTTCTTATTTACAGAACTATCGTTGTATGTATATAGCTATAAAGCGTTTCATGACTTATTTAATTTTAAAGTTAATAAATTTAGAAATATTGCTTCCTCCTAGAGGAAGCTTTGTGATAGTAATTTTTTGAGTTTTTGTAAAAACACATTAAAATTGTTTTTCGAGGTGTGAGGAATCAAAATACATGATTTTTTAAAAATGTCACGCGTGTGTGCGCGTGCGCGTGCATGCGTGCGTGCATGTGTACGCCTGGATCTTAGCTTCTACTCGATCGATTTTAACCGGACAGGTCTAATTTTTTGTTTTTTTTTGTGTGATAGCGGGTCAAAAATCCGTTTTTTGATTCGCCGATGTGTTTTTGTTTTATTTCGATTTTCTTAAAATTGATTTTTGCTTTTTCTTTAATGATAAAATCGAGATGTTTGAATCGAATGGATAGTATTCGAAAGAGCATTAAAATACCTATCTTTTCTAAAAAAAAAATTTCTCTAGCTATCACGGTTCTTTTGTTATTAACAGAAACGTTTTGTTTTAAAGCTTATAACTCCTAAATTAAACGGTCAATTTTTTTGAAGAAAATCATGGTAATGCAGAATATAAATAGCTATAATCTCTAAAAATTTGAATTCATTTTGTCTACTAGTTTTTGAGAAAAAAATTGAAATATGAAAAAAATGAGTTTTTTATATCCAACGATTACGGGAGTAAAATTGACTTAATCGCTTCGAAATTCCTTGTAGAGGTAGATTCTGGATAGCTGTTGGTCGAGTTCTCTGGGCAAATTGATTAGTCGAGAAATTTCAGAAATATCTGAGGTTAAAATTTTGTTAACCTTTTCTTCAAATCGTAATTTCTCGAGAAGGGCTCCATGTATCATCTCCAAATTTATGAAAAAAATTTGTATGTGATATAGATAATATGTGTGCACATTTTCATCAAGATTGTACGATTACTTTTTGAGATATTTGATTTTGAAAATTTTCGTATCTTACAAAGTCATTTTTTTTCTTGCATGATAACTAGAGAAAACAAAAATTGGTTTAATCGTGTTGAAATTTTGTGGAGCTGTGGAGATTATATATTATCGTATAAATCCTTTAGGTAAAAGAATTGTCTCATGATTTTTAAAGATATTTATGGTTAAATTTTTTTTACTTTTTTTTTCAAAATCGTAATTTCTCAATGACGACTTCATGTATCAGCTTGAAATTTATAGACTATTTTGTATGCGATATAGGCAAGACCTGTATAAAATTTCGTCCAGATTATATGGTTATTTTTTGAGATGTTTGATATTTAAAATTTTAGTATTTTTGACAATGACTTTCTTTGTTGTCGCACAATATAACTACATTAAAATTGTTTTAATTTCTTTGAAATTTGATGGAGATGTAGAGTTTGTATATATTTATTAGAAAATTTCTTAGGGTAAAACAATTCGTTTATGAATTTCAGAGATATTTGAGGTTAAAACTATTTTAGCCCTCTTTTAAAATCGTAATTGTTCGGGAATACATTTATGTATACTAAAAAATGGAAATGACATGTGCGTTGTGTACCTGCTTTTGTTTTATAATAGACATTTATTATTTTTAAGGTTAGAACTTTTTTCTTACATCGGAAATTCGAAACAAAGCAGACAAATACGAACAGGCATACTATTAGAGACAGTACACTATGTGTGAAATTTCACAAAGAAAATATAATTGGAAGTAAAAGTTATTTAGGAATTTTAAATGTTTTGATGATAATATTACAATCAATTATTTTATTTATTTTTCTCACATAATTTTAAAAAAAATCGTATCTATTATTTTATTTATATTTTATACATCATTTAAAAATTAATACTTTTTAATCTTCATAAATGAATTTAATTATAATTATGTCATAAATTGTTGCAAAAATGATAAATTTTGTTATTAAAAATTAATTAAAGGCATAAGCAAATTAAGTTTGAGGAAGCCACCGGCCAACAAATTGGCAGCGGTTTTTTTTTTCGATGACAACTGGATTCGAACTCTTGACACAGCAATCTGAAGAGTTAACCACTTATCCACATGAGACTCTTGAGTTCAAAATTTTGGAACTGATATGTTTGCTACCTTCGGTTGCGAGAACTTCAATGATAATTTGATGGTTATAAATAACTATGATAATACCCACAATAGCTTGTAATTCATTTGCATAATAGAGAAATAAAATAATTGAATCGAGTTTTTCGATGTTTTATTTACTTAAAAGCAAGGCAAACTGAAATTGCGGGACAAGCATAACCTCACCCAGACGTGCAGCTTGACGTGCGCAAAACTTACTTACTGGTGTGGCAATTTTTACTATGTTGGGTAGCAAAATTTGTTATGATCAGATGGAATATTTACTAGAATGATAATTTACTATGTAATATAATAATTTTTATAATTAACTGTTAGAAAAATTATTCTGAAATATATTAATTATTTCTATTATTATAATAAAAATTCGCCATAATGCAAGTATGTCTCACCGTTGATACATATTATAGTAATTTTTTATACACTTATAATAAATTATAACGGGATGGCTATTGGGGGAAAATCCCATAAAACCACAGGCCAGCGATGCCCTAGAATACGGTGCCGCGGGTGGCAGACTAAAATGACTTGCCCGGGGATCTGCTCCTAGAATTCCGAAAACAATGCGAAGATCACACGCGAACTTTGCTTTCCAACTTATTAGATCGCTGAGTGAAAAGCGCGCGCTCGAAGAGTAAAGCGCGCGGTCGCTAGACTCAGATATGAAAACGACCGGCGGAGTCGTTTTCCCGCGGAGGCGGCGGTATCCGGGAGAAGATTAGGTTAAGGTCGATACATGAAGAATAGCCTCAATTACTTCACAGAAGAACAACTAGGTCTATTCATAAAACTTTACATGAAAATAACGCGTCGCGTTGCGCGCCGACAAGAAGACGGGATTCGCCGCTCGGCGCGGGCGGATCAAGTATTTATTTTCGCTGGGCCGGTGAACGCACCACCGGCCGCTCGCCGCTGCGAGCCGAAAATATAAAAATAGATCGCTCCGCAGAAGTACACAGAGGCTTACCACGAGAGGAGTGCACTCCTCTCGTCGCTCGCTCACGAATCCGTTCCTGCATCAGGCCTTATCCTCCGGTCGACTTCGGAGTGTTCAGGCCGAGTCCTAACATCCTACAGATGCTTCGGACCCCAGGAGTGTCTCGGATTGTTCACGTGCGCTGCTCTCCGTGGACGGTACGTGGACGGGCGCTGCGCTGTACCGGTGTATCACACGGTTAACTATTTTTTAAACTATTTTTCTCAGTGTACAACTCTTCAATCAATAGTTATATAAAATATCAAGATTGTAGGACCTGTTTCATCAAAATATATGCAGTTTCTGGACCTGGAGTTCACGGCAAAGCCAACATTTAGAAATGACCCTATCTCTGGATAAAATCGATAAAATTTTTTTTTGTCTCATGTTATCACAAATTAAATATACTTTCAGAATATTACTTCTACATATTTTTTATTATTGAAATTTGTTTTTTGAGGTCATTTTTGGAGAAAATTTTAAAGGTTTCTGACCCCCCTCAGGGACAAAAGAAACCTACGATAATAATTGTAAAAAAATTAATTCACAAGAAACGGGTATAACTGGAAATAGTATTTCTAACGAAGTAGACGACTTACACATATGCGAAAATATCATGTTAGATCTACTACATGATGCATTCGAAGGTTCAGCTAATGATACAATGGTGAATATTTGTAACGATATCATTTACAACAAGAAACTATATACACTAGAACTTCTAAATAGTAGAATAGAAAACTTTCAACGGTATCAAAGTAAAGATTTTAATCATATGCCAACCATTAAGAGAACACCTACAAAAGGGAAAACTATAAATATCTGCATCCGAGTTAATCGCTTTTATTCGGTTCTTCAATTTGTTAATCGGTGATCAGGTTGGTCGATATGATGAAATCAAAGAATAAGAAAATTCATGGTATTTATACCTTTTACTACGGAAACTTGTAGGTATGTTAAATTCACTAGTAATTTTATAAGATCGAATCGTTAACTTCTTATCTTTGTATAAAAAGCTTTTTGGTAACTTAAAGTTTAAATTTCATAATTTGACTCACATTGCCCGGTGTTTAAAAAACAATGGTCTTGTAATAAATTATTGGACTAAGAAGTACGCTTTGTAGTCAATGACATTCGCCTCTTTATAGCTGTAGCTATTGAGGCTAATGCTGAAGGACCAGACATGTCGACGTTTCTGTCCCGGCATCCCGCTTATTATTTGAACCATTTCGACGACTTTTCCTCGCGATCCAGCGATCTCATTTGTTCCACTTCTGATCAGCTGGTTGGAAATCCAAAGCCCTTTTCATCTTTGCAGTTGGAGCTGCCAGTTTCGGAGGGCTAGACATCTCGGCCGACTCTTCCTTCACAACCACTGGCGCAATCATTACAAGATCTGACAGCTGCTGTCCCTTAGATAGAATATAAGCCGAATCAGAAAAATCAGACTCAATAATTCGCCGCAACTTTTCTGTTTTCACATGGATGTAACTCCGAAAAATTATCGAAGTCATTCATCTGCAATCAATACGGGGGATGAATCGGGTCCGAATGTGGTGACGTAATTTGATTAGCTGTAGCAACTGGCGAAGATACAGCACACTGACACTGCGACATCAAAGGCTGACTCGAAGCACGACCACATAGAAATGACCCCTGAAACGACGCTGGAATTGAACACCCATGTGGCGAATCAGAATTGCTAAAATGTGATACCGACGTAGAGCTTAATTGTGGAGAGCACTAACTCGCCGGCGCCACACTCACACTGTATCCGTCGGCAAATGATGCGCATAGAGCACACGCTCCTCGAGTGACGGACGACAACACTGATATGTCATTATAACCCACCTCTCTCCTTGACATTTGGCAATGACAATAAACTGCTTGGCTTGTAAACTCTCTTGCAGTTCCACTACATTGCGCGAAGTTTACCGTCGGATGCGAAATCCCTCCATCTCTCCATCTACTCTGTGAATGGCTATGCTACTACTTTGCGCTACTAAACTTGCAGCAACTAACATATTAACTCTTGTGCTAAAAGGTGTAGCAGAAATTGGTGCTGAACAATAACTCGAATTCCCGCTAGTAGCAACCGGATTGCAAGTCCCCAACCTTACATACTGCGACGACGACGCTGACTCGGGGATAAACGATGTTCTATCGTAGAGCCCACTAGTTTGTGCAGCAACAAAGACATCCGCTGAATTTCCTGGATTTAAATTCGATACGGATGCCATAGTACTCAAATCCCCATTCGACTCTCTTAAGCCGCTTCTATCGAATGCGCGCACGGAACCGCAATGACACCTCGTTGGTTGTGCGCATGGACTCGGACTAATAGTTATTTGCTGTAGCTATCCGTTGGAAGCCAGTAAATTGTCGCGCTTCTGTACATCAGCTTGGGCAGTACCTAAAATGCAAAATTGCTGATCATCTGCTTCTTGTACTGCAGGCTCCGGCTTCCTGAGATCACTATGAAGCTCAGACAGGAATATTTGCGACAGTGATTCAATGGAGAAAGGATCACTGAATGGCCCGTCTGACTGCCCCGACAACTACAGCACGTTGTGAACGACCGATCCTACTCCATGCTGAAAGTCAGCAGCTACAGCTGCTGTCGAACTATAGGCGTTGTGATAGAAAAATAAAGAAAAAATAATAAGACCATTCCGGGTATCGCCGACCATTACAGGGCTCTGCGATTTTCATGTTTACTCCCTTTGACTTACGCAGGATCGAGCCGGAGCGGGCAGCGTGAGACAGCGATGTTTGCGAGAGGGGGTGGGGGAGGCCGATAAACTCGACTGGCACGCGACGTCGCGCGTATATACCGGGATAACTGAGCAAGCCCAAAGACTCCAAGTGCGAACTGAGCACCACTGCGGAAGAGACATGAATAAGCGCGAGAGCGCGCGACTCGCAGACACTCTGGATCTGACCGTGCACACGTAAAGACGCCAATCATATATAGAAACAATAAACACTTTAACATTTATTCATCGAAAGCAGCCTTTGGATTTATTTGTGTATTATAATCTCACCTCAGTCCTCTACCTATCCTTGCTTTCTACAGAACTAACTACTAAAAATTTATTATTGGACAACGGCGATGACGGCGCTCTTGATGTTCCACATGATGCCGCCTGCTCATTTCGGTCTGAATCCCAAGGAACTGCATTTGGCCCAAAAAGTCTGCTCATCTCATATCGCTGTAGCTTATCTCGTAATTCGGATGCGCTGGCTTTGAAGTTTAACCTTAATCTATAGCACCACTAGCCAACTTTCCCATCGAATAACTTATCTATCTGACAACCGACAGCTAGCCGATCAACACGCCCAGAATGACCTTTCTCGAGACCTAGCGAAATCAACCGTCTACCTAAATTCCCCATTGTACCTGATGATTTCTCAGTCAGCCTGCTTATAGCTCTGCGTGATTCAATTCATAGCAAAAATTTATCTTAGCTTCTAAACTCAAAATTTCAAACGTACAATACCAATACAATCCCAAAATGGATGACTTCAACTTACTAAGCACAGTTGCTAACAAGCAACCTAAATTTTAATTAAAATTTCACTACACCGAGCAAATTTTACAAGACTAAGTTGGCATAGAAATGAAAATGTTTATGCAAGAGATTTCTCTTGCTTTTAGTTACGCGCGACTATTCTCTTAACCCATTAAATCCTGAGCCAAATCTAGGCTAGGTAGCATCAAACTAACTATTGGATTGGTGGCATAACCGAAATAAAAGTACTCGTGTTTTTACTTTTATCATTTGCAATTGTTTATAAATAATTATTTAAACAAATAGATAAAAAATTTGTAATTTTGAAAGCGGCAATTTATTCTACGGGAAAAATCATAACGGAAACCTTACTGACGTTTTTTGTCAGACTCCAAATTGTTAGTGTAAAAATGGTATAAACAAATGCATCCTCATAGACACAGCTGACTTCGTCAAATCCTGTGCCGAATCTAGGCTAGATAGCATCAAACGAACTATTGGATTGGTGGCATAGCCGAACAAAAAAGTACCCTGGTTTTTTCTGTTATCATTTGCAATTGTTTATAAAAAATTATTTAAACAAATAGATAAAAAATTTGTAATTTTGAAAAACTAAAAGCGGCAATCGATTCTACGAGAAACATCATAACGAAAACCTTAGTGACGTTTTTTTGTCAGACTTCAAATTGTTATTGTAAAAATGGTATAAACAAATGCATCCTGATAGACACAGCTGACTTCGTCAAATCCTGAGTCGAGTCTAGGCTACATAGCATCAAACTAACTATTGGATTGGTGGCATACCCGAAAAAAAAGTATCCGTGTTTTTTTTTTTTATCATTTTAATCACTATTTTTTTGTAATACGCACATTAATGTCGATGAAACCTTTCACAACGTTCCAGCTATCGATGAAGGTATCAACTCAGTCATTAGAATGTATTAAATGCTTAACCAAAATACAATAACGAAGATCTTTATATATTACAGAATATATTAACATAGTGTTTAAATTGGTAAGTGAGCCTTGCATGTCTGCGTTTTGGCAATTGAATTAATCGCCTATAAATGAACTTTAACGTAAAAAGAAATATATAGGCAGCCTTAGTCACTTGCAGTTATGTAATATTATTACGAGCGAGAATACGAGTTGTTTCTTCATGACATAGCTACACACCTTACCATTTTTTTCAAACCTGTAACATTTCTTAACTCCTTTCTTATGCAAACATTTCATCCTATAGGGCTTTACAATTATTTACATCATATTGTCACTTGGAGATATACCTAGTGAGCTGGGCACACTCTCATCTTAAGTCACCTTGGCATGTGAAGGTGGCAGCTCTGATGTGAATCTGTAGGAGGAAAATATCGTTAATTGGAGAAGAAGATGGGTAATATAGCAACGGAATAAGCAGTATGAAAAAGACTTAGTAGTGGAAACACATTAGATGCTAACAATATGTGGCGTAGGAGCGCCACTGGTCTCGTTGTCGACTCTGCTTCTGTGACTCTGCTGCTCACACCTGCAAATAAACAAAGATAATGGAGTAAGTTCATAATAGAGAATAAGGAGGAACAGAATTTACCTTGTATGCAATGGAAAAATGTAAATGGATGCTGTCACTCAAAAAAAAGGCAGAGCTGCACTGGTGAAACAGATTTATAGGTGAACAGGTGCACCTGTGGAGAAAGTTTCTGCATGTCAGCCCTCGCTGTTCGTCTACTTGTGACCTGCAACAAAACAAGACTAAAGATGAGTAGAAGAACACAAAGTTAGAAGAGTAAATTACTGATCCTATCTGGATGCACTTATACTCTTGATCAGGTGGAGCAGAAGAACCTAACCTCCTCCGGTGATGGACCATGTGCTTGTAAAGGTGGAGAGCACAGCTGTTGGAGGCCCCGCACACCCTGTGAGGGCTTCACCTGTCTCTCCTTCGTTGATGCACCAGCACCTCCGTCGGGAATCACGTTGTCGTCGTCGTCATGCAGAACATTGGGGCATGCGCGCACGTAAACAACCGGCTGCGCGCTGCCGCCACTTGTGTCATGGGAGAGTGAGAGAGAGAGGAAGAGTCTAGTACCCGAACAAGAACGAGTGGTGGCGCTCGCTCTCGGGGACTTTGAGGGGTTCGTTCGTCCCTCGGCGTGCTCTGCTCGGGCACTCCATTGTGGACCGTAGCACGCGCTCGACTTACCCCGCTCTTGTGCACATTCGTTCGCCCAGCTATCTCGCACACGCGAAGTGTAGTTAATAGCATCGCCAATTCTGTCGACTGGGCTGAGTATCGTCACCACCTTGAGACCCTACTGACGAGGAAAACCGGCGCCGTAGCTCCAGCTTCGAGCTGGTAAGTCACGTAGGCCACGGCTGCCTTGTGAAAGCGTCTCTCTCTCGCGTCGTGCGCTCCGACTCGCCTGGAGCCGGTAAAAGATTGTTGTAGGTCGCGTCGAAAACGTGCCGAAACCGTATTGTTATCTTATCGAAACATTCGCTCGCGTGTTCGCGCTTGAATTCGCATCCCGCTCTACCGAAACGGTTCAGTCATTGCATCGCGTTGTATATTTGTCCAAACGTAGGATATTAGTTAGATCGCTGAGAACGACCCAGTTGGCGCTCAACATTAAATTATAATTGCAACTATATATATTAGATAGTCCCTATTTTTAATTACTTTTCTTTATAATATATCTTAAAGTGTTTGTGATAATTGTGATGATTTAAAGACCCTTGATATTCCCCAGCTCCCTTGCGCTCACTGATAAATTAAATCTCATACACATATAGGCTTGCATGCCTAATTATATATTAATTGAAATATAAAAATTGTTGGAGAGAACTTCAATGACGATGTACGTGGATAAATCGTAAGTACACCGTTATAATGTATATATAGTACCTGTTAATAAAGTGACTCTTAATAGACTTTTCCATAACATCTCTACTTATTATTGCCAACAACCTTACACCTCTTATAATTAACATGGTAGCAGTCCCATGGTTGGTTTGAAAGTCGCGATCATCCATCTATCTACCTACCCTCGGGGAATCAACTGTTGAAGAAGAGTGGAAAAAAAAATCAAAAAGGTTCGTTGAGGTTATGGGAACACGTGGGGATGAATTGAAAGAAGATTTGGAAGTAAAGCAAGAATTAGTTGAAGACACTGAAGAGACGATTGAAATAAAAAAATTGGAAAAAACGATTTGTGGTGATTGTGAAGAAAATCATAACGTTAAATAAACTGAGGAAAGTGTTTGAAGAAGACAAACGAAAAATAGACGAGTCGACATGGCGAACGAGTTCAAGATGACGCTACCGATTTTCGATAGGACAGATTATAGCACATGGAAGAAATGATTTTCCATATTTCTAAAATTTAAAAATGTGAAGTAGTTATACAAAGATATGGAGCCGATGGAGATAATGAAGCCTCGTGGAGTCAAAAAGATTTGAAAAGGATTAACTATATATATATATAGTGCTTCTTCGAATAGACAAATGGAATTAATTAATGAAGAAACGACAAGTTTTGCGATTATTAAGAAATTAGATAAGTTATATTTACGTGAGTCAACCGCATTACAAATTTGTGTTAGAAATAAATTGGACAGACTAAGATTAAAAGATTATACCGAAACAAGTGAATTTTATAGTGATTTTGAAAAATTAATAATTGAATTGAAGAACGCCGGGGCTACGGATAATGAATTAGAAAAATTCAATTATGCGGTGAGAACGCTACGAAGTTCACTAAGTCATATTTGTGATTTAGTAGATGTCTTACCCGAGCAAGAAATAACAGTCGATTATGTAATAAATAAAATCAAAGTATTCGAAGAACGTGAAAAGGATGAAAATCGAAATTCAAGGAATCAAGGTGGAAATTCAAATGGATTTAAAAGCGAAATGAAAAGGGATAGAACGTGTTTCAAATGTGGTAAACCCTGACACATGCAATTCGAATGCACGAGCCAAAGCAATGCAGGAAGTTCCTGGAAAGTCTCGAGAGGAGAAGGACAGCAACAAGTACGAGAAGGCGCACGCCATCAGCCCCAACAACAGCGAGACGGCAGCAGCTCCTATAGCAGAGGCAGCAGCAGCTATAGAGGTCGAGGCGCAGGTCAACGATGACAAGGCGACGGCGGACAACGTCAAGATCGTCAGCCCACAGGCCAAGGCGCGATGATCTTCGCAACCGAGGTAGTAAACAGAGTAAGATATAATGTTGAGGCAAATAACTGTGAAAATAGATTAGAATGGGTTTTAGATAGCGGATGTTCGGATTACATTATAAATGATGATAAATATTTTGCAAAGTTTAATAAATTAGAAAATCCGATAAATGAGGCGTTCATGTCAACTGCCCCAGCGCGGCCGCAAGCCCCAAATCGTGCTATTTTCAACTCTTATTTAAATGTACTTCAAAAAATGATTTTTTTTTTAAATCTTTTTCATGAGAAAGATTTTGGTGTTCCAGGTGAGTGGCATTTTTATGCCACGGCACATGGCAAAGGTGCATGCGATGGTATAGGCGCCAACCTAAAAAGAGATACAAAACGAGCGAGTCTACAAGTTTCTTCTAATAATCATATTTTAACGCCAGAAAAGCTATATAACTGGGCTAAAGATTATTGCAAATAACCCAAAGTTTTTTATAGCAGTAAAGAATCATATGAAGAAACTGTCTTGAAACTAAAACAAAGACTGGATAAGGCCAAATCCATACCGGACACGTTACAATAACCATGCTATTATTCCAATGGATGAAAGTACACTGAGAAAAAAGGCGTTTGTACTGTGAACTATATTGCATCGTAAAAAAATATTATTTCCTTTACTATATTTTTTTGTAAAATCAACTATAAGATGTTAATAATAAATATATTCATATAATTCAACCGACTTAACAGTTATAGTAACTCAATTATTGTATTGAATCCTTGAATAAGTTCTCGCTGTTTCCTAACAGATTGCGTTACCAGGACTTAGTGTATATACTTTCAGATGCTAACGCATCTGATGCTAACGAAGCGTACAGGATTCTTATTGAAACTTACGGTGGCCATGCTCTGTCGGAAACGACATGCAGAGACTGGTTTCGACGTTTCAAAAATAACGATTTTGATCTTGGAGATAAAGAACGTGCTGGTGCACCAAAAAAGTTTGAAGACGAAGGATTGGAGGAATTACTAAATGAAGACTCATGTCAGGCTCTAGCTGAACTTGCAAATTCATTACGAGTAGATGAGACAACAGTTTCGAATCGTTTGAAAACGTTAGGAATGATCCAGAAGCAAGGACATTGGGTGTCGTATGAGTTGAAGCTGAGAGACGTCGAACGGCGTTTTCTCACGTGTAAAGTGCTGCTTCAACGGCAGAAAAGGAAGGGTTTTTTGCATCGTATTGTGACTGGCGCTGATAAGTGGATACAGTAAGATAATCCTAAGCGTAAAAAATCGTGTGGTAAGTCCGGTCATGCATCAACATCGTCCGCAAAGCCAAATATCCATGGTTCGAAGCTTCTCCTCTGCATTTGGTGGGATCAGCAGGGTGTAATTTATTATGAACCGCTGAAACCGAACGAAACTATCACGGGAGATCGCTATCGACTGCAATTGATGTGTTTGAGCCGAGCCCTAAAGGAAAAACGGATGCTGTACGAGCAGGGACATGACAAGGTGATTTTGTTACATGAGAATGCTTGGCCACATGTTGCAAAAGTCGTCAAAGAAACTTCGGAGGCGCTTCAATGGGATGTCCTACCTCACCCGCCGTATAGCTCAGACATTGCTCCTTTCGACTACCACTTGTTCCGGTCGATGGCTCATGGCTTGGCTAAGCAGCACTTCCAATTCTTATGAAGATGCCAAAAAATGGGTCGATTCTTGGATAGCTTCAAAAGGCGAGCAGTTCTTCCGAGATGGAATCCGTAAATTGCCAGAAAGATGGGAGAAAGTAGTGACTAGTGATGGGCAATATTTTGAGTGACATGCTTTTTACTACATACTTTAAATAAAGCATCAATTTTCAAAAAAGAAGAGCCAGAACTTATTCAACGTCCCAATATATTTAACTAAATTTTCAGTAAAGTTTACTTTATTTAGTATGATATAATATTTCCATTCGGAATCGTGTGATATTTTAAATTTTACTATATAATATAATACCCAATAACATATTTCTAGCTATCTTTATCATAATTTTATTGTTTGTATCACTATAAAATATAAATGTAGCCAAATGCCACTACATTTTATAGTATTTTTATGTGAAAATATACTATATTTTTTTCTCAGTGTACATTAAAGCTCAAAGAAACATCTTTAAGTTCTGAATATCAAATCTTCCCAAGAAAAACTGTAAAAAAAGCAAAGAAAAATTATCTATACTGAGAAAAAAGCGTTAGTACAGTTACTGTACTGCTGTTAGTTATGAAACTCTATTTTTTTTTTTTTTTTATAAAATAACCAATAAAATATTACTCATCCATTACAAAGATTTGAAAGAACAAGTCAAGATTATGAAAGGTTAATAGGTAGCGAGGCAGGCCTAGTTCACGCGACGCACAGTGGTCTACTTGCCCAAAAAGCTGGTCAAAAGTCAATTTTTTTAATTTAGCAGCTATCTATGATAGTGTTTTATATCTATTACATGTTCAAGAATACACCATATTCCATGTACAATTAGTCCAAAAAGCTATCTAATGTTTCGTATATTAGCTCTAAAATTGACAGAATTTTCCGTTTTTTCATTTTTTTTTATTCTTCACGATTTTTACTTCAATTAGTTATCTACATAAAAAGTACTTTTGAAAAGTTCAAAAAATCTTTAATTTCCATTTAAAATATACGTTATGCCAATGTATCTAAAGTACAAAAAATGTTGCGATTTACTAGTATACTTTCAGCCTAATAATATCCTTAATTTTAGTCATTTTCCAGAGAAACCCTTCAAAAAAGTTATATTATACTCTTTTATACCCAACGAGCAAAATTTTTTCAGTTATTAGAACATATCTACTATCGAAATCCGTTCGAATATCCTGCACATATTTGCACCATTGAAAAATATTAATTATTATAATTATTTGTTTATTTTCTAATATTAACAGTGGTAATTATTATTTAATATATTACTGCTTATTAAATTTATATTTTATTCACTAGGATTACTATTATATTATTTCTTTTACATTGATTGTTTTAATTTGAAACGAACGACTTGTTTGGTATATATTACGACAGTGCAATAGACAGTGCAATATAATTAACGGCTATTATAAAATACGAATTGATGTTTTATTATATTTTTTTTATTCTCTATATTTATTTTAATTGATTAAATACTATTATGTATTTGTTGCATTATGTATTATGAATATTTCTTTGCATTAAAATGCATGTGTACATTTGCATACGTGCAAATGTATGTGTAGATACTACATCAGTGTGCCTTCTACTTCAGATAAGTTAATGGTGTATCTATCATTAATTTGTGAGGCATTTATTAACATCTGTATAAAGTTAATTAAAGACATAAATTTTGTTTAATTAGATTAATTAATTATATTTAATTATATCATGTATTCTGTGAAAAAGATAGATTTGCATAATATTATTTTGAACAATAGAGGAAAATCATATGATAGTATAAACGTTGTAGTTACTGATTATTTAACAAAAAAATTTGAGTGTGTCGGAAATGAATCTTGTATTCAGGTTATAAAAAGTACCAGGTTATAAAAATTCACAGTTTTATAACAGATATTACGCAAAATGGATTGAAAGTCATCGCATTAATGAACGATTCAAGATTAAAAATGCAGATTGGCTAAAGGGATCAATTTTTTTTTAATTAGAAAGTTTTAGCAAATTCAACCTCAAGTAGTTCGTGTAAGTAATACAAAAATAATTCCAAAATATTACTAGAATAATAAGTATGAAGGCATTGAGTATAGAGTAAATTCTTTTTTATAACTGAGTGTGTAAAACTCGACTTTAGATGCCTGTTTAGCGAGCGTAAAGTACCCCCTTCTTTCACTAGTGTTTAAAGTGTTTACTTTACGCACTCGGTGCGTGAAGTAGTGCGTAAAGTGAGTTCTTCACGCACTCAGTACTCACTTTACGCACTCATGAAAGAAATCCGGATACTTTACGCACGCTGAACAAGCATTTAACGTAGAGTTTCATACGCTCAGTTATAAAAAATAGTAAACGCAACACATACGAAAGCCAGTAATCTTTGCACGAGTATTGTTTGTCGCCCGAGCGAAGCGAGTTACGCACTTGCTGCGTAATGTACTATTTTATAACTGAGTACGTAAAACTGGACTTAAGGTTGACACGTGTTTTTTTTTATCTGTGGAGAAAGACATCTGGGGGGTGAAAACCACCCTGAAATTTCACCCCAAAAACAGATTTTTTAATATCTCGAGATGGAATCGAAATTTTTTAATGAAACCAACACCTATTTGTTACTTATAAAAAGACGAGTATTTGGACACAGTTTTAATGATAAAGGATTGCACCCCCTATTTTTATGGGGTAAATATAATTTTTTTCACATTGTTTTTGAAATAACAAAGTTTTGACGAGCCGTATTTGGTGAAAAAATGCCATGTTGTGAAGAAAATTAGAAATTATAATTGACCTGTTTCGAGTTTTAAAAAAACACATAGAAGGGGTGAGCTACTCCTATTTAGTTACTTAACTTTTAGTGATTAAAAAAAATTAATCACAACATTCCTTTGGATTTTTAATTTTGTAATGCTTATTTTGACTCATATTTACTATTAAAAGTTAAAAAAAATAAAAAATATTTTAATTTTAGTGGGGGTGGCTACCCCTATTAACATTATTATTACTAGATTATGAGCGAAAACTTTTTTTCATTTTTATTAATTTGTACAATGTGATGATTTGTCAATGTAACATATATAAATATTACAGAAATTGGTGAATTTGCAAATTTTATTCAATATACGTTTGACAATAACGATAATCTGTGAAAAAATGTTTAAAACATAATAGCTTTTTACACCATGCACATCGTATGACTGCAATTCCTCCATATATGTTGCAAATTGGTTCCTCTTGAGTATGGAAACAGAAATCTACTGGATTTTGATGTCTTGGAGATTTTTTCGTTAGTTATCCACTTTTATACCAAGCATATTTAAAAACATTTTGAAATCTTGGTGAAGAAAATTGATTATGGGTTAGAGATTGTAGTTTGATTATATTTTTTCTCTCGTGTAATTTAGCATCATAATTCATAAGAAGTGTTATGTCTGATAATTTTCTTACAAAGTTTTTCCATAATCGAAAACCATGTACATCAAGAGGCTGTATCTGACCAGTTGTGTCTTTTGGTATCGTTTTCAATATAAGATTTGACTCTTTCGGTAAAGCTTCTTTTACATCGTTTTCACATTTTCCACTCCATGAATCTAATAGCAGTATAAGTGAATTCTCACTGTGAATCAAAAATACATTTTGAATCCAAATTTGAAATAGTTCCTTGGATAATTTACCGGACGCTGATGCTTCTACGTATATATTTTCTGGTTTGAATAAAGTTTTCATTACTTTACGTCCAAATTGCCCATGAGCCTCTTTCAAAACTATAAATAACGGGGACATAAGCTATCCCTCTGCTGATATTGTTGGTTGAATAGTGTAACTATGTGTTGTAGAAGATACCGACTGAACGATGTTTTCTACATTTTTAATCCCCTCATAGCAAAGAGTGCGATCAATATGTATCTCTAAATTGAACCCACTTTGATCAGAATTGTAAACGTTTTGAGCACCATGTACTTTAATGAGATTTTTGCCATCGTTAACAAAATTTTCTTTGTGTTGTTCTACGTCTATTGCCTTCTGTGTAGATGACATAGTAATAAATTTTGTTATTTTACGTGAAACAATGTGATGTTTTCTTTTGAATATTTGTATCCATCTATGTGAAGCTTTAAACCACGGAATATTTAGTTCTGCTTTCTTTACGAGAGCCCATCTTTTTATATCAATATCATGCAGAGTCAACTTTCATTTTATCGCTTCTTTAACTTTTTGAAGTACGTAAGTTGTTATTCCATATAGAATAGTTTTTCTGGCACCCCCTGCTTCAATTTGTAATTTCCACCGTCGCAATTGACAATCGGAAGTAACTTTTCTATACTTCGATTGTACACTTGTCAAGGATAATGGCTTTCTTTTTCCACTTTGCTAATACTGCACTGCCTGTTTCTTATATTCAAAGTCTACATCTTCTTCATTCGGTAAACAAGCTGGAACCTCTGGATAATCTTTATTTAATTCATCCTCTTCTTCAATATCTTCTGGAAGTGTATCACTGTAGTCATCCTCAAAAAGTAAAGTATATTCTTCTTCTGTATGTAAATTGTAATTTACATTCTCCTTTATTATAATTTCTATTACATGATATAAAGTTATCTCTTGTTCGTTAGCTTGTGATTCTTCAATTTTAACATTGTTAGGATTAAAGATTATAGATAATAAAGATATTACAACCAGTGGATTAATAGCCATTTTTTAATTTTATTTGAGGCAATGACGTTGAAGCAACAGCCGTAGATTATTTATTCTATAATTATTATTTTACTTAAAATAAATTTATTTTATTTTCATGAACGTCAACTGAACTTACTTTTATTTCAGGTATTTCATAATTTTATGCCCTTTATTAAAATTGATGGCTATGTTATTTCACGTTTTATTCGTAATCTGATTGGTCGGAAGCGTTGCCATGCTGTAGCTATGTGCATGGCAGCGTAATGTTGTTTGTTTATATTTTTCTTATAAGGTTATTTTCCCATTTTTTAATATTGTATTCAAAGCACAGTTGATCTCCGCGCGCGCAGCGCGTGTTTGATCTAGTCTTTTTAAAATAAAGTTTCACTTTTTAATATGTTTCACTGAAATAAAAATATTATAATTACCACAATATTATGTGACACACACAAATAATTTAATTTATTTTATTTGTTTATTATACGGTAGAGAGAATTTGTGCCAGTTTAATATAATAAATACATAAAATAATGAAATTGAATATATGTATTTACATTCAAGCGCGCGCACGCACTCACACGCTTACACACGCACGCTCATACGGTTTCATTAATTTTATTTATTAATTGTATTAAATGGGCAAGATACTCATTACAATAAAATATTATACTAGTTTTATTTAAAACAGTTATTGAGGGTATGTCGAATAAGAATAAGAAACTTTACCGGCCACTACGTGTTTTAATTAAAAAATTAATTTGTAAACATTTATTTGATATAATCTCGACTTCAGGCCTTCGATTTGTGCGGAGATAATTTTCAGAAATTTTGTGCATCATTTTCGTTATAGTATCTGTGAGATATTTGGGTTGAAAAATCTGACGACTTTTTTAGATAATTGTAATTATTTAACATACACTCAGTAAAAGGCAAACGAAAAATTTATTAATATATCATGATATAATATTTATGTATATAATAAATATTATAAATTTTATTAATTCTAGAAAAAAAATGAAAACAAGTCGATGTTTTTTTACAAATATTCTTCTTATCATGGTTATATTAATAAAATGAACATTATTAGAATCATTATTTTATTTTACGTTTATATAATAATCCTATTTACATTATATTACTTCTTTTAATCAAACTTACTATTTGACTTTAGATATCATTTTAATATTTAAACTATTTTATTTTTTTCAAGAAAGTTCTCATTTGTTTAAACGTTTCGCCCATATGACTAAAAATAAAATAGCAATACTTACAAGCTCTTTTTAATAATATATTTTCTGTATCCTCAATGCGTAATTTAAAATTTTTTTCTGAAGAGTATATAATAAAATGTATAATTATATCAATTTAAACAATTGTATAAACACCAACAATATGTAATCAGTTTAGAACTAGCGTGTAGTCAATACAAAGAAACACAACAAACTGACCACAGTCGAATAAAAATATTTCTTGTTTACTTGAGAATTATCTCGTATTCAAAGTTTATTTTTAACTTACCAATATTTTTATAAATCTCGTCGCGAAAAAAATATTCGTAGAAGCGTGATGACATTGAAAATTGTAATGTAAATTTAATATAATTATAATTATATTGCACATTTCGGTAAGAATGAAACCTTCGTAGATAAAAAAACTTAAATTTTTATGAAATCAACAATACAAGTATCAACACGGGAAATGAAATATTATCCTAATATAATGGAAGAAAAGATGAATTTTTAATAGAATTTTACCCAGAAAAATTCTTTGTTTATAAATAATTTCATCATTAATGTCATAAACAAAAAAAAAAAATAATCGATAAAAATTTTCTTGCAAATTATCATTTAATGTATTAAATTTTAGTAGTCAATTTTAGTATTTCACGTAAAATATGATTTGAAATTGTTTGAGAAAGCCATAGTTATAATCATATGAGTACATGCTGTAGGTGTTGAAATAAATTTGAGTTACACACATAAGTAAATAAAACTTCAATATATTATATCAGTTCTAAGTCGCATCATAAATACATTCTGGTTTATAAATTACAAAGTTCAAAGTCTAATAACAACTACAAATAATTTTGAATAGTTAATATCAGTTCATAACGGAGTTTAAATTTCATTAATTCTAATAATAATTAACAGCAGTTAACAATGATTCTAAAGATTCGCATTCAAGTAATAATCTGAGTTGAAATGGTTTTTGTTCGAATGATATAAATGAGTGAATCTTATTAAGTAGTGTGTACGCAGTAACAATTGAGTAATAAGTACTTAGACGAATGTAGTTGCAATCTCTCACTAGAGACGACTAACCTGTGTCGCACAATGAGTTTGGCCAAATTTGAGTATATCCGTTAAATGATATATATTCAATGAGTGATGCTAACGAGTCTTGCTAATTCCAATGAGTGAGTGAAACGCTTGCCTTGACTCTGCCGCAACTCGCTGCTGATGGTAGAAGGTGCTGCTGGTTGAGTACACAATTCAATATTATTGACTTAATTGTGACCCATAATTGAGCGCACACGATTAGGTAATTATTGATCCAATCGTGTGTGTGAGAATTCCGCCAGGCAAGAGTGTAATGAGTTTGTCTGTGTCCGCGCACGTGCTTAGTCACTGTGTAATTTTTGAGGTTACCTTGCACGAGTGCTGCAGATAAACTGCAACGGTGAGTTGCTCCAGCGATGTAGTGGCCAAAGCAAGGAGATGAGTTTTCCTTGATGAGTAGAGCCAGAGATGAGAAGAGCCAGTGAAACAGATGAGAAGAGCCAGTGAAACAGATGAGTAGAGCCGATGAGAATGCTGAGAAAATCCGATGGAGAATTGCAGTATAGTTGCCGACCGGTTTTACCTCGTGGCGAGCTAGATGCAGAGAGAGCGAAGCCTTGAACCACTTCCTTCTCCTCGGCCTCGACCTCGTTACCGTGATAATCAAATCAATCACTCTCTCACATTTGCATGTGAGAGAGCGAGGGAGACGGACCTATCACGTATAGCTTGAGGAGTCAATGTAGCGTCTCATCTTTTCTGCCGAGACACCACGAGGTGCTGCCGCGCCGCGGCGACGCAATGAGTAGAGCCGTTCCGCGAGAACGCGCGGGAATTCAAACTTACTGAATTCCCAAACATTCCGCCCGCCAATCAACCTCCAGGTTGATTGAAGTTTCGATTGGCAATGGCAATATGGTGAGTTTTGAAATTGGGCGGGTAAGCTGAGTCGTTGCCGTCTTGAGTGTGACAACTCTGGTGAGATTGTCGGTTCCAGGATGAAGTTGAGCGACTCTTGCGAGTGGCCATTCGCTAGGTGGTGAGCGTTCATCAGTGAGTAGTACCATAGAACCCACTTTGATCTCATAAGAGGGGTGATGCCATTTTGAAATGGATTGAAGCCGTTGAAGGTATTGAGTTGACCACTGCTTCCAAAATTGCTGAGTGATCCGTTGGATGAGTTGCCATTTGGACAGCCGTGATTCATTTAGGTTAAGTAGACTAGGTTCAGGCACTGAGTTTGGTGCCTTGCCGATAAGAAAATCTCCGGGTGTGAGTGCGCTGAGGTCTTCTGGGTCTTCACTGAGCGGTTCTAGTGGCCTTGAGTTGAGTAGAGCTTCTATCTGAGTGAGCAAAGTGGCTGAAGCTTCAAATGTGAGTAGAGTGTCCCCAATGGTCCGTCGCAGGTGAAATTTGACTGATTTCACTACTGATTCCCACTTGCCTCCCATGTAAGGTGCAGCAGGTGGGTTGAATATCCATTGGGTTCCCTCGTTGGTTAGTGCGTTGTACAGGCTTGAGTGTTCAAGTTGAGTTTGATTAAAGAGAATCTTCAGTTCCTTGTCTGCTCCGACGAAGTTTGTTCCACAGTCTGAGTAGAGGTTAGAAGGTATTCCTCTCCTTGAGGTGAACCGGCTGTAAGCCGCTAAGAATCCATCCGTTGAGTAGTCACTGACCAGTTCTAGATGAACAGCTGATGTTGAGAAGCACACAAAGATACAAATCCAGCATTTGTATGGTTTGGATCCACGATCCTTCCACGAGCTTATGGTGATTGGCCCGGCGTAATCGATCCCAGTGTGAGTGAAAGGTGATGATGGGATGACCCTGGCCATGGATAGTTGACATTTTAATATATGTGACTTGACCGGTGCTCTGCCTCCGATAATCCAAAATTCCTACCGAGTGTGTGCCAGAGTGAGTTGAGCGCCACCGTGTAAAGTTGAGAGATCAAAATTCCGAATGATCAGTGAGGTGAGTTGACTGCTCCGTGGTAAGATTGCTGGGTGTTTTGAGTGATGATCCATCTGAGTTTTTTGTAGCCGACCTCCTACTCTAATAATTCCTGATGAGTCTAGGTAAGCAGTCATCCTGTTGAAAACATGATTTCTTAGGACTTGAGAATTTTTCAGCATGATGAGTTCTGAGTGAAAATGAACTTGCTGAATCTTCTTGACCCAGAAGAGTTTTGCCTTGCTGATTAGATCAGTAGTGAGTTTCGACTCATGGTGAGTTTTACCTTTCGCCCTGAATCGATCACATGCGATCATTACCCATCCAGTGATTCTTATGAATTGAGTGAGTGACGAATAATGCTCGATGATGTTCCATACGGTGCTTGAGTTTGAATTGGCTGCGGTGAGTGTGACCTTGGCCCTTAATTCTGGAAGGTTGTTCTCTTGAATGGAGGTTGCTTGAGATGGCCAGGCTGAATCTTCCTTGCAGAGCCAACTTGGTCCGTGCCACCATAAATGGTGCTCTCTGAGTTGTGCAGTAAGTACTCCTCGCGAAGCGCAGTCTGCTGGATTTTCAGCTCCAGGCATATGTCTCCATTGAGCTGTTGGAATGAGTTCTTGAATTAAGGCGACTCTATTTCCAACGAAATCCTTCCATTTTGAGGGGTGTGAGCGTATCCATGTGAGTGCTACCCTTGCGTCTGTCCACAGATGAATTTGTGAAATTAGCAGACGTGACTTATCCAAAACGTGTTTTGCCAATTTCGTGAGTAGCACTGCCGCTCCTAATTCCAGTCGTGGAATTGACAGTCGTTTGAGTGGTGCCACTTTTGTCTTGGAGATGAGAAACGATGAAGTTGAGTGAGATGAGCGTGTTGTAGTCTTAATGTACAGAACTGCGGCCATTGCCTGTGGTGAAGCATCCGAGAAGCCATGAAGTTCCACGACTGAGTTTTCCTGAATTCCTAACCACCTTGGTATGGCGATTGTGTTCAAGTTTTTGAGATCTTCTCGAATGTTCAACCATTTTTTCACAATTGAGTTTGGCAGTGATTCGTCCCAAGAGAGCTTGTGAAGCCACAGTTCTTGCATGAGGATTTTTGATGTGATTATTACCGGTGAGATTATTCCGATGGGATCGTACAATTGAGATACTTCTGAAAGTATAATCCTTTTCGTTATCATCTCCTTGTGGGGCGGCAGAGTCATTCTGAAGGTGAGCTGATCCGAGTGTGGGAGCCATTTCATCCCGAGTATATTTGTAGCGCAATCATCTAGAGGTACAGCTTCTTCAGCTGCTGGCTCTTTGAGGAAGCCATGTGAGTTTGAATTCTATTTTGCTAATGGAAAACCGCCCGCCGTGCAGAGAGCGGTCAACTGCTTGGGCTTTTCGATGAGAATTTCCGTTGATGCAGCTCCACCGAAGATATCATCCACATACCTTCCAAAGAGTAGTGAGTCTACCGCAAGTGGATAATTGTCTCCTTCATCCTTGACCAGCTGAAGGAGTGTCCGAATTGCTAAGTACGGAGCTGCTCGTGTTCCATAGGTGACTGTAGTCAGCTGAAAGTGAGCGAGTTGACCCTTTGCATCTACCCACAAAATGCGTTGTAGATTCTAATCCTGAGGATGAACCTTAATCTGGCGATACATTTTAGTAATGTCAGTTGAGAATGGCTGAGTTCGAATCCATATGAGAACATCCACAATGTTAGGTGAGAGGTTGGGTCCAGTATGCATTATATCGTTGAGTGAGTTTCCATTTGTCGTGAGTGCTGAACCATTGAATACTGCTCTGAGTTTTGTTGTTAAACTGTCTTCTCGTAGTACTCCATGGTGAGGAAGATAGTAAGATGGTTTGACAGATATTTCCTGTTGAGGGATCTGCACCATGTGGCCCAATTTGCAGTATTCTTCCATAAATGCATAATACCTTTCCTTGTAGATGCTTTCTTGATTGCATTTGGTGAATATTCGTTTGAGGCACGCTTGAGCTTTTCCGAATGAATTTCCTAGTACTTCTGCTGAAGTTGTGAGAGGTAATCTGACTAGATATCGTCCATCAGTATCTCTCGTGTGAGTTTCAACAAAATGTTGTTCACACATTGCTTTTTCCTTGTTGAGTTTGACTGCAGAAGTTGAGGGTGACTCTTCTTGGACCCAAAAATGAGTGAGTAGTTCCTGCAAGCCTTCAGTGTTGAGTGAAGCCGTTGTTTGAAGTACTGTTTTGTGTTGAACAGCTGAGTTGAATGGACCTACTATGAGCCAGGCAAAGATTGATAATTGTGCAACTGCTTCAGTTACACTCCCCTTTATGAGATTAGGTTTCATAATTTGTCCATAATAATCAGCACCGATGAGTAAATCCACTGGTTGAGGTTTCCAAAAGGTAGGATCAGCCAAGTTTAATTTTTCCGTATGATTCCACGTGAGTTGCGCACATTGCTCTGATGGTAACATTGATGATACTTGGCGTATAATATGAGCAGTGATCCTAACCTTTAGATGGCTGTAGATGGGCCTTAGGTCTATTTGAACCTCTCCAAGTGATTGAGTTGAGTGCGTGCCTCCAATTCCATGAATCGGTATAGATGAGCATTGCCGTTTGAGTCTGAGTAGATCCACTGTATCCTTCGAAATGAATGATACTTCAGAACCTGAATCGATGAGTATTCTGAGTTTGTGAGATGTCACCGATGAGTCATACCATGCCAAAGTAGTTGCTAATAATGTTGAGTGAGTAGATGAGTGTGTCCGTTGAGTTTGGCCGTGATACGAGATGATTGCGCCTTTTTCTTATTGTTGAGTTGTGCCGGGTTCCGAGCTGCCTTGTGGTTTGTTGTCTGGGTAGCGTGATATGTGTATCATGGTGTGATGGCTATCGTTACATGTCTTACACCGGTACTGTGACTTACAGTTCTTGGCAGACTGCAAGCCCAGATAGTTGAAGCAGAGAGGCTTCTCAACGACAAACTTCCTCTGTTCTTGTTCAGAAAGGCGCTTGAACGTTGGGCACGCAACAATGAAATGAGGTGCTCCACAGTATGTGCACGGATGCTGTGAGATCCTGCTTGAGTGCGTAACCTTTGATGAGTTTGGCGGCTTGGCTTGAGAGACTTCAGGGCTTGAGCTTTGATGGGCCTTGACGACCTTTGAGGTTGGGATGATGATGGTTTGTGAGATCCGTCTGGTGTATCCGACGCAATCTCCAAAGCACGGACTCGAGCTATCAGAAAAGCTTCAAATTCCTCAAAAGTCGGCAGCTCAGTGATATTTGCTCGAGACGTCTCCCATGCTTCTCGAGTAGTCCTATCCAGCAGCCTCGCCATCCGATGCGCCAAGATATGATCTCCCAATTCTTCCTTTGGTACCAATATGTGGAGAGATTTCCGTATCTTGGACATTTCCATTACTAATGTGTTGAGTGATGCCGAGTTCTTATTTTGTGCTGCTGCCAAGTCTGCCAAACGATCCAGCTGATCATTGAGAAGGACCCGTTTGTTTTCATACCTCGCCACAAGAGTGTCCCATGCAGGCTTGAGTGATTCATCACAGAGAGTGAATCCTTCACTGAGTGTGAGTGGTACACCTGTAAGTGAACTACACAAGTAATGGAGCTTAGCGTAATCCTTGAGTCCTGCCCTTTTGAGTATTAATCCAGTAAAGAGCTCCTTGTAGGCTGTCCATTCAGTGTAAGTTCCGTTAAAAGTTGGCAGCTTGATCTCCGGCAACTTGCTGATCTGGAAGTGTTGAGTCTCACCGGTGCTTGGAGGTTGAGTGGTTTTATGTTGAGAATGCCATATTTGCTCCAACTTGCTGAGGTTAAATATTATTGAGTGGTACTGTTCGTGCAATGAGTCGTGGAAGTCCGAGCTGAAATAAGGATTGGTCACGAATGTTGCTGGACATGCATCCTCAATAAGTGCATGTTCTCTCCCGTAGAGTTCATAAATTTCCTCAGCATCCTTCCTTTGCGTCACCAAATTGTTCATGTGAACAGTGCCTTCCTTGTCCTCAACATAATTGGAAATCCGTTTCAGCTTCTGGAGTCTCACATATTGTGAGCTAACCTTGCAGATCAACGAAGCAGGCACATTCATCGGAGACTTTGAGCGAGTCCCCTTTGTTGAGTTGTCCGATACAGTCAAACCAGGTGGCAACAAGGGCATGAAGGACTTGGTGGTGGTGGTAGATCTGCTAGCAGTGCTCTGGAGCTTGTCGTCAACAGTTGATTGTTGAGCCCCTTCCTCCTGCTTGTTTGAGTTGTCCTCGTTGTCTGAGCTGTGGACGGATTCCACCTTCTTCTCCTTGTCGTCAGCCATTGTGAGATTCTGTGAGATTATCAAGAATGAGTATGTTTTCGCTGGCTCTATTACACACCACAGCATGATTATCCGGCTCGAAGAACCAAAATGTTTGAGAAAGCCATAGTTATAGTCATATGAGTACATGCTGTGGGTGTTGAAATAAATTTGAGTCACACACATAAGTAAATAAAACTTCAATATATTATATCAGTTCTAAGTCGCATCATAAATACATTCTGGTTTATAAATTACAAAGTTCAAAATCTAATAACAACTACAAATAATTTTCAATAGTTAATATCAGTTTATAACGGAGTTTAAATTTCATTAATTCTAATAATAATTAACAGCAGTTAACAATGATTCTAAAGATTCGCATTCAAGTAATAATCTGAGTTGAAATGATTTTTGTTCGAATGATATAAATGAGTGAATCTTAATAAGTAGTGTGTATGCAGTAACAATTGAGTAATAAGTACTTAGACGAATGTAGTTGCAATCTCTCACTGGAGACGACTAACCTGTGTCGCACAATGAGTTTGGCCAAATTTGAGTATATCCGTTAAATGATATATATTCAATGAGTGATGCTAATGACTCTTGCTAATTCCAATGAGTGAGTGAAACGCTTGCCTTGACTCTGCCGCAACTCGCTGCTGATGGTAGAAGGTGCTGCTGGTTGAGTACATAATTCAATATTATTGACTTAATTGTGACCCATAATTGAGCGCACACGATTAGGTAATTATTGATCCAATCGTGTGTGTGAGAATTCCGCCAGGCAAGAGTGTAATGAGTTTGTCTGTGTCCGCGCACGTGCTTAGTCACTGTGTAATTTTTGAGGTTACCTTGCACGAGTGCTGCAGATAAACTGCAACTGTGAGTTTCTCCAGCGATGTGGCCAAAGCAAGGAGATGAGTTTTCCTTGATGAGTAGAGCCAGAGATGAGAAGAGCGAGTGAAACAGATGACTAGAGCCGATGAGAATGCTGAGAAAATCCGATGGAGAATTGCAGTGTAATTGCCGACCGGTGTTACCTCGTGGCGAGCTAGATGCAGAGAGAGCGAGGCCTTGAACCACTTCCTTCTTCTCGGCCTCCACCTTGTTACCGCGATAATCAAATCAATCACACTCTCACATTAACATATTGCATGTGAGAGAGCGAGAGAGATGGATCTATCACGTATAACTTGAGGAGTCAGTGTAGCGTCTCAGCTTTTCCGCCGAGACACCACGAGGTGCTGCCGCGCCGCGGCGACGCAATTAGTGGAGCCGTTCCGCGAGAACGCGCGGGAATTCAAACTTACTGAATTCCCAAACAGAAATAAGCATCAGAAAATTAAAAATCAAAATAATGTTGTGATCAATTTTGTTTAATCACTATAACATAAATAACTAAAGTAGGCGTAGCTCACCCCTTCTATGTGTTTTTTTAAACCTCGAAACAGGTCAACTATAATTTTTAATTTTCTTTACATCATGGCATTTTTTAATAAAATATGGTTCGTCAAAACTTTGTTATTTTAAAAACAGGGTGAAAAAAATTATATTTACCTCCATAATAATAGGGGTGCAACCCCTTATCATTAAAACAGTGTCCAAATACTCGTCTTTTTATAAGAAACAAATAGGTGTTGGTTTCATTAAAAAATTCCGATTCCATCTCGAGATATTAAAAAAAAAACTGTTTTTGAGTAAAAAAATGAATGAACTTGGATTTTAACCAAAAATTACAAAAACTTGGAATTTTCAATGTTGTATAACTTTTTTATTTATTCAAATATCACCCCCAAATGTCTTTCTCCACAGATAAATAAAAATACGTGTCAAATATTTTTCGATACTCTAACTAGTTGCAAAGTTTCATGAAAATCGAAGGCAGACACTAACAAAAAGGTGATTAATTAGATTAGGGGTAATTCACCCCGTCAACGTGTTTTTATTTTTAAATCTCGAAACAGGTCAACTATAATTTTCAATTTTCTTTATACCATGGCAATTTTCAATCAAATTTAGCTCATTAAAACATTTTTATATCAAAAATACAACGGAAAATATATTTATCCTTATAAAAAATAAGGAATGCAACCCCCCAGCATTAAAACTGTGCCGAAAAATTCGACTTTTCATAAGAAACAAATAGGTGTTGGTTTCATTAAAAAATTCCGATTCCATCTTGAGATATTAAAAAAAAGAACGGTTTTTGGGGGTGAACTTTAAGAGCGGTTTTCACCCCTGAGATATGTTTTTCTGCAGATAAAAAAAAATATCTGTCGTATATTTTTTCACACTCTACTCATATGTGACGTTTCATGAAAATCGGAGGCGGACACCAAGTATCCTTTCCTTGTGAATTCTTTTCGGGAGACGAAGAGAATAGTCTGTCCGACGAAAATCGGTCGAGTCACTTCCGAGATATAGAGTTCACACACACACACACACACACACACACACACACACACACACACACACACACACACACACACACACACACACACACACACACACACACACACACACACACACACACACACACACACACCCACACACACACACACACACACACACACACACACACACACACACACACACACACACACACACACACACACACACACACACACACACACACACACACACACACACACACACACACACACACACACACACACACACACACACACACACACAAACACACACGCACACATACACACACGCACGCACACACACACACACACACACACACACACACGCACGCATGCACGCACGCACAAAAATAAGTATAATGTTATTATTCAGGACTCCTCTAGGTTTTCTGCAATAAAAGTGGGTAAGGGCGGCCCTACGCGCCGCCATTGTCTACGATACACAATTTCCCTTAGGTTACTGTGGCTTACGTGACTTTCGGAGCGACGCCTGCGGCGCCCACTTCCAGTTCCGCAGTATTTTACGTTGATTTCGGAAAAATTTTGCGGGAAAAACCGTTGTGAAAGTGACGATGTCAATATTTTAAAATCGCTTAAAACTCGTTTACTTTTAATTTTTTTATGAAAAAAATATGCTCCTCAAATTTTAGGTTGATATTTGCATCAATAAAAAAGTTATACAACATTGAAAATTCAAAGTTTTTGTCATTTTTGGTTAAAATCCAAGTTTATTCATTTTTTTACTCAAAATCTTGTAACTTTTTATATAGAACATTGATTAGGAAAAAATTTGCATTTTATTTGTAAAATACACCAGTATTTTTTGTATGACACACACACACACACACACATACACACACACACACACACGCACGCACGCACGCACGCACACACACACACATCCACGAAAAAAATGTTCCTTAAAATGAACAAATATTGACATATATCGCCTTAAAACATCTTTTTGAACATTTTTCGTCTCGAAAATTTTTTTCACCGTTACAAAGCTTCCTCTATGAGGAAGCAAAATATTGGTAGTTATTAATTTCGTGAACATTTAAAAAAATGTATCAAATAATGATAACAAATTTTGCATTAAATTGTCATTGAAAGAAAAAAATTTCATCAATTGGAAAACCCCTTTGATGCTCTCTGAGTTACTTTTGAAGCTGTGTACAAAATTTCAAGTCGATTCTTCGAAAACTTTTTGAGTTATGAATCCGGCAAGTTCAAAAAACGTGGTTTTGAGAAAGAGGCGTTTAAAGTTTTGGTTCCACACATACAACGCGCTGTGAGTGGTTGCGCGCTTCCTAAAAAAAACCGCTGCCAATTCATTGGCACGTAGATTCCTCAAACTTAGTTTATTGATCCCTTTAATTAATTTTTACTTCTAATTTTTTTAATTTAATACTTTATCTTGTACGGTTAGACTAACTAGGAGAGGGTCATGGGTTCGGATTCAGCCTAAACTGTGCGTTATATCTTTTTTCGTAATGGACCGATTTTTTTGGGCAACGAACTTGATCTGAAGATATATAAAAGCTACATCTGTACCAAATTTCAGGACGCTTCGATAATTTTTGCTCTAGTTATCGTGCAACAACGAAAACGCAAATTTTTTCTAAAATAATTCTTTTCTAAAAAACAAATGAAGATCATCTCTTGAAATTTTAACCAAATATAGTCTTCTATAAGTTTAAGAAGTGGTTAAAATTTTAAGTCGATAAATCAAGTAATCTCTGAGAAAATGCGATTCAAAAATTTTTAAAAAAATTTTTAATCTCAAATATCTTTTTTCGTAATGGACCGATTTTTTTGGGCAACCAACTCGATCTTAAGGTATATAAAAGCTACATCTGTGCCAAATTTTAGGATGATTGGATAATTTTTGCTCTAGTTATCGTGCGACAGCGAAAACGCAAATTTTTTCTAAAATAATTTTTTTCTAAAAAACAAATGAAGATAATCTCTTGAAATTTTAACCACATATAGTCTCCAATTAGTGTAATAACTGTTTATTTATTTCATGTCAATAAATAAATTATTTTTTGAGAAATTAATTTATGAAATATAAAAAAGTTTCCCTTAATAACAATTGATAGAGTGAAGATATTTTAAATTTTAAAAAAGGAAAATATAGGTAATTAAATACCTTTAAAGAAAAGTTTATTATATTATGTAATAATGACTGTAAGATATGAAAAAATCAAAAAAACTAAAAATTCAAAATCGTTTTCTGGTTATAAAACAAAAGAAAATCAATAAAAACTCAAATCCATCAGGGTACCTTTCTTTTCCCGCGAGACAAAGAGAATAAGCTTTACCGGACGAAAATCGGTCGATTCGTTTCAGAGATACGAAGAGTTCAAACACACACACACACACACACACACACACACACACACACACACACACACACACACACACACACACACACACACACACACACACACACACACACACACACACACACACACCCACACACACACACACACACACACACAGACACACACATCCACGAAAACAAAAATGATCAAAATCAACTTATACACATATATCGCCTTCAAACATCTTTTTGAACATTTTTTTTTTCGAAAATTTTTTTCACCGTTACAAAGCTTCCTCTATGAGGAAGCAAAATGTGTTCCCAATTTTCCCCCAACCTAAAACTTTTTTCTCGCATTCATTAATAATAAAACATAGATAAAGAAAAAAAATCAATTTTTCCAAAATTCTATAGTGGTGTACCCTTTTAGAAAGTTACGGGAACAATATTCCAACGTTCCCGTAACCTTCCTGAAAGCTTCGTGTAATAGTTAACGAGCCCACATTCAAAATCTTGTTTGTAATATTCCAATAATCTAACGGGAAGATTTTGTAAAACCTTTAAGTGGAAGTTTACTTACCCGTTCCAAAGCACTATTGATGTAGGCGTTTTGGAATCTTTGTAAAAAATATTTCATTAACAATGTTTACAGTTATCATTCATGAAAGTTTTTCTGAATGATTAGTGCAATATTCCCTGGAATAATTCTGGAATCTGTGTGGTAAGCTTTCTGTAAGCTTCTTAGTCAGTGTAACAATTCTATCTTTTAATAAGCTCACTGAAATTTTTCTGTTGCCTTTTACGGCCTTTTCGGTAATGGTTTCTGGAGTATCACATGTAAGGTTTTTGTAACGTCCCTAAAAGCTTCGTGTAATATTTCACGATCACAAATTTGAAGTCTTGTTTGTAATTTTATATTGATCTGACAGGAAGCTTTCGTGAAACCTGTTGTAATATGGTAAATATTATATCTAGATCTAATGTATGGTACTAGTGGCGCCACCTATTCGCACTTTGGAGGTGCGGCCTACTCGAGGCGACCGAGCGCCGTGCGCACACTTTTCTCGCTTATCGACCGTCATGGAGTACGAACGTACGAACAACGTGTAATAGTTAAATCCGCTATTAAACTATATTAGTATTAAACAAAGTTAACTCTGCATCAACATTTATTTCCACGCCCTCAAAAACAATTATATCAACATGGTAGTAGGTGCCTGATTGGTAAGCGATTGCAAATTTATTATCTTCTATATGGACTTACGAGTCCTATAGAGATAATGGGAGGAAATAAAACCAAGTGAGGTTAGAAAAGCCACGTGAAAATTAACGGTAGTTTATAAAAATGAAAATAAAACGCGCGTATTAAGATTCAACAATGGAATAAAAGTGAATTAAAGAAAAATTGAAAGTTATTTAGCAAAACGGAGAAATAAAGGAAAAAACGTGGTCAGAAATACTCAATGTTTAAAGTGAAAGATAATCAGTTTGGAAAACTGGAAAGCGAAAAATATATGCATGAACAGAGAATAAAAATTGTTAGCTACCGAACCGCAAAATGATTTTTCAAAAATAATATGAAAGGCGAGAAAAAGCCAGTGAGAGAACACGAAAGTGAAAGAAAAGGAATTGTTTTCAATACTCAAATAAGAAATTTGGTTCGAAAAGTGTTTTTACAAGAACTAAAGAAAATCATTATTTTGAAAACTGAAGTGTATAAAAATATAAGTGTCAAAGAAATAGAAATGGCGAGACAAGCGAAAATCGAAGACATTACGATACCTGTTTTTGATTGTGTAAACTACAGTAGTTGGAAGATAAGATTAATGATATTATTAGAATATAAAGAATGCAAAGAAAAGCAGAAAGACAACGAAGTACGAATGATAAAGAAGATGAATGGAAGAAAAATTATTTAAAGGCGAGGACAATACTAATAAAGTACATTTTCGGACAAACAACTAGAGTTCATCGGAGAGTGTACTACAGCATACGAAATGATTAAAAAACTTGACAAGATGTACTTGACGCAATCCACGTCACTACAAATAATATGCAGAGGAAAAGTTGAAGAAATCAAGTTGAAGAATTGTGAGCAAGTAGACGACTTCTTTGCAGAGTTCGAGAAGACAGTCAACGATTTCAAAGCAGCTGGTGGAAAATTGGAGGAGACAGAGAAGATGAGGTATTTGATCCGAGCATTACCGCTCAGTTACAGCTATATAGGAGACTTCATCGACGTCATACTCGAGGAACAAAGGACGATTGATTATGTTAAATCAAAAATTAAAGCGAAAAACTTATCAAAAAATGATTCTGATAAAAAGAGTAATGTAAGTACTTTCACAGCAAAATTCGAAGGGAAATGTTTTTCGTGCGGAAAAGCTGGCCACCGACAAAAGGATTGTTGGTGTCAAGGAGGCCAACAAGGAAGCCGAGGCAGAGGTGCTCAACGAGGTCGCCCCAACTACGAGAGGCAACAGCCGAGGCAGAGGTGCTCAACCCAGCAGAGGTCGAGGCACAGACATGTATTCGAGCCAACCCAGAGGCGAGACGCCAACGCAGCGGCAAACGACTAGCTCAACAGAAGCTGAGACGCCGACAGCCTGGTCAACTCAACTAGTAAACCCGAAACTTAATCAGGTAACAGGATGCGAAACTCGAGAAAATTGTAACGAGTTAATTTAGCTATTAGACAGTGGTTCTACGGATCACATTGTTCAGAGTGATAAATTCTTTAACAAATGCGTTAAATTGAAAGAACCTATAAGTGTTAAATTACCAGACGGAAAACTGTTACAGGCGACAAACGTAGGTAGTATAAAATTGCAATTCAAAAACTACTATAACATAGCAGATATTGATTTAAATAATGTTTACTTTGTAAAAGGAATTAAACAAAATTTGTTAAGTTTCTCTAAAATCACAAAGACTTGCACTATAGTAGCTAGAGACGAAAATGCAAAAATTTATAATCAATCGAGAAAGTTATTAGTTGTTGCACATAAAAAGGAAAATTTATACTATATGAAAAGTTATGTAAACAAAAGTATAATTGATGAAGCATGTGTAAATGCAGTAACGTTAACTGACAAAGAAAAGTGGCATAGGGCATTAGGTCATGTAAATTTCCAATATTTAAATAAATTAGTTAATGATAAATTAGTAGTAGGTTTGCCAAATATAGATATGAAATGTGCAAATTGTATCGAGAGCAAAATGGCCAACGTACCTTTCAAAAATAACAGATCAAAGATTAAAGAAATTTAGGAATTGATTCATATCAATGATTTGAATGGACCACATAACACTGTAGGGTATGGAGGTGAAAAATATTTCTTAACCTTTATTGATGATTTCAGTAAATGTACTAGGATCTTTTGTATTAAAAATAAGTCAGAAACTGCGAGTTGTTTTACAGAATTCGTTAACCAAGTAGAAAATATTTTCAATAAAATGATAAATAAATTACAATGCGATAACGGAAAGGAATACTTAAACAAAGAAATTTATGATTTTATTAGAATCAAAGGAATTCAATTATTACCGTGTCCACCCTACGTCCATGAATTAAATGGAGTAGCGGAGAGATGCAATAGGTCTGCTATGGATATTGGTAGATGTTTAATGAGAGAGGCTAGAATACACAGACGGTACTGGCCAGAAATTATGAAAACTGTCACTTATTTAAAAAATAGAACTATTGCAAACACACATGAAAACAAAACTCTATATGAAATATTTTTTAATAAAAAACCTAATGTAGGACATTTAAAAATTTACGAGAGTAGAGTCTGTTAGAGTTCCAGAAGTTTTAAGAAAAAGTAAATGGGACAATAAAGCTGAATTAGGAATTTTAGTAAGATATACTGAAAATGGCTATAGAGTTCTAGTAAATAATAGAATTATTAATGCTAGACATGTACAAGTAGTAGAAGAGAATGTAAAATTAATTTGTTTGGAAAAAGATGACGATGAAAAGGATAGAGAGGTTAGTGATAGTGAATCAGTGGAAGAAAATTATGAAATTGTTACTGAGCCTAATGAATATGAAACTAATGTAAACGTTCAATTGCCTTTTACTTCGACTTTCGAGTCAAGTAAAGGTAAACAATCTAATTCCAATAATGTGATTAAAAATCAGGTAAATGATAGCTCAAACGATGTCAATAATGAAAATGTTAAAGACCCGCTAAGTACTAGTCAGGAAAACTTAACAGTTCAAAGAAGGTCGAACAGAAAGAAAAGTCCTGTGAATAGATTTGGAAACCCAGTTTCACATTTTGTTTACGTAAATTATGTAAATGCGAATACTCCTAATACGTTTGAGGAGGCTTTAAACTCTAAGGATTGTAAAGAGTGGCAAAAAGCAATGAATTCAGAAATAGAAAGTTTAGTTAAAAATAATACGTCGACAATTGTAGACAGACCTCAAGATAAAGAAATTATTGATGTTAAATGGATTTATGAAAGGAAAAATGATAATACCTATAAAGCTAGATTAGTTGTTAGAGGTTTTCAACAGAAAGAGTATATTGAAAATGTTTATTCACCAGTAGGCAAAATGCAAACGTTAAAAATTTTGTTATCTCACTGTTGCAAAAAACAATTATTTATAGAACAGATGGATGTAGAAACCGCGTTCTTGAATGGAAATGTAAGATCTGAAGTGTATGTTAATGTACCTAAAGGTTTTAAAATTGAGAAAAAAAAGTGCTTAAATTAAAAAAGGCTCTATATGGACTAAGGGAAAGCCCCAAGAGCTTGGTATGAGTGTTTTAATCATCATGTAAAGAAACTAAACTTCGAAAGAAGTAATTATGATTACTGTCTGTATGTAAACAATTCTGGCAAAGATCCAATATATATTTTAGTGTTTGTTGATGATTTATTAATATGCTGCAAAGATAAAAATAAAATTAATGAGGTCAAGAAAAGTTTAATGCAAAGATTTATAATGAAAGATCTTGGAAAAATTAGTCAATATGTTGGAATAGATATTAATTATAGTAGTGATAGAAGCAAGATGACTTTAAGTCAAACAAAATATACTGAATCTTTGGCCAAGAAGTATGATTTAGAAAATGCAAAATTGCATGATACTCCAATGGAAACGAATTTAAAGTTAGAACAAGCAAGCGAAGTAGATGAGCTAATCAAGTATCGAAATTTAATAGGAGAATTATTATATATTAGCACAGGCACGAGACCAGACATTTCATATAGCGACAATTATCTAAGTAGATACCAAAGTTGTTACGGCGAAACATACTTCAAGCTTGCAATGAGAATATTGAAATACTTAGTAAAGACGAAAGATCTAAAATTAACTTATTATTGTAATTTAGAAAGTGATACACTAGATTGTATGGTGGACTCCGATTATGCAGGAGATAGTTTAGTTAGAAAATCGACAACTGGTTTTGTGATAAGATTGTTCGGAAATTTAATTTATTGGAAAACACATAAACAAAGTAGGGCAACAAAATGTTCAACTTTTGCTGAGTACACGGCTATGTCTGAAGCAGTAACAGAAATATTGTTTATTAGAAATTTATTGACTGAATCATTTGATGTAAATTTCGAAAACGCGATAAAAATGTATGAAGACAATTCAGGAGCAATTGCGATTGCTAAGTTTGGGAATTTCACCAAGAATTCGAAACATATAGAAGTACAGTATCATTACATAAATGAAAATTACGAAAATGGTATTATTGATATTGTAAAAATCGATTCGCAGAATAATTTAGCTCACATGTTGACAAAAAGTTTAGATGAATCAAAGTTTATTATAAATAGAAAAGCATTAAGATTAATATAAGATTATAAGCAAAATTTGAACAAATCGAATATAAATGTAAACAGAAGTCAAATGAAATAAATATGTTTGAAAATACGTATGTTACAGTCTAGAGTATAAATTTAAGGAGGCGTGTTGTAATATGGTAAATATTATATCTAGATCTAATATATGATACTAGTGGCGCCACATATTCGTCTTTTGGAGGTGCGGCCTACTCGAGGCGAGCTAGCGCCGTGCGCACACTTCTCTCTCGCTTGTCGATCGTCATAGAGTACGAATGTACGAACAACGTGTAATAGTTAAATCCGTTATTAAACTATATTAGTATTAAACAAAGTTAACTCTGCATCAACATTTATTTCCACGCCCTCAAAAACAATTATATCAGCAAAACCTTTCAGTGAAATTTTACAAAAAGTGGCACAGCCATTTTATTATAGGCGTTCACACTATATGTCAAAAATGATTTAGTAATATTTATCGTAATCTTACATGAAACGTTTTCTCAATGTTTAGTGCAATATTCTCTGAAATAATTCTGGAATCTGTTTTGTAAACTTCCCGCAAGCTTTTCACTCAGTATAACAATTATGTCTTCTAAGAAGCTTACTTTAATATTTCAGTGGCCTGTTACGGAAGGTTGCGGTAATGGTTTCTGGAGTATTCCATGTAAGACTCCTGTAACCTTCCTGAAGGCTTTGATGTAATATTTTACGGTTACACATTTGACATCTTGTTTCTAATATTCCGATAACCTTGCGGGAAGCTTGCAAGAAACATTTTAGTGTAATCTTACTGAAAGTTTCAGTGATCTTGCAAAAGAATTATGAGAACCTTACGTTGTAATATTTCATGAATATGTCGTTTGGAAGCTTCCATGCTATGTGGGATTTGTTTTGTTGATTCCGCTAAACTTAAAGGAATTTTTTGTGGAAACTTGCCAGGTAAGAAATTGGACTGGAACCTTCCGAATCTTTTCGCATTATTTTTCAGTAATCTTTCAATCATGCTTACTGCAATCTTTCATGAAAGGTTCCATTTATCTTCGCTGAAGTATTTGTAAATAATTTTTAAAAGTTTTTTCGAAGAATTACAATCATTGTCTTAGTTGGTTAGATGTAGCGAATGGTAAGTTGAATTATAGTTGTAAAAATTGAAGCTGATGATCAATACTACCAGGGTTTGTTAATAAATAACACAGAAAATTTTTTTACGACGTTTCGAACATTTTTATAAGTCCTTCTTCAGGTTCTAAACACATACAAAAATATACAAAATTATATAAAAACTGTTTTTTTACAATTCACAAACTTACAGATTATACTCGCAACAATAATTAAAACTTACAATGAAACGTGTAGTCAATTAGTTCTAATGCGGAAAGTGTTCCGTGCGTCAATGCTTACAATTTTGAAAATTCATCCTTTTTATACAATAAAATTACGCATATGTGTGTGTGTGTGTGTGTGTGTGTGTGTGTGTGTGTGTGTGTGTGTGTGTGTGTGTGTGTGTGTGTGTGTGTGTGTGTGTGTGTGTGTGTGTGTGTG
This sequence comes from Torymus aiolomorphi, assembly GCA_036365515.1. Lineage (NCBI taxonomy): Eukaryota > Metazoa > Arthropoda > Insecta > Hymenoptera > Torymidae > Torymus > Torymus aiolomorphi. The sequence goes on along the minus strand of CM070877.1, from coordinate 78,990,673 downwards.
TGTGTGTGTGTGTGTGTGTGTGTGTGTGTGTGTGTGTGTGTGATGTAAGGAAGACGCGTACAAATGGTGGGGATGCGGTAGACAATTGAGAAGCGACACAGCGGGTGTGGTATCAGGACAGCACGTATTAGTAGAGGGGGCACCCCAAAAACCAATGCTATAATGCTCTCGACTTCCTTCATACACCAAGGTGAGAGTGATAACTCTACATCGACATGCTCTCCTAGTCTCACTCGCTTGCTACCTTCGGTGATCATACTCTTGTATACACATGAATTGACAATTTTTTATTAGTGTAGTATATTCCTTATTGTTAGATAAACTATTAATTTCAAATTGTTTATTCATATATTTTACTTATGTGTGTATGAATACGGCTTCGGAAAACAATCTTTTTCCTCTATTAATTTCTGTATCAAGAATTTGCACATTATTAAAATCTATCATATGATTATTGTTTTTAGTATGTAAATATAATGAAGAATTGTCATCTTTCATGGTGTATTTTTTAGAATGTTCTTTGAGTCGCACATTTAATCGTCTACCTGTCTGGCCAACGTACGAAGCCTCACAATCTTTGCACTTAATTTTATAAACAACGTTAGCTTTATCACAGATTTTTGTCTTATCCTTACCTAATTTAATAATATTGTTAAGTTTATTCTTAGTACTATAGATAATATTTGTATTGTGTTGTTTGAACAAAATGTTCATAGATCTTTCTAATTCTTTCACATATGGGAGCGTAATAAACATTTTTTTGTTTTTCTCATTCCATATATTGTTATTATTGCTTCTTAATTTTTTTAAACGTTTTTTTATGTAAAATTCAGATAATTCAGGTGGATAATTATTATATCGTAATAGTTCTTTGATAAAAGTTATATTTTTGTTGTGAAAACTGTAATGTGATAATTTAAATGCTCGGTCAACTAAACTACAAATAATGGCTATTTTATTGCAATGGGGATGTTGTGATAAATAATTTAGATATCTTCCGGAAAAGGTTTGTTTATGGTACCAATCTGTGATAATGCGTTGTTGATCATTAATAAGTATTTTAATATCGAGAAAACTAATACAATTGTTTTGTGGCAGTTCCACCGTAAACTGTAGGTTTTGATCATAGGAATTAAAAATATTTACAGTGTGTTCAATCGTGTCTTTTTGTATACATAAAATAATGTCGTCAACATAACGGAAATAAAACAGAGGTTTCCTATTAAGATTATTTAACGACTGAATCTCCAAATCTTCCATGACAATGTCTGCCAAGATGGGGCTGATGGGATTACCCATAGCTGAACCAAAAATTTATTGATAGAATTTTTGTATGCAAAAAGACACGATTTAACACACTGTAAATATTTTTAATTCCTATGAATCCCACTATTTGTACGCGTCTTCCTTACATCACACACACACATATGCGCAATTTTATTGTATAAAAAGGATGAATTTTCAAAATTGCAAGCATTGACGCACGGAACACTTGCCGCATTAGAACTAATTGACTACACGTTTCATTGTAAGTTTTAATTATTGTTGCGAGTATAATCTGTAAGTTTGTGAATTGTAAAAAGCAGTTTTTATATAATTTTGTATATTTTTGTATGTGTTTAGAACCTGAAGAGGGACTTATAAAAATGTCCGAAACGTCGTAAAAAAATTTTCTGTGTTATTTATTAACAAACCCTGGTAGTATTGGTCATCAGCTTCAATTCTTACAATCATTGTCTTAGTTCAATCTTTCAGTAAACTTACTGTAACCTTTCTGGTTACCTATCATTAAAAGATTCCAGTATGGAGTACCCAGTACTGAGCAGCATAGTTGGAATCTATTTTGTTGATTCCGCGAAACTCGTGGGAAACTTTCGTGAAAGCTTGCAAGGTAATGCTACTGAGAAATTTCGCTGGAACCTTCTTATAAACCTTCTTCTTATCTTTTATTCATGTTTACTGCAATCTTTCATGAAAGGTTCCATTTATGTTGAGTGGAACCTTTCTTAAAAGTATTTTTATATCGTTATGAAAAGTTTTTGGAAGATGTACGATCAATAATACAGTTAAATCTTTCAGTAAGCTTACTTAAACCTTACTATTTACCTTCCTTAAAAGATTCCAGTAATGATTCTTAGAATGTTTCATGTAAGTTTCCGGTAACCTTTCAAAGCCTTTGATGTTACCGAGTTCCATAGTTGGACTCTTTTGGTCGATTCCGCGAAACTCAGAGGAAGCTTTCGTGCAGTATGCAAGATATCGCTACTGAGAAACTACGCTAGAACCTTCCGCATCTTTTCGCATTATTTTTCAATAATCTTTGATTCGTGCTTACTGCAATCTTTTGTGAAAGGTTACATTTATGTTTAGTGGAATCTTCTCTGAAAGTTTTCAGAAATCGTTTTCATATCTTTTCGGAAGATTCAAGATCGGTGTTACAGTTCAATCTTTCAGTAAGCTTACTTGAACCTTTCTATTTATCTTTGATGGAAGATTCCCGTATCGATTCTGAGAAGGTTTCATGTAAGGTTCCGAGAATGTTCATGGAATGTTCCGCGAGTCTCATAGTTGGAATCTTTTTTGCATATTCCGTTAAACTTACGAAAAGCTTTCGTGAAACATTTCCAGGTATTGCTACTGACAGGTTCCGCCGGAACCTTCCCTTAAGCTTTACGCATTATTATTCAGTAACCTTTTGTTCATGCTTACTGCAATCTTTCATGAAAGGTTCTATTTATGTTTAATGGAATCTTTACTGCAAGGATTTGGGAATCACTTTTGCAGTTTTAGCGTAAGGTTTCAACAAAGATAATAGTGTAATCTTCCCACAAGCTTGCCGTAATATTGCTGTTTCTTTTCGTGAAAGATTCCTGTATTGACCCCTGCAAGGTTTTGGGAATCTCTTTTGCAATCTTCGCGTAAGCCTTCAACAAAGATAACAGTGTAATCTTTCTAAAAACTTACTGTAATATTGCTCTTTCCTTTCGTGAAAGATTCTTGTACGAGTATTGATTCCTGGAATATTTCACGTAAGATTCCCGTAAGCTTTCCAGAAGCTTTCATGTAATATTCGTCGAAAGGACATTTGGCAATCTTGATTGTAATATTGCTTTAACCTTCCGGAACGCTTACAAGAAAGCTTACAATGGAATCTATCTGAAAGTTTCAGTTATCTTTTAAAAAGTTTGAGGAAAGCTTCCATTGGAATATTTCTTTAATCTTTCACTGGGAAGCCTTCATGCTATGTGGGATAATATACAATTCTTCTACTCCTCAATACATTCTGATTATACATTTATATTCTTCTAAAAATTTTTCCAACGAATTATTTCTGACTGTACATTTGTATCCTTCCAAAAGTTTTTCTAAAGGATTTGCTTCTGACTATACATTTGTATTCTTCTAAAAGTTTTTCCACAGGAATTGCTTCTGACTATACATTTGTATCCTTCTAAAAGTTTTTCCAAAGGAATTGCTTCTGACCATACATTTGTATCCTTCTAAAAATTTTCCAAAAGGAATTGCTTTTGACTGTACATTTATATCCTTCTAAAAATTTTTCTAACAGAAAAAGTGGTTATGTGGGGCTATTGTTGAAGGATGCCACTTTAAATAAAAATCCAACGCGTCCATTAACGGTACCTCCAGGGTGACGTGGCGTGGAAAAAACTGTATTTCGTTTCAATTATAATTTTTTTTGCTTCCCATTATTAAATTTTACATAATATTTACATTTTTAATTTTACAAATTTTGTATAAAAACTATGAGAATGTCCTATTTTATTACATAGTTCAGGGGATATTGGGAGGGGGGGTTGAGGGGCGTTAAGAGGGGGTGAGGAGGGAGCGAGGGGGCGCTGAGGAGGGGCTATATGATAACATTCATCTATATAATATAGGAAGATATATTTACGTATATTATATAGATGTTAGCGGTGTTTATGAACATCCCCCCTCCGCCCCCTCAAAATAAGGTAAAAATCAGCGTATTTCTATGATTCTTTTTATATTAAAATAGCCTCTAAGCTCCCCCAGACCCCCCCCCCCCCCATGCCTACCTTTTTCTTTAATCGTAGTTAGCATCTCAGTCCACATGCGACATCTTTTTTTTTCTCACACCACACGTAAAGTACTGTGTTTACACCCGGATAAATTCGAAAAAAGCTTAGTTATTTCTCAGAATTGGAATACAAGTGTTTCTGAAGTCGCTGATCACGACTTTGCTGTCAGAGTTTCGAAGTTCAAAATGGCGAATCCAATATGGCGGTTACAAATTCGAAAAAAGTTTAGCTTTTGTTTAATTTTGGTATACAGGGATTTTCGCGGTCGCTGATCAATTTTTTCTATTAGACTCTCAAAATACAAAATGCCTGTCAAAAATTTTCGAAAGAAGCTTAGATTTTGTTTAAAGTTTGTATACGGGAGTTTTCGAGGTCGCTGATCACGATTTTGTCATCGAACTTTCAAAATTCTTAATGGTGGATCCAATATGGTGGTAAAAAAAACGCAAAAACCTTAGGTTTTTCTCAAAATTGGAATTCAGAGGTTTCGAAGTGGCTGATCACAATTTTGCTATTAGACTTCCGAAATTCAAAATGCCGGTAAAATATTCGAAAAGAGCTTAATTTGGCTTAAAGTTTGTATACGGAAGTTTTCGAGGTGGCTGATCACGATTTTGCTATCAGACTTTCAAAATTGTTAATGGCGGATCCAATATGGTGTTTGGAAATTCGAAAAAAGCTTAGGTTTTTCTCAAAATTAGAATACAAAGGTTTCGAAGTAGCTGATGACGATTTTGCTACAATACTTTGTAAATTCAAAATGACGGATCCAATTTGACGGTTAAAAGTTTGGAAAAAGCTTAGATTCTGCTGAAAATTAGTATACAGGGATATTCAAGGTCGCTGATCAATATTTTGCTATTAGACCATCGAAAATGAAAATGGTGGATCCAATATGGCGGTTAAAATTTCGGAGGAAGTTTAGATTTCGTTCAAAATCGGTATACAGACGATTTCGAGGTGGCTGATCACGATCCTGTTATCAGACTTCCGAAATTCAAAATGGTGGTAACAAATTCGAAAAGAGCTTAGATTTTATTTAAATTTGGTATACAGGGGTTTTCGAGGTCGCTGATCAATTTTTTCTATTAGACTCTCGAAATACAAAATGGCGGATCTAATATGGCTGCCAAAAATTTTCGAAGAAAGCTTAGATTTTGCTTAAAGTTTGTATACGGGAGTTTCCGAGGTCGCTGATCACGATTTTGTCATCAGACTTTCAAAATTCTTAATGGCAGATCCAATACAGTGTTTAAAAATTCGCAAAAAACTTAGGTTTTTCTCAAAATTGGAATTCGGAGATTTCGAAGACGCTGATCACGATTTTGCTCTCAGACTTTCGACATTCAAAATGGCTCATCCAATATGGTGGTTGAAAGTGCGAAAAAAGCTTAGATTTAGCTCAAAATTGTAACACATGTATTTACGTGGTCGCTGTTCACGTTCTTGCTATCAGACTTTCGAAATTCAAAATAGTGGTATCAAGTTCGAAGGAAGCTTAAATTTTGCTTAAAATTTGTATGCAGTGGTTTTCGAGGTCGCTAATCAGAATCTTACCATAAGACTTTCGAAATTTAGAATGGCGGATCCAATATGACCGTCAAATGTTAAAAAAAAAAGCTTAAACTTTGTTGAAAATTGATTATGTAAAACTCTAGTTTAAACTATTTATTTTAATCTTAGAATAAAAACTAGTAAATAAATAGTTCAGCAACTTATGAATGGGGGGTTTGCGAGCGGAGCGAGCAGTAGCGCACAGTGGGGAATTTTGCATTTCTTTTTTCAATATCAAATATCTTTGCAACCAAAAGGGCTACAGGGACGTGCAAGGTCGCATTTGAAAGCTAAGGCAATGTAGATTATAGGAAAGTTATCGAAAAACCCCGACCATGATCTTTTGACCTTGAAAAATTCCCAAAAAAAAGAAAAATTTGAAAAAATCTAATTTACGTGATCTCACCTAAAAAGAACCGCTGCCAATTCATTGGCACGTACCTTCCTCGAACAGAATTTATTGATCCCTTTTATCAACTAACTATACTAATAATTATCATTGTTTTTCCCTTTTTCGTTTTTATATTTCTATATTTCTATAAATATTATTTATAAATTCCTGCGTGCATGTGTGCGTGTGAGTGTGTGAGTGTACATGGGCGTGTGGGTGTGTGTGTGTGTTCTATCCCAGGGATACACCTACCTAACTTTTTATTTACCTACGTAGGTGCCTTAGTCTTCTCAGCTGCCAGACTCAGCCCGTTGAGACCCTTTGACCTTCAATACAGAAATCTGACGGACGAACAGCAGAGGCGTAAAATTATAAAATAAAAATTTTTTATTTATATGTATATTTTTTTATGAAGTAGGGTTTAAATGAATCACAAAGAATTCATTTTTAATCAAGAAAAAATGTTATTTTTGAACATATAGTCTTAAAACCATTCCGGAACCAAAAATGTTATTACTAATGTTTATGTTGTTGAGTCTAATAGTCAAAATAAAATAATTATTTTTCAATACGAAAAAACAGTTTTGCGACTTTTTTAGACAGTCTTGTATATCCCCAGGCTGCAGCCTGTGTGGTACACTAATATGAATTACAGAACTTGTTTTCTACATTACAATGACGTTTTTACATTCATTCTCGTTTATGTGCTTCGCAGGCCAAGCTAATGTAATAGACGAATTTTTCGTCCATTTACAGAAACAAATTATTTTCACTCATCGCCGTACACTTAAAAAGAACGCATGTAAACATCTAAGAAACGCAATAGGGAAGATGGAAGAAAGAAGAGTAACAGAGGAATATATACAGGAAGAGAGAGACATAAGGAGGAAAACTGGACGGGAGGAAAACTAAAAGTGGACAGGAAGAAAAGCGAAGATAAAAATAGAGAAGCGAGAGGATTGGGTGAAAATTTTAGAGCCATGGGGAGACGAACAAATCGTGCTAGTGGCCAGCTAAAACAAGGAAACAGATCAAAAAGGCGATAAGAACCGGATGACGACAGGGACCATTAGCACACCTGCGCAGCACTTTTCAAATTTCTGGAATGGCGAGCCGCAATAGAAACGAGACGAGGAGTGGTGAGGACGAGATTTGGACGTTCACATAGACGTTTTTTTATACGTATGCGAGGGAAGGACTGGCTTGAATGATAAAGAGTCAAGGGTCAAGCATGCCTATACTGTGTATCACTAATGTACAAGAACGAGATGAGTCTGCAGGCCTAGGATTGCGTACCGATAGCTAAGCATTTTCTCACCAGAAAAGGCAGGGGAGCTGCGGAAATATCACATGGCGCCAGGACGGAGAGTGGGTCAGAGGGACGTCTCTTCTGAAATCTGAATTTAGGAGATAAGAGGTTGCGGAGCATACAGGCATCTTTTTCTCCAAGAAGCAAGCATAAAGAAAACGCATGGCAACGGAAGGTTGGACCCAACCTCCTACACTTTCCCACAAGGGGCAACACAAGTGTTACGCCTGAATTTAGGTGTATATGTGTTTATAATTAAATGTCCTGGGAGTCTGCCTCGCTCGTGAGCTCCCACTGTTCTAGGTTTAAGGAAATGAAGATTACAATATGGTTTATATATTTATATATTATTTGTGACACTTTGATACAATTATGTACTGAAGTTTTTCGTGTACAAATAGTTGAGTTAAATATAAATAATTATATTCTAAGTTACGCTTTTGATTCAATGCTGCAACGAAGCTTTTCAGCGTAAACTTACGATTAATCTGAATTCTTTGTTGCGTGGTTCGTTGATTCGTGGGCCGGTGATGCCTTCTTGACGCTGGAACCTTGCAGCGGGTACTTGAGTCTCTAGTATTTCAGCCGTAATCGACTATGCAACGGCGCGCCGGAGGAAGTCGGGAGTGACCTTGTCTTCTCGTTTGGGCGCGGTTTTTATACCCGACGTGAAGATAAAAAGATGAAATAAGTATTACGCGTAAGTCGGGCGCTTACGCATAATTTCATTAAGCGCTTACATAACTACTGACGGCGACCGTGATTTTATATTAACGCGATATACATCATTAGTATGTCGATGACGGATGTCATCATACTACGTGACGACAGATGTCACACCTCCCCCCTTTCGTCCATTGTCGCCTTCGGCAATGAGTGTAGTACAGGTTTTATATATGGAATATATGTATGTATAAAGATAGCGAATTTAGAAAAAGAAACATCAAAAGTACATATACATTCATATAGTCTTACAAATGTTCATATTAATTAATGTATATACATTATATGCGGTGGTAGGTATAGATTCTGACAGATAGGTATCGCCGTCATATAGGCAACCGAATGAGTAAAATTAGCCAGCGCCTGGTGCATAGGCCACCAGTGAGTATGATTAGCCAGCGCCTAGTGCGCAGGCCACCAGTGAGTATGATTAGCCAGCGCCTAGTGCGCAGGCAACCAGTGAAGTATGTCATCACCCTGTCGTAGCACGGGTATAGAGCATCGGTCGTTGCTCTATCGAAAACATCATGATTTTTCGTTTCAGCTATCGAAAATACCTTGTGTTTTACGTTTGAACTTTCCTTGTTATAGAGTTCATTAACTTTTGACTGTGTCTCATTGCTTTCTAAATTCCTAAAATGTTTTATGAATCAATGCTTGAGTAATTTAACAATTTTTCGGTAATTTAATTTTTAACATTATTGTTCTTAATAAAGCGATACAAAAAGAATTATGTGTTGAATCATTAATAACTGTATACAACTTTCAAGCTTCATGTATATAATAGAGTTTTTCATATATCAAATGTTTAATAATTTGTTTAAATGCGTTAGTTATTAATAATTCATAACATAAATTATTTATAATATTGGATATTATAATATGGTATTATTTTGTCAATATTACAAAAAAAAATACAAAGATCTTATTATTTCCAAATACAAATTAATTATTTATTTATCATAAACAATTCGAGAATCGTTTATGAATATACTTTATTTGAATAATAAAAAAAAATTGAAACCAATTTTCTCTTAAATTATTTTTGACAAACAAAAAAAAAAATTTAATTGTTTTTAATTACTTTAAGAATTGTTAATATTAATATATTATTAATAATATTCATGGTTGCGATAGTAATATCGTTCTTATTTTACTATATACATTTAAAGTAATGTTTATAACGCGCTACAGGTCTTTGCTTACATATACGGAGTCTACATGTCTGAGTAAATGCAGCTCGGAGTGCACGCGATGTATCTTATGCTAGCGCTTGGGTGTGTAAGTAATTGCACGCGTGCGTGTATCATATACATGCCAGTGTATTCTGCCGGTGTGTGAGTAATTGCAGCTCGGAGTGCAACCAATGTATCTTATACTCGTGTTTGAATGTATAAGTGCTGAATTTTTGTAAACGTATAGCACATTATTTTAATGCAGCGCTTAGTGTTGTATACGCCTAGTATTACTTTAATAAAAAAATTATGGCTGCTCCTTCGAAAGATTTCTTTATCGGTGGTATTGTGCAGGAGTTTGTTAGTTTCGATCCCAATAAGACCTTATCTGTTTATTATAGATGATGTTTTTATATAGTTATTTCTATTCACCACCACTTGTCACATTCTCTCGTCACGCTATTATATAATTTAACATTTAAGTTCTAATTATACCAAAAATGATTAAAAAAAAAACTATTTTGACATTCAAGTGAATAGAATTATCTTATTTTGATATATTTACCTGGCCATGTTTTCAGTACTTAGACTACGCACTCGATGACTTCTGCTAAGGGGATTCTTCCGTTCCAACGGTAATTATGTAGATTTTGTATAAAGGGATAATCATTCTATTTTTAGTCTTAAAGAAATAACATTGGGCTAACATATATAATGTTATAATTATTACGATGTTCCCGATAAAGCCGGTGGCCATATAGATCTTCGTTGAGTCCTGCGTCCTTCTTTGCGTGGCCATTTGATGAAACTGGCGTTCGATATCTTCCAATGAAAGTACATCATTCGTCGAGGCCCAAGCCTGGACTTGTGCGGCGCATCGAGAATAGCTAATCCATGGTTGTCGACTGAGAAATTACTCCTTTGTAGAAGTAACGAAAAATTTAGGGAAAATTATAACTAAAAGTCTCGGAGATCTCTGTCGTGGAACTTCCGAACAATGTGATATCTGATATTTGTGCTATACATTCGCCCTTAAGGCTGAGTATACCGGCCCCGTTAAGTTGAATTTTAGTTTGTCCTACTCCGACGCACTATATTGATATTTAATAGGCTTGTCATGGAATACAACCATTCTCCTGTAGTCACTAACCTTTTCCAATAGGGTGTGTTGTCATCATATAGTACGATATTATTGTACATACTTGTGTAGCTGATTTTGTTGGTTTCGTCAGAAGGGAATATTCGCAATGTAATTCGTCCCCTTCTTCGATTATTGGATATTCAGGATCACATAGACGTATGGCTTCATGAGTCTGGCACTTTTGTAGGTAGGCTTCATCTGTTAAAAAGTAGTCCTGTGGGTTACTAGTTACAAATATATATATACGCCTTTAGGTTGAATACTCGTGTAGCTGCTTGCTCCTGCATGTAATTCACGGGCAACTGGCAATGAGTGCATTTTGTATATTGAAAAATTTTCTAAACTGTTAAATGGAAATCTCAGTTTTACCAACAAATGACCTCCTTGCACGGAGACGCTGATTTTTGGCAACATGAACAGCCTCTCTGGTGTCAGCTCGGAGGTTTCCTAAGGAAGCAGATGTTGTGTTTCCAACTGTTTAATGCTAGTTAAAATCTGTTGTTGAGTTTACATGTAACATTGCTTAACTTTATCTTTATGTTTAAGCATTTTGTTTTCCATTCTCAGCCTCTACTACAACGTTATTATTGTCTCGAGTGTCCCTTATTATAAATTTCCCGTTATAAAATCGATCCAACTTTCCTTTCCTTGGTTCTTTCAATACACACACGACCATTTCTACTTCTAGATATTGTCGCCTGGCCTTTTTATCGTAATATTCTTTACTCCGATGTTTAGCAGACATTATATTTTCCCTTGCAATATTTCTGATATTAATTAGGTTTTTCATGAGATCGACAACGTACGATCCATAAGTTTGTAAAGGGAACTCATCCGCTAACTTAGTCGAATTTCGAGCCTTTCGACCATAGATGATTTCATAAGGAGTAAATCCTGTGGCAGAGTGAACAGAAGTATTGTATTCTTGCATCGCAAATCGTATGACTCTATCCCAATCACTTTTATCACTCGCAGTTGGTTACCTGACGTGGTCGTGGGCAGTGGCCATACTGTGTCTATGGCTATTTTTGCGAAGGGCTCACTAGGCGTATCTGTAATTACCATTGGTTCCTTTGTTTTAACACGAGTCAGCTTTTGCCTTTAGAAAATTTCGCATCTCCTTACATAATCATGAATTTCCCGCTTCATTCCTTTTCAATAAAATCGATCACTTATGCGTCTATACGTTTTCTCCATGCCTCGATGTCCTTCGAACAGGCTGTCATGATGATCTTGTATGACCCTTATCCGGTCTTCCTCCGGTATTGGTCTGCAAGCACCCGAACACACGGTGATGGTTAAATCCAATCCACCTAAAAATTTTCTTAGCCTTTCGGTTAAAACTCCTTTTGGTATACTATCGATGACATATCGCCGTTCTTTCCTATGCGTATGGAATGTATGTCGAGATCACGCAACTTACTTGCCATCGTTTTTAGACAAATAGCTAAATTGTTGGGTGTGATTGCTTCTCTAATATTAACAGATACCACTGGACTGAATACATTACGATTTCGATACGGAGTAATTATTACATCACCTACTCGAGGATTAAATTTTGACAGTTCCTGTTGACTGATAGCTTCGAGATCTAGCAAAACTAAATTATTGTCAGAACCAAGGCTCAGATCCTCGGTGACGAAATTTACCCAATTATCTTTCAAATAGATAAGATTCTCTCGAGTAGGGACCTAACTGCGTTCTGGTTAGATGCCTTTCTTGCGAGTCCATTCGCATCTGGGCTCAAGGTGGTGGGTAGGAATGTGTCATTTACAAAAACTCCAGATGTTTCTTTAGGCTTCTCCCAGGTCGTGACTGTTGACTCTAGTGTGGATTGATTTTCACTTGGTTCAACAGTCTCTTCTTCCCTGCTATCTTCTTGTTGAATTGTTGACAGCTGCGGTTGTTGGTGTTGTAATTTCGGAGGGGTTGTTGGAATTAGGGTAGAACGTGCAAGCTAGTCCAGTCGAATTAGTTTATTTTGAGGCGAAAAAAAAGAAAATTGTTAACAGGATGGGGAAGTTGGAAATGGTAAAGTGGCGTATAATAAACGTAAAAAAAATAAATGCGTGAGCTGGGGTGGTTCCGGGTGTATTTGAGGGGATGAAAAGGGGTGAATTTTGTATTATTGCGATTTCCGGCGAAATTTGACGTCGGAAAGAAAATTGTACACTAGAAAAGTTGTAGATCATTAAAAAATGTACAACTTTTGTATAAATGATTTTTTCACATAACCTCAAAATCTCCGAGTAAAATGCGAAAAACCGCTTTTTTCGTTTTTTATTTTTCATTTTTCCAAAAATAATTTTATTTTGATGAAAATTGGTGAAAGTATACCTTTTTGTGTCTGAAATATCCACATATTTTTCAAATGAAATTTGTCCTTCAGAAAATTATCTTAGAGACTTCTTTCAAGCCGCAATTTTTTCGGTTTGAGTTATACTTTCTTGTAAAATAAAATAAAAAAATATAGTCCCCATTTAGAAATATGCTCAAAAATTGAAAAAATAAAAAAATAAATTTTGTAACAATCTTTTATTTACTAAATGTTAATAATTTGTTGAAATTTTTAATTAATCTTAAAAACTAATTACACCATTCAATTCTACGGAAAAAATACAAAAGATCCTTAGTTTCATTACTGGATAAAAAACTTTATTTTATATTTACATTAACAATTAATAAATAAATGAAACTACATTAATCGAGGTTTTTTAGACATTTGTAATTTGATCATCTCTTTCTTTAATATCGCTTCTATTTATAATTTCATTTTCTCCTTCTTCAATATCGCTCGGATAACCTGAGGATTCTTCGGATAATTGATAATTATCTTTGGATTCATCGAAATCTTCTGAAATTTTTTCAACATTCAAACAATTGTCTGAACCACGACATTTTGTACGTAAATCAGTACATCGAAGCCCGTACTTTCGACAACCACATCTATTGCCTTCACAACTGGTTTTACAGCTACAAGAAATTATTTTTAATAATTCTTCAGGTATGACAAAATCTTCAGTAAAACGTGGCATGAGAATTTTCAAATTATCGACAATAACTTCTTTCCAGCCCCACTTTGTTGGTGTTGTTTCGTTTCCAAGCCATGTTTGAAGCTGGTAGAAAACTCTATAAGAGTAGTGTGTAGCCGCACCAACAGTTTGTGGTAATTTGTCCAGTTTGAATGTTGACTTTGCAGTTGATTTCATATACTGTTGAAATTTTAATTCATTCAGAGATAATTCTTGTTTGTCTTTGTAAATTGATGTAATTAACTTGCAACCATTCCGAGCAATGATTGTTGGATCTGCGTCAGTCTCGTAAAAAGGCTTTACTAACTCTGTTAACTGTGGAGTTGCGATAAGTGAATTAAATATTGTTTTTTTGCCTTTGCCAGCAAAAGCAGATGTTGTATCGCAGCCAGAAAAACAATGTAAAAATCCAATGACAGAACGATAATCTTCATGTATAAAACTGATGAATAAATAGAATAACTTACATTGCCTGAACCCGGCTTTAAAAAGTACATTCTGCATCTGTAAAATGTAATTAATTCATTATGACCAAAAGATCGATGTCTTGACCAACAACAACGACCTTGTTTGTATATTCGGCTACTCCTGTTGCTGTATTTATAACTTTATTTTGCTTGACAATTTCTATTGCTGTATGAATAATTAAAGAATCTGCGTCTTCCTTTGCTTGCTTAGTTCTAAATTCTTCAAATCTGAATGCTTTCGATAATTCTTTTATTAATTCATTTTTGTTTTTATCATTTGAAAAACCTTGTCTTGCGAAAATGTTCTTTTTGTGTGTAGTTCAAACTGAAAAAAGGTGTACTTGAAGAACTTTTTCGCCTTAACCGTTCAGCTGTTTTTGTTGATAATGTAGTTTCATTATCAATGTCATGGTTTGGATAACCATCAAATATTATATAACTATTGTTTGTATAATGGCTGCGTACAAAAGTTAAATATTTGCCGATGATCGCTTCAATCGTATCATTTTTTGCCAAACCACCTTGTGCAACAAAAATCCACCGTCAATAACATAGACAACATTTGTAGTACTTGGTAAAGCTTCAGTGCGTGTAAAGTGATCAAACAGTTGTGATTTTACGTTTTTCCTGAAGCCGTTTTCTGTAAAAAGTGATAGCGGGAACGGAGCAAGTTCGAATTTTAAATATTTCTTCATGTCACTTTTACTATTAATATTTATACATAAACGTTGAAACAATAATAATGGATTTATTGGAATAGTCTCATTATTTACTTTGACTGATGATTGAACAGTTTGAAGGGATAAAACTTTGTTTTTTCGTATAAATTTAACACTTTCAAAATCCTGGTCTATTATTGATTTAACAGATTTCATACCTACTTCGTATGCACTGTGACAGTTAATCGAATCACTGCCAACAATTCCAGAAAATATTGACGTAATATTTGTAGTCTCTGGAAACGGATTATACCTATTGAAGAATTCGAGTAACTTTGAAGATCTGCAACATCTCTAGTAATTCTAGATACTTTGGAATCAACATGCTGTTCAGACGTGGAATAAGAAACATTGCAAAAATTTTCCATTTCGTTACAAACTTCAACTAGAATGATCATAGTTAATACGAATTTAGTTAAAACACTTTCGGCCATCCACGCCCGTGTGTTAGTCCACCCTGAGTCTTCATCGATCACATTAAGACTTGTTCAATAGTCATATCTGACCAAACTCTACACCAAAACTTGTCAGAGCGTCTAATCGTGAAATAGCCTTTTGTCGTAAAAAGTTCAAACTGATGCTCATCCATTATGTCTTTCAATATTAACATATCTTGCAGATATAAATGAGCTGATTTCGCATAATTATTATGTTCGCTCGCATGAAAGTATGGAATCATTTATTCTATGCATTTCAAATGTAGATCCCAGTTGCCTGAACGTTCTGCTTTGATAAAGTTTTTCACTATTGCCAACATATCCCAGTATTGAATCGAAAGTTGTGCAGTCGGTCGCCTTTTTCGAAATTCTTCAATCTGTTTCATAAATCTATCTCTTATTATTGTAAATCTTCTTTTTGCATGTCTTCTTGGAAATTTTCTGCGCCCACACTTAGCAATAATTCATCAAACATTCCCTTTTCTTCTTCCGTTAATTGAAGTGATTCAAACATTACGATAGCTAAAGCTACTTGAAGAAGGAAATGTGCTCTGATAGCTCTCGAGTAGACATGACAGAATATACCGAGCTTTTTGATACAGAGGCTGATCAAATGTTACAAAGCAAATTTCTCCACTGTTGTTTTGTTTGTTTTTTTCAGCTGCTTGTACTCAAACAGTAAAAATCGTATCGTAGTCGCTCGGTGGATTATTGACAAACGGTAATGGAATAATTGTCGATGTCGAGTAGTCACAATTTGCATAAAAATCTTCCATGAATCCACTATAGCCCTGTGATTTTTTATCTGAATATTTCAAATAGAGACAGGTAAAATCTTCCATAGACATTGTTGGTCTTGTGAAATCATCACTAAAAATATTCTTAATGAACATTGTTTTTAATCCTTTCGCACTTTTCTTTTCAAATCGTTTTATTTTAGTAAATCTGAATTTGCCAATCGTATCTGAAGATGAAATTTTTTTTACTCTAGCGATATTTCTTTTAGAAGTTACACATGATGACGGAGTTGCAACTTAAAGTCCTCCCATTGCGTGAAAGGTATTTTTGCCATCGATAGTGCAAGTGTTATGATCGGCGTTGTCGTAAATGTACTGAATAAAACATTCGGAATTACAAGAATGATTATCAGATCATTAACAATCGATGTTTTAAAGCGCAAAGTTTCATCGTAGCTTGCACATAATCCTAAATATGACAAGGCATCAATTAATCCTCTCGATGCATATTTTTTGTGCATCATCGACAATAAACCAAGTAAAATCGATGATAAAAATGATCGCGGCCTTGCTAATGTTATAATACTATGAGCAATTGTAGCTATTCTTTTCTGCTATTTGAAGTCATTTTTTTTACTCTTATCTTTGTGAGTTTTGATAACAATATCAAGAAAATCGACTAACGATGTAGGAATATTTTCAAAGATATTTTTTTCATTAAATTGTGGAAGAACGTAATTATTTTTATCGTAAATAGTCTTACGGATGTCCTCTAAGATAATATTACCGGCCATTTTGCCAATTCTTATTCGTTCTAGTTCACGATTTTTTTCTTTATTGTTATACCTATCTTTCCACATTTGCTTACTGATTTTATGTCTAAAAAGAATAATGAGATCTGTTTTCAAATGTATAAATTCAAGTTCACCGTCAGAATAATACTTTAATAAATTTGATTTAATAGTCTGCAAATCCGGAAAATCACCGTCGAATTCGTTTTTGATCTCATTTAGGGAACTGACTTTCACTTTTCTTTTCTTCAATGTAATTTTTGCAATGTTGTATGAAGTCTTTTGTATTTTCAGATGCGAGACGTCCAACCTGATCAGACATTCTATTAACATAAAATGTAGACATGCACTTGTACATGGTAGCGAGCTTGTACCTGCACAAAATCTTTATATTGATTCAAACGCGCTAACAAATTTTTGTTAAAAACATCAGACGCATCTCGTTCTTTAAGAGCCTGCACGATTGTATCCCTAGTATCAGCTTTTTGAACCATTCGAATATTTTATTTTGATTCATGACAAATATGTCCGCAAAAAAAGCACAATGTTTTAAAACAAAATCGATGACACTTTTGACGATATTTTTACCTTCCACCGATTTTTTGCTGCACTCTGCAGCAGCCTGTTTAATCGCACTTTCGCGATTATATGCGTCTGAACACAGTTTCTGGACAGACGCTGAGGACAGTTGGATCTATTTGTTGAACTTGCGATCTCTTATTTTTTACTCGAATCAATCAGCTTATCAAGAGCTTTCTTTCGGATGGTTCTTAAGTCTCCTTCACTTTTTTCGCAAATTGTGCAAATAGGATCGTCCGTACTGCTAATCTGTAATACATATAATCAAGCAAAGAAGTTTACTACAGTGTACATCAGCGTCAAAAACATTTAAAATTCTTAACAATTGATTAAAATTAAAAAAAAATCATTTCTTCACTATGACGTGCTCAATTTTGTTATTTTTTGGTTACAATTTTAAATACAATAGTTTACAATTTCTGTACATCAGTATATCAAGTATATATAAAGTATATAAAGTTTCACAACAACAAAGCTTATATTGACTGTGAAGACGCTACAAGAGACGTTCAGTTATTTAATCCAAATAATAATTTTATTTATCATACTTGGTACTCCAATCTGCATTAGAATTTGTATGCTTATGTCAAAAAAATACGTTGGGAATAATGGCGTCTTCTCTTGAGCGTGTCCAGCTGGCTTGTAAACTGATGCGTGTGCTCGTGTCCTGTTCCGAAACGACACTGTGAGTCAGACCTACCCCCTCTTTGGGTACCCTGGGACCGAGCCAGCTGTTCTATGTAGCTGAAAGAGAGAAGGGGGACTAGGAGAATGACTAAGCAGCCCCTGTATGGAATCTGGTTGACTAAACACGGACAGCGGGAGATTAAAATGAAAAATCATTATTCGACATATATGTTCATAGTAATACTGTTAAAAATTGAAGTATCTGATCAAATAATGAAACTAAGAATCTTTTGTACTTTTTTCCGTGGAATTGAATGGTGTAATTAGTTTTTAAGATTAATTAAAAATTTCAACAAATTATTAACATTTAGTAAATAAAAGATTGTTGCAAAATTAATTTTTTGATTTTTCCAATTTTTGAGCATGTTTTTAAATGGGGACTATGTTTTTTTTTTATTTTACAAGAAAGTATAACTCAAACGAAAAAATTGCGACTTGAAAAAAGTCTCTACGATAATTTTCTGAAGGAGAAATTTCATTTGAAAAATATTTTGTCGGGCCAAAAAACGTGATTATCTCGGAAGCCTCTTAATCTTTTTATCTGAAAAATATGTGGATATTTCAGACACAAAAACGTATACTTTCACCAAGTTTCGTCAAAATAAAATTATTTTTGTGAAAATGAAAAATAAAAAATGAGAAAAGCGGTTTTTCGCATTTTACTCGGAGATTTTGAGGTTATGTGAAAAAATCATTAATACAAAAGTTGTAGATTTTTTTATGATCTACAACTTTTCTATTGTACACTTTTCTCTCCGACGTCAACTTTCGCTGGAAATCGCAATAATACAAAATTCACTCCTTTTCACCCCCCCAAATACACCCGGAACCTCCCCTGCTCACGATTTTTTTTTTTTATTTTTATTATACTCCACTTTACCATTTCCAACTGTCCCCATCCTGTTAATAATTTTCTTTTTGTAAAAGTGTAATTGCACTGGACTATCACAGGTAAAGTGCACGCGGCCTTGTAATACTGTAAGCAAAGTTCGTGAGTTGCCCCGGGCGTATTCTTGCCCCGGGTGTATAAGCCACGCAGACTTTTTTCTCGTTAAAATTAAATTTTTATCATTTTAAACGGTACTCTACCCTTAAATTAAAATTTTTTCAGAATATCAATGATTATATTCAAAATTGAAAAGAGTTCGACAAATTTTGGGGTATAAAAACGAAATTTACACGAAAATCGATTTTTCTGTTTTACATTTTTTATTCCCAAATAAAAACGAAATCGAATTTCGAAAAACGGTTTATGGGAGCATATTTTTGAAGAAATTTTTAAACTCATTATGCAGTAAAAATATTTCAATTATTTCATCACTTTAACCCAGGCTTACCCTCTTAGAAAAGCTGATGTAGTATCTATTTTTAAATCAGGAAATGAGCATGAAACAAATAATTATAATCTCACTCATATCAACTATAACTAAAATACTTGAAAAAATAATTTACAATAGATTATATAATTTCATAGATAAAAATAACATTCTATATAACAGCCAATACAGTTTCATGAAGAACAAAAGTACTACCGATGCCTTGAATTTTATTTCAGCAATAATCTATAACAACGTAGGTAGAAGTAATCCTACCATTGCATGCTTTCTTAACTTAGCCAAAGCCTTTGACACAGTCAATCATATAATCTTATTGGAGAAAGTAGACAACGATGAAATAAGGGGGAAGGCATTGGGTCTACTAATAAATTACTTTACTGACAGATTTCAAAAGGTTAAAATAAAAGACTGTTCAAGCGATTACAAATTGATCTCAACGAGACCACAGGGTACAATACTAGGAGCGCTTTTATTTATTATATATTACAGAAAACATTTATGTGATTAATCACGTGTTCAATAATATCATAAATCAAGTGTTTGATAATACAATAATTTACGGAATTTGACACTTGTTAAAACACGTGATAAATATTACGATTAATTTGAACCAATTTGATAAATGATTCAACATGTGACAAATCATATGATTAAACGCATAATATTAATGTTGTTATAATAATGATTCATGTGTTGACATACAAGAGTAAAAACGGACAGTTCGTGAGAGATACTTCATTTTGATTAATTAACTTCTTTTTTTTAACCTCAATGTAAAATTATTTTGTTTATCTTTGATGTTTGAAGATGGTGGCTCCAATATGGCGGAATAAACATAAAAATATTCAATATTTTCAAAAACAAAAAATCCCATCATTTCTCCGTAAAATTACAAATAAAAACGATCCTTCATGATTTTTCGATTGGTAGCGTCCTTTTTCGAGTACAAAATTCCAAAACTTTTGGACTTCCTGAAATTTGTGTAACAAAATGTTCCTAGTGATTATTTGATTAAGGGGATACTGTTCAAAATATTGTACGCATGAATATATATAGTAGGTATGTGTGAGCGCGCGACTGTATCGAGAGCGCGCAATGTTGTATGAGTCCGAATGTAAACATGTACCTCTCCCCTTCCTAGTGTGTACGTGAGCAAGCATCTAAGTCGAAGAGCAGCGAACGATACGCTGCTCTCTCTCTCTCTCTCTCTCTCTCTCTCTCTCTCTCTCTCTCTCTCTCTCTCTCTCTCTCTTTCTCTCTCTCTCTCTCTACTTTTGTACGCCGAACGAGAAGCACCTCGCGCGTGGCGCAAGGTAGCGCCCTGCAGTCTCAATAAACTTTATTATATCACTACAGTAAAGAAGTCTCTCCTTAATTTACCACACCTCAACATGGTGGAGGAGCGTGGTTGGTTTGCCACGAAGTGGTAAGTGCTTTTTCTCTTATCTTCTACACGACTCTCGAGTCGTGTAGAGATAATTAAAGTGCCGCGTATGTGAAACGTATATGGAAGAAGAATCGAAATTGAAAATCGAGCAAGAAGAAAAGTCCGAACACGAAGGAAAGTTCGAGACATCTATTGAAGAAGAAACGACCTTGGAGGTCAAGCACGAAGAAAATTCCGAATACGAAGGAACGTTCGAGAACGAAGAAGACGAAATGGAGAAAAAGGAAGTCACGATACCGGTGTTTGATGGAGAAGACTACAGTATGTGGAAGAAAAGTATTACAATGTACCTAAAGATGAAAAAGTGTGACGTAGTGATAACCAGATCAAGAGTTGCTGCAGACAAAGAAGACTGGGAAGAAAAGGATTTAAAGGCCATAAATTTGATTTACAGTGCCATTTCCAACAAACAATTGGAGTTTGTGTGTGAAGAAGATACGGCGTATAAAATAATAAAGAAATTGGATGATATGTATTTGAAAGAGTCTACAGCACTACAAATTGTGTGTAGAAATAAATTGGAAAAATTGAGATTAGAAAAGTATAGTGATACAGCAACATTTTTCAGTGAATTTGAAAAATCAGTGAATGAATTAAAAAGCGCAGGTGCAAAAATAAGTGAAAAAGAAAAATTGAATTACATCTTGAACACGTTGCCGAGCCAATACAGTTACATTGGCGATTTAATAGACACGTTAAAAGAAGAGGATCAAACGGCATCGTATGTGAAAAATAAAATCCAGATTGCTGAAATGAAGAACAATAACGAGCATAGCGAATAAAGGTCTAATGTATTCACTGCAAAAAAGAACCAGAAAGGAAGCTGCTTCAAATGTGGGAGAACCAGGCATTTCGCACGAGAATGCCAAAATGCAGGACAAGCAGGACAAAGCGGCACAACATGGCGAGGCTCAACACGTGGCCGCGGCCGAGGGAAGGCAGGAAGAGGCAACTACGGCAGAGGGCGCGGAAACTTCCGTCAGCAAGGAGCTAGCACGAGCGAGCAGAGCGGCGAAGGTGCGAGCACATGGATAGCTACAGCGTATACGGCGCAGAGTAACGATAGTCAAGGTAGGCTAGGTAATGAGATACAGTGGTTGCTGGACAGCGGATGTACCGATCATATAATAAATAGGGTCGACTATTTTGATAAATGTATTGATCTTAAAGAACCGGTAAATATCTACTTAGGGGATAATAGATATGAGTAATTCTGCAGAACCTTTAACTTTTTACTTGTAAAAATCATCAAAAATTATTTTGGTGGCACACTAATGGGACATTTTTTTCTTGTTTCTAGAACTCTTACCGAGTAAGAAACAGTTGGCGTAACTGGTTTTTGGACAAAGTTATTTTTTATATTGCACAAAATATGAAAAAAATTAAACTTTTTACAATAATTTAGAAATTTTTATTTTATATCAAGTAGAGTCAATGATAAGCGTCTGCAAATTCATAAATTAGATGACAATAGTGACTAATAAATGATGATGAAAAAAAACATAAATAAATGATAATGAACGTTGGAAAAAATATTGAAAACTAGTTCATAATAGAAACAAATAATATTTTATTAAACTAAAGATCAAAGATCAATATATTTACATATATCAAAACATCACATGTATATGAGTAATTCTACAGAACCTTTAACTTTTACAGTCTGCCACGATATATCATGAACGTAAATGAATATCGAACTCAACAATTAAGCTTCTTCTTGTATAATATATTAGAAAGTAGGCCCTTGCCTGTATTTAAGTGAAATAAGTATTGTAAAGAAGAACGACGAGCTCAAAGTACGATTTTTATCGAATTTAAGAGCGTACAACTTAAAAATTTTATTTTGATATCGCCATAAAAAAATAACTTTAGTCCATATCACTCTGCAAACTTAATTGAGTCTTCGTATAATCATACTTTTAAAAAAAAAAACTTGCACAGAGTGTGCCAATCTTTAAAAAAATAGTGCAACCTAAAATGTGAGCGTACACCGATTTTTAGAAATTCGAAAATTATTTAATTTTTTCAATGTAAGAAAAATAACTTTGTATTTTTTCAATTTCTAGTGCCATACATTCATTCTACACTAAAAACCCTAAAAAATGGGATGTCCGGAAAAACTTTAATTTATTTTTTAGACTGTTAGTTTTGTTTTCAAAACTTAATAATAATGAATAATAAAAAAAAATTTTTTTGTCAATATTTTACGCTACTGAAACGTCGATTTTACGATGTAGGATACCCGACGACAACTTAAACATGTAATGGGAGTTTCAGAAATAGAATAAGGAAGAAATTACAACGTAGTTGTTAGCCTTTCTAAACGTCCTTGAAGTGTGCCACTCGAAAATATTGTTTTTTCGAAAGAGTTACGCACAGATCAGACGATTTTTAAAGTGTTCCTACAAAATAAGTTTTTGAGGCACACGCATACCGGACATCCCATTTTTTAGGGTTTTTAGTGTAGAATGAATGTATGACACTAGAAATTGAAAAAATACAAAGTTATTTTTCCTACATTGAAAAAATTAAATAATTTTCGAATTTCTAAAAATCGGTGTACGCTCACATTTTAGGTTGCACTATTTTTTTAAAGATTGGCACACTCTTGGCAAGTTTTTTTTTTTTAAAAGTATGATTATACGAAGACTCAATTAAGTTTGCAGAGTGATATGGACTAAAGTTATTTTTTTATGGGGATATCAAAATAAAATTTTTAAGTTGTACGCTCTTAAATTCGATAAAAATCGTACTTTGAGCTCGTCGTTCTTCTTTACAATACTTATTTCACTTAAATACAGGCAAGGGCCTACTTTCTAATATATTATACAAGAAGAAGCTTAATTGTTGAGTTCGATATTCATTTACGTTCATGATATATCGTGGCAGACTGTAAAAGTTAAAGGTTCTGTAGAATTACTCATATATAAAAGCAACGAAAATTGGAAATATAGTTAGCTATTTTGACGCGTTTGGTAAAAAGAATGAAGTTAATATGAGTAATGTTTTTTATGCCGAAAAAATGAATACAAACTTAATAAGTTTTGGGAAATTAACAGATAACAATACGATTATTTCAAGGGGAAATACAGCAAGGATAATAGATAAAGCTAATAAATTGATAGCTGTAGCATACTGTTACGTTACGCGTAGAATGAAATTAAACTTTCAATTTTTTTTTTCAAATATCGTTCATAGTAGAACGTCTAAAATAAAATCTAAAACTCTAAAATCTAAAAAATCAGCCTAAACGAAAAGAATGTGTCATTCTTTTCGTTGCGCTATCAGCTGAAACACAACACCCTCTTCCGATCGACAAGTAGGGGAGGAAGCTGACCATGCAGCAACTGCGTCCGAATCACACGCGCTTGAAGTTTTGCGACGCGGCCACGAGCTAACGAAGGCAACACCGCCTGGACGCGTTACCAGCGTACGTGCTTACCGGCCCCATCTGAGTGCATGAGCATGAGAGAGAGAGAGTAAATGTAGAGTGGGGATGAAGTTCGCGCGTGCCTGTTCAACGAGTGCGCCCCGAGGAAGTAGTGTAGAACAAGCATTCAAAAAGCAAAGACTAAACTTCAAATATTAAAAGAAAGAACTAAGTAGATCAAAGTTTCATATCGACCACGTGTCATCAATCAAATTAAGTCAGTTTATTACAAAAGAAATTTAATTGTCCGTTTACAAATTTTTATCAACTAATTAAAATTAAAGAAAGTGTCTATACATTTATACCTCACAAAGAATTATTCGACAAATAATTAAATAAGGCCAGTTTAAAGGAAGTTATAGAAACTGTCCATTAAAACCCTATAATAGTGACAATCAAAAAGGAGGTCATAATTCAATTCACAATAAATCCAACATCAGGCCAACATTATTTTATTTTTTTCTGGAAGGAAATTAAAGGAAAATAAAGGAATTTGGACTTCAAATCCTATCCCAGGCTTTTCCTCAATTTAACTTGACCACCTTGTAATCTGAAACCAAAAGTGAGTATCATTAATAGAAATAAATAATAATATAATAAGAAAATTGTAATAGAGATACAGTGAACCCAATTTCTAGGAAAAGCTAAAATAATAATAATTTTATATCATTTAAATTCTGTTTCACACATATGTATAAATTATCGTAGTAAATATATTACTAACATAGACCTTTCTTAGAGAACTAAAAAAATCAAAGAAATAAATAAAGAAAATATGCAAAGATAATAATTCAATGAAGTTGGGTTCAGTAAAATAGAAAAGGAACGATTACCCTCGTTGAATGCTAATAGGCGCACAGGAGCAGGCACGTGTGACCCTCTGTCGAACCTGAAGTTCATATAGCGTTATACCCTGCAATAAAGGTGGGAAGTAATCATAAACATAGACATTGTGAGTTTTATTAGAGTAGCGAGTGTTGGTACAAAAGATCTAGATATCATATTTTTTTTCAATCACATATCCCTAATAACGATTGATTATCGCCCCTCGCATTTAACCGACACTAAGCAAATTTAGGAACAATAAAGAATAATTGATTTGAGATACAAACGACCCGAATATACACATACCAATAACCACATTATTAAGGTCTAATTAATAGTACCCAAATATAAAACTATAATTCCAAATGCCAAATCCGAATGTTACATGCAATTGTTATACATGAATACCTTTCCCCAACAATCCCTGAAGCCGAATATAAAATTTTAAAAAGTTATAGTCAATATAATAACAGTTAGAGTGTGATATCGTAGGGGAAACGCACGACATAGCGTTAAAAGGTAAAGGAATTTATAAATCTTCAATTTTAACTTGCTGTTAGAATATAGTTAAAACCAATTATAATTTACTTCCTACAATTTAAAATATTTATAAGGTTTAGTCGTTTAAAAAGCGCATAAATTAATGTTTCTACATGCAGGGAAAAGAATGTGTGCATTAATAACTTATTATATACAGTAACAGTAGCACAATATTTAGTAATAACAGCAAACAATTTACTAACCCCCCAACGAACCCATATTACCTTCCATGCTATAAAAAGAAAAGAAAATATATAAAGTTACAATTGTTCATGAAAAATAATGAAGTAATTAATCCTATATTTATCTGCGCTTATGTGTGGATCTATATGTATGTGCGCATTTTTCCCTCGCTTTTACTTATAAGGACTCTACATAAAATCATCGGAGTGTGGGAGACATTAAAATCCATACCTAGAACAAAGTGTGTTGTACGGCAAGAGGCCCTCCTTTTGATATCCAACTTATTAGATCTTCATGGGTGGCTCATAAAAGAAATCAGAAATCTCTTCGTAAGCCAGATACAACACTATTGTAGTATACGTGACTCAGCTATAATTCCTCTCAGCAACATTATTTTGGAAGTCAAGGCCATTCACAAACTCCCCGGAGTACTACCATCAAGCTGCAGTATCAACATTACTAGGACATTGAAGAAGGCCCACTATCTAAAAGATATCTCAATTGAGAGATAACAAATAAGCGTATACACATCCTGAAACTGTAAACAACGCTGCTGGCCTGTAACAAAAAGGAGAACCCACACGGCCACAAAGAATCACAAAGCTTCACGGATTCAATAAAACCAATAAGGAAAGGTAGATAAAAGTATACGTATCTGATAACGAAGATACACTGCAATCATCCTTGGCCATCTGTCTGTTCGCCTTGTCTGCTCCTTCCCTCAATAGTTGTCAACACACTCGGCCGGGAGGTTAGTCTCGCACCCACGTGACACTAGCACACTCGGCGCGAGAGTATACATACGTGCGAGACCGCGGTCTAACATCGCGATCGCGCGTGGGGCGACGATACGCATAAGGGTCGGCGTACAATGTTCGCGCGTCCCCATAGGAACATCCAATCACGCGCGTAGACTCGTAGCCTACGAACGCGCACGTTCCGCGTTACAGCCAAATCGAATAGCGTTTAGCAAATAGACGCGGGTTTTCTTAATTAAAGTCTGATTATACGTTACAGAAATAAATATCATTAAACGCTCATGTATGTATACACACACACACATGTAGTTACGACTTGCGATTATTTCTACTTATAAAAATTGTATTAGAACAGGAAATTTAATAAAACATTATCGACAGCAAAATAAAACTGTTCTATCTTCGAGTTTTTCTTTAATCCAGCACCTGGTTTTTTTTATAAGCCTTTATAGTCAGATATAGGGAAGAATAAAATTATTAATGACTGGAGAGCGGAATTTAATCCCCATATATACTTATATTTATGGGAGTATAAGGCCGAAGTGTATAGGTAAGGTACCAATGAGGCGGGGATGATAGATGCCCCGAGAATGACGACCGATAAACGATAATTTCTAAGGAAAGGATCGAAGTTACGCGAGCGCCATTTTTAAATTGTGGCCCTCACGTAACACATACAAAGAAAATCGAACTTATAAGATAAATAGTACCTTGAAACATAGAGAGAATTTTGTAAACACAGCCGACTGTAGCAATAATAACATGAGTTAGAAAGAGAAATGCCATAGAATGTTAGGACACGTAAATTTCGGATATCTAAATAAACTATGTAGAGAAGAGTTATTAACGGGTATTCCGAATAAACTTGAAACGGAATTTATGAAGTGCAAAACGTGTATAGAGAATAAAATGCATAACTTGCCATTTAGCAACGGTAGAATAAAAGCTAAAGATATTTTAGAGATAGTTCATACAGATGTATGCGGTCCATTTAAAACTGCAGGTTTTAATGGAGAAAATTATTTTGTTTCTTTCATTGATGATTATAACAAAATCGCGAAGGTTTATTGTACCAAACTAAAGACGAAGTTTTTGATTGCTTAGTTAGATTTATTAATGAATGTAAAAATGTATCTGAAAAGAAAGTAAAAGTTTTGAGATGTGATAACGGGAAAGAATATTTAAATAACCGCTTCTATAAATTTGCCAAAGAAAAAGGTATTATTTTGAATAATTGTCCAGTATATGTACGTGAGTTAAACGGAACCGCGGAAAGGTTTAATAGAACGATAATGGATATGGCGCGATGTTTACTAACAGAGGTAAACGTTCATAAACGGTTTTGGCCTGAGATTATTTGTGCAGCGACGTATTTGAAAAATCGAACGTTGACTAATACGATAGAGAGAAAAACTCCGTACGAAATATTTTTTAGGAGACGGCCGGATGTCAAACATTTACGTCTGTACGGGAGTAGAGTTTTTGTTAGAAAACCGGAACAAAAAAGAAATTCTAAATGGGATAAAAAGGCAGATATGGGAATCCTATTAGGATATAGTGATGTAGGATATAGAGTCCTAGTAAATAATAAAATGGTAGTTGCTAGACATGTAGATATCGTAGAGGAAAATGTAAAATGTATAGGACTTGATGATGTAGAGTCAAAATATACATCTCCTTCTACTTCGACTCTTGAGTTATTTAGAGGAGAAAAAAATGATCGTGATGATGATTTAAGCGATGATAATGTTTTTCAAAGCGCGGATGAGAATAATGAACAGGAATCAAAGGTAGCAAATAAGAAAAATGTAGAACTATTAAAAGTCCCACGTAGATCTACACGTGATAGAAAAAGTCCAATAAGATATCCAGAAAATATTTCGAATAATATTTATGTAAATTACTGCAGGGTAGATACTCCATATACATTTGAGGAGGCGATGAGTAGTAATGATAGTGAGAGCTGGATAAAAGCTATGGATAAAGAAATAGAAAGTTTAAAAGATAATAAAACATGGGAATTAGTTGAAAGGATACCAAATGAAAAGGTAATAGATGTAAAATGGGTTTATAGTAGGAAATATGATGATACAGATAAAGCGAGATTAGTTGTAAGAGGATTTCAACAGACAAATGTGATTGACGACATATACGCTCCAGTTGCTAAAATGCAAACTTAAAAAATTTTGTTTTCCTTTTGTTATCAGTTTGGTCTAATTATAGAACAAATGGATGTAGTTACTACTTTTTTAAATGGTGAAGTAAGCTCGGAGGTATATGTCGGTTAACCGAAAGGTTATAGCGATGGAACAAACAGTGTTTATAAATTACGTAAAGCATTGTACGGACTACGAGAAAGTCCAAGGGCATGGTATAAATATTTGGATGAATATTTGACAAAGATAAAATTTAAAAGGAGTAACGTAGATTATTGTTCATATACTCAAGGTGAGGGTATAGATCAAATTTACTTATTAATATATGTCGATGATTTGTTAATTTGTAGTAAGAGGAAAAAGAAAATTAAGAAATTAAAAAGAGCCTTGTCAGAAAAATTTAAGATGAAAGATCTAGGAGAAGTTAAAGAATACCTTGGTATTAATATAGAGTATGATCATCGAAATTGTGATATGAAATTAAGTCAAACTAAGTATATAGAGTCATTAGCGAATAAATATCAATTGCAGACTAGTAAATTATATAGTACTCCTATGGAAACGAATCTAAAAATTGAAAAGGCCGAAATATGCGAGTCAGATATTAAATATAGAAATTTGATAAGTGCATTATTATATATAAGTTCAAGTACAAGGCCTGATATAAGTTATAGTGTGAATTATTTGAGTAGATATCAGAATAGTTATAATGAGACACATTGGAAATATGCTTTGCGAATCTTGAAATACTTGTATTTAACTAAAGATTTAAAGATGAACTATAAAAGAAATGTAAATTGCGAAACTATAGATTGTTATGTAGATGCAGAGTGGGCTGGTGATAATGTTGACAGAAAATCCACATCTGGATATGTTATTAAAGCATTTGGAAATGTAATTGATTGGAAATCGCGAAAACAAAGAACGGTAACAAAGGCTTCAACTTATGCAGAATATGTAGCCTTATCTGAGGCAGTTAGTGAAGTAAAGTTTATCATAGAGTTAATGGAAAACTTTAATGTGGAATTGATTGATCCTGTAAAGATATTTGAGGATAACACAGGCGCGATAAATATAGCGAATTATGGAAACTTTACTAAGAACTCGAAGCACATAGAAATACATTATCACTATGTTCATGAAAGCGTGAAAGAAAAAGAAATTGTAATAATTAAAATTGACTCGAATGATAATGTTGCGGATATCTTTGTAAAAGCATTGAGTAAAGATAAATTTGAAAAGTTCAGAGAATTATTGAATATGATGTAATGAATTAAAAGTGTACAATATATCGACGCACCAGAAGAAGAACATTAATAAAAATTTGTCTTTCTGAAAAATCTGAATAAAAATTAGTCTTATTGAAAAATGTGAATAAAGATTTGTCTTATTGAAAAATATGAATAAAAATTTGTCTTATTGAAAAATATGAATACAAATTTGTCTTACTGAAAAATATTAATAAAAATATGTCCTATTGAAAAATATGAATAAAAATTTGTCTTACTAAAAAACATGAATAAAAATTTGTCTGGCTGAAAAATATGAAAACAAATTTGTCGTGCTGAATAATATTAAAAAATAATTGGCTGATGAAAAATATGAATAAATATTTGTCGGACGAAAAATGTGGAAAAAAAAATTTCGCCATGGAAAAAAATAAATAAAATTTTTTTACTAAAGATAAACATTAACATAGATTCGAAACTCCATTCGTGTTCCGTGCGGTACAGAAACTCCATGCGTATTTCGTGCGGTACAGAAACTCCATTCGCGTTCCGTAAGGTACAGTACGCACGCACTGTGTGTTCATTCTCCCATTGGCTGCAGACCAACGAGATAAAATCGAACGCACTCAACATTAACTTGGGTATATTATAGTGGATAGTGCTTTAAATAGGAGTATACTATCATTACGCGTTTGGATTTGAACGTGTTCATTTGCTCACATTTTACTAATCATTTTTGTTGATGTTTTTCGTCAACGAAACATTTTTATTCATGTTATTCGCCGCACGAAAAAACATTTATTTATGTTTCTCAAAAAGCTAAATTTGTGATTTATGTCTTTCAGTCAGACAAATTTGTTTTCATATTTTTCAGCAAGACAAATTTTTATTCATATTTTTCAGTAAGACAAATTTGTATTCATATTTTTCAACCAGACAAATTTTTATTTATATTTTTCAGTAAGACAAATTTGTATTCATATTTTTCAATAAGACAAATTTTTATTCATATTTTCCAGTAGTACATATTTTTATTCATATTTTTCAGTAAGACAAATTTGTATTCATATTTTTCAATAAGACAAATTTTTATTAATGTTCTTCTTCTGGTGCGTCGATATATGTAAGGAGGCGTGTTTAAAATAGTATACATCTATATTGTACGCATGAATATATACAGTAGGTATGTGTGAGCGCGCGACTGTATCGAGAGCGCGCAATATCGTATGAGTCCGAATGTAAACATGTACCTCTCCCCTTCCTAGTGTGTGCGTGAGCAAGCACCTAAGTCGAGGAGCAGCGAACGATACGCTGCTTTCTCTCTCTCTCTCTCTCTCTACTTTTGTACGCCGAATGAGAAGCACCTCGCGCGTGGCGCAAGGTAGCGCCCTGCAGTCTCAATAAACTCTTTATTATATCACTACAGTAAAGAAGTCTCTCCTTAATTCACCACACCTCAACAGATACTACAGTTAAAAATTTTTTACTTCCTCCTAGAGGAAGCTTTGTGATAGTAATTTTTTTTTTTTGAGTTATTGTAAAAACATGTTATATTTGTTTTTCGAGGTGTTAGGAATCAAAATATATGATTTTTGAATAATGTCTGTATGGATGTGTGTGTGCGTGCGTGCGTGCGTGCGTGCGTGTGGGTGTGTGGGTGGGTGTGGGTGTGGTGGTGTGTGGGGGTGTGTGTAGCTATGGGTGTAGGTGTGTGTAGCTGTGGGTGGGTGGTTGTGGGCGTGCGTGTATGCGTGCGTGTGTGTGTGTATACGTCTGGATCTCAGCCTCTACTCGATCGATTTTGACCGGACAGGTCTCATTTTTTTTGTTCATTTTCTGTGATGGCTGGTCAAAAATCCATTTTTTGATTCACCGATGCGTTTTTGTTTTATTTCGAATTTTTGATTTTCTCAAAATTGATTTTTGCTTTTTATTAATGATAAGACCGAGATATTTGAATCGAATGGACAGAATTCGAAAGAGCATTAAAATACCTATATTTTCTAAAAAAAAAAATTTCTCTAGCTATCACGGTTCTTTTGTTATTAACAAAAACGTGTTTCTTTCTAAAAAGCTTATAACTCCTAGACTAAACGGCCAATTTTCTTGAGAAAAATCATGATAATGCAGAATGTAAATAGCTATAATCTGTAAAAATTTGAATTCATTTTGTCAACTAGTTTTTGAGAAAAAAATTGAAATGTGAAAAAAATGAGTTTTGTATGTCCAACGATTACTAGAGTAAAATTGACTTAATTGCTTTGAAATTCCTTGTAGAGGTAGATTTTTGATAACTCTCGGTCGAGTTTTTTGGGTAAAATGATTATTCCAGAAATTTCAGAAATATTTGAAGTTAAAATTTTTTTAACCTTTTTTCAAATCGTAATTTCTCGAGAACGGCTCCATGTATCAGCCCCAAATTTATAGACAATTTTGTATATGATATAGATAATATGTCTGCGAATTTTCACCAAGATCGTACGATTACTTTTTGAGATATTTGATTTTGAAAATTTTCGTATTTTACAAAGTCATCTTCTTTGTCGCATGATAATTATAGGAAACAAAAATTGGTTTAATCGTGTTGAAATTTTGTGGAGATGTAGATTCTATATATTATCGTATAGGTCCTTTAAGTAAAACAATTGCCTCATGATTTTTAGAGATATTTAAGGTTAAAATTCTTTTACGGTTTTTTCAAAATCGTAATTTCTCAATGACGACTTCATGTATTAGCTTGAAATTTAGAGACTATTTTGTACGCAATATAGGCAATACCTGTGTAAAATTTCATCCAGATTATATAGCTATTTTTTGAGATGTTTGATATTTGAAATTTTAGTATTTTTGAAAATGACTTTCTTTGTTGTCGCGCAATCTAACTACATTAAAATTGTTTTAATTTCTTTAAAATTTGGAGGAGATGTAGTGTTTGTATATTTTTTTTTTTTAGAAGAGTTCTCAGGGTAAAAGTATTCGTTTATGAATTTCAGAGATATTTGAGATTAAAACTATTTTAGCTCTCTTTTAAAATCGTAATTATTCTGGAACGCATTTATGTATACTAGAAAGTGGAAATAACATGTGCTATGCGCTATTCGCCGATGCGCACGTGTTGTATACCTGCTTTTATTTTGTAATAGCCATTTATTATTCTTAAGGTTAGAACCTATTTCTTACATCAGAAATTCAAGAAAGAGCGCACAAGTACGGGCAGGCATACTACTAGAGATAAGTACCCTACATGTGTGAAATTTCACAAGGAAAATATAATTTGAAGTCAAGGTTATTTAGGAATTTTAAAAGGTTTTGACGATAATATTACAATCAATTATTTTGTTTATTTTTCTCACATAATTTAAAAAAAAATCATACCTATTATTTTATTCATATTTTATACATAATTTAAAAATGAATACTTTTTAATCTTCATAAACAAATTTAATTATTATTATGTCATAAATTGTTGCAAAAATTATAAATTTTGTTATTAAAAATTCGTTAAAGGAATAAGAAAATTAGGTTTGAGGAAGCCACGGGCCAATGAATTGGCAGCGGTTTTTTTTATTTACCTAAAATATAAAAATTTTGTTGAGTAATGATTATATATATATATATATATATATATATATATATATATATATATATATATATATATATATTATACAGTGTTCTATAGTTTATTATACAGTGTTCTATAGTTTATTCTTTCAGAGTTGCTATATACAAGTGACTAAAGAAATAATGGACCCTGGGGTTATAGACTCTAGCACGGGCCTAGAAATAACGTAAATTTACCTTTTTCTTTTCCGGGATGTCCCAGAAATAACAGTTATATACATTTTTTCGTCCCAGAAATAACACTTATATAAATATATATATATATATATATATATATATATATATGTGTGTGTATATATATATAAATATATATATATATATATATATATATATATATATATATATATATATATATATATATATATATATTTATATTTATATTTATATATAGTTTATTTTTTATGAAATAGGCCCTACCAGAGGTCTGTAAATCCATTTGATTCAAAGATATTGAGATTTTAAAATTTGTCTCCTGCCGTAACCTGCAGAGTGAACTATTTGATATTTTTTAATGAGGTACAGGCCAAAATTTTTGATTTTTATATCTCCTTTGACTGAAGCTATTCGCATCCCTTAATTTTTCCAATTAATATTTTTAAAGTCAAAAATTTTATTTAAAATCCACCATTTGGAAGGAATTTTTAAAAAATGGTGGATTTTAAATCAAATTTTTGACTTTAAAAATACGAATTGGAAAAATTAAGGGAGGCGAATAGCTTCAGTTAAAGGAGATATAAAAATCAAAAATTTTGGCCCGTATCCTATTAAAAAATATCAAATGGTTCAGCCTATAAGTTACGGCAGGATACAAATTTTAAAATCTCAATATCTTTGAATCAAATGGACTTACAGACCTCTGGTAGGGCCTATTTCCTAAAAAATAAACTATATTTGTATTATATATATATATATATATATATATATATATATATATATATATATATATATATATATTGCGGAAACCGGTACTTTTGAGGATCTATAGTTTTTTCTCCAGAGTTCGTATATGCTTGACTAAAGAAATAACTCCCTCTCTGCGTTGAAGGTATTAATATAAATCCTCGAAGTATGGAATCCGTGCTGACATAGATCCTCAAAAGCTGCATTTGATGTATTTATATATATATAAAATATCATTACTGATCAAAATTTTTATTTTTTAGGTAAATCAAAAAAAAATTTATAACTGTAGTACCCCCTTAAATGCATTGGTTCTCAGAAAATAATTTATGAAATGTTGGATTTATGATTGACAGTAGAGTCTATTATACTCTCGATCTATTTGGATAGCTAAAATTATTCATTCTAAGGTAACATAGTTGAATAAATAGATAGATATGCAGAAATATAGATATAATATTAGGAAGTTTTAAATATTCTTAACGTAATGCCGATCGAAAACTTCAATGAGTTCAGCTTTATTCCTATAAAAAATTCTACAATGTTCTATATATCCCATCCACGATATTCAAACCGCAATTTTGAAATTTGAAAATTCTTTAGTAGATTTCGATTCTGTACGACTTTACTGATCGTCCATCATAAATTCAGAAATTCATGAATACTTTTCTGAGTACTAAGACATTCAATCAAAAAATCACTAAGAACACTTTCTTACATGAATTTCATGTAGAATACTATAACATTTTTTCATTCGCAAATCATATACCACCCGCCATTTTGAATTTTAAAAATCCGTCACCAATTTTGATACCATGTAATTCAGAACATGGAATAACGAAATAAATTGAAGGTTTTCAAACTTTTGTGCCAATAATCATGAGAAAACTCGTTATTTTATCAGTTCCTCGACCAGCATATTGAATACGCTATCACTGAAATGTTAACATATACTGCTCTACTGAAAAATTTCACGTGAGATCTCACGCCAAAATCTCATCTGATCTTTTTTGTCAATCATAATTAAATTTCGCTGTTAAAATTAAAGTAAAATTAATAAAAGAATATTGTTCTCTTGATTCCAAGCATTGCGTATACCTATCCAGAAGAAAAGTTGGTACAAGAATTTAATGCCTCGTGTCTTTAAAAAATCCAAGTTCTGCGGGAAGAAGTTAATGAAAAGACGCGTTTTTTCAGTGTTTTCGGTAACTCCGAATTAATCAAAACAGTTCTCCAGTTAACATTCTTTTTTTAATATTAAATATAAAATTTCCAGAAAATTGTCCTTCAATGACAAAAATTGAAGTTTTTCGAAAAATCAGACTTAACCCAAATAATCTAATTACTGACGCTGATTTTGATGGTTTATTGCATTTTCAAAAATTCATATTTGGATTGCTAAACCGCCATTCCCCACTGAAAAAGATCGCACGAGGATGATAAAAATAATCAGTTGCAAAAATAGCTGCGAACTCAGCTGATTCTAATTTTTTAAATATGTTGGTGAAAATATTAACTAGAAAAATAGATGCGTTTATTTAAAGCCTTCTTCAACAATAACATAATATTAATATATAATTGTAATATAATTTTATTTATAACAGAATTAAAAATTAAGACAATGATAATTTTATTAGGAAAAAACTTTATTAATAGAAAGTATTTATAAATATTCTTATAAAAATAATCATACATTATATCACAAATGTATGTATTAATGGTATTCTATTTATACCTGAACTGTATTTACAACATATAGTACCTACAATTTTTTGGACG
This sequence comes from Torymus aiolomorphi, assembly GCA_036365515.1. Classification (NCBI taxonomy): domain Eukaryota; kingdom Metazoa; phylum Arthropoda; class Insecta; order Hymenoptera; family Torymidae; genus Torymus; species Torymus aiolomorphi. The sequence goes on along the minus strand of CM070877.1, from coordinate 78,954,662 downwards.
ACAATAAACGGCAGAAAACAGAAAGACGAGACGATCCTTAACGAGTCTCGGGCTCGTGCTACTCGACGCACAGTGTTTCCAAATCGATGAAAATGGTAAAAATTCGTGCCTGACGAGGGAATTAGATATAAGTACTTCAAAACTATTGGAAAAGCTTCAAATCATTATTGTTTTTGAAGCCAGATATCGTTTTTTTCCATTAAAACCTGTCCCGATTTTTACGGAAGCCTTGAAGTTGAGTAGTTGAAATTATCGTTTTTCACGTAAATGGGAAAATTCGTAATACAAACCAAAGCTGTTTTGCACTGATCTGTACACTTTTCTGCTCTGTTTTTTACACTTTCTTGCACATTTTTGTACACTTTCTTGCACGTTTTTGTACATTATATGTACAGAAATACATACAATAAGTAGTTCATCATAATCTTTTAATGATTTTTTCAGGAATTTATGATTTATAATTTCTATATTTTAGAAACTTTTAAAAATTGCTAAGACACAGGTAAAAAATATTTCCATATACCTTTTTGGAAGTGTGGAAAGATAATTTTAATAAGTATAAAATGGCCTAGCTACAGTAATAAGTGATTCCCTAAAGGTGTATAATTTTATTCACATGGAAAAGGTAAAATATAGAAATTATAAATCATAAATTCCTGAAAAATAATCATTAAAAGATTATGATGAACTACTTATTATATGTAGTTCTGTACATGTAATGTACAAAAGCGTGCAAGAAAGTGTACAAAAATATGCAAGAAAGCATAAAAAACAGAGCAGAAAAGTGTACAGAACAGTGTAAAACAGCTTTGGTTTGCATTACGAATTTTCCCATTTACGTGAAAAACGATAATTTCAACTACTCAACTTCAAGGCTCCCGTAAAAATCGGGACAAATTTTAACGGAAAAAAGCGGTATCTGGCTTCAAGAACAATAGTAATTAGAAGTTTTTCCAATAGTTTTGAAGTGCTTATATCTAATTCCCTCGTCAAGCACGAACTTTTTCCATTTTCATCGATTTGGAAACACTGTGCGATGCCGACCCACGATATCAAAATCACGCGAGGCCGGCATCGAGCGCGTCCTCGAGTACTCGATGGTAACCTTGATAGGCATCGGCGACAACGGTGGAATAGAGTTGGTATATCCCAGGTCGCCAGCTCAGCCTTACGCACTAAGTACACTAGCGTGTTGACATGAACGACGCCTGAGTTGAAATTATCCAATCTGTACTTTTCATAATTTGATATGTACGGTTTGCAAGTGAAATTGATAAGTGCTACTTAATTATTATCATATACCATTGAATTAGGAAAAAATCCACACAGAGAAAAATTTATTTGTAAACTTTACTGTTTTTATAAGAAAATTTATTATTTTTATAGTAGCGCTGGGACACACTCGACATGCGGGATTTTTACTGTTTGAAACAGTAATTTTTATGATTTTCGTAGCAAATTTTACTTTTTAAATAATAATTTTTATTATTTTTGTAGCAAATTTTTCTATTTGAAATAGTAATTTTTATTATTTTTTCAGCAGTCATAAAAAGTACTATTTCAAATAGTAAAAATCATACATGTCGAGTGTGTCCCAGCGCTATTATAAAAAATAATATATTTTCTTATAAAAAGAGTAAAGTTTACAAATGAATTTTTCTCTGTGTCTGTAATAAATATTATATTGTTTTAAATTTACTGCTAAGTTTCCTCTTTCACTGTAAGTTATATAACAATAACTTGTACTCTAGTATGAAGGAACATTTCATAACTTTACACCTCTGCCACTATCGCTGCTGTTCCTTCATTGCTTCCACATATGTTTGCAATATAAGAATATTTCGATACAATATCAAAATTTAATTAGGTTTTTATTAGATAAAGATGCAGTATAAGAATGAGTTAGTAAAACCGTATAAAAAGACAATGCTATTTCATTTATACATTATCCTCAACAGAAACAGATTGAATATTAGTTGAGTAATTTTTGATTGCAAGTTTTCTATATGTAAAATTGCAAGAAATAGTGATATAACTTACAGCGAAAGAAGAAACCCATGCAGTATAGCTAATAGCTACTTGATCGTTAAAATATAGCTTACAGTGTGTAAAAGGCTATGAAAGAAATATAATATTGTTTTAAATTTACTGCTCTATTTAGCGTTCAAACTGTAAGCTATATTTTAATGATCAAGTAGCATTTTGCAATAATGCATGGGTTTCTTCTTTGGCTGTAAGTTATATAACAATAACTTAGACACACACATGTCAATACTCTTTAATATGTGAAGTTATTTTATAACTATACGTGAATTGGCCATAATAATATATGCTTTTTATGTGTTTTGTAATAAATCAACTGATATTCAATCTGCTTTTGTTAGCAGTATGAAAGAACACTGACGTTTTATATGACTAGATCTAGGCAACACTATCGCTACTGCCCTTTCAATTGCATACTGTTTGACGAATAACATGTAAACTGGTACCAGTGAATTTTAACTTAACATATTTTAATTGCGAATGATTGGTAGAAAAATGTTTAGATAAAGTTAAAACTAAAGTTAGAGTTTATAAGATTTTTCATAATTTGTACGGTGTGTTTTGAATTGTTTGTAGAAGTATGATTAAGGAAATTGAAAAAATTGGACATCAGACGAACTATCTTGAATGCAGTAGTTTATTCCATCCTAACACCAGGCTGGTGCATCCAATATAGTTCACCTGATGTCTAATTTTTTTAATTTTCCAACTCATAATTTGTAAGCATATACTAATCACTTTTTCTAAAGTACATTATTCTCGACAAGAAAAGACTGAATATTAGTTGATTCAGTACAAGTCAATAGAAAGCAATTAAGCATTTATATTTGTTTTTTTTGGGGGGGGGGGGGGAGAGGCGGACATCAAACGAACCAATGTTTATCGAATATTGTTTTTTTTATTTGCCGACGTTTCGGGAGCGTTAGTATACTCCCCTCTTCAGGGCTACAAGATATGTAAAAATGGTAAGTGTACACAACTTCATGATATTTTTTTTTATATAAGAAAAGAAGTCGGAGAATTCCATAAAATTTTTTACCATAAACAGTTATTCAGTCATTAACATAACATTCTGCTCTGCCACAAATAAATAAACACGAACTGCATCAAACTTTAAAGACAACGTTAAGAAAATTCGAAATTTAAAAAAATTTTATAAAAAAAATTATTGTATTTAATTAAGAATAAAATAGCGATCAAACCGTAACTTACGACCAACTTTTGAGTGATTCTCTCATGGTTGATATCGGATAAGACGAGTGTTGTCTTCGATAAATCAACTAACAATGAGAGGCATGTGTGACTTGTTAAACGAGGGAAACAATAGGCAATTTGGAAAACCCGTTGGGGATCAGGGGGAGGGAGGCGAGAGCGGGAAGTGGAAGAAACGACACACGAACTGTTCGAGGGAGATAGGAGAGCATCAGACGAGGAAGTGAGCGGAGCTAAGCCTATACAGCGAGAGAGTTCTCGCTAGGTGTACGCGCTATTGTGTGCCACTTCCATGTTCACGTGCGCTCCTAATCATTCGGCAGGCCCATGGACGTGCAGAATGAGAAAAAGGGAGTATGGACAGGCGAGTGCACCGACACACAGTACACAGCTAAGAATTGCAATGCAGTCTTATCAATTTCACAGTGTCTTTGTATGATTTTTTGAGAAATTGGGTATCTTCGATGCGGTTAAGAGTATTGCTGTGATAGTAGATGTTAAGCATTTCCGAAAAAGAGCGTTTAAAAAAGTTGGATTCTTTATCAAGGATTTGGGCTTTTTCGAAGTCTATATTGTGTTCTGTTTCTGACACCTGCATGGCTAAGGCAGAAGTATTAACGCACTTTTTTACGTCTCTATTGTGTTCATTAATACGTAAATTCATTGTTCTTTTGCTCATTCCAATATAAGTTGCAGAGCAGTTATGGCAATCTATTTTATAAACAATACCACTGGTGTCAAGCTCATGGAGGTGGTCCTTTCCTAAGGTTATTATGCAGTTGAATTTATTGATGGTACTATTGATTGGGATAATATTATTTTGGAAAAGGATATGATTAATTTTGGGAGTCAGATGTTTAATAAAAGGTAACAGTATTTTCGCCTGTAACAAATTGGATATCATTAGTGATAAACTTTCACATATCCACATTAATAAATTTAATAGTCTGTTAAAAACTTCCGACAAAATTTTAACGGTTAGATCAGAGTTTCGAAATTCAGAATCTAGCGTTAGTTTGACTACCCTAAACAATAACATTACAAACACCAAGGATAGATGGTTGGTCAATCTCTCACACACACAGTTACCGAGTTTTGCAATTGAGACGCTCAACCTGGGCGACAAATTCAATTTCACTTTGGATTTGGATAGGCGCTCTATGATCGAGTATGTCAAGGCAGTGGAAAGCAATTTGAGAAATCTTGAGAACAATAAAGAAGAAATCAGAGATAACTTGCTTTCTACTTTTAATAATTTTATCAAAGGTAATAAACGCTTACACCTTAGTCACAGTGATAGAATAATCAAAGTCAATTTCATTAAAACCAAAGGTTTTTTAAAAAATAATCCTAATATTTTCGTCACAAAAACGGATAAGGGTAATGTTACGGTGGTGATGGAAAAATATGCCTACATAGAAAAAGTAGAAACGGCGCTATCTGACACAAATTTTTATTCCAAAATTAATAGATCCCCTCTAAATTCACTACAGAAAAATATCAAAACTCTAATTAAAGACTGGGAAAACAAAGGTGTTCTAGATACAGAGGACTGTTTCTCACACGTGGTGCGGGCAGATATTAACGTCACTAATCTTGCTAGAGCTTACGCCTTAGTAAAGATCCATAAAGAAGGCAATCCAATAAGAATCATTGTGTCAGCCGTAAATAGTCCTACCTATGCCTTAGATAAAAGCCACTCCCTTCTGTTTAACAAATATTTTCCAAGCCCGAAATCCTCTATAAAAACAGCTCTGAATTGAAAGAAATAACCGACAATTTAAAAATTACCGATGAGTTTGAGTTAGTTTCTTTTGATGTAGTGTCTTTGTTTACCAACATCCCAGCTGATCTTGTTTTGCAAGCTGTCGCCAAAAAATGGATATACTTGAATAATAAGATTAACCAAATTAGAATTTATGCACGGTATAAAACTTCTTTTGGATTCAACATATTTACAGTTCAATAATAGAATTTATAAACAAATCATGGGTACCCCTATGGGTTTTTGCACTAGCCCTTGGTTTGCTGACATTACTCTTGAGTCACTTGAAACTACTTATCTCAATAGTTACAAAAATGAGTTATTGCTGTGTAGAATATATGTGGACGATTGCATCCTCATCCCCAAAAAAGACAAAACGGAAGAGATTCTTTCCTCCTTTAATGGATACAATGGTCACCTCCAATTTACCGTCGAATGCGAACACAACAATAGCATCTGTTTTCTGGACATAGAATTAATAAGATCACGCTACAATAGAATCATCACCAACTGGTACAGAAAAAACACAGCACCCGGGCGTTACATTAATTACCTTTCCCACCACCCCCACTCTCAGAAAATAGCCATTATCTACAACCTTGTTGACAAGTCCATAAAACTCTCCGACCCACAATTCCATCGTAGTAATCTCAACCTTTCTTTCCACTATCTTCTATGCAATAGCTACCCACGCGAAATAATTAAAACAAATACTTCGGGATTAGACTCGAATCCATCCGTAACAGTCATAATAACACTACTACTAATAGAATCTCACGCGTCACTTTGTTAAAGCCGAAAATACTGTTACCTTTTATTAAAAATCTAATTCCCAAAATTAATCATATCCTTTTTCCAAAATAATATTATCCCAATCAATAGTACCATCAATAAATTCAACTGCATAATAACCTTAGGAAAGGACCACCTCCGTAAGCTTGACACCAGTGATATTGTTTATAAAATAGATTGCCATAACTGCTCTGCAACTTATATTGGAATGAGCAAAAGAAAAATGAATTTACGTATTAATGAACACAATAGAGACGTAAAAAAGTGCGTTAATACTTCTGCCTTAGCCATGCACGTGTCAGAAACAGGAAACAGAACAGGGTGGGCGTGCGTGCGTACGTGCGTGCGTGTGTGTGTGTGTGTGTGTGTGTGTGTGTGTGTGTGTGTGTGTGTGTGTGTGTGTGTGTGTGTGTGTGTGTGTGTGTGTGTGTGTGTGTGTGTGTGTGTGTGTGTGTGTGTGTGTGTCAATTCACATACAAACTAGAAGGAACAATTTCTTTGTTTTAGGTATTACGTAGACATGAAATACTATCGTAACTTGAGTTTGTAATCGTATTCACAATTTTACTCCCCATTGTCAAATGTGAAAATTGTTTTGGTCAATTCTGACCAACTAATTAACATCGTACTCTATTTTCTTTCCTGCTTCCAACGGATCTGGTCAGAATTTACCAATACAATTTTTATATTTTATGAAATACTATCGGTGTGCACATGATACTTTTCTAATTCAGACATAAAATTTACAATTTAAAATGGAAAGCTAATTATTCTCTGTAAAAAAGGATTACATATAAGAAACAGATAGCTAAGTTTTATACGTAAAGTAATTACAAATTTCGTTAAAAAAAAAAAAAAAAAAACAATGTTTCACAAACGCGTTTTTAATTGTACACGCTTTTTGTCATGTACTTGGTGATATCGGAAATAAGAAAACGCATCCAAAAGGTGTTCTTTCAAACAAAATTTTTGACTATTTTTCGTATGTATATTTATAGCAAAAGAAATCAGAAACAGATTTTCTAAACTCCACAACGGTTCTCAACTAAAATGTTTATGAAAACTTGAGTTACAACTTTTCTTCGTGCTCTGCCGAGTTAGAACTTTTCTTAACGAAATAACTAATTATAGCTAGTACTTCTCTTAGCGAAATAATGATCAGTAAGAACCGTTTTCCTCCCAGCCGACGATATGCAGCAAGTAAGAAGTGTTCTTTTTTATTGCAAGCATATTTTTCAATATTTATTTGTTTTCTTTGCTATAAAGTTTTTTAAACGTCAATCGTATGTGGAATAATTCGAAAATTCAGTGTATTTCTAATCTTAAAAATATATATGCACATACCTTAATGTAAGTCTTAGAAAACACCTTGAAAAATCAAAGATATTCTATTATTTTAAAAATAAAAAAATATGTCGGTTACACTGTTATGTATAACTCTTAAGGCACACACTCACAATAATATAATGATTTTCAATATTTTTTTTAGTTAAAAATTACTTCGATATACACTGGTGAGAGCACGATTTTGCTTCGACGACATGTAGATCTACTCTGATGCACGTTCTTGGTTTGACTGATTCTTGGGCTCAAATAATTTATAAACATTTGGTGACAGGATGTTTTGGTACGGTGTTGTATGATATTATATCGTATTTCTTCACGAATGATACTTTAATAGTATCGAAAGTACAAAGGGATACTGTTATTACAATCCAATGAGAAATCCAAATCACAAAATTTCATTTCTATCAATGAATTAATAAATACGTTTGATGTGTTTGTTACTTACGTAAAATAAAGATAGTCAAATAATATAGAAGAGCTATAATTTAAAAACACTTTTTGTATAAAAGAATAAAGAATCATAAGATATCTTAGATTTTAAAACGGAGTTATTGTTAAAAACATAGAAAAAAGAAAAAGACAAGAGAGAATATTTTTTTAATAAAAATAAGGTTTAGAGCAAATATGTTATGTTACAATTACGAATTTCATGAATTTTTTCTATTAACAAGAAAAAACCAATAGAATAATGTAAAAATTAAAATTGTTAATCATTCAAAATGGTGAAATTAAAAAAAAAGACAAATTGCAAAAATACAAAATTAATTTTTGTTACTATTTAATAGCATGCATAATTTTTTAGAATAATATCAACTTTATTTTGACATTTTTATCGTTATATTTACACGCTGTGTAATACATTTAAAAAATACTATTTATTTTTATTTTTTGAACTATTACGCAGATATTGACTTCTAAAAAAGAAGCCGCAAATTTACAAAATTCATTTTAATATGAAAAATAGTACTATTTGGGAACATATCTAATCGATAGAGAATGCTCGAAAATGTAAAAATACAACTTTCCTAAAAAACATTTTTTTTTTCTAGTAAGTCATTCAAGGGACTTAAAAAATTTTCCGGACGTCGCTGCGAAGTCAAAAAAGATTTTCGCCCGACGTGCTCAACGACGTGCCGCGGCTCTCCCCTCTTCCCTCATCACCGCTCCGCACCGTTCTTGTTTCGCCGTCCCTTCCCACGCTCCCCGCGGTATGCCCCATGTCTCTCGCTTCCACAGCGTTTATTTCTTTTCAATTAATTATCTCGGAACTTTGCACTCATCGGAATCGAGTAAAAAATCGTTTCCGATGCAAAATTTTAGGCTCTTTCGTTTGGTGCCGGCCATTTTGTCGTAGACTAAGTGGTTCTCGAGATATGAGCAAATAAAACTTTCAAACGCTATTTTCGCATAGAACTCCTGGACCTAGGAAGCTGCAAATCTCAAAATCGTTTTTTTCGACCTCGATTTACCTTATAACCAAAATGCTGCCATTTCTGTGGCAAGTCGATTTCAGACCTATTTTTACTGGACTATAGGTTAGCTAAAGTCAGGCATGCCGGCATAGCTGAAGTACGTTAAGCTAACACCGCCAAAGAGTCTGGCAGTTGCTACCGGAGAATCAAGTATTTTCTGTCTGAGAGTCGGGCAGAAATCACATAAGAAATGACTACAAGTATTTTATGCGTCTGGTAGATGAATAATAAATTATATAGTACTTAATTTGAAAAAACGAAAAAGTTTGACACTTACAGCCTCAAAAAATGTGTAAAAAACGTCAAAAGTAACGAAATAAACGGTTTTTAATTTTTTTAGGTTAGGCGCCCTACTTCAAAAAATCTGAAAAAATTCATGTTGATTGAGAATACACAAAAATATATAAAACTATTTTTTTGCGAGTTATCTTATATACAGCGCAGTAGCCAGATTTTTTAAATTTTGAAACACGTTTTTGAGTTTATGTTTGAACATACAATACTATAAAAAAATATTTTCTAATTCTGCGTGAAAAAACCTAATTTTTTGATCGATACGATATTCCTTTTAGAGCCCAAGAAATATAATGAAGAATATTTAATGAAATAAAAGCCTTTTTTGAGGTTATGTCGTAGGGGCTAAGGGGCTAACAAATTTCTTAAAAATTCTCTTTTGTTATAGCAGTTTTGGTAGTATCGGTCTCAAAGGAAAATATAATGAAGGCATTTTCGACTAGCTTAATCGGCAATAGCCTTTCTGCCGTTTTTCCTCGTTTTGAAATGGTTCAACAAAATGGAGCTGGAAAAAATCTACACAGTTTGTGTGGAAGCATCCTTTTTCGACTCAAGAAAAATAGATTTAAAAAAAGAATTAATTTTCCGGTTTATTTTCACATAAAACCTGTCACATTGTTTTTCTAAGGCATGGAAATGTGATTTTAACCCTGGAAATCGAAAGAGCATACCTGAAAATATTAAGATAAGTAGGTTTGATTAGGATATTTTTCATTTTTCTATTTGGCAGTTAAGCTTCAAAATGAGTTAAAAATTAGGTGATTTTCGACGATGTGTTTTAGCAATTGTCTGCACAAACATTATTAAGATTAATATAGTATGTAGTTAGATTTATATATAAATACTGAATAAAGTTTAATTCTTAAATTATAGAACTATATATTTCTAATTTTTTAAGGCCTTTCAGTGGTTGTTACAATAAATGTTTCGAGTATGGAATTTACACATGCATCGTTTGTAACCAAGAATTATTTTCTTCTGAAACTAAATATGACAGTGGATGTGGATGGCCTGCATTTAATGAAGTCTTGGATCAAGGAAGAGTAAAATTACTTAAAGATACTGGCCTAGGTAGTTTCTTAATATATTATGTAATTTTAATGAATAGTATTAAATATAAATCACATATAATATAATCTTCATTAGTAAAGGTTGTAAATAACCATCAGAGAACACGACAAAGGCATTGAGATGTATTGAGAACTATTTCAGCACATATTTTGCATGAGGGAATATTCTTTATAGAAATTATAAGGATTATGCTTAACAACTTCCTAAATTTCAGACACCTGAAAGAGTATAACAACTAACAATATGACTATTATTTCCAAAAGATTTGTATTTCGAATTTTTTAAGATATTTTTAAGGTCATCTTTATGTTTAAAAAAAATATTAAATGATTTCGTAGACAAATTGATTTGCTTGACTGTATTTATTATGCCCTGGAACATTTAAAATTCTTTTTAATGCATTAATCAATTTCTAGTCGGTATCACTGATATTTTTTAGAATTTTTCAATTCATCTTTGAAGCTCAAAAAATGAAAAAATGTTTTAGAAGAAAAGTAGTTTAAGTTCAAAATTATGCCCTAAAAACGTATCTTACGTAATCGAAATGAGCAAACTATAAAAATTAATTTTTCATGTACTAGGCGATGTAACAGACGTTGTAATTCTTATCACGAGGACGAGGGACTACTCGGCGGGGCTTGGTAAATGCGATTTCCAACTGTAGTTGTGGCGTGTTCCAGCTACTCCTGCGTACACTTACCGTTATAATGCTTGGCTCGCGTTCTTCTTGCAAGTGCAGCTTTTTCCCGTCAACTTTCTCGTCGCCTAGTTAACAGCTATGAGTCACATTTGGTCGGTCAAGAACCGAGGCAAGAAGGATAGAAAAAACGCTAGGACTGAAAACGAGACGAACAATTTATTAACAACAATAAATAAAAAAGTACAAGCTGCAATTGTCGCCAATAGATCTGTCGCACAGATCCGATTTTGATTTCCTGCTCGGCATTCAATTTAGTGTGCCTCAAACGCTTCGGCGGATTATTGAGAACATGGATAAGTATTTCATATAATTCTTGGCGCTGAGTTTTCGTATTGTCAGCGATTCCAATCGCCGACAGCATCGCTAACTCCGCTGCCATGCTTGCAACTTCTAATTGTCCATAATTTTCAGTTCTTCCTATATACAGATATGCAGCCGGTCATCTGCTAGATTGAGGATAGCCCGAAATGCAAGGACAAAATTCGCTCAGTCACCCGCTAGGTTGGGCACATTGCTACAAGAATATCCTTTGTTATGCCAGCCACCGTTACCAGCAAAATCACGTGACCAGAAAAAAAATTATTTAATCAACAAAAACACAACAAATTTTTCCGACTAAAATCCCCTCATGCTGTATTTATAACTCTTTGAAATGTACGGGATAAATTTTTTAATCCAAAAGGTAATACTGAAAACTCAAAGCGCCCGAATTTATACTGAATGCTGATTTGTAAATATCTTCTGTTTTCATTGGAATTTGATGGAAGCGATATTTCAAGTCAATAACATGGTACTATTTTGGACATGGTAACATTAGGAAGTGAATATAGATCCGGGATTGTTTTCTCATTTAGTTTCCTGCAATCTATTACTAACCGCCATCGTTTTTGGCCCTCTATTATCTCTTTTTTCCGTACTTTCCAAGCTCCCATACAGCACTGATTGTTGGAGCAATATTTCCTCAGTGTTGCTTTGACATATTCGCCATATTCGTGAATATTCCCTCAGCGTTAGTAAACATACTACAGCCGTGAGGTAATATTGTTGCAAACCATGATTTTCGTTTTCCCATTGCTTTTGTTAAATGATGGATTAGGCTATCCGTAATAGCAGTATTGCAGCAATATTCGGCCAACATTTGGAGCGCCTGAGAAATATTATAATTATATTTATAATTTTTGCATATCTGTGTTTCGATTTTGGTATACTGCAACAATATTCATGTTTTAAAATCAATCTTTAAAACGAAACTAATTTATTTCACGCAGATATGGCGTAAAATTTTGAGTCCCCATTGTAAAGGGGATATCAAAAACAAGGTAAGCCTTGTAATTCAGACTCTTCGTAAAGTCATTTTAACGGTGGAATTACACGACTTACACGTGTGATACTCTGCAATAGTACATTTTTACATGTAATATCCATCGTAGTTAATAATCCTCTTTCATTGAATAATACTGTACATCTCGCAATTTTTAATTTCACTGATATCCCATATAACATTTAATATTGGAACCATATTGCCTCAATGTTGCTTTGACATTTTCACTATTTTCGCGAATATTTTCTCAAGGTTAATAAATATATATGCAACGCTGAGGCAATATTGCTGCAAACCCACGATTTTCGTTTCTCCATTGCAAATTTTTGAGTTCCAATTTTTCATTTTACCATTGTAACAATATTGCTACAATGTTAAGTGCAATATTGCTGCAAGATTAAACAATATTATAGCAATATTTTCTCAGAGTTGCATACAGGAAATATTCGAAATTCTGGGAATTTGCGCGCGCGGCCGGGCATCAGGTTCGAGCGTGTAGAGCGCATGAGTGGGGATGGGGGAGAAGGCAAAATTCTCTCATGACCAAGATGGCGGCGCGTCCGTATGCGGTAAACCGCGGTAACGAACAAAAGAGCAAGAGCCGTTGACGCAGCCGGAAGCCATGTTGCGCTTCTCGAGCAAGAGAGCGAGAGAAAGAACGAGACAGACGGCAACGGCGGTCATGTTAGTTTAAGCTAGACAGAATGAAAATCTCTCGGACTGCAGTCGCGTCCGCGGTCTCCGTACATATTTATGCGCAATGTAGCAAAATACTGATAGCTTGATTACAAATATACAAGTGAGTATATACGACATTTGAATTATGTTGCGGCTCGCTACTGATTTATTGAAAATTAGTGACAGAAACAAATTACGAAAAATTTAACAGTTAACTAATATGCTTGATTTTATGTAGATGAAAGGAAACTGAAATTGTTCCTGGTGATCCAGGATCAAGAAGTTGGTATATCCGATTGGTATCCGGAAGAGTCCACATATCCGGATATGGGCGACGATTAAAAAAGTTTTTATAATAACATCCAGCAGGATGAAATATGAAATTGGTAAAAGCTTGAATTTGATGCCTATCGAATAAACATGTACATGGCCGAATCCATCTCAAATCAGGTGCTCCGCGTTTGCCTATGTCACCGATCATTTTGAAATTAAAGAATTTATTTTCTTCTCAAAAAATTATTTGACACGTATTTTTTTGTTCCATCAAAATTTCATGCGTTCAGCGATGCCGAAAAATTCTGAGAAAATCCTTACTCAGAAAAAAAATTTTTCAATGTCATTTTCAAACTGCTATTGTTCCACCAGCTTTTTTAAGCTTTTAAGCGTGTAACATATAATTTTAGTCAGTTTTATGCCGTCTTCCATGTCCTTTATGTTATTAAAAAAAAAAAAAAAAAAAAAATACACGAGTTATGCACTTTTTACTGAAAAATGTATTTTTCTCGAAAAACCCATTTTTTTTGTACAATTTTTGTTGTCGTGATAGAGGATGTAAATTCATATCTAGATGTGAGATTCACGAAGTTTGCGCTGGCATAACGATCACTAATGAGATAACACACAAACACATTTTTCACCCTCAATGCTTATATATAGTCAATGATAAAACAGTCAATATAAAGGTTTTTATATTTGTGCTGTAACGGGCGCATGCATAAAGTGGAAATAGCCGCGCATACCGCAAGGCGAGATTTGAATCCCGCGCGCTTGCATGTATTGCGACTCGTAGCGCGCTACGCGGTGCACGAGGAAGGTACGGCCAGAAGAAGGAAGAAACTGCCGCGTCGCTTCGAAAGCGACGCCGCGACCATCTTAGTGTCGGCCTGCAACAGGTGCAGACGTATGCCCTCGTGCTCCTCAGTGCCGTGCGATCAAACGCGCTTTCGTTTCGCCCTCCACGCTTCCAGCAGTTGCCACGGGAGTCACGCCGTAGCCAGCCTCCGGCCTCGCCTAGCAGCGGGAAAGACGAGAGAGAGAGAGAGAGAGAGAGAGAGAGAGAGAGAGAGAGAGAGAGAGAGAAAGAGAGAGAGAGAGAGAGAGAGAGAGAGAGAGAGAGAGAGAGAGAGGTTAGACGCGTCGGCTGGACAGCCAAAACGTAAGTCCTCCGTCAATCTTATATGCCGCGTAGGTTTCTGCGTGCTAGCCGCCCCGCGTGTGCTTTGTGTTCGGCGGCTTCCCGACACCGCCCACGTAGAGGCAAGCGGCCTCGTGTGCGTGCGCGCGTGCTTCCCACGCTACCTCGTGGAGAGGTTATGCCGACTGCGCGACCAGCCGACTCCGCGAAAGTCTCGGCCTGCGCGTAGTTAGTTTATAAAATAATGTTCGGGTCTCGTGCCCCTAGCACGAGCCATTCTTTCTGGTTTTAATAAAGCTGTTTGTTTTAATTATTCAAGTCGACTGCGATTATTTGCGAGTAACCGCATCCCTATTCCCGAATACCGCCCTCTATCCTTTTAGCAGCTGCAGCTAGCCGCGCAGAGCTCATCATCGAGGATCATCGGCAACGGGGAATAGTAAGTAAAGCCACCCAGGTTTAACTTGCGCGATGTTGTACGAGAACACCGGCTGAGGCAGATAAGGTTAGGCAAACAGCCAGCAGCCGGGAGTTCGTGAGCCGAAGTTGGCAGCAGCGGCAGCACGCGGTGCCAGTTCCAAAAACATGAAACTTTTTGTACACCACATTAAATGGGAAAAGTTTGTATATTGTGAGTAGAATTACATAGAATTTTTACAAATTGATCAAACAAATTTTTCTCTTTGATAGTTGAATAACAACACAGCCCCACAAAAAAAAGGTTCTGTACTTTAGATCGGACTATCATATCTCGGTGTATTTTGGCCCCCTAAGTATGATTCCAAGGTCAGAATTCGTCCACCACGTCTGAATTTGGAGATATCATTAGGTATAAGATTTTTGAGATATCCTAAAAAACAAAGTAAAAACAATTTTTTTTCATCTTTTCTACAAAACAATGTGGCATTGTTTGCGCCCTTCAAGACCCACTTTACACCAGCCCTTTACAATTTTTTTTCTCGGAGATCTGAATATATAAATTTCGAGATAGAAATAAAGAATTTGATTTTAAGAGATGTGTGCGAGTTTATAAAATTCAGGTATTTAGATCTCCGAGAAAAAAAAATTGTAGAGGAATGGTGTACAGTTAGTCTTGAAGGGCGCAAACAATACTACATAGTTTTGTAGAAAAGATTAACAAAAAAAATTATTTTTACTTTGTTTTTTAAATATCTCCAAAACCTTATACCTAATGATATCTCCAAATTCAGACGTGATGGACGAATTCTGACCTTGGAATCATACTTAGAGGGCCAAAATACACTGAGATATGATAGTCCGATCTAAAGTAAAGAACCTTTTCTTTTTTTTGTGGGTCTGTGCAATCCTTCACTTTATGTAAAAGGCGAACTCGCCAAAAGCCATTTTTTTGTAGCAAAGCCTAAAAAGTATTTTTAGTCCATTATCTTTAAGACAAGATTTTGTTTTTGATGGCTGATTTTGTTTTTGATTTTGATGGTCACAGAAAAAAGTTATGGACCTTTTAAATTGTGGAAAAGTCAAAAAACACATTTTTTGGTAATTTTTTGGCACATCTAACATGTTTATAGTTATATTACAGCTAATGTCATTTCACAAAATTTTATAGGTTACACTGTTGCTTTTTCTACAAAATATCTACTATGCAATAGAATTCCATCCCTAAACGTATTGCATTGAAATGAAGTTATGACATATATGATATTCGATGTTAAAAACTACTAGGCCAGTCAAATACTTTTGCTCATACTACTTGTATGCCCATCGTCGTTCAAACCGCCATATTCGATCCGTCATTTTTAATTTCCAAAGTCTGATAGCAAGATCGTGATTAGTGACCTCGAAAACCCATCAATTCCTATTTTGAGCGAAATGTAAGCAAGCATTGCACGACGTGGTAGCGTCCGCTGCCTAATCTGCCTATTGGGCCTCCGAGAGTTGAACCGGAGGACCCGGAGTTGAACCGTTAAGACGGGCAGGTAAAACGTGTCTTAGCCCAAATAACCACCCCGTGACAACTGGCGCCCTAAACGTGTGTGTGCGTGGGAACATCGCGAAATTTTGACTTCGAAGGTGCAAAGTTCGAATCCCGAAAATTTCTTTTTACGTTTTTCCGATTTTTTTTAGATTTTTATTAAGGAAGAGACTAACGTACAACAACTAACGTACAGCAAACCCTCTGGGGGTAGAAGTTCGAAGATTTTTGAGAAAAATCAAGATAAATTTCTGTAGGCTACAAAGTTGCTATTTTTTTTTTTATAGAACATCGTGACAAATAGTTAGATACGGTGCGCCTAGGCGGAATAGAAGTGCGGGCGAGATCTTTAATTGTTTATTCAATCAGGGGATTGAACACTCGACTAAATTTGTGACGAGCGTTCAATCGATACCAGTTGCTAGCCTAGTGAAGGCTAGTATAGACAATACCCTCAGGGGATTCGAACCAGAGACAAAGAATCGAACTGAGTGGTAGATTCGAACCCGCGGTGACCTGGCTGGCGTTTAATTTTTTTTACAGAGTAAAAACTTCAAAACAGCTGAAAAACAGCGGCAAACCAGTAATTCGTGCTAAATCGGGATCGAAGCACCAATTACTGGCAAATTAAAAAGAAAACCAGCCAGTGCGTTTTGAAACCAAGGGACTGGTATCAAACCCTTTGCAACTCGAAGTGAAATTCAGAGTGTGGAGGTTAGGTAGAACTATAATATATTATAAATTATTTATACATATTTATTTATTTATTTATTTATAAATTAAGAAGGTGCGCCTTAGGGAACGATCCTTTTAATAGAAACCGCACACACAACCACACTCTGAAATACACATTCAAGCGCGTTTAACGAAGACTTGAAGCGGAACAAGAATCCAAAATGGCGCAGAAGATAGAGGAAGTCATCCGAAATTGGTGCCAATGTTTGACGGCAAAAGTAGTAGACGATCATCTACAGACACTGGGTATGAAAACCAGTGGATCAAAATTCATAAAGATGAACAGGATCTCGCAGCGGCTACTTGGAATATATGAACCGGAGGATTTTCAAATGGAAGAAGTGCAAGACGAATATTCCCTGCTCATAAAGAGAGAAAACCTCCGGACCACGTTCATCCAAGAACATAGCACAGAAAACCTCCCACCAACATGGGAGAACATAACGGGTGAATTCATGGATGAACCACACCCGTTAACCATGCTGGCAGAAGACGATGCGATAAAAGCCAACCTTGAGGCAACAAGGTTGGCAATAAAAGAGACCTCGCCGCAACAATCGACAGGAGAAGAGACGACGGACGAGAAAACGAAAGAGATACCGGGCCAGCAGAACTCTGGCAACGTTGTGAACCAGAGTTCTATAGCAGACGACACAACGCTTGCACAGTTCTCCGAGCCGATGGCAGCGATGACATCAGCATCCGGCATGAAATTCCTGGTGCCAGAAGCATTTTGGAGCTCTGCGGTAACATGATGCAGGAGAATAGAACAAAGGAGGGAACACGTGCGCCTACAAGGCACATACACGTATCAATACCCCGTCGACCCGCATCGTGACGGAGCACCGACCCCCCAGGCGCCTTTAGGAGACAGGACCCAGCCACTGTTGGGCAACCATGTCAGAACCTGGGGGGAGGGGGGAGGATTCTAGAGGAACGAAACCTCCGAGAACCTCGGCGCCAGTGAAGTCGAAGATTCGTCGTTAAGAAGGCGAACCTTCCCCATTGTTGAAGTCGGACTCACTGTCCGAAAATGGAACGTTTCTTTCTCCGGTGAAAAAGGCCAGAGTATAGAAGTTTTCCTTGAAAAAGTGGAAGCGTGTCGTGGATCTACCAGTCCAACGGAAGCTGAGGTATTTCAAGCCCTGCCTGAACTCTTGAAAGGAGTAGCAGCCATGTGGTTCCAAGTAGAGAAACACAGATGGAACACATGGTCAGACTTCCGTTCAGCAGCTCGTCGTTGGTATGGAACCGGAAGAGGTTACCAACAGAGGTTTTTAGCCGAAGCGACAGCCAGGACGCAAGGAGAAGATGAATTGTCGAGAGACTTCATAACTTGCCTCCTGGTAATAATCAGGAAAATGGAGCCAATTTCGAGCCAGAAAGTGCGGCTCGACATGCTGCACCGGAATTTAAAGCCGGAAATCCAAAAGCTGGTGAAGAGAGCTGACTTCCGTGACATCGACGAGTTATAAGAGATGGCATGAGAAGCAGAGATCACTCTCGAAACAGAAAGGCTTTTCCGACCACCATCGCCCCCCGATCTAACCATGTTACCAGAGGCGGCGTACGAAGCCAAAGCCTCAAAACCTGCGAAGCCAAAGCTTTCCGGTGTGGGAGCCGGAGCGTATGATGGTTCCGCAGGTCAAGAAACGCCCCCAGAACAGTCGATAATGACGGCGATTTCGAGGTTAGAAGCTGGATTGAACGAGGTGAGAAATAAACAGAACTCTCGTCAATCCGGTAACAGCTCTAGAAGAAAAGGCTATTATCGCCAAGATAAGGGCAAACCGCCACCGGCAAAGACTAAAGAGAGGAAAGACGAAGAGAAACGACCCTCAACCAGTGGCGCCAAGAGAAGTGAAGGTGGCGGAGAGACGAACCAAAAACCCAGCGGACCTGCCGAACCGATTAAGTGCTGGGGCTGCGGCAGGATAGGATATCGCCGCTCGATTTGCCCCGAGTGTTCGGGAAGCGAGAATCGGCGCGATTAAATGGGTCCGAATCCGCCGAGACCATAAAAGAGGCCCCGAAAGTATCAAGTAAGGAGGTAGAGCGACCAACTGACCTGTTAGTGACCGCTAGCCAAGTCAAGGCCGAGCAATGCTCAGAAGAAGTAAAAGTCGAGCAAAGGAACACTTCCGTGAAGGAGCTTGAATCCAGCTCCAACCAGATCCCAGTATAATCCGACGAGTTGCGTTGGTGGGTACAAGTGGGAATCGGAGAGTTTCGCATTCGTGCGCTGTATGATACCGGAGTATCAAGAACAGTGAAGGGACCGCTCGGGTTACAGTTAGCAACAAAATGCGGACGTACGTTCCGACCAGCCTCTGGCGCAGGAGCCAGAGGTGCTGGTAATAATTTGCTCCGCGTAACGGGACACGTAGACCTCCCGTTCGAGTTGGGCAGGATCAAAAAGAACGTGCTGGTATCGATGATAACAGATTTTGAGGTTGACTGCTATGCCGGTTCCAATTTCGTCCGTGAGTTCGGAACAATGCATGATCCCGTCGAGAACAGGTTGATAGTGGGAAAATCCGGAAAGAGTGTCGGACTAGAACTAGCCTGTGTCTCCACGTCAGATCCAAAAGACCGGACAAAGATCAGGATCGCCTCCATCGACACGATGAAAGCTTCTTCAGCAGGTCTCGCTGATATTACGCTGGAAGAACACCAGCGCTTACAAGCCCTTTTGACGAGAGCACTCCCATCAGTGAATGTTCTGCTTGGCTGCACTAATTGGGCCGAATACGAGATAGACGTTGGTAAAACTCGACCAATCCGGCAGAAACAATACTCGATTTCTAGAAAATTGGAGGAAGAAATGCACCGACAGTACAATAAATACAGTATTGTGACAGATATGCAAAAAGTCAACGCGGCCGCAGAGAGAGATGCATACCCGCTGCCAAATATAGATTAGATCTTGCGGAAGCTTCAAGCCGCCCGCTATATTTCAACTTTGGATCTGAGCAGCCGTATCATCAGATACCTTTGAAAGAAGAGTCGCGTGAAATAACAACGTTCACAGTGCCTGGCCTTGGCATTTTTCAATTCAAAATTATGCCTTATGGACTGTCGAACGCAGGAGCCACCTTCCAGCGCATGATTGACAGAGTAATAGGGCCTGAATTAGAGCCATACGCGTTCTCTTACCTAGACGACATCATCATCGCAACAAAAACGTTCGAAGAACATCTGGCGATGTTAGAACGCGTATTGGCAAGAACTAAAGAAGCTGGCCCCACGATCAACCGAGAGAAGAGTGTATTCGGTAGAGCTGAGGTGAAATATCTCGGTGCCTTCGTCAACCGAGATGGGTTTAGACCAGACCCGGATAAAATAGCTCCGGTAATGCAGTTTCCCGAGCCTAAGAACCTTAAACAACTAAGGCGCTTCCTCGGTATGGCATCGTGGTATCGGAAGTTTCTTCCCGAATTCGCCACGATCGCCGACGTTCTCACACGCCTAACGAAGAAAAACTTCAGATACGTGTGGGAAGAGGAATAACAACGAGCCTTTGAGCACATCAAGGCGCTCATAGCATCAGCTCCGGTCCTACACCGTCCAGATTTTAACTTGCGATTTGTAATACAAACCGACGCTAGTAATTCTGGTCTGGGAGCAGTATTGTAACAGGTGATAGACGGCCAGGAGTGAGTCTTGGAGTTTGCGAGTCGCTCGCTTTCCAAGGCCCAGTGAAACCACTCAGTCACTGAGAGGGAGTGTCTTGCTCTGATATGAGCTATCGAGAAGTTTCGGGCATACGTAGAGGAATATCATTTCCTCGTAGTGACCGACCATAGCAGCCTGCGTTGGATTCGATCACTGCGTAGCCCGACAGGTAGACTTGCAAGATGGTCGCTTAAGCTGCAGATGCACAACTTTGACGTTGAGCATCGCAAAAGGAGTCTTAACTGCGTACCGGATGCTTTATCCCGTATGTACGAAGAAGACGGAGACGAAGAACAACCAGTCGTAGGCGCCGTTTCGTGGGCAGTAACCACGAATGATGAGTGATACCTCGGCTGGCAGAGAAAGGTATTAGAAGAACCTAATACTTTTCCCAGATGGAAAGTATTAGGCGACCAACTCTACATGTACCGACCTAATCCGGACATCGAAGAGGACTTAGGATTGGATGACGATGTCTGAAAATTAGTCGTTCCGAAGGAGGAAAGGGAAAAGGTTCTCCTAGAATGTCACGACGACCCCACTGCTGGCCATCTCGGAAGAAAGAAAATATACGCTAAGGTAGCTAGGTATTACTACTGGCCTAAATATTACCAGTCAGTAAAAGAGCACGTAAGAGCCTGCCTAGTAGAGTATGCCAGCAGTGCAAGGTAGAACAGAGACTCCCTGCAGATCTTGTGGGTCGTAGAACCATACATAAGCCTTGGGAAGTCGTCGCTGGGTAAAACCGGATTCGAATATATTCTGGTTTTTCAGGATTTATTTACTCGATGGGTCGAGTGTATACCTGTCCGTAAAGCCAATGCCAAGACCATCCGAAAGAAACTCAAAGAGAGGATCGTCTTGCGTTACGGCACGCCAAAGGCATTCCTTTCCGACAACGGAACGGAATTTAAAAACCTGGTACTTGACAAATATCTGACCGAGATCGGAACTCACCACTCGCATACTTCACCTTATCATCCGCAGGCAAACCCAGTGGAGAGAGTGAATAGAACCCTCAAAACCAGTATTATGGCATTTGTGGAGGGAAACCATAATACTTGGGACGAGAAACTACTTGAACTAGTGTTCGCGGTAAATAATGTACCCCATAGCGCCACTGGTAAGTCGCCGGCCATGTTAAACGACGGCAGAGAGCCAGTGCCTCCCGGGACTAAGAGGAGGGAACAAGATCAGGCGGTAGAGGAGACTGCTACTCGTGAGGACGAAGACGCCTGGCTAGAAAGAATGAAAAACCTCAGCAACATGTTAGATGATGCTGGGCATCGCTCAAGCGAAGAGCAAGAGCGACACGCTGAGATCTACAACGCCAGGCGGAGGAAGCCCAGGTTCGAGGTCGGAGACCGAGTCTGGAAGAAGAATCGAGTATTATCCTCGGCCGCTCAAGGAGTGATGGCGAAGTTGGTCCCAAAGTACGTTGGCCCTTATGAGATTTTAGAAAAGAAAGGGCCAAACACGTACTCGTTAGTGGATCAGGACAGAGATGTTGAAGGCCTGGTCCATGCGGAACACTTGAAGCCATACTTCGCCGAGAAAGAGCCCGAGGGCGACAACGCCACTCCAGATGACGAAGAAGACGATGTCGATGCCCGACCACCGAGGGAAGAAGAAGAAACGGCGATGAGTGACCCGCCAATTGCGAGAACCTAGTCGCCAGCGAGCACTGGGCTCGATCAGGACGAGGCTGGCATAGCGACGCAAGCTCGCGGGAGAGGTAGGCCCCGAAAGACTGCGATAGTTATCAGAAGGCCAGCCGAGATTCCTCCCGCACCACCCAGCCCCGTTCCTGTTGCGAGCGAACACCCAAAACGAGCTCGTGGCCGGCCAAAAGGTTCGCGGAATGGCGTAGTAACCTGCGATCCAGTTTCGACATCCCTCCGGAGAACACGCGCGAACCCGAACCCCAGTTCCCTCTAGTAACCCTCTCGTTTCCTTCTCCTTTGTCCACAGGATGAATCTTGGACAACTGAGCCAGCAGCAACTCCTTGAGCTGATAGGCTAGCTGCTGACACAGGTTCAGCTGGCGCCTCCGACGCCTGGCAGGTTAACACCAGGCGCCGGATTACCTGCCATAGGAGGAGAGAATGCGGAGGAATCCTCCGTAACCATAGAGGAACTGCCGGCAGGGGAGCCCGTAGTTCCTACATCAACGCGGTCGATCTTGCGGCGACCGAAGAAGGAAATAGATGTCGCTACTCTGGTAGTTAGCCAGAGTAGTGATATCAAAGAGACAACGCCAGCTCCACAGGTAAGGCAGCCTGTGGAGCCAGGAAAAGAGAAGAACTGGGCCAGTGAGAACAGCCTCGCCCACGATACCCCGCAGGTAAAGAAGCCTGCGGAGCATGGCGAGTCGAGGAAGGAATCAGGCCGCTCCTCCATGTCGGCAACTTGGAATGAACTCGAAGCCAACTTATTAGCATCTCGAGAGCTAACCAAGTCGGCTAGAGAGAAAGAAGAAGCCGTCATGAAGGAGTAGGATAATTTCCACGACTGCGCAAGGGCGAGGGAGTACTTCAATACCTGGTACAACCTGGTACAGGACCGCAAGGAGGAACTCGCGGTGGCGGTCCAATTTCGCGGACAGAGAGCTGAGAGGAGGGCCCACGAGGTTCGAGAAAGCCGCGAGGCCTTAGATAAAGCTCGCCGCCTCCGCGAGGCAAAGGAGAGAGAAGCGGCCAGGATCAATCAAGAGCTGAAGAGAGCCAGGGCAGAGGAGATGGCACCACAACCCGCCAAAGAAAGCCGCCGGAGCCTACAACGAAGCCTCTCGAGGCGAAGACCGTCAAAGGGGAAGGCAGCCGGAGAGAGCGGCTAAACCTGAAACGCCGACAGGACCTCCAAGGGCCCTCTCAACCGGGCGACGCCTACCCGGAGAACCATGGCAACCGCGGTTGTGCTTCTTTTGCGGGCATCCTAATGTCCGCAATCCAGCAACGTGCTGACGAGCCGCGAGCCACGACCCCCGGGACCCCTTCTACTATCGGCAACTCCCAGGAGAGCGTTAGTAGAGGGGGGGCTTACGTGTATATTAGGCTAGGCAACCAATAAAGTTTATTTTTATATTTGTTTATAGAAAATAGTATTATTTACTTGTGTGTTATTTCGTACCCCCACCCCCCTTTTTAGGTACTGGCGACGCCGGATTGGATTACAGAGTCCCATATCAAGAGATAAGCGACATCTGGGTGGGGGGTGTCACGGCCTGCCGTACCGACGTCGCGTATAAACTGTGATCGTATTAGCTCGCGCTCGCGAACGCGAGATGGCGCGTCGATGCAGAATTGGAGCTGCACCGACGTGATGACTAGCAGACCTCGGGCAGCCATCTTAAAGTTCGCTTTTGAGAAGGATCTTGAACTGCAAAAGAGTAATTCTCAGAATAGTCGAACATTACCAGAACTTCTCCATTGCCTAGATTACTTTTTGTTTGAGCAATGAAATTACCTTGTTCTTTGGCAATATATGAGTGGGGTTTGATTATCGCCAATTTGGCATATAATTCATCAACAAATTCTTCAACTGGTAGAGTTAAATTCTCCAAAGTTGATCTATCCGTTCCTGACCACGCACAGTACTCAATTTGTGAGATATTTGCCCCATCCAATATTTCAAGTAAACGAGACGTAAGATTTTCAGAACCAGGGCACTTCGAACATTCATCCAAGTGACAGTCAGGTGTAGGATTCTTACACATAATTTGCTGTAAACAATCTTTATAACTACAAATGGGTTCTTCTTGATTTTTCGTGAGCTTCTAAATATCGATTGCATTCAACATCAATTTACAATTTTGATGAATGGTGCAAACGCAGACGCTATGCGTTCCTCTAGCACCAGCAAGAACACAATGTTTTGGTCGTAATTTCGCGAAAGTACTGAATCCTACTTGCACTGTTGGTTCTGCTATCTTGAATAATTCGTAAAGTTCTCGTAAATCGAAATATAAAATACGTTTCTGCACCTGAGTCTGCTTTCCATCAATAATAACAGAGACAGTATCTTTTCGACCCGGCATCATCCGACTGTGCAGATCGTTATTATAACATTCAACAATGACTTCTATTACTGCCTTTGACAAAGTTTTACCATGTTTAGCCGTTGTTGTAGCTAAAATACCTCCATCGGCTTTGAGTTTTTTCGACTTTCTTACTAAATGTCTTGATGTATTGAATGTAAGTATAGTTAGTTTCAAAGGGTCATTAACTGCTAATCTAGAAAACTTTTCTTTTAATTCTGAAAACATGTCTTCCAATTCGATTTCTCTCGCTGATCGCGTAGCTTCTTGAACAGATTTATCAATACCAGTGTTTTCTGATGTCGTCTCTATATCCATGTTTTCATATTCGTTGTTGCCTTCGTTATCTCTTGTACCAATAGATGAAATGGGAGATCCACATAACTTTCTACACTTACTACAAATTTTTTAATTATCTGGTAAATCTGGAAATCTTCGTTTTAAGTTGTTCGACAACAAGCGTAAATCATTACCTATGTGACCCTTACCATTGAGAGGGTTGATACAACGATCGGACCGTGCTACAGTAGACATATTCAATCCATCTAAGTAAGTGATAATACTCGAATATAATAACGTAGGACTGTTAGAACAGGTGCTGTGAAAAATGTCTTCGAATTAATTTGAATCCTCTCGAAAATCGATGGGAACTATATGTACGAAACGTTTAGGAAAGATAATGCACGAAATATAGAACCACAGATACACCAAAGAGTTAGAGTAACAGCCGCACTAAACTTTTAGAGAAGCATCGGTACTTAAAGAGTTTCGAAAGAGGAATAAAAAAAGTTAGAGAGATTTTAGAAATGTTCTATTGTAAAGTTTAATTACAGGGTTATCAAAAAGTATGGGACCCCCGTATTTTCCCAGAAACGATATTTTTTGAAAAAGCTAAGGTCATACCGTAAGTAATTTTCAACGAGGATTTGTCTGGTCTGATGACCTTGAATCTGACCTCGTCATTGACCTTCAAAGTCAATTCAAAAATTGCAAAATTCAAAAATTTTGCAATTTTTGATCGCATTGCATACGTGTATAGTCACACGGTCTTACACCAACTATAGCATCCACGGCGTCACGTCGGTTTTTTTCTCTCAGTGCGTATACTGCATGATTTTTGTGCAGGAGGAGCACCAAATCAAAAAAGCAGTAGCGGCACAAATGTGTTGTACCATTGCCACACTTTTTAGTGCTTCTTCTGCCCTAAACTTTTGTACTCGTGAAGAACGATGAAATAGATTAAATGCGGAACAATTTTAGTGCAACATTTGCTCTAAAATGGGAGAGTAAAGGAATTAATGTTTAGTTACGAAACAATTCTTGCATTTGGTACTGATACTCTACGCTAACGTGTTTCTTCTCCACCAAACTTTTTTCAGTGATTCTGAAATGTTTCAAAGTGTGGATATAACCACAGTTTTTCTGTTACTGTTCCGAATTAGAATCGATTGATAGCATGAATTGAAGAAGTATAACTGCGAAAGAATCGGTTTATTAAAATTAGAACTCACCATGAAAATGACCTTGAGAAATGATCCAACGTCAAGTCTAGTTATGATCTTAATCAAATTTTCTACTAGTTTCGTGGAATACTAGTCCGAAAATCCAGAAAATAACTTTTGACCTTCATAATGACCTTGAAATATAATTTTAACCGCTCGCTTTGAACGGTAGTAGTAAGAAAATATGTCGCAAACTTCATATTAGTGGCAAGAAATAACAATTTTTGTATCAGATTCGCTATTAGAGTGAAGAAAAACTTGTTTTTCCATCATTCCGAGACTTTCAGCCGCCATATTGGATCCACCATTTTGAATTTTCGGAATCGCCAGACGGCGTTCGAAAGTAGAAGTCAAGAGCTTTCATTTGAGCCCAGGTAGACCCCATTTGGATCAAAATTGTTCTGGGCAGAGGGGGTGTCGCGTTGACAGAGAATGCCCCATATATATATATATATATATATATATATATATATTTCTGTTCACCGCTATGTTTCAGGACTTTTCATTGGTTTACCGCTATGTTTCAGGACATTTGCATATTTTCAGGACTCTACTGAATTAGGAATATGTTTACCGCTACATCTCAGGACATTTTTGTATTATTCAGGACATTTAGGGTTTCTTTCACAACGTTTTTTCCGTAAAATTTTTCCGAAATCAACGTAAAATACTGCGGAACTGAAAGGGGGCGCCGCAGGCGTCCTGGTGCTAGTCAACACCCTGAGGAATATTATTTCTTTAGTCACTTATACACTGTTTAACGTTTTATACCTACTTCTATTGCAGAAAACCTGTAGGTGTCCTGGAAGGTAGCAGTGTACTAAGTTTTATATATATATATAATTGGACGGTATTTTGAGGATTTCATAAAGAATTTCTACAATAGTGGTGACACAAATATAAACATTGTTATAAACAACCAATAAACAAGCGCGTGACTAAAGAAATAATGACCCTAAGGTTATTGACTAACACCACGACGCCTGCGGCGCCCGCTTTTACGGAAAAATATCACGGAATTTCCGAAATCGATGTATTAACACACTATTGTGGAAACCGCTGAAAAATCCTCAAAATGCCTCTCGAGTGCTTTGCACTTTTGAGGAGACTCCTGAAAATGCCTACAAAATCCTCAAAATGCGTCCCAGATGTGAATATATATATATATATATATATATATATATATATATATATATATATATATATATATATATATATATATATATATATATATATATTCACATCTGGGACGCATTTTGAGGATTATATAGGTCATATATACCGAATTTTGAGGATTTTGTAGGCATTTTGAGGAGTCTCCTCAAAAGTCCAAAGCACTCGAGAGGCATTTTGAGGATTTTTCAGCGGTTTCCACAATAGTGTGTTAATACATCGATTTCGGAAATTCCGTGATATTTTTCCGTAAAAGCGGGCGCCGCAGGCGTCGTGGTGTTAGTCAATAACCTTAGGGTCATTATTTCTTTAGTCACGCGCTTGTGTATATATATATATATATGTACTAATATACAGTCTTGGGCTACATAAACCCCGATAAGTGTATATAATATATATATACATATATATATATATATATATATATATATATATATATATATATATATATATATATATAAATATATATATATATATATATATACATATTGTATAGTTGTTAGCATTATTTATGAACATCAGCACCCCTCACCCTTCCCCTCCGCCACCCCTCAAAATAACGTAAAAATCAGCGTATTTCTATGATTTATTTTTTATTAAAATAGCCTCCGAGCCTCCCACACCCCTCCTCAGGCGCCCCCCCCCCCCCCCCCCACCCTCGTCTCTCCCCTTTTGCCCTCTGTCATGCCCACCTTTTTCTGTAATCGTAGTTATCATCTCGGTGCACATGCGACAAACATTTTTTTTTTCTCACACCACGCGTAAAGTATTGTCACCCGAATAAATTCGAAAAAAGCTTAGTTATTTCTCAAAATTGGAATACGTCTTTCTGAAGGCGCGGATCGCGACTTTGCTGTCGGAGTTTCGAAATTGAAAATAGTGCATACAATATGGCGATTGGAAGTTGTAAAAGTGATTAAAATTGGCTGAAAATTGGTATGCAGGGCATTTCGAGGTCGCTGATCAAGATTTTGCTATTATATTTTCAAAAATCAAAATGACGGATCCAATATGGCGGTTCAAAATTCGAAAAAAAGCTAGGCTTTTGTTTTACTTTGGTATACAGGGGTTTTCGAGGTCGCTGATCAATTTTTTCTATTAGACTTTCGAAATACAAAATGGCGGATCCAATATGGTTACCAAAAATTTTAGAAGGAAGCTTAGATTCTGCTTAAAGTTTCTATATGGGAGTTTTCGTGGTCGCTGATCACGATTTTGCTATCACACTTTTAAAATTCTTAATGGCGGACCTAATATGGTGGTTAAAATTTCGAAAGAAGCTTAGATTTTTCTCAAAATTGGTATTCAGAGGTTTCGATGTCGCTGATCACGATTTTGCTATCAGACCTTCGAAATTCAAAATGGCTTATTCAATATGGCGGTTGAAAGAGCGAAAAAAGCTTGTGTTTTTCTCAAAATTGCAATACAGAGGTTTCGAAGTCGCCGATCACGATATTGGTACAAGACTTTCCAAATTCAAAGTGGAGGATCCAATGTGACGGTTGAAAGTTCGGAAAAAGCTTAGATTTTGCTGAAAATTGGTATACAGGGACATCTGAGGTCGCTGATACAGATTTTGCTATTGGACTATCATAAAATCAAAATTGCGGATCCAATATGGCGGTTACAAATTCGAAAAAAGCTTAGCTTTTGTTTAACTTTGGTATACAGGGATATTCGAGATTGCTGATCAATTTTTTCTATTAGACTTTCGAAATACAAAATGGCGGATCCAATATGGCTGCCAAAAAATTCGAAGGAACCCTAGATTTTGCTTAAAGTTTGTACACGGGAGTTTTCGAGGTCGCTGATCACGATTTTGCTATCAGACTTTCAAAATTCTTAATGGTGGATCCAATACGGTGTTTAAAATTCGAAAGAAGCTTAGATTTAGCTCAAAATTGTAACACATGAATTTTCGAGGTTGCTGTTCACGTTCTTGCTATCAAATTTCGAAATTCAAAATGGTGGTATCAAGTTCGAAGGAAGCTTAAATTTTGCTTAAAATTTATATACTAAGGTTTTCACGACTTTGATCATAATCTTACTATCAGACTTTCAAAATTCGAAATGGTAGATCCAATATGGCGATTGAAAGTTCGGAAAAGTTTAGATTTTGCTGAAAATTGGTATGTAGTGTCTTTCGATGTCGCTGATCACGATCTTGCTATTAGGCTTCCGAAATTCAAAAGGGCTGTCAAAAGTCCGAAGGAAGCTTAGATTTTGCTTAAAATTTCTATACAGGTGTTTTCGAGGTCGCTAATCAGAATCTTACTATAAGACTTTCTAATTTTAAAATAGCGGATCCAATATGACCTTCAAAAGTTCAAAACAAGCTTAAATTTTGTTGACAGTTGGTTATGTAATACTGTAGTTTATACTATTTTTTTTTAATCTTAGAATAAAAACTAATAAATAAATAGTTCACCAACTTATGAATGGGGTGGGCGAGCGGAGCGAGCAGGGGAGTACCCCCAGTATGTGTATATATATATTGTAACGTGGCGGATTTCTCACGTTACTTTCGCTCTACGGAGAGTGGATTTGTACAACGAAATCCCCTCTATTGGCAGCCAGGAGGAGAGTCCTTCACCTGAGCGTTCAGGGTCACTCGTATTTTTGTATTATTTGTTTTCTTTTTTTTTTGTTTTTTTTTCATGCGAGAGAAATATTACGCGGCGAGCATATGCGCGACGACGTACTGCCTTTTTCAGAACATCTAGCGGCTCCACCGTTCTGTCCTCAGCATCCGTCGTCTCAGCACCGGCCGCCTCGCCATCGTCACGAGACAGCCTCCAACGTCAGCTGAAGATCATCGCCTCCAGATGGAACCATCTGCCGAAGCTACGTATAAATCTTTAGTTCCCCCACGAGTTAATTAATAACTTCACATTTATTTTATCTCTCTCTTTTGATAAAGGCATTTACATAGTCATGCCTAATAAGATGCCTTTAAATCTTGCACACCTTTAATAAAAGTGCCGAGTCAAGCATTATGTAAAATTCTCGAATAAAATTGTCTGCCTGTAAATATCATGGAAAATTCCATTTCTACACCAGAATTCTACTAGACTCATCAACGAAGAGAGAGAGAGAGAGAGAGAGAGAGAGAGAGAGAGAGAGAGAGAGAGAGAGAGAGAGAGAGAGAGAGAGAGAGAGAGAGAGAGAGAGAGAGAGAACATACTCGGCTCTCGACGCATCTCCTCGGCTGAGGTGATCTACGCTCAACCAATCAGCGACGTCCGCGTTGACGGCGGTCGAGGCGCTGGGGCCTGATTCTAAATTTGTCTCGACGTCGAGACACACCAAATCCGGAGCTGTAGACCAATCAGGGAGCTCCTTTAAAAGGAAAAGCAGTTGTCTCGAGGCCGAGACACATTTAGAATCAGGCCCCCGGCGAGCAGGACTACGCGGCGCTCGAGGATTCTTCTCCTGGCCACCGACAAGGAACGACGTGGAAGCCTAGCAGTATCGTCCACCGCGCCGCGTATTAATTCCATCTCATTTTTGCCGAATTAGGAATAAAAATCCCGCGAGTGCCTTCTCTCGCATTAAAGATTTAAATCGGAATATTATTTTTCAATTAGTTATATCGAAAAGTCGACTGCAGAGTTGCCGCGAGCCAAAAATCGTATATTCCTGCCTCCGGGTGGAGTTCAGGCTTTGAGTCCGAAACGGTAAGGTTTGCGTTAATTGTGAGATATTTTCCTGTGTCAATTTCGATGCCTAAAGAAGGCTATTAGTTATTTGCGCCCGGATGCCTTCATCCCTGCGCGTTCCACTATTTAAAATTCTAGGTTTACATTATTGTCATTGTACGCGATTTAGTATATGTTAAATTTTGAGTTGTACACGAGTGACTCGCGGATAGCTAAATAAATTGTAAAGGTGAAATCGGAACCAAGAAAGCGTAGAAATTATTGTAAAGTAAATATAAATTCTATTGGCGAACTCTACTGCCGCGCAGCGTTCCATTTTACAGTACTTGTGCCTCTGCGAGTCGACATTCAATTTACTTTCATTTGCGTAAGAGATGCAAAGTTTTAGGCATTACAGTAATTATTGCCTGTATCGGGGCCTTGTTGTAAACTAAAGAAATCAGAAATTAAAGCATTAGATTTACTTTTATATTTGCCTGTATTCTATTGTTTTCATTTATTTATGTGATATTGGATATTTTGAATGTTATTTGTATCGTTATTGTGATTTTCTGAACGTGTGAATTACTCCGGCCGTCTGAACTCGCTCCTCTGCCGTGGAGCTGTCGAGCAACCTTTAACATTTTGTAAGTAATTATCGCTAATTTATCTTTTGTATAGTAAGAGGCACTGCTCACTTTATCTGTCTGTAAATTTGAATATTAACAGTGCCTGGCACCCAAAGTGTCGTAATATGCTTTCTGCATTACGACTTATTTAAATCAGTTTATTTTGCCGACTATTTTTAGTCATCGTTGCAATTGCCTTACGTAGCAAATTTTACCACCTTATTTTGTAGGATCTCTATAATCGGGAGTATTTGGTTGCTGCCCACGTGACCAAAATCACCCCGTTATAAATGGCGCAGCTAACGTGTGGCACAGAACGGCATTTTTAAAACTTAAAATTTAGAATAAAAATTTCAATTGCGAAAGTAAATAAATTGCCTAAATTCTAAATTTGAATACAAGTATTTATTATTTATAAGGAGTAGTGGGAATTAACTCACGTTCAGATATCGCAAGGTCAACACTGTCTTATAATGATACCTAAACATATACTACCTATTTACTTATAAAATTTATAAGCTTTATTTGCGCTCTAGCGAGCGCGATTTTATTAAGAGCAAATTGCTCGTATTTAAGTGAAGAGCCGGTTATTCGGCTGCCTGTAGCGCCGATAACCGCGTGCACGCAAGCCGCTCAGCCCTGCAGGCACACGAGACTCGTACCTGCTGGCATAGGCGGAGCCTGCTACGACACAAAGTCGCCGCAAGATGCCAGTCCCGCAGGACGCGTGACACCCTTTTTCCTACGCGCGAGACAAATAGACCCAACGCAGACCCTTTCCTGCCTTTTGCACGACTAGGGGAGAGAGGAGAGAGAGACAGACAGAGAGAGAGAAAAAGAGAGAGAGAGAGAGAGAGGGAGAGAGAGAGAGAGAGAGAGAGAGAGAGAGAGAGAGAGAGCGCCGCCGACCGGTAGCCGACGCCGCCGAAGTCGGCTCAGTTTAACGTACACGGGCCTTCGACCTGCCGCGAGTGTGTCCCTGCCTCGAACTTCACCGAAGATTGTAGCCGCCCTTAGTGTCGGGAGAGTTATCGTGCTATTGTAAGAACACAGTCATCAGGCTACTTGCACTTTGCAGCCCCCCCCCCCCCCCCCACCCCGCCATCCCATCAAGACGCTGTCCCTTGGGCAAGGGAAACAGCGAGTCGCAACATGCCTTCGGCTCAGTTCAACGTACACGGGCCTTCGACCTGCCGCGAGTGTGTCCCTGCCTCGAATTTCACCGAAGATTGTAGCCGCCCTTAGTGTCGGGAGAGTTATCGTGCCATTGTAAAAACACAATTATCAGACTACTTGCACTTCGCCCCCCCCCCCCCCGTCACCCGATTAAGACGCTGTCCCTTGGGCAAGGGGAACGCGAGTCGCAACGTGCCTTAGGCCCGTGTACGTTGAACTGAGCCGACCGATCTGCCTTCCGCTGCACACAAGGAGCATAGCGTGGCCACGTAAGTTTTGCCACCATAGTTAGATCTGAGCGAAAAAGCGCTTGTGACGTCATCCGACGTAGATTCTGAACGTGTACAAAAAAAACCGAGGCATTAGCGGGCCGTAGCGCGTGTACTAGGCCGATCGCGCGACAAAGAAAGTCGACTCTCCAGTTTTTCTCTCTCCCGGCACGTGGCGAAAATCGACATTGCCTGTCGTCGCGCGCTTTGTTCGAGCCGTCGGCCGTCGGATCGCGAACCCCGAGCTCCTCGAGACTGTACTTGCGACAACTTTTGCCGTGGGACGAACACGTGCCTTAGGTGCGCGTGTGCGCTGGACTAGTAAATTTTCTTTTAGTGATTATTAGAAATTAGTTGGATAGTAATTTTTGTTTACTAATACATAGAGGAGGATTAAATATTTTCTAATAGAACTGAGATTTGATTTTATGTGCCGTCCAAAATAAACTCGAAACAGTTTTTGTTAACTTTGTGGAAGCTAGTTAAAATTTTTTTGTTTTCTCGCATTAAAAAAATTGTATGTTACCTTTTTGGTAGAAGTGAATATTTTCTTTTTGTGTGTCGCACAAGAATTTATTTCGAGATTTTTATATTGAAAAATAATTTTAAATTTTTTGATTCGCTGGGGTTAGTTTAAATTATATTTGTAAAAATTCTCACTGTTTAACTTAATTCAAAATCAGATTAACTAGCCTAGTGATAATTTAAAATTTTTAGTTTAATTCAATATTCAAGTTTAATTTAAGGCGAAGAAAGAAATTAACCAGTTTATATAGATAGTTACTTGTCATTTTAGCATTATTGTAGCGGTATCAATGGTTTTTTTTTTGCCTCGGGTGAATAACAACTTTTTGCCTAGGAAATTGTTACAAAAGAATAATTCAAATTTATAGTAGTTATATTTTTTCTTTTCTTCTTTTCGGATCTGTTTGAATCATTTTGTTTAAAGCTGCGGACAACTGACCGTATTCTAACTATTGATGTTGGAAAATAGCTATCGCACATTTTGTTTAATTTTACTTAAGCTTCAATTACAAAATTTTGCCTAATAATAGGTGCAGTGCCGGTTGCCGCGTTTATAGCGCGTTACGGAATCTCACGTCGTTTAACGCGGTTTGTTCTAATTTAGCCGAGAAAATGGAGGCAATGAGTAGCGAAGCGACCGTTGAATAGGTGGACAGTCTCGAGGAGCTAGATTTAAACGCCGTGTGAAGATGCTTAGCCATTCATGAGGAAGGGTCGGTAGCTGAACGTCGCTATAGGTTAGTGAGGTTTCAGCTTAGGCGTCAACAAAAGGCGAACTTATCATGAGCAGCAAGCGACTCCGCACCCGTGCCTAGACCCTCTTCCGCTTCCGATTTAGTAGTATCGCAATCCGTACCCGTCTATAGAACTGTGCCTATCACAGTGGGGGATTTGCCTATCCCGCCGATTTCCTCGTGAGTTTCGATATCCACCAGTACACAGGTAACATTTAGCGGAGCTATGAATGCGATGATACTTACGACGACAACGGCGGCGACCATCCCTACAGTTAGTGATGCTCGTTATACTAATGTTTCTAATAACAGGCCGGTTGAACATAGAACTCTCCTTTCTATGGGGGATATTTCATTATTGCGGGCCGATAATTTTGCGACGGGAACGCCAACGCAAGCTGTATAAGTGCCACCTTATTCGGAGCCGTTTTCGTTCATAGAGCTTCACTCTTTGATTAACACAACGAGGGCCGCGAATTCGACGATAAGAGATTATGTTGCAGCGTCCTCAGCGGGAGAATTTCAGCGGAATGTAAACTCCCCGTTAGATGTACCGATAACTACGATGAGTCAAGGCTCGATAGAAAGAAGGTTGCCTTCCTTGCCGAACTTTCCCCATGAGGAAGTATCCATCCGAGGGCTGCCAACTTTGCCTTCCCCGGCTCCCAGCACGAACCCCTTGCACGTAACAATAATTTGGGACTGAATTCCCCTAGTTTCTCTTCCTCGACGCTTCACGCGGGCGAAATAGTTCGAAAATGGAAATTACAATTTGATAGTAGACGCGATCACAGCGCGGAGGAGTTTTTCTACGCGTTAATGAGTGTAGGTCTGATACTCGATTGACGGAACTAGATCTCCTCAATACCTTGCCTCACCTTTTATCAGGACTTGCATTGCAATGGTACCGTTTAAACGACCCCGATGGGCCGGATGGAGAGAATTCGTGGTCGCCTTCCGACGACGGATGGGGGGAGGGGGGTAAATTTCCAACTTCGTGTTCGCGAAGAAGTCAGGCGACGGACGTAGGATCCCGATGAAGCAATTGCCGACTATTTAGTGGGATTGAGGCATATTATGAATTATGTCTCATTCTCGTATTCGCTCGAAGAGCAGGTAGATTTTGCCTACGCGAATTTGCACCCGAACTATCGTTCGAAAATAAAGAGAGATCAGGTTAGAACATTGGAGGAGTTCGAAGCAAAAGGGGAGCAGTTAGAAGCGACCCGATTGCTAAGCCGAGAATATCAGCCTCCTCCTTCGCCTCGATACTCTCTATTCCCCGAGCACGCGTATAACGCGCCGGCCCATAATAAACGTTCTTCAGTAGCGGCAGCTTTTGAGGCGAATGATTCTGCCTCTTCAAACTTCACGCCGTCGGGTCCTCCTAATCATGATAGAAATAGGAGAACTGGTAAAAATAAAAATTCTCCGTCGAACTCCCCCCTTATCGCGAATGTCACAAATGTGCCTGCCTCGCCTCTAATGAGTAAATTGCCTTTAACCCCTAAGTTTGAAGGGAGTGCCTCTATTTCCCAAGGGGCAAAGGCGAATGTTTCGGCCCAACCGCCTCCTACGAATAACTCTCAGCTGGACACCAGACGTGACTACTCGATCTTGCCAAACCGTCAGTTGTGTAGAGCGTAGGCAGCTCCGGGGAAACGGAAGAAGAGGGCGGCGGTACGGGTCCTCGTCGCCCCCTACGAACAATTAGACCCTCAAAAATCGGAAGTAGTATGTTCTTGCGAGTATTGTGCCTCTACAAGGGAGTCTCCTACTGAAACGCGATTTTTCTTGCCTATGCGTATAGGGACGTTGTCGTATTCGGCCTTAGTAGATAGCGGCTCCATGCATACCTATGTGGGGAGAAAACTTTATCTACTATGCCGTTAGATAGGCAAAATCTCATCCCTTCAGTCGCTAGGTTAGCTGACGGCTCGCGAGCAACGATTCGGGGAAAAGTCCCTTTGGATATTACTCGGCTACTGAACTTGAATGCCTGGCAGTTATATGGGCCGTGGAAAAATATCGGCAATACCTAGAAGGAACATATTTCACGGGGATAACAGATCACAGTTCCCTCCGTTGGTTGAAAAACCTGCGAGATCCGACTGGTGGATTGGCGCGTTGGGCAATGCGATTAGCACAGCACGATATGGAAATTATTCACCGTAAGGGTTCCCTGCACCAGCTGCCCGATGCCTTATCGCGAATGTTCGCTGACGACGCGGAGGAAGTAGCCGCTTTTGCCGAGCTACCCGACTGGTATGAGCGAAAATTAGCCCAAACTAATAAAGAGCTCGGCAAATTTCCTGATTGGCATATAGTCGACGGAAAATTATTTCGGCACTGACCAGAGCCCTTGATTGAGGACACGGTTGGCAACCATCTTAGTTGGAAATTAGTTTTGCCAGACAATCTCCGCGAAAAAGTATTGGAAGAAGCTCACGCCATGTCTTCGGATGGCCATTTAGGTGTAGCGAAGACCTTTCGTCGAATTACCGAGGACTTCTATTCGCCGGGGTATTACGAGGATACAGCTAGGTATGTAAGGAGTTGTTTAGTTTGTCAGGCTTGGAAAGTCGAACAGTCCGCCCCGGTTTGATTAATAGGTCCGTTGAGTTTGAGTAATAGAACAGCCGTGGCTCGTAGTTGCTGCCGATATAGTTGGTCCCTTGCCCACCTCGAAAAATCGATTTTCATATTTATTAGTATTTGAAGACTTGTACTCCCGCTGGGTGGAATTAGTGCCCCTAAGGCGTACGAATGCTCCGGCTATAATAAAAGCCCTAGAGGAATGCATAGTTTTCCGTTACGGCGTGCCCCTAGGATTCCATACCGATAATGGCACGGAATTCGTGAATAAAGCCCTGTCAGAAAAATTGCGCGAATACGGAATAAAACACTATCACTCCTGCCTACCATCCTCAGGCAAATCCTGTGGAAAGAGTGAATCGAGTAGTAAAAACTATGATCTCCTCCTTTACGAAGACAATCATCGAGAGTGGAACGTTCACCTGCCGAAATTCCGCCTGGCCGTAAATTCTGTCGTACATTCTTCTACAAAAGTCTCTCCAGCCTTCCTTAATTTTGGCCGAGAGCCCCGTATGTCGAAAAATACCGTAAGTCATGACTCTGAAGTAGTAATCGTGCCTAACCCTACCGCGGAATGGGAAGAACGGATGAAAAAATTATTTTCCCTCCGCGATTCCGTTTCTAGAAATATTGGGGAAGCATCAAATAAACAGGCCGGCTACTTTAATAAAAACCGACGCGTTCGCACTTTTAGCTTAGGGGATCGAATTTGGAGAAAACACCATGTTTTGTCATCTGCCGCTCAGGCTGTAAGTGCCGGATTAGCACAAAAATACGCAGGTAATTATTGGATCGCTAAAATTCTTTCTCCGACGGTTTATATGCTCGCTAATGCCTCGGGAAAAATAGTAGCGAAAGCTAGTGTGGCGGACCTCAAACCTTATACTAGATCTCTTCCGCAGGAACATGCTGAGTCTGGCCTGCCTCCAGATCTGCGAGCCTGAGGAGACGGCGCAACAGACCCGTCCATCGAGCCCTCTGCTGAAAGAGATCAGCTCCAGACGCTTGCGGCCGAGAGTAATGCCGCTGGAACGGGACTATTGCCTGTGCTCCCTCCGCCGAACCTGCCCCTGGCGCCCCCAGCTCCAAGGCCAGTAACTCCGCCAACAGCCGTGTCTTTGGCGTCCCCTGCTCCGGGGCCCCCGATTCCACCAGTCAGTCCAGCCCCCGTCGGTGCAGCGGTTGTGACGACGAGCGGAAACCCTCCAAAACCCGGGTCAAAGGAGCGGCATCGACGAGCCACACCGCCGCCTGATCGCCCGCCGCCGTACTCCTGGGTGTGCTGGAACTGTTGGGCGTTCGAACACGAATATACTGCCTGCCCCGAGCGGCGGCGGCGATTCTGTCGCGGTTGCGAATACACCGACCGCACTGTAGCGAACTGCCAAAGTGTGCGGAAAGATACTTTGAGCGGCAGGGGCGACGGAAAAATGGACCCAGTGAAGGGTCCCAAGGACGCAGCGGAATTATCGCGCTCTTACCAGGCCCATTTCAGGGACTTCCCGAAATAATCAGGGCTTTAGAATTAATAATAGTTCTTTTCATTGTTGCCTTGTGGGTGTAAAATATTTTCTTTTGTTGCCTATCGGAGCTTACAATTATAGCGTACTGAATTCATTTTTTTTTTGCCGGAAGGGCGTGTATTATTTGCCTAGTAGACGTAAATAAAGTTTAGTATATTTTTGTATTCCAACCATTGATATTTTTATTTCGTTGCCTGAAGCACCTTTACAAATTAAGCTAATTTAACTTTTTCTTTGCAGCATTTTATTTGAGTGCTCAGAAACGTGGAGGTACGAAGATATCCTGGCTGCCGTATTTAATACGCGAAATAGTGTAAAGCAAGCTCTGCTATTTCCATTCAATAGAATGAAACCCCCCATGCCTTGTTTTAACGGGGGGCGGGGGGTGTTGTAACGTGGCGGATTTCTCAAGTTACTTTCGCTCTACGGAGAGTGGATTTATACAATGAAATCCCCTCTATTGGCAGCCAGGAGGAGAGTCCTTCACCTCAGCGTTCAGGGTCACTCATATTTTTGTATTATTTGTTTATTTTTTTTGTTATCTTTTTTTTTCATGCGAGAGAAATATTACGCGGCGAGCATATGCGCGACGACGTACTGCCCTTTTCAGAACATCTAGCGGCTCCACCGTTCTCTCCTCAGCGTCCGTCGTCTCATGGAGTTTATTTTTTTTCTTTTTGTTTTTAAGTAGGATTAATTTTTTTTTGTTTTATAATAAGCGCCCATTTTTTATAAATATAATTTTTTTCAAACAACTGCATAAGTCCTAGAATTTTGAAAAAAATTATATTTATAAAAAATGGGCGCTTATTATAAAACAAAAAAAAATTAATCCTACTTAAAAACAAAAAGAAAAAAAATAAACTCCAAAAAACGGCATTTAACGTATTCATTACTAAAAAAATGAGCAATGCTACAGCCATGAGGGAAACGATTTATCGTAGGAAATTACTTCAGGAGTCCCAAACGTATTTTATAAAAATTTTTTGAGCCTTATTGTGCTAAAGCACGAATTTTCATCACTTTTGAGTAGATAGGCATCACTATGCGCCGGCCGCCTCGCCATCGTCACGAGATAGCCTCCAACGTCAGCTGAAGATCATCGCCTCCAGCTGGAAGCATCTGCCGAAGTTACGTATAAATCTTTAGTTGCTCTCTTAATTAATAACTTCACATTTATTTTATCTCTCTCTTTTGATAAAGGCACAGTCGTGCCTAATAAGATCCCTTTATACCTTGCACGCCTTTAATAAAAATGCCGAGTCAAGCATTATGTAAAATTCTCGAACAAAAATGTCTGCCTGTAAATATCATGGAAAATTCCATAATATAATAAGCGCCATATTGGATCTACCATTTCGAATTTTGAAAGTCTGATAGTAAGATCGTGATCAGTGTCGTGAAAACCTTAGTGTACAAATTTTAAGCAAAATTTAAGATTCCTTCGAAAATTTTTGGCAGCCATATTGGATGCACCATTTTGTATTTCGGAAGTCTAATAGAAAAACTTGATCAGCGACCTCGAATACCCCTGTATACCAAAGTTAAACAAAAGCTAAGCTTTCTTCGAATTCTTAACCGCTATATTGAATCCGCCATTTTGATTTTCCGAAGTATAGTAGCAAAATCTTGATCAGCGACCTCGGGACCTCCTGCATACCAATTTTCAGCCAACTTTAAGCACTTTTACAACTTTCAATCGTCATATTGTATGCGCCATTTTGAATTTCGAAAGTCTAATAGGAAAAGTTGATCAGCAACCCCTGTATACCAATTATAAACAAAATCTAAGCTTTTTACGAATTTTCTCCGCCATTTTGAATTTCGAAAGTCTGATAGCAAGATCGTGATCAGCGACCTGGAAAACCCATGTATACCAATTTTCAACAAATTCTAAGCTCCCTTTGAACTTTTGACAGCCATATTGGATCCGCCATTTTTAATTTCGAAAGTGTAATAGCAAAATCTTGATCAGCCACCTCAAATCCCCATGCATACCAATTTTGAGCCAGCTCTAAGCACTTTTACAACTTTCAATCGCCATATTGGATCCTCCATTTTGAATTTCGAAAGTCTAATAGAAAAACTTGATCAGCAATCTCGAAGACACCAATTTTAAACAAAACCTAAGCTTTTTTTCCAATTTTTTACCGCCATTTTGAATTTTGAAAGTTTGATAGCAAGATCTTGATCAGCGACCTCGAAAACCCATGTATA
The DNA here is from genome assembly GCA_036365515.1 of Torymus aiolomorphi. Lineage (NCBI taxonomy): Eukaryota > Metazoa > Arthropoda > Insecta > Hymenoptera > Torymidae > Torymus > Torymus aiolomorphi. Next base: position 78,914,172 of record CM070877.1, on the reverse strand, counting down.
CCAATTTTGAAAAAATCTAAGCTTTGTTCGAACTTTTTATCACCATTTTGAATTTCGAGACTCCGACAGCAAAGTCGTGATCAGCGACTTCAGAAACCTCTGTATTCGAATTTTGAGAAATGCCTAAGCTCTTTTCGAATTTGTGAGGGTGTAAACACAATACTTTACTCATGGTGTGAAAAAAAAGATGTTTGTCGAATTTGTGCTGAGATGATAAATACGATTAATGAAAAGTTTGCCATGAGGGGGTGGCAAGAGGAAGGGGCTGAGGGGCGGCTTCGGCGGTTGTGACGTGGGGGGAGAGGGTGAGCGAGGAGGCATTTTAGTATAAAAAACTCATAGAAATACGCTGATTTTTACGTTATTTTGTGGGCGGCTAAGGGGTGGTCTGAGGGAGGGGCTGATGTTCATAAATAATACTAACATCTATATAATATAGGAAGACACACACGCACACACGCACACACGCACGCGCGTACACACACACACACATACACATTCTATTATCCCTTCTACCAGTCCATCGAAAAGCCTTAGCCTTCTATTCCAATCTTCGTTAAACCTCCTCTCTCCGATGCTTCATATACTTTCTGGGATATGGTGATATCCCTTATATCCGAGGTATATCGCTTCTTTCTGTTTCATTATTCGCTAAAATAATTATGTCGCCTGCGTACGACAGATCTTCTTCCTTACTAAGACTATTCCCCCTTCCTGTACTTTCATCGTGTCTTCTTCCAAATCTACGAAACTTACATTGAATAGCGCAGGGCTTAGTGGACATCCCTGTCTTACTCCATTTTCCGTTCTAAATTCTCCTATGTTCCTGTCCTCTACTTCCACTATACATTTTATGCTCTCATATATCTCTCTTATTCTTTCCGATGACTTTTCATCTATTCCTGCTGCCTCCATCCTTGTCCATATGCTTTCCATTTTTATCCTACCGAATACTTCTTTCAAGTCTGCCAAGAACGCCCATACTTTGCCTTTTTCTTTTTCTTTATTTCTTATCCTACTGCTTTCTTAAGTACGTATGTTACATCCGTTGTCCCTCTCCCTTTTCTAAAGCCAAATTGTGTATCATTTAGTTTCTTTCCTTCCTAACTGTACTTCTAATCTTCTTCTTAGTATCTTCGTGTATAATTTATATCCTGAGTCCATTAATGTCAGCCCTCTGTAATTCTTGACTTCCTCTCTCTTTCCTCTCTTATATAACGGCTTTACTTTTCCTACTTTCCATTCTTCTGGTAGTTTCCCTTCTTTTTAAATCTTGTTCAATGTCTTCTTCATAATATCAGCCAAGTTTTCTTCCCCTTCTATCCATGCCTCATTTGGTATTCCATCAGATCTCGTTGCTTTTCTTTTTTTCATCTTTCTAATTGCTGCCTTTATCTCTTCCTCTGTTATCTCCTTCTCCTCCCATGTCTACCTTCCTCCTATCCATATTCTTCCCACCTCTCCTATATCCATTCCTCCTAGTTGTTCCTTGAGATGGTTCAGCTATTCTCTGTATTTAATGTTGTTATCTATTGGCGTTCTATCTTGTTATCTATTGGCGTTCTATCTTTTCTTCCTTTGTTGACTACGTCCCAGAACTTCTTTTCGCTTTTGTCACTTTTTATCTCCTTTACTATTCTCTCCTTTTCTTCTTCTTTTTTGTTATCGATCCATTGGCTATACTTTCTTCTTTCTTTCCTGTATTCTTCTGTTTCTATTTTTCCTTTTTTGTATCTTCTGAGTATCTCTTTAAATTCCATCTTTCTTACATGGCATGAACCATCCCACCATCTTTCACATTTCCTTATTTTTTTATATTGCTTCTTTAATATTCTCTTTTGTATCTGTCCAGTCTTCTTCTGTTGTTATCTTCTGTATCTTTCTTCTGTAAATCTCGCAAGCCTTCTCTGGCCAGTCGATCCTCCATCTTGTTTCATCTTCATTATTCTCCCTCTTGCTTTTCTCTTTGAGCTCCACTATGATTCGTAGGTGATCTAACCCTATTATCGTATTTACATCCATCCTTTTTAACAATTCTATTCCTCCTTTATTTGTCATCACATAGTCAATTACTGACCTACCTCTACCTCTTATGTACGCGAAATCTCCCTCCATCCCTTCCATATCACCGTTTATAATGTGTAGTCCCATCTCGCTTATCTTATTTAGTAGTTCCTCCCCTTTTTTGTTATTTATCTTATCTCTGCTTTTCCTTGTGTAGGTCTCTATTGCTGTTCCTCCTTCTATTTCGGTTCTCATTCTTTCTCTTTTCATTATTTCCCACCTCTTATCTTGCTCATCCTTGTATTCCTTTAATTCTTTCGTTATTACTAATTCTTCCATTTTCCTTGTTTCCTTTTCGGCTTCTTTATCTTTTTTGACATTCTGCAGGTTTCCACTATCCTGTTCTTTTTTCGTTTTCCATTCTTCCTCTAATTTCACTGTTCTTTCGTCTAATTTTTCGTATTTCCTCATATCCGCAAATTCCTTCGTCAAATTCGACAAAGCCTTTTCTATTGCCTTCCATCCTCTTTCTTCTTCTACCTTTATCTCATTTTCATCCATCTTTAAACTTTTCTCTTCGTCGTTTACGTTTGTTTCCTTTGGTGTGTGTCCCCTGGTGGTGTTCTATTTATCTTTGCGCTTCTTTAAAAAATTGATAAATCTATCTTCTCTTCTTCCTTTTCTGTGTTTGTTTTCCTTTTGGCATCTCCTTCTCTTTCCGTTGTTGAAATTATTTTTCTTTTAAAATTTTTTCCTCCTGTTCTTTTTAGTGTATCTTCTCTACCTTTACTATCTCTTTATTCACTTGCACTTTGTGTCCTGCATCTGCCTTTTCTCGTTATCCTAATTTCTCCGCACTGTTCTTCCCACCTGCTTCTTATCGGCGTAGAATATTCCTCTTCCTGTTCAAAATTTTCTCCCATTCCATTTTCCCCGTTCTCTATTGTAGTCTGAGCCTTGTTGTCATATCCTCCACTCATTCATAGTTCGTGGTTGAATTTCTTTCGTCCTTCTATGTTACTCTCTTTTTGTTATGTAATCGTTGAATTTGTAGCAACCTGTGCGTTCCAGAGCGCTCTCGCATTCACACATGTCACACACATATACACATAACATTCGGCGTCTCTCTCGCGGCGCTTGTCACTGATGGAGCGAGCTCGCGAGCATTCAGTTCTCCGCGGATCGCTCAGCGCACAACATCTCACTACACACACACTCACACACCGGCTAAGCGAACCCCCACCTCGTCGATTCTTGGACCGAATAGAGTCCGTAAAATTTACATATCTAAGACTATTTTTCTTTCTCCGGCCTCCAAATCCAACGCGAGTGAACCGGCAAGTGCAAAGTTGGTTTTTTTGTTGTACGAGAAAACAAGGAAAAACTCATGATACGCGTCAGAGGTGCGTCGCCGACTAAGTGCGTATCATCGGAACACAACCGGAGCGAAAGGCCATGCCTTGCGGGTTGGTTGTGAGGCGATCTGCATCATTGGGAAGAGCGACATCGAAGAAGAGGGCGAGAAGTTCAACTGGAAACTTCCTTGTAAACTACGAGAACGTCCGACCAGGCAGACGAGTACATCGTTGACAGCTAGGGAAACAGTTCTCTACCTCGAAAAAATGACCACAGCTATCCTCGGAAAACTGTAGGAGTTGGAACTGCAATACAACCGCAATTAGCACCAGGCGCATGGCCGACATCAAGTCGTCGTCGTCGGAGTAAAAATGACAAGTAAGTTCAAAAATACTCGCTTCTAAAGTCAAGTCGAGTTCTAGGGGGGGAGAGCACGCTCGCCGGAACTGCCGACAGAGACGTGCTCGCATCGAGAAGAAGGAGGCAGCCCTTTTGGACGCGAGACCCATAGTCACACGCGGAAACGAAACTATTGCTTTTAGTGGAAATTTTTGTTGGTTCACTAGTTAGTAAACTAGTAACAGCTACTGCAAATTTGCACGCACATTTAAATTGTTTTCTTCTTTTTTACATTGGCTTACTAGACGCTTTCTCTAGTTATTGGAATTTTAGATCACAAATTTGAGCATTTGGCTTTTGGATATTCTTTTATTTTTGACCTTTCCTTTTTTTTCGATATTTTCAACAATTGAAATATCAGCCCCGAGAGTGTGAAGCTATGCTGAGCCTCAACATGGAACACTTCTGGATAAACAACATCTATGTTGGATAAAATTACTAAGACGGTGGCTACTGCTGTGTGCAAATATTAGTTAGATATCAAATTTGCTTTCTCGTTGAAATTTTTTCTAGTTTAACTCAGTCGTATCTTCAACTTGTTTCTTCTTTTGATATATACTATGGCTACTATCGAGAAACAATTAACGCTCTCTACCAGAATAGCGAAATGTTATGGTAATTTCAAAAAGCTTGGTCAAGCTAAGATGACAGAAGGGGCTTGGAACGCTATAATAGATATGCTACAAGATTTGTGGTCCAAATTCGACACAGATCATGAGATAATCAGCGATGATGACGATACTGACTTGTCAGACAACTATTTCAAAAATGACGTTTACAGTCAAACCGAGGAATCGTACCTAAATAGTCTAGGTCTTTTCAAAGATTTCTTCACTCCCGTGAGGACAGAAAGAGCTGTAGTTCCAGGGCAGTCGAATGCAGAAATCGTAGAGTCATTGAATTATCAAGATGGTAAATTACCTATCGTAATACTTCCTACATTTTCTGGTAATATTGAGGAGTGGGTGAGATTTCGAGACACTTTTAGCGAAATGATCGCTCGCAAACCCAATTTAGCCACAGTGTATAAAATGCACTACTTAAACCAAGCTTTAAGCGGAGAACCAGCGAAGCTGCTGGAAGAGATTCCTGCATCTGCTGATAATTTTCTAGATGCTTAGAAACTAATCAAGGATCATTACGAGAATACTAGATTGTTAATATCAAAATTAATTTCAAAACTCTTGTCCATTTCACCCATGAGCATAGAGGAATCTCAAGAAGTTGGTCGAATACACAGTACGACAAAAAATATTCGAAAAGTTTTTTTGTAGTTGACTTTATCACCCATGTTCATTGTATTTCTTAACGGAATCGATGAAATAATGAGTACACAAGATAATTTAATTCATTCTGTGCAACGTTTCGGTAATACAATTATTACCTTTATCAAGCACTGTAAATTTATTTAACTTATTATTTTACAATATGTCAAAGTAGATCTCTATTTACAAAGATAGTCAGACGTTCTTACCATATTATTTGGTGTAGTCAAGGGTATAAAGTATGGAATAATTATAAGCACAAGTATTGATCTAGAAAAAACAACAAAAACATATATGTTTTTTGCACAAAAATTGAACTCAGCTAGTTAACAATTAAATATATTTTTTACCTCCAGTCCTTCTTATTTTATTTTAAATTTTGTGGAAAATTTTAATGAAAATTTTAACATCACAATAATAAATTAATACATAAACCAACACAATAATAAATTAACACGTAATAATAAATTACCACAATAATAAATTAATACGATGTCAACAATCGATTTTCAATACGATGGCCAGTACTATCAGCAAATATTTGGCTCCCGTATGGGTAGTCCCATCAGCCCTATATTTGCTGATATTGTGATGGTTGATTTGGAAGATGAGTGTTTAAAAAAGCTTAAATTTAAACCGGATTTTTATTATAGATATGTAGATGACATTATTATGTGCATACCAAAAAATAAAATAAAGGATACTCTTGATGTGTTCAGCTCTTATCATGAAAGATTGAAATTTACACATGAAGTTGAAGAAAATGGACAAATTAATTTTTTAGAAGTTAAACTAATCAGAGAAAAAGAACGTATTATTACGAATTGGTATCACAAACCGACCTTTTCGGGAAGGTTTTTAAATTTTCATTCCGATCACCCAATAAGCCAAAAAAGAGCAATGGTATATAATTTAACGGACAGGGCCTTGTTACTTGTCGATGTAAGATTTCAGGAAAAAATGTACAATTAATTTATAACATTTTTACTAAATAATTCATATCCAATCAAATTTATTGAATTTCATATTAAAAAAAGAATTAATAAAATAAAATATACTAATAATAACAAGAATAATAATAGATACAAAACTTACATCAGTTTACGATATATACCAAGATTTTTTGAGAAGGTTTCCCACAGTTTAAGTAATCTAGGTATAAGAACAATACCAAAAATAAAAAATAATTTAAACCAATTTATCATTAGAGGAAAGGATAAAACGGAAAAAAATGAGCAACCGAATATAGTGTACAAAATTAACTGTAAAGATTGTAACGCAACATACGTAGGAGAAAGTAAACGTATGCTGAAAGTGAGAATTAATGAACATATTGCCAATACAAAAAAAGTAGACAAACAATGTGTTATTAATGAACATATGACCATAAATAATCATGAATTTGAATTTGACAACGTCCAAATTTTAGATAATGAAAGTAACTGGAGAAAAAGATTAATTTCAGAAATGATTCACATACGTTTACAAGATAATGCTATAAACATTAAAGAAGACACTCAAAATTTAAGTACACATTATAATCAGTTGTTACAAAAATTAAAAAGAAATAAAAAATTGTAAACTCTAGTCCTTATATATTCAATTCAAATTTACCGCCATAGGGCCTAGTGGCCCGAAATGATCATTTAGATTTGAATTCGACGTTTGTACACGACAGTTGTCGTTCTACCGAATTCAAATCTCAATTTCGTTTTTATTTCACTTACGTTTGACATGTTAAAGTATCAACATCTCGGTTCTTTTTTTTTTTAATCTTGACTGCTTTTACTTAATTTACGTGTTAATTTATTATTGTGTTAATTTATTATTACGTGTTAATTTATTATTGTGGTAATTTATTATTACGTGTTAATTTATTATTGTGTTGGTTTATGTATTAATTTATTATTGTGATGTTAAAATTTTCATTAAAATTTTCCACAAAATTTAAAATAAAATAAAATAAGAAGGACTGGAGGTAAAAAATATATTTAATTGTTAACTAGCTGAGTTCAATTTTTGTGCAAAAAACATATATGTTTTTGTTGTTTTTTCTAGATCAATACTTGTGCTTATAATTATTCCATACTTTATACCCTTGACTACACCAAATAATATGGTAAGAACGTCTGACTATCTTTGTAAATAGAGATCTACTTTGACATATTGTAAAATAATAAGTTAAATAAATTTACAGTGCTTGATAAAGGTAATAATTGTATTACCGAAACGTTGAACAGAATGAATTAAATTATATTGTGTACTCATTATTTCATCGATTCCCTTAAGAAAAAAAATTCGAAAAGTTGTTTGAGTCCAACGTTGTCACTCGTCCCGAAGACACGTGCGTCGAGTATCTCCAGCTTTATTTTTTGTTATTAAGAGCCCGGAAGAGGAGTAAATAAAATGCCCGAAACATCGGCAAAAAATAAACCATTGGTGTAAATTTATTCACCTACTTGACAGGTGGACCATTCCATTCTCATCAATATAACTATAATATTCTAAAAGCTTTGAAAGCAGCAGGTAGTCCACTGGACCACTGGAACCACTTGGACCACTTTACGGTATTCATTACCACAAGTCGCTTATCGCCGCATATACAGAGGAAGTGGGAAGAAGTTATATCTCGATCAGAGAAACCTTTGAAACCTCCGACGTTTTTAGCTTTAGAAACATTTTTGATAACCGAAAGATTGGCGTTCATTCAATTGGTGAGTGCAAAAGAAAGCATTTGTTCAAATAGTTTCATCTACAGAGTGACTCTGATCACTCTAACGGTAAACTCGCTCTCAAATCTAAATCTTCGAAATCTATCAACGTTGTACAAAATGAAAAAAGTAGTTCTTCTTGTACACTTTGTAAAGGCTCACACTTCATAATCAATTGTGAAACTTTTTTGGCAAAGTCCCCGTACGAAAGAAAACAATGCACAGCGGCGACGCATTTGTGCTTCAATTGTTTAGCAGGACACAACGCACAAGACTGCAGAAATAGCAAACGATGTAAGCGATGTTCAGGCAAACATCACACGTTATTGCACTTCGACAATAACAAGAAGGTAGACAATGAGCTTAACAAAGATCCAGACAAAAAGTCAAATAAAACTGGTGCTTCAAGTACTAATCACCTATCGCTCAAGCAACCAAACTCTGAACCTGTACTCAACGAGGTTAACTCACGCACCACAGATTCAGTACTGCTTGAGTTTACATACAATTGACAGATGGTTCTAGGCATCTAAATCGTGCGAAGGACTGTGTCAATTCCTGAAACTCAAAAGGAAATCGGTCAGAGTATAAATAACGGGCATTGGTGGCTATAAAGAATATCTGTGTAAAAGCACAGTAGAATTTACAGTGCAACCACATTTCGAATCTAACTTTTCTTGTAACGTAAAAGCATATGTGATATCGAAAATCACTACATACAAACCATTTACAGAGTCACCAACGGACTGGCAGCATCTCAAAGTTATCACACCAGCTGATCCAAATTATGGAGGGTCAGAGCGGCTAGACAGCTTTCTCTGAGCGCAAGTACACACGCGAATCGTCGAAGAAGGTATTAGAACAGGCAGCTGCATGGCACCCATCGCAATGAAAACGTCACTGGGATGGATTGTCTCCGGGTCGACATCAGCTGATCTTCAAAACCGTCACATACTATCAATCAGTCACTCTGCCACAGACATCGAGCTGAGCACATTACTACGTAGTTTTTGGTAGGTTGAGAAAGCACCATGCAAGACGTACCACACAGCGGACGAACAGGAGTGCGAAGATTTCTACAAGCAAACGGTTCCTCGAACCGAGACGGGCGCATATGTGGCAAGGTTACCTTTAAAGTCTAATTTACCGGAACATTGGGGCAATTCGTACAAACTAGCTATCAATACGTGGCATAGCGCAGAGCGAAGGTTCGTAAACAATTCAAAATTGAACAGGTCTTATGTGAATTGCATGCAAGGCTATATAATAAAGAGACACATGAAGCGTATTCCAAGAAAAACGATAGATTTAGATCGTTGTTATTTCTCGCCTCATCATGACATTTTCAAAGAAAGTATTACCACTACTCCATTTCGCATAGTCTTTAACGCTTCTAGGAAGACAGATACAAGTTTATCTGTCAATGATTGTCTTCACACTGGTCCCAATCTTTTGCCCGAAATTATTAACGTTCTCACAAGGTGGAGAATTTATCGCTTTGTTTCCGTAGCTGATGTAGAAAAAATGTTTAGACAGATGAAAGTTCACAAAAAAGATCAGCATCTTATGGCATGAGGACAGTAAGGAACCAATTCAGACTCACTTTCTAACCACGGTAACTTTTGGATTCGCACCATCGCCACATCTAGCTAGTTGAACTATTAAACAGTTGAGTCTTGACGAAGAGTCAAACTACCCTCTAGTGGCTCAGGTTCTAAGGAGTGAAATCTACACGGACGATGTTATCTGGTAACTACAATAAACAAGAAACTCGCGAAAAACAAAAACAGGTTATTCAAATGATGGACAGCGGTGGTTTCAATTTAAGAAAGTGGATGTCCAGTGAGCGTTCTTTGCTCGACTGGTTGCCTCAGGAACTTCGAGCAACATCAGCTTCCTTTAAAATTGGTTCAGGATTTTTGGTTTTAGGGATCGCTTGGGATCCTAACCTCGATTGTTTTTACTTCAATATAGCACTTGAACCGTTAGACGGTCCAGTAACGATAAGGTCGGTTTTAGCCAAGATTGTGAAATTACACGATCCACTAGGATGGATAGCTCCAATAGTCGTTGCTTTAAAAATATTTATGCAATCGTTGTGGATGTTGACTAGAGAATGGGACACATTACTGCCTAACGATTATGTAACGCAATGGAAAGATTTGTATTCTTCTCTACAGCTAATCGCTGAGATACGTATCAACCGCTGGATAGGTATGAAGTCTTCGAGTCACAGATACGAATTTCACGATTTTGCTGACGCATCAATGATAGCTTACGCAGCGGTCATATACTTGAGAGTGTTAGGTGAAAATACACAAGTTGTTCTTCTGGAAGCGAAAACTAAAGTAGCTCCAACAAAAACTATTTCCATCCCTCGGCTTGAATTTTGTGCTGCGCAGCTAGTAACAAAACTAGCTAAGCATTTCGTAGATACTCTACAATTATCACAAGCAACTGTCCATTTGTGATCTGACTCAAGAGATGTGTTGCACTGGCTGAGGGAAATACCTTCCAAAGAGCCAACGTTCATAGCAAATAGATGTTCTGACATCATTACAATCATTTCTGATGCATACTGGTACCACATTAATTCAGCTGACAATCCAGAAGATGTTGCTTCTCGCGGTTTTTCAGCGAGCGAGCTCAATTGTAAAATGGACCTAAAATGTTATCTGAGAACCATCTCGATTGGTCACAAGTCCATGATGTAGAACCACGAAAAGATAAAAAGTACAAGCCAACCGGCTCAGAACAGCAATTAGTATCAATTTTGGTAACGCGAACTCCTCAAAAACTGCAAGAAAATTGGGATTTTCTTGACAAATTTTCCTCTCTGCATAAATTGTTACGCATCATAGCGTATGTATTACGATTCGTCAGTCGTAAGGGGGGCCTATTTCAAAAATCGAGTATCTCCTTACAACAATCGTTCACTACCCCCTCGCGACATTTAACCGGCTTAGAGTTGGACAATACGGAATTGGTTTGGAGTAGATTGACGCAATCAACTTGTTATGCAGATCAGGTGGGAATTCTTCAACGGGGGGAGGAGTTACTCAAATTTGATCAATTAAGGGGTTATATCTGGTTGGAGCTCAAAAAAAAAGGCCTTTTTTCAGATTTTTTTTGAGCTCGTTTTTAAATTAGCATAAATAAATAATATATGAATCCGTTAAGCAACTCTTTTTTGGGAATATAAAAAAATTTTTTTATTGGTGAAAATTTACAAAATGGCGGCTATTTGTCAATAAATGTAAAGCAGTATTTGAAAAAGTATCTCTGCGGCACGCAGTAGAAGTCCTCTGGATCACCATCTGGAACAATAAAAAGATTTTTTTCATATATACATGAGTTTTGCGGTTGAAGTACACACGATTATATTTTTAGGAATTTTTTTCGCAAAATGGCGGTTGTTCAAACAAAAAGTTGCGTTTTCGACGAAAAAAATCGACTTAAATTGTTTATAACTTTTTTAATTGTTTATCGATCGTTGAAATCGTGTGTACTTAAACAGATAATCTAATGAAGAAGCTACAGTTAAAATTTCAAATCAATCGGATGAAAACTCATCGAGTTTTACTGCGTGCCGATTTTGAAAACTTGGTTTTGAGATAAACGCACTTGAAATTTGAAAACTTTATAATTTTGTGAAATCGTAATGAGGGCCGTAATAATTTTTTTACCTTTACTCTGCTATTCCAGCACCATATAATTGTCCTTCTAAGGTCGTATTTTCGTCCTCCAGCTTTTTTCTCGCCGAAATAAGACTGCGTCTAGCTGATTTTGTAACATCGGAAAGAGATTCAAAAATGCACCGTCAACGAAATAGACGAAATTTCTTCATTTTTCACCTCAGAATTGCTTTGGAAAAATTGATTTTTAAAATTTGTCTGAGTTTCTTTCATGTTTGGACATTATTGATCATAAATCTAGGGATGTTTTACCATACTTTAAGCCAATAAAAAAAAAATGGAAAAAAAAAATTCCAACCAGATATAACCCCTTAAAAAGCCTAAACCCAATGCTCAGAGACGGATTGCTCAAGGGGGTGGTAGGCTGAAAAACGCACTTCTCAGTGAAGACGAAAAATTCCGAATAATACTCCCAGCTGATCATAGGTTCACATACTTAGTAATTACGCGAGCACATCAACTGACGCTGCATGGAGGGATACTGTTGACTTTAACTCATAAGAAGAAAGTATTGGATTGTCAAAGCTAGGTTAAAAGTCAAAGCTTTCATTCATTCCTGCGTGAAATGCAAACGGTTTCAGGCATCTCAAGAATGCTAAAAAATGGGAGATCTACCAGCTAAAAGAATTCAACCACCTCAACCGTTTTTGAATTCAGGAATTTGATCATTATTTGGTCGTTTTTGTGTGCTTTAGCACTAAAGCTGTAACACTGCGTTTAAAAGGTTCGTTGCTAGAAGGAGTCCTTGCGTTAGCTTACGAAGTAATCAAGGGACAAACTTTGTTGGCGCAGATGCAGAATTGAGAAGAATGCATACAAAGGGTTCAGATCACTGTTAAGCCAGGCAGTCTGTTTTGAGCAAACTCGGTACCACTTGGTCCTTTAATCCCCCAGGTGCTGCTCACTTTGGAGGAATATGGGAAGCAGCGGTCAGGTCGGTCAAACGACACTTGAAACGTGTGGCTGGAGATATAATTCTCACTTTTGAAGAATTCTCCACTCTCCTCTGTCAAGTTGAAGCATGTCTCAACTCACGTCCAATCATAGCTAAGAAGGTAGAGGGTAGCCAAGGCTCTTCTAATAACTCCGCCAACTCTCAATCTAGAGGTAGGAGCAGGCGCGGCCGTTCTTCCAGTCGTGATTCTTCAGGCTTGTGTCCTGCTGATCGGAAATATCCCAATAATCCCCTATCGTGCAGGGTGTGGTGCTCGAAGTTCGCTACGTGGCAGAAACAAAACCATCAACAAAAAAACTAACTCAACCTTCTGTTGAGGAGATGGCTTCAGAAGGCCCTCGCGTGTCCAAACGTCTCCATGTTCGTGATCGCATCTCGGGCAGGTTGTTCCTTATCGACACTGCAGCTGACATTTCGCTCGTTCCAGCAAATCCTAAGGCATGCGGCAAGCCCAGCTCCTTTAAGCTATTCGCGGCGGACAACTCTTTGATAAGTACCTATAGCGAATCGACGCTCATACTCTATCTGGGCGTTCGACGCCCCATTCGCTGGAGCTTTTGCATCGCGGATGTTTCCCATCCTATCATAAGTGCTGATCTTTTATCTCATTGTGGCCTTCTAGTTGACCTTAAGCGAAGACGTCTCGTTGACTCGGTCACTAATGTCTACTCCCTCGGAATTGTAAAAGAATTATCGGCTGACTCTGTCCTCACAGTAGTTCCCGGCTCAAAATGTGCAGAGGTCCTCGCTGATTTTCCAGAGATCACAGGCGTTTCTAAGCCCACAGTCCCCAGAAACAGCGATGTGTTTCATCACATTCTAACCTCTGGTCCTCCAGTGTCGGAGCGTCCTCGTAGACTTGCCCCGGACAAACTTAAAGCGGCAAAGGCCGAATTTGATGCTTGGATTGAGGCAGGCATTTGCCGCCCCTCCAGCAGCCCTTGGGCAAGTCCCCTCCATATGGAGCTAAAGAAGGACAACTCTTGAAGACCATGTGGCGATTATAGGCGCTTAAACGCCGCCACGATCCCAGATAAGTATCCGACTGCTCACATTCATGACTGCACGAACAACCTGTATGGTAAGAAAATCTTTTCGGTGCTTGATCTTCATAAAGCGTTCAATCAGATCCCTGTTGCTCCCGAGGACATACCGAAAACGGTCATTATAACCCCCTTTCGGTCTTCTCGAATTCATGTATATGATCTTCGGCCTTCGCAACGCGAGCCAAACCTTTCAGCGTTATATTAATGGCGCGGTAGGTGACCTCAATTTTGTTTATCTTTATATTGACGACATTCTGATTGCATATTCATCTGAAGAAGAGCATTATGCTCACCTTCGCACGGTCTTTGATCGACTTAAGAAGTTTCATCTTCGCTTACACGTCGAAAAATGTACCTTTGTTGCTGAAGAGTTAGAGTTTTTAGGCTATCTGAAGAATGGTGAAGGCATTTGCCCCATTCCCAGTAGGGTTGAAGCTATCCTAAACTTCCCCAAACCTCAGACTATAGCGGAACTTCGTAGGTTTGTCGGCACCTTAAATTTTTACCGCCATAACATGCCTCGTGCTGCGACTTCCCAGGCTCCTCTCAACGCTCTTTTTAGCGATTCTCGCAAAAACGATAAACGTCCCGTTTGGTGGACACATGAACCGGAAAAACTTTTGTTCGAGTAAAGGAGGAGTTTTCAGCAGCAGCTCTGCTTGTTCACCCCCGTATTGATGCGGAAATACGCATTATTTCTGATGCCTCCGATTCTGGTATGGGTACTGCCCTTGAACAGCTCTCTCTCTCTCTCACTGGAATTTGGGAACCTCTAGGCTTCTTCTCGAAGAAGTTCTCTCCTTCCCAGCGGAAGTACAGCGCTTATGACCGCGAGCTTACGGCCATATACGAAGCTGTTAAGTACTTCTCGTTTCTCGTTGAAGGTAGAGACTTCAAGATCTTAACACACCATAAACTTCTTATTTATGCTTTCATGTAAAAGTCCGATAAGGCGTCACCGCATCAAACGCGTCAGCTGTCCCTTATCGCCCAATATACTACTCAGATTGAATACATAAAAGGTGCAGAGAATACGGTAGCTGATTCACTTTCTCGTGTAGAATCCATCCGACTCCCTGTAGAAATTGACCTCAACGATCTCGCTGAGAAACAGGCAGCCGATGAACAGCTCAAGGCCCTTCGCGAATCTCCGGATTATCCATTATCTCTAAAGCGTATCCAATGGGGCCCTGCACACACTACCATTTATTGTGAAATCACTTGTGATGCCATTCGCCCCTACATTCCTGAGTCCCTTCGGGAAACCGTGTTTGACATGTTCCATAAATCTGCTCATCCGGATCCCAAGGTCACTGATCGACTTATACGACCGCGTTACGTATGGCCCAATATGCACCGTGATATTCCCCGATTTTGCAAAATTTGTTTAAACTGTCAACAGTCAAAAATTTCTCGCCTTGTAAAACTTGGACCTGACAAATTCGTCGCACCCGATGATCGATTCGACCATGTGCACATTGATCTAGTCGGTCCCCTCCCTAATCGCAATGGTTTTGAGTATGTTCTCACCATGATTGATCGCTTTTCGCGCTGGGTTGAGGCGGTTCCATTACGTGAAACTTCAGCACAAACGGTTGCTAGAGCGTTTTATGACAATTGGGTTTTTCGCTATGGTGCTCCCAAGGTCATCACTTCTGATCAAGGTTCGCAGTTCGAATCGAGCTTATTCACGGCTCTACTGTCCCTAATAGGTTGAGAGCGCATACGCACTACGGCATATCACCCCGTGGCGAATGACCTTAACTTAGAGCGTTGGCACCGTACCTTTGAGGGGACGATCATGTGTCATGTGGACGAGAACTGGACCCGTACGCTAAGCACAGTGTTATTATGCTTACGTCGCCATCTTCGGTAAGACACGAATGCATCTCCCGCGGAATTTTTATTCGGTACCACTTTGCGTCTTCCAAGTGAGTTTTTCCTCCCTGAAGACTTTACGCCGGATCCGAACTTCTTTATTGAAGAATTTCGCGAATTCATGCGTCAGATCCGTCCAGTCCCTGTGACACATAACTACAAAAAGCGTGCATTTTGTTTTAAAGATTTATATTCTTGTTCACATGTATTTATGCGCAACATGGCTAAAATGCCATTAGAAAGACCATATACTGGCCCATACAAAGTGTTAAAGCGTCCGTCCGATCGCGTCTTTGCTATCGAGGTTAACGGAGTGTCACGCAGTGTATCTGTGGAACTCCTAAAACCCGTGTATATAATCCGCGATGATCTCTCTGAAGTACCTCCCGGTGGTCTTTCAAATGGTAATCAGCCAACCACCGTTGACCGTCCAGTATTAAAAACCTATTCTAAGAAAAAAGTAATTTTTGCTCCTAATGCAAAAGTGTAGTGCGACTGTGATATACAGTGATATTACTAGCATGTAAGTGCTATTGAGCACGATAGGTATATTTACATTGTATTTATATTTTTTATATATTTATGTACTTTGTTGGTACTCGGGGGGGAGTGTACGGGGACTGCGATTTCCCGTCTCACTCTAACGGAGAAAGTGGGGGAAGCGGCCATGCTGCGTTTCGCGAGAAGCCGCCTGCGAGCGGCAGTCGTTGCTCGAATCTCAGAGCGTATGGACGTACGTCCACTGTACCTCCTTAGTACAATAAAACCTCCTTGTTACTAGTTGACTCCTGAATAAACATTATTATTCCTCTCCCTTCCATCCTTACAAGTGGAGACACGTGGGACTCAAATCCCCACACACACCTTACCATATACGACACCTATCGGTCTCTCTACATAAACAAAATATGTTTAATATTCAATATTATAATACTCTAATAATGAAGAGCGGACCTTTTATATTCCAGTTTTTGTTTTACTCGTTTTCTATATACGGCATACATAAAAAATTTTATAATTACATATTTCTGTTCTATAAAAAAGCTTTCAAAAACTGAATATAACATATTTAATTATTAATAGCTTATTACTTATAATGCTATACAAAATGCTTTCAAGCGTCTTACTTATAATTAGTTGTTTTAGATATACAACTATCTTTAACACATACTGTAAATTCATTCATAATCAGGATTTTATGATAGAATAATTTATTTCATCGTTCATTCTGAAACCCAAAATATATTTTTCGCATCTGTATGATGATATTACATTCAGAATACATATGTTCAAAACTGTTTAAAATTTATTTATTTCAGAGTAATACAAATCGTAGTACATGTTATCGCTGACATCTAGATGTACAAAGTATATCTCAAGCAGCAAGAAACATCCTATAGAGCTAGTCAACGCTACCTGTACATAGGTCTGATATAGTATAACTCAAAATAACTAAATCTAACTTAAAAATTAAAAATTAAAAGCTCTCAAGAAAAAACCTTAAGTATAAATATAAGGAACTTAATTTGGTTTTTAAAAACACAATATTTTCTTTTGATAATAGCTTATATGAGCAAAGATATGGTTGTCCAATGGGATCACCTTTGTCACCTGTTATAGCCAATTTAGTAATGGAAAAATTGGAAAGTGTTGCTTTGTCTAAGTTGGTTTTTCAGCCAATTATTTTTAAAAGATATGTTGATGAAATTTTTGCAGTTGTACCTGAATGTTTTGTGGATGAAATGGTGGATGTGTTTAATTCTATCCATGATAGAATTAAATTCACAAAAGAAGTTGAGAAAGATGATCAATTGAGTTTTTTTAGATATTAGAGTCATTAGAGTTAATAATAATAGAGTGAAATTAGTTTGGTATGGAAAATCTACATGGTCAGGTAGATTTTTAAATTTTGATTCTCACCACCAATTCGGAAACAAGACAGGTGCGATCAAAGATGTCATTGACAGAGCGATTAAATTGTCACATAAAGATTTTAGGAAAAAGAATTTAAATTTAGTTAGAGAAACATTTATTAAGAATAGTTATCCGGTAAAATTTATTGACAAAATGGTTGATGAGAGAGTGTGGGAAATTTATAATGGTAGATTGAAGCAGCGGGTAGATAATCAAACAAGGAATAGAAATGGAAAGAACGCATATTTTAGTTTACCATATGTTAGAGGTTTGTCGGAAAGGATTAGAAGGGTTTTTAGCAAACATAATATTCAAGTTTTCTTTAGAAACGATAATAATTTAGAAAGGTTATTTAGTAATTGTAAAGACAAGGATGATAAATGTTTAAAATCGGGAGTAGTTTATAAAATTAATTGTAGGGATTGTAATGGTTGTTATATTGGTCAAACGGGTAGATATTTGAAAAAGAGAATATATGAACATCAATATAGTTTACGCAGCTCAAGTTGTTCATCCGGTTTGAAAGAACATTGTTTAAATAGTTTGCATTCTTTCGATTTTGGGAGTGTGGATATTTTGGAACAAGGAATTAAGAATAAATATAAGAGGGAAAGCCTTGAAAGTATTCACATTCTATGAAATCAGAATAATGTAAATTTAATGATAGACTCAAGTAAATTAGATAACATTTATCATTCTTTATTAATTTAAGTAAGAATGGAAAGTTGGAGAGGGGAATGTGGATGGTGGTGGAGGTAAGAAAAAAGAAGGTGGTATGGGGGTATATAAGGAGGTGTATCGCGGGTTTCATTTCAGTCCCTGAGGAGGAGCCGGAGCGGGCTCGAAACGTTGGACAATGTGGTGGTGGTGAGCAGTCAGATCGTCCTTTGCTAACAAAGTTTTTTCCAGGTTTTAATTAAGTTTTTATTTCAGATTCTGCGGGGGTGATTATAAACAAGGGCAATCTGACGGCCATAAATATTAATTATTTTAATTTAATTTGTAAGACTGTAAGACCGATAGAAAAATTCTTATGAGTTGATAGTAAATTGCAGTCGACATAAGTAATATTTTTAACGATAAATATAAGGATATTTCATATATAGTATATAAACTTAAACAATGATATTATTTGTATTAGAATTAGGAGAATATGTTATTACATATCCATTTCTTAATTTTTATTTTATTATAATCTTTAGTAATGTCTACAGTTTTTAAATTTGGATCACTTTTTGGTAACCAGTTGTAAATTTTAAATGCTCTTATATAATTTTTCTTGTCACTAACAGTTTTAGAACACCTAGGTGGTATTATAATTTTGTTCCTGGTTCTACTGACTGAAGTTAAGTATAAGCCTTTAAATCAACTGATAAGAGTTTTTCCATCGGTCTTATAAATTAAATTAAAATAATAAATATTTATCGCGTCAGATTGCCCTTGTTTATTATCACCCCCGCAGAACCTGAAATAAAAACTTAATTAAAACCTAGAAAAAAAAACTTTGTTAGCAAAGGACTATCTGATTGCCCCCCACCACCAAATTGCCGAATTGTCCAACGTTTCGAGCCCGCTCTGGCTCCTCCTCAGGGACTGAGCTGAAACCCGCGATACACCTCCTTATACAGGGTGTTCAAAAAGTCCCAGTACGGCTGAATAACTTAAAAAATAATAGTCCTAGAGAACAACTTTCAATACAAATTTTTTAAGAAATTTCCTTGGCTATCCGGCGGTGACCTTGGCTTCAACCTCGGAACTGACCTGTAAGGTCATTTGAAGGTCAAAGTGATTTTTTTAAATGGGTATCCCTTTTTTTGACACCGGAAATGAATAGAGCGGAAAATTTTACGTTCGAATATGTCCTTGACCATTTCTAAAATTTGACCTTGGACGGTCATGGTGAAGGTCAAATGTGGAAATAATGGAGCTATTCCAAAAGTGGTTACGGTAATGAGAAAAAATAATGCCTTAATTTTTATTAGCGACCTGGTGATAACCATGGATTTGATTATGACCTTGACCAAGTCAAGTCAATTTTTTCAAATGAGACCCTATACTTTGGAGACCGGAAATGAGAAGAGTGGAAAATCCTACGTTCCAAGATGTCCTTTTTAAGAGCTTATCTTGAGCGGTCATGGTTTTACGTACAAGCATGTCCTTGTCTATTTAGAAAATTTCATCTTAAACACTTATGATTCGTCATTTCAAATTTTTCTAACTCCAGATTCAAAATCAACGATTGTAAAAACCTCTTGATACAATTTTCGAGAAACATTATTATCTATTCACTAACAATTTCAAATTTAGTGATTCAAAAGAAAACTTTGAAATTAAACTTCGTTTTTCTTTGGTAGATCTTTCTATTTAGTAAAAATTTTTCTATTTTATACTATGTAGATGAAATTACTAATATCAATTCTAAGATGCTCTTCTAGGTTTTTTCGAAATTCCCATGTTTTTTCGATTGTTGGAAATATTCTGTAGAATATTTTAAATTATTAGATACACTGCATCAAAACATATTACGAGTATTTTCTGTTAATTTGTCTTCCTACTTTATTTTCAGTTATTTTATTTTTCGATTTCTATCTAGGCTACAGTTAATTTTTGGTAGGTTTTGGTGATTTAAATTTTATTTAATCTCTTAAATAGTTTCCCGAAAGAACAATGGTGCAATTAACTGAGCGAGAGCGAATAAAGATTCTCATGATAAGAGGTTACGGTGATCAAGAGAGATCGATAGAACAAGTTCGCACTATATTCAATAGAGATTTTCCAAGAATCGAACCAATTTCAAAGAATACTGTTAAGATTACGATTGACCGCTATAATTTAACAGGTAGTGTAAAGGATCTCCCTGGATCTGGTCGTCCTGCAACAGCTACGAATGAAGACAATCAGATGAATGTTGCGTTATCAGTCATAGAAGATCCTCATACGTCAGTCAGAAAAGTACATCAACAACATAATCTCAGCGTTGAATCAGTTCACAATATTTTAAAACAAAAACTCAAATTCCATCCATTCAAAGTAAAGCTTGTGCATAAGCTTAATGAAGATGATCCAGACAAATGTGTCGAGTTTTGTGAAAATATGATGGACCGAATCATAGGTGACGATAGTTTTCCAAGTCATATTGTTTTTTCTGATGAAGCTACGTTTAAATTAAACGGTAATGTTAATAGACATAATATGAGGTATTGGAGTGCTGATAAACCACACTGGATGATTGATAGCCGATCGACTCAATACCCTCAAAAAATTAACGTCTGTGCAGGTATGATTGACAACAGGATTGTTGGACCATTTATTATTGAGGGTAATCTTACTGCTGAAAAATATGAAAATTTGTTACGAAACGATGTCATTCCGACAATTCAGGCAATCGTTTGCAATGAATTCCAAAACACTTGGTTCCAGCAGGATGGTGCAGGTCCTCATTCCGGTCTTAATGTTCGAGCGTACCTTAACAATGTGTTTCCACATAGATGGATAGGACGGAGAGGCGAGATCGAATGGCCAGCTAGATCTCCCGATCGTACACCACTTGATTTTTTTATGGGGATATCTGAAGGATAGAGTATACCGAACGAAACCGACAGATATCGAAGAACTAAAACAAAATATTCGGAACGAAATAGAACAACTCGATGCTACGAAAATTCAAGGTGCTGTTGGTGCGTTCTATGATCGCTTGGCATATTGTCAACAAGTTAATGGTGAACAATTTGAACACCTAATCGAGGTGTATGTATGTAACTTTCTAAGGTACGATAGCACCTTGCCTTAACTGGCTAGGTATGATCTCCATCTCGCCTTGACTGGTTGGGTACGATATCTCCTTGCCTTGACTGGTTGGGTATGATATCTCCTTGCCTTGACTGGCTGGGTATGACATCTCCTTGCCTTGACTGGTTGGGTATGATACCTCCTTGCCTTGACTGGCTGGGTACGATATCTGCTTGCCTTGACTGGCTGGGTACGATATCTGCTTGCCTTGACAGGCTGGGTATGATATCTCCTTGCCTTGACTGGTTGGGTATGATATCTCCTTGCCTTGACTGGTTGGGTATGATATCTCCTTGCCTTGACTGGTTGGGTATGATATCTTCTTGCCTTGACTGGCTGGGTATGATATCTCCTTGCCTTGACTGGTTGGGTATGATATCTTCTTGCCTTGACTGGCTGGGTATGATATCTCCTTGCCTTGACTGGCTGGGTATGATATCTCCTTGCTTTGACTGGCTGGGTATGATATCTCCTTGCCTTGACTGGCTGGGTATGATATCTCCTTGCCTTGACTGGCTGGGTATGATATCCCCTTGCCTTGACTGGCTGGATATGATATCTCCTTGCCTTGACTGACTGGGTATGATATCTCCTTGCCTTGACTGGCTGGGTATGATATCTCCTTGCCTTGACTGGCTGGGTATGATATCTCCTTGCCTTGACTGGCTGGGTATGATATCTCCTTGCCTTGACTGGTTGGGTGTGATATCTCCTTGCCTTGACTGGCTGGGTATGATATCTCCTTGCCTTGACTGGTTGGGTATGATATTTCCTTGCCTTGACTGGCTGGATATGATATCTCCTTACCTTGACTGACTGGGTATGATATCTCCTTGCCTTGACTGGCTGGGTATATCTCCTTGCCTTGACTGGCTGGGTATGATATCTCCTTGCCTTGACTTGCTGGGTATATCTCCTTGCCTTGACTGGCTGGGTATGATATCTCCTTGCCTTGACTGGCTGGGTATGATATCTGCTTGCCTTAACTGGCTGGGTATGATATCTCCGTGCTTTGGCTGGCTGGGTATGATATCCCCTTGCCTTGGCTGGATGGGTATGATGTCTCCTTGCTTTGACTGGCTGGGTATGATATTTCCTTGCCTTAACTGGCTGGGTACATATCTCCACCTTCCCTCAAAATCAAGGACAAGGTTAAATCCATGGTCATCATCAGGTTGCTAATAAAAATTAATTCGTTATTGTTTCGCATTACTGTAACCGCCTTTGGAGTAGCTTCATTATTTCCACATTTGACCGTCACCATGACCTTCCAAGGTCAAATTTTAGGAATGGTTAAGGACAT
Organism: Torymus aiolomorphi; assembly: GCA_036365515.1. Classification (NCBI taxonomy): domain Eukaryota; kingdom Metazoa; phylum Arthropoda; class Insecta; order Hymenoptera; family Torymidae; genus Torymus; species Torymus aiolomorphi. The sequence goes on along the minus strand of CM070877.1, from coordinate 78,891,857 downwards.
ATTCGGACGTACAATTTTCCGCTCTATTCATTTCCGGTGTCAAAAATAGGGATTCACATTTAAAAAAATTTGTATTGAAAATTTTTCTCTAGGACTATTATTTTTTAAGTTATTGAGCCGTACTGGGACTTTTAGAACACCCTGTATAACCACACCCACTTACTTCCTCTTACCCCCACCACCATTCACCTTCCCCTCTCCAACTTTCCATTCTCACTTAAATTAATAAAGAATGATAAATTTTATCTTTTACTTGACTCTACCATTAAATTTACATTATTCCGATTCCTTAGAATGTGAATACTTTCAAGGCTTTTCCTCTTATATTTATTCTTGATTCCTTGTTCCAAAATATCCACACTCCCAAAATCGAAAGAATGCAAACTATTTAAACAATGTTCTTTCAAACCCGATGTAAAATTTGTACTACGTAAACTATATTGATGTTCATATATTCTCTTCTTCAAATATCTACCCGTTTGACCAATATAACATCCATTAGAATCCCTACAATTAATTTTATAAACTACTCCCGATTTTAAACCTTTATCATCCTTGTCTTTACAATTACTAAATAACCTTTCTAAATTATTATCGTTTCTAAAGAAAACTTGAAAAAAACCAATAGAAAGGTTAATTTTTATACGTTTTTATACGTTTTCCTACGGTTTCATACATTTATTATTTCCATACGGGTTATTTCAAAAAATTTTACAATGTAATGATTTTATCGAGCTCCTTGAAGAAACATTCAAATTTAAAACTTCTGTGAATAACAATACTACCATTTAATAATAATGTTAAAAATATACTATAATAAACGCTCATAACGTTATCACACTCTGTAATTATTATTTTCTCTTAAAAAGTTGTGAAATCCATCTAAAAAAACATTTTACAATAGTTTAAACTAAGGCAAGTATTAGTCTCTCTCTCCCTCCCTCTCTCTTCCGCCCTCCCTCTCTTTCTCCCCCTCTCTTCCGTCCTCTCTCTCCCTTCCTCTCTGTTCCTCCCCTCTCTCTCCCTCTCTCTCAACATCCGTCAAACGAAGTACCAAAAACTTTAATGGGAGCTTAAATATTTTTTTTAAAAATTAACATGTTTATTAAAAGCTAATTTTTAAGTACGTTCTAACAACACAATTTGTCTAGTCCTTTTAATTATTTTAGTCTCATCTATTCAATAAGCACTCTGAAAATGGTAATAATTTTTTTCATGACTGTACCAATAATAATATTGTTAATATAAAACTTTCTACGAAAGTATAAAATAAGGCAAGTATAGACGTTTTTTCTGTATAATCTATAAAATAATAATATTTATGATTTTTTAAAAGAAATCAAATAAATACCAGTGAAAAAGTCTTTTACTTCTTCGAGTCATTGTATGCTGAACAAATTATATGTAAGTAAGTACATTCAAATTGTTCATTGCAAATCAAACAAATGAAAGTTATGAAATCAATTATCGATAGTCAAGTAATGCAAACAACTCTCGGAAACAACTGCATGACTATTCTCAGAAATGTATTAAAATTTGTTCATCCTTCTACATAAATTAAACACAAGAAAGTACTGAAATCAATTCATTGTAGTCAAGTACCCATAAGTTAACTTGACTGAATAATACAACTTTTCATAACTACTTAAAAATTTTTAGTCAGCGGGCATAAAGTACTACTTAACGCCTAACAGGCGTAATAGCTCCCATACTCCTACCAAACTTTATAGAACCTACGCACTTTACGCCCGTGTGCGTGAAAATTATTTTAATTATATAACTATTATGCCTTCTTTTTATTTCTAAAATTCATAAGAATTTTATCAGATATTTACGAAAAGTCAAAGCCTATAGGTATAAAAAAATTACATAGTTACCACCACATCCCCATTTTTCATTGATCTTTCTCAATTTTGAAATTTCTATAATATTACGCATCTTGGGAGGACAATAGAAGTCTATAGTGCTGCTCTAGCAGGGGTGGTCCTCCAATCTCCCATAAATACTTGGCGGGCCCGACGTACACTTGGGCCGAAAGGATCAAAACCACCTAGAGGTCATAATTCTCAACCGAATTTGAAACTTTAAAAACAGGAAATTTTGTGACAAAATACCAAAGACCTACGAAGCCTAATTTTGAAAATATGAACCTGTAAACCTAATTTATAACCTATAACCCCAAAATTTACACTTGTGATTCCCAAAAATGCTATAAAACTTCAATTTATAAATCCTCGACACATGCTCTCTTAACCTTGATTATAAAATTGGTCTACAGATTAAGTCTTCGGCCATTCTGTCAGGAATAGTGTATATTTTTAGGATATACATTGTATGTGGTTTAAATAACATTTTTCTCTTTTTTATAGCTGATTGTGGCCTCAGAAGCCACTAGGTGTAAGACCCCCTTAAGACTTATGAGGTTATAGGTTTAGAGTTTATGAGTGCATGGCTTACTGGATCAAAGGTCAAGAGTTCACGAGTAAAGGGCTTACAAATTAAAGGTTTATCGTATTTTTGGGATTTGCAGGTCAAAAATTGAATTGATTGGTTGATGTGATAGGATTATATGATTCCTTAGATTTATAGGTTAATTTTTTGGAAAATCAGGCTTCGTAGGGCTCTTCGATATTTGATAACGAATGTTCCTAAGCAAAAATTTTGAGATTCTGTTGAGGATTGTGACCTCTAGGTGGTTTTGAACCAAAAAATCCGTATGGCCCCAGAGTGCGACGGTTTGCAGTTTACCGGGGTTGTAAATGTTTTGTAAATGCAGTTTTGTAAATGCAGAATACTAACTAACTAAAATGCAGAATACAACCGTTTTGTAAATGCAGAATACTAAATTTTTGCATAAATTCATTAACAATGTTTATACCTATAAGCCCATTATAAATAATTACATTGGCTTTGATTTTTAATTGATCTGTTTAAATATAATATCCCTACATGTGCAGAATCTCATGATTTACTTTCATTACTTTCATTTATTTAATTTCAAAATCTTTGTCCTTGTGTCCGTCTTTTTTAAGCGGGAATGAGATAAAAAATGCATATAAATTTATTGTATACTCAAAAGTGCTTTAGGTTTTATTAACCATTTTGTAAGCCACCTATTTTTTATTCTTTTCCGTCGTGTAAATATCATATGAGATCTCATATGAGATATTATATGTGTGATGTCATCTGCAATTTTACATATTATGGGATCTCATATGAGATCTCAAATGAGATTTTATATGAGATCTGATGTCCGATATTCCCAAATGAAATCTGATGTCCAATATTTTCATGCGGGTTTGCACTTTCTATTTAAAAACAGAGTAATAAATTCAATACTGAGCCCTTTTTTTATACCTATAGGCTTTGACTTTTCGTAAATATCTGATAAAATTCTTATGAATTTTGGAAATAAAAAGAAGGCATAATAGTTATATAATTAAAATAATTTTCGCCCACACGGGCGTAAAGTGCATAGGTTCTATAAAATTTGGTAAGAGTATGGGAGCTATTACGCCTGTTAGGCGTTAAGTAGTACTTTATGCCCGCTGACTAAATATTCTTAAGTAGTTATGAAAAGTTGTATTATTCAGTCAAGTTAACTTATGGGTACTTGACTACAATAAATTGATTTCAGTACTTTCTTGTGTTTAATTTGTATAGAAGGATGAACAAATTTGAATACATTTCTGAGAATAGTCATGCAGTTGTTTCCGAGAGTTGCTTGCATTACTTGACTATCGATAATTGATTTCACAACTTTCATTTGTTTGATTTGCAATGAACAATTTGAATGTACTTACTTACATATAATTTGTTCAGCATACAATGACTCAAAGAAGTAAAAGACTTTTTCACTGGTATTTATTTGATTTCTTTTAAAAAATCATAAATATTATTATTTTATAGATTATACAGAAAAAATGTCTATACTTGCCTTATTTTATACTTTCGTAGAAAGTTTTATATTAACAATATTATTATTGGTACAGTCATGAAAAAAATTATTACCATTTGCAGACTGCTTATTGAATAGATGAGACTAGAAGAATTAAAAGGACTAGACAAATTGTATTGTTAGAACGTACTTAAAAATTAGCTATTAATAAACAAATTAATTATTTAAAAAAATATTTAAGCTCCCATTAAAGTTTTTGGTACTCCGTTTGACGGATGTTGAGAGAGTGGGAGAGAGAGGGGAGGAACAGAGAGGAAGGGAGAGAGAGGACGAAAGTGACCAGGGGAGAAAGAGAGGGAGGGCGGAAGAGAGAGGGCGGGAGAGAGAGACTAATACTTGCCTTAGTTTAAACTTTTGTAAAATTTTTTTTAGATGGATTTCACAACTTTTTAAGAGAAAATAATAATTACAGAGTGTGATAACGTTGTGAGAGTTTATTATAGTATATTTTTAATATTATTATTAAATGGTAGTATTTTTATTCACAGAAGTTTCAAATTTGAATGTTTCTTCAAGGAGCTCGATAAAATCATTACATTGTAAAATTTTTTGAAATAACCCGTATGGAAATAATAAATGTATGAAACCGTAGGAAAACGTATAAAAACGTATAAAAATGAACCTTTCTATTGGTTTTTGGACATATTTTATACGGTTACATTGTCATACAATATAAAAAAAATAAATAGAAAATAAATAAATAAATTATGGTTTAATGTTTATAAAAACTTAATTACGTTTTTACGTTTTTTACGTTTTATAAATTCTGTAAAACGTAAAAAACCGTATGAAATTGTACAAAATCATTGCAAATCGTAGAAAACTGTATTAAAATGTTGGAAACCGTATAAAACCGTATTAAAACATATTAAAACGTATAAAGTTGTCCAAAAACCAATGTTTAGATCCGGTTTTATACGTTTTTATACAGTTTTGTACGGTTATGTACTATGTCTATGTCTATGTCTATGTGTTGAGGCGGGCGAGCGGCTCTTTTCCGAGATGTGCTGCCCAGCACTCAGGCTTGCGCCCATTGTGCTGTACCTCTTGGCTTTAACTTTTTCTAATTTCCGCTGCTCTGAAGCCTTCTGTCCAGCCGCTCTGTAACTTGGCAGATGGACTGAAGGCTCTGTTCTCTTAAAGTTTCAGGCTGAAGGAAGCATTCCCCCCACATCCCCCGCCTAGTGCTCACAAAGGCCGGGCACCGGCAGAGGAGATGGAAGGTTGACTCCTCCGGCCCTCCACACCATCTGCAGTTTCCCTCGTTTAAAATTGTGCGTTTGTAGAGATAGTATCTGACCCACCAGTGGCCAGTGAGTCAGCCCACTACCCTTCTTAGCCTAGGCTTACTCAGCCTGCCTATGTCTTGAAGCCATTGTTCTGGCGGGGAGTCACTTAAGATTCTTTTGGCTTGCCTTAAACCTGGCGACTCCCGCCATTTCTTGAGTATTTCCTCCCTCATTAAAGTGAGGTTCTTTTCTTAATTTCACTCGGCGGAACGCCTACCGAGCACTGAGTCGCTCTGACCCGGCGAGCGCCTCTTCCCGCCAGGCGATCCGCCTTTTCGTTGCCACGGATCCCCACATGCCCCGGCACCCAAATCAGGGTGATCACTTTATTGCGGGCCAGGGCCGTGAGGATCTCTATGAAATGTAATACATCCTTGGAGTAAATGCTGGTGCAGCTGAGGGCCATCAGTGCAGCTTTGCTGTCTGAGCAGATGGTGATGGGGCAACCCCAGTTGTCCCTAGTTAGTTGCACTGCAGCACACTCCGCTATGGCTCTTACTTCTGCCTGGAACACCGATGCGTGAGAGTCAAGTGTGTACACCAGCTCTGTAGAGCTAACTGGAATTTCAGTCATCTGTGAGTGAGACAATGTGGCTTTCTACTTTTTGACAATGTAGTTTTTACTACTAAATAATTTGATAATTATCTGGTTGACATGTTGTTGAGATTAGTTTTTTCCCTGATGAGGCTGACAACAAGGATCAGCGAAACGTTGGAATATAGAATGTGAAGTGTTGTGTTTTTTTGTTTATTTTTGAAGGGTTGACTCTCCCTATCGTCCAATTATTATATATAGTAATATTCCCTGCTAAACTCAATTTTGACTCAGTTTTTTTTATTTCATTATTTTCAATATCATTAGTTATAATATAACATGATATGTAAAATTCGCCAAAGACTGAGAATTGTATAATCTGAAAATGAAAAAGGTTACACAAAGTATCGATTTTTTATTGTATTATATTTTACATGTTATATCTTCTAGTATAAAAATAATACTTATCTATATATAAAAGTATATGATGCCATACCATCAGCTGATTTGAATTATAAAAATATATATATAACCATACCATATTCGAGGTTATTTTAGAATTACAGTTGTTCGTTTTATCATATCTTCTCTCTCTCTCTCTCTCTCTCTCTCTCTCTCTCTCTCTCTCTCTCTCTCTCTCTCTCTCTCTCTCTCTCTCTCTCTCTCTCTCTCTTTTCGAGTCTATATAAGAGAATAAAAATACCATACGATATTTCGAGGTTATTGTAGTCACAAAATTTTGTTGTTGTTATATACTCTCTCTCTTTCTTTTCGAGTCGAGTGAGATTTATTTCTCTCTCTCTCTCTCTCTCTCTCTCTCTCTCTCTCTCTCTCTCTCTCTCTCTCTCTCTTTTCGAGTCTATATAAGAGAATAAAAATACCATACGATATTTCGAGGTTATTGTAGTCACAAAATTTTGTTGTTGTTATATACTCTCTCTCTTTCTTTTCGAGTCGAGTGAGATTTATTTACTGTACGATATTCTATAACTATATATATTATAAATATATATAGATATATAAGCGTAAGATAGAGGACAACCGGAAGTGTCGTAAGAGCTGCAAACCGGATATCTGAATAACAAGACAAAAAGTTCGGAAAGGAAACAGCACATAAACAAATTCAGCTCTCTATATCTTTCGAACGAGATAATCTTTTTAAATAAAATCTTTTGATTTGAGTAGAGCAATGAAATTGCTTTCGATTAAGAGGGATATATACTAAAAGCTAACGCAATATACGTAAATGCGCATTGAATTTTTCGTACACCATTTCAATGTATATGTACCACGGCTCGCTCCTTTAGGCTTCTTCTATCCTTTAGGCTTCTTCTATACTTGCCTTCGGAGCGCTTCCGCGCTCCTCGATATTATGTTTACTAAAAACCCTTCTAATCCTTTCCGATAAACCTCTAACATATGGTAAACTAAAATATCCGTTCTTTCCATTTCCATTCCTTGTTTGATTATCTGCCCGCTTCTTCAATCCACCTTTATAAATTTTCCACACTCTCTCATCAATCATTTTATCAAGAAATTTTACTGGATAACTATTCTTAATAAATGTTTCCCTAACTAAATTTAAATTCTTTTTCCTAAAACCTTTATGTGACAATTTAATCGCTCTGTCAATGACACCTTTGATCGCACCTGTTTTGTTCCCGAATTGGTGGTGAGAATCAAAATTTAAAAGTCTACCTGACCATGTAGGTTTTCTATACCAATCTAATTTCACTCTATTATTATTAACTCTAATGACTCTAATATCTAAGGAACTCAATTGATTATCTGACTCGACCTCTTTTGTGAATTTAATTCTATCATGGATAGAATTAAACACATCCACCATATCATCCACAAAACATTCAGGTACAACTGCAAGAATTTCATCAACATATCTTTTAAAAATAATTGGCTGAAAAACCAACTTAGACAAAGCAATACTTTCCAATTTTTCCATTACTAAATTCGCTATAACAGGTGACAAAGGTGATCCCATTGGACAACCATATCTTTGCTCATATAAACTATTATCAAAAGATAAAATTGTGTTTTTAAAAACCAAATTAAGTGCCTTTACAAATTCATCTTTTGTTAAACTAGTATATGGGAGCGTCCAGCAGAAACGGGCCACCGAGCGTGCGCGGTGCCTTTTTTCGCGTAAAAGGCGCTCTGTTTAACTCGCTCATAATCGTATGCTGCGTCTTTGAAAAAAAAACCAAGGACCTATATCGATAGATTTTTTCTGCTCTTTCCAATTGCGCCATTGTTTTTATTGCGAAACGCATTCTTTCGGACGAAAACTCGAGTTGAATATTGAAAGCCATTTTTCTCAAAGTATATCATGTTTTTTTTTCAAAATAAACTACACCATTGGAAAGTACAACTCTTAAGCTTCAAAACCCTATCTTGGAGAAGTTGGAGAAATAAAGGGTTTAAAAGTAACAACATGAAAAAGACAGCGCCGAGGGTCCGCGCGAGCCCCTCGCGCCCGTGCGTACGGCACGTTTAAGTGCACGCTCTATTCAATTCGCTAATAATCGTGTACCAAGTCTCTGAAAAAAGATCTAGGGACATATATCGATAGATTTTTTCCTGCTCTTTCCAATGGTGCTATTATTTTTATTCCGAAATGCTTCCTTCTAGTTGAAAATTCCATTTGAATGTTTAAACTCTATTTTTTCAATAAAATATCAGTCTTTTCTTCAAAATGAATTATATTCTTCAAAAGTACAAATCTTAAACTATAAAATATTATATTTTTAAGTTGAAACATGAAAAGTTCAAAAATAGTAAGATCAAAAAGACAGCGGCTGCCCGAACTTTTTACGCTATGCTCAAGGGCGGATTAATACACGCGATGTGCTATTTCGCCCTTTCTTTTTTGTAAATATAAAATGTTTTGTAACTTACAATGCCAATGCGTGGACATAATTTTGTGGATCTAGTTGTAACAGTTAGTATAATATTACAATGAACTTTGTTCATTTATATAACAGATTTGAAAAACATAATATATTAAACATAAAAATATCCATGAACGCACTGAAAGCAGTGAAACAGAAATTTAAAATAACCTTATAGATTGTTTAATCTGGCATAACAATATTACCTTTTCCTTTAAATTCTAATTTTTTTACATTTTTTTGATTTTATAAGAATTTTCCTTTTTGCGACATCCGCTTCTTTCTTTGTTTGAGTTTTAAGTACTTTTTCTTTTTTGATCGGTGGATATAATTGAGAATCTTCTGACGCTGAAAATCTTTTAAGTTCTAACTTTTTGGCATCATTTAATAATTTAATACAATGAAACAATTGAGTTCCAGGTATTGTCTTAGCTGAGGCTAGCCTGTTTTGTAGCTTTTCTGTAGCCTTTAAGTAATCGTCTTTTGATGAAAAAAAGCACTCAATATTTTTGAAATACTCAGTTGCCCATTTGTATAAATCTTGGGGCGTCAATATATAACTGTCGGATACTTTCCGTAAACTTTCTCGCCTGGCATTGCTTTTGTAGCGCGCTTGGTGCTTGCCATCTAGCGGGCACTTCGGATACTAATCCCGAACAGAAGCATTTCGGAATAAAAATAATAGCACCATTGGAAAGAGCAGGAAAAAATCTATCGATATATGTCCTTAGTTCTTTTTTCAGAGACTTGGTACACGATTATTAGCGAATTGAATAGAGCGTGCACTTAAACGTGCCGTACACACGGGCGCGAGGGGCTCGCGCGGACCCTCGGCGCTGTCTTTTTCATGTTGTTACTTTTAAACCCTTTATTTCTCCAACTTCTCCAAGATAGGGTTTTGAAGCTTAAGAGTTGTACTTTCCAATGGTGTAGTTTATTTTGAAAAAAAAACATGATATACTTTGAGAAAAATGGCTTTCAATATTCAACTCGAGTTTTCGTCCGAAAGAAAGCATTTCGCAATAAAAACAATGGCACCATTGGAAAGAGCAGGAAAAAATCTATCGATATAGGTCCTTGGTTTTTTTTTCAAAGACGCAGCATACAATTATGAACGAGTTAAACAGAGCGCCTTTTACGCGAAAAAAGGCACCGCGCGCGCTCGGTGGCCCGTTTCTGCTGGACGCTCCCATATACTTTAATTTCAGACCATTTATCTTGTATAATATCATTCTATAACTCTAGAGGTATATTTGTAAATAAAGACACTACATCCAATGAAATCATTCTATGATCATTCGGAATAACAATATCGTTCATTATATCATAAAAACTCCAACTATCTTTAATATATGAATTTGTTTTACCCACTATCTTGAACAATATATTAGACAAAAAACTCGCCAGTCTATAAGTCGGAAAATTTATCGATGATATTATTATTCTATACGTCAACTGTTCTTTGTGAATCTTAGAAAGCGTATACATTTAGCTACAGTGCCATTTTCACATTTTAAATATTTAAACATACTATCCTTAATATAAGCTTTTGTTTTCCAATGCATCACTAATTCTTTCAATTTATCTTGTAGTCTATTGATTTGTTGGTGGGGGGAAATTTGGTGATGGAGGCAGTCAGATAGTCCTTTGCTAATAGTTTTTTTTTTTCCAGGTTTTAATTAAGTTTTTATTTCAGATTCTACGGGGGTGATAATAAATAAGGGCAATCTGACTGCCATAAATATTAATTATTTTAATTTAATTTATAAGACTGTAAGACTGATGGAAAAATTCTCATCAGTTGATAGTAAGTTGCAGTCAACATAAGTAATATTTTTAATGATAAAACTAAGGTCTATAAAAGGTTGGTTAAAATGTTTTCTAGAGATATATATGGGATTTATGGGAAGGTGGTCAAAGGTTATTGCTCAAAATGGGTAAAAATGGTTTTAATGACTGTAATTTTAATGGAGTAACTTACTTTTCATCTTAGGTGTAAAAAATCAAATAGTTTTCATACCCATATTGGGAAAAAATTTGATGATAAGTGTTTTTATCGAGATTACAACAAAAGAGTTTCTTATGATCTACAGAAAAATATTTTCTTCTTCAATAATAAATTACTTAATTTAGAAATTAGAGATTTGAATTTTGAAATTAATCGTTTGAATAAATGTTTATTAGAACTTGAAAGATATTTATATAATAAAGTAGAACAGAATGATTTGCAAGAATTTTTTTGCTGGTCAAAAAAGGCACTCTGAAAAAGTAAAATATAATCATAGAAGTAAATTAAAAAGAAAATTTGAATATTTAAAACGTAAAGAACACTCTCAAGTCAATCAAACTAACAATGTTAATAAAGATTGGTTTAGAAATCTAACGGACAAAGTAATAGCAGAAGAAGTGATAAATATCATGTCAAAGGATGCTAAATTTGGAATATCATATTCAAGTGAAGCTCTTCCAATCAAGAATATCATCGCTGAGGTAGAAAGTAGTATGAGTAGTTGGTTCGTGTGCCGGCTGCTCAGATGAAACGATACGTTTTCTCTTACGTAACGACCGCGGTGGCGGCAGGGAGCGGGGAATGACTAAGGTCGCGAAATAATAACTCGAGATGTTAATAATAAAAGACTATTCTTTATTAAATAAAAGATGATGAAGTTAAATGAATAATTAATAATTTAGACAGTGGAATTGTCGCGTTGAAATAGGTTAATTTAGGGAAATTAACGTTAATGTAGGTTAATGTAGGGACCTAACGGTGCGCCAGCACATTATCTCAGACGTCAGCTGTCTCGAGGGCTGACGTCACGCTCGCGGTAATTACGCTGTGTACGCGTGGTAACATAAGCCTCGCGTCTACAGTAATATACGTAGCGTACTCATCGTCTACGTGAGTGAGAGAGCGGTCGCGCTCGCGTGTCGCGACACACACACACACTTAACTTAGCCTGAGAGAGAACGGGCTACTAACGCATGTCGTCTGCGCACTTCTTATGCGCACTTGCCGGTTACAAACTGCCGGCAAGCTAAATCATTGTCGGTGACCTTCTAAGGTTAATGACCCGAGCCTGGGCTCTCTCTACGCTCGATCTCTCCACACAAGAACGCCTATTCGGGGTCGCTGTCCAGGTGGCGACGAGCCTGGACAAACGGTTACGCATACTTACTCGTGACGCGGTTGATCCGTGCATATTAACCGCTATTGTAGATTAGATTCATACGGTGTGGTCTAGGTTTCTCGCAAGCATCCTCGCTGCTAGGCTGGCTTCATTGTATCGCCTCTCGTGATACTCTCTGCTGCTTTCGTGCCAGGCGAACATGCTTACTGCACTAGGATGTTGCTGGTTTCTGGAGTACGACAGGTAGTTCTAGCCTGTCGTACTATCTCTGAGCTCTCCTCGTGTTTCCGTCGAAAGTACGGTATAACACATTTCGCGGATCACAATAGTGGCCTCAGGGCGTATTACGTATGCACTGCTGAGGTTACAACTATCAAACACTTCACAATTATCTCGGAAAACGCGATATCACCGCGAAGTCACCATCGCGCGCGTCTGTGTCCGAACGATAACAACAACAACATTGATGCCGATCACGTCTCCCCCGGCACCTTCGTTATGCTCTCAATACAGCTCCAATACTGCATCGAGGCGCCATCTAACGTTCGTTACCACGAACTTATTTATTGCCGATTTATTACCGACGTCGGTACGGCAGGCCGTGACACCCCTACCCAGACGTCGCTTATCTCCAGATGGGCGACTCTGTACAACAATCCGACGTCGGTTGTTCCTGACAACTCTAGAACAACTCTGTCGGTGACATTTATATTCAGCAATAACTTTTTCCTACAGTGTCTGGAGATTTAGCTTTAGCAAAAGCTTTCTCTTTCTCTAGCTCTACAGGCTGATCTACCTGTAAAACTAGCGGTATGTGATTCGCTATGCTGTCTTGGTTGTCTACCAAGAAAGTAATGTTCCTCTCTTCGCGTTGGTGGCTTCTCGTTGGCCACTACTTCATGTACAAACAGCTAATCGGCACCTGGTTCGTTCTAGCCAGGCAACGATGTTAAATGCTGTGTCGTCTTCGCTAATTTTTGTTATAATGACCAGGAAGCAGGTGACGTAGTCTCTCCCTAGTTCATCTTCACCTTGCGTCCTGGTTATTACTCTCGACCTTATCGGGCCCAGTGCCCGCTGGCGGGTGGGTTCTTGCAACGGCGGGTCGTTCATAGCCGGATCTTCTAACTCCCTCTTTTCTTCTTCTCTTCTTAAGATCAGTTCCTACCTTCGGAGATTCTTCGGATTCTCGAAACTCGGAATCGAACTTTCGTAGCCATAGTGCTGGACAGGCGAAACGACCTATCGAGCTACCCAGTGCGTTTATCACGCCCAGCTGGTGTGAGTCAGCGCATTGCGGGGTGGCTTTCCCCTAGGGTATGCTAGACTTAGCTAGGTCGCTTCTAAGGTCATCGCTTACGTTACCTGGAGTTAAACACACTCCAAACGAGGCATCGTTACCGTCGATTCGACAAACAAATCGGGAACGGTATGCCTGGCGGCACAAAGCGGATGCGGAGCTAAGCTTCGGCGCATTTACGGCACTTGACGAAACCTCTAGTCACTTTTATCAGTCACTGGTGTGACCGGCCGGGAAATGACCTGTCATCGCGGCTTAATTTTGGGCAAAATTAGTTGGCCAGCGATGCCACGTGAGAGGATCGCCTGAGCTGGCCCAGAGGCATTCGGCTTCCGGTCGAGGGGTCCTATCCCTCCGAGGATATTGTACTCTTCTTTTCGTCTGAACGTCGACGGTTTGGTGGATTTTCCTATCTCTCTTTCCACCACTCGTCGAACGATAACAGCGTTACAATGTTTTTCGGCTCCGAAGTATGTTACCTGCCGTCGCTGGAATCTACCGTTGACCTGTCCTGCTCGTCACTTGATGTAAGCTTCTTTGGTTAAACGGTATGTCTCAACGTCTATTCTTCAGCGACGACAGGCTGTGGCTCTCTCGGCTTCTCAGTAGCCTATCTCGCCACAGCCATAGCAGCGAATGAGACCTGAGGGTTGTCTTTGACCTTGTCGACGGTCGTCCTTGCTCTTTAAGGTCCTCCAATGAGTCCTCAGGGCTATCCTTGACCTTTCTCGTCGGTCGTCCTTGCCCTTTAAGATACTCGACCTTAGAGCTGTTCTTGACCTTGTCGACGGTCTTCCTTGCCCTCGTAATGAGGTCTTTGTTTCTCCTTCAAACAATTTCATGGAGCTTTCACTTCGACTGCTAATGGTACTTCGAACTGTCAATGCTCACGCCGTTTTCTCTTCTCAGACGTGGCGGCCTCGTTCGTCTTCTTTGTCTTCCGGAAATCATCGTCACTCTTTTCTTCGTCGTCACTGCTAAGCACTCTTCGTTACTCGTTCCTTGCTTAGCAGTGACTTTCCATCTTACGATGTCTTTTTCTTTTCTTTATCGCCCTCTTCGCTGTTGCTTGCGGCATTTCTCTCTTTCTGGTGCCGCATATCACCAAGGTTTTGACTTGCCTTGGTGAGTCCCCCCCCCCCCCCTCCCAGGCTCTACCGCGGCTTTTAGGCAGCGGTTGAGTCCTGCTTACCAGCGGCACCTGAGAAGGGAACTGTACCTTTCATAAAGGTTGCCCCTAAATCTTCTTTTTTTTTCCATATAAAGGGCTTGTTCTTCACCTGTCATCTTCGGATCTTGCTTTCTTTTGTCGCTGTCTTTACTTGCGCTTGAGTGTGTATTTCAGAGTGTGGTTGTGTGTGCGGTTTCTATTAAAGGGATCGTTCCCTAAGGCGCACCTTCTTTTTATAAATAAATAACTAAATATGTATAAATAGTTTATAATGTATTATAAGTCTACCTAACCTCCACACTCTGAATTCCACTTCGAGTTGCAAAGGTTGATACCAGTTGCATAATCTCAAAATACACTGGCTGGTTTCACTGTTTAAATTCCAGTAATTGGTACTTCGATCCCTTTATAGCACCAATTACTGGTTTGTCGCTGCCTTTCAGCTATTCTCAAATTTATTTTATTTTAAAAAAATTTTATGCCTGCCAGTTCACCGTGGGTTCGAATCTATCTCTCAGTTCGATTCTTGTTCACCGGTTCAATTCTTTTGAGGGTATCGCATCTACTAGCCTTCACTAGGCTAGCAACTGGTATCGATTGAACGCTCGCCACAAATTTTGTCGAGTGCTCAATCCCGTGATGCTTCTCTTCACAAATTTTTATTATTGTTTAAACAAATTATTATTGTTGTTTAAACAAATAAAGATCACGCTCGCACTTCTATTCCGCCTAGGCGCACCGTATCTAACTATTTGTCACGATGTTCTATAAAAAAAAATAGTAACTTTGTAGCCTACAGCAATTTATATTGATTTTTCTCAAAAATCTTCGAACTTCTACCCCCAGAGGGTTTGCTGTAGGTTGGTTGTTGTACTTTAGTCACTTCCTTACTAAAAATCTAAAAAAAAAATCGGAAAAATGCAAAAAGAAATTTTTGGGATTCGAACTTTGCTCCTTCGAAGTCAAAATTTCGCGATATTCCCAAGCACACACACGTTTAGGGCGACAGTTGTCACGGGGTGGATTTTCGGGCTAAGGCACGTTTCACCTGTGTACCTTAGCGGTTCAAATCCGTATCTCTCGGTTCAACTCCCGGAGATATAATAGCCAGATTAGGCAACAGACGCTACAACGTCGTGCAATGTTAACCTAATCTGGTTACTTACTGTGCAACACGCAAGTCGAAGACTTGCGCTTTGTTTCTCACCAGTGACTCGAACTCTCCTCTCGTTCACTGGTTCGTGTGCCGGCTGCTCAGATGAAACGATACGTTTTCTCTTACGTAACGACCGCGGAGGCAGCGGGGAGCGGGAAATGACTAAGGTCGCGAAATAATAACTCGAGCAGTTAAAGTTAATAATAAAAGACTATTGTTTATTAAATAAAAGATGATGAAGTTAAATGAATAATTAATAATTTAGACAGTGGAAGTGTCGCGTTGAAATAAGTTAATTTCCCTACCTAACGGTGTGCCAGCACGTTATCTCAGACGTCAGCTGTCTCGAGGGCTGACGTCACGCTCGCGGTAATTACGCCGTGTACGCGCGGTAACATAAGCCTCGCGTCTACAGTAATATACATAGCGTACTCATCGTCTACGTGAGTGAGAGAGCGGTCGCGCTCGCATGTCGCGACACACACACACACTTAACTTAGCCTGAGAGAGAACAGGCTACTAACGCATGTCGTCTGCGCACTTCTTATGCGCACTTGCCGGTTACAAACTGCCGGCAAGCTAAATCATTGTCGGTGACCTTCTAAGGTTGATGACCCGAGCCTGTGCTCTCTCTACGCTCGATCTCTCCACACAAGAACGCCTATTCGGGGTCGCTGTCCAGGTGGCGACGAGCCTGGACAAACGGTTACGCGTACTTACTCGCGACGCGGTTGATACGTGCATGCTTACCGCTATTTTAGGTTAGATTCATACCGTGTGGTTTAGGTTTCTCGCAAGCATCCTCGCTGCTAGGCTGGCTTCATTGTATCGCCTCTCGTGATACGCTCTGCTGCTTTCGTGCCAGGCGAACATACTTACTGCACTAGGATGTTGCTGGTTCGGGAGTACGACAGGTAGTTCTAGCCTGTCGTACTATCTCTGAGCTCTCCTCGTGTTTCCATCGAAAGTACGGCATACCACATTTCGCGGATCACAATAGTGGCCTCAGGGTGTATCACTTATGCACTCTTGAGGTTACAACTATCAAACACTTCACAATTATGTCGGAAAACGCGATATCACCTCGAACTCACAATCGCTCGCGTCTGTGTCCGAACGATAACAACAACAACATTGATGCCGGTCACGTCTCCCCCGGCACCTTCGTTATGCTCTCAATACAGCTTCAATACTGCATCGAGGCGCCATCTAACGTTTGTTACCACGAACTTATTTATTGCCGATTTATTACCGACGTCGGTACGGCAGGCCGTGACAATATATATATATATATAAAGGAACACTATCACAGTAGTTGCCAAATGTTATGAACACAGTTTTCATTACATTCAAGGACAATTTGTTTAATGCTAACCAAGAACATATATCATCAAGGTACTCGTTCATTTTGTCTTCAACTTTTTTCCAAGTGTCATCAGTTGATATAATTGCTGTATCATCAGCATAAGATATAGCATTGTTTGTTCTATTAGTTAGCAGATCATTGACATAGATTATGAATAATAGTGGACCAAGTATAGTACCTTGAGGTACTCCAGTAATTATTGTTTCATAATTACTCTCTGTTTCTCCTATTCTTACTTTTTGTTTTCTTCCACACAGGTAACTCCTAATGAGCATGTGCGCTTTACCCTTTATACCATATTTATATAATTTATCTAATAAAATTAAGTGATTGACAGTATCAAAGGCTTTACCAGATCTAAAAAAGTAATAGCAATTGGTTTACTTTTATCTAATTTACTGTATATAAGGTTTGTTATATAGTTCAATGCATCTTTAGTACCTTTACTTTTTATGAACCCATATTAATTGCTTGCTAGTAATTTGTGTTTTTCTAAGAAAGATTGTAGTCTGACGTATATAATTTTCTCAAATATTTTTGCTATATTAGATATTAATGAAATCGTTCTATAATTTGATATTTCCATTCGATTACCAGATTTGTATATTGGCACAACTTCAGCTGTTTTCAGTGTTTTGGGCCATATTGATTTCTCGAGACATAAATTGAAAATGTGAGTTAGTGAATTTACTATTAGACTTGATAATATTTTCGATGCCTTAGTTGTAGTATTATCAACACCACCATTTTTCATTTTCATGTTTTTAATTATATACAGTATTTCAGTATTATTAGTTGGTTTAAGAAAGATAGAATTATTATTCATACATAATAATTGTAATTTTTTACCAATTGGATTCACAATTTCATTACTTAAATCCTTCCCAATATTACAAAAATATGTATTCATGTGATTGGCTATTTGTTTTGGATCACATATAGTAGTATTGTTATTTACAATTATTTTATTAATTATGTTTTCATTTTGCGACTTTGTTCCCAATTTTATTTTTATCTGTTTCCAAAGTTGTTTGGGATTATTGATTTTATTTTTAAAATTTTCTTTCATGTTTAATTTTTGCCTCTTTAATTATCTTATCAAGACATTTAGTGTACTTTTTATATTCTAACTTAATTTCATTATTATTAGGTTCTTTGCACATCTTAACATATAGTTGTTCCTTTTTTTTACATGAGATCATAAGTGCTTTGGTGATCCAATTTTTCCTAGGATTCATCTTATTATTTTTTATTTTAAAATACGTTCCTAGAGTTTTCTAGACAGTCTCGTATTTCAGATATTAGTAGTTCAGTAGCTTTATCAGGATCATTTAGTGACTCTATGCTTTTCCAATTTTTTAAACTAGCTATATACTGGAGTTTATTGTAATTGTATTTGCAGTGAAAAATACTTCCCTTTTATATTGGAGATTTGTTTAATTTCAAAAATATAGGATAATGGTCAGTAAAAGGGATTAATAGTTTGAAAGATTTAGTATCTATAGATTTAGTTTTAATATATATATATATGTATATATATATATATATACGAGGGTCATTTGATAAGTACCTAGCCTACAAATGAAAACACCAAAATTTTACAAAAAATAAAATTTATTTTTCAATGTAGTCTCCTTTTAGTTGAATACACTTGGTCCAGCGGTGTTCCAATTTTTTTAACCCCGTTGAAAAAAATGTTTTCTCTTGGTTTGCAAAATAGGCCTCCGTGGCGGCGATTATTTCGTTATTGGAGTGGAATCTCTTCCCGGCGAGCGAATTTTTTAGGTTCGGAAACAAAAAAAAGTCGCACGGAGCCAAATCTGGAGAATACGGTGGATGGGGCAGCAGTTCGTAGCGTAATTCGACCAATTTAGCCGTGGCGAGTGCAGAAGTGTGAGCCGGTGCATTATCGTGGTGGAAAAGCACTTTCTTTTTAGACAAATGTGGCCGTTTTTCTTCTAAGACGGCGTCAAATCGGCTCAATAGTTCGGCGTAGTACTGTCCTGTGACCGTTTTGCCCTTCTCCAGATAGTCAATAAAAATCACACCTTGAGAATCCCAGAAAACAGTGGCCATCACCTTTCCGGCCGACGGGACCGTCTTCGCCTTCTTCGGAGCAGGTTTACCGGGTAAGGTCCACTGTTTTGACTGCTCCTTGGTCTCTGGAGTGTAGTAGTGAATCCATGTTTCGTCGACGGTCACGTAACGACGCAAAAACTCTTTTGGATTGCGATTAAACAGCTCCAAACACTGCTCTGAACTGGTCACACGGATGCGCTTGTTGTCTGCAGTCAGCAAATGCGGCACCCACCTTGCTGACAGCTTCCTCATGCCTAAAATCTCATGTAGGATATGCCACACGCGTTCTTCTGAGATGCCTGCTATCGCAGCTATCTCGTGCACCTTTAATCGGCGGTCTGACAAAACGATATCGTGTATTTTTGTCACGTTCTCCTCCGTAGTGGCTGTTTTCGGAGCACCTGGGCGTGGATCATCAAAAACCGACGTACGACCACGTTGAAACTCGTTATACCAAAATTTAACGGTCGCCATCGAAGGAGAAGCATCCCCATACACTGCATCCAAGCGTTCTTTAATTTCACTGCGCGATTTCCCTTCCAAAAACAAGAATCGAATCACCGATCGATATTATTCTTTCTCCATTTTTTCAAAAATCAACGGACACATTTGCTTTCACACGCTCTCAAAAATAAACTACAACTCCGATCCGGCTGAAATTTCGTCTGTAACCGTTTACAGGAAGATACTGCACTGTAGTGTATTTCTGGTGCGATAGTGGCACCATCTGGCGGTGAGGCTACGTACTTGTCAAATGACCCTCGTATATATGTGTGTGTGTATATATATATATATATATATATATATATATATATATATATATATATATATATATATAATCAATACATGTGCCATTACGAGTACTGTCATTTGGTCTAATTGTATGAATAAAACCTGGAAAATATCCTTTTTCAAGCATATTACTCAGTAATTCTTGACTAATTTCATCTTCCTTCATAATATTTATATTATAATCACCAATAATCAGATGATTTTTAGTATTTCTTTTATTATTTAAATATGTTTGTGTATTAGCGATAAATTCTAAAGGAAAGAGATCATGACATCTGTATAAAGATGATATTTCTAGCATACTTTTATTATTTAAAGTTATACGGGAATTTAGAATTTTGAGCTTACCACATTCGATAGTTTCTGTAATTTCAGTTACAAATTCTTTTATATATACAACAACACCATCATTTTGATTTATAAGACTATTGTTATAATATAGTTTATACCCTTGTATTCTAAAAAATTGAGGATTTAATAAGTTCCATGTCTCTGTATATACAATTATATTTGGTTTAGTCTTCAAACTCTTAATGAAAATTTCCAATTTATCATAATTAGCATTTAAGCTTTTGATGTTAACATGTAATATGAGGCTATCATTACTATTTAAATTTGCATTAAGACTTTTAAGATTCGCATAAGAAATTTCTTCATATATTACTTCCTTCCGTAGTTTTTCTACAAAATCGACGTGTTGATCCATTATTCAGTTTGTAGTTGCGGAGACAGCTGTGAACTGCTCGAGTGATGTGGCAGGAGCACTGATTTACTAGCACCAGGTGTTGTTATCTTCCTCAATACATTAGTAGCGTAGTTTACCTTAGTAGTTTTATTGATATTTCCTACCTTACCTATGTATCTTGGTATGGTAGGTCGTATGGGATAGTCAGTCATATCTATGTATCTGTCGATCTTATTTTTTAGTATTGGACATTTTTCAGTATCATTGGCCATATGATTAAACTCCAAATTTGTTTTGTATTGAGTATTGCTATATAAGCAATTGATACATGTGTTTCCAGATGTATCATTACACGGTATGATTAAATGTGAACCAGTACATTTTAGACAGCAAAAAGTATTTTTGCATTTAGCTGAATTATGTCAAAACCGTCCACACTTATTGCATGGCTTTACATTTATCAGATCCCAGACCTTGCAGCATTGGTATCCAATAAAAATTCTATCTTGATTGTTTTCGATTTATTTATATATCTCTCTTGGTACTCCAATTATAATGCTAATTCTGTTTGAATTGTCTTTTTGATTTATATGCAGTATTTTGCATTTTTCTTGGAATTCATTGAAACTTCTTTTATTCAGATCGTTTTCAAGTTCTTCTCAGTTCCATTTAGCATAGTTGTCTACACCAACGATTTTCATCTTTGGCATTTCTGTACTCTCAATTGTGGTTTTGTGATTGTCAGGAAGTTTTTTTATTAAGCAACACAGCTGTTGCAAGAGCACTTCCTTCATCCATACTTCTTATTTCAATTTCACTGTCATTCATTTGTTTAACTTGTTTAATTTGTATGTCTTTTCCTTCTATTAAGCAACTGCATACTTTTCATGAAAATTCTTTAAAAATTTGTGGTTCTTTTTTAAGATTTTTAACTGTTATTTTAGGTACTCTTTTAGTTTTAATCGGTGGTATGGTTGATATAGCTTCTGCATATGTTTTTTGGTTATGTTGCTTTATTTCTACATCATTTACATTTTCGGTTTTAATTTTTTCCAAAAGTTCTTTTAGTATAGTATTTTTATCAGATATTTCTTTATTTAGTTCTTTTAAAAGTTTATTCTCAGTTTGTAGATTTTCCAGTTCCGTGTTTTCAGATATAATTGTAGAGTTAAGTTTTTCACTATCTTCCACTTTTCTTGAATTTTCAGTATTAGATATTTGATTTAATATTTGTTGTTTAATCTGTTTTCTTTTTTACTTTTTATACTGGCTATTAACATTCTTGCTGTTTCATTTATATTAATTATACTGTCTTTAAAGGTTATGTTCAACTCCACGTGATTGGGGCATATCATGAAGAGAAAACCGCTAAAATCATCAAAAATAGTCGTTTTTTTGCTATTTCTTTACAGGATTTGATTTTACACAATAATGTTAAATGTAAAAGTTATAGATAATATTAAAACAAAACTTTTTCCTGTTAAAAATTTTTTTGTACAATCAATTCCTGACGAGTTAAACTCATAAAAACGATTTTTAACGCCTAAATATACATAAAATGGACGATTTTCGGCTATAACTTGACAAGATTTGATTTTATACAAAAATGTTAAATGTAAAAGTTGTAGATAATATTTAAACAAAACTTTTTTCTATTTAACATTTTCGTATAAAAT
This sequence comes from Torymus aiolomorphi, assembly GCA_036365515.1. Classification (NCBI taxonomy): domain Eukaryota; kingdom Metazoa; phylum Arthropoda; class Insecta; order Hymenoptera; family Torymidae; genus Torymus; species Torymus aiolomorphi. The sequence goes on along the minus strand of CM070877.1, from coordinate 78,869,816 downwards.
CAACTCCTGTCGAGTTAGACTTATAAAAACGATTTTAAACGTCAAAACATACATAAAATGGACGACCTTCGGCTAAAACTTGACAGGATTTGATTTTACACAAACATGTTCAATACAAAAGTTCTAGATAATATTTAATCAAAACTTTTTCTCATTTAACATTTTCATATAAAATGGATTCCTGACCGCTTAGACCTATAAAAACGATTTTTAATGCCTAAATACACCTCAAATAGTCGATTTTCGCTTATCATAAAAGAATTTGACTTTCAATAAAACTGTTAAATACAAAGCATACAGATATAGTTTAAACAAAACTTATTCCCAATTAACATTTTTATGTACAATAATTTCTGGATCATCTAAACGTTTAAACATGATTTTTAATACCCAATACACGTATAGTGAATTTTCGTTTATTATTTCACAGAATTAGACTTACACAGAAATATTCGATACAATAGCTCTAAATAAGATGGAAAAAATCGACATAACATTCCAAAGATAATATAATTACAAAAACATAATAATAAGATACAAAATTACATTTGATTACAATATTCAATGGGATAAGCACATTGGAAGAATAATTAAAGAAACAAAATATCTATTTCCCTGTTTTCTACAAAAAAATTTTTAATAACAAATTTAAAAAATTTTATATAAGATTACCCAGCTTAACCTACCTACTATGTTCCCAGGACCTAAGCGATTGAATTAAAAGAATCAAAATTGTGTAATATTATATAAGTACATGTTAAAGGAATATCATATATACAAAAAAACTTTTGTGTAATGTATGAGCTATAAATGTTGTAATATAGTAAATTTCAATGCATAAAGAATGCAATTTTCTAGCTGACTCAGTCTTACAGCATGTAGAAAACTATTAAATAGGCAAGTCTCACTGGGTAGAAATCTGCGAAATACATAATGATGTATTTTAATACAACAGATACCCTGAAGCGAGTTCTTACACCCAGACTAAACTTAGAAATTAAATAGACGAGCTAATATTACCAGGGACAACTACCTACCCTTATCGCATTTAACAACACACACAGCACTTATATAATATTTCCCAGTTCCTATTACCTATCCCCTCACACTTTAAAGCACTAATACTCGAAGATCACTTAGAGCTGCAGAAGTTGCAAAATAGGGCTGGACGGTCTAGGCTGGCACTACTCCATGGATGCCAGTCTGCTGAGAATCATCTAACAGCGATCCACTGTGTCAGTAACCACACCACCTAGAAGAAAAGTACTGACAGAGACCGTCAATTGTGTTTCAATGTCAGGGACTGCCTCAGCCTAGGGATCAGCAAAGCGCATGAACAGCAGATCAGTCCCTATTCTGGGGGACAAGCGAGGAGAGTTGAGCACCTAAAAACCACATATGACTAATAAATAGATAACTCAAAAAAACATACCATACAAAAGAAAAGTCTGCAGCAATGTCTGTTGTTCACTCACTGTACCAGCTACCTGTAACAACTAGAGGGGAAGAACTGGTGGAGACCTTAAACCGTTGTTTCATTGAAGACGCTGAAGACACAAGCAGCAGCTTAACTGTACACATAGTCACTAGTGCATGAGCCAAACAAGGAAAGTTGAGCACCTAAAAACCACATATAATTAATAAATAGATGACTCAGACAACATTTCCACACCCAAGAAACAGTCTGCAGCCGTGTCCGTCGTTTACACTAATCTCGCTGCCACAGATACCTGCAACAAGCGAAAGTACCATCAGCTCACCCATCAGAGAGGTTAGGAACGAGAAAATGCTTACTAAATCTGCTCTCGCCGCTGACACACTGCCTTCTCATCTCCGACGAATCATCGACAATCGACGAACACGATGAAAGGGCGAACACGATTCACCAGGGCGGCATACTACAGCAGCCACAGTCATCGCTGGGGACGCCGGGAGCCAGACGATTCGATTGTTGACAACACACACCATGGACACATGTGCGCCACGGCTGACGGCACGCCGCACTACTCAGCAGTAGCAGAAAGCGCGCGCGATCATATATATAGATATATCTTATACCTCGCGGTCGCACGAGTCGCATGTGTTTTTCCGCTGTTCTTGGTGTGCGAACGCAGCCTAGCCGAGGCACGGTAGTATACATAGGTCCGGAAAGTGTGTACGACCGTGAGCCGAGGTACCTAGCGTAGCCGTTACGACTGCTGCAGTATTATAAGTATTCATGCACGCAGGTCGCAGGGCTAAGCCAGATTGCTGTTGCCGAATGCATCAGTATTGAGTATTCTCCTTCTGTTTTTCTCCTTTTCGCGGCATTAGTGTATATATATGCATATGTGCGCAAGTATTTTTTTGTAATTGAGATTGTATAGGTAGTTAGGAACATCCGTGAGTCCGTGAGCAGCTAGTTTATTATTATTATTATATATTTAATTTTTTTTTTTTATTATAAATATCGGAAGTGTTGCAATTTTCGCTTTTATAAAAATACAAGGTTCTCCTGAGTATTGCGGTCGTGCCTATTATGTAAAAACGAAGTTTTTACATAGGAAGGGGGCGGGCGACGAGCGAAGCGATGAGCAGGTGTGTGTGGGGGCGGGGGGGATGGCGTGCCGAAGGCACGCTGGGGGGCGCAGCCCCCCTAGTTTATATCTGTCTGGAACGTGACTTATGCAGACAATTTCTGAACTGGTGCGAGACTCATGCTGACTTTACGGTACTTATGCGGGTCCGCATAATTTTTACGTGTTAATTTTACATAAACATTAACCCGCGATGTCAACATAAATCCTGTTTCACAAACACATATATATAGAGGTTTATCGAGCCCGATTTTGATTATGCAGCCCGGGCTTCATAATATTTCTGAATATAGGGGTTTATGCGGCCCAATCTAGCGTCTGTAACCCCAGGGTCCATTATTTCTTTGGTCACTTGCCACGGGGAACTCTGGGCTATACGTACTAATATACACTTTTGGGCTACATAAACTCCGATAATATATATATATAGTATTCTACATATATATAAGTACACCCAACTGTTTATTCCGGGATTACACAGGGTTCTGTAGTTTATTCCCTCAGAGTTGTCCTATGTTAACGTAACTAAAGAAATAATGATCCTGGGGTTATTGACTCTAGATCGGTCCCGGAATACACGCTTATATATCTTGGCAATTCCGGGACGTCCGGGAAATAACAGCGCAGCAGTCCCGGAAATCACAGTTATATATCAAAGAAAGTCCCAGAAATAACACTTAGGTGTACTTAAGGATATATAAACATATATATATATATATATATATATATATATATATAAGTATGTGGGTGAACCGGTTTTGGAGAGGTATAGTTCTTTTTCTCAGAGCTGCCTATGTTAACGTGACTATTTTTATAGATCAGTTTTTAGTTATAGACTCTAGAAAATGGCCGAAAACTCTCCAAAACCGGTCATATATGAGGCGTTTCACGTCAGCTCTCAGGCGCGGCGCGCGAGCGCGAAATCATGCTGTTTTCAGCTTCTGTTTGAAGGGTTAAGATGTATCTAAAAAAAATAATCCCCAAGTGATTTCGATGTATTTTTTCCTCAGCTTTCCGATGGTGCTATTAGTTTCTCAAAATTTTTCAATTCTAAGTATTTCTTGAATAATATCTCGAAAAAATCAAAAAACCCCTATGTAGAAAAAGGCTATATCCATGTAAAATTTCCTCCTCTTTCGATCTAGCAGGTCAAAAAAAATATTAAAAATATAGTTTTGAGATATAACACGTTTTATGTTTTTTTGAGGTTAGAATTGAAAAATTTTGAGAAACTAATAGCACCATCGGAAAGCTGAGGAAAAAATACATCGAAACCACTTGGGGATTATTTTTTTTTAGATACATCTTTGCCCTTCAAACGCAAGCTGAAAACAGCATGATTTCGCGCTCGCGCGCCGCGCCTGGAGAGCTGACCTGAAACGCCTCATATATCTTTTCCGGTGTGAAGAGGCTCTTCAAAACCGGAGAAACTCTTCAAAACCGGTATATAATATCTAGAAAAACTCTCCAAAACCGATAAACGACATAAATAAGTATATATAACTATATACGAATTATTTTTTCGCAGGAATTTCTTTTCACTTATGTAATCAAAATGGATTATTATTCGAATATAATTGTAATATAAAATGGATACAACTTGTATGTAATGTACAAGTTGTATTTTCTACTAATTTTTTCATAAAATTGTACGCTTTATTATGGTAATTAAAGGGAATATTACAATAACAAAAAATTATCTAGATTAATTTGAATCAAAATAATTATTTTTTTATTTTTATATATGATTCGTGTTTTAACTTATTATTATTTTAATTTAACATTTCATAGAAGAAAAATTTGAAAATTATTGTTTAGACAAATGAATTTTACAATTCTGTCAGCTGATTTGCTATCAGCGATCCGAAAACCTCATACAAATCTATTCAGCTTGTTTGGGTAACAGCCCAACTTCTTCTGATCATTAAAAAAAAGTAAATTTTTATATATTGATCTTGGGCTGACCTTGAAAATTTTTTAAACATCTTATCTACAATTTTCCCTCAAAGTATTTATTATAACCTTCATTTTAAGAGTATCCCTATCCCAATCGGTCAGTTCCAAAAGAAGATATTTTATTTTGTCCAGATATGTTCATTTGGGTCCACTGTGCGCCATCGCGGCAGCCAGCCCTTATGGCTGTCAAATAATTTTTTTAATTCTTTTACGCTTAAAAGAATTTTCTATAGCATTATAAGTAATAAGCTATTAATAGTTAAATATTTTATATTCAGTTTTTGAAAACTTTTTTATAGAAATATGTAATTATATAATTGTAAATATGTATTATATAATTTTCAATGTATGCCGTATATAGAAAATGAGTAAAACCAAAACTGGAATATTAAAGATCCGCTCTTCATTATTAGAATATTATAATATTGAATATTAAACTTATTTATTACTTTTGTATCGTTAAACTATTTTTAGAAGTTATTATTATACTGTAAATCATGTTGAATGAATAACGATAGGCATGCAAGTAGTATGAGCAAAAGTATCTAACAAGCGTAATAGTTTTTAACATCGAATATGATATATGTCATAACTTCATTTCAATTCAATACTTTTTGGGATGGAATTCTATTGCATAGTAGATGTTTTGTAGAAAATACAACAGTATAACCTATAGAATTTTGTGAAATGACGTTAGCTGTAATATGAGTATAATCATATTAGATGTGCCAAAAAATAACCAAAAAATGTGTTTTTTGACTATTTTCATTCTTTAAAGTCCATAGCTTTTTTCTGTGACCTTCAACCATCAAAAACAAAATCTTTTTTTAAAGATAAGAGATTAAAAATACTTTTTAGGCTTTGCTACAAAAAATAGGTTTTGACGATTTCACCTGTTACATAAAGTGAAGGATTGTTACTCAACTATCAAAGACAAAAATTTGTTTGATCAATTTGTAAAAAATTCTATGTAATTCTACTCACAATATACAAACTTTTCCCAATTTAATGTGCTATATAAAAAGTTTTAAGTTTTTGAGTTAAAAAATCATTAAAATTGAAGATTTATGAAAAAACTCAAAATTTTGAAATTTTCAATTAAAATTGTATATTTGTGTTTTGGGGCTAACTTAGAAAGAGTAAACCAATTTTGAGCAATTTTAAAATTTTGGCCTTCAACAGTTCACATTAAACTTAATCCCATTTGTCCGCTAGATGGCTATCGTTTGACTAAACGTGTACCAAGATAAGGTTGGTTTCTGCTATATATTACACCTTTAGTATTTTTTAAAAATCATCTTTTTGATAATTATCACATATTTGCAGCTTATCAACTCAACTACGATGTCTAAATATTACTCAATGGAGAGAATCCAATGTGCAGATTTTTTATATACGCACAAAAAATCTGCTACAAATCTAGTTCAGTACATTTCAAACAACTTAAGGCTCTTGCTGATCCATTGAAGCACCTCTACCCTTATTTAACTTTGACACCCTCTACATATCTGTGTAAATATTGTTACAATTAATTGTGCTTTAGAATTGGCGAGTAGCACTGAGAATGAATTTACAACGGATAATGAAGTAACCGAAAACGTAGTCGATCAAGATAAGTATGTTTTACCAAGTACGTCAGTACGTATCGAAGAATTTAATAACGAATTAAGTACATCTTTCTTAGGTTCTGCATCACCTCTTAAGAGGCAAAACCTTATACGTGAAAAATCAATTGAAAATTACGTCAAAAAGAAGAAAAATATACTTTCAACATTGTATAATACCCTCGATGTGAAATAGAACAATATTTATAACGTTTCTATAAAAGCAAACGAATCAACTGTATGCCATTGTACAGAATTGGTACAAAATGTAGGTTTAGTCTTGGAAAAATGTTCTACGGTATAAGAAAAAATAAAAATTCTGACTTTGCTACCCTCATCCTTAACGAACAATAAAATTTTATCTTAAAATATGTCTTACTTAACAAATCAAAATGGATTTTTCGAGAAAAATGCATTTTTCTAAAATGTGCATTTTTTAGTAAATAGTGCATAACTCGTGTATTCTTTTTAAATAATTTAAAAGACGTTAAAGAGGGCATAAAACTGAGTAAAATTATGTGTTACACGCTTAAAAGCTTAAAAAACTCCATCATAATGGGCTTTTCGAGAAAAATGCATTTTTCTAAAATGTGCATTTTTCAGTAAAAAGTGCATAACTCGTGTATTTTTTTTAAATAATTTAGAGGACGTGAAAGAGGGCTTAAAACTGAGTAAAATTATGTGTTTTAGTAAGAATTTAGTAAGAATTTTCTCGGAATTGTTCGACATCGCTGAACGCATGAAATTTTGATGGAACAAAAAATAAAAAAATACGTGTAAAAAAATTTTTTGAGAAGAAGATAGATACTTTAGTTGTTTTAAGACTTTTGGCGCTAAAATCCGTTGTTTTTGATAAAAAAAATGTTCGCGTGTGTGTGTGTGTGTGCGTGCGTGCGTGCGTGCGTGTATACAGGCGATAACTTTTGAACCGATCGACTGATTTACATCGGAAAAGGCTTATTCTCTTCGTTTCAGAGGAGAATGGAGAGAGCATAACCTACTTTTTGATTTTACCAATTTTTTTTTTATAACCAAAAACCGATTTTGAATTTTTCGTTTTTTTGATTTTTTAATTTGTTTCAGCCAGTATTACTTGATAAACTAAATTTTTATTAAAAGGTCTTTACATTACCTACAATTTCTTTTTTTTAAATTATCTCTAGCCTGTCATTTGTTATTAGTGAAAATATGGTTTATATTTCTTTAATTAATATCTCATAAACTTTTTCATTTTTCCACTCAAAATTTTTACCACTTATTACACTTATCGAGTACAACATTGTGTTAAAATTTGAAAAGGTTATGGTTTACACTGATTTCAATATGGAACACATATGGATTCAGTATAGAATCCAGATTGATTCAGTATTGAATCCAAATAGATTTCACATGGAAATCAGTCCCAAAACGCCCTGTAGATTTCCACATGAAATTTCATATGAATTTCAATACGGATTTTTCTACAAACATTTGCCAAACGAAATCCGTATGGATTTCCATAAAGATTTCTAAGTAGTTTTCCAAGTAAAAAGTACGTCTTCCATATAGATTTTCATATGGATTTACGTATGGATTTCCATGTAGCACTTTAAATGTTTATAAAAATGTTTATTTATAAAATTGTCATATAATATTTTTTGCCATATCAATGAGGCATAAAAAAGTTATAAAATATAATTTTTGTCTTGAGAAATTCTTCGAAAAGATTTTACGAATACCTGTTGCCCAAAATATCTATCCTAGTAAAAAAAAAAATATAACAATTTTAACAGAGGTAAGTCATAAAATTTAATAATGTAATGGTCGCTCCGCCCCCTGCCGGATGCTCAGGAGTTCACCAGGATTCGGATGAAGGGGGGAAAAGTGTATCAGGTAGCAAAACAGAGTACAATAAATATATGCAAAAATATAAAGGTGTTTATTAACCACTTAAACTAATAACAACAATGTAAAAAGAAAAAAGAAAACAATAGCAATAATAATAACAATCGGAATAGAAGGCCACCGCCCGCCTAATTCGCCACCTGGAACAGAAAAATAGGCAAACAACACTTACTTCGGCACGCCTCTGAGCCCGCGTAACTTATCAACTAACATTTGACCTCAGCGCCCTCTCTCAGGAGGGCTAACGCTCGATGCGCACGCAGGGAATTTGATTGGACTCAGTGTAGAACGTCACGGTAGCGTGGGACGTGAGAAGTCTACGTTGGAGCCGTAAGTCTGGACGTTCCTGTTCCCGTGTCCAAGAGTTGAGGAAACTCACTAGACACGTGTTCTCACGAGGCTAGCGAGTATCCTCATCACGAACTTGCGACGTTATCTGCCCCATGTGCAGTAGTTCCGCTCGTTCCTCTTGTACGTAATTATTGAATAAACTCCGAATTAAGTTTATTTCTTGAGTTTGAGTTTTATTTCAACTTTGCCGCAACTCCATGCGCTTTAGCGCTTAGTTGAGCAAACGTATTCCATGTTCCGACTGTTCAACTTGGCGGCCATTGCAGAAGCTCCTTTCTGATCGCCGAACCCGACTCCGATCGTAACAAGAGAACACCATAATTCCTGTATTACCATCAGTCATACATCATCGAGAAAATTTATAGCCATAGACTATATAGATAAAGGCATATTCCGCTGGACCGTAAGCCGTAACCTGTAAGTCGTTCTACTGACATCCATGTGGGATGTGTCAATGTATGACATCGAGAGGACCAGAGGCTGCTAATGTATATTGCACTGTATATGAATGTGTAACTTTATTGAAAATTATTATCCAAACAGTATTGAATGAAAGAAGATTTCTGGGAATGCTTAAATTCTATTCTCTTGATCAGAGTTAGAGCTTCAATATCTATCAGATAAGTATAAACATTTTCAATAATATTTGTATTTCAGCTCAAGGGAAGGAGCAATCGCTTTCAAACTGGGGAGCTATATATAGAGAGAAGGATAGAAAATGCGGCTTGAGGATATTGCTTATATTAAAATTGCGTAATCTAATTATTAATCATGGATCGATCAATGATCTTCTCGTGTTGTTGTAATCTCAAGATATCAGGGTGAATTATTACGTACACTTATTTATCAGCTGTATTTGAAAAGGTTGTGAAGGCGCACATTTGTAAAAAAAAATAAAAATAAAATCTAAGTGTATTCAATAAAAAGGAAGATTTAAAAACTGTTTTTATAAAGTGAATCTGTATATGAATAAATAATGTGCGTAATGAGTATTGTAACAGTCTAGCTCGAGGATCTAATACGTGAGGGGTATATCACGCGAGCATGCGCACAGCTATCGCTTAGGATGTAGCATAGTATCACCGAGAGAGAGAGAGAGAGAGAGAGAGAGAGAGAGAGAGAGAGAGAGAGAGAGAGAGAGAGAGAGAGAGAGAGAGAGAGAGAGAGAGAGAGAGAGAGAGAGAGAGAGAGAGAGAGAGAGAGAGAGAGAGAGAGAGAGAGAGAGAGAGAGAGAGAGAGAGAGAGAGAGAGAGAGAGGAAGAGTGACTGGCATTCCCACTACTCCGCATGAGTGCGCGAGGAGGGGGGCAGCGCGTGGCTTCTCTGCGCGTTCCACACGCATAGTCTATTCAGCTAGCGCTCCCCTCTCCTAGACGCTCTCACTTCCCCTTTTCGAGCGAGCGAGCGAGCTACCTTTGTACAGTGCGAGCTTGGCGAAGGCATTCTCATTCTGGCAGTCCTCCGAACCACACGTCTTGATCCGCCGGTGTACGATGTAAGGCGTACAACGAATAGTCAAGACGGATCCTTCCTTATTTCTTCTGCCGGACTCGAGGCCTTCAGGAAGTCGATAAGCCCCGCCATTGCACAACGTAAGTCGTGTAGCGAACGGGCTAATCACTTCAAAAAACATAATTATTTCCCTAACTCCAACCCACGTGGCAAAGACCGCGGCGTATTGTGCAACGCGTATGTACACACAACGACGAAGCCCATGGGATTATCCTCACAGCGCGTATTTCCGACTCGTTCCTACAAAAACCCTAATTTGGCACTAATGACGGACGTGACGACGGATTCAAATGAGTGACAAGTTACAGTATATTATATATAAATAAGAAAATTTAACATTGTAGGGGGTAGTGAGGAGATTTTTCATCGCAGCTCACGTCAATTTACAAGATAATGCATTATTTTCTTATTGTGTGATATTTTTCTATGTGCTCTTGAGAAAATCAGATACTTCTCATCATTTGATAGTGATTTAAACATTAATTATATGTGTAAAAATCCGGAAAGTTATTCCAGTTAGTAGGAGTGAAAGAAATATTGTGTATCTGGTGTATGGGATTTTATTATTATTCAATTTCATGACTTACCTTGTGACATTTGTACATGTGCTTTTATATATGTGTAATATGGCACATGGGCAGTAGCTTGAGATGCAGCATTTAAAAATTGCAAAATTGGTTATTTTCTGCTATTTATAGTTCTGTTTTACAAATTTGCTAGATTTCAAATTGAGAGAGGAACAGACACTGTGTGCTATAGTTCATAATAGCTATGCAAGGTATACCAGGAACAATGTTAATGTTCCCTGCATATGTTGGTATAGAAACAACTTGTATTTTCTTATTCCCTGTAACCTGTTTCTTTTGCGTGTGGAAACCCTTATTTTTGCGGTATCTTCCTGCGTGAGAGGGATAGCGACAGTATCTCTTTCCCTTTCTAATAAGTTACAAGGAGTATCTACATTGTGTGCCATGTGCTGTGTCCCGTATACAGTGTGCCGAGTAAAAAAAAATGTCGAACATCTATTAATCAATGTAACCACAGATTAAATAGAACCATGTTCTGTTGGTAGATTGACCATCTGTGGTTGTGTTAAGTCTCGGAAGTTGAGAAATATCCCTCTACAAAAAAGAGTTTGAAACGTTACGATGTAATGCGTGCGCATCTCGTCGTAACAACTTAAAAATTGACTCGTGTAATTAACAGCATACTCGATGTCGGGACGACAAACTCGCGCCGCGAATATTAAAGAACCTATTGCTTGCTGATACGATAATTCTGAGTCGCATTTAGATGTTTATTTTCGCATACACATACCTGGATCTGCAGGTACACTCTACAAATTTACTTCAAACATATGAAATTTCTTTAGTACTTTAGTTATATAATCCGATTGACTCATTTTCAAACGTTTGTTAACCCCTTAACTGGTGCGACTTTTACAACTTTTCTTGCCAAAACTGGTAGCCGTAAATAATAATTCTGATGTCAGATTCAGATTCAGCGATCTTAAAAACAGTTGTATACCAAGTTTTGTCCAAATCCGTTGAGAATTGCAAAAGTTATTCAAATATGTACATATCGACGGCTGAGCGGAACAAGGTCGTACCTCACCGCGCGGTCGAAGAACGTCGTATCTCACCGCGCGGTCGAAGAACATCGTACCTCACCGCGCGGATGAAGAACGTCGCATCTCACCGCGCGGGTGAAGAACCTCATATCTCACCACGCGGATGAAGAACGTCGTATTTCGGCGCTCTTGCGGCCAGTACACGGCCAGTATGCGGCGAGAAACCACGTTCTTCGTCCGCGCGGTGAGATACGATGTTCTTCATCCGCGCGATGAGATACAATGTTCTTCATCCATGCGGTGAGATACGACGTTCTTCGTCCGCGCGGTGAAATACGACGTTCTTCGTCCGCGCGCTGAGATACGTCGTTCTTCGTCCGCGTGCCGAGATACGGCCTTGTTCCGCTCAGCCGTCGATATATGATCCATTGCCAGATTTGGCACGACTTTTTTTGTACATATATGATCCATTGCCAGTTAAGTGGTTAATGCGATCGCGTTTTATTTCGAAACCGAGAAATTCATCAACGCGATCATCAGTAATTTTAAGACTACCTTTTAAATAATCTAGCACGCTCTTAATCGCACTCTCGCTCTCACTCATGATCAAACCATCGTCAACATACAGAGCTAAAATATACTTTTCTTTGTTTCACTATACCCATGAAGACGTACTTATCACTATTAATGTTGACGAGAATAAATTCCTTCAAGAATCTCGTAAATTGCTCGTTTCAGCACCTGAGTGACTTCTTCAATCCGTATAGACTTCGGTGTAGCTTGAAGACTGCGTCCGTTTGGCTCTCGCTCGTATATCCTGGAGGCTGCTCCAGGTAAATTTCTCCACACAGATCGTCGTACAAAAATGTAATTATGGCGTCGAATTTCATTATCTCGTAATCGTTTGTTGCTGCTGCCAGAAGGATTCGGATAGACTCATAGCGAACAACGGGCGCGAACATATCGAAATAATCAATTCCTTCGCGATGCAAAAAGCCTTTCGGCACAAGTATAGCCTTATATCTCTTTAGATTTCTAGCTGCATCCCTTTTTACAACGAAAATCCATTTGCATCCGATCGCACGCTTTCCTTAAGGCAGTGCGCATAAGGTCCATGTGCGATTTTCTTCAAGGGCGTGCATTTCTTCATCCATAGCCCTTTTCCATTTACTGGCGTTAGCATTTGTTGCAGCTTCGGTGTAAGTCATAGGCACTGTATCCGCTAAATATACAACAGGTATATCATATCGATCAGGTGATTGTATATTGTTCCTATCGCGCAATTGTCTTTGATCTCGAGCATTTTTATTGACAGCTGCCTGCTCATTTTCCGGAATTGCTGGGCCTATTTGTTTATCATTTTGATGTTTATTTTCGATATTTTCTTCCGGAGCAAGGATCATTTCGGCTTCGTTCTCTTTAATAGCGAAATTAAAAATCAGCTTACCAGTTTTTTCATTCATATTCAAACACCTCGAATTTGTAACGTAAAAAATACACTTTTCTGAAACTCGTATTTTCATCTTTAAACACTAAAAAATATCATGAATTGCCAGGCGAGCTTATGTTTACTGACCCGCAAATATCTTCGTGGATTTTCTCCCCAGGCTTATAGTTACTTTCTAAATCAATGCTTGGATGCAGCCTTCGGAACTGATTGACCATAATGTATCCTTCACAGAAAAATTTATCATAAGAGTTTTCATTTTTACTCCGTCGATGCCAAGGGTCTCGCACGTGTGTTTTACTGTCCGCACGTTCATGTGTCTCATCCGCTGATGCCATAGTTTAAGCTTGTCTTGGCTATCAGCTGATTCTACCGCATTACATGCAATGGGCACTATCATTTTGAAACACATCTTGAACAGTATTCCGTATGGTACTCCCCGTGCTGCAAGCATTGTCATAAATTTCAGATCTATCGTTAAATGAGTGAAAAGAATATTGCTTCATGTTCGCTGTTACTAAGGAGAACAAATTAAAGTTTAACTCCGGGACGTAAAGCACGTTCTATAAGTCGCGCTGGTACAGCTGTCCGTCTAGCATTTAAATTCTTATCACTCCAATGCCCGAAGCTAAAATGATGCGATCATCTACTACTTGAACCATGTGACCAATTGAGTTAGGTAAGAAAAATAATCTTTACGAAACGTCACGTTCATGCCAGCACCAGTATCTGCAATCCGTACTTCACAATCCATTTCACTTGTGCACTTATATGTCGTAACTATAATGCACAGTAAAGATGGTACGCCTTTTGCTGCGCTGTTCGATAAATTATTTTTCTTTTCCATTTGCTTTTTAGGGCACTCGCGAGCCCAGTGATCTTCTTTACAAATGCC